>OX031007.1:88116543-89592092 GCA_943735925.1 Pollenia amentaria | reverse complement strand
TAGCTCAGTATATTGTTAAATTGTGTTATTTGATCAGGATTTATTTATTTGAGCCTTGTTTTTGACTTTTGACGGTTTTATAATTTTTTTCATTATTTTATTTCCTTTGACGTTAGTAGTTTTAAAATTGAGAACATTTTTAATGCCTATACCTTGTACTTATTCTACCATGGGATTGTCTACAATTTACTTACGCCAGTAAATTTTTTTGGCTTGTAAAATGGAATATTAAACGGTAAATCCTCGGGCCACCACTCTGGTTCACTGCAACCGACCTGACCTTGCAAGTTTATGTGTCCCAAGGAGCACTGGACCATAAAAGGTATGAATCTTTCCAGCTGAGATTCCGATATTTTATCTAAAGACGTCGGATATCCGTTTGCAAAAAGCAATGGTAAATTTGATATCATATTATTTTGTAAAATTTCTTCCTGTTCGTCCATTTTATTAAAACCTAAATTAAATAAAGACAAATTTATGCATGTTTACAAATCTGTACAAATTTAAGAGCCTTTCCACTGACGTTCCACGCAATATTTAACAGGGTGCATAAACAGTTACACACATACAGATTGGGGACAAAAAAAACTTAACTTTTTCAATAAAATTATACAAAAGTTAATAGAACAAGCACACACACAAATATTTTCCAAAAATTCTTCATAAAATTAATGCAAACTATTTATACAAGGATGCGCATACTTCGAAGACATTTGTATACAATAATGGGAATGAAACTAACTACTAAAATAGTAATTGCAGAGTCGTACAAAATAGTAGCAAGTAATTCTATATTGACCCCCCGTCTATAACCAAAATAAATATTGCGACATATATTGCAGAATATGTCAACATTATGTTATCTATAATGCTGCCTACCACAGGGACTCCACCTGAGATAATATCTGATGTAATGGGTGAGATAGCACATTTCTTCATGTTAATCTTAATCTTAAACAAAGGGAACATGTATCTTGTAAGATTTCATAATTTACTGATTTTCGTACAGTAAACTTGTGTCGTTTTTTATTATTTTTAGTGTTTAATATGGTTTTTAAGCACTTTTCACAATATGTCCACTATATTCACTAAAAAAAATAAAATTTTAATGTTAGCGTCTTATTATTAATTTATATGTATGTATGGATGTTTATTTTTGACAGTTCATCTTATAAGATAGTTGTTATAAGATTTCTGATAACAAATGTCTCATAACATATATTATAATATTAGTACTAACACTATTTGAGAGTCCACACCAAGGCAATTCAACAAGGTAAGTGCAACTCTACAACTACAAAAAGCGACATGTATTTTATTTTTGCAATAAAATTTTTTGTTGTCTTAAACAGCTGATCAAGGCAACATGCAAAAATTTTCGTACGATAAAATTCATAAAGAAGCCACCAAAGCGTTGAGGGAACTGTTAGATATACCCATGGTGGAATAAGTAGGTGGCAGCGCTACGGCAACAAATACAACATTACAACAAAAAACGGATATGTCTCCGTATACGTCAAAAATTATATTAAACTAAAATCAAATTTTGCTGCCTAACGCAATGATATAAAGTAATTTTTAGCCAATTTTTATTTCACTATGGTTACTATCTTATTTAATTTTAATTAAAATAATCAAAAACTTTAATATAATACAATAATCACAGCACAAAACGTGGACTTTTTGTAAACATAAACAAAACTTTGACATAAGACTAGACAAACAATACAAGAGCAAAAAATCGTCATCTGGCGTAGTAATGCCACCTGTTTATTTCATCATGGATATACCAGTTAACTATAAATTAGTGTCAATGCAGGGAGGTGGCACAGGCCAATTTGCAGCAGTATGCATGAATTTTATTGGACTCACAGGCACTGCTGAGTATGTCGTAACTGGTTCTTGGTCTTCTAAGGCGACCTAGGAATCTGCCCAGTATGGTAAAGTGAATTTGGTTTTACCCAAATTTGCTAAATATACAACTGTTCCGCGCCTGGACACCTGGTGTAGAATTGAGAAACGCACGCGTATAAGTCTCAATTTACACGTTTCATCTTTTGATGCTCAACTTCCATTCAATTCCCTTTTGAAGATGCTTATGTTCACACGCAGCAACCGGTTTCAACTTTTTTTGCTTCAAAACAACAACACTTTTATTCAAAGCGAACCAAAGAGAAAAAGAAAAGAAAAAAATTTACATGCAGCCAAGTGCAGGCATCTCCGTACCAACCCCTTTTCTTCTTGCTTCCCTCTCCTTAAAACACAAGAGTTGAGCATCACAAGATGAAACGTGTGAATGTAGACTAAGGTTGAAATGGAACTGGGTTTTTATTTAATATTTTCTTATAACTATTATTTACAGAGATGTTATATTAGGTAGTAAATGTAAGAGGTGCAATATTTTAAAATTAATGAATATGGAGTGGATTTGAAAACATAAGGATTAATTTAAATTTATTACCAGTGTTTAAAAAACTTTCATTTCTTTTGATTTGACTTCTGCTTGTGCTTCTGAAATCAACAACAGTTTCAGTCAAAGCAAAATCACAAAACGAAAAACAAACAGTTGAACGAAACTTTTGCCAGCAGTTGTTTTAAAAATTGTGATTTTGATTTTCTTTTCTTTTGAACAGTTTCGCAAGTAAAAGTAAAATCAATCTCTTTGCTTTTGTATGTCGCAAACAGTCACAGAAGCAAAAAGTTCTTTGTATTTGCAAATTATAAGTCCCAATCAGGGTTGTCAGATTGATTTTGTACTTTTTCGCCAAATTCAATGTCAAAAATCGCCAAAATCGCCATAGCATTTATTTTTTAGTTTTTGACAAAAATATTTGTATTTTTAGAATAATTAAAAATATTTTTTTATAAATCCCAAAAAAAAAAAATTTTTTCCGTATCGCTAAAATCCGCATAATTGAATTTTTCATTGAATGCAATTAAATAGGGCTGAACTTTACAATATATAAATTTACATAAGCTGTTGTAAAACGTTTACATTTTTACTTTTTATATGTAATGCTGAATTTTTCGATTTTGTTATTAAAAACATGTTTTTTTGTGTTTAAAATAGACATTTTTAATTTGCCGATTTTTTTTTTTTTTTAAATATGCCGATTTTTTACCAACACCATCTGGCACCCCTGTATGTGAGTAAGTATAAATGTAAAAAAACAGAAGAGAAAAGAGAATATTTTTCTGTTAAAAATGTACAAAACTAAAAGACTGCCTGCTTTTAGGACTGCGACTTCTGACAACTTTCAAAAGCAAAGACACTGCTTGTGATTTTGATTTTTTTAACTTATCAAAAGCAGAAAAAAACTTAGCACACGACTGCCAATTGTTTTCATAAGTTTTAACAGAATCAATGTTTGATTTTAAAAAGCAGAGAAAAGTAAAAGCATTGAAAAGTTAAAATTTTGCGACTTTTCGACTTTTGACTTAAGTTTTTTAAACACTGTTTATTACATAACTCCACCCCAAAAATTCCAATATAATAAAATTCAAAATTAAAAATTTTATAAATTCGTTCAAAGTTAACTCAAGGTTGAAGTAGTATAAAAACTAGGATTATAAATAAGCATTAGGCCCGTATATAATTTTCATTAGTCAAATAAAACATGTCAATGTTTTCGAAAATCATCTGACTGGTAACGTGATACTTCCCGACGATTTCTTGTAGTTCTTTGCACTTGTTGGTCTTGATGGTTGTCAGCTGAGTCATCTTGATAACTTGTGCTTGTGGTAGGAGTTGGTTCATTGGCTGCGGTATTACTTGATGAAGCTTGAGAAGTAAATGGTGAAAAATCTAGAGATGCTGGAGATTGACCTTCATCATCGCCGCAACTAGCAGTATATGGATTGTTGGTTGGAGAAGTGCAAGCTTCCATTTGGTTGACATGTCGCCTGCAAACGCCTTTTTCGGCGTTTATAATAAATATAACCTTTCCAATTCTTGCTCGAATAACACCTGGTATCCATTTCTTCCCCTTTCCGTAATATCTGATATAAACGATGTCATTAACTTGAAATTGGCTCGAATTTGAAAAACTTCGCTGAACATTTTTTGAAGATTTTAACAGCTGAGACCAGACTGTGCGTACAGGTCTACCACGTATTAGTTTTGCAGGTGATTTTCCCTCTGAATTTGGCATGATCCAGTAGGTTGAGAGAAACTTTTGTAGTTTTGAAAGTTCTAACGAAACGTTCCACCAAGCCATTTGAGGCGAGATGAAAGGTGTTGTTTTGATATGACGTACGCCAGGTTTTTTGCAGAACTGTTCAAATTTTCAGAGCTTAGTTGCGGACCATTATCACTTACGATTGTATTTGGTATGCCTTCAATTGAAAATATAGCTGAAATAGTATCCTCTGTTGTTGTGTTCTTCATTGAAGAAACGTAGGGAAATTGTGAGTAAGAATCAACACAGATGAGCCACATGGTATAAAATATTGGACCAGCAAAGTCCACATGCACTCGTTCCCACGGCTTAGTTGATTTAGGCCAGCTTTCGTACTCTTTGGCAGGAGCTTGATTCTGAATTTTGCATACTTCAAGCCAGAAGCAAATGTTTAGAAGGGTTGAAAATGCCTACCAGAGGTTTGAGGTCAGTAATGAGTACGAACTTTCGGCCATATAGAAACTGACGTTTAACACCAAAAAATATTGCGAGACCCTCCTTTTCTATTTGACTGTAATTTGATTGTGCCTTGTCAAGTGTCTTTGATGCGAACGCGATAGGCCTTTCGGTTCCGTCCGGATAAATGTGAGAAAGCACAGCGCCGATAACGTATGGTGAAGCATCGGTAGCAAGAACTAGAAGCAAATTGTCCTGAAAATGAGCAAGTTAAGTTGCGTTGGCGATACGATTTGAGGTCATCGAAAGGTTTTTGCTGCTCTTTCCCCCAATGAAAAAGAACATATTTTCTACGTTACATATTAATCGGCGCTGCTATATTCGAAAAGTTTGGTATAAAGTTTTGGTAATAATTAACTTTACCCATAAACGCTTCGAGTTGTTTGATGTTTTTAGGAGGTTTCAAGTTTTTAACTGCCGTCACGCCAGATTCATCAGGCAAAATTCCCTCTGAACTGATTTCACGCCCTAAGTATGTAATTTTATTTTGTAAAAATTCACATTTATCTTTCTTACAATGAATGCCATTAGCTAATAATAACGAAAGTACCCTTTCAAGACGCTGAAAATGTTCTTGAAGGGTTGGTGCTTATATTATGATGTCGCCAAGTTAGTTTGCACAACCTTCTATACCATAAAGAAGTTGCTCGATGTATTTTTGGAAGATAACTGGAGCCCTAGCGATGCCATAAGGTAAACGTTGGTATTGGAATAGTCCAACCGGCGTGTTGATGACCATTATTTGCTTCGTCCAACTCCATCTAAAGATAAGCATCCTTTAGGTCGGATTTTGAAAAATATTTACCGTCACGAATTGTATGAAATAAGCTTTCACGGGTAGGAAGCAGGTACTGTTCTATGTCAATTTGCGAATTGACAGCTACTTTCAAATCACCACATATTTGAATACAACCATTCCGTTTTTTCTAAAACGATGGGTGAAGCCCAATAATATATAAGTCTATCTATTTCTTCCTTAAATTGTGGCATTTGAGCGAACGAAATTTGGCGGCTTCTAAAAAATTTCGGCTACGCGTTTTCTTTTAATCGAATATTTGCTTTAAAGTTTTTTACCGTACCGAAAGATGGTTCAAAAATTTCACTGAATTTTTCACACATGTAATTCACTTTTTTATTGTCTTCAGCCGAAACTACATTAATTTGTTTTATTTGAAAACCGAATATTTTGAATAAATCATAGCCAAATAAATTTGTACCTTCATTTGTATTAACTACAATTAAATAAACGCTTTTTTCTCCACATTTTAATTTTAATTTCGTATGTAGTTCACCTAGAATAGAAATTTCCCTTTTACCAAATCCATACAGATCTCTATTTGATTTAACAAGTTTATGCTTTTTTAATAATTAGTATGTTTTCAAAATAATTATTGAAATTGACACTCCAGAGTCCATTTGAAATCTTATACAATGTTTATCAATTTAAACGTCGATTACACTCTTTGACTTTCCTGATTTTACTACACCACTAATGTCAAACACTGTCTCTACTATATCAACATTATTTCTTTGCTTTTTTTTCTATACCCTTTCTTGCGTTCCCTATACCCTTTGTTGGTGTTGTTTTTTGACATACAGACACTTATTACACACGGCATTTTTAAATTGGCATTCCTCTCTCTTATGAGAGCTAAAACATCCCGAACACGATTTATATTTTTAATTTTTAATGTCTTTTTTAACGGACGATTGTTTTTTCACAAAGTTTACTTCAATTGTCTTTTCACTTGAGTTATCTTTAATAGCAGCCACAGTTCTTGTTGTTGCTTCATACGATTCTGCTACCAACAAAACATTTGAGTGTTGCGTTTTGCTTTTGTAACGCGGCAGAGCGAACTTAGTCGTGAGGGGTGTTTAAGATAAGAGTGTCGCGTATCATATCATCAACGAAGCTGCCAGCGCATACGGTCGAACTGCAAACAAATTTGCAGGCTCTGGCTAAACCACGAAGGTCTGCCACCCATTCTTTGTATAACTGCGAACTTTTCATTTGCCTTTTGAAAAAATCATAACGTGCTGCTACGATGTGTTGGCTGACAGCAAAATGCTGCGATTATTTGTCCGTTAGCTGTAGGTATGTTTGATTGTCAAAACTATGCACACCGAACAAATTCTTAAGCAGATCAAACATCTTTACCCCACACCGCGATAAGAAAAACGATTTTTGTTTTACTGCTGACGTTTTCGAATACGCGACAAAATGCTGCTCCAATTGCTGCAAATATGAGTCCCATTGCTGCAGCTCTTTATTGAATTTGTGGAATGCTGGTACCATCAAATTTTCACTTGTGAGTTTTAAGGGAGTTTCATCTTTTTTTATCAAGGATTGACTGCCTTCATAATTGCTGCTGGGTTAAAAGATTTTGTGTGAATTCTTGTTGTTGTATTAATAACAATTCGAAACCATTTAAATTGGTTGCCATTATTTTGTTTTTACTCACACACGAAAACGAAAAATATAAAAACCGCACTTGTTGTTTATGTTTTTTTATCACTCGTCGCCAGTTGTAGAATTGAGAAACGCACGCGTATAAGGATGAAATCGAACTGGGCTTTAATTTAATATTTTCTTATAACTATTAATTACAGAGATGTTATATTAGGTAGTAAATGTAAGAGTTGCAATATTTATGCATATTTAAAAATTAATGAATATGGAGTGGGTTTGAAAACATAATAATTAATTCAAATATATTACCTGGAATTTAGATCCAAATGCTTCTTTTGTATATTACTGCGACAGTGAAACTGTTGATGGCGTAGAATTTGATTTTGTGCCAGAAATTCCCAACGATATGCCTTTAGTTTGCGATATGTCTTCTACATTTTTACGTCGAAAGATCGATGTAAATGGCTTTATATATTATATTTAAGCCTTTATTCATAATAAATATTAATCACTACAAACAAAAAAAAAAAAAAAAATAGTAATGATAAATAATTATACGAAAGTTCATTTTGTTGAACATAGGGCGTCATGGGCGTAAATGGCTTTGGTGTTATATTTTCCGGAGCACAAACAAAATTTTGGAACTTAATAAGCCACCACATTAGGAAGACTCCGTCTGTATTAATTTTTACGCTAATTAAGTAATAAAAAGACTCGCTACTAAGCATGCCACCAACTTTTGGTTTAGTAATAATTGGTAAGTTTTTTTAAAAACTTTTAATGGCAATTGTTTATATTCCACTTGCATTCCCTTAAAAGCATTTATGTTATGGGTTTAGGGTTTAAATGGATAAAAACGTTATGGTGGTGTTGAAGGCATTTTCAAAGAATCGGCAATCAAATCTAAACTGATATAATTGACAAATCAAATTGATTTTTCTATTGCCAGTCGATGCAAATGTTCGTTCTAGCATGAATGTACCATTCCGAATTGGCAGCGCTCAAGGAGATGGACATTTTGAAAAAGCTTTTTTAGACAAAGCTGAAAGTGTAGGTATGATACAACGGAAAGGTCATCGTTCGATTGGCGGTATTCGAGCATCTCTTTATAATGCGACAACCGTCGTTGAAACACAGAAATTAGCTAATCTTATGTAGGAATTTTATAAAAACAATTGCAAATAAATAAAATTCTTATACACATACATACATATGTTGTACTCTACAAACTGAACACCAACGCTTTTTTTTAATTTAAATTAGAATTTTTACTTTTTTTAAAATGAAATTAATAATAATCATTTTAATTATTCGCTGCTTTTTATTTGTTTTATTATAAAAATAATATTTTCACACTTTTCAATCAACTTCTTCTCCAAAAATGTTTTGGTTATTTTGGCGCAAAACATAAAAGTATATTTTGACTTTTGGCAAATTTATTTGCAATTCGCCGTGGCCACAGCTGATGAACGGCTGACGAGTTGCACTTACCTTTTTGAATTCGCCTTGTGCTTGACAAGTGTACAGACCCCTTTAACACAAGAAATAACGCCTGTAGGATTACTTTGTCAAATTGTCGAAGTTCTTGAGCTGGTGAATACTTGCATATCTTAGTACAAAATTCAAAAATATGCTGAAAAGAGGATGTTTATTATTTTCAGAGCGATGAAGAATATTAGCGCTAAGACTAAAAATATTAAATATTTACCTGTTTTTAAAAGCTTGCAATGATTCAGTTTTATTTAGTTCTAGTGTCTTAAACAGAAATAATCATGTTCTTTTTCCTAATTTTTTTTAGGTTTTTTCTGTTGCCATAAAAATTCTCTGGAAGAATTCCAAATGAACCAAATCAAATTTTAAAACGCTTTATTAGTATGTACATATATTTTTTATACTTATTCTTAGTACATATTTTAGGATTTAATTCATTGCTATTCGTACAGATTTTCTTATAAAAAATACAATAAAAAGTTACATCGAAACTATTAAAATTTTGGAACATAAAAGTAGTAATTCACCCCTATCGTGAATACATATTTTTTCCCTAGTAATTATTTCCTTTTTCACGTATTTGCGATCATCAAAGCTCCCATTAAAAAATAACGTGAAAAAAAGTTCACGGGAAAAAGTTCCCCTTATCGTGAAAAATTGTTTTTCTCGTAAGTTTTTCACTTTTTCCTTTGAATGTCTTACTTTATTTTTGACGGGGAACAAAACTTTTATGTAACAGCCATACCTAAATAAGAGCGGAAAGCTTTTTCTAGCTGTCAAAAGTTCTAATGGCCATACAATTTATGTGTGGCATACCAAAATAAAAGTCCGATTTTAACAGGGCGTTTAATAGTGAAGTGTGCAGTTTAATGAAAGAAATTATTTGTCATTATTGTTTAAGGACAATCAGGTCGTTCTCGTTTATCCGTCGTTCGTGCGTTTTGCGTTTCACCGCATTGGTTAATGTGTAATATGTTACGGTTTTTCGTCTTTCAACATTGACCACATGCATTCGTGTTAACCTTATTTTTTACTTGGCGGGAACCATGTGAAAATAAGTTGCAGACGATTTTGGACTTAATATTATTAGATATTGGTGGAGGACCATTTAAAAGTCTTAAACTACTGGTGAAGGACAATTCAAAACTTTATTTAAAAAACTGGAGTGGACTTCAGGATTTCCATCTTCCTATACTACTTGGATTTCAAGAAGAATTCTTGACAAAAGTACGAAATAAACAGAAGTTAGGAAGAACATGTTAATCAATTAAAATGGATAATCATTAATTTAAAAGCAAATTTCGATCTAACAAGGTGAAATACCATTTGGTTTAAAGATTGATGTTTGACTATTGGCGTCATCCGGCTGCAATAGCCGAGTGAGTAAGACGGCAAACCCCACTGAAGAGATTGTGTGGTTACAATCGAAACTAGTCTGGGCAACCTGTCCGTGAATGCCTGGGTTCAAATCTCAGCGCAGTCAAGAATGAAAAATTATCAATAAAAATTTTAATTAATTTCATGTTGTAAAATTCCTGTCTTCATAAAAATAATTTAATGAAAATTAAATTTAATGAACTTAAGCCTAATTAAAAAAATATCTAAATTTGGATTTAAAACTAATAACAGGGGGGCTACTCTCTATTGCGATACGAATGCAATTTCGATACGAAAGCTAAATGCGATAAGAAGCCGATTTGGTACTCTCTACCGCTTTCGCAAACCCTTTCGTAAAATGTTTCAAAAACGAAGCAACCCTGGGAATAAAAATTCAAGATGGCGCAGATTGGCAGTAATGAAATGTCAAAATATGAATAAAAAATTAAAAAAGGAAAGTTAAGCCGCTTTTGTTTGAAATTTAAAATTTAATTAATAGTGATGGATTCCGTGGCATTATGGTTTGAAGACGAAAACGAACGCGTAGAACGAGTTACAAGGAGAATATTACGAGATAGGTCAGATGTACTCTCTTTAAATGATCGCAGGTAAAAAATAAACTAGTGGAAAAAATTTTTTAATTATAATTTTTTATTTTAGCTTTGTACAAAATTTCCGTTTGAATAAGGAAGCGTTTCTATACGTTTTAAATGCTATTCAGCACGATATGAAAGTTGCAAACAGATCCACAGCAATTCCAACTATAATAAAACTAGCTGCTGCTTTAAAATTGCTTGGGCAAGGTGGATATCAACACCAAATTGGCCAAGACCATCTATTAGGACTATCGCAGCAGTCAATGTCTCGTTACTTTGCACCAAGCATATAAAATTTGATTTGTCTGTGGAAGAGGAACAAGAAACCAAAATATCATTTTACCATACATGCGGCATTCCTGGAGTGATTGGAGCAGTGGATGGCACTCACATACAAATGATAAGACCGGCCATTAACGAGCACTTGTATTTTAACAGAAAGTTAAAGCATAGTATGAATTGTATGGTGGTATGTATATACATATATATATATATATATATGGGTAAACATGGCTACTAAAATATAACCATTATTGTGCATTTTTAGATATGTGATCACAAATTGTTAATTAGATTTGTTGATTGCCGATACGGCGGTGCTAGCCATGACTCACATGTATGGAAACTTTCGAATGCTAGGGAAAAGCTAAAAGAACGATTTGAAAGAGGAGAAAAGGGGTTTTGGCTAATTGGTAATTGATTTGAATTTTTTAAGAATGTTTTTGCTTATTTTCAATTTTCTTTAAGGCGATTCGGGATATCCTCTGGAACCCTGGCTGCTAACACCATACAGAAACGCTACGGAAAACTCTGCCGAGACATATTTTAATGACCAGTTTTGCAAAGGAAGGTCAATAATTGAAAGAGTGTTTGGTGTTTTAAAAGGCAGATTTCGATGTCTGTTAGCAGCTAGAGAATTGCATTATGCCCCAGAAAGAGTAGTTCAAATAATGAACGTTTGCTGTGCGC
Source organism: Pollenia amentaria (assembly GCA_943735925.1). Lineage (NCBI taxonomy): Eukaryota > Metazoa > Arthropoda > Insecta > Diptera > Polleniidae > Pollenia > Pollenia amentaria. Next base: position 89,580,615 of record OX031007.1, on the reverse strand, counting down.
TGCACAATATTTGCGTGAAATTCAACGTACATCTTCCACAACACGAAGTTGTTCAAACAATGATCAAAGAAGAATTGCCACACAGTTAAGAAACGAAATTAAAAATAATTTGATTCCAAGATAATAAAATTTTATTAGAATGTAGACCTTTTAACTTGTAAAATGTGTTATGTTTATATTTTTCGGCTTGAGGTCTGTTTCATAAGATAGAATAAAAATAAAAACTCTTGTTTTGTTTTAATTTTTATTATTTATTAATTTCAATATTTCGAACAACTTTATTGGTCATCTTCAGGGAAATAGTTATGATTTAAAATTTAATGCAGTGTTGTCCGATGTTATCGTTTTAAGTTTTCTTCACTGAAGATAAACATCGGACAACACTGCATTAAATATTAAATCATAACTATTTCCCTGAAGATAACCAATAAAGTTGTTCGAAATATTGAAATTAATAAATAATAAAAATTAAAACAAAACAAGAGTTTTTATTTTTATTCTATCTTATGAAACAGACCTCAAGCCGAAAAATATAAACATAACACAAAAAACATAAATATTAAATCGTTCATTATTATACTGTAAATTCATATAAACTAAAGAATACATTCATTGACATAATAAAAAGAATTCATAAACTTACAAACTAGTTTTAAATTAAAAATGGCAAGTCATTGGCGCAAACACAAATACATATTCTTTAAACTTATGGTCTACATTTTAAAAATAAAAAAGGCACTTCATTGATATTAGGGGAAAACAAATTCAATTTTCATTAAACTTATGATCTATAGTTTCAAACTTAAAAATTATCACAAAATGTATCTACATATAATAAATAAAAATATCACAGTCAAAAAAAACATCACATTCGTGCTTTTTCAATCTCTAATTGTAAAATTTGCTTTTTTAACTCTAATTTTTCTAGTTCTAATTTTTGTTTTTGAAGCTTGCACTCTTTTTTTAAAATTAAACTTATCTTTGCAGAAATCCATTTTTTTCCTTTAACTCAAACGTTTTTCGATGATACCTTACTAAATCCTTTAAATCCTTCCGTATCCCGTCAAGTACATTAGCTGTTTCCTTTTGAAACATTCCTTGATTTTGAACTTGCGTTTTAAGTAGATTATCCCGCTCATTAAAATTTGATAGCCGCGGACGTTTAGTAGCACGAAGATTTTCATCCAAATTGTTATTTTGGATTTGCGTAGCCTCCAACGTTTTCTCCGTCAAATCATTATTATTTACTATCGTAATATGGCTAGAGTTATCACCGCTTATACCAAAACATGTCGCCTTTGGTAGACCATTAACGGCTTCTTCCATATGAAGGAGATTAACGACTTGTTCTTCCATGGCAGAAAGCGGACAAAACTGTGAGGGACCGCCACCCGTGCTGGAAATGCTTAATTTATTTTTACGCATCTTGTTCTTTGTATGATTTTTTAAATCTGCCCAAACCTACATATATGTAATTAGTGTTACATTTTATATAGTAAATAAAATCTTAAATCATTACTTTTTTCCAACCGATTATATCTCTTACGGGGGGCCCATTAGCGTTTATATCGTCTGACAATTTCGTCCACAAACTATTTGCAGTTTGTTTGGCATTTGCTGTCTGCAACTGTCCCTTGGCCAAATCGCTATGTTGCTCCATGAAATCTACTAAAATTTCGAACTGCCGTTGTTTTGTATGTAATTTTTTTGGTTTTTCCCTTAAAATGACAAATTAGATATAAATAAATTAATTTTGTTTATGTACTTACATGTTTTTCTTCCTTTGCGTTTGATCTTTGGCTATCGCAAGAAATTTGTGTTTATTCAATGATTTTGACATATGCTTTCGCATTACAGAGTGCGGTGTTACCAGATTTGCGAAAAGAAAACAAAAAGATGCGAAAGGTAAATGCGCAAACGTATTAAAGAGTACCAATCACTCGATTTGCTACCATTTTTCTTTCGCATCGCAATAGAGAGTAGCCCCCCAGTTCAATAAAATAACCACAATACTAATAATCAGTAAGAATTATAAAATGTATACCTGCAAGTTGTGTCCTAAATCTTTTCTAAATTTCGGAAGATGTTTTTGAAAAGTATGCATTTAGATGGAACTTCCCATCATTCTGCTTTTGCAAAAGAACAGCACCAAACCCCAATTCTGTTTCCTTTCCGGGTTATAAATTGATAATATTGGGGGAGTCATCAATAATTCCTTCAATTTTGTAAATGCATTGATACAATTGCTGACAAAATTATATGGAACGCTTTTCTTTACTAACGATGTCATCGGTTTATCTATTGTTTAAAAATTCGGTACAAATTTTCTAAAGTAAGAGAATAACCCAAGACATCGTTTTAAATGTTTAACATTTTGAGGCTGTGGAAAATTTGTTATTGCCTGTAGGTGAGCACTATTCGGACGTATTCCCATAGAACTCACAATATATCCTAGAAATTGTATTTCAGTGTATCCGAAGTTACACTTACTCAACTTTAACTCAAGACCTTTCGAATATAAGCGCATTAGAACCTCTTCTACAATTTTCAAATGGCTTTCGAAATCAGAAATTGCTATTCTAATTTCATCGATATATATAACTATTTTCCCTGATGATATAAAATCCTTCAAAATATCATTATTAAAACGTAACCCAAATGGCATTTTGTATATTCGTATTGTCCTCTAGGTGTCACAAATGAAGTGTATTTCACCGAATCTTCATGCATTTCCACCTGATGAAAGCCATTCTTTGAATCTAAAACTGTAAAATATTTTTTCCCTTCAAGATGTTCAAACAATCTTCTACAATTGGCAAAGGAAAGTTGTCTTTAACTGTTTTCTTATTTAAAAACCTATAGTAAACTCATAATCTTCCTTCAACACTATATTTCCTTACCAACACAGTTGCAGATGTATATGGCGAATTACTGTGCCGAATAATATTTTTTTCTAATAAGTCATTAAATATAGTATCTATTTCGTTTTTCTCAACAAATGAAAGTCTACGAGGGGGAAAATGAAAAGGTGTATCATCCGTTAAATTTATTCGGGAGAATGTTTACAGTATGAATTTTCAATTACGAAACTAAGTTTCTTTACATTTTCCACGCTCAATTGTGGAAATATATCTATGTTTTCGCCAAACCTAGGTTGTAGTACTAAACATAGCATTTCATTAGAAGACACTGTGACATCTTGATACTCATCTTTATCTTTACATTTTCCTCGCTCAATTGTGGATCTATATCTTTGATTTCGCCAAACCTAGGTTGTAGTACTGAACATAGCATTTCATTAGAAGATACTGTGACATCTTGATACTCATTTACATTTTTATACTAGTTCCATCGATTTTATTTCAATTAAATAATTATCAAAATGTACCACAGGATCATCAAACAAATCATTACATAATCCAGTAACAGTGTGATATGGATGACAGTCTTTTATTTGTTCTATTTTATTTATTTTGCAACCATTAGTTCTTATTTTCCAAATATCAAATTTAACAACGCACTGTTTTGAATATACATATTTAATATTATTAACTAAATTATTTTTATTTATTCCCAGTAGCTCTTTCTTTGTATAAATTTGTTTAAGTTTACATAAAAATATATATAGTCGAAATAAAAGATCACGTCCAATTAATAATGGAACACATATTTCAGTATCAGGCAATACATACAATACATACAATTTATGAACAATTTTTTCATTGTCAACATTTATTTCACAAACTAGCTCATCTAAAATTTTAAGCTGACTATTACTTATTCCGCGATACTTTGAAAGTTAAGGTATCTCTTTAATCGGAAAGTGAACTGCTGAACATTTAATTAAATTCAAGAAGAGAACAAATTTTAGAACTAACGTTAGTGCGTTTGCCTAATTTTTCTATAAAAGCGACACTCACCATTTATAAAGCATTTACAGTCGTCAACTTAGCTGTCCAAATTTCAGGTTTGTCCTCCTCAGATTCAGCTGCTTCTATAACAACTGAATTTTTCTTTGGACAATTATTATGTAAATGACCCAATTCACCACATTTAAAACGAGAACCTTTTATACATAGAGGCTTTGAACATGGATTTTAAAATGACCAAACTGAGAACAGTTAAAACAACAAACTTCAACTTTAGTCTCCTTCAATTTATTTGATGAAGTATATTTGTTAGTTTCCTTTTCAGATTCCAAATGCCGTCTAGTGTGTTTATCACACAGCTTTTGATAGCAATCAAGTTGAATTTTTAACTATTGCACATTACTAGATTGATACAGAATATTTATGAGTGGGGTTTTGTAATTTAAGCCGGCAATGATTGCATCAACCAAATCCATTTCTGGAATGTTGAATTTCTCCACTATTATTTTCATTTCAACAACATAGCGTTGGATACTTTCATTTGCCCGAAGCTTCCTTCTCTTCAATTGTTCATATATTTGAAGCACGGACTTTGATTTCTCAAATTCATATAAAAGAGCCCTCTTTAAGGCATCATAATTAGATGAAAACGATGTTCTTGCAAATAATGCTGCAGCTCCGCACATCAATCTTCGTGCATAAAATAATTTCATACGTTCTGTGCAATTAGGCAAAACAAAAGCTTCTTCTAAATCACTTACCCAACGCTTAATATCATAAGAATCATCTCCAGAAAATTGTATAACCATAGAACCGATAGTTGCAAAATCGGAGGAAGAAAATCTAACTTCCCCATTAAGTATGTCTACTTCACGCTGGAGTAACAACAATTCACGTTGTTTTTGTAACCGTTTAATAGCGCTATCTAATGAATTCTCAAGACGACTAGAAGTAGTAGGTGGATCAGCAAAAGTTGAATAATTTCTGGACGAAATAGCTTGACCAGAAATTGGGAGATGAACATTGAACGTAAACACAGACGATTGAACGGAAACAGTAGGTTGAACAGAAGCAATTGATTGAACTGAAGCATCATATTGTATATCAGCAGTTTAAGTAACGGCAGAAAACTTATCATATAACATTGGAACAGAAGGAATTGCAGATTGCGTTGTTGCGGAAGGAAGATTAGAAACCATCGTTTGAACTGAAGAAGTAGTCGGCTGAACTGCGTCAATAGAATCTTCCTGCAAATTATGAGCAGCCCATCGTAATTTAATTTTTGAAAAATGATTCGAAGTTGAGCAATTATTGCACTTTTCGGAAACTCAATTCCACATTGGCTTAATGTTGCCATAAGCTTTTGGCGTGTTAAATTTCTCCTTTCCATTTTTTTATTATTATCCCACTTCTGAAAGCTTTTAAGTTTAAATTATTCTTTATTCAATAAAATCGAATTGTATTATGAAAAAACTAGACAAAACAATCAATACAAATAAAAATGGTTAACTTGATTATTAAATAATTATAAAAACTAAGTTGATGACAAGTATTACTCTAACTGCTACCATATGGTTTACAGATGTAAACGTTTATACAAACTGGCAGCTTTTGAATTGTTTTCTAAAAGTGTGTTAAGAAAATGGACGAAAAAAGGAAAATGATTTTATTATTTTTAATTATATTTTGTTTTTTTATTTAATTACTCAGCAAAAAAACAATTGTTGCACTATATCACTATATAATGGGCAGCTCAATTCAACTTATGTACAAATAAAAAAAAGTGGCAATGCAGTTCATTTGGTCCTGAACAAGAATTAAAATTAAACCATTAATTTTTCAATTAAAGCCAATAAACATAGAAATAAAAACTGTTTTACATTCGTAACTTATCCAAAAAATACAAATTTGTTTCCTTTTTGAAATTCAAACATTTAAAGTGTAAAAATTGTACCTATTTTTGGTACTTTCTTAACAAAACATTTTTCTCAATTCTTTGCAATATACGTTCTCAATTATGGGCTTCCACTACAATAAGTTGATTTTTTTATTTCAATGGGGGGAAAATATAAAAAAATGGTAAAATGCGGAAATTTAAATGTCTTTGTTTTACTTTTTCGTTCCACAAGTGGTACCTTTTTAATATGCTATAATAGATATTAGAAGCATAAAATTATAGGTGCAGTGTCCTGGGTGAATGAGAACCTATAACGTTGGTAATTTTTTTAAAACTTAGAAACATAAACTTTGGCATTTAAATATGACCACGAAAGAAAAGTGATTATTGTTTATTATAAAATAATTTTATATATTCTCATTATCTACTTTATGGCAGTTTTATTTGGTTCAAATTCATTTCTTTGGTGTTTGTTTCATAATAAACAAGACGGTCATAAAGTAAACACTGAGTATGTATATCTCAAATTATTTTATAATTAATAATTTTGTTAAAAATTTAATTTGCAAGCAAATTTTTTAACTAATGGGGTATTATACTGCAATAGTGTTAAGTATCGGGTATCTAGGTAACCATTATACTCACAGTACTTATAACAACACCTGATCGGTCAAAAGCAAAACAAAATATCTAAGGGTTATTTTTAACAAGTTCGTTATTTTATTAAGCAATACAAATTTCGAAATATCTGTCCTAAGTTAAACAAAAGTATGATTTCTTATCACATAAATATTTTTCATAATTTTAAAAATCAATATTAACTAATAAATTTTGCAAAATATCCTTATTTAAAACTTCTTTTAGAAAAGTTTGTTTTTAAACAAAAACATGAAACAGCTGTTTCAAAAATTCTTACAAGTAAAAATTTTAGCAGTAAAAATTTGCAAGAATTATTTTGTCTCTCTATTTTTTTCTCCCAACTTGCAAATTGTTTGGGTTAATGAACATTTTCCAGAAACAATTGTTACAACTTCGTTTTTTTAAGTTAATGAACACAGCTAATGTAATAACTATAAGTAAATATAATATACTTTTGGGTTGAATTTTGAATGTTTACTGTTTCCAGAATACATTCAAAATCAGCATATACAACAAAAGGCACATCCATTTGATTTTTGAAATTTTTGTAACTCACAATACTCTTCTCAACAGTAGTCATCCTCGTAACCATTTTATTGCATTCCTCTTTGTGTTTAATTGATGATTCCTTAGCATAGGTCTCCTTCACACCTTTCAATGATGTTGATGAAGACTTGTTCGATAGCACTATTATGTGCTCCAGAGACATTGATTTTAAATCCAATACACCTTCTACAAATATCCGTGAGGCCTTTGAGAAGAGCTGCCGACTCCGGTTCCGCAGGCCAAAAAGGGATGTTACCTGGTGGAATAAGCATCTGTAGAGTCTAAGGGCTGAGTCAACCTGGCGTGAATTTTGATGCAGGATCAACAAACTTCCTGAATCAGTCAGGCTGCAAAAACGCCTTTCTCAGGACCATACAAATGGTCTTTGCACGCTCAAACGGCCATGTGGCATGTTTACTGAGTCGCCAAAGGACACCTGTGAGCTTCTACTTACGACTCACTTTCCAGGATTTGTGGCCTTTTTGTCCGTAAGAATATCCAAACGGGCGCCTTTGGCGTCCAAAAGGAATATCAGGCTAGCGGGATGAATCTTTGATGCAAAACCCGTGATATGGGCTATATCCAAATTTAAACATTTTAAATCACCTGGGCCGGATATAATTCTTCCATGCTGCCTCCAACAAGGGGAAGGGTCACCACTTCTCAAATGGCTAGGATTTTTCAGATATAGCCTACTGGCGTGCCACGTGCCGGCGCAATGGAGGGCCGTTAAAGTGGTCTGAACAACTGCCCAAGTCTTATAAACCAATAAGCCTTAGCTCGTTTTTCCTGAAGAACATGGAGAAACTCTTAGACAGCTTCATAAGGGACGAATATCTATCGGTAACTCCTATACATCGCTTTCAGTTTTCCTTTCAATCGGGCAAGTCTACGCTGACTGTCATTCATCACGTTTTGCGCACGACTGAAAGAGTACTGGACGCAAGGAAAATAGCTCTGTGTGCATTCATCGACATTCAGGAGCCTTTTCCTACGATGCAATTAATTTTGCTCTAGCAAGGAAAGGTGTTCCAGTTCTTATAAGGAACTGGATAGGAGATGCTGGCATCCAGGGTGATTAAGTAAGATGTGTGTGGCTCATAGAGCATCATTGAAGCAACCAAATGTTGTCCGCAGGGTGGCGTCTTGCCGCCTCTTTTGTGGGCCTTGGTTATCGATGAGCTACTGGAGATACATACTTAATGACCTGGGCTTCCGAACTTATGGCTTTGCTGATGATCTGGTTATATCTGTGACTGGATTTGATGAAGCAACAATTTCGAAGGCGGTCTTGACACTTGGCTGGTGCAGAGAGAGGGGGCTTAATATTACCCCCGCGAAAACTATTCTAGGACCATTCACCGACGTAGAATCCTGAAACTTAAAGAACCGGCCCTGAACGGAGAAGTTACCGGATTCTCCAACGGGGTGAAATACTTAGGGATCATGGGGATAGAGCCCTTAACTGGAACGCCCAGTTAACACATGCTGTGATGTCAGATGGAATTTTTAAAATTCCCTACGTTTTGATAAAAAAAATCCCCACATTTCTCAACAACAGCAAATTTTTCCCCCTATAGGTAAACTGAAAATTATTCAATATAGCATATTTTATTTAAACTAAACACAAAACAAAAACATAAATTTTAAATAAATTTCAGGTAGCTTAAAGTAAAAAACAAAATAAACATAATATAATATATCATAAAAACCTTCGTAAGTTTGTATACGTAACATTTCAAAAAATTGTTTGTCGTAAAGCAGTTTTCTTAAAAAGACAACGGAAGCTTGTACAGTTTAACATTTTTGATTGTAAGTGAGATTGAAGAATACATATGGAATCTAAAACCTCGTGACTCAGTTTATCTCTTTTTTTTCGCGTGGATGTCAGTAACAATTGAAAATATCCTCTTAGCATCTGCATTGGCATGTGGTAAACCCAGTAGAATTTTGGATAATTTTGAGTGGGTAGGGAATACTAAATTGTCATTGAAATTCGTAGTCTTTGATATATATGACCAAAATGGTTCCAAATCCTTCTTTGAAAGATAATTTATTTCTTGTTCTGAAAAATTATATTCTAGGGTTAGCCATTATTGAGTAAGTAGTAATATGTGGTATATTTAACCGTGTGCAATTTAGCCCCCTTCAAGACTAGGCAAGTTACTTGCGCAAGTCTCTTGCGCAACTCTTGATTTGTTGATGTCAGTTACTTGCGCAACTAACTTGCCGAGTCTGAAAGCGGGCTTATAAAAATGCAATAATTGCCGCTTTAAGAGTTATAAAAGTATTGAGTACTTGGGTACTTGATACTCAAAAACAATTATTTAATAACAAAGTAGCCATACTGTAATTATTGAAGCGATATGCTTTTATACCACAGAGTTTTTTCAGAAGTCAGTTAGATTATATTTGAATTTACATACAAAGGAAAAATTCCCTACATTTTTACGAAAATAAAAAATCTTTCTTTTTTCTCCTACAGTCTGATTTTTGGAGAAAAATCCCTACAAGTAGGGACAAGGGCATTTTATGCCTACTAAAGGCTGTTTGGGAATACATGGGGGCTGAAGCCCAGAATGATCTACTGGTCTTTTGTGACGATAATCAGACCTATCTTAACCTATGCCGCCCTAGCGTGGTGGACTAAGATCGAACAGGTCAAAGCTAGAGTGATACTCGATAGGGTCTGTAGTCTAATCTGCGTTTCGATCACGGGCGCCATGAGGACCTGCCCCACTCTGTCTTTAGGAGCTATCCTGCACATTCCTCCATTACACATATCTGTAAGAGAGGAGGCCTGCAGGTGTGCTACTAGGATGCCACTCATTTCTGAGTACAAGGCAGGCCACATGCGGATCCTTGAAAACCTAAGGAATGATCCATCCATTCTGGTTGGGGATCATATGCTGCCTAGTCTGGTATTGGATAGGAATGTTAATGTCCTCATACCAAATAGGGACCAATGGGTGGAAAAATCCTGGTGGTGAGGGTACCAGGTCTGGGGGGGTTATTATGTAAAACGATTCGAAAGAAAAAATTTACGAATTCGTACAAATTGTATTATGTAGTACGTTTTGCGAAAATTTATTTTCGAACGTTCGGAAATATTTTTTTTTGCGAGATTTTTTACCCCTTCTCGTAAATTACAAATTACCCTTTTACAATTGCAACTATGTAATATGAAAGCAAATGTCAGTTCATTTAAATTGTTCGTAAATTATTCGAAAGTGGCTGTGCTTGCGAGAACAATTCAAAATTTAAGTGTGTAAATAAAAATTTTTCCAAAAAGTGTAAAATATAATTAAGAGCATAAAGTGTCCTCTTTATTCAGAATTTTGAGTGGCTTTAAATCACAATTTATACCTTGTGTTTGTGGTCACAACTCTATTGTTTTTAGTGTGAAATTTTTTATAGTAATTTTTTTAAATTGGGTTCCTTTAAGGAAAGCTCAAATAAAGCAATGTTTACAAAAACCAGACAATATGAGGTGATGGTTGATTTTATGGTTGCAATGCTAATGTTAATGTTGCAAATGCTAAAAGCAAGTCGAAGGATTTGTGGCAAAGACTGTCAAAGGATGTAGATGCGGTTGGTCCACCGTATCGTGAGTTGGAAAAGTGGGAAAAAAAGTAAGTTTTCATTTAATCGATTTTGTGTAAACTATTTTTACAAATGTGCGTGCTGTGTTACTAGGTATGGGCAGGCTATAAACAACACGTTAAAGTAAAGTGCCTAAAACATGCGAGTGGAATTTCAGGGACTGGTGGGGGCCCAAGCAATTTCTGCTCATTAACACCACTAGAACATTGAGTGTGCGAATTGCTGTCAATTAATGCGACTGTCAGTAGCATGAGGGGAACTTTTGAATTTGGAGTGAAAGCAAATGCTGCCCCAACGACGAGTTCCATAGATGCCAGCGATCAAGAGGATGATGAAAGTATGGAAGCTTACCTAACAGAAGCTTGCGATGAACCAACTTTAAATCCAACCCAAAAAACTCCATTAACGCAAATGCTCATACTCCGCGTAAACGAAGTCAAAAACAGGTGGATAATCAGATTGGTTATCAAGAAGCTTCGTTACAAATTTTGAAAGAAAGCACCATAAACCAAATAAAAGCTTTGACAGAAGAGAATCAGAACCTTGTTGCGACTAACAAATATTAAGGAAGGAATTGTGACTGGAAAGAACGTCAATTCGAACTTGCGAAGAAAAGTTTGAATTTAAGAAAAAACATGAAAAAGAAAAGTTTGAGTTTAAAAAAACAGGAAATGGATAAAACAAAACATAAACTGGCACAGCTGGAATTGAAAAATAAAATATTTGAAATTAAATGTTGTTAATTTTTTTAAACAAAAATTAGTCTTAATTTTATACCTAATTTTATAGTTTTTAATAAAACAAGATCTCCTTTTTTTTAGTTTTATAAACTTTGAATTATTTAGTTTGTTATTTTTGGTTAAGTATTATTAATTTCTAAATGAATTTTTTACTTTTTAAGTTTTATGTAAATTGAAATTAATTTTTTACTTTGCACTTTTTGTATTCTTTTGTTTTTATTGCAATAAAAATACATACAAGTTGTTATTAACTTATTTGTTTTGCAATAGTATTCAAGTTACTTGTGGCAGTAGTAGTACTTATATCTTCATTGGTATAGGTTGTAAGTATACCTTCATTGATAGAAGTTGTAGGTATATCTTCATTTTGTTGAGAAGGGTTCTCAACATTATACAACAAACAAATGTTGTGTAATGCACAACAAACATTTAGAATTTGAACGGCTTTTTGTGGAGTGTAATGCAATTCTCTTGCTGCTAAGAGACAACGAAATCTTGCTTTCAACACCCCTAAAGTTCTTTCAATTATCGACCTCCCTTTGGAATGTTGATCATTGAAAAACGATTCAGCAGAACTTTGTGAATCATGACAAGCACCACCAAACCCTCCATTGACTGCCCTGATGAACATTTCGTGATCACAAATCTGAAGAAAAAAATATTTAATTAGGTACATGTAGTATACATATAATAATATATGAGAACTTACCGCCATAGCATTAATACTGTGTTTCTGTTTTCGGTTGAAGTATAAATGCTCATCATTACTTTGCCTTATTACTTGAATGTGAGTGCTGTATACTGCTCCAACTACTCCAGGTATTCCACATTTATTAAAAAAATATCTTTTCGCTTCCATCTTTTTTTTTCTTCAGTAATTTCAAAGACAATATGCTTCGGACAAAGATTTTTTTCGATTTTTTTTCATACCTCTGATAAGCAAATGGATATTGATGATTGTGAAAGCCCTAGTAGACGATCTTGCCCAATCTGATGTTGGTATCCACCTTTTGCCAAACATTACAATGTTGCTGCTAATTTTATCAAATGTGCAATGGCTGTCGATCTTTCAGGTGCCTTTAAATCACATTTTATACAATTGTAGACATACATAAATAAATTTTTATTAAGCCTAAAGTTTCTCACTAAACTAAAAATAGTATTTTTATAATATGGCCGTAAGGCCTTTGAGAAGATCTGCCGACTCCGGTTCCGCAGGCCAAAACGGGATGTTACCTGGTGGAATAAGCATCTAAAGAGTCTAAGGGCTGAGTCAACCTGGCGTGAATTTTGATGCAGGATCAACAAACTTCCTGAATCAGTCAGGCTGCAAAAACGCCATTCTCAGGACCATACAAAAGGTCTTTGCACGCTCAAACGGCCATGTGGCATGTTTACTGAGTCGCCAAAGGACACCTGTGAGCTTCTACTTACGACTCACTTTCCAGAATTTGTGGCCTTTTTGTCCCCAAGAATATCCAAACGGGCGCCTTTGGCGTCCAAAAGGAATATCAGGCTGGCGGGATGAATCTTTGATGCAAAACCCGTGATATGGGCTATATCAAAATTTAGACATTTTAAATCACCTGGGCCGGATATAATCCTTCCATGCTGCCTCCAACAAGGGGGCGGGTCACCACTTCTCAAATGGCTGGGATTTGCAGATATAGCCTACTGGCATGCCACGTGCCGGCGCCATGGAGGGCCGTTAAACTGGTGTTTATACCTAAGGCAGGGGCAAATCTGAACAACTGCCCAAGTCTTATAAACCAATAAGCCTTAGCTCGTTTTTCCTGAAGAACATGGAGAAACTCTTAGACAGCTTCATAAGGGACGAATATCTATCGGTAACTCCTATACATCGCTTTCAGTTTTCCTTTCAACCGGGCAAGTCTACGCTGACTGCCATTCATCACGTTTTGGGCACGATTGAAAGAGTACTGAACGCAAGGAAAATAGATCTGTGTGCATTTATCGACATTCAGGAGCCTTTTCCTACGATGCAATTAATTTTGCTCTAGCAAGGAAAGGTGTTCCAGTTCTTATAAGAAACTGGATAGGAGAGATGCTGGCATCCGGGGTGATTAAGTAAGATGTGTGTGGCTCATAGAGCACCATTGAAGCAACCAAATGTTGTCCGCAGGGTGGCGTCTTGACGCCACTTTTGTGGGCCTTGGTTATCGATGAGCTACTGGAGATCCATACTTAATGACCTGGGCTTCCGAACTTATGGCTTTGCTGATGATCTGGTTATATCTGTGACTGGATTTGATGAAGCGACAATTTCGCAGGCGGTCTAGAGGGCCCTGGACTTGACACTTGGCTGGTACAGAGAGAGAGGGCTTAATATTACCCCCGCGAAAACTATTTTAGGACCATTCACCGACGTAGAATCCTGAAACTTAAAGAAGCGGCCCTGATGGGAAAAGTTACCGGATTCTCCAACGGGGTGAAATACTTAGGGATCATGGGGATAGATCCCTTTACTGGAACGCCCAGTTAACACATGCAGTGATGTCAGATGGAATTTTTAAAATTCCCTACGTTTTGATAAAAAAATATCCACATTTCCCTACAACAGCAAATTTCCCCCTACAATTTTCCCTAACTTATATTAGTTATAGGTAAACTCAAAAATTATAAATAATTCAATATAGCATATTTTATTTAAACTAAACACAAAACAAAAACAAAAATTTTAAATAAATTTCAGGTAGCTTAAAATAAAAAACAAAATAAAAATAATATAATATAACATAAAAACCTTCGTAAGTTTGTATACGTAACATTTCAAAAAAATGTTTGTCGTAAAGCAGTTTTCTTAAAAAGACAACGGAAGCTTGTACAGTTTAACATTTTTGATTGTAAGTGAGATTGAAGAATACATATGGAATCTAAAACCTCGTGACTCAGTTTATCTCTTTTTTTCGCGTGGATTTCAGTAACAATTGAACATATCCTCTCAGCATCTGCATTGGCATGTGGTAAACCCAGTAGAATTTTGGATAATTTTGAGTGGCAAGGGAATACTAAATTGTCATTGAAATTCGTAGTCTTTGATATATATGACCAAAATGGTTCCAAATCCATCTTTGAAAGATAATTTATTTCTTGTTCTGAAAAATTATATTCTAGGGTTAGCCATTATTGAGTAAGTAGTAATATGTGGTATATTTAACCGTGTGCAATTTAGCCCCCTTCAAGACTAGGCAAGTTACTTGCGCAAGTCTCTTGCGCAACTCTTGATTTGTTGATGTCAGTTACTTGCGCAACTAACTTGCCGAGTCTGAAAGCGGGCTTATAAAAATGCAATAATTGCCGCTTTAAGAGTTATAAAAGTATTGAGTACTTGGGTACTTGATACTCAAAAACAATTATTTAATAACAAAGTAGCCATACTGTAATTATTGAAGCGATATGCTTTTATACCACAGAGTTTTTTCAGAAGTCAGTTAGATTATATTTGAATTTACATACAAAGGAAAAATTCCCTACATTTTTACGAAAATAAAAAATCTTTCTTTTTTCTCCTACAGTCTGATTTTTGGAGAAAAATCCCTACAAGTAGGGACAAGGGCATTTTATGCCTACTAAAGGCTGTTTGGGAATACATGGGGGCTGAAGCCCAGAATGATCTACTGGTCTTTTGTGACGATAATCAGACCTATCTTAACCTATGCCGCCCTAGCGTGGTGGACTAAGATCGAACAGGTCAAAGCTAGAGTGATACTCGATAGGGTCTGTAGCCTAATCTGCGTTTCGATCACGGGCGCCATGAGGACCTGCCCCACTCTGTCTTTAGGAGCTATCCTGCACATTCCTCCATTACACATATCTGTAAGAGAGGAGGCCTGCAGGTGTGCTACTAGGATGCCACTCATTTCTGAGTACAAGGCAGGCCACATGCGGATCCTTGAAAACCTGAGGAATGATCCATCCATTCTGGTTGGGGATCATATGCTGCCTAGTCTGGTATTGGATAGGAATGTTAATGTCCTCATACCAAATAGAGACCATTCGTACAAATTGTATTATGTAGTACGTTTTGCGAAAATTTATTTTCGATCGTTCGGAAATATTTTTTTTTGCAAGATTTTTTTACCACTTCTCGTAAATTACAAATTACCCTTTTACAACTGCAACTATGTAATACGAAAGCAAATGTCAGTTCATTTAAATTGTTCGTAAATTATTCGAAAGTGGCTGTGCTTGCGAGAACAATTCAAAATTAAAAATTTAAGTGTGTAAATAAAAAATTTTCCAAAAAGTGTAAAATATAATTAAGAACATAAAGTGTCCTCTTTATTCAGAATTTTGAGTGGCTTGAAATCACAATTTATACCTTGTGTTTGTGGTCACAACTCTATTGTTTTTAATCTGAAATTTTTTATAGTAATTTTTTTAATTTGGGTTCCTTTAAGGAAAGCTCAAATAAAGCAATGTTTACAAAAACCAGACAATATGAGGAGATGGTTGATTTTATGGTTGCAATGCTAATGTTGCAAATGCTAAAAGCAAGTCGAAGGATTTGTGGCAAAGACTGTCAAAGGATTTAGATGCGGTTGGTCCACCGTATCGTGAGTTAGAAAAGTGGAAAAAAAGTAACTTTTCATTTAATCGATTTTGTGTAAACTATTTTTACAAATGTGCGTGCTGTGTTACTAGGTGTGGGCAGGCTATAAACAACACGTTAAAGTAAAGAGCCTTAAAAATGCGAGTGGAGTTTCAGGGACTGGTGGGGGCCCAAGCAATTTCTGCTCATTAACACCACTAGAACATTGAGTGTGCGAATTGCTGTCAATTAATGCGACTGTCAGTAGCATGAAGGGAACTTTTGAATTTGGAGTGAAAGCAAATGCTGCCCCAACGACGAGTTCCATAGATGCCAGCAATCAAGAGGATGATGAAAGTATGGAAGCTTACCTAACAGAAGGTTGCGATGAACCAACTTTAAATCCAACCCAAAAATGCTCATACTCCGCGTAAACGAAGTCAAATGCAGTGTGTTTCGAAAAGAGAAAATCTCTTATAAAAACAGGTGGATAATCAGATTGGCTATCAAGAAGCTTCGTTACAAATTTTGAAAGAAAGCACCATAAACCAAATAAAAGCTTTGACAGAAGAGAATCTGTCATGCCTTTGTAACGGCTGAAGGTTTTATTTTAATGTAAATGGGAGTGAAGAGAGTATTACATTAAAATGCAACCGTGCAAACTGCTAGAATAATCTTTTCGACAGTTTGCACAGCTGTTCAGGGGGGTGTAAGAGTTTTGCGGGGAAAGAAAAGAAAGATGGCGAGAGAATATAAAAAAGGCGGGAAAATAGGATGGGGAGAAGAAGAGGACAAAGAAGAGGAAGAAGTTTTTTTTTGGAAGAGAGTTTTGGTTGAGAAAGGTTCGAAAACGGAAGCTTCGTTTTTGTATGAATATTTTTTGATGTGGGCCTTTTGAATAAAATTTGAAATTTTGTTTTTTTGGTGCAATTATAAAAGGAAAAAAAAATTATTATTAATAAATAAGTGAAATAAAAATAAAGTGTTAACCTGTTTTTTTTTTAAAAGTATAAAAGAAAAACACTGAAGTTTGCTAATACAGGCATAAACATTCACACCCATACACACCAGCCGTACATACACCATACACACCTTCATCATACACCCATCCATCATACACATATCCATCATTCACACATACATCATACATCCCTACACCATACAGTCAACATCATCCTAGGAGCAAGTATTCATCCCTACACATTTCACCCAAGCAACCTCCGTCACACATCAACATTCATCCCTACACATAACCTCACACCACACACTGACGTTCGTCACCCCACCGACCTAACGACGGACGGGACTTAGTCCAAACCGGCAGGGAAAAAGGGGAATTTTGGTGATCCCACCAGTGAATAACCCAGGACACCAGACCGCACTCGGACTAGGTAGGGTAGGGGATAGCTCTAATTCTGCTTTTTTAGGAGGTTTGTTTGAGCGAACAGGTTGTACAGTTCTGTTGGAATAAACTTGTGGGTGAGACAACGAAATCTTGCTTTCAACACCCCTAAAGTTCTTTCAATTATCGACCTCCCTTTGGAATGTTGATCATTGAAAAACGATTCAGCAGAACTTTGTGAATCATGACAAGCACCACCAAACCCTCCATTGACTGCCCTGATGAACATTTCGTGATCACAAATCTGAAGAAAAAAATATTTAATTAGGTACATGTAGTATACATATAATAATATATGAGAACTTACCGCCATAGCATTAATACTGTGTTTCTGTTTTCGGTTGAAGTATAAATGCTCATCATTACTTTGCCTTATTACTTGAATGTGAGTGCTGTATACTGCTCCAACTACTCCAGGTATTCCACATTTATTAAAAAAATATCTTTTCGCTTCCATCTTTTTTTTCTTCAGTAATTTCAAAGACAATATGCTTCGGACAAAGATTTTTTTCGATTTTTTTCATACCTCTGATAAGCAAATGGATATTGATGATTGTGAAAGCCCTAGTAGACGATCTTGCCCAATCTGATGTTGGTATCCACCTTTTGCCAAACATTACAATGTTGCTGCTAATTTTATCAAAGGTGCAATGGCTGTCGATCTTTCAGGTGCCTTTAAATCACATTTTATACAATTGTAGACATACATAAATGAATTTTTATTAAGCCTAAAGTTTCTCACTAAACTAAAAATAGTATTTTTATAATAAGGCCGTAAGGCCTTTGAGAAGATCTGCCGACTCCGGTTCCGCAGGCCAAAACGGGATGTTACCTGGTGGAATAAGCATCAGAAGAGTCTAAGGGCTGAGTCAACCTGGCGTGAATTTTGATGCAGGATCAACAAACTTCCTGAATCAGTCAGGCTGCAAAAACGCCATTCTCAGGACCATACAAAAGGTCTTTGCACGCTCAAACGGCCATGTGGCATGTTTACTGAGTCGCCAAAGGACACCTGTGAGCTTCTACTTACGACTCACTTTCCAGAATTTGTGGCCTTTTTGTCCCCAAGAATATCCAAACGGGCGCCTTTGGCGTCCAAAAGGAATATCAGGCTGGCGGGATGAATCTTTGATGCAAAACCCGTGATATGGGCTATATCAAAATTTAGACATTTTAAATCACCTGGGCCGGATATAATCCTTCCATGCTGCCTCCAACAAGGGGGCGGGTCACCACTTCTCAAATGGCTGGGATTTGCAGATATAGCCTACTGGCATGCCACGTGCCGGCGCCATGGAGGGCCGTTAAACTGGTGTTTATACCTAAGGCAGGGGCAAATCTGAACAACTGCCCAAGTCTTATAAACCAATAAGCCTTAGCTCGTTTTTCCTGAAGAACATGGAGAAACTCTTAGACAGCTTCATAAGGGACGAATATCTATCGGTAACTCCTATACATCGCTTTCAGTTTTCCTTTCAACCGGGCAAGTCTACGCTGACTGCCATTCATCACGTTTTGGGCACGATTGAAAGAGTACTGAACGCAAGGAAAATAGATCTGTGTGCATTTATCGACATTCAGGAGCCTTTTCCTACGATGCAATTAATTTTGCTCTAGCAAGGAAAGGTGTTCCAGTTCTTATAAGAAACTGGATAGGAGAGATGCTGGCATCCGGGGTGATTAAGTAAGATGTGTGTGGCTCATAGAGCACCATTGAAGCAACCAAATGTTGTCCGCAGGGTGGCGTCTTGACGCCACTTTTGTGGGCCTTGGTTATCGATGAGCTACTGGAGATCCATACTTAATGACCTGGGCTTCCGAACTTATGGCTTTGCTGATGATCTGGTTATATCTGTGACTGGATTTGATGAAGCGACAATTTCGCAGGCGGTCTAGAGGGCCCTGGACTTGACACTTGGCTGGTACAGAGAGAGAGGGCTTAATATTACCCCCGCGAAAACTATTTTAGGACCATTCACCGACGTAGAATCCTGAAACTTAAAGAAGCGGCCCTGATGGGAAAAGTTACCGGATTCTCCAACGGGGTGAAATACTTAGGGATCATGGGGATAGATCCCTTTACTGGAACGCCCAGTTAACACATGCAGTGATGTCAGATGGAATTTTTAAAATTCCCTACGTTTTGATAAAAAAATATCCACATTTCCCTACAACAGCAAATTTCCCCCTACAATTTTCCCTAACTTATATTAGTTATAGGTAAACTCAAAAATTATAAATAATTCAATATAGCATATTTTATTTAAACTAAACACAAAACAAAAACAAAAATTTTAAATAAATTTCAGGTAGCTTAAAATAAAAAACAAAATAAAAATAATATAATATAACATAAAAACCTTCGTAAGTTTGTATACGTAACATTTCAAAAAATTGTTTGTCGTAAAGCAGTTTTCTTAAAAAGACAACGGAAGCTTGTACAGTTTAACATTTTTGATTGTAAGTGAGATTGAAGAATACATATGGAATCTAAAACCTCGTGACTCAGTTTATCTCTTTTTTTCGCGTGGATTTCAGTAACAATTGAACATATCCTCTCAGCATCTGCATTGGCATGTGGTAAACCCAGTAGAATTTTGGATAATTTTGAGTGGCAAGGGAATACTAAATTGTCATTGAAATTCGTAGTCTTTGATATATATGACCAAAATGGTTCCAAATCCATCTTTGAAAGATAATTTATTTCTTGTTCTGAAAAATTATATTCTAGGGTTAGCCATTATTGAGTTAGTAGTAATATGTGGTATATTTAACCGTGTGCAATTTAGCCCCCTTCAAGACTAGGCAAGTTACTTGCGCAATTCTCTTGCGCAACTCTTGATTTGTTGATGTCAGTTACTTGCGCAACTAACTTGCCGAGTCTGAAAGCGGGCTTATAAAAATGCAATAATTGCCGCTTTAAGAGTTATAAAAGTATTGAGTACTTGGGTACTTGATACTCAAAAACAATTATTTAATAACAAAGTAGCCATACTGTAATTATTGAAGCGATATGCTTTTATACCACAGAGTTTTTTCAGAAGTCAGTTAGATTATATTTGAATTTACATACAAAGGAAAAATTCCCTACATTTTTATGAAAATAAAAAATCTTTCTTTTTTCTCCTACAGTCTGATTTTTGGAGAAAAATCCCTACAAGTAGGGACAAGGGCATTTTATGCCTACTAAAGGCTGTTTGGGAATACATGGGGGCTGAAGCCCAGAATGATCTACTGGTCTTTTGTGACGATAATCAGACCTATCTTAACCTATGCCGCCCTAGCGTGGTGGACTAAGATCGAACAGGTCAAAGCTAGAGTGATACTCGATAGGGTCTGTAGCCTAATCTGCGTTTCGATCACGGGCGCCATGAGGACCTGCCCCACTCTGTCTTTAGGAGCTATCCTGCACATTCCTCCATTACACATATCTGTAAGAGAGGAGGCCTGCAGGTGTGCTACTAGGATGCCACTCATTTCTGAGTACAAGGCAGGCCACATGCGGATCCTTGAAAACCTAAGGAATGATCCATCCATTCTGGTTGGGGATCATATGCTGCCTAGTCTGGTATTGGATAGGAATGTTAATGTCCTCATACCAAATAGAGACCATTCGTACAAATTGTATTATGTAGTACGTTTTGCGAAAATTTATTTTCGAACGTTCGGAAATATTTTTTTTGCAAGATTTTTTTACCACTTCTCGTAAATTACAAATTACCCTTTTACAACTGCAACTATGTAATACGAAAGCAAATGTCAGTTCATTTAAATTGTTCGTAAATTATTCGAAAGTGGCTGTGCTTGCGAGAACAATTCAAAATTAAAAATTTAAGTGTGTAAATAAAAAATTTTCCAAAAAGTGTAAAATATAATTAAGAACATAAAGTGTCCTCTTTATTCAGAATTTTGAGTGGCTTGAAATCACAATTTATACCTTGTGTTTGTGGTCACAACTCTATTGTTTTTAATCTGAAATTTTTTATAGTAATTTTTTTAATTTGGGTTCCTTTAAGGAAAGCTCAAATAAAGCAATGTTTACAAAAACCAGACAATATGAGGAGATGGTTGATTTTATGGTTGCAATGCTAATGTTGCAAATGCTAAAAGCAAGTCGAAGGATTTGTGGCAAAGACTGTCAAAGGATTTAGATGCGGTTGGTCCACCGTATCGTGAGTTAGAAAAGTGGAAAAAAAGTAACTTTTCATTTAATCGATTTTGTGTAAACTATTTTTACAAATGTGCGTGCTGTGTTACTAGGTGTGGGCAGGCTATAAACAACACGTTAAAGTAAAGAGCCTTAAAAATGCGAGTGGAGTTTCAGGGACTGGTGGGGGCCCAAGCAATTTCTGCTCATTAACACCACTAGAACATTGAGTGTGCGAATTGCTGTCAATTAATGCGACTGTCAGTAGCATGAAGGGAACTTTTGAATTTGGAGTGAAAGCAAATGCTGCCCCAACGACGAGTTCCATAGATGCCAGCAATCAAGAGGATGATGAAAGTATGGAAGCTTACCTAACAGAAGCTTGCGATGAACCAACTTTAAATCCAACCCAAAAAACTCCATTAACGCAAATGCTCATACTCCGCGTAAACGAAGTCAAATGCAGAGTGTTTCGAAAAGAGAAAATCTCTTACAAAAACAGGTGGATAATCAGATTGGCTATCAAGAAGCTTCGTTACAAATTTTGAAAGAAAGCACCATAAACCAAATAAAAGCTTTGACAGAAGAGAATCTGTCATGCCTTTGTAACGGCTGAAGGTTTTATTTTAATGTAAATGGGAGTGAAGAGAGTATTACATTAAAATGCAACCGTGCAAACTGCTAGAATAATCTTTTCGACAGTTTGCACAGCTGTTCAGGTGGGTGTAAGAGTTTTGCGGGGAAAGAAAAGAAAGATGGCGAGAGAATATAAAAAAGGCGGGAAAATAGGATGGGGAGAAGAAGAGGACAAAGAAGAGGAAGAAGTTTTTTTTTGGAAGAGAGTTTTGGTTGAGAAAGGTTCGAAAACGGAAGCTTCGTTTTTGTATGAATATTTTTTGATGTGGGCCTTTTGAATAAAATTTGAAATTTTGTTTTTTTGGTGCAATTATAAAAGGAAAAAAAAAATTATTATTAATAAATAAGTGAAATAAAAATAAAGTGTTAACCTGTTTTTTTTTAAAAAAGTATAAAAGAAAAACACTGAAGTTTGCTAATACAGGCATAAACATTCACACCCATACACACCAGCCGTACATACACCATACACACCTTCATCATACACCCATCCATCATACACATATCCATCATTCACACATACATCATACATCCCTACACCATACAGTCAACATCATCCTAGGAGCAAGTATTCATCCCTACACATTTCACCCAAGCAACCTCCGTCACACATCAACATTCATCCCTACACATAACCTCACACCACACACTGACGTTCGTCACCCCACCGACCTAACGACGGACGGGACTTAGTCCAAACCGGCAGGGAAAAAGGGGAATTTTGGTGATCCCACCAGTGAATAACCCAGGACACCAGACCGCGCTCGGACTAGGTAGGGTAGGGGATAGCTCTAATTCTGCTTTTGTAGGAGGTTTGTTTGAGCGAACAGGTTGTACAGTTCTGTTGGAATAAACTTGTGGGTGAGTTTCTGGCGTAAGGGAAATGTCTTGAGGAAAGTGATGGTAATAGAGTGAGGAGAAAAATAACAGGTAAGTGAGCCAAAATTTAAACTTGTAGGGGTAGAATCGTGTAAAGGGGCAAATCCATATGTGGGCCAAGGATTTGCCAAGGTAGAGGGTGGGCAGGCCAGGCAGCAAATCACCAGCTGCTAGCCAAGGAAGTGATAGGTCGGGATAGTCAGGAATTAAATTATCGCAGGGAACTGGAAACATTTTAGGGGGTTAGGTTTTTTTCAAAGGATAATTCCCTTTTCATCAAATTTACCTCACTGTCATTGTTATTTAATAATTTGCTTTAATTTCATTGGTTTACTGCGATTGGTTTTTGTTAGTAGGGTTTTTTTATTCATTTTGTTTTTTTTTATACATTAATTTCTTTAATTAATATTTTTTTGGACAATGGCTAAGCATTGCCATCCTGACCATCCACCGGTTCACACCAAGGGTCGTTGACAAAAATGGCGCCCAACAATGGGGGCCCGAAATTCGGGTTTCCATTAAATAGTTTTTGTTGCTATCAGTTTAACTTTCAGAATGACAAAGATCAGTCAAGGTCGGTCATCAGCTGCGACGTTGAAAAGGTTGGTCCTATTGGGGGAAGAACAGATAAGCTTGCTATTACTTGAGTCCCATGAACTACAGGAAGTCACATTATTAGAGGGTAGTCATTACCCCATGTCTAAACTCACGTTTAGACAATATTAATTAATTTGTTCAATTATATTTTTTATATACCAATTGTTTCTTTTAAAATGTATTTAATGAATTAAATTTGAATTAAAAAAGATATGAATTTAAAACACTAAAATTAAGATTGTATTGTAAAGTATATTTTAAGTTACACTGTAAATTTGCATAATATTATGCCCATTTTGAAGTATAGATGGCATTAATGAGTAGGTTATAATACAATTGAATTGGTAACGTTTAGTAGTTACGGATTTTTTCCAAAACCGGTTCGGCTTTTGCGCCACGAAGACGGTTTTAGAAAAAAAGATTTTGTAGTGAGCTCGTTCATTGTGCCCTTAGCAACAGAAGTGATCAGTTAAACTAAACCTTACTTTTGCATACTTAAATCTACCTTTAAAGTTCTTAACCTAACTTAAAAATACTTTACTTAAAATTAAACCTAAAAATAATTTACTTAAAGTTAAACCTAAAAATAACTTCCTTAAAATTAAAGCTAAA
The DNA here is from genome assembly GCA_943735925.1 of Pollenia amentaria. NCBI lineage: Eukaryota > Metazoa > Arthropoda > Insecta > Diptera > Polleniidae > Pollenia > Pollenia amentaria. The sequence continues at coordinate 89,556,496 of OX031007.1, read as the reverse complement.
ATATAAAATAAATATTGTACCTACATACCTACAACTATACCGGCTCATCTGTTTTTATTTTGGAAGTACAACCCATCAAATACTTACCCTAATATTCCTTACGTTTACCTACGTTGGAACTCACCTCAGGAAACTACAAGGTAATTAATTCTAGCCAAATTGGTCTACTCAAAACCAACCCCCATAATTAAAACAGAACCCATTCTAACTCTATTCTTTTATTTCTGTTTACTCCAAATCCCTACAATTATAATCACCCAAACGAGTGATTATAATTACAATCGCAATAAAAGATTACTCTAAGTCCTTAGTACCCTACAGTTCTGGGATCAAACAGAGGCGATTGTTTAAAATTCTTTGTGGAAGCTCAGCCAAATAATTACATGGTCCTTCGACTAGAAACCAGTGGTCACAGAAAATAAAATAGCCAGCATAAAGAAGTTCAAGGTCTCTACAAGTATTGTCTCTACACCAACAACTCAAAGGAAAAAAGGAACATCAACAAAAATCAAAACACGATAATGAGATTATACAGGTCGATGTGTCTCTACTTATTCGAAGACTGAAATTAAATATTTTCGGAATAACTTATAGGCGAGAATTTAAATATTTGTAATTCGGTATTCTATATTTATTTAAAATAAATCCCTAATGACATTGGGCCTATGAATATAGAATTCGTAGTTCTTAATCGATTTTATTTCACTTTGTCAATAAAAAAGGGAAACATTTGGCTGGAATCTCATAGCAACACAAATATTTGGAAGAATTTTAAACGTGAAACTAGAAATCCAAATCTAGTGCTATACTCAGATAGTCCCAATTTTTTGAAAATTCTTCTAAATCGAAACAAATAAATAAAGTAGACATCCATATCTAGTTCTTTGCTCTTAACTGCTACAAATAAACTAGACATCAATATCTAGTTCTTTGCTCTTAATTAATACAAATAGATAAACTAGACATCCATATCTAGTACGAAAAAACAAAGTTGTTTAGAATCTTTTAACAGTATCTGAAGATTTTCCTCTAATTTCGCCTTTTTTTCGATTGATTTATAATTTTTCCTGTAAATTTGGACAACATAACTAGAGTATGCTCTAGCCCTTAGCTCTATAAAAAAAAGTATGAACCCTATCCTATAATTAAACTAGAGTATTTACATCTAGTACGATTCGTATCCCCTACAATAGTTTAATAGGCAAGTTTAAGTACGCCTACATTAAACTAAATCGTTAGTATCTAGTGCTAATTTATAGCCCCTTATCAAATTTATATAAATGCTTATTTGAAACTAGATCGTCAATGTCTAGTTCTAATTTATAGCCCGGATCAAAGTTATATAAATTCTCATATATTTGAGACTAGATTAACAATATCTAGTGCTAATTTCTAGCCCCTAAACTCTTAGAAAAACAATAAATTGCTTAAAATATACACATATGTATATGTAAACTAGATGCCCATATCTAGTGCTATACCCCATATAGCCCCTAAGCTCTTACATAAACAATAAATTGCTTAAAATATATACATATGTATATGTAAACTAGATGCCCATATCTAGTGCTATACCCCATATAGCCCCTAAGCTCTTACAAAAACAATAAATTGCTTAAAATACCCACATATGTATATGTAAACTAGAATTCGAATTCTAGTGATATATCCCCTATAGCCCCAAGCTCAAACAAACGCTATGCACATATATTAGTGGCTGAAACTACAGAACCCCTAAAAAACGCTTGTGTTTCGTATATAATTTAAACTAGATGCAAATGTCTAGCGCCATACACAAATAGCTGCTATATCTAATATGCGACCACAACAAAGTCAGAGAAACTGAAAAATTCAATATTTGCGTTGTGTTTAAATTAAACTAGATGCACATATCTATCGCTATACAGATAAATAGCCCCGAACCCAAGTATACGAATGCATTGCAACTTTAAACATTGAGCATATACATTTTGAACATGATTAGACTAGATGCCCTATTCTAGCTATATACGGATATCCCTTATCCCAAATATAAGAAACCACTGAACTAGATACCCAAATCTAGCCCATTTATCGAATTACGCCTGATACGAATATGCGAATTCAATTTATTTTAACTAAATTCTAGTTGAAAACTGTTCAATCGAATATAAAATATTCGATTAGTGAGGTGTTGAGCCATACTGATAATTGAGCCATACTGATAAATTTTCAAAAAAAAAAAAATTTAAACGTAAACAATAAGGATTAGCTCACCCCCTAATACTTTTTATGAATACTGTTCAAACCCCCTTTATATATTAAAGATGGATCTGACAACTACCAAAAACGAAAATTTCATGTTTTACAGCGATCATTTAATGCAGTGGTGTAGCATATTTGGTCGAATTCCTGCAGAACGTTACTCGGAATCACTCCTAAGAGTCGTGTTAAAAGATTTGGAATCTAGAAGGAGTGAATTGAAAACTGCATATAGGGACGTTATGCTGGGCCCAGATAGGGAGGGGTATCCCGACCTTAAGGAAACTGCTAGGTTAAACTTTAAAGCATATGAAGAAGTTTATTACCAATATAGCGCCACTATTCTTGATTTAATCAAATCATCTTCAAGTATGATTCGAACCACGTCCTTTAAAACAACTACACGTTATTCCTCAGCTATACAACCTGTTGCTCAAACACTTCATTTGTGTTCATCAAAGAATGATACGGCAACCCAAGCCAGAAAAACAAAATTTATTATAAGAGAAGAAAACTCATTAACTAAGGATGAGTCCCATACCAGTAATCAATCCCACACAATTACTGAAGAATCTAGCAGTATTCTCAAAATTACGCACCGAAAAGCTCTAGAACATAAATGTGCAGAAAATTTAACGCAATCATACAAAGTAGAGGGCCAGGTTAACGAATTTAGTATTTGCTCCATATCGCGATCAGGTAAAGATCAAAACTCTGTTATAAAGTTCAGGGAAACGAAAGAGCAAACCTTATCAATTGATGATGACTCCCCTACACTACAAAACTCAAATCCAAATAGTGGAGACTCTACCAACAATCTCCTGAAAAGCAGTTTAAAAATTCAAGAAGATATAGCTAATGAAGAGTCAACATCGTCAGGCGAACTATGCAACGAACTGCATGTAAAACATCGTTCATCCCCAGTTCTGTTTCATCATTGTAATATTATAAATTAAAATGTTTTTCATATACATATGTTTGATTTACATTTGATTTGAAAATACATATGGTTGTTTGTATGTATATATATGCTGTGAATCTTACGAAAAAAGTGAGCGTAAAAGTGGGCGGGGCAACATTTTCTTTCCGCAAAACCTAAGTTAGATCATGGCGATCATTTTAAAGAAAAAATCGTCCAAATCGGTCAAGCCGTTCTCCAGTTATGCGCTTAATAGAAAAAGTGGGCGTAAAGGTAGGCGTGGTAAATTTTTCTTTCGATGAAAACTTAAAGTTGATTAATACGAACATTTGAAAGAAAAATTAGTCAACTCGATGGAGCCGTTTTCTGATTTTAGGTAAATCGAAAAAAGTGGACGTAAAAGTGGGCGGGGCAAAATTTTCTTTCCGTAAGGACCTAAGTTGGACCATGGCGATCATTTTAAAGAAAAAATCGTTCAAATCAGTCAAGCCGTTCTCAAGTTATGGATTTTGCCACGCCCCTCCGCCCCCAGACCGAAAATCAGAAATCAGACTTCACAGTGTCACCCGCCTGAATATTCTGAAGATTCCCTGAAAATTTCATTAAAATCGGCCCAGCCGTTTTGGAGTCCATACGTTACATACACACATACATACATACACACATCGTATTTTATATATATAGATTTTAAGTTACACTGTAAATTTGCATAATATTATGCCCATTTTGAAGTATAGATGGCATTAATGAGTAGGTTATAATACAATTGAATTGGTAACGTTTAGTACTTACGGGTTTTTTCCAAAACCGGTTCGGCTTTTGCGCCACGAAGACGGTTTTAGAAAAAAAGATTTTGTAGTGAGCTCGTTCATTGTGCCCTTAGCAACAGAAGTGATCAGTTAAACTAAACCTTACTTTTGCATACTTAAATCTACTGTTAAAGTTCTTAACCTAATAGCCAATTTACACTACAACGAAATCTAGTACTTTCGAGATTTCGAGCCAAATCTAGTTGTTTTTGGCTAGATTTCCCGTACAAAACAAAATCTACTCCGTGACTAGATTTTGACGAAATCTATTCGAAATCTAGTAGTACTTATTGATGCAACTATGTTTTTCCCCATATAACACTAAAAACTACTTCCCTGCACAAGAAAAAAATGACATTTTAGCAAAAAACAAAACAAAAACAATAATAGCTGCTTGTTAAAATTGTTAAAAAAATCAAAAATTTTGTAAAATAATAAAAAAAAATTCAAATGACAAATAATATTGATAAAATAAATGAAGTTGATTATAAAGAAAATGTAATGCAAATTTTTAAATGCCTATTTATTTATATGTAAGTATGTGTTACACAAAAAACTTTCAGTCGCCGGTTTTTGTTGTGAAAACCAAATCTCGCTAATGTCAAACAAGTATAATGTAAACGAACTAGATTTGGAGGAAGATTTCAAATGAAATCTACTAGATTTCGATGTAATGTAAATGCCCTATAACTTAAAAATACTTTACTTAAAATTAAACCTAAAAATAATTTACTTAAAGTTAAACCTAAAAATAACTTCCTTAAAATTAAAGCTAAAATATAAAATATATATTGTACCTACATACCTACAACTATACCGGCTCATCTGTTTTTATTTTGGAAGTACAACCCATCAAATACTTACCCTAATATTCCTTACGTTTACCTACGTTGGAACTCACCTCAGGAAACTACAAGGTAATTAATTCTAGCCAAATTGGTCTACTCAAAACCAACCCCCATAATTAAAACAGAACCCATTCTAACTCTATTCTTTTATTTCTGTTTACTCCAAGTCCCTACAATTATAAGAACCCTCGCGAATGGGTAGTCATCTTGCCGCGATGCGAGGGCTTAAGTACAAGGACGTTTAGAGTCATGCTGGCGGTAGTGACGTTAGTCAAGACCGGTAGGGCCTCCCATTCCAGAAGGGTCTAAACCGAGTACGAACCAAGAACTACCCCCCCCCCCCGTCTATTAGCGTCTGTTTCTCCTAGTTGGAGCGGCTAATGACTAGGTCCGCTGGCCTTTTTACGGTCAATTGTTTGCCTTCTGAAGGCTGTCGGTCCGCAATAAAATCCATCAGCGTCTGTTCTCATAGTGAGCGGCTGATGGTCTGCGTCTGTCTCCAGAGGAGCGGCAGGTATAATTTCGCCTGGCAGTAGGCATAAAATGCAACCCCACCACACCCCCCACGAAATGTCCGAAAATTCACGCCCTACGTATCCGGTAAAGGGCTTCATAATCTCCGGAGACCCTACTACTACAGCGTCGGTATCAGGCTGTAGTATGTCGAATGCTACTGAAACCTCGACTAGCAAGGTGGTTGCGCCAGGCTCTGCTAGTCGATTAGCTACTAGTGCGCAAAAACTCACGGCTAAGCCTTCAGGCGGTCGTAAACCAAGCTTGGTACAGGGTTCTTCGAAACCAGGTACCTCCAAGGCTTCCCAGGTCCGGACGGGAGAAAAACCCGTCAAAACCCCTTCCTCGGGTGCTGGCTTGACGGTGCAGACTCAGTCTACCGGAAATCCAGTTTCCCATGTGCCGAAACCTGTGCAAAGAGAGCATACGAAGAAAGATTCGATGCCCTCTGATGTACCTCCCCCAGCCTCTACGGCAATTATTAAAAAACCCCAAAGGCACATAAACCCATCCAAACGGGCCTTTATAACCAGGCGCTCCGCCTACAAAATTATCAGCCGACTTGGTGAAAAACCGGTTGGTGAGCTCACGGAGCAGGAGAAAACCTCTCTCCAGTGGGCAAAAACCCATATTGAGGGTTTAAAACGTGCACCTCCCTCTGCAGAGGAAGGCAATCCTGAACGGAAGCCAACCGAAGCAGCGCCTAAACGGCAGCGGTCTGGGGAGGACACGCTTCCTGGGACTAAAAGGTCCAAACACACGCCTCAACGGCCGCAAAACAGGTCGTACAAAGATGTGGCTAAAGACCACCTCATTTGGGCGATCATTGACCGCAACGCAAGTGACGGCACCATTTCGTCCAAAAACTGGAAGCTGGTTGTCGTCGCACTTAGTAGGGCGTTCCTGAGTGTTCTAAGGGGAAACCCTGGACCACCACCACAGTGTGAAGATGCCGGTTGGTATCAAGGGCACATTAAATTGATAGCGTGTGCAGATGAGCGTTCAGCGCTGCTGTACAAGGATGCCGTGGAGTCCCTGGGGGAAGTTTGGCAGGGCGCTAAGATTGAGGCAATACCTCTGGCCGATGTACCGCAAAGGCCCAGATCTATTGCCAAGATCCCCGCTGAGCCATCCGACCCCAAGGAGATCCTGGAAATTATACAGCTAAGTAACCCCCAGCTACCCACACAGGACTGGAAAGTAGTGAGGGTTTCTGAATCTGTTGAAGAGTCCAGGAAGGCCACTGTTGTGATAAACAGTGACTCTCTGCCGTCACTTCGGAAGACACAGGGGAAGATTTTCTATGGATTTGGAACTATCTTCCTCCGAGTCTATAAAGGTGACGACAGAGGGAAGCCTCAAGCTCCGGCGACTACCACCACCACAACAACAGCATCAACGGAGTGTATACAAGACGAATCTGCTACGTCATCGCCCAATGAAGACACCCAATCGGTCAGTGGACTTGTGGGTGACTTCCTTGGTAAGATGGGAGTGGCGGATGATGATGACATCCTTCTGGAATCGGACGACGATCCAGAGGATGCCAACGTCACAGTCGTCCATAGTAATGAGCTATGATGAAGGTGACACAAATCAACCTTCATCACTCTAAAGCGGCGTCAGCTGCCCTTCTCCTCCGATTAGCTTCAGGCACGGAGGAGCTTATATGCATCCAAGAACCATTGTTGTATAGAGACAGGGTTTGCGGACTCAGATTAGACGGTTACAGTACTCTGTACGCAGCCGATCAAGGTAAGACCAGAGCTTGTGTTATGGTCAAAAACATCCTTAAAGCTTTCATTCTTTCTGATTTTAGCGATAAGGACACATGCACTGTCGCAGTAGAGTGCAAAACCAGTACAGTCTGGTTTATGAGCTGCTACATGGCACACGACCAGGGTGCTAACCCTCCAAACACCACAACCAGGAAGGCGATGTCGCACGCTAAAAGGCACAACATCCCCCTAGTAATATGTGCAGATGCGAATGCACACCATACCGTCTGGGGCAGCTCGGATGTCAATCCACGAGGTGAGTCGCTTTTGGACTTCATAGTAGAAAATGAACTAACAGTAGTTAATAGGGGTAGTGAGCCCACCTTTATTGTGACTAACAGAAGGGAGGTTCTTGATATTACGCTTATTAGTGATAAGTTCGCGGATATGATTAGCGATTGGAACGTGTCTAAGGACTGTTCCTTCTCTGATCACATGTATGTTGATTTCAATTTTTCCTTTAGAGTTGATTCAGTTAAACCCTACACGAACAGAAGAAGGACTAACTGGTCTATCTATGCGAGTGTACTCGGCGACAAGTTGCCTATGTGCCCAGTTCTCAGGAGGGGCAAAGCTAAGCCCATATGGTGGAATGCGGAAATTGCTGAAAAACGCAAGGAAAGCAGGAAGCTTTTTAATGAGGCAAAACGTAATGGTGTTTGAAACAATTACAAGTCCTCAGTTAATGAATTCAAGAATCTTATAAGGAAGGCCAAGAGACAGTCATGGAGGAAATTCTGCAGTGACGTGGAAAACTCCTCGGAGACAAGTCGGCTTCGTAAGATTTTATCCTATAATACAGCTATTCCATCATTTATACGGAAGATGGATGGATCCTGGGCCACAAACAGTCGGGACACCCTTGAGGTCCTGATGAATACACACTTCCCTGGTTGCACTGATGATGTGCCTAGGGAGGAAACTTTTAGCGGCGCTCGGGATATCTCTAATATTCCGATAACTCGCCATCGTGTGGAATGGGCGGTCAAAAGCTTCCATCCCTTTAAATCTCCAGGCCCGGATGGCATTATCCCAGCGGACCTACAAAATAACCTGGGAATATTGATGCCATGGCTCTTGGCAATATTTAGAGCCTGCCTGAGTCTCTCACATGTCCCAGCAACGTGGACATCATATAAGATCGTCTTCATCCCCAAGAGTGGAAAGACATCTCACACTATGGCTAAAGACTTTAGACCAATTAGTCTATCCTCCTTTCTACTGAAAACACTGGAGAGGATTTTGGATATTCACATTAGATCATCATTAGGACCCAATTCCCTGTCACCGGCTCAGCACGCCTACACGAAGGGAAGGTCCACTGAAACTGCGCTTCACTCATTGGTGGGCCACATAGAGAGATCCCTGCATTACAAGGAATTTGCTTTAGTGGCATTCCTGGATATTGAGGGCGCTTTCAACAATGTTAAACCTGAATCGGTTATTAACGCTATGAGACATTTGGAGATCGACCCAGCGATCATTCAATTTGTCAGCAGTATCTTGCACTTCAGGCGTATCGAATCCAACTTGGGCGCCTCGAACATTTCAAAGGTTGCGACTAGGGGCACCCCGCAAGGCGGTGTACTGTCACCTTTACTTTGGAATCTGAATATAAATACCCTACTCAGAGCCATGGAAAGGACGTGCTGCAAAACGGTCGCATATGCGGATGACGTTGCAGTTGTGGCTATGGGTAAAGATCCCAGACTTTTGTCTGAACTAATGGAGTCCGCACTGGACGTCCTAACAAAATGGTGCCAGGGATGTGGACTGGATGTAAATCCCGCCAAAACAGAACTGGTACTTTTCACAAGGAGATACAAAATTCCCAAATTTAATACCCCGAGGATAAAAGGGGTGTCACTGCAACTGTCTGACAGCGCCAAGTATCTTGGGCTAATATTGGACAGTAAACTGAACTGGAGGATGAACACCAGCTCCAGGACTAATAAAGCGGCTACTGCATTATATTGCTGCAAAAGGGCCATTGGCCTAAACTGGGGAATTAACCCGAGGAATGTATACTGGCTATACGAATGTGTCATTAAACCCATTCTCTTCTACGGGGCAGCTGTTTGGTGGCCGGCGCTCAAGGCGAAGAGTCATCAATCCAGGTTTGAACGTACAATGAGAATGGTGGCGATAGCGGTAACAGGTGCCATTAGAACAACCCCCTCTAAGGCATTGTTTACGATTCTAAACTGGTTACCACCAGACATTTTGGCGAAAAGGTTAGCTGCGAACGCGGCGGTAACACTAAGGGCCACCGGAGCATGGAGAGATTAGAATATCGGACATGCTAACATTCTGAATGATATTAATTGGCACATGGATGTTGATTATGTCACACCCGAGCCAATCTTTGATCCTGGCTTCACGGTAAGCATTGTGGATAACGTGGTCCACTATGATGACCTGCAAATCCCCGCGAATACGATTCGAATCTTCACGGACGGGTCTAAAACACTGTATGGTGTCGGTTCTGGCATATACTCCGAGCAGATAAACTGGAGCATTCCTATAAGGCTGCCGGACCACTGCAGTGTAATCCAGGCCGAGATAATGGCCATCCACACAGCCGCGAAACGCATCCGGTACGGTGAAATATCTGGAAGGGATATTCACATTATTACCGATAGCAAGGCGGCCATAAGATCCCTGGAGAATGTGTTCATCACATCGAGAATTGTCCGAGAATGCCGGATGTCTCTGGAGGAGATAGCGAGACATTCACTGGTCACCCTTAATTGGGTCCCCGGACACGGGGACATACATGGGAACTGCATGGCGGATTCGTTGGCGCATGCAGGTACCACCTTGAATCGGGACGGTTCCACATATGTAGGTGCTTCACTCCCAAGGTGTAAGCAACTTATAGCGCATAAGTTTCATCTTATCGCCAGTCAGAGGTGGCACGATGAAACCACCTGTGGGGAAACCAGGAAAATCTGGCCCATCATAGATGAAAAAAGGACACGGCGGGCATTACAGCTGTCCAGACATCATCTAAGAAACCTAACTGCGGTTATAACTGGCCACTGGCCAATTGGGAGGCACGCCCAGAGGCTGGGGCTCCCTTATAACGACTTGTGCAGAAGTTGCGGCGATGAGGAGGAGGAAGAGTCAACGGAACATCTTCTCTGTAACTGCCCGGCTTTCGGAGACTTAAGACTCAAAATGTTTGGTCGAAGAACCCTTGGGGACAAAACTTGTCTCTCTGATGTTGACGTAAATAGGATCCACTCCTTTATTGAAGCGACCGGTTGGCTGCATGGGAATACTAGCAGCCAGATTTCATAGGACCCATGGGAGACGGCGTGATATGGTAACACAACGGGAACTAAGCAATGGACCCACGTGAGCTGTGCTTGATCACGGCTGCCAATGGAACCTAACCTAACCTAACCATAATCACCCAAACGAGTGATTATAATTACAATCGCAATAAAAGATTACTCTAAGTCTTTAGTACCCTACAGTTCTGGGATCAAACAGAGGCGATTGTTTAAAATTCTTTGTGGAAGCTCAGCCAAAGAATTACACCCCAATAGTAGCTACTGTGTTCATGAGACAAAAGTAATAGGCAATATACATAGGTTATTAAAGAAGTTTAAAAATAGAAAAGTTAAACATGCTTACTTGATTTGATTTTGGATGGATGGGTCCGTGTATAAAGTCCTTGGGAGGAGGTACTCGTGGCAATTCTTCAGAAGTTAGATCTTGTAAGTATTTTTACTTCGGCATGTTCATCTTCAACATCTTCTAAAATGTTCCAATTCCTGAAACCACTGAAAAATTTCGATAATTTTGATTCCTGAATGTCGTCGAAATTTCACTTCTTTGGCTAACTACCTCTACAAGTTGAAATGAAGCTCACTACTGGTAAATAAATTCTGAAACATAAATTTGAATTTGTTATTAATATTTGCGTGTTCATGATTTGGTGATGGAATAGGTGTATCACTAATTAGTTTACTTTAAATTAACATACATAGATAGATAGTTTTAGCAGTTTATATAAAATTTATTTAATTTTTTTATAACTTAGAATATATTTTAGTTGAATTCCGTATAAATTTAATTTATTTTTAACATCTGAAACTAGTTTACTTATATATACAGGGAAAATTATTTCAGATAGGTCATCTAATAAAACTTTGTTAGTCTAGTTGAGTATATAGAAACTAAAACCAGTGGGTTTTTTTTATCCCAAATATTAACTTGGGTATACTTTAATTTTATTCGATTTCTATATATACAAGACAAGTTTAGTTTAAATTATATTTATATATGTACATAAATATAAATATGTTCTGGAGCTAATTTTTGCTTATATATAATAACTTATATATAGGAAGAAAAACCATTCCAGTTTATTTATATACATATATAGGGAGCTATTTTCGTTTAGTTTATATACGTACATACCCATAGGGTCCTAAAGTTAATTTTAGTTTAGTTCTATTATATTATTGAGAGGGAAAAAAGTTCTAAGATTAGTTTAGCTTATATAGATACTTATATAGGTAAAAATAGATTTAGCTACTTTATATAATAGTTTTTGTTTATTGTTTTATGTTAATACCTATAGGCTTCAATTAGTACTAGTTATTCATATTAGATTTACGTATTGGCTTGATTTAATTGCTATACCTAGATATACATATGTACAAAAAGACAAGTTTAATTTAGTTAGTATTGTGAGTATACAGATTGCGGTTATTTTTTTGCTTCCATATAATAGCCTTATATTAGAATGGTATTTATTTCAGTTTGCTTGTACTAAGAATACTTATTAGTTTTGTTTCGTGTATATACCTACATATATTTACATCTAATTTATATTACAGGTAAAATTTTTTATATAAAATTTTCTTTTTCAGCTTAGTCTGAATAGATTTATTATTACTAAACTTTTTGAATTATGGTAGAGACTAGGGCTAGTAAAATGCTAGGCGATTCCGCTTCTACTTCCTCTAGGCCTATCCTCGGGGCAAATAATAACTACTTGCCAGCGGCGACAACCACTGCTACAACGGCAGCGACTGACGCAACAAGTATGGCAGCAGCTTTTACGCCCATAAGTGCAAACTCGCACAAATAAATCCACAGTATTTAGCAGCATAACGTCTCCTGAGTACAGCAGCATTACTGCTCGTAACGTACGGCAGGAGTTCAGGAATAATGGGCCAAATAACCAGACGATAGCGCCGCAGACTTATGAACCATCAGCGGCAAATATTGAAAGCATCCTGGAATCGGCCATAGGCATACAGCAGGTGCAAATGATGCGCTCGATGGAAGAGCGGCTGCGAGAGTTGGTCCCACAAATCGTAGCTGAAAGCATTCGGTCTATGTCTAGAACGTCGGGAAACCAGCGAACGACAATTCCACATCCGCAAATGAATTTCAGGCAGCAAACGCAACAATATCGGCCGCCAAACATGGCGCAACCACATTCGCAACTGCCAGCGCCTAGACAACATGAGCAGTCATTCAATCGGGCAAATTCTGGCCAAAATATTTCTCGCTGGCCAACTTTAGACCGAAATAACAGCACCTTTCAACAAGAGGCTCGGCCTCAGTATTATCCGCCATTTCCAAACTCCGAATTCTCCCGCAGACTAGGTTTGGACAAATGGGGAGTTAATTTTGACGGCAGCCCGAAAACCATGGGTGCCCAAGAGTTTGTATTCCGAGTCGAGGAAATGGGTAAGGACTACGGAAACAGCTGGTCTGAGGTTTTGCGTCATCTCCACCAACTGCTTTCAGGTGACGCTTTAGAGTGGTATTGGATGCAAAGGCGCTTACAGCCAATACACTCATGGGAGGAGTTAAAAGAAGCCGTGGTAAGCCGTTTCCGCCGTTTTAATAGCGATGTGGAGATCCACCGCCAAATAATGGACAGGCGGCAACAAACAAATGAGCGTTTTGAGGATTTTTATAATGCGGTGTTAAAGCTACGCAGTCAGCAATCTAACCCTATCGGCGAGACGGAGCTGATAGACATAATGAAGACCAATCTCCGTACAGCCATGGCGCAATTAGTGTTCCCAATACGCATGTTTGGGCTTAGTCATTTCCGCAATGAGTGCAAAAAAGCGGAATCATTGCTTCACACGCAACGTCAAGCATATGGCCAACGGCAATTCGCACCCCGAGTCAACGAGGTACATTATGAGGAAAACCTGCCTTCAGAAGTCGAGGTGGATGCGCTAAATAGCCCGTCAAGATATGTATGCTGGAACTGCAGAAAGCCTGGCCACGGATATATGGATTGTCCATCTGCTTCCCGGCGCTTATTTTGCTTTAAGTGTGGCATGGAAAACACTGTCACCCCAAAGTGTCTTAAATGCTCGGGAAACAGGAGGTCGGACCCGTTAACTGGGGAACAGCGTCCGAGTCAAAGCTCTTAGTAGTTAAACTGGAGGATTTTAATGGCCTAGAGAAAATAGGAAATAGCGCAGTCGTTAAAATCTTAGTTAATAATAAAGTTAGGATAAGTGAAAAGTCAGAGGAGTCAAGAGTTAGGGAAATTAAACCATTGCATGTTAGAATTAGGGATTATGAGGAGGTTAGGAAAAGGATTTTCGGTAAAACGCGAATAGAAAAAGCTAGGGAACGGTAATTAAAAAGAAAAGAGCTTAGGCGTGAGATCGCAAACGTCTCGTTATACGAGGGCGACGATACCCGGTTGTACACCCGTATCTCTATCAATGGGGTACAGATTGAGTGTCTTTTAGATAGTGGTGCAACGGTAACGGTTCTCGGCGAAGGATGTTTCGATGTCGCGATGGAGGCCGGAGTCGAGGTACATAAGTTTCCGGCAACGGTTAAAACGGCAGACGGTAGATCACATACCATTCAGGGTCGGTTTAGAGCGAAAATTAAATTTAATAAAGTAGAAAGCCTAATAACTTTCAATTTGGTACCGACTCTGAAAAGGGCGTCGTTTCTGGGCGTTGATTTTATGAAGACCTTTGGCTTGATTGTTAATTTAGATTGTCTGACCACAAATGATATGCTTTTTAGTGAGGAGGTGGGCGAAAATCCATCAAATCCTTTAATGCATACCCTTTGTGGTCAAGACAGGAAGGTACTAGAGGCAACTATTGCGAAGTTTCCATCTTTTGTGGAAAAAGGACTTGGGAAAACGGATCTGGAAACACATATAATCGATACGCAAGACGCAGTGCCTGTAAAGCAGAGACATTACCCAGTCTCGCCAGCTGTTCAAAAACTTATGTATGCGGAATTGGATAGGATGCTTGCTATAAGTGTAATTGAGACGAGTCAAAGCCCCTGGAATAATCCAGTGACGTTAGTGCGCAAGGGTACAAAAACAGGCTTTGTTTGGACGCACGAAAGCTCAATTCACTCACAGTCAAGGACGCCTATCCACTTCCACATATAGAATTATTGCTCGGCAGACTGGGTGACACACTCTATATATCTAGTATCGATTTGAAAGATGCTTTCTGGCAAATCCCACTAGATATACAGAGTCGTGAAAAAACTGCTTTTACAGTGCCGGAGAGACCACTTTACCATTTAACTGTCATGCCTTTTGGCCTATGTAATGCAGCCCAAAGGTTGTGTCGGTTAATGGATAAAGTGATCCCTTCTGACTTGCGCGATCGAGTATTTGTGTATCTGGACGATTTACTCATAGTTACTCCTGACTACCACACGCACATAACTATACTTGAGCGGGTTGCTAAACTACTTTCTAATGCTAAATTAACAATTAATGTCGAAAAATCAAAGTTTTGTTTTAAGGAACTTCAGTATTTGGGGTATATTGTGGGGGAGGGCAAATTAAAGCCTGATCCCGCAAAAATATCCTCTATACTTGAATTTCCTTACCCTAAAACGCCCAGACAAGTACGCGGATTTATGGGAACTACCGGCTGGTATCGTCGATTCATTAAAGACTACGCGACAATTGCTACGCCGGTTTTCGATACGTTGAAAAAATCTAAATCATTTGAATTCCCGGAAAATGCGAAAGAAGCGTTCGATAAATTAAAAAAAGCACTTACCTCGAGTCCTGTGCTACGTCATCCGGATTTTCAAAAACGTTTTTATGTGCAGTGCGACGCTTCAAATATCGGTATCGGTGCCGTGCTATTTCAAAAAGATGAAGTTGAGGGAGAACATCCGATCGCGTATATGTCGCAAAAACTTACACCGGCACAGCGTAACTATTCGGTAACAGAGCGAGAGTGTCTGGCAGTAGTAATCGCCATCAAAATGTTCCGGGCGTACATTGAGCTCATGCCATTGACCGTGATCACCGATCATTCGAGCTTAAAATGGCTTATGTCGAACAAAGAGCTTAGCGGCAGGTTGGCCAGATGGAGTTTGCTCTTGCAATCCTATGCCTTCGACATCGAACATCGCCAAGGGAGCAAAAATGTGGTACCAGACACTCTATCGCGCTACGACATGGACGAAATCTCCACCGATTTCGCCGGCTTTCGCATCGACACAATATCGCGAGCTAATAGAAAATATAAGAGAAAATGAAAGTCAGTCGCCTGATTTGAAAGTACAGGATAATTTTATTTATAAGCGTACCTCACATTACAATTGTGATGTCATGGCCGAAGATTTTTCGTGGAAGTTATGGGTCCCAGCCGAATTGAGTGGCGATTTAATTTCTAAGGCACACAATCCACCAAGCCAAAATTTATATAGATTTTTTAGGTCCATACGTTAGATCAAAATCGGGCAACATGTTTATATTTATTGTTCTGGGCCACTTTTCCAAATTTGTACTGCTAAAGGCTATGGCAAAGGCTAATAATAAAAACGTAATTCGGTTCTTGGTTTCGGAGGTGTCTCATAAGTTTGGCGTGCCAGAAATCATTGTTTCTGACAACGGGAGCCAATTTGTGTCTAAAGAATTCGGCGTGCTTGCGCAAACATTTGAAATAAAACATATGAAAACCGCAATATATTCGCCCCAAGCAAATGCGTCGGAGAGAGTCAACCAATCGATTTTAGCAGCAATAAGATCTTACCTGAAGAATGACCAGAGAGATTGGGACAACCATCTCTCAGAGATTGAATGTGCCCTTAGGTCATCAGTGCACTCATCAATTGGTATGACTCCTTATTTCGCTTTGTTTGGGACGAATATGATTACCCACGGGAGCGTTTATAAATTGGCGAGAAAACTGGAGCTGCTCGAAGACGCTAAGACAAACTTGTTACCGCAACCGATTAAGAATGTCCTGATCCGCAGTAAAATTCGGGAAAACTTGGCTAAAAGCTACGCACTTCGCGCAAAAACATATTACAAACGGGCGCGAAAAGTTAAATTCCGAGCAGGTCAAGAGGTATATCGACGCAATTTTAGTCTCAGCGATTCTAGCAAGATCTACAACGCGAAAATGGGCAAGAAGTTTCTAAAATGTCGTATCGTTCGTCCGGTCGGGAATTGCTACTACGAACTAGAGGATCTTAATCGCTATGGTTTATTTCTTTTATCGCTTTTCATACTCCCTGTAGTCGCCTCCTACGACAATTTTTTGGAATATTTAGTGTTAAGTATAGGTTTTTTTTAATCGTTTCTCCTTGGAAATGAATAGGCTGAATGTAGGTTTAGTTTTATTTAATATGAGGTTTATTTTTCTTTTTATTATTATTTCTTAAAGTAGTTTTTTCTCTTAAGCCACTATAGTTTTTTACTTAAGCTAATTTATTGTTTTTGTTAGATAATTTAATACTTAGATAATTTAATCTCAGCACTTTTAGATTCTTATGCACCTGAAAAAAATTGGTCAATATGGTATGCCTGACAAGTTTTAATTTTTTTCCGCTAAATTCGCTGAAGGGAAATATTTTAGTTTGACACCACCTATTTGGGACTTGAGTTCAGTAAGTTTTATTTAGTTATTAATGTATTGTCTGTTTTTACCCCAACTAATAGCCAACGTTTCTAAGCCGGTTATAGTATAACCGACATTGCACTATTAATGCGTCCTCCTTAACGTCCTGGGGAACTATGCCATTAAGGACTAGAGGTCGTTAGTCATTTAGCGCAATAACATGTTCTGAGTCCGATCTTACGGCAAGTCGGGGCAAGTAGGACAAGTTTCAACTAGTGTTTGGTCAAAACAAATAGTTAGTAAATTATTATTGAATCTCAGAATCACAAATAAATGGTGTTCAAATATTAGGGGAATGAACAGCCTGTTTTTAATGTTTCTATAATGAAAATAGGGCATGGAATTTCATACATTTAATAGTGAAGAAATAGTTACATGGGGCATGTTTCGAAGGGAATTCAAAATGGGCTTTAGCGATTAATAGAATCGGCGCATGGCATTGCAAGCACCGTATTTGTTCTTTTTTAGAATAACAAACGGCAACTTTTGAATAGTGCACCTGGTTTTCATTGGCAGTACTACAGATGGAGAACTATGTAGAGCGTAATTCTATTTTTCTAGCCGAGCTACACTTGCCAAATTTTAGTAATAGTAATTTGAATGCACATCCACAGAAAAGGAAGGAAAAAATTAGTCGTGTCCAGCAAAAACTGAGGTAAAGATCGATACCATAGGTATGATATATATATTTGTATTTATATGTATGTATATACTTATGTATGACATATACATATAGATGATATATGTGCAATATATGTGTGTAGTATATAATAGGTGTGTTCCACAAGATCTCGGGCAAGTTCGGACTAATGAGAGTAAAATGAAAATTACTCTCTGAATTTGCCAAAACTACCCAATATTACTGGAACTCAAAAACCATTTTTGCACTTCTTCAAATACGCATGATGCTAACTTTTCAAATTAATTAGTCAATTCACAAGGTATCCTAACATGTCATATTGTCAAAATGTCCCAATATTTCACAATGGTTTAAAAATATTGTTGTTGGCTTGTTAACAAAAAGTGTCTTAAATAAATAGAACGTTGCATGCTGTGTTTATTGTGCTGTCGTAATTAATCAGAAAAGTCCAGCGCTGAGCGGCTGAGCCGTACAACAATATTTTTAAACCATTGTGAAATATTAGGACATTTTGACAATATGACATGTTAGGATACCTTGTGAATTGAGTAAATATCTATTTAAGTGATTTTAGACGCTTAAAAGTCATAACATTATAAAACCAAAATATTTGCATCACTGTCATTTTTTTATATTTTGTTTTCTTTTATGTTAAAAATTAAGGGAAATATGTATGCAGTAATGTATTTACAACTTTAATTTTTTTCATTAAAATTTTAAATTTTGCTTTCTTATATTTTTTTTTATATAAAACCTAAACTTTTTCTTTTGCTTATAAATTCCTGATTAATTTTTCAGTTTCATATGTAAACAAAAACATATGAATTGTCCGAACTTACCCAAAGAGAAAGTTCATTAAAATTTGTACAGGAAATGAAAAAAAAATACTCTCTCAGTTACTCCCTTAAATGCACAAAAATGGTTATGTGGAACGCTTTTATGTAACTTTGTGCAAGTTCGGACTGTTTCGTTATGCATTTGGAACAGAGCTAATATAATAATATGTAGTATATAATACATATGGGGTATTCACAAGGTGTGCTATCATGGTTTATTGTCATAATGTTTTAACATTTTACAATGGTTTAAAAATATTGTTGTTGGCTTGTAAACAAAAAGTGTCTTAAATAAATAGAACGTTGCTTGCTATGTTTATTGTGCTGTCGTAATTAATAGCACATTAAATTATGAGGGGTTGCTCACAACAGTCGTATTTTTTCAGGTTATTATTTTAAGACATATGACTTTATGACACCTTGTGAATCCCCCAATAATTAGTCAATTCACAAGGTATCCTAACATGTCATATTGTCAAAATGTCCTAATATTTCACAATGGTTTAAAAATATTGTTGTACGGCTCAGCCGCTCAGCGCTGGACTTTTCTGATTAATTACGACAGCACAATAAACATAGCAAGCAACGTTCTATTTATTTGAGACACTTTTTGCTTACAAACCAACAACAATATTTTTAAACCATTGTGAAATATTAGGACATTTTGACAATATGACATGTTAGGATACCTTGTGAATTGACTAAATATATATGGGGGATTCACAAGGTGTCATAAAGTCATATGTCTTAAAATAATAACATGAAAAAATACGACTGTTGTGAGCAACCCCTCATAATTTAATATGCTATTAATTACGACAGCACAATAAACATAGCAAGCAACGTTCTATTTATTTAAGACACTTTTTGCTTACAAACCAACAACAAAATTTTTAAACCATTGTAAAATATTAGAACATTATGACAATAAACCATGATAGCACACCTTGTGAATACCCCAATAGTATAAGGTGCATAATAGTTGATATGTATGTAGTATAATGTATATATGTATATGGATGTATATGTATAAATATATTTATATGTGTATATATGTATATATACATATATATATATAGAGCTATCCCCTACCCTAGGTAGGGTAGGGGAAAGCTCTAATTCTGCTTTTGTAGGAGGTTTTTTTGAGCGAACAGGTTGGACAGTTCTGTTGGAATAAACTTGTGGGTGAGTTTCTGGCGTAAGGGAAATGTCTTGAGGAAAGTGATGGTAATAGAGTGAGGAGAAAAATAACAGGTAAGTGAGCCAAAATTTAAACTTGTAGGGGTAGAATCGTGTAAAGGGGCAAATCCATATGTGGGCCAAGGATTTGCTAAGGTAGGGCGTGGGCAGGCCAGGCAGCAAATCACCAGCTGCTAGCCAAGGAAGTGATAGGTCGGGATAGTCGGGAATTAAATTATCGCAGGGAACTGGAAACATTTTAGGGGGTTAGTTTTTTTTCAAAGGATAATTCCCTTTTCATCAAATTTACCTCACTGTCATTGTTATTTAATAATTTGCTTTAATTTCATTGGTTTACTGCGATTGGTTTTTGTAAGTAGGGTTTTTTTATTCATTTTGTTTTTTTTTATACATTAATTTTTTTAATTAATATTTTTTTGGACAATGGCTAAGCATTGCCATCCTGACCATCCACCGGTTCACACCAAGGGTCGTTGACAAAAATGGCGCCCAACAATGGGGGCCCGAAATTCGGGTTTCCATTAAATAGTTTTTGTTGCTATCAGTTTAACTTTCAGAATGACAAAGATCAGTCAAGGTCGGTCATCAGCTGCGACGTTGAAAAGGTTGGTCCTATTGGGGGAAGAACAGATAAGCTTGCTATTACTTGAGTCCCATGAACTACAGGAAGTCACATTATTAGAGGGTAGTCATTACCCCATGTCTAAACTCACGTTTAGACAATATTAATTAATTTGTTCAATTATATTTTTTATATACCAATTGTTTCTTTTAAAATGTATTTAATGAATTAAATTTGAATTAAAAAAGATATGAATTTAAAACACTAAAATTAAGATTGTATTGTAAAGTATATTTTAAGTTACACTGTAAATTTGCATAATATTATGCCCATTTTGAAGTATAGATGGCATTAATGAGTAGGTTATAATACAATTGAATTGGTAACGTTTAGTACTTACGGATTTTTTCCAAGACCGGTTCGGCTTTTGCGCCACGAAGACGGTTTTAGAAAAAAAGATTTTGTAGTGAGCTCGTTCATTGTGCCCTTAGCAACAGAAGTGATCAGTTAAACTAAACCTTACTTTTGCATACTTAAATCTACCTTTAAAGTTCTTAACCTAACTTAAAAATACTTTACTTAAAATTAAACCTAAAAATAATTTACTTAAAGTTAAACCTAAAAATAACTTCCTTAAAATTAAAGCTAAAATATAAAATAAATATTGTACCTACATACCTACAACTATACCGGCTCATCTGTTTTTATTTTGGAAGTACAACCCATCAAATACTTACCCTAATATTCCTTACGTTTACCTACGTTGGAACTCACCTCAGGAAACTACAAGGTAATTAATTCTAGCCAAATTGGTCTACTCAAAACCAACCCTCATAATTAAAACAGAACCCATTCTAACTCTATTCTTTTATTTCTGTTTACTCCAAATCCCTACAATTATAATCACCCAAACGAGTGATTATAATTACAATCGCAATAAAAGATTACTCTAAGTCCTTAGTACCCTACAGTTCTGGGATCAAACAGAGGCGATTGTTTAAAATTCTTTGTGGAAGCTCAGCCAAATAATTACATGGTCCTTCGACTAGAAACCAGTGGTCACAGAAAATAAAATAGCCAGCATAAAGAAGTTCAAGGTCTCTACAAGTATTGTCTCTACACCAACAACTCAAAGGAAAAAAGGAACATCAACAAAAATCAAAACACGATAATGAGATTATACAGGTCGATGTGTCTCTACTTATTCGAAGACTGAAATTAAATATTTTCGGAATAACTTATAGGCGAGAATTTAAATATTTGTAATTCGGTATTCTATATTAATTTAAAATAAATCCCTAATGCCATTGGGCCTATGAATATAGAATTCGTAGTTCTTAATCGATTTTATTTCACTTTGTCAATAAAAAAGGGAAACATTTGGCTGGAATCTCATAGCAACACAAATATTTGGAAGAATTTTAAACGTGAAACTAGAAATCCAAATCTAGTGCTATACTCAGATAGTCCCAATTTTTTGAAAATTCTTCTAAATCGAAACAAATAAATAAACTAGACATCCATATCTAGTTCTTTGCTCTTAACTGCTACAAATAAACTAGACATCAATATCTAGTTCTTTGCTCTTAATTAATACAAATAGATAAACTAGACATCCATATCTAGTACGGTACATTATTAAGCCCGAATTGTTGAAAAAACAAAGTTGTTTAGAATCTTTTAACAGTATCTGAAGATTTTCCTCTAATTTCGCCTTTTTTTCGATTGATTTATAATTTTTCCTGTAAATTTGGACAACATAACTAGAGTATGCTCTAGCCCTTAGCTCTATAAAAAAAATATGAACCCTATCCTATAATTAAACTAGAGTATTTACATCTAGTACGATTCGTATCCCCTACAATAGTTTAATAGGCAAGTTTAAGTACGCCTACATTAAACTAAATCGTTAGTATCTAGTGCTAATTTATAGCCCCTTATCAAATTTATATAAATGCTTATTTGAAACTAGATCGTCAATGTCTAGTTCTAATTTATAGCCCGGATCAAAGTTATATAAATTCTCATATATTTGAGACTAGATTAACAATATCTAGTGCTAATTTCTAGCCCCTAAACTCTTAGAAAAACAATAAATTGCTTAAAATATACACATATGTATATGTAAACTAGATGCCCATATCTAGTGCTATACCCCATATAGCCCCTAAGCTCTTACATAAACAATAAATTGCTTAAAATATATACATATGTATATGTAAACTAGATGCCCATATCTAGTGCTATACCCCATATAGCCCCTAAGCTCTTACAAAAACAATAAATTGCTTAAAATACCCACATATGTATATGTAAACTAGAATTCGAATTCTAGTGATATATCCCCTATAGCCCCAAGCTCAAACAAACGCTATTCACATATATTAGTGGCTGAAACTACAGAACCCCTAAAAAACGCTTGTGTTTCGTATATAATTTAAACTAGATGCAAATGTCTAGCGCCATACACAAATAGCTGCTATATCTAATATGCGACCACCGCAAAGTCAGAGAAACTGAAAAATTCAATATTTGCGTTGTGTTTAAATTAAACTAGATGCACATATCTATCGCTATACAGATAAATAGCCCCGAACCCAAGTATACGAATGCATTGCAACTTTAAACATTGAGCATATACATTTTGAACATGATTAGACTAGATGCCCTATTCTAGCTATATACGGATATCCCTTATCCCAAATATAAGAAACCACTGAACTAGATACCCAAATCTAGCCCATTTATCGAATTACGCCTGATACGAATATGCGAATTCAATTTATTTTAACTAAATTCTAGTTGAAAACTGTTCAATCGAATATAAAATATTCGATTAGTGAGCTGTTGAGCCATACTGATAATGGTCTCATTTTCAAAAAAAAAAAAATTTAAACGTAAACAATAAGGATTAGCTCACCCCCTAATACTTTTTATGAATACTGTTCAAACCCCCTTTATATATTAAAGATGGATCTGACAACTACCAAAAACGAAAATTTCATGTTTTACAGCGATCATTTAATGCAGTGGTGTAGCATATTTGATCGAATTCCTGCAGAACGTTACTCGGAATCACTCCTAAGAGTCGTGTTAAAAGATTTGGAATCTAGATGGAGTGAATTGAAAACTGCATATAGGGACGTTATGCTGGGCCCAGATAGGGAGGGGTATCCCGACCTTAAGGAAACTGCTAGGTTAAACTTTAAAGCATATGAAGAAGTTTATTACCAATATAGCGCCACTATTCTTGATTTAATCAAATCATCTTCAAGTATGATTCGAACCACGTCCTTTAAAACAACTACACGTTATTCCTCAGCTATACAACCTGTTGCTCAAACACTTCATTTGTGTTCATCAAAGAATGATACGGCAACCCAAGCCAGAAAAACAAAATTTATTATAAGAGAAGAAAACTCATTAACTAAGGATGAGTCCCATACCAGTAATCAATCCCACACAATTACTGAAGAATCTAGCAGTATTCTCAAAATTACGCACCGAAAAGCTCTAGAACATAAATGTTCAGAAAATTTAACGCAATCATACAAAGTAGAGGGCCAGGTTAACGAATTTAGTATTTGCTCCATACCGCGATCAGGTAAAGATCAAAACTCTGTTATAAAGTTCAGGGAAACGAAAGAGCAAACCTTATCAATTGATGATGACTCCCCTACACTACAAAACTCAAATCCAAATAGTGGAGACTCTACCAACTATCTCCTGAAAAGCAGTTTAAAAATTCAAGAGGATATAGCTAATGAAGAGTCAACATCGTCAGGCGAACTATGCAACGAAGGCCCCAAGCCGAAAGCGTGCTCAAAGTCTAGAGCATTGCATGAACAGAAAACTTCTCTAAATATCCAAAATACTTGGTGCCATTTGAGAAAAGAATGGCAAAAGGGTAAAACAAAATCCGAACCACAGTATAAAACCTTTGCCTTAAAACTGCATCTTAATAAAATGCGCCAAAAAGAAAATCTCGTAACTCCAATTATAAATTTTTACCTATGCTCAATTCCTTATTTCTTTGGCGGGGGAGGTCTACACCCATGGGTAGTATATGACAGAGGAAAGATTTCCTCTTGAAAGTTCGACGGGTAATGATTCCCAACTATTCGCTAATATCAGTTAATATAACAACAAAGTCCTCGGACCGACCTCTAAACCTTCCGCTAACGTTAAATCAAAGCAACCCTTGTCCACACTCCATTAGAATTTTTATCATCTACTAATAAAATTTGTTTGTCTTTGTTATTTCTTCCCATTTAGTCACAGGTTAAATCGTAGACTAACTAGGGTACCAAGCCGAAGTCGTACCTCTAGCCATGACCGCAGTTGTCCACCTAGTTGTCCAGTTGTCCACCAGGGATAATATGGCTTAATGCGATGTCAATAGAGTGAAGAATATAAGTGGTTGAGAATCTGGGCTATTGTTTAATTGCTTGGCAGCAGCAACAACAACGTCAACACCCACTACCACGGCAACAAAGTCATCAACAACGCCAACACCAGCTTCAGCAACAGCGTCAACAACGTCGTCAGCTACGTCGACGACGCCAGCGCTATTAAATCATTGGCTAACGTTTTGTGCTTCAACTTCAACACCGCATCTCCTGGCGAAGTCCAAGGCCGGCGGCATGTCTAAACTCACGTTTAGACAATATTAATTAATTTGTTCAATTATATTTTTTATATACCAATTGTTTCTTTTAAAATGTATTTAATGAATTAAATTTGAATTAAAAAAGATATGAATTTAAAACACTAAAATTAAGATTGTATTGTAAAGTATATTTTAAGTTACACTGTAAATTTGCATAATATTATGCCCATTTTGAAGTATAGATGGCATTAATGAGTAGGTTATAATACAATTGAATTGGTAACGTTTAGTACTTACGGGTTTTTTCCAAAACCGGTTCGGCTTTTGCGCCACGAAGACGGTTTTAGAAAAAAAGATTTTGTAGTGAGCTCGTTCATTGTGCCCTTAGCAACAGAAGTGATCAGTTAAACTAAACCTTACTTTTGCATACTTAAATCTACCTTTAAAGTTCTTAACCTAACTTAAAAATACTTTACTTAAAATTAAACCTAAAAATAATTTACTTAAAGTTAAACCTAAAAATAACTTCCTTAAAATTAAAGCTAAAATATAAAATATATATTGTACCTACATACCTACAACTATACCGGCTCATCTGTTTTTATTTTGGAAGTACAACCCATCAAATACTTACCCTAATATTCCTTACGTTTACCTACGTTGGAACTCACCTCAGGAAACTACAAGGTAATTAATTCTAGCCAAATTGGTCTACTCAAAACCAACCCCCATAATTAAAACAGAACCCATTCTAACTCTATTCTTTTATTTCTGTTTACTCCAAGTCCCTACAATTATAATCACCCAAACGAGTGATTATAATTACAATCGCAATAAAAGATTACTCTAAGTCTTTAGTACCCTACAGTTCTGGGATCAAACAGAGGCGATTGTTTAAAATTCTTTGTGGAAGCTCAGCCAAAGAATTACACCCCAATAGTAGCTACTGTGTTCATGAGACAAAAGTAATAGGCAATATACGTAGGTTATTAAAGTAGTTTAAAAATAGAAAAGTTAAACATGCTTACTTGATTTGATTTTGGATGGATGGGTCCGTGTATAAAGTCCTTGGGAGGAGGTACTCGTGGCAATTCTTCAGAAGTTAGATCTTGTAAGTATTTTTACTTCGGCATGTTCATCTTCAACATCTTCTAAAATGTTCCAATTCCTGAAACCACTGAAAAATTTCGATAATTTTGATTCCTGAATGTCGTCGAAATTTCACTTCTTTGGCTAACTACCTCTACAAGTTGAAATGAAGCTCACTACTGGTAAATAAATTCTGAAACATAAATTTGAATTTGTTATTAATATTTGCGTGTTCATGATTTGGTGATTGAATAGGTGTATCACTAATTAGTTTACTTTAAATTAACATACATAGATAGATAGTTTTAGCAGTTTATATAAAATTTATTTAATTTTTTTATAACTTAGAATATATTTTAGTTGAATTCCGTATAAATTTAATTTATTTTTAACATCTGAAACTAGTTTACTTATATATACAGGGAAAATTATTTCAGATAGGTCATCTAATAAAACTTTGTTAGTCTAGTTGAGTATATAGAAACTAAAACCAGTGGGTTTTTTTTATCCCAAATATTAACTTGGGTATACTTTAATTTTATTCGATTTCTATATATACAAGACAAGTTTAGTTTAAATTATATTTATATATGTACATAAATATAAATAAGTTCTGGAGCTAATTTTTGCTTATATATAATAACTTATATATAGGAAGAAAAACCATTCCAGTTTATTTATATACATATATAGGGAGCTATTTTCGTTTAGTTTATATACGTACATACCCATAGGGTCCTAAAGTTAATTTTAGTTTAGTTCTATTATATTATTGAGAGGGGAAAAAGTTCTAAGATTAGTTTAGCTTATATAGATACTTATATAGGTAAAAATAGATTTAGCTACTTTATATAATAGTTTTTGTTTATTGTTTTATGTTAATACCTATAGGCTTCAATTAGTACTAGTTATTCATATTAGATTTACGTATTGGCTTGATTTAATTGCTATACCTAGATATACATATGTACAAAAAGACAAGTTTAATTTAGTAAGTATTGTGAGTATACAGATTGCGGTTATTTTTTTGCTTCCATATAATAGCCTTATATTAGAAGGGAAATTATTTCAGTTTGCTTGTACTTAGAATACTTATTAGTTTTGTTTCGTGTATATACCTACATATATTTACATCTAATTTATATTACAGGTAAAATTTTTTATATAAAATTTTCTTTTTCAGCTTTGTCTGAATAGATTTATTATTACTAAACTTTTTGAATTATGGTAGAGACTAGGGCTAGTAAAATGCTAGGCGATTCCGCTTCTACTTCCTCTAGGCCTATCCTCGGGGCAAATAATAACTACTTGCCAGCGGCGACAACCACTGCTACAACGGCAGCGACTGACGCAACAAGTATGGCAGCAGCTTTTACGCCCATAAGTGCAAACTCGCACAAATAAATCCACAGTATTTAGCAGCATAACGTCTCCTGAGTACAGCAGCATTACTGCTCGTAACGTACGGCAGGAGTTCAGGAATAATAGGCCAAATAACCAGACGATAGCGCCGCAGACTTATGAACCATCAGCGGCAAATATTGAAAGCATCCTGGAATCGGCCATAGGCATACAGCAGGTGCAAATGATGCGCTCGATGGAAGAGCGGCTGCGAGAGTTGGTCCCACAAATCGTAGCTGAAAGCATTCGGTCTATGTCTAGAACGTCGGGAAACCAGCGAACGACAATTCCACATCCGCAAATGAATTTCAGGCAGCAAACGCAACAATATCGGCCGCCAAACATGGCGCAACCACATTCGCAACTGCCAGCGCCTAGACAACATGAGCAGTCATTCAATCGGGCAAATTCTGGCCAAAATATTTCTCGCTGGCCAACTTTAGACCGAAATAACAGCACCTTTCAACAAGAGGCTCGGCCTCAGTATTATCCGCCATTTCCAAACTCCGAATTCTCCCGCAGACCAGGTTTGGACAAATGGGGAGTTAATTTTGACGGCAGCCCGAAAACCATGAGTGCCCAAGAGTTTGTATTCCGAGTCGAGGAAATGGGTAAGGACTACGGAAACAGCTGGTCTGAGGTTTTGCGTCATCTCCACCAACTGCTTTCAGGTGACGCTTTAGAGTGGTATTGGATGCAAAGGCGCTTACAGCCAATACACTCATGGGAGGAGTTAAAAGAAGCCGTGGTAAGCAGTTTCCGCCGTTTTAATAGCGATGTGGAGATCCACCGCCAAATAATGGACAGGCGGCAACAAACAAATGAGCGTTTTGAGGATTTTTATAATGCGGTGTTAAAGCTACGCAGTCAGCAATCTAACCCTATCGGCGAGACGGAGCTGATAGACATAATGAAGACCAATCTCCGTACAGCCATGGCGCAATTAGTGTTCCCAATACGCATGTTTGGGCTTAGTCATTTCCGCAATGAGTGCAAAAAAGCGGAATCATTGCTTCACACGCAACGTCAAGCATATGGCCAACGGCAATTCGCACCCCGAGTCAACGAGGTACATTATGAGGAAAACCTGCCTTCAGAAGTCGAGGTGGATGCGCTAAATAGCCCATCAAGATATGTATGCTGGAACTGCAGAAAGCCTGGCCACGGATATATGGATTGTCCATCTGCTTCCCGGCGCTTATTTTGCTTTAAGTGTGGCATGGAAAACACTGTCACCCCAAAGTGTCCTAAATGCTCGGGAAACAGGAGGTCGGACCCGTTAACTGGGGAACAGCGTCCGAGTCAAAGCTCTTAGTAGTTAAACTGGAGGATTTTAATGGCCTAGAGAAAATAGGAAATAGCGCAGTCGTTAAAATCTTAGTTAATAATAAAGTTAGGATAAGTGAAAAGGCAGAGGAGTCAAGAGTTAGGGAAATTAAACCATTGCATGTTAGAATTAGGGATTATGAGGAGGTTAGGAAAAGGATTTTCGGTAAAACGCGAATAGAAAAAGCTAGGGAACGGTATATAAAAAGAAAAGAGCTTAGGCGTGAGATCGCAAACGTCTCGTTATACGAGGGCGACGATACCCGGTTGTACACCCGTATCTCTATCAATGGGGTACAGATTGAGGGTCTTTTAGATAGTGGTGCAACGGTAACGGTTCTCGGCGAAGGATGTTTCGATGTCGCGATGAAGGCCGGAGTCGAGGTACATAAGTTTCCGGCAACGGTTAAAACGGCAGACGGTAGATCACATACCATTCAGGGTCGGTTTAGAGCGAAAATTAAATTTAATAAAGTAGAAAGCCTAATAACTTTCAATTTGGTACCGACTCTGAAAAGGGCGTTGTTTCTGGGCGTTGATTTTATGAAGACCTTTGGCTTGATTGTTAATTTAGATTGTCTGACCACAAATGATATGCTTTTTAGTGAGGAGGTGGGCGAAAATCCATCAAATCCTTTAATGCATACCCTTTGTGGTCAAGACAGGAAGGTACTAGAGGCAACTATTGCGAAGTTTCCATCTTTTGTGGAAAAAGGACTTGGGAAAACGGATCTGGAAACACATATAATCGATACGCAAGACGCAGTGCCTGTAAAGCAGAGACATTACCCAGTCTCGCCAGCTGTTCAAAAACTTATGTATGCGGAATTGGATAGGATGCTTGCTATGGGTGTAATTGAGACGAGTCAAAGCCCCTGGAATAATCCAGTGACGTTAGTGCGCAAGGGTACAAAAACAGGCTTTGTTTGGACGCACGAAAGCTCAATTCACTCACAGTCAAGGACGCCTATCCACTTCCACATATAGAATTATTGCTCGGCAGACTGGGTGACACACACTATATATCTAGTGTCGATTTGAAAGATGCTTTCTGGCAAATCCCACTAGATATACAGAGTCGTGAAAAAACTGCTTTTACAGTGCCGGAGAGACCACTTTACCATTTAACTGTCATGCCTTTTGGCCTATGTAATGCAGCCCAAAGGTTGTGTCGGTTAATGGATAAAGTGATCCCTTCTGACTTGCGCGATCGAGTATTTGTGTATCTGTACCTCGAGTCCTGTGCTACGTCATCCGGATTTTCAAAAACGTTTTTATGTGCAGTGCGACGCTTCAAATATCGGTATCGGTGCCGTGCTATTTCAAAAAGATGAAGTTGAGGGAGAACATCCGATCGCGTATATGTCGCAAAAACTTACACCGGCACAGCGTAACTATTCGGTAACAGAGCGAGAGTGTCTGGCAGTAGTAATCGCCATCAAAATGTTCCGGGCGTACATTGAGCTCATGCCATTTACCGTGATCACCGATCATTCGAGCTTAAAATGGCTTATGTCGAACAAAGAGCTTAGCGGCAGGTTGGCCAGATGGAGTTTGCTCTTGCAATCCTATGCCTTCGACATCGAACATCGCCAAGGGAGCAAAAATGTGGTACCAGACACTCTATCGCGCTACGACATGGACCAAATCTCAACCGATTTCGCCGGCTTTCGCATCGACACAATATCGCGAGCTAATAGAAAATATAAGAGAAAATGAAAGTCAGTCGCCTGATTTGAAAGTACAGGATAATTTTATTTATAAGCGTACCTCACATTATAATGGTGATGTCATGGCCGAAGATTTTTCGTGGAAGTTATGGGTCCCAGCCGAATTGAGTGGCGATTTAATTTCTAAGGCACACAATCCACCAAGCCAAAATTTATATAGATTTTTTAGGTCCATACGTCAGATCAAAATCGGGCAACATGTTTATATTTATTGTTCTGGGCCACTTTTCCAAATTTGTACTGCTAAAGGCTATGGCAAATAAAAACGTAATTCGGTTCTTGGTTTCGGAGGTGTCTCATAAGTTTGGCGTGCCAGAAATCATTGTTTCTGACAACGGGAGCCAATTTGTGTCTAAAGAATTCGGCGCGCTTGCGCAAACATTTGAAATAAAACATATGAAAACCGCAATATATTCGCCCCAAGCAAATGCGTCGGAGAGAGTCAACCAATCGATTTTAGCAGCAATAAGATCTTACCTGAAGAATGACCAGAGATTGGGACAACCATCTCTCAGAGATTGAATGTGCCCTTAGGTCATCAGTGCACTCATCGATTGGTATGACTCCTTATTTCGCTTTGTTTGGGACGAATATGATTACCCACGGGAGCGTTTATAAATTGGCGAGAAAACTGGAGCTGCTCGAAGACGCTAAGACAAACTTGTTACCGCAACCGATTAAGAATGTCCTGATCAGCAGTAAAATTCGGGAAAACTTGGCTAAAAGCTACGCACTTCGCGCAAAAACATATTACAAACGGGCGCGAAAAGTTAAATTCCGAGCAGGTCAAGAGGTATATCGACGCAATTTTGGTCTCAGCGATTCTAGCAAGATCTACAACGCGAAAATGGGCAAGAAGTTTCTAAAATGTCGTATCGTTCGTCCGGTCGGGAATTGCTACTACGAACTAGAGGATCTTAATCGCTATGGTTTATTTCTTTTATCGCTTTTCATACTCCCTGTAGTCGCCTCCTACGACAATTTTTTGGAATATTTAGTGTTAAGTATAGGTTTTTTTTAATCGTTTCTCCTTGGAAATGAATAGGCTGAATGTAGGTTTAGTTTTATTTAATATGAGGTTTATTTTTCTTTTTATTATTATTTCTTAAAGTAGTTTTTTCTCTTAAGCCACTATAGTTTTTTACTTAAGCTAATTTATTGTTTTTGTTAGATAATTTAATACTTAGATAATTTAATCTCAGCACTTTTAGATTCTTATGCACCTGAAAAAAATTGGTCAATATGGTATGCCTGACAAGTTTTAATTTTTTTCCGCTAAATTCGCTGAAGGGAAATATTTTAGTTTGACACCACCTATTTGGGACTTGAGTTCAGTAAGTTTTATTTAGTTATTAATGTATTGTCTGTTTTTACCCCAACTAAAAGCCAACGTTTCTAAGCCGGTTATAGTATAACCGACATTGCACTATTAATGCGTCCTCCTTAACGTCCTGGGGAACTATGCCATTAAGGACTAGAGGTCGTTAGTCATTTAGCGCAATAACATGTTCTGAGTCCGATCTTACGGCAAGTCGGGGCAAGTAGGACAAGTTTCAACTAGTGTTTGGTCAAAACAAATAGTTAGTAAATTATTATTGAATCTCAGAATCACAAATAAATGGTGTTCAAATATTAGGGGAATGAACAGCCTGTTTTTAATGTTTCTATAATGAAAATAGGGCATGGAATTTCATACATTTAATAGTGAAGAAATAGTTACATGGGGCATGTTTCGAAGGGAATTCAAAATGGGCTTTAGCGATTAATAGAATCGGCGCATGGCATTGCAAGCACCGTATTTGTTCTTTTTTAGAATAACAAACGGCAACTTTTGAATAGTGCACCTGGTTTTCATTGGCAGTACTACAGATGGAGAACTATGTAGAGCGTAATTCTATTTTTCTAGCCGAGCTACACTTGCCAAATTTTAGTAATAGTAATTTGAATGCACATCCACAGAAAAGGAAGGAAAAAATTAGTCGTGTCCAGCAAAAACTGAGGTAAAGATCGATACCATAGGTATGATATATATATTTGTATTTATATGTATGTATATACTTATGTATGACATATACATATAGATATATGTGCAATATATGTGTGTAGTATATAATAGGTGTGTTCCACAAGATCTCGGGCAAGTTCGGACTAATGAGAGTAAAATGAAAATTACTCTCTGAATTTGCCAAAACTACCCAATATTACTGGAACTCAAAAACCATTTTTGCACTTCTTCAAATACGCATGATGCTAACTTTTCAAATTAATTAGTCAATTCACAAGGTATCCTAACATGTCATATTGTCAAAATGTCCCAATATTTCACAATGGCTTAAAAATATTGTTGTTGGCTTGTTAACAAAAAGTGTCTTAAATAAATAGAACGTTGCATGCTGTGTTTATTGTGCTGTCGTAATTAATCAGAAAAGTCCAGCGCTGAGCGGCTGAGCCGTACAACAATATTTTTAAACCATTGTGAAATATTAGGACATTTTGACAATATGACATGTTAGGATACCTTGTGAATTGAGTAAATATCTATTTAAGTGATTTTAGACGCTTAAAAGTCATAACATTATAAAACCAAAATATTTGCATCACTGTCATTTTTTTATATTTTGTTTTCTTTTATGTTAAAAATTAAGGGAAATATGTATGCAGTAATGTATTTACAACTTTAATTTTTTTCATTAAAATTTTAAATTTTGCTTTCTTATATTTTTTTTTATATAAAACCTAAACTTTTTCTTTTGCTTATAAATTCCTGATTAATTTTTCAGTTTCATATGTAAACAAAAACATATGAATTGTCCGAACTTACCCAAAGAGAAAGTTCGTTAAAATTTGTACAGGAAATGAAAAAAAAAATACTCTCTCAGTTACTCCCTTAAATGCACAAAAATGGTTATGTGGAACGCTTTTATGTAACTTTGTGCAAGTTCGGACTGTTTCGTTATGCATTTGGAACAGAGCTAATATAATAATATGTAGTATATAATACATAATTAGTCAATTCACAAGGTATCCTAACATGTCATATTGTCAAAATGTCCTAATATTTCACAATGGTTTAAAAATATTGTTGTACGGCTCAGCCGCTCAGCGCTGGACTTTTCTGATTAATTACGACAGCACAATAAACACAGCAAGCAACGTTCTATTTATTTAAGACACTTTTTGTTAACAAACCAACAACAATATTTTTAAACCATTGTAAAATATTAGAACATTATGACAATAAACCATGATAGCACACCTTGTGAATACCCCAATAGTATAAGGTGCATAATAGTTGATATGTATGTAGTATAATGTATATATGTATATGGATGTATATGTATAAATATATTTATATGTGTATATATGTATATATACATATATATATATAGAGCTATCCCCTACCCTAGGGGATCTAATTCTGCTTTTGTAGGAGGTTTGTTTGAGCGAACAGGTTGGACAGTTCTGTTGGAATAAACTTTTGGGTGAGTTTCTGGCGTAAGGGAAATGCCTTGAGGAAAGTGATGGTAATGGAGTGAGGAAAAAAATAACAGGTAAGTGAGCCAAAATTTAAACTTGTAGGGGCAGTATTGTGTAAAGGGGCAAATCCATATGTGGGCCAAGGATTTGCTAAGGTAGGGGGTGGGCAGGCCAGGCAGCAAATCACCAGCTGCCAGCCAAGGAAGTGATAGGTCGGGATAGTCAGGAATTAAATTATCGCAGGAAACTGGAAACATTTTAGGGGGTTAGTTTTTTTTTAAAGGATAATTCCCTTTTCATCTAATTTACCTCATTTTCATTGTTATTTAATAATTTGCTTTAATTTCATTGGTATACTGCGATTGGTTTTTGTAAGTAGGGGTTTTTTATTCATTTTGTTTTTTTTTATACATTAATTTTTTTAATTAATATTTTTTTGGACAATGGCCTGTGGATGATTAGGATGGTGAATTCACGCCTCTACCGGCCTAGCCTGGCAAGATTTTAATAGCTAAGCGTTGCCATCCTGACCATCCACCGGTTCACACCAAGGGTCGTTGACAAATCAGAACCTTGTTGCGACTAACAAATATTAAGGAAGGAATTGTGACTGGATAGAACGTCAATTCGAACTTGCGAAGAAGAGTTTGAATTTAAGAAAAAACATGAAAAAGAACAGTTTGAGTTTAAAAAAACAGGAATTGGAAAAAACAAAACATAAACTGGCACAGCTGGAATTGAAAAATAAAATATTTGAAATTAAATGTTGTTAATTTTTTTAAACAAAAATTAGTCTTATACCTACTGTGAATTGATTGTTTCCTTAATTTTATACCTAATTTTATAGTTTTTAATTAAACAAGATCTCATTTTTTTTTAGTTTTATAAACTTTGAAATAGTTTAGTTTGTTATTTTTGGATAAGTATTATTAATTTCTAAATGAATTTTTTACTTTTTAAGTTTTATGTAAATTGAAATTAATTTTTTACTTTTCACTTTTTGTATTCTTTTGTTTTTATTGCAATAAAAATACATACAAGTTGTTATTAACTTATTTGTTTTGCAATAGTATTGAAGTTACTTGTGGCAGTAGTAGTACTTATATCTTCATTGGTATAGGTTGTAAGTATACCTTCATTGATAGAAGTTGTAGGTATATCTTCATTTTGTTGAGAAGGGCTCTCAACATTATACAACAAACAAATGTTGTGTAATGCACAACAAACATTTAGAATTTGAACGGCTTTTTGTGGAGTGTAATGCAATTCTCTTGCTGCTAAGAGACAACGAAATCTTGCTTTCAACACCCCTAAAGTTCTTTCAATTATCGACCTCCCTTTGGAATGTTGATCATTGAAAAACGATTCAGCAGAACTTTGTGAATCATTGACTGCCCTGATGAACATTTCGTGATCACAAATCTGAAGAAAAAAATATTTAATTAGGTACATGTAGTATACATATAATAATATATTAATACTGTGTGTCTGTTTTCGGTTGAAGTATAAATGCTCATCATTACTTTGCCTTATTACTTGAATGTGAGTGCTGTCTACTGCTCCAACTACTCCAGGTATTCCGCATTTATTAAAAAAATATATTTTCGCTTCCATCTTTTTTTTCTTCAGTCATTTCAAAGACAATATGCTTCGGACAAAGATTTTTTTCGATTTTTTCTCATACCTCTGATAAGCAAATGGATATTGATGATTGTGAAAGCCCTAGTAGACGATCTTGCCCAATCTGATGTTGGTATCCACCTTTTGCCAAACATTACAATGTTGCTGCTAATTTTATCAAAGGTGCAATGGCTGCCGATCTTTCAGGTGCCTTTAAATCACATTTTATACAATTGTAGACATACATAAATGAATTTTTATTAAGCCTTAAGTTTCTCACGAAACTAAAAGTAGTATTTTTATAATAAGGCCGTAAGGCCTTTGAGAAGAGCTGCCGACTCCGGTTCCGCAGGCCAAAACGGGATGTTACCTGGTGGAATAAGCATCTGGAGAGTCTAAGGGCTGAGTCAACCTGGCGTGAATTTTGATGCAGGATCAACAAACTTCCTGAATCAGTCAGGCTGCAAAAACGCCTTTCTCAGGACCATACAAATAGCCTTTGCACGCTCAAACGGCCATGTGGCATGTTTACTGAGTCGCCATAGGACACCTGTGAGCTTCTACTTACGACTCAGTTTCCAGGATTTGTGGCCTTTTTGTCCCTAAGAATATCCAAACGGGCGCCTTTGGCGTCCAAAAGGAATATCAGGCTGGCGGGATGAATCTTTGATGCAAATCCCGTGATATGGGCTATATCCAAATTTAGACATTTTAAATCACCTGGGCCGGATATAATCCTTCCATACTGCCTCCAACAAGGAGGCGGGTCACCACTTCTCAAATGGCTGGGATTTTCAGATATAGCCTACTGGCATGCCACGTGCCGGCGCCATGGAGGGCCGTTAAACTGGTGTTTATACCTAAGGCAGGGGGCAAATCTGAACAACTGCCCAAGTCTTATAAACCATTAAGCCTTAGCTTGTTTTTCCTGAAGAACATGGGGAAACTCTTATACAGCTTCATAAGGGACGAATATCTATCGGTAACTCCTATACATTTTTCAGTTTTCCTTTCAACCGGGCAAGTCTACGCTGACTGCCATTCATCACGTTTTGCGCACGATTGAAAGAGTACTGGACGCAAGGAAAATATCTCTGTGTGCATTCATCGACGTTCAGGAGCCTTTTTCTACGATGCAATTAATTTTGCTATAGCAAGAAAAGGTGTTCCAGTTCTTATAAGAAACCGGATAGGAGAGATGCTGGCATCCAGGGTGATTAAGTAAGATGTGTGTGGCTCATAGAGCACCATTGAAGCAACCAAATGTTGTCCGCAGGGCCTTGGTTATCGATGAGCTACTGGAGATACATACTTAATGACCTGGGCTTCCGAACTTATGGGTTTGCTGACGATCTGGTTATATCTGTGACTGGATTTGATGAAGCGACAATTTCGCAGGCGGTCTAGAGGGCCTTGGACTTGACACTTGGCTGGTGCAGAGAGAGGGGGCTTAATATTACCCCCGCGAAAACTATTCTAGGACCATTCACCGACGTAGGATCCTGATACTTAAAGAACCGGCCCTGAACGGAGAAGTTATCCTCTCAGCATCTGCAATGGCATGTGGTAAACCCAGTAGAATTTTGGATAATTTTGAGTGGCAAGGGAATACTAAATTGTCATTGAAATTCGTAGTCTTTTATATGTATGACCAAAATGGTTCCAAATCCATCTTTGAAAGATAATTTATTTCTTGTTCTGAAAAATTATATTCTAGGGTTAGCCATTATTGAGTAAGTAGTAATATGTGGTATATTTAACCGTGTGCAATTTAGCCCCCTTCAAGACTAGGCAAGTTACTTGCGCAAGTCTCTTGCGCAACTCTTGATTTGTTGATGTCAGTTACTTGCGCAACTAACTTGCCGAGTCTGAAAGCGGGCTTATAAATATGCAATAATTGCCGCTTTAAGAGTTATAAAAGTATTGAGTACTTGGGTACTTGATACTCAAAAACAATTATTTAATAACATAGTAGCCATATTGTAATTATTGAAGCGATATGCTTTTATACCACAGAGTTTTTTCAGAAGTCAGTTAGATTATATTTAAATTTAAATACAAAGGAAAAGTTCCCTACATTTTTACGAAAATAAAAAATCTGTCTTTTTTCCCCTTACAGTCTGATTTTTGGAGAAAAATCCCTACAAGTAGGGAATTTTCCCTACATCTGACATCACTGAACACACGTCACCAGAAGGGCAACAAGGGCAATTTATGCCTACTAAAGGCTGTTTGGGAATACATGGGGGCTGAAGCCCAGAATGGTCTTTTGTGACGATAATCAGACCTATCTTGAACTATGCCGCCTTAGCGTGGTGGACTAAGATCGAACAGGTCAAAGCTAGTGATACTCGATAGGGTCTGTAGCCTAATCTGTGTTTCGATCACGGGAGTTACATCCTTCCCATATATATAAGGCCTAAAATATTTAACATCCCAAACTATTGCTAACAATTCTTTTTCAATTGTTGCATAGTTGGTTTCGTGTTTATTTAAGGTTCGCGAAGCATATGCTATTGGGTGACCGTCTTGTGTTAAGACAGCGCCAATTGCATTGTTGCTTGCATCTGTTACAATTTTAAAACGTTTGTTAAAATTTGGGTATCTTAATATGGGTGAATTTGTTATGAGCTCTTTGAGTTTCTCAAAAGATGTAATATAGCTAGGATCATTTGTGTTTATTTTTTCGTCTTTCCTTAAAAACTTCGTCATTGGATACGCTATCTTAGCATAGTTGTGAATGAATTTTCGGTAAAATCCAGTCATACCTAGAAACGATTTAATTTGTTTCTCAGTAGTTGGAAGTTTAAGCTTCTGTATTACTGAAATTTTGTTTGGGTCTGGTTTGATGCCATTAGTTGTTAACATATGGCCTAAAAACTGGGTTTCCTTTTGTAGGAAATCACATTTGTTTATCTGTATTTTTAGCTGGGCCTTTCTTAAAGTCTTGAATATTTCCCTGATATTATTAATATGTTCTGTTAGCGAAGTGCTAAATATTAAAATATCGTCCATATAGACGACACAGGTTTTGTTTATATGATTCCTCAGCACCGAGTTCATCAACCTTTGAAAGGTCGAAGGTGCGTTTCGTAGTCCAAAAGGCATTCGGATGAATTCGAAGTGCCCAAATGGAGTAGAAAACGCAGTTTTCTTTCTATCCTCCTCTGCGAGAAGTATTTGGTGAAACCCTTTCGCCAGGTCTATAGTGGAGAAATATTGGGCTCTCCCTAATCTATCTAATAAGCTGTTTAGGTTTGGTATTGGGAATTTGTCTTCAACTGTATGTTCATTCAACTTTCTATAATCTATGACTATACGCCAATTTTTGGTACCTGAGTTATCGGTTTTCTTTGGGACAATCCATAGGGGACTATTATAGGCCGGGTTGCTCTCCCGAATAATATTATGTTAGCATGTTATCTATTTGTTTCCTGATTTCATCCTCATGAATTTGAGGATAACGATAAATCTTCGAATAAAGAGGCTTTTCTGTGTCAGTAATAATTTTATGTTCTATTTCAGTTGTTGCCGAAAGTTTATCACCTTCAATATAAAATAAGTCCTTGAAATCGTTCAAAAGATTTGTAATTTTCTTTGTTTCTTCATTATTTAGATGCCCAAAATTAATCTTATCGAAAACTGATTCTATAGAAATTGGTTCTAGGGAACATATATTGTCGATATAAAAAGGATAACTCATTTCCTCAAAAAATATATTTTTGTTTAAAATTTCAACATAACCATGATTACTATTTATTATTGCCCCGAGTGGTTTCAAGAAGTTTTGTCCCATTATGGCATCATAATTATCATTCTTAAAATTAACAACCTTCCTATTAAGTGTTCCCAAACAACAGAATTCTTTGGGAAAAGGTGTAATCAAGTAAGAATATATTTCATTAAGTCCATTTAAAGTTCGATATTTGATTGGTCTTTCGAGTTTCTGTTCCGGATAGTTATCAATTAATTTGTTTTGTTTAATGATACTTGTCGTTGAGCCTGTATCTATTAGGCACCTAATTTTTTGCTTCCCTATTGAGATTAATATTATGGGCAAGGTGGTCCTTGAGGCGGTATGTGAAAATGTATGTCCCGTTCCTCATGAATTGTGCATATTTCCATCGGTTCTGTTTCCTGGCCTGAGAAGTTTGATTGACGTTGTTGTCTACTTTGGTTATAATTTCTGGTTTGGTTAGATCTTGTCTGACGATTACCCATATTCTGATGCCCTAGATGTATATTATAATTTAAGCCCTGACCTGAACTTCTAAAATTTCTATCTAATTGTTGAATGTTATCGGTCCTAAAATTATTGTTTGTGTTTTGAAATCTGCCATTTTGGCTTTGGAAATTATTTGACCTCAAATTTTGCCAATTTTCCTTAGATGTACGATAACCATTGTTTGTCTTAACATCAGCAAAGGGTTTATTGTAACTTGATTTTTGTCTATTTCTAAGATTAATTCTGTGAGCAAAAGCTATAGCTCTAGTATCATATAAAAGTTTCAATTTTGTATATTTTGTGATTATATTATTCAATGTTTC
This sequence comes from Pollenia amentaria, assembly GCA_943735925.1. NCBI lineage: Eukaryota > Metazoa > Arthropoda > Insecta > Diptera > Polleniidae > Pollenia > Pollenia amentaria. The sequence continues at coordinate 89,516,451 of OX031007.1, read as the reverse complement.
ATGTTCATCTAAATGGGCTCTTATCGGTCCATCAATTTTCTCCATTAATAGGTCTACTAAATCTCTGCCCACATAAGCTGGGCTATAGACTATTGGTTTTCTTACATCTACTTCATATAGTTTATTAATTTCATATTTAGCCTTAATAAATATATCAAAAAGTTCATTTAAGTTACTCACTTTAACACTTCTACAGAAGTTGAATATCTCCGCATACGTCTTTCTTGATTGTAGGCTGCTCAATAATTTTTCCTTTACCTGTTCCCAAGTGGCATTATTGTCTAATTCTCTAACTACCCTTCCTGCATTGCCTTCAAGCTTCTCATTTATAATTATTCTCACCCCATATGCCAGCAAAGCCTGATTATTAACAGCTAAAGCCATTGTTGATTCCACTGATTGTATAAATTGTCTTATATGATGATTTCCATTTAAAGGTTTGATGCTTCTAAATTCCCTTACGATTTGGTCAGGTTGAAAAACAATTCCCTGCTGCACTTGAACTGGTTCTTCCTGTTGATGTACATTAACTTGTTGCAATTGACTTTGGTGTACATGCTGCCGTTGAGTATTAATTTGCAGTAATTGTTGTTCAAGCTGCTGCTGTTGTAAATTAATTTTTAATTCTTGTTGCTTAAGAATAGTTTCCAATTCTACGACTCTTTGTTGTAGTTCCTCCTCCATGTTGATTTTTCGGTTGTTGTCGAAAGTGTCTTTTCGGTTCATGAGTTTCACTTGATATTTAATTATTTGTTTATTTATTTATTTTTAAGAATGCTTAACTTGTATAAAGGAAATATTTGCTTTTATATAAGTACAACTCAACTATTTGGTTTTTATGATACTTCTGTTCCAATATTATCTTTTCTTCAGAAAAGGTTCCTTTCGTTGGGCGCCAGAAATGTATTAAAACAATTTAGTTTTTTCTAGTTGTCCGCTCTTCGGAGGGATAACTTTATTTATTTAAAAAAAACTTAAGAATCACTTAAACTTTATTATAAAATATTTTTAAGCTATGCAACGTTCTCAAAACTGCTTACGTTGCACTCCATAAAATGTGGGAATGGAAATGTAATTTAATATTTTGTTGTCACATTACATTTTATGGACGGTAATGATAGTTTTTGTGGGAAGGATGTAACTCGGGCGCCATGAGGACCTGCCCCACTCTGTCTTTAGGAGCTATCCTGCACATTCCTCCATTACACATATCTGTAAGGGAGGAGGCCTGCAGGTGTGCTACTAGGATGCCACTCATTGCTGAGTACAAGGCAGGCAACTTTGTGGGCCACATGCGGATCCTTGAAAACCTTAGGAATGATCCATCCATTCTGGTTGGGGATCATATGCTGCCTAGTCTGGTATTGGATAGGAATGTTAATGTCCTCATACCAAATAGGGACCAATGGGTTTACAAATCCTGGTGGTGAGGGTACCAGGTCTGGGGACCAAGTGTGGGGGGGAGGGGTTTATTATGTAAAACGATTCGAAAGAAAAAATTTACGAATTTGTACAAATTGTATTATGTAGTACGTTTTGCGAAAATTTATTTTCGAACGTTCGGAAATATTTTTTTTGCGAGATTTTTTTACCCCTTCTCGTAAATTACAAATTACCCTTTTACAATTGCAACTATGTAATATGAAAGCAAATGTCAGTTCATTTAAATTGTTCGTAAATTATTCGAAAGTGGCTGTGCTTGCGAGAGCAATTCAAAATTAAAAATTTAAGTGTGTAAATAAAAAATTTTCCAAAAAGTGTAAAATATAATTAAGAACATAAAGTGTCCTCTTTATTCAGAATTTTGAGTGGCTTGAAATCACAAATTATACCTTGTGCTTGTGGTCACAACTCTATTGTTTTTAGTCTGAATTTTTTTATAGTAATTTTTTTAATTTGGGTTCCTTTAAGGAAAGCTGAAATAAAGCAATGTTTACAAAAATGAGGTGATGGTTGATTTTATGGTTGCAATGCTATTGTTAATGTTGCAAATGCTAAAAGCAAGTCGAAGGACTTGTGGCAAAGACTGTCAAAGGATGTAGATGCGGTTGGTCCACCGTATCGTGAGTTGGAAAAGTGGGAAAAAAAGTAAGTTTTCATTTAATCGATTTTGTGTAAACTATTTTTACAAATGTGCGTGCTGTGTTACTAGGTATGGGCAGGCTATAAACAACACGTTAAAGTAAAGTGCCTAAAACATGCGAGTGGAATTTCAGGGACTGGTGGGGGCCCAAGCAATTTCTGCTCATTAACACCACTAGAACATTGAGTGTGCGAATTGCTGTCAATTAATGCGACTGTCAGTAGCATGAGGGGAACTTTTGAATTTGGAGTGAAAACAAATGCTGCCCCAACGACGAGTTCCATAGATGCCAGCGATCAAGAGGATGATGAAAGTATGGAAGCTTACCTAACAGAAGCTTGCGATGAACCAACTTTAAATCCAACCCAAAAAACTCCATTGACGCAAATGCTCATACTCCGCGTAAACGAAGTCAAAAACAGGTGGATAATCAGATTGGTTATCAAGAAGCTTCGTTACAAATTTTGAAAGTAAGCACCATAAACCAAATAAAAGCTTTGACAGAAGAGAATCAGAACCTTGTTGCGACTAACAAATATTAAGGAAGGAATTGTGACTGGAAAGAACGTCAATTCGAACTTGCGAAGAAAAGTTTGAATTTAAGAAAAAACATGAAAAAGAAAAGTTTGAGTTTAAAAAAACAGGAAATGGATAAAACAAAACATAAACTGGCACAGCTGGAATTGAAAAATAAAATATTTGAAATTAAATGTTGTTAATTTTTTTAAACAAAAATTAGTCTTATACCTACTGTGAATTGATTGTTTCCTTTATTTTATACCTAATTTTATAGTTTTTAATTTAACAAGATCTCATTTTTTTTTAGTTTTATAAACTTTAAAATAGTTTAGTTTGTTATTTTTATATATATATATATGTTCCTCTAACTCCCACTGGAGCATAGGGCGCCAATAACAGCTGTTCTCCATCTGACCCGGTTTTGAGCGATATACCTAAGTTCATTCCAAGATATACCCAGTTGGTTCATTTCGGATTCCGTTGAACGTCTCCATGTTGTGCGTGGCCTGCCGCTTTCTCTGCCATCTTGTTGAAATGGGTTCCATCTAAGAGCTTGTTTAGTGACATTAGTGTCATTTCGACGGAGGGTGTGTCCTATCCACTGCCACTTTCGTTTACGTATCTCGGTTGCTACTTGTATTTGGTTCGTCCTTGATAGCAACTCGGCATTTGATATTGTCCTAGTCGAAGGACTTGTGGCAAAGACTGTCAAAGGATGTAGATGCGGTTGGTCCACCGTATCGTGAGTTGGAAAAGTGGGAAAAAAAGTAAGTTTTCATTTAATCGATTTTGTGTAAACTATTTTTACAAATGTGCGTGCTGTGTTACTAGGTATGGGCAGGCTATAAACAACACGTTAAAGTAAAGTGCCTAAAACATGCGAGTGGAATTTCAGGGACTGGTGGGGGCCCAAGCAATTTCTGCTCATTAACACCACTAGAACATTGAGTGTGCGAATTGCTGTCAATTAATGCGACTGTCAGTAGCATGAGGGGAACTTTTGAATTTGGAGTGAAAACAAATGCTGCCCCAACGACGAGTTCCATAGATGCCAGCGATCAAGAGGATGATGAAAGTATGGAAGCTTACCTAACAGAAGCTTGCGATGAACCAACTTTAAATCCAACCCAAAAAACTCCATTAACGCAAATGCTCATACTCCGCGTAAACGAAGTCAAAAACAGGTGGATAATCAGATTGGTTATCAAGAAGCTTCGTTACAAATTTTGAAAGAAAGCACCATAAACCAAATAAAAGCTTTGACAGAAGAGAATCAGAACCTTGTTGCGACTAACAAATATTAAGGAAGGAATTGTGACTGGAAAGAACGTCAATTCGAACTTGCGAAGAAAAGTTTGAATTTAAGAAAAAACATGAAAAAGAAAAGTTTGAGTTTAAAAAAACAGGAAATGGATAAAACAAAACATAAACTGGCACAGCTGGAATTGAAAAATAAAATATTTGAAATTAAATGTTGTTAATTTTTTTAAACAAAAATTAGTCTTATACCTACTGTGAATTGATTGTTTCCTTTATTTTATACCTAATTTTATAGTTTTTAATTTAACAAGATCTCATTTTTTTTTTAGTTTTATAAACTTTAAAATAGTTTAGTTTGTTATTTTTATATATATATATATGTTCCTCTAACTCCCACTGGAGCATAGGACGCCAATAACAGCTGTTCTCCATCTGACCCGGTTTTGAGCGATATACCTAAGTTCATTCCAAGATATACCCAGTTGGTTCATTTCGGATTCCGTTGAACGTCTCCATGTTGTGCGTGGCCTGCCGCTTTCTCTGCCATCTTGTTGAAATGGGTTCCATCTAAGAGCTTGTTTAGTGACATTAGTGTGATTTCGACGGAGGGTGTGTCCTATCCACTGCCACTTTCGTTTACGTATCTCGGTTGCTACTTGTATTTGGTTCGTCCTTGATAGCAACTCGGCATTTGATATTGTCCTAGTCGAAGGACTTGTGGCAAAGACTGTCAAAGGATGTAGATGCGGTTGGTCCACCGTATCGTGAGTTGGAAAAGTGGGAAAAAAAGTAAGTTTTCATTTAATCGATTTTGTGTAAACTATTTTTACAAATGTGCGTGCTGTGTTACTAGGTATGGGCAGGCTATAAACAACACGTTAAAGTAAAGTGCCTAAAACATGCGAGTGGAATTTCAGGGACTGGTGGGGGCCCAAGCAATTTCTGCTCATTAACACCACTAGAACATTGAGTGTGCGAATTGCTGTCAATTAATGCGACTGTCAGTAGCATGAGGGGAACTTTTGAATTTGGAGTGAAAACAAATGCTGCCCCAACGACGAGTTCCATAGATGCCAGCGATCAAGAGGATGATGAAAGTATGGAAGCTTACCTAACAGAAGCTTGCGATGAACCAACTTTAAATCCAACCCAAAAAACTCCATTAACGCAAATGCTCATACTCCGCGTAAACGAAGTCAAAAACAGGTGGATAATCAGATTGGTTATCAAGAAGCTTCGTTACAAATTTTGAAAGAAAGCACCATAAACCAAATAAAAGCTTTGACAGAAGAGAATCAGAACCTTGTTGCGACTAACAAATATTAAGGAAGGAATTGTGACTGGAAAGAACGTCAATTCGAACTTGCGAAGAAAAGTTTGAATTTAAGAAAAAACATGAAAAAGAAAAGTTTGAGTTTAAAAAAACAGGAAATGGATAAAACAAAACATAAACTGGCACAGCTGGAATTGAAAAATAAAATATTTGAAATTAAATGTTGTTAATTTTTTTAAACAAAAATTAGTCTTATACCTACTGTGAATTGATTGTTTCCTTTATTTTATACCTAATTTTATAGTTTTTAATTTAACAAGATCTCATTTTTTTTTTAGTTTTATAAACTTTAAAATAGTTTAGTTTGTTATTTTTATATATATATATATGTTCCTCTAACTCCCACTGGAGCATAGGGCGCCAATAACAGCTGTTCTCCATCTGACCCGGTTTTGAGCGATATACCTAAGTTCATTCCAAGATATACCCAGTTGGTTCATTTCGGATTCCGTTGAACGTCTCCATGTTGTGCGTGGCCTGCCGCTTTCTCTGCCATCTTGTTGAAATGGGTTCCATCTAAGAGCTTGTTTAGTGACATTAGTGTCATTTCGACGGAGGGTGTGTCCTATCCACTGCCACTTTCGTTTACGTATCTCGGTTGCTACTTGTATTTGGTTCGTCCTTGATAGCAACTCGGCATTTGATATTGTCCTAGTCGAAGGACTTGTGGCAAAGACTGTCAAAGGATGTAGATGCGGTTGGTCCACCGTATCGTGAGTTGGAAAAGTGGGAAAAAAAGTAAGTTTTCATTTAATCGATTTTGTGTAAACTATTTTTACAAATGTGCGTGCTGTGTTACTAGGTATGGGCAGGCTATAAACAACACGTTAAAGTAAAGTGCCTAAAACATGCGAGTGGAATTTCAGGGACTGGTGGGGGCCCAAGCAATTTCTGCTCATTAACACCACTAGAACATTGAGTGTGCGAATTGCTGTCAATTAATGCGACTGTCAGTAGCATGAGGGGAACTTTTGAATTTGGAGTGAAAACAAATGCTGCCCCAACGACGAGTTCCATAGATGCCAGCGATCAAGAGGATGATGAAAGTATGGAAGCTTACCTAACAGAAGCTTGCGATGAACCAACTTTAAATCCAACCCAAAAAACTCCATTAACGCAAATGCTCATACTCCGCGTAAGCGAAGTCAAAAACAGGTGGATAATCAGATTGGTTATCAAGAAGCTTCGTTACAAATTTTGAAAGAAAGCACCATAAACCAAATAAAAGCTTTGACAGAAGAGAATCAGAACCTTGTTGCGACTAACAAATATTAAGGAAGGAATTGTGACTGGAAAGAACGTCAATTCTAACTTGCGAAGAAAAGTTTGAATTTAAGAAAAAACATGAAAAAGAAAAGTTTGAGTTTAAAAAAACAGGAAATGGATAAAACAAAACATAAACTGGCACAGCTGGAATTGAAAAATAAAATATTTGAAATTAAATGTTGTTAATTTTTTTAAACAAAAATTAGTCTTATACCTACTGTGAATTGATTGTTTCCTTTATTTTATACCTAATTTTATAGTTTTTAATTTAACAAGATCTCATTTTTTTTTAGTTTTATAAACTTTAAAATAGTTTAGTTTGTTATTTTTATATATATATATATATGTTCCTCTAACTCCCACTGGAGCATAGGGCGCCAATAACAGCTGTTCTCCATCTGACCCGGTTTTGAGCGATATACCTAAGTTCATTCCAAGATATACCCAGTTGGTTCATTTCGGATTCCGTTGAACGTCTCCATGTTGTGCGTGGCCTGCCGCTTTCTCTGCCATCTTGTTGAAATGGGTTCCATCTAAGAGCTTGTTTAGTGACATTAGTGTCATTTCGACGGAGGGTGTGTCCTATCCACTGCCACTTTCGTTTACGTATCTCGGTTGCTACTTGTATTTGGTTCGTCCTTGATAGCAACTCGGCATTTGATATTGTCCTAGGCCAAAAGATGCGTAGTATTCTTCTTAGGCAGCGGTTAATAAACGTTTGAAGTCGTCTGGTAATGTCACTTGTGACCTTCCAGGTTGTACACCCATATATGAGAACCGATTTAACATTCGCCTCGAAAATTCTCAGCTTTGTGGTTTGGCTGATTTTATTACTTTGCCAGATTGGGGCTAGTAAGCCAAAAGATGACCTAGCCTTGTTTATTCTAGCGACTACATCTAGTTCGGTTCCTCCATTTGCAGTAATCTCGCATCCTAGATAGCAGAATTGGTCACTTGTCTCAAATGTCTGGTTGTTGATGGTCATGGGAACTGTTGTTGCCCCGATACGTAGCGTTTTTGTTTTGGCTGCATTTATTTTTAGCCCTGTGTATTGTAGCTTTTCCTGAAGCTTTATGGCTGTTTGTCTAAGATCAATAATCTTGTGTGAGAGTAAACAAATATCGTCTGCGTACGCCAGGTAGTTAAGGTAACGATTGTTGATTTGCCATTGTATTCCTTGTCTTTTATTTTCAATTACATTGAGAACATCTTCCATAACCACAAGATATAGAAGAGGTGACAATATGCAACCCTGGCGCACTCCACTTTTTACCATAAACGGATCAGAAAGATTTCCCTTATGAAGGACAAAGCATCTGGCTGAAATTACTAGAAGGTGGCAGCACTACGGAATCTATTATTTTTTGCTTATCCATGGTGTAAGATTTATTGTGTCAAAATTATTTGTTTAATCATAGCAAGTGTCAAAATATTGATTGATAACGGTTATTTTCTTCAAAAAATAATTTGTGAGATAAAAAAAAAACAATTTGTTCGGTATTGTGTTTAAAATAAATAGTTAAAACAATTGAGATTTTAAAAAAAAAAACATAAAAAAAGATGTATTGTAGTTATAATAAAAAACTTGTTAGTTGTATTAAAACTAATCGTTTGTACAAGATACATTCTGTTGTGAAAGTTTTGCAAATAGAAAAATAACTTAAATTAAATACGTATTGTATTATAACAATGGTTTTTATTTGTTGCGAAAAGCAACCAGTGTTTTAAATTACAAATTACAGCCAATCGTTTATAACGTAGCTTTTTGCATCGTGGTGGAGGACCAACAAAAAAACTCATTTGCAAAAGAAAACTTTTATTTAAATAAAAATCAAACCTATTTTATTTGTGAAGCCTTTGTGCGTGCTTTTCAAAAATGCGTAAGTGTTTATTATGCGGTAAGGAAGAACTGCCTGGCAACGGTACGTTTTTTAAAACTCCAAAAATCGGTACAATGAGTCAAAAGTGGAGTAAGTTGTGCAGGAACGAATTTAATTCAGCCACAAGAATTTGTATTGACCACTTTTCAAAAAACGATATCCTAGCTCTGGGACGGTTTACTCGTTCGTTGCCAAAAGCTTTGCCAATAGTGCCTGAGGTACAAGAAATGTATGCGCCCAATACAAATCCAATAGTGTGTTTAAACATTATTGTTTAAAAATCTTTAGTAAATAGTTTGGGAACAAATCTAGTTTACCGACGCAGCTTCAATTAAAAAAAAATACCTAGGGTGATAGAAAATGGAAAAAATAAGAAGAAAAAATTAAATAAAAAAGTTGGCTTAAACGCTTAGTTTTCGAGTTATAGGCGTTTAAACTTTTCATATAAATATGTGATTTTCCACTACAATTCTAAACGTTTATGGCCAATACTGGTATAATTTTAAAGCTATTGAACAGATTTTTCTGAATATACCTACATAATTTATTTCAAAATTTTAAACTCTTTAGCTCACATTACAATTTTTTTCATTTTACGTCGAAATGTTGCGGAAGTACACTAGGAAAGAATGTAGTTTATTTAAATAAAAGCGTAATACAAATTTCATAAAATAAAAACTAGCATCGCAAAAAAAAATTCTTTGCATAGCCGGCCTTCCGCCGGTCGCAACGATTTTCTCCCCTATGATATAACTAATACCGGCTTCGCTAACTAAAGATTTCCTGTATAGCCGGCCATCGGCCGGGCGCAAGGATTTTCTCCCCTATGGGATAACTAATACCGGTTTCGCTAACTAAAGCTTTTCTGCATAGCCAGCCTTTAGCCGGGTACAAAGATTTTCTTGCTAACTAAAGATGCTCTGCATAGACAGCCTTTGCCCATGGGCAAGGATTCTCTCCTCATTAGTATAACATAAACATAAAGAAGGTTTTACTTGTATATTGATACATACATTAAATAATTTAAAAAAAAAATTAATAAAATGCCAAAACCATCAAACTCCACCAGTTTTTTTATCGACTTCTGTTTGAATTTTAATGTGTACAAGCGTCAAAAGCAGGGTCAGATCATCAACAATATTACCTAAAAAAGTTTTAAACTATGTATATTATTATAGGTGACAATTTGCTAGCCTTGCAACTTACTTCCATGATTAATGATGGCAGTTAAAACTTGTATATTCTTGTTTTTATCCGAAATGTATTCACTGACATCTAAAATTTACTGGCTGATATTGATATGCACTTTGATTGCACTTTACACTTTGCAGCAAGTTGGCTTGTACTTCTGCATTAATGTATGTAAGTAATTTAACTCGCTATTTCTTATATAAAACATAATAATTATGTTTTTTTACTGTATATAAATTTGTTTTGCTAAGTACGTGTTTATTTTGTGAGGAATTGACGTTTCAATAAGAATAATATTTTGGTGTGGTGAAAATCCATATTTTTGACACACTTAACTATTTTACACAAACAAATTTGCCTGTTTTTGTTGTATTGTTGTACAACAAATCCTAGTGCTGCCACCTTGTAGTAATTTCACCATGGTTATAACTCTCTTTAATCAAAATAATTATTTTTTCAGGTATATTTCTTCTTCGCAAGGCTAACCAAATACATTCTCGATTAATTGAGTCGAACGCTTTTTCGAAATCTATAAATAGCAGATATAGTTTGGAATTGAACTCAACGCACTGCTCAATGATAATGCGCAATGAGTTAATATGGTCAGCGCAAGAGGAACCACTGCGGAAGCCGGCTTGACATGAGCTGATAGTTTGCTCTAAGTGTTCTTTAATGCGGTTTAATATTATTTTTGCAACTATTTTGGCAACGGTTGGTAATACACATATACCCCTCCAATTAGAACAATCTTTAAGATCTCCCTTTTTCGCGATTTTAACAACTATGCCATCCTTCCATTCTTCCGGGAATAATTCGGTTTCCCATGCCTCAGTGGATGTAAAATTTCAGCTGAAAGTGCCGGATCACACTTGTATATTTCCGCTGGAATACCATCGATACCAGCTGCTTTTCCATTTTTCAGTTCTTTTATGGCGGCAATAGTTTCCGCTATACTAGGAGGTGTTATTCTAATCCTCGCGTTTGTAATTGGTGGTGTACTAGTTAAAATGGGAGGCTCCAGAGTTGTATCTATGATACAGTTTAGCACACTTGAGAAATGCTCTTTCCAACGTTGGAGTTGTTCGTGGTCGGTGTTGAGCAAATTTCCTCGCAGATCTCTCACAGGGTGTTCTGTTCGTAGCTTGCGGTCTGCTAGCTGCTTTGTGACCTTAAATACAGTGCGTGTGTCGCCAGCTCGTGCAGCCTTTTCCGCTTCTTCTGCCAAGTTGTCAATATGTTTACGCTTATCTCTCCGCACCGCTCGTTTAACTGCTATGTGTAGATCTCGGTAATTCGTTTCTAGGTTCGTCTTTAACTTTTTAAGTTTTATGTAAATTGAAATTAATTTTTTACTTTTCACTTTTTGTATTCTTTTTTTTTTATTGCAATAAAAAACATACAAGTTGTTATTAACTTATTTGCATATTATTTTTTATTTCATCTCGTATTTGTTTTGCAATAGTATTCAAGTTACTTGTGGCAGTAGTAGTACTTATATCTTCATTGGTATAGGTTGTAAGTATACCTTCATTGATAGAAGTTGTAGGTATATCTTCATTTTGTTGAGAAGGGCTCTCAACATTATACAACAAACAAATGTTGTGTAATGCACAACAAACATTTAGAATTTGAACGGCTTTTTGTGGAGTGTAATGCAATTCTCTTGCTGCTAAGAGACAACGAAATCTTGCTTTCAACACCCCTAAAGTTCTTTCAATTATCGACCTCCCTTTGGAATGTTGATCATTGAAAAACGATTCAGCAGAACTTTGTGAATCATTGACTGCCCTGATGAACATTTCGTGATCACAAATCTGAAGAAAAAAATATTTAATTAGGTACATGTAGTATACATATAATAATATATGAGAACTTACCGCCATAGCATTAATACTGTGTGTCTGTTTTCGGTTGAAGTATAAATGCTCATCATTACTTTGCCTTATTACTTGAATGTGAGTGCTGTCTACTGCTCCAACTACTCCAGGTATTCCGCATTTATTAAAAAAATATCTTTTCGCTTCCATCTTTTTTTTCTTCAGTCATTTCAAAGACAATATGCTTCGGACAAAGATTTTTTTCGATTTTTTCTCATACCTCTGATAAGCAAATGGATATTGATGATTGTGAAAGCCCTAGTAGACGATCTTGCCCAATCTGATGTTGGTATCCACCTTTTGCCAAACATTACAATGTTGCTGCTAATTTTATCAAAGGTGCAATGGCTGTCGATCTTTCAGGTGCCTTTAAATCACATTTTATACAATTGTAGACATACATAAATGAATTTTTATTAAGCCTTAAGTTTCTCACGAAACTAAAAGTAGTATTTTTATAATAAGGCCGTAAGGCCTTTGAGAAGAGCTGCCGACTCCGGTTCCGCAGGCCAAAACGGGATGTTACCTGGTGGAATAAGCATCTGGAGAGTCTAAGGGCTGAGTCAACCTGGCGTGAATTTTGATGCAGGATCAACAAACTTCCTGAATCAGTCAGGCTGCAAAAACGCCTTTCTCAGGACCATACAAATGGCCTTTGCACGCTCAAACGGCCATGTGGCATGTTTACTGAGTCGCCATAGGACACCTGTGAGCTTCTACTTACGACTCAGTTTCCAGGATTTGTGGCCTTTTTGTCCCTAAGAATATCCAAACGGGCGCCTTTGGCGTCCAAAAGGAATATCAGGCTGGCGGGATGAATCTTTGATGCAAATCCCGTGATATGGGCTATATCCAAATTTAGACATTTTAAATCACCTGGGCCGGATATAATCCTTCCATACTGCCTCCAACAAGGAGGCGGGTCACCACTTCTCAAATGGCTGGGATTTTCAGATATAGCCTACTGGCATGCCACGTGCCGGCGCCATGGAGGGCCGTTAAACTGGTGTTTATACCTAAGGCAGGGGGCAAATCTGAACAACTGCCCAAGTCTTATAAACCATTAAGCCTTAGCTTGTTTTTCCTGAAGAACATGGGGAAACTCTTATACAGCTTCATAAGGGACGAATATCTATCGGTAACTCCTATACATTTTTCAGTTTTCCTTTCAACCGGGCAAGTCTACGCTGACTGCCATTCATCACGTTTTGCGCACGATTGAAAGAGTACTGGACGCAAGGAAAATATCTCTGTGTGCATTCATCGACGTTCAGGAGCCTTTTTCTACGATGCAATTAATTTTGCTATAGCAAGAAAAGGTGTTCCAGTTCTTATAAGAAACCGGATAGGAGAGATGCTGGCATCCAGGGTGATTAAGTAAGATGTGTGTGGCTCATAGAGCACCATTGAAGCAACCAAATGTTGTCCGCAGGGTGGCGTCTTGACGCCTCTTTTGTGGGCCTTGGTTATCGATGAGCTACTGGAGATACATACTTAATGACCTGGGCTTCCGAACTTATGGTTTTGCTGACGATCTGGTTATATCTGTGACTGGATTTGATGAAGCGACAATTTCGCAGGCGGTCTAGAGGGCCTTGGACTTGACACTTGGCTGGTGCAGAGAGAGGGGGCTTAATATTACCCCCGCGAAAACTATTCTAGGACCATTCACCGACGTAGGATCCTGATACTTAAAGAACCGGCCCTGAACGGAGAAGTTATCCTCTCAGCATCTGCAATGGCATGTGGTAAACCCAGTAGAATTTTGGATAATTTTGAGTGGCAAGGGAATACTAAATTGTCATTGAAATTCGTAGTCTTTTATATGTATGACCAAAATGGTTCCAAATCCATCTTTGAAAGATAATTTATTTCTTGTTCTGAAAAATTATATTCTAGGGTTATCCATTATTGAGTAAGTAGTAATATGTGGTATATTTAACCGTGTGCAATTTAGCCCCCTTCAAGACTAGGCAAGTTACTTGCGCAAGTCTCTTGCGCAACTCTTGATTTGTTGATGTCAGTTACTTGCGCAACTAACTTGCCGAGTCTGAAAGCGGGCTTATAAATATGCAATAATTGCCGCTTTTAGAGTTATAAAAGTATTGAGTACTTGGGTACTTGATACTCAAAAACAATTATTTAATAACATAGTAGCCATATTGTAATTATTGAAGCGATATGCTTTTATACCACAGAGTTTTTTCAGAAGTCAGTTAGATTATATTTAAATTTAAATACAAAGGAAAAGTTCCCTACATTTTTACGAAAATAAAAAATCTGTCTTTTTTCCCCTTACAGTCTGATTTTTGGAGAAAAATCCCTACAAGTAGGAAATTTTCCCTACATCTGACATCACTGAACACACGTCACCAGAAGGGCAACAAGGGCAATTTATGCCTACTAAAGGCTGTTTGGGAATACATGGGGGCTGAAGCCCAGAATGGTCTTTTGTGACGATAATCAGACCTATCTTGAACTATGCCGCCTTAGCGTGGTGGACTAAGATCGAACAGGTCAAAGCTAGTGATACTCGATAGGGTCTGTAGCCTAATCTGTGTTTCGATCACGGGAGTTACATCCTTCCCATATATATAAGGCCTAAAATATTTAACACCCCAAACTATTGCTAACAATTCTTTTTCAATTGTTGCATGTTTATTTAAGGTTCGCGAAGCATATGCTATTGGGTGACCGTCTTGTGTTAAGACAGCGCCAATTGCATTGTTGCTTGCATCTGTTACAATTTTAAAACGTTTGTTAAAATTTGGGTATCTTAAAATGGGTGAATTTGTTATGAGCTCTTTGAGTTTCTCAAAAGATGTAATATAGCTAGGATCATTTGTGTTTATTTTTTCGTCTTTCCTTAAAAACTTCGTCATTGGATACGCTATCTTAGCATAGTTGTGAATGAATTTTCGGTAAAATCCAGTCATACCTAGAAACGATTTAATTTGTTTCTCAGTAGTTGGAAGTTTAAGCTTCTGTATTACTGAAATTTTGTTTGGGTCTGGTTTGATGCCATTAGTTGTTAACATATGTCCTAAAAACTGGGTTTCCTTTTGTATGAAATCACATTTGTTTATCTGTATTTTTAGCTGGGCCTTTCTTAAAGTCTTGAATATTTCCCTGATATTATTAATATGTTCTGTTAGCGAAGTGCTAAATATTAAAATATCGTCCATATAGACGACACAGGTTTTGTTTATATGATTCCTCAGCACCGAGTTCATCAACCTTTGAAAGGTCGAAGGTGCGTTTCGTAGTCCAAAAGGCATTCGGATGAATTCGAAGTGCCCAAATGGAGTAGAAAACGCAGTTTTCTTTCTATCCTCCTCTGCGAGAAGTATTTGGTGAAACCCTTTCGCCAGGTCTATAGTGGAGAAATATTGGGCTCTCCCTAATCTATCTAATAAGCTGTTTAGGTTTGGTATTGGGAATTTGTCTTCAACTGTATGTTCATTCAACTTTCTATAATCTATGACTATACGCCAATTTTTGGTACCTGAGTTATCGGTTTTCTTTGGGACAATCCATAGGGGACTATTATAGGCCGGGTTGCTCTCCCGAATAATATTATGTTAGCATGTTATCTATTTGTTTCCTGATTTCATCCTCATGAATTTGAGGATAACGATAAATCTTCGAATAAAGAGGCTTTTCTGCGTCAGTAATAATTTTATGTTCTATTTCAGTTGTTGCCGAAAGTTTATCACCTTCAATATAAAATAAGTCCTTGAAATCGTTCAAAAGATTTGTAATTTTCTTTGTTTCTTCATTATTTAGATGCCCAAAATTAATCTTATCGAAAACTGATTCTATAGAAATTGGTTCTAGGGAACATATATTGTCGATATAAAAAGGATAACTCATTTCCTCAAAAAATATATTTTTGTTTAAAATTTCAACATAACCATGATTACTATTTATTATTGCCCCGAGTGGTTTCAAGAAGTTTTGTCCCATTATGGCATCATAATTATCATTCTTAAAATTAACAACCTTCCTATTAAGTGTTCCCAAACAACAGAATTCTTTGGGAAAAGGTGTAATCAAGTAAGAATATATTTCATTAAGTCCATTTAAAGTTCGATATTTGATTGGTCTTTCGAGTTTCTGTTCCGGATAGTTATCAATTAATTTGTTTTGTTTAATGATACTTGTCGTTGAGCCTGTATCTATTAGGCACCTAATTTTTTGCTTCCCTATTGAGATTAATATTATGGGCAAGGTATGTGAGGCGGTATGTGAAAATTTATGTCCCGTTCCTCATGAATTGTGCATATTTCCATCGGTTCTGTTTCCTGGCCTGAGAAGTTTGATTGACGTTGTTGTCTACTTTGGTTATAATTTCTGGTTTGGTTAGATCTTGTCTGACGATTACCCATATTCTGATGCCCTAGATGTATATTATAATTTAAGCCCTGACCTGAACTTCTAAAATTTCTATCTAATTGTTGAATGTTATCGGTCCTAAAATTATTGTTTGTATTTTGAAATCTGCCATTTTGGCTTTGGAAATTATTTGACCTCAAATTTTGCCAATTTTCCTTAGATGTACGATAACCATTGTTTGTCTTAACATCAGCAAAGGGTTTATTGTAACTTGATTTTTGTCTATTTCTAAGATTAATTCTGTGAGCAAAAGCTATAGCTCTAGTATCATATAAAAGTTTCAATTTTGTATATTTTGTGATTATATTATTCAATGTTTCATGTTCATCTAAATGGGCTCTTATCGGTCCATCAATTTTCTCCATTAATAGGTCTACTAAATCTCTGCCCACATAAGCTGGGCTATAGACTATTGGTTTTCTTACATCTACTTCATATAGTTTATTAATTTCATATTTAGCCTTAATAAATATATCAAAAAGTTCATTTAAGTTACTCACTTTAACACTTCTACAGAAGTTGAATATCTCCGCATACGTCTTTCTTGATTGTAGGCTGCTCAATAATTTTTCCTTTACCTGTTCCCAAGTGGCATTATTGTCTAATTCTCTAACTATCCTTCCTGCATTGCCTTCAAGCTTCTCATTTATAATTATTCTCACCCCATATGCCAGCAAAGCCTGATTATTAACAGCTAAAGCCATTGTTGATTCCACTGATTGTATAAATTGTCTTATATGATGATTTCCATTTAAAGGTTTGATGCTTCTAAATTCCCTTACGATTTGGTCAGGTTGAAAAACAATTCCCTGCTGCACTTGAACTGGTTCTTCCTGTTGATGTACATTAACTTGTTGCAATTGACTTTGGTGTACATGCTGCCGTTGAGTATTAATTTGCAGTAATTGTTGTTCAAGCTGCTGCTGTTGTAAATTAATTTTTAATTCATGTTGCTTAAGAATAGTTTCCAATTCTACGACTCTTTGTTGTAGTTCCTCCTCCATGTTGATTTTTCGGTTGTTGTCGAAAGTGTCTTTTCGGTTCATGAGTTTCACTTGATATTTAATTATTTGTTTATTTATTTATTTTTAAGAATGCTTAACTTGTATAAAGGAAATATTTGCTTTTATATAAGTACAACTCAAATATTTGGTTTTTATGAAACTTCTGTTCCAATATTATCTTTTCTTCAGAAAAGGTTCCTTTCGTTGGGCGCCAGAAATGTATTAAAACAATTTAGTTTTTTCTAGTTGTCCGCTCTTCGGAGGGATAACTTTATTTATTTAAAAAAAACTTAAGAATCACTTAAACTTTATTATAAAATATTTTTAAGCTATGCAACGTTCTCAAAACTGCTTACGTTGCACTCCATAAAATGTGGGAATGGAAATGTAATTTAATATTTTGTTGTCACATTACATTTTATGGACGGTAATGATAGTTTTTGTGGGAAGGATGTAACTCGGGCGCCATGAGGACCTGCCCCACTCTGTCTTTAGGAGCTATCCTGCACATTCCTCCATTACACATATCTGTAAGGGAGGAGGCCTGCAGGTGTGCTACTAGGATGCCACTCATTGCTGAGTACAAGGCAGGCAACTTTGTGGGCCACATGCGGATCCTTGAAAACCTTAGGAATGATCCATCCATTCTGGTTGGGGATCATATGCTGCCTAGTCTGGTATTGGATAGGAATGTTAATGTCCTCATACCAAATAGGGACCAATGGGTTTACAAATCCTGGTGGTGAGGGTACCAGGTCTGGGGACCAAGTGTGGGGGGGAGGGGTTTATTATGTAAAACGATTCGAAAGAAAAAATTTACGAATTTGTACAAATTGTATTATGTAGTACGTTTTGCGAAAATTTATTTTCGAACGTTCGGAAATATTTTTTTTTGCGAGATTTTTTTACCCCTTCTCGTAAATTACAAATTACCCTTTTACAATTGCAACTATGTAATATGAAAGCAAATGTCAGTTCATTTAAATTGTTCGTAAATTATTCGAAAGTGGCTGTGCTTGCGAGAACAATTCAAAATTAAAAATTTAAGTGTGTAAATAAAAAATTTTCCAAAAAGTGTAAAATATAATTAAGAACATAAAGTGTCCTCTTTATTCAGAATTTTGAGTGGCTTGAAATCACAAATTATACCTTGTGCTTGTGGTCACAACTCTATTGTTTTTAGTCTGAATTTTTTTATAGTAATTTTTTTAATTTGGGTTCCTTTAAGGAAAGCTGAAATAAAGCAATGTTTACAAAAATGAGGTGATGGTTGATTTTATGGTTGCAATGCTATTGTTAATGTTGCAAATGCTAAAAGCAAGTCGAAGGACTTGTGGCAAAGACTGTCAAAGGATGTAGATGCGGTTGGTCCACCGTATCGTGAGTTGGAAAAGTGGGGAAAAAAGTAAGTTTTCATTTAATCGATTTTGTGTAAACTATTTTTACAAATGTGCGTGCTGTGTTACTAGGTATGGGCAGGCTATAAACAACACGTTAAAGTAAAGTGCCTAAAACATGCGAGTGGAATTTCAGGGACTGGTGGGGGCCCAAGCAATTTCTGCTCATTAACACCACTAGAACATTGAGTGTGCGAATTGCTGTCAATTAATGCGACTGTCAGTAGCATGAGGGGAACTTTTGAATTTGGAGTGAAAACAAATGCTGCCCCAACGACGAGTTCCATAGATGCCAGCGATCAAGAGGATGATGAAAGTATGGAAGCTTACCTAACAGAAGCTTGCGATGAACCAACTTTAAATCCAACCCAAAAAACTCCATTAACGCAAATGCTCATACTCCGCGTAAACGAAGTCAAAAACAGGTGGATAATCAGATTGGTTATCAAGAAGCTTCGTTACAAATTTTGAAAGAAAGCACCATAAACCAAATAAAAGCTTTGACAGAAGAGAATCAGAACCTTGTTGCGACTAACAAATATTAAGGAAGGAATTGTGACTGGAAAGAACGTCAATTCGAACTTGCGAAGAAAAGTTTGAATTTAAGAAAAAACATGAAAAAGAAAAGTTTGAGTTTAAAAAAAACAGGAAATGGATAAAACAAAACATAAACTGGCACAGCTGGAATTGAAAAATAAAATATTTGAAATTAAATGTTGTTAATTTTTTTAAACAAAAATTAGTCTTATACCTACTGTGAATTGATTGTTTCCTTTATTTTATACCTAATTTTATAGTTTTTAATTTAACAAGATCTCATTTTTTTTTTAGTTTTATAAACTTTAAAATAGTTTAGTTTGTTATTTTTATATATATATATATGTTCCTCTAACTCCCACTGGAGCATAGGGCGCCAATAACAGCTGTTCTCCATCTGACCCGGTTTTGAGCGATATACCTAAGTTCATTCCAAGATATACGCAGTTGGTTCATTTCGGATTCCGTTGAACGTCTCCATGTTGTGCGTGGCCTGCCGCTTTCTCTGCCATCTTGTTGAAATGGGTTCCATCTAAGAGCTTGTTTAGTGACATTAGTGTCATTTCGACGGAGGGTGTGTCCTATCCACTGCCACTTTCGTTTACGTATCTCGGTTGCTACTTGTATTTGGTTCGTCCTTGATAGCAACTCGGCATTTGATATTGTCCTAGTCGAAGGACT
This sequence comes from Pollenia amentaria, assembly GCA_943735925.1. Taxonomy (NCBI): domain Eukaryota; kingdom Metazoa; phylum Arthropoda; class Insecta; order Diptera; family Polleniidae; genus Pollenia; species Pollenia amentaria. The sequence goes on along the minus strand of OX031007.1, from coordinate 89,497,028 downwards.
TGTGGCAAAGACTGTCAAAGGATGTAGGTGCGGTTGGTCCACCGTATCGTGAGTTGGAAAAGTGGGAAAAAAAGTAAGTTTTCATTTAATCGATTTTGTGTAAACTATTTTTACAAATGTGCGTGCTGTGTTACTAGGTATGGGCAGGCTATAAACAACACGTTAAAGTAAAGTGCCTAAAACATGCGAGTGGAATTTCAGGGACTGGTGGGGGCCCAAGCAATTTCTGCTCATTAACACCACTAGAACATTGAGTGTGCGAATTGCTGTCAATTAATGCGACTGTCAGTAGCATGAGGGGAACTTTTGAATTTGGAGTGAAAACAAATGCTGCCCCAACGACGAGTTCCATAGATGCCAGCGATCAAGAGGATGATGAAAGTATTGAAGCTTACCTAACAGAAGCTTGCGATGAACCAACTTTAAATCCAACCCAAAAAACTCCATTAACGCAAATGCTCATACTCCGCGTAAACGAAGTCAAAAACAGGTGGATAATCAGATTGGTTATCAAGAAGCTTCGTTACAAATTTTGAAAGAAAGCACCATAAACCAAATAAAAGCTTTGACAGAAGAGAATTAGAACCTTGTTGCGACTAACAAATATTAAGGAAGGAATTGTGACTGGAAAGAACGTCAATTCGAACTTGCGAAGAAAAGTTTGAATTTAAGAAAAAACATGAAAAAGAAAAGTTTGAGTTTAAAAAAACAGGAAATGGATAAAACAAAACATAAACTGGCACAGCTGGAATTGAAAAATAAAATATTTGAAATTAAATGTTGTTAAATTTTTTTAAACAAAAATTAGTCTTATACCTACTGTGAATTGATTGTTTCCTTTATTTTATACCTAATTTTATAGTTTTTAATTTAACAAGATCTCATTTTTTTTTTAGTTTTATAAACTTTAAAATAGTTTAGTTTGTTATTTTTATATATATATATATGTTCCTCTAACTCCCACTGGAGCATAGGGCGCCAATAACAGCTGTTCTCCATCTGACCCGGTTTTGAGCGATATACCTAAGTTCATTCCAAGATATACCCAGTTGGTTCATTTCGGATTCCGTTGAACGTCTCCATGTTGTGCGTGGCCTGCCGCTTTCTCTGCCATCTTGTTGAAATGGGTTCCATCTAAGAGCTTGTTTAGTGACATTAGTGTCATTTCGACGGAGGGTGTGTCCTATCCACTGCCACTTTCGTTTACGTATCTCGGTTGCTACTTGTATTTGGTTCGTCCTTGATAGCAACTCGGCATTTGATATTGTCCTAGGCCAAAAGATGCGTAGTATTCTTCTTAGGCAGCGGTTAATAAACGTTTGAAGTCGTCTGGTAATGTCACTTGTGACCTTCCAGGTTGTACACCCATATATGAGAACCGATTTAACATTCGCCTCGAAAATTCTCAGCTTTGTGGTTTGGCTGATTTTATTACTTTGCCAGATTGGGGCTAGTAAGCCAAAAGATGACCTAGCCTTGTTTATTCTAGCGACTACATCTAGTTCGGTTCCTCCATTTGCAGTAATCTCGCATCCTAGATAGCAGAATTGGTCACTTGTCTCAAATGTCTGGTTGTTGATGGTCATGGGAACTGTTGTTGCCCCGATACGTAGCGTTTTTGTTTTGGCTGCATTTATTTTTAGCCCTGTGTATTGTAGCTTTTCCTGAAGCTTTATGGCTGTTTGTCTAAGATCAATAATCTTGTGTGAGAGTAAACAAATATCGTCTGCGTACGCCAGGTAGTTAAGGTAACGATTGTTGATTTGCCATTGTATTCCTTGTCTTTTATTTTCAATTACATTGAGAACATCTTCCATAACCACAAGATATAGAAGAGGTGACAATATGCAACCCTGGCGCACTCCACTTTTTACCATAAACGGATCAGAAAGATTTCCCTTATGAAGGACAAAGCATCTGGCTGAAATTACTAGAAGGTGGCAGCACTACGGAATCTATTATTTTTTGCTTATCCATGGTGTAAGATTTATTGTGTCAAAATTATTTGTTTAATCATAGCAAGTGTCAAAATATTGATTGATAACGGTTATTTTCTTCAAAAAATAATTTGTGAGATAAAAAAAAACAATTTGTTCGGTATTGTGTTTAAAATAAATAGTTAAAACAATTGAGATTTTAAAAAAAAAAAACATAAAAAAAGATGTATTGTAGTTATAATAAAAAACTTGTTAGTTGTATTAAAACTAATCGTTTGTACAAGATACATTCTGTTGTGAAAGTTTTGCAAATAGAAAAATAACTTAAATTAAATACGTATTGTATTATAACAATGGTTTTTATTTGTTGCGAAAAGCAACCAGTGTTTTAAATTACAAATTACAGCCAATCGTTTATAACGTAGCTTTTTGCATCGTGGTGGAGGACCAACAAAAAAACTCATTTGCAAAAGAAAACTTTTATTTAAATAAAAATCAAACCTATTTTATTTGTGAAGCCTTTGTGCGTGCTTTTCAAAAATGCGTAAGTGTTTATTATGCGGTAAGGAAGAACTGCCTGGCAACGGTACGTTTTTTAAAACTCCAAAAATCGGTACAATGAGTCAAAAGTGGAGTAAGTTGTGCAGGAACGAATTTAATTCAGCCACAAGAATTTGTATTGACCACTTTTCAAAAAACGATATCCTAGCTCTGGGACGGTTTACTCGTTCGTTGCCAAAAGCTTTGCCAATAGTGCCTGAGGTACAAGAAATGTATGCGCCCAATACAAATCCAATAGTGTGTTTAAACATTATTGTTTAAAAATCTTTAGTAAATAGTTTGGGAACAAATCTAGTTTACCGACGCAGCTTCAAATAAAAAAAAATACCTAGGGTGATAGAAAATGGAAAAAATAAGAAGAAAAAATTAAATAAAAAAGTTGGCTTAAACGCTTAGTTTTCGAGTTATAGGCGTTTAAACTTTTCATATAAATATGTGATTTTCCACTACAATTCTAAACGTTTATGGCCAATACTGGTATAATTTTAAAGCTATTGAACAGATTTTTCTGAATATACCTACATAATTTATTTCAAAATTTTAAACTCTTTAGCTCACATTACAATTTTTTTCATTTTACGTCGAAATGTTGCGGAAGTACACTAGGAAAGAATGTAGTTTATTTAAATAAAAGCGTAATACAAATTTCATAAAATAAAAACTAGCATCGCAAAAAAAAATTCTTTGCATAGCCGGCCTTCCGCCGGTCGCAACGATTTTCTCCCCTATGATATAACTAATACCGGCTTCGCTAACTAAAGATTTCCTGTATAGCCGGCCATCGGCCGGGCGCAAGGATTTTCTCCCCTATGGGATAACTAATACCGGTTTCGCTAACTAAAGCTTTTCTGCATAGCCAGCCTTTAGCCGGGTACAAAGATTTTCTTGCTAACTAAAGATGCTCTGCATAGACAGCCTTTGCCCATGGGCAAGGATTCTCTCCTCATTAGTATAACATAAACATAAAGAAGGTTTTACTTGTATATTGATACATACATTAAATAATTTAAAAAAAAATTTATAAAATGCCAAAACCATCAAACTCCACCAGTTTTTTTATCGACTTCTGTTTGAATTTTAATGTGTACAAGCGTCAAAAGCAGGGTCAGATCATCAACAATATTACCTAAAAAAGTTTTAAACTATGTATATTATTATAGGTGACAATTTGCTAGCCTTGCAACTTACTTCCATGATTAATGATGGCAGTTAAAACTTGTATATTCTTGTTTTTATCCGAAATGTATTCACTGACATCTAAAATTTACTGGCTGATATTGATATGCACTTTGATTGCACTTTACACTTTGCAGCAAGTTGGCTTGTACTTCTGCATTAATGTATGTAAGTAATTTAACTCGCTATTTCTTATATAAAACATAATAATTATGTTTTTTTACTGTATATAAATTTGTTTTGCTAAGTACGTGTTTATTTTGTGAGGAATTGACGTTTCAATAAGAATAATATTTTGGTGTGGTGAAAATCCATATTTTTGACACACTTAACTATTTTACACAAACAAATTTGCCTGTTTTTGTTGTATTGTTGTACAACAAATCCTAGTGCTGCCACCTTGTAGTAATTTCACCATGGTTATAACTCTCTTTAATCAAAATAATTATTTTTTCAGGTATATTTCTTCTTCGCAAGGCTAACCAAATACATTCTCGATTAATTGAGTCGAACGCTTTTTCGAAATCTATAAATAGCAGATATAGTTTGGAATTGAACTCAACGCACTGCTCAATGATAATGCGCAATGAGTTAATATGGTCAGCGCAAGAGGAACCACTGCGGAAGCCGGCTTGACATGAGCTGATAGTTTGCTCTAAGTGTTCTTTAATGCGGTTTAATATTATTTTTGCAACTATTTTGGCAACGGTTGGTAATACACATATACCCCTCCAATTAGAACAATCTTTAAGATCTCCCTTTTTCGCGATTTTAACAACTATGCCATCCTTCCATTCTTCCGGGAATAATTCGGTTTCCCATGCCTCAGTGGATGTAAAATTTCAGCTGAAAGTGCCGGATCACACTTGTATATTTCCGCTGGAATACCATCGATACCAGCTGCTTTTCCATTTTTCAGTTCTTTTATGGCGGCAATAGTTTCCGCTATACTAGGAGGTGTTATTCTAATCCTCGCGTTTGTAATTGGTGGTGTACTAGTTAAAATGGGAGGCTCCAGAGTTGTATCTATGATACAGTTTAGCACACTTGAGAAATGCTCTTTCCAACGTTGGAGTTGTTCGTGGTCGGTGTTGAGCAAATTTCCTCGCAGATCTCTCACAGGGTGTTCTGTTCGTAGCTTGCGGTCTGCTAGCTGCTTTGTGACCTTAAATACAGTGCGTGTGTCGCCAGCTCGTGCAGCCTTTTCCGCTTCTTCTGCCAAGTTGTCAATATGTTTACGCTTATCTCTCCGCACCGCTCGTTTAACTGCTATGTGTAGATCTCGGTAATTCGTTTCTAGGTTCGTCTTTAACTTTTTAAGTTTTATGTAAATTGAAATTAATTTTTTACTTTTCACTTTTTGTATTCTTTTTTTTTTTATTGCAATAAAAAACATACAAGTTGTTATTAACTTATTTGCATATTATTTTTTATTTCATCTCGTATTTGTTTTGCAATAGTATTCAAGTTACTTGTGGCAGTAGTATTACTTATATCTTTATTGGTATAGGTTGTAAGTATACCTTCATTGGTAGAAATTGTAGGTATATCTTCATTTTGTTGACAAGGGTTCTCAACATTATACAACAAACAAATGTTGTGTAATGCACAACAAACATTTAGAATTTGAACGGCTTTTTGTGGAGTGTAATGCAATTCTCTTGCAGCTAAGAGACAAAGAAATCTTGCTTTCAACACCCCTAAAGTTCTTTCAATTATCGACCTTCCTTTGGAATGTTGATCATTGAAAAACGATTCAGCAGAACTTTGTAAATCATGACAAGCTCCACCAAACCCTCCATTGACTGCCCTGATGAACATTTCGTGATCACAAATCTGAAGAAAAAAATATTTAATATGAGAACTTACCGCCATAGCATTAATACTGTGTTTCTGTTTTCGGTTGAAGTATAAATGCTCATCATTACTTGGCCTTTTTACTTGAATGTGAGTGCCGTCTACTGCTCCAATTACTCCATTATTAAAAAAATATCTTTTCGCTTCCATCTTTTTTTTCTTCAGTCATTTCAAAGACAATATGCTTCGGACAAAAATTTTTTCGATTTTTTCTCATACCTCTGATAAGCAAATGGATATTGATGATTCTGAAAGCCCTAGTAGACGATCTTGCCCAATCTGATGTTGGTATCCACCTTGTGCCAAACACTTCAATGTTGCTGCTAATTTTATCAAAGGTGCAATGGCTGTCGATCTTTCAGGTGCCTTTAAATCACCTTTTATACAATTGTAGACATACATAAATAAATTTTTATTAAGCCTAAAGTTATTCACGAAACTAAAAGGAAAATTTTGTAATTAAAAAATCTTTCTTACGTGCTATTATCAAGGCTCATAAAGTCGGATTTATCTCTTATTGTTTTCCGTTGAACTCTTTCAGCAATTGCATTACTTTCTTCATCACTATCTTCAAACAACAATGCAACAGAATCCATATTCTTAAACTGTTATTTATTCTATAAATAATTATTTGTTTTTTATTTTGTTTGGAAGTTTTCACTAATATTTAATTTTTGCGGAAAATTTAACGCTTAAAAAAGCTTGTCTCAAAAAAGTGCTGTCAATATTGATCGTGTGCTGTCAAAATTTATCGTGTAGAAATTTGGCAGCACTTTTTTTAACAAGTACAAGTTGTTGGACTTTCGAAAGTATTAGAAAATACCATTTCATTTTCGATACGGAAATTTCTTTCGAAAGTATTTTCGTTTCGAATCGTACTACATAATAACGTCCCTGGTTCACCGGCGGTTCGAAATTGACGAATCGTGACACTGGAGCGGGCATCATGGGCCCGGGTTCCCAAAGGGGCAGCCCACGATCTTTCAGGCAGAAATTTACGCCATCCTCATATGCTCTGAGGAATGTCTGAGGAGAAGCCATGCGGGCAACGAAAGCGCTTCCTGATTTGCAAACAGGGTCGCTCGCCGCCCAGTCATAGGTCCTGAGCCCTTCTTCGGCGTCACTGTCGGTCACATTAGGGGGACATTACAGAAATGGTCTGAACGTGAGTTCCTTCATACATGGATGTCCACTTCTGGTTTAAGACAGTCCAAGGGATTCGTGGCATTGTCTCGTAGTAGTGCAGGAACGCCACATCTGCTTGGGAAGGTGGAACTTAGACTGCTTGTTGGCCTGTAGAAATTTCCAGGAAAAATCCAGGCAGAAATTTTTTGGGTGGCTAATGATGAGCCCAACTGATATTTATGATCTTGCACCAGGCACGGTAATAGGCTTTATACGTAGCTTAAACTAGACATGTTGAGTTACATGGGCTGCACATGCATACCCTGGGTCATGATGCTTATGGCCTCCTACTCATATACATAATAATGATGTTCATTAAACATTTATTTTAATTTTGTATTCGCTTCGTTTATATTCAGTAAGATGAATAACTATGAAACGAATGCAACAAACACTCGATCTTTAAGAGACGAGATATATGAAGTAAGTTTGTTTACTTATAATTTATTTTTTTTCCCTAAAACTAAAGTTTTTGGCTGACTATTTAAGTCATATTGCCAGGGTATCCCACGAAATTTTGGAGCCTCAACCGCAAGTCCTCGTTCGACCTTAACCTTCGTGTAGGAAGACGAGAGCTTCCAGAATCCACTCCAGAGTATTTGTTGGTCTCCACCAGTCAACGCCTGAGCTTAATATGGCTCTCCACCAGTCACATCGAGTCACATAGTTCTCCACCAGACAAATACGTTACAAAATTTAAGGTTAAAAACGATTGCACCAAGTCAATGCTGACAACCGCAAAAACTGTAACTCGGTACAGTTATACGACGCCAAGCCATTAGCCAATGCAAGGTTACAACGCAAAACGCAAGAAAAGTAGACAAACAAGAACGATCTGATTTTCCTTAAAAAATAATGACAACGAGCGCGAGCTGCTTCCCCACTCAGAGCAGTTTCACGAGTGAAACTCTGAAACAAAACAACCACTGAACAAACTAACAATTCTGAAACAAAACAACCACTGTGTTGAGGGATGAACTTTAAATTCTTTTTGCACCTCAAGTTAAACACGGTTCACTCTTATTTTATTTTAAATAAAACTCTTTGTCTTAATTTTAGTTTTTGTATTTTTTATTTATATTTTGTTTATTTAATTTTGTATAACACTGTCTTTTTTTTATTTGCAAGGTTTTTTGTATGTTTTGTTGGGTCACAATTTTTTCTTACTTTTTTGTTGTTTGATGTTTGCACTTTAACGATCGAAACTAGAGTAAGTTTTAATTGTTTTTCAATATACAAAAAGGGTCACATATTATAAAAGAATTTTTGTACTAAATATAACGGGATATACTGAGTGCAAATGTAACAACAATTTAACTTTATAATGCTTTCATATGAATATGAATATGCAGATTAAAGAAAATAAAATATAACAAGTTGTTGGTAGGCAGGGTCGTCGCTGTTGGTAGGGGTCATCTCTAAACATTCCGCCCCCCATGATATGGTGATATATTCAACTGGGCTCAAGTTCTTCAAGGGGTCCGGAAAATAAACAGCCGCATTATAGCACCTTGTTTTTGGGTTTCATCACGTAGAATGCTGGAGTACAGATGATGTTACCAGGGGGTGAACTGTGTGCCATAGTATTAGATGTGGAGTTGTTGAAAAATAGTAAACTGAGATGAGACCATACGACCAATGCCACAAAGTTATTTGTGTTTTTCTTGGGTGACTTTTACTGGAATTATACAAAATAATTATTAGAAATGTGTATTTAATTATTAAATAACAGTACGAGTTTCGTTATGGGTCTCGTAATAATTCCATTTGTAGTTCGAATATCAGCAACCCTAATGTTGTGATCCGATCCGGAGTAGGTTTTCGTCACGCGACCCAATTTCCATTCATTGGGCGGTAAATTGTTCTCTTTGATAACGACTAGATCATTCACTTTGACATTTTCCTGTGGAAACTTCCAATTGTACCTTCTATGGAGTTCGGCAAGGTATTCTGTTTTCCATCTTTGGCAAAAGGAATTATAGATAATTTTAAGGCGTTTCCAGCGATTGGCAAGTGTCATATTTTCATTTGTTAAGTCTGGTTCTGCTGGGGTCATTAGTGGAGTACCAATTAAAAAGTGTCCTGGGGTCAATGGGGTCAAATCGTTAGGGTCATCGCTAGCAGGGCTTAGGGGTCTAGAATTCAGGCAAGATTCAATACGGGCTAAAATTGTGGATAACTCTTCAAACGTGACTTTCATATTCGGCAATAATTTTTTCAGGTGTGTTTTAAACGACTTTACGCCTGCTTCCCAAAGTCCACCCATGTGTGGAGCCCCGGGAGGAATGAATTTCCAGTTGATGTTTTGATGGCTATATTGTTGAATAAGTTGATTCTGAAGAGTCTTTTGGAATTCTAAACGATATTTCTTTAGAAGCTCTGCTGCTCCGACGAAGTTTTTGCCATTATCTGAGTACATGACGGCAGGACATCCTCGGCGACCTATAAAGCGAGAAAAGGCCGCCAAAAAAGCTTGGGTTGTTAGGTCGCTTACAGCCTCTAAATGTATGGCTTTAGTGGCGAAGCAGATGAAGAGGCAGACATAACCCTTTGTTATGAGGCAGGCTCGACCCGTGAAGTTGCGTATATCAAAGGGTCCAGCGTAATCAACACCTGTAACTGTAAAAGGTCTTGATATTGTTGTGCGCTCAGGTGGCAGGGACGCCATGATCTGACTTTGAGTATGTTTTTTGAAAAGGACACATGTCTTGCAATTATTTATGACGGTATTAACTAAGGGCTTTAGTCGAAATATCCAAAATTCTGTTCTTATTACTCGGGTCATGAGCTGATTTCCTCCATGCAAGGTAATTTTATGCACATATTCTGTAATCATTCTGGTCAATTTTGATTCGTATGGCAACAGAATTGGACAGCGTTCATTGTACGTTAATGCTGGGGACTGCGCTAAGCGCCCATTGGCCCTTATAATCCCATTGCGATCGAGAAATGGCGTAAGGGTTAAGAGTTTACTTCGAGGGGAAATTGGACGCTTGTGAAGTAAAGCAGTATATTCGTCAGGAAATAAAGTTTTTTGTGTCCAAATTATGATGCGATTTTTTGCAGATTGTATTTCTTCTGGTGTTGGTTCTATGGATGAGATTTTACTTCTTGGTGTGAGTCTTCCGAAACGTAAAACATAGGCTATGACTCGATATGCACGGGGTAGAGATGAAAATCGGCTTAACGGGTCTTCTGTGTTTGTGACTGTTAGAATTTTGATTGTCTTGGCTTCTATATTTGTATCCTGAGGAATACGTGGCGATGGCCATTGCTGTTTTGGCAATTTTAACCACGAAGGTCCACTCCACCATAGACTATGTGATTCTAACTCACTTGGTGAACAACCTCTGCTTGCTAGGTCAGCGGGATTCATTTTTGAGTCAACATGATGCCAGTTTTGAGTCCCGACTTTTTGTATTATTTCCGACACTCGATTTCCAACAAACGTGTTCCAGGTACATGGCGGTTTCTTAAGCCACGATAATACTATTGTCGAGTCAGTCCAATAGTGGGTTACTACATTTTGAAATTCATAGGTTTTTAATAGACTTGATGCCAAATTAGCTAGCAATACAGCTCCACAAAGTTCTAAGCGTGGTAGCGATAAGCTTTTGAGGGGGGCTACTCGAGTCTTCGAAACCAAAAGAGCTGTGTGTATAGATGTTTCGTCATTTTGTATTCAAATGTATAATGCAGCAGCATAAGCTTTTTCTGAAGCGTCGCTGAAGCCATGTATTTCGATGTGACTTAAGGGTGTATATTTTATCCAACGGGGTATTTTTATAATTTTAATATTGGGAAAACTGCTTACGAATCTTTTCCATTTATGTTGAGAAATTGGTTTTAAAATGTCATCCCAGTTTGTCTTATCTAACCATATTTGCTGCATGATTACTTTAGCGTCTATTATTATTGGAGCTATCCATCCACATGGGTCAAACAATTTGGCAATTGCAGACAAAACTTCTCTCTTTGTATACGCCTCTTTAACTTTTATATCTGGGGCTGTGAATGTAAAGGAGTCCGATGAAATGTTCCATTTTATACCTAGAGTCTTGGTCCCGTCATTTTCGGACAGATTTAACCAGTCGAGTGGTAGTAGAGTCTCACTAGGTAAATCCTGAATGACTTGTGGCTCATTAGAGTTCCATTTCATCAGATCGAAGCCTGCTGATTTAAAGACAGAAGTTAATTCTTTTCTAGATTTGATAGCTTCTTCTATAGTGTGACCTCCTGCTAAGACATCATCCACATACATATTTTGTTTAAGAATCGTGGACGCTAAGGGATGAGTCATTTGCACCTCTTCAGCTAATTGAAGAAGCGTCCTGATGGCTAAAAATGGGGCGCAATTAACTCCAAATGTGACGGTGAGAAGCTCGTAATCTTCTATCGGGTCATTTTTGGATTTTCTGAATAAGATTCATTGAAACTTTGTTTGAGTTGGGTCGATCAGTATTTGGCGATACATTTTTGTAATGTCGGCGTTGAATACAAAGCGGAAAAATCTCCATTTTGCTTTCAGAAGAACAAGATCTTGCTGAAGAATGGGTCCTGGATATAAAATGTCATTAAGACTACTCTTATTTGACGTTGGGCTAGAGGCATTGAAAACCACTCTGAGTTTAGTGGTCAATCGGTCAGGTTTTATTATTGCGTGATGCGGCAGATAATAATTGGGGGCTTTGTTTATATCCGGGGGTGCGATTTTTCTCATGTGGCCTAACTCAAGATATTCCAAAATGACATTGTCATATAATTGCTTTATTTCGGGTTTCTGGCTGAGCATGCGTTCCATTCGTAGGTACTGAGCCATAGCAATATTGCGAGAAGAGCCTATTTCTTCTGTTTTTTTGAAGGGCAGGGTAACTATATACCTTCCCGTGTCGTTTCTACGTGTTGTTTTCTTGAAATTGTGTTCCACAATGGTGTCCTCCTCTGACCTCAAAATCTGTGTTGGGGTTTCCTCCACCTCCCAAAAGCGTGTGAGGGTCAAGAGACGATGTATTTAATAACGAAATTGTTGTTCTGGGTTGAGTAGTTTTTGGTGTTGGTCCCCCCACAATCCAGCCAAATACTGTTTTTTGTGCCAAAAGGGATCCTATAGACCGCATCGGTGTGTCCATGCAATAAATCGAGGGGCCTACGTCAAGGCCTATTAGCATGTCGATGGGTCTACTTTGATTGAAGTGAGGGTCTGCAAGTTGCAATTTTGCAGTCTCACTGAGCTTTTGCATGTCTAACGTTTGAGGTGGTAAATTAGAGGGAAGGGTCTTGAGAACTGGGGCCCAAACTTCTAACTTAAACGATGTGTCCACCCGTGAGCAAAGGTTAAGCAAACATGCTTTAGTTGAGGTTTCAGAAACTGTTTGACTCAAACCAGAAACGTGAACTATGTTTCTTTTAGAGGGTAATTTTAATCGGTTTTTTAGTTTGTCTGATACAAAGGTTGATTGTGATCCAGGGTCGATGATAGCTCTCGCCTGGTATCTTTGACCTCTAGTTTCTATTTCGACAATAGCAGTGAAAAGCAAGGTTTCTCGGTCTGTTTGATTTGTCGATGTTTGTATGTTTTCGCGCAGGGTCAGGGAAGTAAAGTTAGGAATACTTGATCTTGAAGTGGACTGTATGTATTGGGCTTGAGCTGCGGCACTTGTGCTTGGTTGCTCATTAGCGTTATTTTGTGGCATGTTTATAGGCTGGGTCACCGTTGCCTTGTGCAACAAAGTGTTGTGTTTTTGTTTACACAGCCTACAACTGTATTTACTGGGGCACTCCCTGACACTATGATTGATCGACAGACAGTTGTAACATGAATTTGTGACTCTTACGATATGAATTCGATCACTTACATTTTTTTTTCTAAAAATGTGGGGCATGATCGTAGGGTGTGTGACTCGCTACAATGTGGGCACGTTATGGGGTTATTATTAGAGCCTCTGACGGGCTTATTTTTGTTCTGATTGTGAATTTCAGATTTCGCAATATTCGTTTGAAATGAATTAATGTTCCGTTTATTTTGGTTGTTTTTCGCGACTTCTGACTTGGGCGGTATGAATTTGTCCTTTGATGATTTAATATTGCCTACTGATTCTAGGGTCTTAAATTTGCGGGTGAAAAACTTGTCGAATTCTTGCCATTTGGGTACTTCGGCACAATCTTCACGAGAATTTTCAAATTCTTGAACAAGGGCTCTGGGAAGTTTTATAGAGCAAATGTAAATTAAAAAAGACTCCCATGTTGAAGTGTCAATTCCTAGTGTGCCTAATGTCTGCCTACAATCGTTTATTGTCCTTTGTAATTTTTTAATTGAGGCTCCAGAGTCCATAGAGGCATGAGGCAGATCCAAAATAATTTTATATTGCTCATTAACCTGCATCCATTTATTTTCGTACCGGTCAACTAAATTTTTCCAAGCCATGATAAACCCATCATTTGTTAAAGGAACATGCGTGATTGCATCTCTGGCGTCTCCCCCTGTTTTTTGAGTCAGATAAAAAAGCCTTTCAACGTTGCTAATTTTTGGATTTCTAATGTATATGGCTGTGAACAAATCACGGAAACTGGGCCTTAATTTATAATCCCCAAAAAAGGTGTCGGTGTCGCAAGGAGGGAGTCTTATCGATGAAACCTCACTTTCTAACGGAATATTTGACTGGCGTTCAACTTTTTCCACGGTTGTGTCCGAAAGCGCTTGGATTTCAGCGTTGATTGACGAAAGACAATTTTTATAAGCCATTAGGGCAGTTTAATATCGCTCCCGTAATTTATTTTTGTCAATTGGTTTATCACCATCCTGATCTACGTCCCTACATTCTTCATATCGATGCCTTACTTTCTCAACCTCGTATCTTAAAAAAATACTGTTTTGACTTTTTCATGTCAAACGATTGATATTTTTGTGTTCTATTACTGCAACAACTTATTATATCAATAATTTATTAATATTTACAGAATTGAGACAAAGTATTGAACTTATAAGTTGTTGCAGTAATAGAACACAAAAATATCAATCGTTTGACATGAAAAAGTCAAAACCGTATTTTTGTAAGATACGAGGTTGAGAAAGTAAGGCATCGATATGACCTTTTTACCTGGGTCCATATGGAGTCTAATTCTACTCGAATTATTTCTAACGCGTGTACATTATCTTCAGCGCTCGCTTCTGCTTGAATCTTTTCGAAGTCGACTAAATCGTTTGTGCAATTGACGAATTTTTTCAGGGACATGTTTGTAGATTGAAAAAGTGTCAGAATAATAATAAATTGAGTCAACAAAATTGCCTGCTAGCGATAAAACAAATTGTGTCTTAAAAATTTCGAGTCAAATGTTGTATTAATTTCCCCGGTTAATTTTTCTAAAATAGACGTAATGGTAACTCGGTTTTTATTTATTTAGATAGTGACGTCACGGTTATTTTCTCTTAAAAATTGCAGCGGCAAAAATTAAAGAGTAACACAACAAGCAAGAATATTTACTTCTTGTTGTATTGTATACTTTGACTTACTTGTTGTGTTGTTGTAGTTGCAGTTTGTTTCTTTGCTGTCCCTGCTCCAACTTCTCTGCTGCTGAGCTTTGATCTGCCGGTGGTGGTTTACCGTTAGTAATTTTAATTTTTGTAATTTTTGTTGACTGTTCTTTTTTTTTAAATTTCAGGGTCACTTTTTTTCCAGAAAAATTTGTTCTTTTAAATTGTTGTTGTTTAGAGTCACAAAATTTTTTTAAAAATTTTTAAATACACACAATGTTTTTGTTGTTTTAAAATTTAGAGTCACAAACACAATTTTTTGTAAAATAAAATTTACACACACGGTAGGTAATTGTCGTTTTATTTTTTGTAAAATTTATCCGGTTCGTTTGGACCAAATGTTGAGGGATGAACTTTAAATTCTTTTTGCACCTCAAGTTAAACACGGTTCACTTTTATTTTATTTTAAATAAAACTCTTTGTCTTAATTTTAGTTTTTGTATTTTTTATTTATATTTTGTTTATTTAATTTTGTATAAAACTGTCTTTTTTTTATTTGCAACGTTTTTTGTTTGTTTTGTTGGGTCACAATTTTTTCTTACTTTTTTGTTGTTTGATGTTTGCACTTTAACGATCGAAACTAGAGTAAGTTTTAATTGTTTTTCAATATACAAAAAGGGTCACATATTACACAGGGTCTCCACCTGAGATAAGATATAAGATTTTTATATTAGCAAACGTCAAATTCAATCGCAGAGAGTATTATCTTACGTGTGGACTCTCAAATAGTGTTAGTATTAATATCATAATAATAATTATGAGACAGTTGTTATAAGAAATCTTATAACAACTATCTTATAAGATGAGCTGTAAAAAATACACATACATACACACATATAAAACAATATTAAGCCACCATTATTAAAATGTGTATTTTATTAATGCAAATAGTGCCAATCTTGTGAAAAGTGTTTAAAAAATCAATATTTTAAATTAATAAATCAAAAAACCAAAAAAAAAAAAAATAAAAACGATACAAGTTTATTGTACGAGATCAGTCGATTATGAAATCTTATAAGATACGTGTTCCCCTTATTTAATATTAAGATTAACATGAAGAAATGTATTCTCTCATTCTGCCGACGTTCTCTCAGATATTATATCAGATATTATCACAGGTAGAGACCCTGTGTTATAAAAGAATTTTTGTACTAAATATAACGGGATATACTGAGTGCAAATGTAACAACAATTTAACTTTATAATGTTTACATATGAATATGAATATGCAGATTAAAGAAAATAAAATATAACAAGTTGTTGGTAGGCAGGGTCGTCGCTGTTGGTAGGGGTCATCTCTAAACACACTGAATAAATGTCGAATAAGTTCATGGAAAAACACATTGATTTAAAAGTCAGTTTTACCAGTTGAAGGAAACATCATGAAAGATAAAAAAAAAACAAAAATAACCAGAAAGAGTAAAGGCAACAAGATAATGAAGTACATTAATATTAAATAACAAAAAAAATTGACTTTGTTTTCAACGTAAACTAATTATTTTCAATGTAAATTTTTAAATTTCAAAAAACATGCCAACATTTAGGAAAATTTTGGAATTTTTTTTCTTTAATATGGAATAGCCTCTATACTTTTGATTTGCCGAAAGTGACAACTGGCGGCCTTTATAGCCCTAGTTACGTGCTATCAAAATCAGTTAGACCCCTTTCAGACAAGCAAAGTTTACTTTGCAAAGTTTTGAGTTTATTGAAGAGAAGGGAACAGAGCATAGCGGGGCAGTATATACTTTGCTGTACTCACAAATTCGTTTTGTTTTTCGTTCGTAGATTATACCTGAAGTTGGCTGAATGAAAATTGTCATATGGCGAAATAAATCATATTTTTAAGAGGAAAATCTAAAATTTTTTTTTTCTTAATTTAAATTTTTTAAAACAAGGGCAAAATAGTAAGAATTATTAATTTTTTATAAAAAACATACCTCTTATTATTTAAATTGAAATACATAAAAACATAGTTCGTCAGTATATGAAACTTTATAAAAAAACATTTTTTCTTTTTTTAACCATTTTTTTCTTTATCAATATTCTAACTGCCAATTTCCGATGTGCGAAAGAATTATTTACTTCGTACAAATACATTTAAAACAAAAACAAAGAAATTGTTTTTGTTTTAAATGTAGTTGTTCGAAAGAAGGAATTCTTTCGCACATTGGAAATAGGTTATAATATGCCTTTTTTAATATTTTTTATGTCCAGAAATAATGATGAAATTTGTGTATTCTAGATACTGGGTACAAAAGTGTGCAGCACCAATGAGCATCAAGCTGATGCAAAACTTCATTGTTTTAAAAAGTGACTGTTTAAATAATCGTGTATTTTGTATAAGCAAAATTAAAGTAAAAATCAGAATTTCTAAAAATAAAAAATCATCATTTGAGAAAAAAATCTTTAATCATATTTTTGTTTAAAAAAATAATCCAAAATATGATAAAATCATCATTCTGGTGACGCTGTTTATATATTATATTCAAACAAGAGAAAACAAAAGTTTGTCAAATTAAATTTTGTGTGTCTGAACACCAAACAAAGTTTAAAGAGAATTCAACAGACTTTGTCAAAGTTAACTTTGCCCGTCTAAAAGGGGACTTATCAGATCTTATAAACCGGCAAATTTGTAGATTTTATTCATATAATAACATTTTGAAAATTTTTGATTTTTTTTTTTTAATATGGAAGACCTCCTAAACTTTTGATTTGTCGAAAGTGGCAACTGGCGGCGTTAATAGCACTAGTTACGTGCTATCAAAATCAGTTATCAGATTTTATAAATCGGTAAATTTGTAGATTTTATTTATTTTGGAAAATTTTTGAATTTTTTTTCGTTAATATGGAATACCCCCTAAACTTTTGATTTGTCGAAAGGGACAACTGACGGCCTTAATAGCCCTCGTTACGTGCTATCAAAATCAATTATTAGATTTTATAAACCGGCAAATTTGTAGATTTTTTTCATATAACAACGTTTTTGCATAATTTTTCAAACATTTTAAGCCGCTAAATTTAAAGAATTTTTTCATATTTTCATTAATTATTTGTTTTTTTATGAATAATATGGTACTCGTAATATTTTCTGATATATTTTTGCATGTATTTTTATTGCATGTCACGCAAGTGCTGTTGTTTTCCAGACAATAATGACAACACGTGTTCAAAACAAAAAAATTTAGTTAAGGTGTGCGGTTGATTTGCGAATGTTTTGTATATTGATTTGCTTAGTCCCCTGTTAGACAGGCAAAGTTTACTTTGACAAAGTCTGTTGAATTCTCTTTTAAACTATGTTTGGTGCTCAGACACACAAAGTTTAATTTTACAAATTGTTGTTTTCTCTTGTTTGAATATAATATATAAACAGCGTTGCCAGAATGATGATTTTATCATATTTTGGATTATTTTTTTAAACAAAAATATGATTAAAGATTTTTTTCTCAAATGATGATTTTTTATTTTTAGAAATTCTGATTTTTACTTTAATTTTGCTTATACAAAATACACGATTATTTAAACATTCACTTTTAAAAACAATGAAATTTGCATCAGCTTGATGTGTATTGGTGCTGCACACTTTTGTACCCAGTATCTAGAATACACAAAATTGCATCATTATCTCTGGACATAAAAAAATATTAAAAAAGGCATATTATAACCTATTTCCAATGTGCGAAAGAATTCCTTCTTTCGAACAACTACATTTAGAACAAAAACAAATTCTAAACACTTTGTTTTTGTTTTAAATGTATTTGTTCGAAGTAAATAATTCTTTCGCACATCGGAAATAGGCAGTTAAAATATTGATAAAAAAAATATTTGTGAAAAGAAAAAATGTATATTTATAAAGTTTCATATACTGACGAATTATGTTTTTATGTATTTCAATTTAAATAATAAGAAGTATGTTTTTATAAAAAATTAATAATTCTTACTATTTTGCCCTTGTTTTAAAAAATTTAAATTAAGAAAAAAAATTAAGATTTTCCTCTTCAAAATATGATTTCTTTTGCCATATGACAATTTTAATTCCAAAGATTCTGGTAACGCTGTATATAAATATAAAGTTGCAGCCAACTTCAGGTATAATATACGAACGAAAAACAAAACGATTTTGTGAGTACAGCAAAGTCAAGGCGAATTCAACTACAGGTGGTGTCGATACTACAACAATCCAAAAACAACAGAAACAACAAAGGGTTTTTTGCATTGCATTGTTAGTGTTTACTGTCCAAAATGTCAACCATTCCTAACAAAACACTAACAAATCAAAACAAAGTAGCTCGAACTGTCAAAATCAGATGGCGTTTCGACACCACCTGTAGTTGAATTCGCCTTGAGCAAATATGTGCTCCCCCGCTATGCTCTTTTCCCTTCTCTTCTATAATCTCAAGACTTTGCAAAGTAAACTTTGCTTGGCTGAAAGGGGTCTTACACGCGTTTTTTCACTAGTTCTTGCTGCAACGCCGTCGGGAAATATGATTTAGCCAGGCGCCGTTAAGACGTCTCGTCGGCGCATGATTTTAACCGTGTTCATACAATGTTTCTGCATTAAAATATTGTTTAACTAAGATGGATAATTTTAACTTAAATGGTTCTCAAATTTCAAGGGGAGAATTTTTTCAAATGCTTTTACGGGTTTCATTAGCTTCGGTTATAACATATTACTCCGTAAAATGGATGATGAACCAAGTTGATCCCACAAGTAAGAGCAAAAAAAAAGCAAAATTAAGGGCAGAGGAACAGCTAAAACGGTAGGGTTATTTAATACTTAATAGATTGAAATAAATCAAGAATACTAACTGATCTGCAGAAAAAAATAAAAAAAAAGTTGGCTGTAAAAGTGCTTTGAAACTAAAAATTGTTAACGACGCAGCTCCAAATAAAAATTAGTAAACCTATGGTTATAGAAAATTTTAAGAATAAGAAAATATAATTTGAAAAAAGTGGAGCAAACGCATGGCTTTCGAGTTGTGGAGCTCTAAAGTGTTCATATAAATATTAGATTTTCCAATTCATTTCTGAACGAATAAGGCCAACATTGTAATAATTTTAAAGCTTTTAAATAGATCTTTCTGGATATACAAAATTTATGGGCTGAAGTGCAATTTACGGTGCGTACGAAAAAAAAATATAAAAAATATGCCACCCGATCCAGAATTAATACCAAAATTAATATTTAAGGGGGCTGAGGCCCGTGGGGACCACTGGGTCCAAAAAACCACCCCGCCCACTGAATGGTATGTGTGGGTACTTAAATTAAAGGTAATTGTGCAACAAAAACGAAAATAATGAAATTTTGGGTGGGCGGCCCTCTGGGGCAAAAAAGTGCCTCCATAACACTTATGTATATCTGAGTTAATTTGCTCACGATTGCAAATATGTATTTTGCAATCGTGACCGGCTTCGCTTACTCTTTGTTATACCATAGAGGAAAAAATCCTTGCGCCCGGCCGAAGGCCGTCTATACAGAGAAAATTTAGTTAGCGAAGCCGGTCTTTGTTATACCATACAGGAGAAGATCCTTGCGCCCGGCCGAAGGCCGGCTATACAGAAAAGCTTTAGTTAGCGAAGCCGGTCTTTGTTATACCATAGAGGAGAAAATCCTTGCGCCCGGCCGAAGGCCTGCTATACAGAAAACCTTTAGTTAGCGAAGCCGGTCTTTGTTATACCATAGAGGAGAAAATTCTTGCGCCCGGCCGAAGGCCGGCTATACAAAGAAGCTTTAGTTACAAAAAAATAATAAAACTCATTTAAAAATTTTAGCGCATGGGTATAACATTAAAAAAGCAAAATAAAAACAAAATATTTACAATCGTAAGCAAAATACCTTTCTTTTGAGTACCCACATATAGTTATAAGGGTGGGAGGGGCAATTTGTTTACCCCCAGAGGGACCCAGAAGTCCCGCTCGACCTAAATATTATTAATTTCGTATTTTTTACACAATTACCTTCAATTTGAGTACCTACACATACCACTAAGTGGGCGGGCCGCTTTTTTTGATCCATGGGGTCCCAGGGGCCTCAGCCCCCTTAAATTTTAATTTTGGTTTTTTTCTTTTTTTATTCCAGAGGGGGTCCAACTTTTTTTTTTTTTTTCGTACGCCCCGTAAAGTGCTCTTGTGCCAATTTATGTCCAAATTTTAACTCGAATCATAGTTTTTGAAAAATTGGCAAAAGTGTTGGACCCCCTCTGGAATTAAAAAATAAAGCGAAACTACACTTAGAAGTATGTGTGGGTACTATAGCCACATATTGTGTAATCTGTGCTGCCTAGGCTTTCAACTCCAAATTTTAATTATATTAGATTTTTTAAATTATTTTCAATTAAAAATTTACAAATTAGATTAATATTGTTATTGCATGTATCTTTCAATAATTCAGTAGGAATATTTGATCCAAAGATTTTGATTCTGAAATTATAGTAAGCAGGGCATTCGTTTAAAAGGTGTGCAATGTTAAGCTGCGTATTACAGGTTGGACACTGTGGAGCGGGTTTGTTGTCTAAGAGATGTTGGTGTGAGAGTTTACTGTGGCCTATTCTAAGTCTTGTTATGATGTTGGTTTTGAATCTGGAGCAGGAGTTCGGGTATAATGGTTTGATTCCAAGGGAATTTGTATTTTTTGTAGCTATGTTGGTATTCGTCCCATTTTCTTTTTAGAGATTTATTCAAATTGGAATAGACTGCATTGACAATATCCTCTCTTTCCCATGTGGAGAAATTTTTAAGGGGTCTATTTTTGGCATCATTGGCAGTTTTTGGCAGCATTTTCATTTCCAGGAATTTCTACGTGGGAAGGAACCCACATCAATTTAATCTTGTTTTGAATAGCAATGAGGGTATTTCGAATATTTTTAGTGTTCTGATTTGCGAAAATAGTGGAAAGGCTGTAAATATTGCCAGATCTTCTGCTGTGAAATTAGAACAGTGGTTATCGATGTATCCACATTTGATAATTTTGTTGTTTTGCTGGGTGACTGCAAATGTTGTGAAGTTTAGGGATTTTTTTTTTTTTTTTTTTTTTTTTTTTGTATTGTCCTTTATTTCATATTTACATATTTACATAATTACAAAGTTATGAGGATTTACTTAAAAGTATTACAGCAATAAACATAAACATCTTAAAAGTTAAACGATAAAACTACTAATATCACAGGGGTAAGGAAAAGTTGACTATAAAAAACCTTGAAATTATTCAATGTTATAAGAGATTTTAACAACAATCACCACTTATTACTCTTTAATAAAAAATAAAGAGCTTATTGGTAATTATTCAGCAAATTTCTTATTAATGCATACTTGGACGATCTGCATTTCTCAATAAATGACAGAGTCAACTTCCTTGCGAATGAATTAAACATTGTGTGGTTAAAATTACTATGTAATAGGTCAGTAGAATATCTGGGGCGTAGGTTGTGAATTATTTTCAGATTTTTATTCTGAATTATCTGTAATTTCCTTGTGTAAGTTTTAGGTGCTTTGTGAAGCCAAACTTGGCAACCATAGGTCATAATTGGACGAATGCACATCTTGTAAAGAAGGATTTTGTTATTCAAATTAAGCTGAGATCTTCTGCTAAGTAAAGGGTAAAGAGCACGGCCGCATTTGCTCGCCTTTTCGCATACATATTTTAAATGTTCCTTGAAAGACAGTTTCGAATCTAATATAATTCCTAAATATTTAATACTATTTTGTAGTGCAATTACAGTACCCTTAGAAAATAAATGAATCGTAGGAATCCTTTTCTTCGACCTATTATATGGGAATATAATAGCTTGGGTTTTGTTGACATTAACTTTAATTTTCCATTTGTCAAAATATTTATGGGTAAATTTCAGACTGTCCTCCATCTTCTTAATTATTGCGTTGGAAACCTTACCGCAGCATATAAAGGCACTATCGTCTGCATAAAATGCTACTTCTTGGTTTATGCGAACAGAAATATCAGAAGTGAAAATTGAATAAAGCGTGGGCGATAACACCGACCCTTGAGGCAGGCCAGCGGGAATATGCCTAACACTGGATAGCATGCTGTCTACAGAAACAACGAATGAGCGGAGATATAAAAAGCTTTTTATTAACTTTTGCAGATACGTTGGAAAGTTAAAGGTATTAAGTTTAAAGACAAGGCCATCATGCCAAATGGAATCAAATGCCTTTTCTATATCGAGGAAAACGACTCCAGTACTCTTACGACTTCTTTTGTTCATATCAATAAAATTAACAACTCTTTTAAGTTGATGAACGGTAGAGTGTGCCTTCCGGAAACCAAATTGTTGTGGGTTGATAATATTATAGCGATTAGCAAAATCTAAAATTCTTTTTTCTATAATTTTCTCGAAAACTTTGTCCAATAGGCTTAATATGCTAATAGGTCTATAGCTGGAGGTCAACTTAGGATCTTTACCTCGTTTAACAATTGGGATTACTTTTGCTTTCTTAAAAGTCGTTGGAAAGTGTCCTTCTGTTAAACAACTATTGAAAAGTTTACTTAAGGTTTCATAAAAGTAGTCGGGCATATTTTTAAGTATAATGCTATTGATGTTGTCTAATCCAGGGGCTTTGTTGTTTTTTAGTAAAAATACATACGATTTTACCTCAGTTGAATTGGTAAGTTCGACGCTCGATCTTTCAACAATTTTGTCGTTTAGCGTTTGGATGAAACTAGAGACATGAGTATCCATAGGGGAAGAGTTGTTCAATGTGATAGAGTGTGATTCGCCAAAAACGTCTGCTATAGCGTTTGCCTTATCTACACTTGATTTTAAAACTTGGCCATCTAGATGAAGATCAGTGAATGCCGTATTGCTGCATTTTATAGCCTTTGATATTTTCCAGAATTTTTTAGAGCCCGATGGCAAATTGGAAATAAATTTAGACCAGGAGTCGTTTCGGTCTTTGTTAAGGTGGAAATCAATAAGTTTATTTAATAGTTTCAAAATACTTTTAAGTTGACATTTAGAATTATAATCCCTACATCTTTGAAATTTCCGGTTGAATTTATTTCTCTGACCAATTAACATTATACTTATATCAGAAATTTCACGTTGCCATGACTTTTTACATCCGACGGGAATTTTTCCAAAAGCTTCTTTTTAGAATAGATGTTAATTTATCGAAATAAAAATCCAGATTACGTGTATCTAACACATGTTGGACCATCCTCAGATTTCTGATTTCATTTTCAACCCAGTTTTTAATTGCAGACCAGTCTGCACGGTGGTACAAAGGGATTGTGCGAGTAAAACTATTAAAACGACCGAAAATAACGCAAGATATAGGTACGTGGTCCGATTGCAAAACGTTTGGATGTGTTTTGGGGTTAGTGAATTGGAGACTGGAGTTCGTCAGAAGAATGTCTACTGTGGACGGCTGAACTGGGTTGATATTGGGACCAAAGCGTGTGTACTCATTAGGGTGATAAATGTAATAATTTGATTGTTGGCAGTGGTTGTAGAGTACCGTACCTGCCATATTATTTGACACACAATTCCAATGTGCATGTTGGGCATTAAGATCACCAAATATAAAAAAGTCGTTAGGAAACGCGGTTAATTTATCTAAATCGGCCTTGAAGTTGGTAGTGTGAACTGGATTATATACTGCGGTGAATACAACTGGACGTCTATTTATCTCAACTTGAATTTAAATGCTTTCAGCAGAAAAAGTAAAGATTTTTGGTAACAGGATATGCTTAATATTAGATTTAACAGCAATTAAGACTCCACCGCCATGCGTAGATCTGTCCTCTCTATGTATTATGTAGCCACCAAGTTGAAATTTGTGGTGAGGTTTCAAAAAGGTCTCATTTAAAAGTAGAATATCAATATTCATTTTGTGTAAAACGTATTCCAGCTGGGCAGCTGCAGAATTAGTTGTTATGCCTTGGGCATTCCAATGCATAACATGAACATTGTGTACAGCATTAAGATTATATGGCATGTTGAAGCATCATACCTAGAACTCTTAACTTGTCGTATTTGTTTTGACATTTTTGCAAAGCATCAACAGCCTCAAAAAATATTTCCAAAAGACGTTCATTGGATATGTCGTTGTCATTATTTCTGTAATGAGATTTGCTTTTCGTTACCTCAGAAAACAGGTTACCGTTAGCGCGGGGAATATGGGTACTTTGTTGTCGATCATGTCCTGGCAATTGAGGGAAAAATTGATCGTCAACGTTAAAATTAGAAGTATTATTCGCATAGCTGGCTGGTTTTGATTTAGATGTTACTCGAAGCGGGATATTTATGTATTCTTGGCGACTTGGACACCTGGGGTCATCAGCTCTGTGATTTACGTGCTTTAAGTTCTTCTTCAGACAGTTAAAGCACTTATAAATTACACTACTATCGTTGTTACATTTGTTTAGCGGACAAGCTTCAAAGTCATGATTTCCCGCGCAGGCTGAGCACACAGTGACACGATTGCAATTTTTAGCACCATGTCCATACATAGCACATTTAGAACATTGAGTGGGACCTTTGTTGCCCTTAAGAGGTTTACGCCAGTATACGGCAATATTACAAAAATATCGAATTTTCATAATTTCACCCTTGGATACATGCTGGCGGTCAAATTCGATTAGGTGCAGTGCGTCATCTACACTGGATCTTTTAGTCTCTAATTCCTTTATGCTGACCGGTTTTATATTATGCGAGCTAACAAATTCGTCGCTGATCGCTTTGGTGTCAATTTTTGGTAGCCCAAATAAAACCAATTTAAAACTTCTAGCGTCTTTTACCTCATGAGTATAAAACTGAAATTTTCTGTCCTTGAGAACCTTTAACGCATCATGGAACAGCGATACTCGCTATATGGATATTATTTTAGTTCCAATAGTCATTCGTTTAAATGAATATTTGTCACCAATTATACCGATCACCGTAGAGAAACTGTGTGTAGAATCCACAATTATAGGAGGAATTTTTTCTTTAAAAGCAACTGCATGTTCTTCTTCTTCGTCGTCAGAAAGAAGTTGAAATCTGTTGGCACTAGTACTAGAGCCGTCAGAAGTTTTAGGCACCTTAAATTTTGGGTTATTACCCCAATACTTTCTCCTTTTTTGAGAAAACATGGCCAAACACAAAAGTTAGACAAATAAAATAGTTTTTTATTACTATTTATTTAAATAATTTTTAATATTCTTTTAAGCGCAAACTAGCACGATGTTTTTAATTTGAGGCAGAGATGAAGTTTAGGGATTTGGATCCATCAGTATACAGTAAATTCCAGTTTTGATTTGTAAAGAATTCAAAAGTGGCTTTAAACGTTTGTTGATAAACTGTAGCTGGCGTCACTGTTTTGTGCATGTTAATCATAGAAGAAATATACGAAGATTGTTGCAGTAACCATGGCGGTTCTGTTGGTTGTTTAAGTAGTATAGGTCGAAGTTGAAGGTCAATGGTGCGCGAAAAACGTATGCATTTTGAAATGGTGGACTCGATTCTAGGTGTTTTTTTTATAGTTTATTGCTTTAGAAGTAATTTCAAACATAGTTTTGTTGTGACTGGTGAAAAATTTTGGAATTAGCTTATAGGTGAGCTTGTAAGTGCGATCTTCAATAGAAGGCATTCCGGCTTCGACAAGTAAGTTACTCGTTGGACTAGTCCGAAAAGCTCCAATACTGTAACGGATGGCCGCGTGATAAGGTGCTTTGATTAGTTATATGTGGGAAGGAGCACTAGGGAGACCATAGTCAATTTTGGAAAGAATAATAGAACGCGTAATGTTTATCATGGTAGATATGTGTATGTTGAAATTTTTTGACGTAAGGTATTTTACAATTTTTAGTCTGTCATTTAGATTTTTTCTGAGTTGTATACAGTGTTCCTTGAATGTGAAACGTTTATCAAATACTATTCCTAGAATATGTAAGTGGTCAACTCGTTTTATATTAATATTGTTGTATTCAATATCAAAGTGGTTACAGTTATGTTTAAGACAAATATGTAATAGAGAACATTTTTATAGCCAGTTTTGCACCTGATACTAAACACCAATTGTCTATATCTTTAAGAATTTTCAATAAGACTTGTTTTGCACTGTTATTGTCTTTGACTTTGGTGAATATAATTGCATCATCAGCGTATATTGCGTGTTGTATATTTTTATAGCTAGAAATGATTTTGCTAAATTGATTGAAAGCAATAATGAATAATATAACGGATAGTGGAGAACCTTGTGGTATTCCATTGTGCAGAGGAAAAGTCCTAGATTGGTGGCCATTAACTCTTACGTAAAATTTCCGATTTGTTAAAAAACTTTTTATTAAATAGAATATGTTTTTTTTCATAATTTCCACTCTGCTAGTTGTTGGAGTATAGCATGGATTCCAATACGATCAAATGCTCTCTCAAAGTCTGTAGATAATATTTTTATATGATTTTTGCTCGATAATGCGTTTGAAATAAAATGTTAGAGGTATAATAGGACGTCGTCAGTACCCTGTTTTTTCATGAAGGCCACTTGATTGGGGGCTATGAGATTGTTGGCCTTTAAGAACCACATCAACCTCCTGGAGATAATTTTTTCAAGAATCTTGCTCATACAAGATAACAGAGATATTGGCCTGTATCCAGATATGGAGTAAGTATCTTTATTGGGCTTTGAAATAGGCACAACGGATGCAATTTTCCAAGCTTGTGGGTATACATTTGAGGAAAATATGTTATTGTAGACCATAAGGAGGTGTTCCTTCGAGGACTTGCTAAGGTTTTTTAGCATTGGATAGGTGATTCGGTCAGCTCCTGGTGTTTTACCTTTTGTAACGTGCAAAGCATCTTCAAGTTCTACTAAGTTTAAAGGGGTTTCTATTTTTTTTTGCGTGAATGTTAGTATGCTGGGGATTATAAATTTGATTGGAAATATTGCATTTGGCTAATTGAAAGTTGGTGAAAA
Source organism: Pollenia amentaria (assembly GCA_943735925.1). Classification (NCBI taxonomy): domain Eukaryota; kingdom Metazoa; phylum Arthropoda; class Insecta; order Diptera; family Polleniidae; genus Pollenia; species Pollenia amentaria. The sequence goes on along the minus strand of OX031007.1, from coordinate 89,469,875 downwards.
AGTTGCAATTATCTGATAAAGAAGACCAGTTTTTCGAGAAAGCGTTAGCAATCGCATCGGGAGTAGATAGCATGCCAGAGTCGGATTTTATGTATTTTATTAAATTACGGTATTTAGCTCCGGATAAGAGTTTTACGTCGTTCCAAATACGTTGGGACGTAGAGTTAGGGTTAATATTTGTTGTGATTTTTGTTATACTTTCAGCTTTGCTTTTCTTAACGGCTCTTCTGAACATTGAATTGGATTTCTTGTAAAGCATTAGGTTAGTATCGTTTCTATTTCTTTTGTAGTTATGCCAAAGTTTTTGCTTTTCATTTCTAAGTTCTTGTAAATTTGCGTTCCACCAGATCACACGAGGTTTATTACGTTTTTGTATAGTTTGAGGTATAGATTGGTTGGCAGCTGATCTAATGCTTTTTACAATGGATGCCGCTTGCTGATTAACATTGCAGGATACATTTAAATTCGATATGTTGTGTTCGGAGAGCTTTTGAAATAAAAACCAATTCGCCTTATCTGTTTTAAATTTAGGTATATATTTACAATTGAATTCGCTTGTGCTTTTCTTAATACGTATAAGGATAGGGAGGGAAGTGATCGCTTCCATGAAGATTTTCGAGTGTACTCCAAGAACAAAGTGTGGCAATTTGGGGGGAGCAAAATGTAATATCTACATGGGTGAAAGTGTTGTGAGTTGAAAAGTGTGTCGGTTTGCCATTGTTAAGTGTTATCAGGTTTTCGTTCATAATGAAATTTTCCATAACCTTACCACTAAAATTGAATGTACTTGAGCCCCAAAAGTTGCTCCAAGCGTTAAAATCTCCAGATAGGAAGAGCGGCGAGGTTGTGTTGTTTAAAATACGCTTTAAGTTCTTTGTAGATATGGGTTGATTAGGGAAATTAAATATATTTTTTTATTTAAATTCATTATTTATTTAAATAAACTGAGATTTACATTCGGCACCATAGCAAAAAGATAGAATAGAGTTCTTTTTTAATCTAATTCTTGGCTCCTTTTTGTTTTAAGAATTGACATGGCGCAGCACCGAGAGCGTACAACAAATTTATAATTTCTTCACCTTTCCGTTTTAGTTTTATTTACATTCTTACACTTTGTAATTAATTTTTTTACTCACAAATATATTTAATGCCTGTTTTTTTAACAACAAATTAAGGGTTTTTAAGGGCGAATTCAATTCACGTAATATGTAACTATTCTTTAATTGTGAAACACATTTAACTTTAGTCGCCATTTTTTTAAGTTTACATATATTTTTCGCTTCAGTACTATCAAGTTTTTTTTTGGTTTGAGAATAACATTTGATAACAATTATGTATATATCAAATTGATTAAACATTGTATGTCAAATGTTTACATCCAAATCATTTGAATTCAATTGTTAAAATGAATCAGCTGAAAAAAGTTTGAAAATTGTGTTTGATGTCAAATGATAGTCATTTCATATCAAATGTTCGACTTCGTGTTTGTTGGGATAACACTAACTTTTGTTGTTGTATGCTATCTGTATATAAATTTCATCGTTTATTAAAAATTATGTACATTAGGGTGGGTTGAGTTTGCAATCGATATTGTGCCATCGATTTTTCCATAGCTTTTGACAATAGGAAAAAATATTTCACTACGACATAAAAAAAAATTATTTTCGAGGCATCGAAATTTCAATTTTTTTTTTACTTTTTCTCAACTTTAATTTTTAATGTAAGTAAAAAACGGCTGATATAATTTTTTTTTTAAATATTACCTTTTTTTATCTTTTATCTTTTTTTTTTTTTTGGAAAAACTGCTATCGCCATCGTTTTTAGCGTACAATTTCACCTTGGAAAGGTAATATCTATTTAAAAAAATTAAATCAGCCGATTTTTTATTATCTACTAAAAAAAACCCTTAAAAATAAAAAATACAAAAAGAAGACAACCTATAGATACAGTCTGTCAATAATGAGTTTGAACATTAAAAATAAACACGTTTTTGCTAAATTATTAGCAATTAGGTTATTCGTTTTGTACCAAAAAATATATTTTTTTTGTATTAAAAGATATTATTTGTTGTGCTTAATTAATTCCCTATTTGTATTCTTGATAAAACAACTGAAAATTTATTGTTGGAGGATAAGCTGTTTCTATGCGCATTTCACTGGTTGGTTAGGCCAGATCATCAGAAAACGTTTTCCCAAATAATTTTAGAAAAGCCAAAAATATCAGCAAATAAGAATACAGAGGGAATGCGAATTACAACAATATAAATTCCAACAATAAACCATTGTGTTTAGGTAGGTAGAAAGGATGGTGTGAAGTCTCCTTCACACCTTCACCTAGAGCCAGTATGGTCCATTGTGATGCCTTATTTAGATATAGATAGCTGGAAAGAAGGTGAAATAAATAGCGAAAGCATAAGAAAAGATAAAAATGATAGATAAGAATAGAAGATATCGGACCAAACCCGAGAGAAAACACCACTCAACACCGCCCTATGTGCGGCTTGCTCCCAGTCTCCTACCGCGTAGCCAGGCCATCCCCATTACGAATCTGTTTTACTGTTAAAGCGAACAGACGTTTTATTTTTTAAGCTCCTGCAGAAACACAATTTTTTACAAAAGTATACCGATTTTAAAATAAACGAATATATATTTTGATAACGTCCATGGTGAATGATGGACCTGAGCTGTGGAAAATGCAGTTCTGGATGTAGAGACTCTAATAGTGTGCAGTGTGGCGAATTTTGTAAAAAGAATTTTCATCTAAAATGCTTCAATTTATCCAAATATGAATGTGATACATTCATATTGTGATGATTGCTTAAACTATATAGAAGTTACTAATGAAAATCTAAAAGCTTAATAAGAATGGTTAAACAGATGAAAATATTACTAATGAAATAATAAAAGCGAATAAATTGGTGGAGGAGAGGGTGGAAGAAGTAAAGGATGAAATTGTAAAAAAATTAAAAGCAATAAATTAATAACTGAAAGAGAAACATATGCCAGTAAGTTAAAAACTGCAACAAATAATATGCCCGTTATACTTAAGCCCAAAAACAAGCAAGATAGTGTACCAGCAGAGAAAGAAGTTAAAGAGAAGGTTAAGCCGTCGTCTCTTAACGTACATGTAAGAGGCATTACAAAAAGAAATGATGGGGCCGTTGCTATAAGGTCCCCAACTGACAACGACCGTAATGTTTTAGCTGATGAGATTAAAGAGAAAATGGGAAAATATTAATAACTGGAATGTGTGAAGAGCTAGAAAAAAATCGAATTATTGAAGCTGTAAAGAAGCAAAACGATATTGAATGTAACTACTTACGAGTGTGTCAAAGTTTATAAATCATATAAAAATCCAAGAGTGTATAATGCAATTATAGAAACAGATGGAAATGGTTTCGACTCTATTATGAAAAAAAAAAATAAAATAAACATTGAATGGGATAGATGCATGGTTTATGAAAGTTGTAATGTTCTAAGATGCTTTAAATGTTGGAGATTTAACCATACAGCTAAGAAATGTAATAAATACAACCAAGTTTGTGCGAAATGTAGTGAAGCTGGTAACTCTTACAAAGAATGTAAAAACAATATTTCAAAATGTATAAACTGTGTTAAAGCTAAAGAACGTTTAAAAACAGAAAAACAGATTGGAGGCTGAAAGAAGCTAGCAACCAATATCAATTAAAGGAATGTATCTGAAAAAATTTTAATCAGTTGGAGATAAGTTGTTTTGAAGAAAATCCAGACTTTATATGTTTATCTGAAACCCACTTAACACATACGATTGAAAATTCTGAATTATCAATAAGCAATTATAATACGATTCGCTGTGACAGTGCGTCAAGACATGCGGGTGGTGTATGTTTCTATGTTAAGAATAATTGGCAAACAAAAATAGTTGAAAGTAAATCAATAGATAAAATGTATTGGTGGCTAAAAATTGAAATTAAAAACAAATACCATAAATATTACCTAATGGGAATTTACAAATCGCCAGATAAACAAAAATCGCCAGAAAGTGTTTTTTTATTGATTTCATTAAAAGTGAAATGGACAAAATTAATGCTGATGATCAATATTTTATTATGGGTGATTTTAATATAGACTGGTTAGAGAATAGCATTTCTAAAACCAGATTAAAGGAAATAATAGATGATAACTTCCTTCGACAAATAGTGATACAGCCAACAAAGATTTCCAGTACAAGATCATCGTTAATCGACTATGTGCTAACAAATATAGAAAATACCATCGCTACAACTAACCTGAATATGAAAATAAGTGATCACGAATCTTTAGAAATTAATATTCCTATAAAAGAAAAAGTTATAGATTTAAATGTTAAGAAAATCAAAAGGTTAATGTATGATAGCAATATTTTTCGTAATAACCTAAGTTATGAAAGCATAAATCATATTTACAATAACTATGATTATCGTGAAATGGCAAATGAATTTATTGCATGTATAAATAACGCACTTGCACCGATGATAAACACTAAAATAGTACAAACCATCTCTACAAATTTCTGGTTTTCGAATAATTTGAAGCGCATGAAAGAAGAAAAAAAGCAAATGTACCAAATGGCAGTGTGGTTCCATAATGACTACCATGGAAATTATTACAAAACGTTCAGAAATCGATATAAAGCAGAAATATCAATTGCTAAAAACAATTACATAAATAACAAAATCTGTAGCTGTACAAACCAAAAAACTATGTGGAAAACAATTAAATCCCTCATAATAAAAAAAGAAAACAGTAAAATACAAGAAATAAAAATTGCTGGTAAAGTCATATCAAATGAACAAGAAATTTCAAAAAAATTAAACTCATTTTTTATTACAAGTGTGGAACAAATAATAGATATCATACCATATATTAAATATGAAAATATTATAGAAGAAAATCTACACCCAATTTTTAAATTTGAGAGTATTGATAGTAAAATATTAAAAGAAACTATGAAGGCAATGAAGAATAAAATAGATCAAAACTTTCTCACGGTAAAGACTCTTCTAAACAATTATGACATGCTTGGTTCACAGTTACAACGCCTTATTGAGTTATCTCTACAGACAGGAAACTTTCCAGATTGCTTAAATGAATCGTGCATTGTGCCGACACAGAAGGTGAAAAATACTACCGATCCGCAAGAGATTCGTCCAGTGAATATGCTGACGACTATAAGCAAAATATTAGGAAAAATCGTACACTCTCAACTTAGTAAATATTTAGAAAATAATAAATTGTTAAGTGAGACCCAATCCGGGTTTAGAAATCAACATAGTTGTGAATCACTCCTCAACTTGGTAATATCGCAATGGAAGACAGAAGTATACAACAAACGATATGTAGTAGCAGTTTTTTTTAGATCTAAAACGTGCATTTGAAACTGTCAATAGACAAATTTTATTGGACAAATTAAATAAATACGGTGTAAAAGGAATCGAACTTAAATGGTTCCATAGTTACTTGAGTGACAGAACGCAACGAACTAAATGTGGTGAAAGTATATCGACAATAATAAATGTCATTACCGGAGTTCCTCAGGGAGCTGTTTTAGGAACGCTACTTTTCTTAATTTACATTAACGATTTAGGAAAAGTACTAAAAAAAGTTAAAGTATGTATGACCCCTTTCAGACAAGCAAAGTTTACTTTGCAAAGTCTTGAGTTTATAGAAGAGAAGGGAAAAGAGTATAGCGGGGAGTACATACTTTGCTGTACTCGCAAAGTCGTTTTGTTTTTCGTTCGTAGATTATACCTGAAGTTGGCTGCAACTTTATATTTTTATACAGCGTTACCAGAATCTTTGGAATAAAAATTGTCATATTGCGAAAGAAATCATATTTTGAAGAGGAAAATCTTGAATTTTTTTTTTCTTAATTTAAATTTTTTAAAACAAGGCCAAAATAGTAAGAATTATTAATTTTTTATAAAAACATACTTCTTATTATTTAAATTGAAATACATAAAAACATAATTCGTCAGTATATGAAACTTTATAAAAATACATTTTTTCTTTTCACAAATATTTTTTTTATCAATATTCTTAAGGTACGTTAAGACTGATGAAATATTTGAAAGCAAACATCAAATATTTCATTAACGTAGTCTGAACACAAAATATTTTTGAGTATCAAATAAAATAACAGCTGATTTTGAACATACGATCTTTTTTATAACTTTTTTGTTTTTTGGCTTGGGAGCCGATGAATGAGTTATTTTATTAGTTATAAGTAAAAGTATTTTCATTATTAGTTCATGTTATTATGATAATAATAAAAACTATGTATTAAAATTAAGTTATATTTGTATTCGGGAATATATCTTTGTAATATATGTTAATTGGCCTAGGAGGCTTTTATATATTACTGTGAATGAACTAAATAAATAAATAAAAGTATTTGCCGGCAAACAAATATTTGTCCAATGTGAACATAGTGTGAACACAAAAAATCAAATATTTTAGTAATTTTTGAGCAAACATTTATTTGATATTACAAAAAAATTGTAAGAGCAAACCACGACAAATAATTTTAGCCATGTTCCGGATAGAAGCAATTTTTCCTGTAAGTTTTCGGATTCTTTACAATTTTAAAGATTTTTTATAATTATTAGACTTTGCTATCGTGCCGCTATTAGCAAATTTTTGCGATTTTCCCCTAATTTAGCAATTTTTACCGAGTTTTTGCCATTCCTTAAAGTTTTAGGCACCTTTAATAAACTTTATGGCTTGTTTGAAATATCTAAATTTTTCGATATTTTTGCAACATTTTTTTGTTTTTTTTCTTGACATTTTGTTTTTTAACCGATTAAGCGACTTCAAATATATTTTAGGGTTTGTTTCCAACTTTGCAATTTTCGCAAATTTTAGCCATGTTCCCATTACCCAGTGGCTTCCATTTTTTTTTTTTTTACATTCTCCTGTTCTAACACTATAAGAGATGCTGATCCACAGAATAAAATAAAAAAATTAGCTTTTGCGCTCATTTTTACTATTTGAGAAATATATTTTTATTTTTGAACACTTTCATTAAATAATTATTTGATGCAAATATTTCTTTTAGTCTGAACGCAATGCAAACATGAATTAATTTATTTTAATTAACACTGTTTGCCAACTGTTTCATCAAAAAAAAATTGTCAAATATTTGAGCTTAGATTGTACATTAAACCAAATATTTTTTTGTTTCACACAGTTTGAAGCAAATATCAAAACAAATATTTTCGTCTAATATTTCATTAGTCTGAATATATTTGAAGTCGCTAAATCAGTTAAAAAACAAAATGTCGAGAAAAAAATTTTTTGCAAAAATAGCGAAAATTCGCGAAAAATTTAGATATTTCAAACAAGCCATAAAATTTATTAAAAGTGCCTAAAACTATAAGGAATGGCAAAAATTCGATAAAAATTGCTAAATTAGCGGAAATTCGCAAAAATTATTAAAAATCGTTAATGCTCTAAAGATTCACAGTGAAAAATCGCTTTTTCGCGAGCATGGCTAAAATTCGCGAAAAATTGCAAACTTGGAAACAAACCCTAAAATATATTTGAAATTGCTAAATCGGTAAAAAAAAACAAAATGTAGGGGAAAAACAAAAAAAAAATGTTGCAAAAATAGCGAAAATTCGCGAACCATTTTAATATTTCAAACAAGCCATAAAATTTAGTAAAAGTGCCTAAAACTATAAGGCATGGCAAAAATTCTATAAAAATTGCTAAATTAGCGGTAATTCACAAAAATTTGCTAATAGCGGCACAATAGCAAAGTCTAATAATTATAAAAAATCTTTAAAATTGTAAAGAATCCGAAAACTTACAGGAAAAATTGCTTCTATCCGGAACATGGCTAAAATTATTTGTCGTTGTTTGCTCTTACAATTTTTTTGTAATATCAAATAAATGTTTTCTCAAAAATTACTAAAATATTTGATTTTTTGTGTTCACACTACTTATGTTCACATTGGACAAATATTTTTTTGCCGGCAAATAATTTATTTGCTCAAAATCAGCTGTTATTTTATTTGATACTCAAAAATATTTTGTGTTCAGACTACGATAATGAAATATTTGATGTTTGCTTTCAAATATTTTATGAGTCTGATATAAAACAAAGTTTTTAGAATTTGTTTTTTGTTTTAAATGTAGTTGTTCGAAAGAAGGAATTCTTTCGCACATTGGAAATAGGTTATAATATGCCTTTTTTAATATTTTTATGTCCAGAAATAATGATGCAATTTTGTGTATTCTAGATACTGGGTACAAAAGTGTGCAGCACCAACACACATCAAGCTGACGCAAAACTTCATTGTTTTAAAAATTGACTGTTTAAATAATCGTGTATTTTCTATAAGCAAAATTAAAGTAAAAATCAGAATTTCTAAAAATAAAAAATCATCATTTGAGATAAAAATCTTTAATCATATTTTTGTTAAAAAAATAATCCAAAATATAATAAAATCATCATTCTGGCAACGCTGTTTATATATTATATTCAAACAAGAGAAAACAATAATTTGTCAAATTAAACTTTGTGTGTCTGAGCACCAAACAAAGTTTAAAAGAGAATTCAACAGACTTTGTCAAAGTAAACTTTGCCTGTCTGAAAGGGGACTATGTTTGCAGATTTATATAAGAGGTACAAATGTTGAGCAATGTGTCCAAATTCTAAATAGGGAGCTCCGGGGCGTAGAAGCATATCTTAAGATGAATAAGATGCAACTAAATACAAAAAAACTAAAGCTATGGTAATAAACGAAAGCACGGATGAAAATATACTTACAGATGGGGAAATAATAGATTAAGTGGAAGAAATTAAATATCTTGGTGTTATCTTCGACAAGAAATTGAAGTTTAATTTGCATTTTAATTATATTTGTAAAAAGATTTCCAAAAAATAGCTTTTATGAAGCGAATACGTAATAAAGTGTCTACAATCACACGCATAAGAATATATAATATTATTAAACCACACTTCGAATATTGTTCTACATTACTTTTTCTTGGTAGTCAACAAATGAAGAGCAGACTGCAAAAATTACAAAATAAAGGCATGAGATGTATATTAAGATGCCATAGTTTGACCCACGTAGCATATATGTTGTTTAAGTTGCAATGGCTATCAGTCAAACAAAGAATAGTATTGAACGTACATCATATTTGTATATAAAATAAAAAATGGAATGTTACCCAACTATCTGCGTAATCAATTAGTATATGTAGCGGATGTGCAGCCATATTATCTACGTAATAACAACGATTTCAGATTAAACTTTAGTACAACAAATTTCTATCAAAATCTTTTATTCTATAATGGTCTTAAACTATTTAACTAAATTCCGTTAGAACTAAAAATTGAAAATAATTTTATTGTCTTTAAGCGTAAAATTATAACATATGTTAGAGAAAAATTTTAAATATCGTATACAAATTCTAAAAAAATTTAATTGTAAGCTTAATTGTTTTTTTTTAAATAGCGAATTTTGCTAAATAAATAAATAATACTAATATGTACTAATAATCCTATCAGACTCGAGTCAACAGCACGAGACATCCCCTAATTCGCCTTGGAATCTCTGATCCTTCCAAAATAGAAGCCTACTGGAGGCCTAACCGCCTCTATACAGTTAGGATCCTCCATCTCTGAGCCCTGTCTCGCTAACTCATCAGACATGTCATTGCCGTTTATGTTGCAGTGACCCGGCACCCAGCACATACCCTCCTAAGGCTCCCTCCAGAGACCTCCTACAACCATCAACTAGCTTGGAGTGTTCACATAACAGCCCCTTACAGCCATAAGGGCCGGCTGGCTGTCCACCGTGACCTCCGAGCCCCTATCAATGTTCTCCCTCATTAGTTCCACGGCCCTCAAGACCCCCAGAACCTCCGCCTGAAAAACGCTGCAGTCGTCAGGAAGCCTGTATGACATTCTGATGTCCAGGTCATGCCCACATAATCCGTGGAGCCAGGTGATCCTAGGCAATAACCACGAGCTTTAATCTCACCCAGGATCCGCGAGTGACCCTGCGTGAAATTCCCCATCAATCCTAACTCCCGCAGTCCAAGAATGCTTTTGGCTGCCGTTCCCATCACATACTGCTCAATAGGCAGAAGATGTAGAATGACATCCAGGGCCGCTTGAGGATTACTTCTCATGGCACCTGGCATGCCGATTGAAGCACACCTCTGAGCCTTAGACAGAAGGTTCCTTCGACTAGCCACTCTTAATGACTCCCACCAAACACAGCATCCATACGTAGGTAGGTTGGTAGAAAGGCTTGTGTGAAGTCTCCTTCACATCTTCACCCAGAGACCAATTGTGATGCCTTTTTTAGAAATAGATAGCTGGAAAGTAGGTGAAATAAACAGCGAAAGCATTAGAAAAGATAAAGAAGATAGATAAGAAAAGAAGATCGGACCAAACCCGAGAGAAAACCTCACTCAATACAACACAAATCCGCCCTATGTGCGGCTAGCTCCCAGTCTCCTGATGCGCAGCCAGGCCATCCCCATTACGAATCCTACCAGAATCTCGAGTCCACAGCCCGGTACATCCCCTAATTCGCCTAGGAATCTGCTGCCCAGCTACCTCAGCCTGCTACCCTGTAGCCTGGGACACTGGCACAAAATGTGCTCAACCGTCTTCAACTCCTCCGGGTCCTCACACAACTCGCACATATCTGACACGTCGGATCCCAACCTCATCGCCATCCTCCCTATCATGCAATGGCCCGTGATAATTCCCATTATGGTCCTCACGCAGACCCTACTTCTGCCCAGCAGCGACTCCGAATCGGACTTCCTAAGCACCGGCCACAGCGTCCGTGATACCCGGCAGTCCGTTCGGTTCCCCCAGGCCCTATTGGTCGCACCCAGAATCCATTCTCTGATCCTTCCAAAGTAGAAGTGTAAAGTACGGACACTTAGTCACCAAAAATTAAGTCTAAAAAAAAAAAGAAAAAAAAGTAATTGGCCTAAAGAGGCTTATTATATTATTGTGAATAAAGAAATAAATAAATAACAACAAATATAATAGAAATGAAATGAAATTCGAGCATTGAATATTGAGCAAAAAAAAAAACAAATAAATAAATACGAGCACTGAACTAATTTCAAATTTACCAACTATATCAAACAAATGCAATTTTAGTAATAAGATTAATAATAAGTATTCTAAGTATGTTAAAAATTGTATAATAGTAAAGTAAAACATGTTAACAAAAATTGTATAAGTAGAAAAATTAATGGCAAATAAAGGCAGAATCATTCTGGCAATTGAAGACATTTTTTGGCCCTCAGATTCAGGCTCCTAGTAAATCACTGGTAGCAGCCTATCAAGTAGCTCAGAACACACTTGAGCTATAAATAAACTAAAGTGCTATTGGGAAAACATCCTCTACACCTAAACACCTTATACAACTCTTACATGGCGATCCTGCCACTTTAAGGAAGTTCTGATCTCTTTGTCCTAATTTTCTTGCGTATGGAAAAAAACGTTGAAGATAGTTTTGAAGCAGACAAACAAAAAATTGAACAGATCTTCAGAAAGTGGGAAGAATATTTGATTCCGTACATCCCAGAACCGGTGTCACAAATCAACCAATATCCTCCTGTGTGTAGAACCACAACGAAGAGAATTACGATCGAAGAGTATCGTCAGCGCCAACAGAAGTCGCGAAATAGAACTACAGTTGACTTACCAAAAACAGAAGAAGAAGAAAACTACACGTTCCGGCAAAGCGTTTAAAAAGAGGAAGGAATTGCCAATGAACAAAGCGGAAAAGTTAAAATTCAAAACCCAGATAAAGGAAATCAGAAAGCGCTCAGCAGTATAATGGACGGATGGTTCTCTAAAGAAGCCATTATCACTACTAATAACAATGGGTCTGGAGTATTGACGGTTACGTGCGATCACCTGCAACAAATAACTTTGGTTGTAGTACTAATTTTATTTATGTTTAAGTTAAATGAGTATTGTAAATAGTATATGAAGAAAAAGCTCTTAAACTTGCTACCACACAAGCATTGTAATGAGATAAAATAAATTATAAATATTGTAAGGTATATATGGGGATATCAGAATTACAAAGATTGTTGAATAATTTAAACAAGGCTCCGAATAGAGCTTATGGTCTTGCTTACATTAAGGAACAGGAAGATTTGATACAGCATATTTTTAAGGCCACACCAGTTGATCTGTTAGACGAGCAAGTGGCAATATTGGAACAACTGGTAGGACAGATACGGACATTCCTCAAACCTTAAATATCAGAATCAGACACAAGTGACAATTTTGACACTATGGCAAGTTTCGATTTAGTTACAGTTTCTAAGCTAATTCCGCCGCACGCATTGAAGGACTGATAGCAGCATTAAATGAATTGCAGATATTAGAGCAGGGATCAGCACATAGACAAATAATTACAAAGCTGAACGATGAAATTGGCTTAACTGCTTTTAAGAATAGTTTACAAGAAACGCAAAAATCGATAGTTATGACGTCTAGACCAAAGAACTTGCAAGAAGCAATAGATATAGCTGTCGAATCCACGACATCAAACACCCAAAGCAGTGTATTATACATATATGCGTTACAATAGAAATTACGGAGGTAAATATACCTATAACCAAAGAAACTATGACCACAATACTAGAACAAATTATAACCAAAGTATTGTTACGAAAGTAACTTTAGTTAAGAATAAGTTTAGTTAATTAGTAATTTTATTAGTTTAAAATGTTATAGTATTAGTTTCGCATATTTATAATGTAAACCCACAGTATAGAGTTTTCTAGTACAAATTATTGTTATAGATAACTAATAGTGTTAAGATTATTTTTAATCCATAAAGTATGCTTTAGTTTGTTGATGTATAAATCAAAAAATCAAATGTCGAAAATGTTACAGACATTTCGACGAGTAGAATGCTCTAGAGACATCTAGATGTCAGCGAACAGAGTATAAATACTCGCGAAGGTTGGCATCGATAATCAGTATTAGTACGATTATTTAAGTGTATACATCGCAATTATTATTGGTATAATTGACTAAGTTCTAAATAAAGTGGCGTGAATAGTACATCTAAAACGTAAAGTGTTTAAAGTGTTTTATTTATTTTATTAAAGTTGCAATAAAAGAACTCAAGAGGTTTATTTTAAAGGAAATAAACCAAAAACATTATTGAAAAGGCAGTAACGTAACAATTGGTGTCAGAAGTGAAATTGCAAAAATAAAATAAATTAAAAAAAAAAAAAAAAAAAAAAAAAAAAAATTGACAGCAATGAAATTTGAAGAACTTAAAGTGGAACAGCTCAAGAAAGAGTTGAGCAAGTTAGATCTACCAACTGCAGGAAATAAAGCAGAAATGCAGAAGAGGTTAATAGATGAATTCGAGCGACGCAATATTGACATTGGTAGCCACGAATTCGAGGATAAAGAAGAAGTAGAGGTATGTACTCGTGCAGTTGCAAGTAGTATGGATTTAAATACAATGTTTGCCGCTATGATGGAGCAAATGAAGAAAATATCTGAAGATAATTCCAAAAGCATGGTGATGATGGTCAAAGAAAATTCGAGCGATATTCTGGCTGAAACTTCTAGAAAAATTGATAAAAATCTAAAAAAATGGAACAGAAATCGAGCACCATCCTGGCTGAAATACAAGAGAATTCTAGAATTACCAATGATAAGCTTCAGGCTACTAATGAAAAACTTGAGAAGCTGCAAGAGATTTCAACTATTATAAGTGAAAGAGTTGACGATCTGCAAATAGAATTTAACCATAAGCTGTCTGATGTAAAAACACTAGTCACGGCCCCTTGTTTTGATGGTAGTGTTCCATTTAATGTTTTTAAGTTACAGTTTGATACAGCTGCTAACAGAAATGCATGGAACAGTGATGAAAAGGCCATAGAGCTAATTCTTGCACTAAAGGGGACTGCAGCTGAAATTCTAGAAAGTGTACCAGTAAGTTGCAGAAACAATTATGATGACGTGAAGATGGCACTGCAGCGTAAATATGGTGGCGACCACAAAAAGGAAATATAAAAAATGGAATTACGTGGTAGAATGCAAAAGGCTAATGAGACATTACAGGACTTCGCACTGGAGATTGAGCGGTTGGTGCAGCTTACCTATCCTGGTGAGAGTCATTCATTATTGGATCACTTCAAAACTGAGGCATTTGTAAACGGTATTCGGGATGCAGATATAAAATTTGCGGTAGTTGAAATCTCAAAAGTCTACCTTGCCCTAGCCCAGGAAACCGCTAGAATTATTTCAAGACCACAAATAGGCAAGGTGCGAAGGCTCGATGTGACCACCAATGGTGAAAGGGATATTGTTCAGGATATAAAAGAGGCTGTTGTGGAAGCTTTAAGCGAGAAGCAAACTTAAACTAAAGTAAAATGCTATAATTGCGGAAAGATTGGTCACATGCAGAGAAACTGTAGAGCACAAAAGAAACGATCAAGATCTGCTTCACCGCCCAGAAACAACCAGCGGGCTAATCACCACTCATCGCAGGAGTCACCGTTAAACTAAAAAGAGCTAGCACTGCGGGGCATGAGCTAGCTCCCACATCTAAGGGCCCCACAATCTCCATCTCAGTAATGCAACAGAATAACAGAAATCTTACTGCTTGTGGCTATATCAACGGTCAAAAACGGGTTCTGAGTGTGGACACTGGGACATCTCATTCAATAATTAGGCCTGATTTAATACAACAGTCCATCGAACCACTACGTGGTGTAAGTCTAGGAACAGCTACGGGGGAGCCTGCCACTGTCTATGGGAAAGTAAGAGCTAAATTATGTACGGCCTATATAAGCGCCCACCATGTGTTTATTGTGGCTCATATTGTAGATGAAGTAATCATTGGCTCAGATTTTATGATTGGACAAGGTATTCAACTGGATATGGGTCAACAAATTATGACTTGGCGTAATGTTGAAATTCCCCTTGATGTTGGATACGAACTCAAGGCACATGTAAGACAGTTACTCGTCCTTGAACGTGAAAAATTGCCACCTAAGTCAGAAACCATTGTATGGGCGCGAATGGAGGGAGATTGTGAGGACAACAACAGATTATGGGTGGTAGAGCCAACAGCAATTGCAGGTGATATAGTAACAGCGAATGCCCTCGTTAAACCCAGCAACAGCTTAGTTCCTGTAAGAGTTTTAAATTTGTCCAACAGCGAAAAGGTCCTTACGCAGAATTTTAAGATTGCACAATGTGCTTCAACGGGGGCAATAATAAGTTGCGAGAACCATCCAGACGCAGCTAAAAAGAGTACCAAGGACCAGGAACTACTAGAGGAACATGTGCGGAAATGGACCGAATATCTACGGCCGCCCGAGAGAAATAAGGCAAGACAATTGCTAAAGAAATATGCCTTTATATTTGCGTCAAAAGGTCAAAACCAGGGCAGAACGTCAATCGTGAAACACGAAATTAACACCGGCGACGCTAAGCCAATTAAACAGGCCCCAAGAAGCATTCCTCTAGCAAAACGAAATGAAGTTAGAGAACTGGTTAATGAAACGGAACAGGATGGCATAATAAAACCATCATCAAGTCCCTGGAGTTCACCGGTGGTTTTGGTAAAAAAGAAAGATGGAAGTACTAGATTTTGCGTAGACTACAGGAAACTTAATGACGTCACCAAGAAGGACAGTTATCCATTGCCTAGCATTGATGACACCCTAGACACGTTAGCTGGAACAGAATGGTTCTCCACATTGGACTTGCAGACAAGGATAAAGAGAAAACTGCTTTTAGTGCAAGTGATGGCTTATGGCAGTTTAATGTAATGCCATTTGGGCTCTGTAATGCTCCAGCTACATTCGAGCGTTTGATGGAACAGGTGTTGAAAGGTCTCTACCGAAAGACATGTTTGGTGTACCTTGATGACATAATTGTCATGGGAAAAACATTTGATGAGCACCTGAAAAACCTCGAAGAGGTGTTAAAACGTATATCTATGGTATAACAAATAACGGCTTCGCTAACTAAAACTTCTCTACATGTAAAAAAGATACAGAAATTAATCTAGACGGGAAAATAATGAACGAATACATAAACAAAATACATACATACTATGTATGTATGTACATATGTATTGTATATGCAATCGTGAGCAACTTACATTTTATTTGAGTACCGATACATACCAATATAAGTGGGCGGGCTTCAACCCTTAAATTTAAAATTTTTATTTTTTTTATTCTGAATCGGGTGGCATAAACATATGTATATATTTTTTGTTAACTAACTTCACATCAGCCGAAAAATTTTACATCAAAATGTTACAGAAGTGCACTTAAGTAAATGCTTGTGTAGTTAATTTCAATATAAGCGTAAAAAAATGCAAAAATATTTTATAATTTTGTTGTTGCTTTCTACAGAAATTTTTATTGCGTTTTAAAATTCAAAAAATTAATTTCAATGTAATTTTTGGAGTTGCGTTGCGTTTTACGCAATTAGGGCCTAAATAACAAACGTCGGCTTCGCCTTCCACCGTAATCAAGGATTTTCACCTCTATAGTTAACAAACACCGGCTTCGCTAACTAAAACTTTTCTGCAGGGCGAAAGGATTTTCTCCTGTTTTGTATACCAAACACTAAAAACTCTTGTATTTTCGCAAACTCTTCCCCGCTTCTTAATGAGGTAAGAATTTTTTAAAAGATTTTGTAAATAAAAGATTGATTCAAAAATTTTAAAATTATATCAATATATTGGCCATATTTATAAAGTCCATAACTCGAACTATGCTTTTACGCCACTTTTTTCACTTAATATTTTCTTCTTATTTTTCAATTTTCTATCACTAAGTACTTGTTTTTTATTGGGAGTTGCGTCGGTAAACTATGTTTAAGCCAATTTTTTATGTTTTTTTTTTATCTAACGTACCTAGTTTACCTACAGTTGTGGACCATAAAAGTTTTGTCTTCAATTTATAATATGTATGTACGTGTAACTCATTAATTTATAAATATAAATTTCCGGCACGAAGCTTTTAGTTTAAGAGCTATAAAGATTGAAAGGCCTACAATGCTTTAAAGGTTCTCCAGTTAATAGGAAACTAGTTTTGATACAAGTTTGATATAAATATACGTGCATGCTCTGACAATCGCAAAACGCTTAACAATTGCGATTCTGATTTGAAATCGCATAATATGTTTTCTCTAAATTGCAATAGCAAAAAGTTAAGCGACTTCAAATCGTAAAAGTATGTTCAAGGGAACGACTATTTTTAAGAAACTATGTCAGATCGCAAGCAAACCCCAGGAGTTTCAAAAAACCATAAAATAAATCTGGCGTTTTGTGAAAAAGGTATTTTTTGAAAACCACATTAAATAATATGAATTTTCTTAAATAAATTCTTAATCGGTAAATTATTAAAATATTTGTGTGCACTATTTAAACGGAATTGTTATGCCTTTTCAAATATATTTTGGTTGAATATTATCATGAACCAAATAGATAATTATGATATAGGGAAAATAGTTTTACACGAACACAGTCTCAAAGCTGTATTTGTAAACAAGAGTTGAAAAAAATTGGTGAGTTAATTACTCTACTCGTATTGTAAATTTATTTCAAAGTTTTAAAATTCTCTATCAATATTTAAAAGTGTTAGTTAAATCTGAACAATATGAGTATTATTTGAAAATGCTTTAAAATACCTTTCATATGAGTAGTCCACTTGCAAAGTCCGCTATGTTACAAAATGCTGGGAAAATCGATTAAAATCGTTTTTTTTTTTAAACTGAACTGTCAAGAAATATATGTAGAGAGTTTTGCAGGAGTATTAAATATGTAACCAGAAATTGTAGCTTTTACAGATTTTTTTTATTTTTTTAAATCCATAGCGGTGTTTGCAAGTGGACTACTCATATGTTGTATAAAACATGCCAAATTTTTAACCCATAAACAGCCATTTTACAATTTTTTTTACTAACTAATTTTACAAAATTGCCTTTATGTAAAAATGTTTCCTATATAACGGTACAATTTTATGAAGAACACTGAAGGCTTTCAAATGATATACCTTTTGGAACTCTAGCATATAAGGTAACAAAGTTTACACTTGAAAGATATATTGGAAAAGAATTTTAAAATTTTTAAAACATTGTGCTTAGGCGATGAAAACATATATTTATAAAACTTCTTCGAAGAGTATCAAAAAGGTGTATAAATAACGACTTTGTGGTAAGCTGAGTTAGTATTCTTGATTTAAGGACAGATTTGTATTGAATTTTCATTTCCTACACCACCATACATCGATTTATGATAAAGAGCTTTTAGTATACTATTTAACTTAGAATCACTTTGAGTTAATTTTAGCATGTCGGTTTGATCAGCTCGCTCACTTTATTTGTATCTACGTAAATCTTGCGGCTATTCTAAAAATATTTGAATAGAATTTGTTGTATACATTATTTGACAATTGAATAAGTAGTCAATTAAGTACGCATTGACAATACTGAAATCCGTGTATTATTTCACCTAGTCCCTTTCAATAGAGCAAAAGTAAAGGTGAATTAATTAATTTAATATTTAACTCAAATTTAGATGATTACCAAGATTTTTGTAGCGGTCTATATATGACCTGAGCCTCATAAAAAACCACTTAAGAAAATTTAATTTATCGACATAAATCTCTTTCAAACATTGCTAATGGTTTTTACTTATATCGTAATTAATAATTTTATGTCGGTAGGTTCGAATTGATGTAAATATCAATTGCCTCTGGGTCGTGGTGCTTATAGCCTTCTACATACAGTGGTTCAATGGCATAATCGGACAAGTGTTTGCAATACCAAAATATTCTCTAAACTTTTTTAAAAAATGTTATCAATTAATAGTTTTTCACTTTTTCTACACTTTATATTCTCCTCTTCCCAAAAAAAAAAACTCTTGTCCGATTATGCGATGGAACCACTGTATGTATCTATATAAACGTCAACAATACAAATTGTTTTTGGAATGTTCATAACTATTCATTGGTCCTTCATATGATCCATTACCAAATTTTACTTATTTAAAATAATTTACTATGGATCCAAAATATTGAATTCTCTTAAATATCATTTTGTATAATATATGTACAGTACGAAGTGGTGTAGGGTGTCATATGGTCGGGATGACCCGACCATACTTTTTTTATTGCTTATTTTTAGACTTAGCGAAGAAGGAACATTTAAAATAAATTCACAACAATTTAATGATTATGAATTGATGATTGCTTCACATATTGTTGTGCCTAGTGACATTTCAGTAAGTTGGGGCGATATTGCTGGTTTGGATAACGTTGTTCAAGAATTGCGTGAATCTGTAGTACTTCCTGTTCGTCATCGTAATTTTTTCAGTCAGTCGAAGTTGTGGCAAGCCCCAAAAGGAGTGTTACTACATGGTCCGCCAGGTTGTGGAAAAACATTAATTGCAAAAGCAACAGCTAAAGAAGCAGGTATGCGGTTTATAAATTTAGACGTCGCTATTTTAACCGACAAGTGGTATGGAGAGTCGCAAAAGCTTGCATCTGCCGTTTTTTCTCTTGCATTAAAAATCCAACCGTGTATAGTTTTTATTGATGAAATCGATTCATTTTTAAGAAGCCGAAATTCAAATGACCACGAGGCGACTGCAATGATGAAAACACAATTCATGATGCTTTGGGATGGTCTGAATACAAATAGCAATGCCACTGTTATTGTCATGGGAGCAACGAATAGACCACAGGATTTAGACAAGGCAATTCTTAGACGAATGCCTGCACAATTCCATATTGGATTACCTAGTATAGATCAGCGACTAGAAATATTAAAACTAATTTTAAATTCGGAAATTGTTCATGAATTGGTAGATTTGAATCGACTTGCCAAGCTAACCAATGGGTTCTCTGGATCAGATTTAAGAGAAATGTGCAGGAATGCGTCGGTTCTTCGAATGAGACAGTTTATGCGATTAAATGAAAATAAGATTTCTATTAAAACTAACGAATCTTCTGATATATTGCATAGTTGTAATGTTACTAATAATGAAATATTAGCTATTACAATGGAAGATTTACTAAAATCATATGACAAAATGAAGGAATCTAAAATGCATACAGGCCAGCTGTTCTTGGAGAGCAGAATTGAATTAGACTAAAAATTACGTTTTATATTGTTTTGATGCGAATATGTATGTATGTTGTTGTTGAATAATAAAATAAAGATGGCTAAAAATTAAAGCTTAAAAACGAAAGAAATATCCTAGTATTGAATGTTAAAATATTTAAATACAAAATCATGTTAAATCACTGTAAGAACAGATAACCGAAGTTACTGTACAAACAGATGAACGAAATCACTGCAGGAACGGACAACCGAAGTTACTGTACAGTGTAACGGTCCATACTGCACTCGGCCCTATCTCTTGGGAGACCATCGCTACCTATTCTTGTCTCCCTTAAGACTGGTTAAAAACCGCTAAAAATTAAATTTAAAAGGTACCTAAAAGTAACCTATGTTAACCGTCGAAAAATAAAAAAAAATAAATAAAAATTAATAACCCGGTCTGAATTAAGTAACAGGAAGAAGATGATAAAACTTCCCTATGGTCTCAACCCTCCCATCCTCGCTATCGTACCGTTTATTCTTTAGATAGCCCTTTTGTCTCGTTGAATGTCCTCGCTCACCCTGACTCCTACTTGTAGGTCCTACATCTACAGTAAAACTTACATTAGCTGGTTCTTCCCGCTCTAACAAGTTTTCGCGACTTCTAGTCAAAGGCATGTTTTAAAATTTTATGATAAATACAATTTTCCACTACTAAGTTAATCAAACAAAAGCTAGGTAGTATATAAAAAAAATATAAAAAAAAAATTATGTACTAAATTCCAGACACATGTTAAAAAAAAAAAATAAAAAAATAATGGTGTTATAAAATTTCAAATGAGTATAATATAGTCGTTTTGAATGACAATACAAAAATCTCAAAATGAAATTGTGGTGTCCTCAATAATAAATAATAAAAAGACGTTTTCCGATTACTAACTAAATACTTTATTAAAAAGAAAGAACGTGCTTAGTTAAAAAGACAAAAGCAAAAAGTATATCTAAAATAAAAGTATGTATCTATATTTTCAATTAGAGCGGCTAGTTCCCAGATTACCGGGTATTCGTTCACCCGGTTATCACCGTAACCTGAGGTTGCCAGAATGTATGTAGTTATTAAGTCATAACAACTCTCCAGGCCTATATAAAAGAGTATTTTCAGTCCGAATTAACGACGTAATCGGCTAGATACGATGGAGGCTTCCGTGATCTGGTCGGTCGATGCTCCCCAGTTGAAACCCCTTGTTGAGTTGAAGCCAACGAAAGCTGAGGTATATTGTTCTGCTGATTCGATGTAAGCGAATTTTGGTGTGATGTAACACTTGGTATAATTACCACGTCCTCTAAATTAGCTGGTGGTTGAGTGTTAATGGTTCCGGCTGTAGTTTGGCTCTTATCCTTAGCATCATTAGACGATGTTGGCTGAATGTTTGTCGAGCACAGTTAATTTATGTGCCTCTTAAACACAAACCCATTGTCCAACGTTATTTTATAATGAAGATTACCAAGTTTCCTGGTTACTGTTCCTAATTTCCATTCACTTTTATTAGCAGTATAATACCGGGCCTGTACCCTCTCCCCTTCTCTAAGTTGTCTCGCTTTCTCTGATGAATGTATCGTTTTATTAAATTTAGTTGGCTTAAAAGCGTCCAGACGTATACGAATCTGACGCCCTAAATACTGCTCAGACGGAGTTCTATTATTCTTGAGAGGTGTAGCACGGTATTTGAAAAGTATTTCCCGGACTTTCTGATCAATCGGCATTGTTTCCTCCTTCATTGACATTAATTTATGTTTGATAGTTTGAACATTCCTCTCCGCCAACCCATTTGTAGCAGGGTTACCAGGCGCTATGAATTTTTGGAAAATGCCGGAATTTCTGCAGAACGTTTTAAACTCTAAACTTGTAAAAATAGCTGCATTGTCCGATACTAACACGTTAGGGAACCCATTTCGGGAAAATATAGACTTTAAGACTTCTATTGTTGAAAAAGAAGATGGCGCCTGATTGCATACTCCTATTTCCGCCCATTTCGATTTTGCGTCGATTACGACTAGAAAGAAATAGCCCTGGAATGGCCCCGCGTAATCAATGTGGACTCGTTGCCAGTTATGCTCTGGCTCCTCCCATGGGTGCAACTCGGCCTTTTTTGGGGAGCTACGTACAGCTGCACAAGATTCACACGATCGCACCAATGCTTCAATTTCCTTGTCCATTTGCTCCCAGTAAACGTATCTACGTGCCAACTGCTTCATTTTGGTGATCCCAAAATGTGTATAATGTAGTTCATCTAGAACGTATTTTTGAAGCGATTTAGGCACTACGACTCTTTGGCCTCGAAATAAGATATTATTATCTATTGTAAGCTCCGATTGAATATCATTTCCATCCTGCTTTATTTCGCCATTTTTAAGCCTTTGCATAATTTGGCATAATTTTTCATCTTTGCTGGTTTCATATTGAAGTGTTTTAAAATTTATCTTTGAACTACTAATTTGGTTTACGCTTTCACTACATATAAGGTGTACCTCTGTATTGACAGAGTCCTCGACAGGCGCCTTAGGGTTCGGGGCCCTGGACAGACAGTCGGCGTTTATATTTTCAACCCCTTTTTTACATACCAGTTCGTAATCAAAACCCGATAAATATGCGGCGTATCGCTGCAACCGCTGGGAAGTCATCTGTGGCAATTTAGAGTTCTGATGAAAAATTCGCATAATCGGTTGATTATCAGATATTAAAGTAAAGTGCCGACCGAATATATATTCATAAAAATGTTTGACTGCAAAGATGATTGCCAGGGCTTCTCTGTGGAGTTGCGAGTAGTTCTGCTCAGCAGACGTTAACGCCCTAGAGGCGAATGCAATGGGGCGTTCTTGCCCATTGACAACGTGCGACAATATAGCTCCAACTCCCGTAGGGCTTGCGTCACAAGCCAATTGTATATTTAACTGCGGGTTATACGGTGTTAATACATTATCACTGGCCAATTCGTTTTTTAGGCAATTAAATGCCCCCTCACAGCTTTTGGTCCAGTGAAACTTTGTGTTCTTTTTCAAAAGTTGCCTTAGGGGGGTAGTTTTTTCAGACAGGTTGTGAATAAACCGAGCGTAATACGTAGTCATCCCCAGGAAGCGTCTGACATCGTCAACTGTTGTAGGAGCGGGCATGTTTAGAATTGCTTCAATTTTTAATTTATCCTTTTTGATTGTATTGTGCTCTACAACATGCCCCAAAAACTTAATACTCTCCTTAAAAAATGAACACTTCGACCGATTAAGGTGTAGGTCGTACTTCGACAATTGTCTTAGACATGATCTCAAATTAGATATGCACTCATCCATTGAATTCCCGTGTACGATGATGTCGTCGAAATATGCTTCGGTCTTGGGTATGTCGCGTAATATTTGGTCAATGACCCTGTTAAATTCTGCCGGAGCCGTCTTTATGCCAAACGATAACCTATGCATTTTGTATGTGCCACGATGAGTTGTAATTGTCTGAATTATACTGGATTGTTCGTCGACTGGAATGTGTAAGTAGGCTTTGTATAAATCCAGCCTGCAAAAATACCTGGAGTCGCGTAGACTGTTGAAGATATCTTCTATCCGTCTTATTGGGTAGTGTGAATCGACTAGGCGCTGGTTTACCCCGACCTTGTAGTCCACACATAGCCTTACACCCCCATCGGCCTTTGGTATGACCACCAAGGGTGAACCCCAGTCGCTCTTTACGGTTTTTGAAATAATCCCCGATTTTTCCATTGAGTCTAATTCCCTTTCAACGCGATCAGTGAGGGAATATGGAACCTGTCGTTCCTTGTTGTAACTTGGTTTGTAATTTTCACGTAATTTGAGCGAGACTTTATACTGTGATGTACACCCAATTTTTTCCTTAAAAACTTCACCAAACTCCTCAATAATATTATCAACAACGCTTACCTGATTAATATCGGGTGCGTTTACTACGTTAACAATTTTGTCCAGATCTTCTAACTTAATTTGTAATTGCCTGATCCATGATCGGCCAAGAAGTGCTGAAAAGGAATCTGGAACTATGTACATCTCGTGTAATACGGTAGTATCGTTGTATTTTGCTTCCACCTTTACTTTTCCATACGGGTAAAATTTTGTTTCCGTACATGATGAAAAAACTAAATTTGTTGATTCCAGTTTTTTACCAAGATTCAATTTTTCAAATGTGCTTACAGGCAAAAACGTGTAGCCGGATCCCGAATCCACTTCAAAATTAACTACCTTACCTTCAATCTGCACGTCTGCAAAATACTTTTCGGTGTCTTTTACGTTGTGATTTTTGTAAACGTTAACCACCCTATACACGCGTTCAACTTGTTCAATTTTGTTTTTGGATTTCCGTTGATGCTGTTGTTTACTGTCAACAGATTTGTTGCTTAAGGTTGTAATGCACACTTTAAGAAGATGTCCCATTTTATTACACCCTGTGCATTTCAATTTGTTTTTGTCAACGCGGCAGTCTTTCGCGATGTGGTTATCTCGCCCGCAGTGTAGACATAATCCCTCAATACCGAGCTTTTTATAGTTGACTTTTGCTTGTTTTATATTTCTTGCTGCCTGCTTTTGGCGGTCTGTAACTTTATTTATGACTGGCATTGTATTGTGGAGGCCCATTTGTTTGGCATCTGCTTTTGCCGCCTCGAGGACTATTGCCTTTGCCACTATCTCATCAAATTTTAATGTACTTGCTTGCAGCAGCTGTTCACGCACGTTATTGTCACAAATCCCACGAATAAATTGTGCACGCAAAAACAAGTCTGCGACTGATGTACCGCATTTGCAGGGAGACACGAATTCGCAGTCACTTATATCTGCACGAAGTGAGGCTACAAATTCGGATATACTTTGACTTTCCACCTGATATTTTAGTAAAAATTGGTGCTGTGCCACTAAGACGTTTCTCTTGGGAGCTAAATGTGACTCTAAAAGTTGTAGTAATTCGTCGTACCCAAGTTCGTTGAGTTGCTTAGGTGACGCTAACGCAGAGACCATGTTAAATGTTTTTGAGCCAATCGAGTTAAGAAGGAGCCTTGCACAGTATTGCGTGTTAGTTGAAACATTTTTCATTTCCGTGTAATTTTTAAAACGCTGGATGTAATTTCTGTAACTTTCCCTTGTTGGCTCAAACACTTCGAAATTCGGTAGAAGAGCGGAATTAACGTTAGCACTTTGCACTGTACTATTTTCCCTTACTGCCATTTGCTGCATCATTTGTGCCATCATATTTTGCTGCACCTGCATAAACTGCTTAAACTGTTCTGCGTCCATTTCCAGGTTTGTTCACCTCGTCGCCAATTTGTGGTGTCCTCAATAATAAATAATAAAAAGACGTTTTCCGATTACTAACTAAATACTTTATTAAAAAGAAAGAACGTGCTTAGTTAAAAAGACAAAAGCAAAAAGTATATCTAAAATAAAAGTATGTATCTATATTTTCAATTAGAGCGGCTAGTTCCCAGATTACCGGGTATTCGTTCACCCGGTTATCACCGTAACCTGAGGTTGCCAGAATGTATGTAGTTATTAAGTCATAACAGAAATTTTAAAACGAAGCAAAATAAATAAATAGTTGAGATTTATAATAGGTAAGTATTCGAACTTTTCAAGTACAAAAATCCTATTCGTAATCATCTACTTGTTAATAAAATTTAGAAAGAAAAGTTCCAAATAAAATAAAAAGTTTCATGCGTACGATTTGTGAGTAGGATCTCGAAATGTCCAAGATCTAAAATCTCAAACAAAATAACGTACACATTAAAAATAAAAAAAACATACGGTTCAGATCAAAAATTAATTTGAAGTCCATAAATCCATTATGTTAAAAGAAATAAAAAAAAAATAGTTAACACCACGATGATATTATTTATGTTGTGAGACCAACAGCAAAAATATATATATAAATATTATTTTTTTTTTCCTTAGCAGCAGCTAAATATTTAACTCGATAGTATGTCGAGCTTACAGGTTTTATGCTGTTGTGCCCCACGTTGGGCGCCATTAAATTTATGTAACGGTCCATACTGCACTCGGCCCTATCTCTTGGGAGACCATCGCTACCTATTCTTCCGACCGTGCTCAGGGCTATGGGGTGGTGTTCTTGTCTCTCTTAAGACTGGTTAAAAACCGCTAAAAATTAAATTTAAAAGGTAGCTAAAAGTAACCTATATCAACCGTCGAAAAATAAAAAAAAAATTAATAACCCGGTCTGAATTAAGTAACAGGAAGAAGATGATAAAACTTCCCTATGGTCTCAACCCTCCCATCCCACAGTATAGAGTTTTCTAGTACAAATTATTGTTATAGATAACTAATAGTGTTAAGATTATTTTTAATCCATAAAGTATGCTTTAGTTTGTTGATGTATAAATCAATTTAAATTCAGCCACAGTGTTAATGCATAATGATATTCGCTGTAAGATAGTAAAATCTCGATTCGCCCAGAAATGTCGAAAATGTTACAGACATTTCGACGAGTAGAATGCTCTAGAGACATCTAGATGTCAGCGAACAGAGTATAAATACTCGCGAAGGTTGGCATCGATAATCAGTATTAGTACGATTATTTAAGTGTATACATCGCAATTATTAGTGGTATAATTGACTAAGTTCTAAATAAAGTGGCGTGAATAGTACATCTAAAACGTAAAGTGTTTTATTTCTTTTATTAAAGTTGCAATAAAAGAACTCAAGAGGTTTATTTTAAAGGAAATAAACCAAAAACATTATTGAAAAGGCAGTAACGTAACATTTGGTGTCAGAAGTGAAATTGCAAAAATAAAATAAATTAAAAAAAAAAAAAAAAAAAAAAAAAAAAAAAAAAATTGACAGCAATGAAATTTGAAGAACTTAAAGTGGAACAGCTCAAGAAAGAGTTGAGCAAGTTAGATCTACCAACTGCAGGAAATAAAGCAGAACTGCAGAAGAGGTTAATAGATGAATTCGAGCGACGCAATATTGACATTGGTAGCCACGAATTCGAGGATAAAGAAGAAGTAGAGGTATGTACTCGTGCAGTTGCAAGTAGTATGGATTTAAATACAATGTTTGCCGCTATGATGGAGCAAATGAAGAAAATATCTGAAGATAATTCCAAAAGCATGGTGATGATGATCAAAGAAAATTCGAGCGATATTCTGGCTGAAACTTCTAGAAAAATTGATAAAAATCTAAAAAAATGGAACAGAAATCGAGCACCATCCTGGCTGAAATACAAGAGAATTCTAGAATTACCAATGATAAGCTTCAGGCTACTAATGAAAAACTTGAGAAGCTGCAAGAGATTTCAACTATTATAAGTGAAAGAGTTGACGATCTGGAAATAGAATTTAACCATAAGCTGTCGGATGTAAAAACACTAGTCACGGCCCCTTGTTTTGATGGTAGTGTTCCATTTAATGTTTTTAAGTTACAGTTTGATACAGCTGCTAACAGAAATGCATGGAACAGTGATGAAAAGGCCATAGAGCTAATTCTTGCACTAAAGGGGACTGCAGCTGAAATTCTAGAAAGTGTACCAGTAAGTTGCAGAAACAATTATGATGACGTGAAGATGGCACTGCAGCGTAAATATGGTGGCGACCACAAAAAGGAAATATAAAAAATGGAATTACGTGGTAGAATGCAAAAGGCTAATGAGACATTACAGGACTTCGCACTGGAGATTGAGCGGTTGGTGCAGCTTACCTATCCTGGTGAGAGTCATTCATTATTGGATCATTTCAAAACTGAGGCATTTGTAAACGGTATTCGGGATGCAGATATAAAATTTGCGGTAGTTGAAATCCCAAAAGTCTACCTTGCCCTAGCCCAGGAAACCGCTAGAATTATTTCAAGACCACAAATAGGCAAGGTGCGAAGGCTCGATGTGACCACCAATGGTGAAAGGGATATTGTTCAGGATATAAAAGAGGCTGTTGTGGAAGCTTTAAGCGAGAAGCAAACTTAAACTAAAGTAAAATGCTATAATTGCGGAAAGATTGGTCACATGCAGAGAAACTGTAGAGCACAAAAGAAACGATCAAGATCTGCTTCACCGCCCAGAAACAACCAGCGGGCTAATCACCACTCATCGCAGGAGTCACCGTTAAACTAAAAAGAGCTAGCACTGCGGGGCATGAGCTAGCTCCCACATCTAAGGGCCCCACAATCTCCATCTCAGTAATGCAACAGAATAACAGAAATCTTACTGCTTGTGGCTATATCAACGGTCAAAAACGGGTTCTGACTGTGGACACTGGGACATCTCATTCAATAATTAGGCCTGATTTAATACAACAGTCCATCGAACCACTACGTGGTGTAAGTCTAGGAACAGCTACGGGGGAGCCTGCCACTGTCTATGGGAAAGTAAGAGCTAAATTATGTACGGCCAATATAAGCGCCCACCATGTGTTTATTGTGGCTCATATTGTAGATGAAGTAATCATTGGCTCAGATTTTATGATTGGACAAGGTATTCAACTGGATATGGGTCAACAAATTATGACTTGGCGTAATGTTGAAATTCCCCTTGATGTTGGATACGAACTCAAGGCACATGTAAGACAGTTACTCGTCCTTGAACGTGAAAAATTGCCACCTAAGTCAGAAACCATTGTATGGGCGCGAATGGAGGGAGATTGTGAGGACAACAACAGATTATGGGTGGTAGAGCCAACAGCAATTGCAGGTGATATAGTAACAGCGAATACCCTCGTTAAACCCAGCAACAGCTTAGTTCCTGTAAGAGTTTTAAATTTGTCCAACAGCGAAAAGGTCCTTACGCAGAATTTTAAGATTGCACAATGTGCTTCAACGGGGGCAATAATAAGTTGCGAGAACCATCCAGACGCAGCTAAAAAGAGTACCAAGGACCAGGAACTACTAGAGGAACATGTGCGGAAATGGACCGAATATCTACGGCCGCCCGAGAGAAATAAGGCAAGACAATTGCTAAAGAAATATGCCTTTATATTTGCGTCAAAAGGTCAAAACCAGGGCAGAACGTCAATCGTGAAACACGAAATTAACACCGGCGACGCTAAGCCAATTAAACAGGCCCCAAGAAGCATTCCTCTAGCAAAACGAAATGAAGTTAGAGAACTGGTTAATGAAACGGAACAGGATGGCATAATAAAACCATCATCAAGTCCCTGGAGTTCACCGGTGGTTTTGGTAAAAAAGAAAGATGGAAGTACTAGATTTTGCGTAGACTACAGGAAACTTAATGACGTCACCAAGAAGGACAGTTATCCATTGCCTAGCATTGATGACACCCTAGACACGTTAGCTGGAACAGAATGGTTCTCCACATTGGACTTGCAGACAAGGATAAAGAGAAAACTGCTTTTAGTGCAAGTGATGGCTTATGGCAGTTTAATGTAATGCCATTTGGGCTCTGTAATGCTCCAGCTACATTCGAGCGTTTGATGGAACAGGTGTTGAAAGGTCTCTACCGAAAGACATGTTTGGTGTACCTTGATGACATAATTGTCATGGGAAAAACATTTGATGAGCACCTGAAAAACCTCGAAGAGGTGTTAAAACGTATATCTATGGTATAACAAATAACGGCTTCGCTAACTAAAACTTCTCTACATGTAAAAAAGATACAGAAATTAATCTAGACGGGAAAATAATGAACGAATACATAAACAAAATACATACATACTATGTATGTATGTACATATGTATTGTATATGCAATCGTGAGCAACTTACATTTTATTTGAGTACCGATACATACCAATATAAGTGGGCGGGCTTCAACCCTTAAATTTAAAATTTTTATTTTTTTTATTCTGAATCGGGTGGCATAAACATATGTATATATTTTTTGTTAACTAACTTCACATCAGCCGAAAAATTTTACATCAAAATGTTACAGAAGTGCACTTAAGTAAATGCTTGTGTAGTTAATTTCAATATAAGCGTAAAAAAATGCAAAAATATTTTATAATTTTGTTGTTGCTTTCTACAGAAATTTTTATTGCGTTTTAAAATTCAAAAAATTAATTTCAATGTAATTTTTGGAGTTGCGTTGCGTTTTACGCAATTAGGGCCTAAATAACAAACGTCGGCTTCGCCTTCCACCGTAATCAAGGATTTTCACCTCTATAGTTAACAAACACCGGCTTCGCTAACTAAAACTTTTCTGCAGGGCGAAAGGATTTTCTCCTGTTTTGTATACCAAACACTAAAAACTCTTGTATTTTCGCAAACTCTTCCCCGCTTCTTAATGAGGTAAGAATTTTTTAAAAGATTTTGTAAATAAAAGATTGATTCAAAAATTTTAAAATTATATCAATATATTGGCCATATTTATAAAGTCCATAACTCGAACTATGCTTTTACGCCACTTTTTTCACTTAATATTTTCTTCTTATTTTTCAATTTTCTATCACTAAGTACTTGTTTTTTATTGGGAGTTGCGTCGGTAAACTATGTTTAAGCCAATTTTTTATGGTTTTTTTTATCTAACGTACCTAGTTTATCTACAGTTGTGGACCATAAAAGTTTTGTCTTCAATTTATAATATGTATGTACGTGTAACTCATTAATTTATAAATATAAATTTCCGGCACGAAGCTTTTAGTTTAAGAGCTATAAAGATTGAAAGGCCTACAATGCTTTAAAGGTTCTCCAGTTAATAGGAAACTAGTTTTGATACAAGTTTGATATAAATATACGTGCATGCTCTGACAATCGCAAAACGCTTAACAATTGCGATTCTGATTTGAAATCGCATAATATATTTTCTCTAAATTGCAATAGCAAAAAGTTAAGCGACTTCAAATCGTAAAAGTATGTTCAAGGGAACGACTATTTTTAAGAAACTATGTATGTCAGATCGCAAGCAAACCCCAGGAGTTTCAAAAAACCATAAAATAAATCTGGCGTTTTGTGAAAAAGGTATTTTTTGAAAACCACATTAAATAATATGAATTTTCTTAAATAAATTCTTAATCGGTAAATTATTAAAATATTTGTGTGCACTATTTAAACGGAATTGTTATGCCTTTTCAAATATATTTTGGTTGAATATTATCATGAACCAAATAGATAATTATGATATAGGGAAAATAGTTTTACACGAACACAGTCTCAAAGCTGTATTTGTAAACAAGAGTTGAAAAAAATTGGTGAGTTAATTACTCTACTCGTATTGTAAATTTATTTCAAAGTTTTAAAATTCTCTATCAATATTTAAAAGTGTTAGTTAAATCTGAACAATATGAGTATTATTTGAAAATGCTTTAAAATACCTTTCATATGAGTAGTCCACTTGCAAAGTCCGCTATGTTAATGATACAAAATGCTGGGAAAATCGATTAAAATCGTTTTTTTTTTGAAACTGAACTGTCAAGAAATATATGTAGAGAGTTTTGCAGGAGTATTAAATATGTAACCAGAAATTGTAGCTTTTACAGATTTTTTTTATTTTTTTAAATCCATAGCGGTGTTTGCAAGTGGACTACTCATATGTTGTATAAAACATGCCAAATTTTTAACCCATAAACAGCCATTTTACAATTTTTTTTACTAACTAATTTTACAAAATTGCCTTTATGTAAAAATGTTTCCTATATAACGGTACAATTTTATGAAGAACACTGAAGGCTTTCAAATGATATACCTTTTGGAACTCTAGCATATAAGGTAACAAAGTTTACACTTGAAAGATATATTGGAAAAGAATTTTAAAATTTTTAAAACATTGTGCTTAGGCGATGAAAACATATATTTATAAAACTTCTTCGAAGAGTATCAAAAAGGTGTATAAATAACGACTTTGTGGTAAGCTGAGTTAGTATTCTTGATTTAAGGACAGATTTGTATTGAATTTTCATTTCCTACACCACCATACATCGATTTATGATAAAGAGCTTTTAGTATACTATTTAACTTAGAATCACTTTGAGTTAATTTTAGCATGTCGGTTTGATCAGCTCGCTCACTTTATTTGTATCTACGTAAATCTTGCGGCTATTCTAAAAATATTTGAATAGAATTTGTTGTATACATTATTTGACAATTGAATAAGTAGTCAATTAAGTACGCATTGACAATACTGAAATCCGTGTATTATTTCACCTAGTCCCTTTCAATAGAGCAAAAGTAAAGGTGAATTAATTAATTTAATATTTAACTCAAATTTAGATGATTACCAAGATTTTTGTAGCGGTCTATATATGACCTGAGCCTCATAAAAAACCACTTAAGAAAATTTAATTTATCGACATAAATCTCTTTCAAACATTGCTAATGGTTTTTACTTATATCGTAATTAATAATTTTATGTCGGTAGGTTCGAATTGATGTAAATATCAACTGCCTCTGGGTCGTGGTGCTTATAGCCTTCTACATACAGTGGTTCAATGGCATAATCGGACAAGTGTTTGCAATACCAAAATATTCTCTAAACTTTTTTAAAAAATGTTATCAATTAATAGTTTTTCACTTTTTCTACACTTTATATTCTCCTCTTCCCAAAAAAAAAAACTCTTGTCCGATTATGCGATGGAACCACTGTATGTATCTATATAAACGTCAACAATACAAATTGTTTTTGGAATGTTCATAACTATTCATTGGTCCTTCATATGATCCATTACCAAATTTTACTTATTTAAAATAATTTACTATGGATCCAAAATATTGAATTCTCTTAAATATCATTTTGTATAATATATGTACAGTACGAAGTGGTGTAGGGTGTCATATGGTCGGGATGACCCGACCATACTTTTTTTATTGCTTATTTTTAGACTTAGCGAAGAAGGAACATTTAAAATAAATTCACAACAATTTAATGATTATGAATTGATGATTGCTTCACATATTGTTGTGCCTAGTGACATTTCAGTAAGTTGGGGCGATATTGCTGGTTTGGATAACGTTGTTCAAGAATTGCGTGAATCTGTAGTACTTCCTGTTCGTCATCGTAATTTTTTCAGTCAGTCGAAGTTGTGGCAAGCCCCAAAAGGAGTGTTACTACATGGTCCGCCAGGTTGTGGAAAAACATTAATTGCAAAAGCAACAGCTAAAGAAGCAGGTATGCGGTTTATAAATTTAGACGTCGCTACACAAGTCAGACGACAAGTGGTATGGAGAGTCGCAAAAGCTTGCATCTGCCGTTTTTTCTCTTGCATTAAAAATCCAACCGTGTATAGTTTTTATTGATGAAATCGATTCATTTTTAAGAAGCCGAAATTCAAATGACCACGAGGCGACTGCAATGATGAAAACACAATTCATGATGCTTTGGGATGGTCTGAATACAAATAGCAATGCCACTGTTATTGTCATGGGAGCAACGAATAGACCACAGGATTTAGACAAGGCAATTCTTAGACGAATGCCTGCACAATTCCATATTGGATTACCTAGTATAGATCAGCGACTAGAAATATTAAAACTAATTTTAAATTCGGAAATTGTTCATGAATTGGTAGATTTGAATCGACTTGCCAAGCTAACCAATGGGTTCTCTGGATCAGATTTAAGAGAAATGTGCAGGAATGCGTCGGTTCTTCGAATGAGACAGTTTATGCGATTAAATGAAAATAAGATTTCTATTAAAACTAACGAATCTTCTGATATATTGCATAGTTGTAATGTTACTAATAATGAAATATTAGCTATTACAATGGAAGATTTACTAAAATCATATGACAAAATGAAGGAATCTAAAATGCATACAGGCCAGCTGTTCTTGGAGAGCAGAATTGAATTAGACTAAAAATTACGTTTTATATTGTTTTGATGCGAATATGTATGTATGTTGTTGTTGAATAATAAAATAAAGATGGCTAAAAATTAAAGCTTAAAAACGAAAGAAATATCCTAGTATTGAATGTTAAAATATTTAAATACAAAATCATGTTAAATCACTGTAAGAACAGATAACCGAAGTTACTGTACAAACAGATGAACGAAATCACTGCAGGAACGGACAACCGAAGTTACTGTACAGTGTAACGGTCCATACTGCACTCGGCCCTATCTCTTGGGAGACCATCGCTACCTATTCTTCCGACCGTGCTCAGGGCTATGGGGTGGTGTTCTTGTCTCCCTTAAGACTGGTTAAAAACCGCTAAAAATTAAATTTAAAAGGTACCTAAAAGTAACCTATGTTAACCGTCGAAAAATAAAAAAAAATAAATAAAAATTAATAACCCGGTCTGAATTAAGTAACAGGAAGAAGATGATAAAACTTCCCTATGGTCTCAACCCTCCCATCCTCGCTATCGTACCGTTTATTCTTTAGATAGCCCTTTTGTCTCGTTGAATGTCCTCGCTCACCCTGACTCCTACTTGTAGGTCCTACATCTACAGTAAAACTTACATTAGCTGGTTCTTCCCGCTCTAACAAGTTTTCGCGACTTCTAGTCAAAGGCATGTTTTAAAATTTTATGATAAATACAATTTTCCACTACTAAGTTAATCAAACAAAAGCTAGGTAGTATATAAAAAAAATATAAAAAAAAAATTATGTACTAAATTCCAGACACATGTTAAAAAAAAAATAAAAAAATAATGGTGTTATAAAATTTCAAATGAGTATAATATAGTCGTTTTGAATGACAATACAAAAATCTCAAAATGAAATTTTAAAACGAAGCAAAATAAATAAATAGTTGAGATTTATAATAGGTAAGTATTCGAACTTTTCAAGTACAAAAATCCTATTCGTAATCATCTACTTGTTAATAAAATTTAGAAAGAAAAGTTCCAAATAAAATAAAAAGTTTCATGCGTACGATTTGTGAGTAGGATCTCGAAATGTCCAAGATCTAAAATCTCAAACAAAATAACGTACACATTAAAAATAAAAAAAACATACGGTTCAGATCAAAAATTAATTTGAAGTCCATAAATCCATTATGTTAAAAGAAATAAAAAAAAAATAGTTAACACCACGATGATATTATTTATGTTGTGAGACCAACAGCAAAAATATATATATAAATATTATTTTTTTTTTCCTTAGCAGCAGCTAAATATTTAACTCGATAGTATGTCGAGCTTACAAAAAGTAACCTATATTAACCGTCGAAAAATAAAAAAAAAATTAATAACCCGGTCTGAATTAAGTAACAGGAAGAAGATGATAAAACTTCCCTATGGTCCCAACCCTCCCATCCTCGCTATCGTACCGTTTATTCTTTAGATAGCCCTTTTGTCTCGTTGAATGTCCTCGCTCACCCTGACTCCTACTTGTAGGTCCTACATCTACAGTAAAACTTACATTAGCTGGTTCTTCCCGCTCTAACAAGTTTTCGCGACTTCTAGTCAAAGGCATGTTTTAAAATTTTATGATAAATACAATTTTCCACTACTAAGTTAATCAAACAAAAGCTAGGTAGTATATAAAAAAAATATAAAAAAAAAATTATGTACTAAATTCCAGACACATGTTAAAAAAAAAAAAATAAAAAAATAATGGTGTTATAAAATTTCAAATGAGTATAATATAGTCGTTTTGAATGACAATACAAAAATCTCAAAATGAAATTTTAAAACGAAGCAAAATAAATAAATAGTTGAGATTTATAATAGGTAAGTATTCGAACTTTTCAAGTACAAAAATCCTATTCGTAATCATCTACTTGTTAATAAAATTTAGAAAGAAAAGTTCCAAATAAAATAAAAAGTTTCATGCGTACGATTTGTGAGTAGGATCTCGAAATGTCCAAGATCTAAAATCTCAAACAAAATAACGTACACATTAAAAATAAAAAAAACATACGGTTCAGATCAAAAATTAATTTGAAGTCCATAAATCCATTATGTTAAAAGAAATAAAAAAAAAATAGTTAACACCACGATGATATTATTTATGTTGTGAGACCAACAGCAAAAATATATATATAAATATTATTTTTTTTTTTCCTTAGCAGCAGCTAAATATTTAACTCGATAGTATGTCGAGCTTACAGGTTTTATGCTGTTGTGCCCCACGTTGGGCGCCATTAAATTTATGTAACGGTCCATACTGCACTCGGCCCTATCTCTTGGGAGACCATCGCTACCTATTCTTCCGACCGTGCTCAGGGCTATGGGGTGGTGTTCTTGTCTCCCTTAAGACTGGTTAAAAACCGCTAAAAATTAAATTTAAAAGGTAGCTAAAAGTAACCTATATTAACCGTCGAAAAATAAAAAAAAATAAATAAAAATTAATAACCCGGTCTGAATTAAGTAACAGGAAGAAGATGATAAAACTTCCCTATGGTCTCAACCCTCCCATCCTCGCTATCGTACCGTTTATTCTTTAGATAGCCCTTTTGTCTCGTTAAATGTCCTCGCTCACCCTGACTCCTACTTGTAGGTCCTACATCTACAGTAAAACTTACATTAGCTGGTTCTTCCCGCTCTAACAAGTTTTCGCGACTTCTAGTTAAAGGCATGTTTTAAAATTTTATGATAAATACAATTTTCCACTACTAAGTTAATCAAACAAAAGCTAGGTAGTATATAAAAAAAATATAAAAAAAAAATTATGTACTAAATTCCAGACACATGTTAAAAAAAAAATAATGGTGTTATAAAATTTCAAATGAGTATAATATAGTCGTTTTGAATGACAATACAAAAATCTCAAAATGAAATTTTAAAACGAAGCAAAATAAATAAATAGTTGAGATTTATAATAGGTAAGTATTCGAACTTTTCAAGTACAAAAATCCTATTCGCAATCATCTACTTGTTAATAAAATTTAGAAAGAAAAGTTCCAAATAAAATAAAAAGTTTCATGCGTACGATTTGTGAGTAGGATCTCGAAATGTCCAAGATCTAAAATCTCAAACAAAATAACGTACACATTAAAAATAAAAAAAACATACGGTTCAGATCAAAAATTAATTTGAAGTCCATAAATCCATTATGTTAAAAGAAATTAAAAAAAAGTAGTTAACACCACGATGATATTATTTATGTTGTGAGACCAACAGCAAAAATATATATGTATATAAATATTATTTTTTTTTTTCCTTAGCAGCAGCTAAATATTTAACTCGATAGTATGTCGAGCTTACAACAGATGATACAAGTCACTGTCGAAACAGTTGAACAAAATCACTCTAGGAACCAGGGTTGTCAGAAGTTTTTCAAACTATCCCTAATTTGTAGGTTAGTTAATCACTATCGGCCATGTGCTGAAAATCTCATGATTTGAAAATCACATTCGATCTGAAAATCGCCAATTTTATTTAACCATGTGCTAGAGTTCACGCGTTTTGTTTTTTTTTTCGAAGTAGTGGTCGAAAAATAAAACATGTTTTAGCTGTCAAATTTGAACAAAAAAAAACCGTAACTATTTTTAGTACTTTTTTTATAAAACATTTTTTTTTATTTATTGACATACACGTATTAAATTATGGGCTCCCACTACAATATTGAAATTTTTTATGCTTCAATGGGGAGAAAAAAGTACCAAAAAGGGGAAATACGGAGTAAACGGGTAAAATCTTTATTTTGGTACTTTCTTGTCACCCCATCTATCTTTTAAACTAATAAGCATAGAAATAAGGGTTATATCACATTTGAAACTTATCTAAAAAATTCAAATACAAATTTGGTACTTTTTCGAAATTCGGACGTTAGGGGTAAAAACCGTTACTATTTTTGGTACTTTTTTACAAAACATTTTTTTTTTACTCATTGACATATACGTATTAAATTATGGGCTCCTACTACAATATTGAAATTTTTTATGCTTTAATGGGGAGAAAAAAGTACCAAAAAGGGGAAATACGGGAAATTTTATTTCTTACACTAGGTTTTTGGTTCCACAACTGACAATTTTTTTAATTATCGTTAATATTGGACCTAGAAACATAAACTTCAACATGCAATGTCCTGAGTGGATAAGAACCTCTGAGGGTACTTTTTGGTATTTTTTGATCTTCAACTGGGACTTTTTGGTACTTTTTGTTCTTTACCTGTTACTTTTTGAATTTCCGTTAAATTTGGACCTATAAACATAAAATTAAACATGCAAGTTCCCAAGTGAATGAGAATCTGTAAGAGTGGTTTTTTGGTACTTTTTCGTACTGTATTATTTGCCAACAGGTACTTATTGAATTTTTGTTAGTATTGCAGCTTCAAACATAAAATTAAACCAGCAAAGCTGGTACTTTTTTGTACTTTATTGTGTGCTTTTATTGTTGTTCATTAAATAAAAAAGAGAACAGGTGCCTGGTACTATTTCGAAATTCGGCTCTTTTAGGGAGTAAAAGTGTAAAACCTGAATTTTGGTTCTTTTTTGTCCCCCATCTACCGTTTAAATCAATGCACATAGAAATAAAAATTATATAAAATTCGTAACTTATCTAAAAAATGCCAAGTGAAAATTTTGTCAAAAATTATTTTTGGGAATGAAATATTTTATTAATTAATTTGTACTTTTTCTGAATTCGAACGTTTAAGAGGTAAAAATCGTACGTAATTTTGTTACTTTTTCCAAGATATTTTTTCTTCATCTTTATTATTATTTTCATCGCACAGCCTAAACGCCTGAAGCTAAAAAGTTGACATTTGGACCTGAGGCAGGCCTCTCGCCAAATCGATCACGCTGACCTCATATCTGCTAAGCTAAAGGAGATACAAAAAAATTTAATACTTATTGTGGTTCAATAAAAAAAGGCGGTAAAAACGGAAATTCGCTAACCTCATATCTGCTAAACTAAAAGGGATACAAACAAATTGAATACCTATTATTGATCATTAAAATAAGCGGACAGGTGTCTAGCACTTTTTTGAAATAAGGAGTAAACGGGTAAAACCTGTATTTTAAAACTTTTTTGCTATGCCATCTATCTTTTAAACCAATAAACATTAAAATAAAAAAATATACAAATACAAATTTGATGCGTTTCGAAATTCGAACGTTCAAGGGGTGAAAATCGTACCTAATTCTGTTATTTTTTTCAAAACATTTTTCTTCATCTACCTATATAATATAAAATTGTAAAGTTACTGAATGATTCATCATCGCACGACCTAAACGCCTGAACTAAAATGCTGAAATTAGCCCGGGAGGTTGGCCTCTCGCGAAATCGATTACCTATGACGGGAGTTTTGGAAATTTTTATGGTTAGAGGGTAAAAAGATTAAAACGGGAAATTCCCTAACCTGATGTTCATTAAAATAATAAGCGGTTAGGTGTCTGGTACTTTTTTGAAATTAGACCCTTTTGGGGAGTAAAC
This sequence comes from Pollenia amentaria, assembly GCA_943735925.1. NCBI lineage: Eukaryota > Metazoa > Arthropoda > Insecta > Diptera > Polleniidae > Pollenia > Pollenia amentaria. The sequence continues at coordinate 89,430,540 of OX031007.1, read as the reverse complement.
CTGTATCTTGAAACTTTTTTGCCACGCCATCTATCTATTAAACCAATAAACATTGAAATAAAAAAATATCACATTCGTAACGTATCTAAAAAATACAAATAAAAATTTTCGAAATACGAACGTTTAGAGGTACAAGTCGTCCCTTTACAAAGTAGCGGGTTTAAACCTAGAAACATAAACTTTGGCGTAAAAATATGTCCACATAAGAAAAAGGGGCGCTAACGAAGTAGCGGGTTAAATGCTAGTATATATATAAATATATATATATATAGGAAACTAAATTCAATATTTTTGTTCTAAACTTTTTAGAAGTCTTTTAAAAATGGGTTTTTGTGGACAGCGTATAATTGGCGAACAGCTATATACGTTGTATTTAATTGGCGAACATGGCTGAATAATATGCTCCTTGTATATGAAATTTTTTGTTGCCATGTTCCCACATTATTATTCCCAAATTCTTTGTCGGGGCAAATTCAAGAGTGAATGTTAAAATATTAGTTGAAAATATAAAAAAAAGAAAATTTTTTGTTTATTCTACATTAAGTGTAAAAAATAATAATAAACGAAAATATGTAAAACTGTATATTAATTGTAGATTTATGCGGGGGTTTGAACAGTGGACTTTATATGGGCCTATGATAAACTATGGACTGATTTTCACAAAATTGTTTAGTATTTTTAGGTTATATAAAACGAATATATGCAAAATCTTATACCAATAATTGCATTCCGCTACTAATTATGTTAGTTTTTAACCAAATTATCAATTTTTGAGGTTGGTTGTTAGATATTTGGATTCATAATTGTTATCCTACTGAACCGATCTTGTTGCATGTTAATCCCAAACTGCCAAGGATAACTAAAAACAATTTGACATCAATACATCCACCATTTTTATTGTAACAGTTTTATGGATTCACAAAACAATATTTCTTAAAACAAATTATAGGAAATTGTTATTAATAACGTCTGAAATGTTTTTTTAATCAGTAAACGTTGTGTAAAATCAAATAAACATTTGATAATAATTGTGGTTACATGTGGGACTTCAAGTATTTGTTAAGTGTGACTTAGAATTACTGAAGAACTCAGAATATATATACTTAGTGGGGCGAATAATTAAAAATTTCACACGGTGTGATAAACTTAGTATACCCTCATTTTTCGATGTAATATGTATTTAACTGGGAAATCTAAATTCAATATTATAAAAAATGTAAAAAGTAGCACATGTAGAACACAAAAGTAAAAGAATAACGATTTCAATTCCCTTATATCCCCTTTTTGCATGGCATATTTCATTTTATGTTTCTTAGTCCAATCCTAATGAAAATTAAAACAAGTACCAGTTAAAGAACGAAAAAGTACCAAATATATCCCTTTAAAGATTCACATTCACTCAGGACAATGCATTTTTACTTTTATTTTTTAAGTCCAATAATAACGGAAATTCATAAAGTAACAGTTACTGACCAAAAAAGTACCAACAAGTTCTCACATAGTCTTATCACTCTGGATATTGCATGTTGAATTTTTTGTTTCTAGGTCCAATATTAACGGTAATTAAATAAACGATCTTCACCCTTAAACGTTCGAATTTCAAAAAAGTACCAAGCTTTTATTTGTATGTTTTAAATAAGTTTTTTAAATTTCGCCCCTGCGGCGCCTAGGATGCCCCTAGACAGGTCAAATGTATGAGCAACCCAGCTTTATTTTTCAACCCCATCATTTGTTTCAAACGTACCTACCCGCTATGTCATTTCTTAAGGGGGCTCCGATACAAAATTTTTAATGTAGGCAAGAAATATATTGAAGAAAAACTCCCATAAATGCCTGGGAGTCGCCTCCAGGAAGATAGAATGTATAAACCGACCTCCATTATTTTTTTGTTCTTAACATTTTCTACTACGACTTTTTGACATATGCGCCAACCCAATAATGATCTTGCTATTTGTACTTCACAGTTATAAAAAACAAAAAAGGAAAAATTAAATTGTTTTCCGCCTTTTAACTGTCAGTAGGTGAGCTGTCAAATGAGGCGATGGAAATTTACGATTGACTATATGGCCATTTTTTTTTTTTTTTTTTTTTTTTTTTGTATAATTGGTAATGGTTGGTATTTACATTTTTTGTAAATATTTAATAATTAACATATATCTAAAATTTTAAAAAAGCAGGAACAAAAAAATTTTATTTTTTTCAAAACTTCAACGATATCTCTAAAACTACCGAGAAAATTTAAAAACAATGTAAGTACGGCTTAAAGATAAAATTGTTGCCGAGTTTCAGGTTTTTTTAAACTGTGAACCGTTTTCAAGTTATTCCAATATATGTGGTGAAAGTGCCTTCATTTTGGACGTACGGTATATCTGGAAAAGTCGAGCTGATAGAAAAAACATAGATTCGATTTGAAACCAGCAACTTCAAATTAGTAAAAATTTGCTATAGAGTTCCAGGCCGCAAAATGACTGTTCCCCAGTGTTATTATACATTTTTTGTAACTTTTTAAAAAGTTTTAAACATAATTTATTAAATTAATGTACGAAAATGATACATGAATGCAAACATACATATTATGTATGTATATATCGTCACCTAAACTTCAACGGGGCGTAACAACAAAACAATTCGAAATAGAGTTTTTTTTATTGACTTTTGTTAGTTTTATTAAACCACATGTTCACAAAAACTTTTAAATCCCTGCGATCAAATATGGCGACTTTTTTACAGTCTATACGGTAATACGATGTATTACGACTTTGAAGAATCAAAATATGTATTATGAAATTCTCTTCTTGTTTAATATAAAAAAAATTATTGTAGGTATAATTCGTGTTTACACGGATGGTATAACCCTCCAGCCACACGATCAAGATTTTCTTGATAGCTTTTTTTACATACACTGTTTGTCAAAACTTATATAAATTGAAAGCTGTGACGTAGGCTACACGCAATTTTTAAGCAATTTACTTTCCAGATGTCATCAAGAAAACAATTTATATAGCCAAACGAAAAATTTGCTCACTTAACATCTAATCAGCTGTTAAATTGCACGAAAAATTGCCAAACAAATGGAAAAGTAAAATGGAGAGCAATCTCGTAGTCAATGTATAAATTGTGAGCGTGTTAGTAAAAAAATGAGAGTGAGAGCAAATTGAAAGGAATTGAAAGACAAAACTTGATCGTGCGGCTGTAGGCCAAGTACAATAAAAGCAAAGATATTAAACAGCTGAGTTAATAACAAAAAAAACAGATTGTTACAGTTACCACCTCCATCTGATAGCTTTAAAATGAGGTATGTCCCATCAGGTCTTCCAGTTTGTCCAAAATTTTCAAAAATCCCTCAGAGAATCACTACTAGTACATCTGAGAACTTACAAAATTTTTTTAAAAATAGCCCAGAGGTTTTTTTCTCAAAAAGCAAAATAGATTACAAATTTGGGGTAATTAGCTTTAAAATGAGGTATGTACCATCCTGTAAGGTCTTCCAGTTTGTCCAAAATTTTCAAAAATCCCTCAGAGAATCACTACTAGTACATCTGAGAACTTACAAAATTTTTTAAAAATAGCCCAGAGGTTTTTTTCTCCAAAAGCAAAATAGACTACAAATTTAGGCGTAATTAGCTTTAAACTGAGGTATGTCCCATCCTGTAAGGTCTTCCAGTTTGTCCAAAAATTTCAAAAATCCCTCAGAGAATCACAACTAGTACATCTGAGAACTTACAAAATTTTTTAAAAATATCCCAGAGGTTTTTTTCTCCAAAAGCAAAATAGATTACAAATTTTGGCGTAATTAGCTTTAAACTGAGGTATGTCCCATCCTGTAAGGTCTTCCAGTTTGTCCAAAATTTTCAAAAATCCTTCAGAGAATCACTACTAGTACATCTGAGAACTTACAAAATTTTTTAAAAATAGCCCAGAGGTTTTTTTCTCCAAAAGCAAAATAGATTACAAATTTGGGCGTAATTAGATTTAAAATGAGGTTTGTCCCATCCTGTAAGGTCTTCCAGTTTGTCCAAAATTTTCAAAAATCCCTCAGAGAATCACTACTAGTACATCTGAGAACTTACAAAATTTTTTAAGAATAGCCCAGAGGTGTTTTTCTCCAAAAGCAAAATAGATTACAAATTTGGGCGTAATTAGCTTTAAAATGAGGTATGTCCCATCCTGTAAGGTCTTCCAGTTTGTCCAAAATTTTCAAAAATCCCTTAGAGAATCACTACTAGTACATCTGAGAACTTACAAAATTTTTTAAAAATAGCCCAGAGGTTTTTTTCTCCAAAAGCAAAATAGATTACAAATTTTGGCGTAATTAGCTTTAAAATGAGGTATGTCCCATCCTGTAAGGTCTTCCAGTTTGTCCACATATTGTATTTGTAATACAATTTTTTAGTTCTTTCAAATTTCATTAAATATGTAACAAATACGAAGATACATACATATGTATGTATTTAATAATTTGATATTTGAAACATGTCACAAATACGAAAACATATTTAATAGCTTGTCAAAAACATATTTGGAAAAATGTCCCAAATACGAAAAACGTATTTGAAATATGTGAAGACGTAAGATGTTACGTCGAAACATATTTAGTTCGACATATTTATCTTCACCCACATCTTAAAACCGACCATTATTATAAAAAGATGGAACATAAAATAGTGGAAGCCAATAAAAAAAAATATGTAAGTATTATTGCAAAATTTTTTAATTTTAAACGGCATACTATAAAATTTAAAAAATAACGTTATAAAAAAAATCTTAAGCTTTTCTTCTCTTATTTTAAATTTTATTTAATATGGGGCATTCTTTGTGAAGCGAACAACCAAATAAAAATATTGTTGGAATACCTTTATATTTGGCATAACTATAGTTCTAGTAGATTTGAAAAGGTAGGCGAAATAAAGTGGTAAAGTGCGATTTAGTGGGGTTGGTCATATATCTGAGCCATCTAGGAGCATCCTACGCGCTGCAGGGGCCTAATTTAAGAGTCTTAGCGATACAAATGCAGCGCGTATTCAGCTCTTAGTTGGGTTAAATGTATGGTCAACCCCTTTAAACTTTTCATATCGATCTTTTATTTCTAATAAACCTATCCGATATCTTCAGGCCTTAAGGGTGCTCCTATACAAAATTTTCAATACAGACTAGAAATATATTGAAGAAAAAGGTCCCATAACCGCACAGCAGTCGCCCTTAGGGGGATAACATGTGTGAGTTTTTAGTTCTTAACTTTTTCTCAAAACATACTTGCCCCTTATCCCCACTTTTAACGGGGGCTCCCCTACAAATATCGCGTTTTAAGAAATTCTTAAATTGAATTAAAATTTTTCGACTTTTGTGAATAATATCAAAAGTTGTAAACATGTTTTGATTATTTATGGTTTGAAAGGATTTGAAGATTAGCTGCATTTTGAAATTTCTAATGAAACAAAAATTTCGAAATTTGGCTAAAAAATTTATATTATAAAAAAAAAAAATATCAATGAAATAAAATGAAATTATAATATTAAACCTTTCTTCATAAGCAAATAATTTTTTACATTTAGTTAGAAATTTTTCCATTTATAATAGTCATGTGCGATTTTCCACGGTTCAACAATGCAATAACGTAAAGGAATTTTTATAACTTTTAAACGAATAGATGTCCCATAATAAAATGATGTTTTAAATTGGTCATTTCCGGTTTTGCAGATGAAAAAAAAATTTTTTTCAAATTAGTTTGGTTTCATTTAAAGATCAATCGATTTTCTAAAACTTAAAATTTTTTTTGGTTTGATTAGTTTTTAGTTCGAAAAAATAAGTTAAAAAAACACTTTACCACCCCGTAACTCGACAAATAAACATCATAGCAAAAATTATTGCGCACACTCATTCATATATACTATAACTATAGTTATGCCAAATATAAAGGTATTCCAACCATATTTTTATTGGGTTGTCCGCTTCACAAGTAATGCCCCATAATAAATAAAGAAATTAAAAATACGAGAAGAAAAGTTTTTCTTTAAAAATGGGAAGATCGATTTTGGTTTTAAACCCATGGTTTCTTGGGCAAACCTTCTTAGAATTCGTCGTAGATTACGATTTTGAGAACCGCTTGCTCGAGAATAAAATTGACCCACTCTAATGTGCATGCACATATACACATTTAGAGTAAAAATATTTTGTGTTCTGTAAACAGTAAAGTCAAAAAAAAACTAATGAGTGCAATTAAAACAGAAGGCAATAATGCAAGTTAGTGTTAATGAAACAAATGCAGAATTAAAAAAAAAGAATCGACGATAGTAAATACCTAACAGCTAAACCTATTACTCGTACGCAAGCGTTGCCTCAGCAGCAAAAACAATTTTAATAAGTGATGAAAATATAAACCCCAAATCAGGCATAATGGAAAACTTAGTACCACAAGTAAAATATGGTCAAAAGCCTCAAATACAAAAAGGGTATTGATAGGTGCATAACAGTGCTTAAACGGGGTCGCAGGCCTACCTCTGCAGCAGTTGCTTCGGTCCCAAAAGTCCTAAAAGATGGTACAGCTGATAGAATAAGTTCCCAAAATCGTTTTGCAATTCTGGATGAGGAATCGTCTGCACAAAATGTTATTAAATCTTCTAAGGCACCCCCAATATATCTTTTGAAGCACCTAATAAAAACTTTTATACATATCAACTGAAGAGCAGGAAAGGGCTTCAGGTAGTGATTAAGGGTATTGCCTTATGCGTGGACCCAGGTGAGATAAAAACGTTTTTAGAAGAGAAGGGCTTCAAAATTAAAAATGTTATGAATATTAAAAAAAGAAAAAATCCCCAGTCACTATTTCGAGTGTAGTTAACAATTTTATTACATTTCACCCGACGTTTCGTCACTTTTTTGGTGACTTTTTCAAGGGTTGTCTATTTAAATAAAAATAATAAAAGGACAACATTAATACAAAATATTTTTCCCAACAAGCAAACACAACTTACAAAATTTATATATTATTTTACATTAAAAACATTAGATTTTTAATAAAATTCAATTGCACAAAAACATTTAACAAAAAACAGTAAAGCACAACTTAAAATTATTATTACAGAATTAATTATATTGTGGTTCTGTAACTAGCGCTAATGTTGTCAATATCTTCATTGTGGTTCATTGTTTTCATTATGTTTTGTTGTATTCTCAAGCTTTCTATTGTATATATCTTCCTCACCCCTCGTTCAAAATCCAACACTCTTGTTCTGTTTCAAAGGAATGAGATTTTGAAATCATGTGTTGTGATAATGCACTTGTCTCTGTCCTCTTCAATATGTAATTTTGATGTTCTCCTATTCTCTTTTCAAGTGAGCGTTTTGTTGTTCCTATATAAATTGAGTGACAATTCTGATCGTCCCTTCCGTTACACTTTACTTGGTAAACAACATTACTTTGTTGTAGTTTTTGTATTGGCGCGTTCACTCTTGAAAATATTGCAGTTAAAGTTGAATTCGGTTTGAATGCAAAGTTTATTTGTTCTGATTTTATTGTTGCCCTTATGTGTCTATTATGTGCCCTTATGTGTTCCATCAAGCCAGGTATGTATTTTACACTGTAAAAATGTTTGTCTTTTTCAGGGTTTCTATCATTATTGATGATAGAAATAATATAGATTCAATTGTCAGAAAATTCTGGCAGTTAGAAGAACTTCCAAATGAAGCAGCAAAAAATTTATTTTGAAGAACAGCAACAATGGGAGGAAATGTTTAGAAATTCAGTACGACGTTTATCGTCAGGACGATTTGAAATCTCTTTGCCTTTCAAATCTGATACAAAAATACTTGGTTCATCTTTCGAAACTGCTAAAAGGCGGTTTCTTGCGCTAGAAAGGAGACTTTCTAGAGATTCAAATATGAGAGAAATGTATCACGATTTTATGAAAGAGTATTTCGACCTAGGTCATATGTTGACAAAATTCCAAATTATCCTCACTATTTTATTCCACATCAGTGTGTGTTGCGGCCTCAGAGTTCAACTACGAAACTTCGATAAGTTTTTGATGCTTCGTGTTGGTATACTAATGGCACGTTGTGGATATTTGAGTTTTTGACATACCAGGGAGCGGCTGTGATTATTCGAAGTAGTTTATTTTGGCGCCTTTGAATTTTTCGATGTTAAAAGCCGAGGCAGTGCCCCATAACTGAATACCGTAGTACCAAATTGGCTTTAAGATAGAGTTGTAAAGTAGAAGTTTGCAATCAAGACTAAGAACAGAATTTCTTCTAATAAGCCAATTTGAATTGCTTTTACATTCATTTGAGTTAATTTGGCTTCTATATGCCATTTCCACGTTAAACGCTGATCTAGATGTATACCGAGGTATTTTACATGCGAGTGTTGTGGTATTATTTGATTATTGATTTAAATAGGGAGGCATGTTTCTCCATCTTTATCCTCCATTTTTTTAACCACCTTTCAGTTCAAATATATGATCCTGTAAGCTGTATCGTCCGCAAATGTTGAGGTATGGGTGTAGCTGTTTGGCATGTCAGAAGTATAAATTAAGTACAATAAAGGGCCCAGGATGCTGCCTTGTGGGACTCCAGGGTTAATACATCCATTTTCATTTAAAATCGGCGTTAATTTTGACACTAGCAGTTTCTTAAATAGCTTTGAGATATAAGATAATAAGCTAATAGGTATGTATGACTCAACTTTTGTGTGATCCTTTCCTGGCTTTAGTAGCATGGTTAGTAAGCAAACCTTCCATTATTGAGGGTAGTATTGAAGCGTTAAATAGCATTAAAAATAATAAGAATAATTTTCTTTGCTATACTTGGTAGCTCCAAAAGCATTTTATTACTGATCTTATCAATACCGGGTGACTTCTTGGTGTTTAAATCACAAATAGCCTTTTTGATTTCTCTAAACTCAAATCTTAGAGGAATAGCTGCTCTAGGGTTGCCAGTTTTGAAATCAGAGAAATCAGTACATAAGAGAAAAAAATCAGTACAATTGCATAAAACACAGTATTAAAAAAGTAAATTTTAATATAAAATTGCATATTAATAACATAAAAAGCTTTAATCTTTTTTAAACCAAAACTTGAATGCAGTCTATAATTTGAACAGTGACAAAATTAAATTAATAAAATTCAACTTTTTCAAAACAATAATTCAATTCCGTATATATTTTGCTGTTTGAGTTAATTGTTGCACTAGGTATTTTCTTAAGGTACTATCACACCTAGCAAATATTTGATGACAAAAAAAAACATGATCAACATGTGAACAAAAATTTGATTTCCTTTATTCTATTATATTTTTTGAATATAGGTCAACATAAAATTAAATAAAAGTAGTTTTTTGCTATATCTACCAGCATAATTAATTTCATTTTGCAATTGAAAGGTCATGCTGAATCTCTTTTATTTTGCGGAAACAGCCAATGTCTAATTTAACCAAGAACAGCTTCAAAAGGGTTTTGCTAGTTCTAATTTCACTTAGAACTCTTCTATAAAAAACTAATATTTAAATTTTCTCAAAAATGAATTATTTGACAATTTATTATTTGAATTATGGACAACAATGTTAAAAAACCAATTCAACCCTTGAAATAACGAAGCTTGTTATGTATTTATCTTCGAAATAATTTAAAAAAAATTTTTAAAAGTGATTTGCAACTAATTTCTATTAATAATTGTAATTATTGCAAAATGCACAATCGTTTTTCAGACGATCTTATACTATTTATTTTTATAAATAATATATTTACACGTATGGGCATAAATATTAACAATGTTACAAGTTAAAAATATTTATGGCCTTTTTGTACATGGTTTCCATTTTTTTCCTGTCTTCAGTCTTAAAGAAATAGTAAAAGCCATTACAACTATAACCAAAGTTTATCTCTATCTGCAACTCACTTTCTAGGTTTTATATTAGCAGCCTGTTTCTCCCTTTGCTACACTTTGAAAACTAAAGACTCGTTCTGTATAAGCGTTTGAATGTGGAATGGAAGAAATAAAATCACACTTTTCCTCAAATTCGTTAATGCACCACCATTTAGAAACACTTTCCATTTATCTTTAAATGTCTACTTTTTTCGTACTAACTCGGCAAAAATCTTTAATGTTAATAACTCATCGATAAGGACATATATATTAATATTTGTATCGCAAACAATTTGACAATATGACAAACTAGTTATATACTGAACAAATTAATATTTAATTACAGTACAAAAACAGTACATTAATGAAAAATTAGTACATTTGCGTACTGATTTGCTTGCAATGCATAAATCAGTACTTTAAACAAAAACAGTACATGTACTGATAAAAACAGTACGAATCGCAACTCTAGGCTGCTCTTACAGACGGTAACTCGACTGCTATATCGTGAAATATATTAAGGGCAAATACATTTTTCAAATGATTAACGAACAGATTTCCTTTTTTAATATAATTTCTTTCCCAACTTCCATTCAAGTTTCTTAATGGTGGCTTAGATATAACTGGTCTATTGAGACTTCTAGCTGCACGCCATAATGAGTAGTCTGGCTGTGGAGTTGCATCATGTTCCTAAAGATATTTTTCCATTAAAGTAACACTTGTAGGTGTGTGATCGGAAGATAGTTCTAAAGAAGCTTCAATATGAATCGTTTCTGCGGGGATGTTTTTAACCACGCCAAAATCGATGACATCTGAAATTTTTTGCTAGTCAGTAGGCCAATAAGTTGGATATCCGCTCGCGACCCCCCAGAAGGTGTGTTTAGCGTTGTAATCGCCAGCGGCTAGGAAACAGGGTCCTTAAGATTTATAATATTGGCTTTCTGATAAGGAAAATCTAGGTGGAGAGTATAAAGATGAAAGTACTAAGTTTCGATTTAGCTCTTCAACACAAATGTTCGTTGCTTTCAGATAATCTTTACGATGATCACACATTAAGTAGTGTTTGATTCGGGCTTTTATCAAAATAGGAGAACCTCCACAAGCTGTATCTCGAGGGTCCTTGGTATCATATAATATATAACCATTGATTTAAAACGTATTTCTTAAGGTCAAATGAGTTTCAGAAACCATCATTACATCAATTTGTTAACTTTTAAGAAAGTATTCTAGTTCTAGACTTATCGCAGAGAGCTGTATCATGCAATTCTCCACATACATGGCAAACAGTGGTTAAATGGCAGTATGCCCTAGTGTGATCAAATTCTTGGCAGTTTAAACATTGCGCTGGACCATTCCTTTTTTCCTATACAGGAAAATATATTTCAGACTGTAAATGGGATGCGTTGCGTTTCTTTTAAGCTTTACGTCGCCGGGTTCTAACTCCACTCAAAATAGTGGCTGGGGATTTTTTATCTACTTTTAATATTTATTTCATTTTTTATTTTGAAGCCCTTCTCTTCTTAAAACGTTTTTATCTCACCTGGGTCTACGCATGAATCAATGCACTTTATTACTACCTGAAGACCTTTACTGTTCTTCAGTTGGTATGTTTAACAGTTTTTTAGTGTTTCTAATTTAGTTATTACTTTACGAAAATCATCTTCACGATTAACTTGTATTTTTGTCTTATTTATACTACCACGCGTTATTGCAACTACATAAAAAGAATTTTCACCTATAACCGAGATCTTGAGTTTTGCTCTATAAGATATATCGGGGGTGGCTTAGAAGATTTGAAACCGTTTTGTGCTTCCGAGAACTCCTCGTCCAAAATTGCAAAACGATTTTGTGAACTTATTCTATCAGTTGTACCCTCTTTTAAAACTTTTGGGGCCGAAGCAACTGGAGAAGATGTTGGGCTGCGACCCCGTTTAAGCACTGTTATGTACCTATCAATACCAACTTGTACTTAAGGCTTTTGAGCACTTTTTACCTGTGATACTGAGGTTTCCATTATGCCTGATTTAGGGTTATCTTTTCATCACTTATTAAAACTGCTTTTGCCGCTGAGGCTACGCTTGCAGGTTTAATATTTTTTATTGTTTTGAAATCAACCGTATTATTAGACATAGAAGGTAATACTGAGTTTTCTATTATGCCTGATGGGGAATTACTATTTTCATCACTTATTAAAATTGTTTTTGCCGTTGAGGCAACGCTTGCATGTTTTATATTTGTTAGTGTATCAACCGTATTATTAAATACAGAGGGCGAGACGGATCATGTGCGAGTAATAGGATTAGCTTTAGGTATTTGCTATCATAGATTCTTTTTTTTATTTCTGCATTTGTTTCGTGAACACTCACTGTGATATATGCCTTTCTATCATTCTGTTTTATTGTTTTTGCATTATTTGCATTCATTAGCGTTTTTTTTACTTAACTGTTTACAGTTGTGCTCTTCTTATTAGTTATTGTTTATCAACACCGAGAATAAAAACAAAAAATATTTTTGGTCAAAATGTGTGTTTATGTATTTATGTATGTACATACATACATTTTTTTCTTTTTCTTATATTTTTTTTTTTTAATTTATAATAAAAAATAAACCATGTGCTGAGCTTGGAGAACACGTCTTTCTTCAACGAGCGCGACCGAAATCCAATTCATGATTCATTTTATTCACCATAAACCAATATAAATTAATAAAATCACATTATTTTTACCTCAATGTATAAAACTTTCCCAAGTGTTAGAATAATTAATGGGTACTCAAATCTTCCTGTATATTCTTAGCTACTTTAACTTGTAAATTTTGGCTGGCAAAGTGTTAATTTACTTTTAAGTATTTTTGAGAGCAATTTCTTTGAATTCCTACTCTCTCTTTGCAAGTTTCTACTGGAAAAGTAAATTAACACACTCACAATATATAAAAAGTAAAAAAAAACTTAAATAAAACAAACTGACATAGTTGGTAAGACAATTTATCTCATTTAATTACATTTATTATTAAAGTACATAAATTAAAGAATAAAATATAAAAAGTGAAAAAATACTACAAAAATTAAAAAAAATAAATAAATCAAAAAACTAACATACAGGCACATTCTGAAAATCACTTTTTGTGAAAGTGAATCGAAATCACAAGTTACTTAAAACCGATCATTGTTAAAAAAAGATGGAACATGAAATAGTGGAAGACAATAAAGAAAAATATGTATGTAAGTATTATTGCAAAATTTTTTAATTTTAAACGGCATACTATAAAATTTAAAAAATAACGTTATAAAAAAAATCTTAAGCTTTTCTTCTCTTATTTTAAATTTTATTTAATATGGGGCATTCTTTGTAAAGCAAACAACCAAATAAAAATATTGTTGGAATACCTTTATATTTGGCACAACTATAGTTCTAGTAGATTTGAAAAGGTAGGCGAAATAAAGTGGTAAAGTGCGATTTAGTGGGGTTGGTCATATATCTGAGCCATCTATCAAAAGTTGTAAACAGGTTTTGATTATTTATGGTTTGAAAGGATTTGAAGATTAGCTTCATTTTCAAATTTCTTAATTTGGCTAAAAAATTTATATTATAAAAAAAAAAATATCAATGAAATAAAATAAAATTTCTTCATAAGCAAATAAATTTTTTTACATTTAGTTAGAAATTTTTCAATTTATACTAGTCATGTGCGATTTTCCGCGGTTCAACAATGCAATAACGTAAAGAAATTTTTATAACTTTTAAACGAATAGATGTCCCATAATAAAATGATGCTTTAAATTGGTCATTTCCGGTTTTGCAGATGAAAAAAAAAATTTTTTAATTTGAAGATTAGTTTCATTTTCAAATTTCTTATGAAACAAAAATTTCGAAATTTGGCTAAACAATTTATATTATAAAAAAAAAATATCAATGAAATAAAATAAAATTTCTTCATAAGCAAATAAATTTTTTTACATTTAGTTAGACATTTTTCAATTTATACTAGTCATGTGCGATTTTCCGCGGTTCAGCAATGCAATAACGTAAAGAAATTTTTATAACTTTTAAACGAATAGATGTCCCATAATAAAATAAAATGGTCATTTCCGGTTTTGCAGATGAAAAAAAAAATTTTTTTCAAATTATTTTTGTTTCATTTAAAGATCAATCGATTTTCTAAAACTTAAAATTTTTTTTGGTTTGATTAGTTTTTAGTTCGAAAAAATAAGTTAAAAAAACACTTTACCACCCCGTAACGACAAATAAACATCATAGCAAAAATTATTTCGCACACTCATTCATATATACTAGAACTATAGTTATGCCAAATATAAAGGTATTCCAACCATATTTTTATTGGGTTGTCCGCTTCACAAGTAATGCCCCATAATATATAAGAAATTTAAAAAACGAGAAGAAAAGTTTTTCTTTAAAAATGGGAAGATCGATTTTGGTTTTAAGCCCATGGTTTCTTGGGCAAACCTTCTTAGAATTCTTCGTAGATTACGGTTTTGAGAACCGCTTGCTCGAGAATAAAATTGACCCACTCTAATGTGCATACACATATACACATTTAGAGTAAAAATATTTTGTGTTCTGTAAACAGTAAAGCCAAAAAAAAAAACTCATGTGTGCAATTAATGCAAAAACAATAAAACAGAAGGCAATAATGCAAGTTAGTGTGAATGAAACAAATGCAGAAATAAAAAAAAAAGAATCGACGATAGTAAATACCTAACAGCTAAACCTATTATTCGTACGCAAGCGTTGGCTCAGCAGCAAAAACAATTTTAATAAGTGATGAAAATATAAACCCCAAATCAGGCATAATGGAAAACTTAGTATCACAAGTAAAATGTCGTCAAAAGCCTCAAATACAAAAAGGGTATTGATGGGTGCATAACAATGCTTAAAAGAGGTCGCAGGCCGACCTCTTCAGCAGTTGCTTCGGTCCCAAAAGTCTTAAAAGATGGTATAGCTCCCAAAATCGTTTTGCAATTCTGGATGAGGAATCGTCTGCACAAAATGTTATCAAATCTTTTAAGGCACCCCCAATATATCTAAGAGAACAAAACTCAAATGAATTAATAAAGAGTTTGATCTCGGTAATAGGTGAAAATTTTTTTATGTAGCTGCAATAAAGCGTGGTAGTATAAATGAGGCAAAAATACAAGTTAATTATGAAAATTATTTTCGTACAGTAATTACTAAATTTGAAGCATTAATAAAAACTTTTATACTTATCAACTGAAGAACAGGAAAGGGCTTCAGGTAGTGATTAAGGGCATTGACTTATGCGTGGACCCAGGTGAGATAAAAACGTTTTTAGAAGAGAAGGGCTTCAAAATTAAAAATGTTATGAATATTAAAAAAAGAGAAAAAATCCCCAGTCACTATTTCGAGTGTAGTTATAACCCGGCGACGTTAAGCTTAAAAAAACGAAATGCATCCCATTTACAGTCTGAAATATATCCTGTATAAAAAAAATTACGATAGAGGAGCCGCACAAAAGAAATGGTCTCGTGGAATGTTTGAACTGCCAAGAATTTTTTCATACTAGGGCATACTGCCATTTAACCCCTGTTTGCGTTGTATGTAGTGAATTGCATGGTACAGCTCTTTGCGATAAGTCTAAAAATGACCCCAAAGTAAAAAATGTAGCAACTGTGGTGGTATTCACACTGCCAACTATAGAGGATGCCCTATATCCCTACAAAAAATTAATGGATTACGTGGTCCAAAGGAGTACTTTTTGGACTACTCTTATGTAATGCAGTCATGGACCATTTCATTTAACACAAGAATTTGTTAACGATGGTTGGTAACACTTAAAATGCTTGCTTTTAAATCACAGCTCTTGTAGCCCTTATGTTATTTGTTTATAAAATTTAGTAAGTAATAAATATGCAGGTAAAAAAATTATTTAAATTAAAGAACAAAATAAAAGTGAAATACAATATATAAAAAGTAAAAAAAAAAATTAAGAAAAAAAACTGACATTTACATTTTTTTACATCGAAATTTGTAAAGAGTCGGCTTTTAATTTTTGGATAGTTAGGGCATGTTGCGTTTTAACTAACGATATGCAAATATTATTGAATTGTTAAATGTGTTGCTTTTAAAAAGCCATATAAGCACAGGCATTTTTAACGTTTTGTGTTGTTGTTTTTTTTTTTATAAATTATAAGATTTTTGAAAAAATATGATAATACTGAGCGATTATGACTGCAAATAATAAATAATTTCCTCTATGGAGATCATTGAAATTCGATCTTCATAAGTAGCTATGCTAAAAGCCACGAAAAATGTTTTTTAAGCATATAGGTGTTTCATGTACCAATACAATGTAATGAAAGCCCCAGTAAATATTGAATTATTTATAAGTAACCACCACCTTAATTCGATAAATATTTTTACACTGTCAATCTAGTTTAAGTAGCAAATTGTTATGGGAAATTAAGCGCCTTTTTATTATTCTTTTAAAATACATACAAAAAAGATACAATATTAAACTATCAGTAATTAATATTTTGCTTTGTTTTTACAATATTATGCAAATACTTTTAAATATTCAAAACTCAGTTTTCTTTTCTAATTTTTCAGAGTCCCTGGGACGCCGAAGTCGTGTGTGTATTGTATCCCTTCTCATAGAATGTAGTCTATTTTTGCCATGTAGTTTCAAGTACAAGCCGCATGCATTGCACACAATTTCACCACGTATACTTCTTCTCCAAATTGTCCTTGTAACAGTTCCACAATTTGAACAGGACATATCTCTTTGAATTCCACTTTGCATAATACATACTTTTGGCTGAAAATATATAAAAAAAAATCTATTGTTATAAATATGTAATTACTAAAAGTTTTTTAACTATTTTCAATTCTTAACTTTCCAAGAATAAAATTAGAACTTAATGAAAAAGGTTTTTTAACTAAAATCAAATAATATAAAAACACTTTACCAATAATTTCGTTGGCCTAGCTCACATAATTGCAACTTAAGAGCAGCAGCTAAAATATTTGAGTTGCTGTAAAACCGTTAATTTCAATATTATGGCATTAAAGTTTTGTGACGAGGTATATTTGTGCGAAATGTATTGGAATCACTAGAAAACTCAATTAAAAAAAATCTAGTTCGGGGGTTTCTAAGCGATTCTATATTTTCAAATAAATGAGACATTAAGATATTTATATTCAGAAATAAATGTTTATATTTATTCAAGCTCTAGGTCCTTTTAATATTTATTTTTTATTCTCAATATTTCGCTAACCTTTGGTTAGCATCGTCAGGAAATTAAATATAATTAAAAAATTTTTTTGTTTGAAAAATGTTTGTCATAAATTTAAATTCAAAAACCTATTTGTCAGAAAATATTTAAAAAATTTTTCAACAAAAAATAAAAATATAACTAAAGTATAACAATTAATATAAACTGAAAAAAATGTCTTATATGTAAAAACCTAACTCAAAAACCATATTTAGATACAATAATAATAAAAGAAAAATTCGTATAACATATAACAATTTTTAACTAAACTTATTTTTATCTTACATATTTATTACACATATATATACACATATATATATAACATATATATATATATATGTTATATATATATGTGTAATAAATACTTCATCTCTTAATAACTAAATTTCTATAATTACTTGCTATATTTTCTGTGTCTGCTTTAAAATTCATTCTTTGTGTTGTTGGTGTATTAATTATGTGTAACATTTCTAATATAAATCTGCGTTTGTAGTTTGTTTCATTGTTTAACACTGATGCATTTTCAAAATTTGGATAGTGATTCAATTCATAACAATGATGAGATAATGCTGTTTTTTTAGAATTAATGTTTCTATGCTTTTGATCCGATCTGTGTCCTGCAACCCTAGTCCTTAATTTATTTTTCGTTGTACCTATATAAACCTTGTCGCAATTCCCATTATCATTTCCATTACAAGGAATTTTGTAGATAATGTTTGACATATCCCATTTATTAATTCTATCCTTAGTCTTGCTATATAAACTATTCAATGTGTTGTAAGCCTTATATGCTACTCTATATTTGTTCGTGTCAAAGATCTTTGATCCTTTAATCCTTTCCGATATGTTAGATATATACATTAAAGATTTGTATATTCTAGGTTCTAGTGTCATCCCTGGATTATCGTTACCTCCCTCCTTATATTGATCAATTAATCTATAAATCAGTTTCCTTGAAGCATTTTCAAAGAGAGGTAACAATGGTGTTTGATAATTTAAGAAAATATTTAACAGATCAGGAAATTAAACAATTTTTACAATATGAAGAACGAGTTGAATCTACATTTAATAATAAGGTAAGAAGAATACATAGGAAGAAATTTGCAAATCTTAAGAATTTGAAAAATGATGAATTAAGAATTAGAATAATTAGTAAATTTTTTGTAAATAAAACTCGGGAAAATATTCCAACAGACGTTAAGTGGGTCCTTTCATTAGGGCCAAAACACGTTATACCGGTTTAAAGGGAAGATTTCCCTACACTGAGAATGATAACTGAAGGGGAAGATTTAGTTCAGACAATAGAAGAAAAGGAGGAACAAGAGATAGCTAGAAATAAATTGTCAACTATTATAGATAACCATTTGAATAAAGTGAGATTAAATAACACGGATAGGTTTATATTAGGTAAGGTTAGTGAAACAAAGAGTTTTTTTAGGAAGAAATAGGAATATATTAGTATTGAAAGCAGATAAGGGTAACACAACCGTAGCCATGTATAAAAGTGACTATGATTTACGAATTAATGATATAATAGGAGATGTTACAAAATATAAATTGATAAATAGGGACCCTACAAATAAATTGGAAAAAACTAACAATGAAATTGTAGAGGAACTATTTAAACAAAAAATTGTATCAGTATCTGATAAAAATAGACTAAAAACTAATATTGCAACTGCACCAAGACTTTATGGGTTACCAAAAATCCACAAGAATGAATTTCCTTTGAGACCTATATGTTCTTTTATAAACTCACCTTCTTATGAGTTATGCAAATATTTAACAAATATTTTAAAAAAGATTACGGAACATTCTATTTATAATGTAAAGGATTCGTTGCAATTTAAAGAAAAATTAAGAAATCATTATATACAAATGAATGAGAAATTAATTTCATTAGATGTTGTATCGCTATTTCCTAGCGTACCAGTTGATTTGGCACTGAAAATAATAGAGGAAAAGTGGGATGTAATAAAGCAACATACGGAAATTGAAAAAGTACTATTTTTTAGAATTTTAAAATTTTGTGTAGAGGATAATAGATATTTCCAATGTAATGGAAAAATATATACACAGCAGAAAGGACTTCCAATGGGATCTCCTGCATCTCCAATTATAGCTGATATAGTTATGGAGAAATTACTTGATGTATCTATTGAAAAATTGGATATAAATCCAAAAATAATGGTAAAATATGTAGATGATATATTTTGCATTATTTCTGAATGCGGTGTGAATGCACTATTGGAAACATTTAATGAATTTAGTAGTTATATTAATTTCACTTTAGAGATGGAGTCAAATTCAGAATTACCGTTTTTGGATACATTGGTAATAAGAAGAGGGAACAAGTTAGTTCTAGATTGGTATCAAAAGCCAACAGCATCAGGAAGAATTGTAAACTTTTATTCTAAACATAGTAAACAAATGATCGTAAATACTGCTAGAAATTTAATTAATAGAGTACTGACAATTAGTGACAGAATCTTTCATAGGAAAAACATAATTAAAATTAGAAATATACTTAAGGACAACAATTTTCCAAGGAAACTGATTTATAGATTAATTGATCAATATAAGGAGGGAGGTAACGATAATCCAGGGATGACACTAGAACCTAGAATATACAAATCTTTAATGTATATATCTAACATATCGGAAAGGATAAAAGGATCAAAGATCTTTGACACGAACAAATATAGAGTAGCATATAAGGCTTACAACACATTGAATAGTTTATATAGCAAGACTAAGGATAGAATTAATAAATGGGATATGTCAAACATTATCTACAAAATTCCTTGTAATGGAAATGATAATGGGAATTGCGACAAGGTTTATATAGGTACAACGAAAAATAAATTAAGGACTAGGGTTGCAGGACACAGATCGGATCAAAAGCATAGAAACATTAATTCTAAAAAAACAGCATTATCTCATCATTGTTCTGAATTGAAACACTATCCAAATTTTGAAAATGCATCAGTGTTAAACAATGAAACAAACTACAAACGCAGATTTATATTAGAAATGTTACACATAATTAATACACCAACAACACAAAGAATGAAGTTTAAAGCAGACACAGAAAATATAGCAAGTAATTATAGAAATTTAGTTATTAAGAGATGAAGTATTTATTACACATATATATATAACATATATATATATATATATGTTATATAACAACATTTTTCATTTTTCGAATTTATTTTAAGAGTTAAATTTCAGTTATGTATTTTATAAAGCTTTTTGTAATAGCTCTATTCCTTAAATTTTTTTTAGAAATTACCTTATACACTACCAGACTATTATATTGTATTTTCTTGTTACATTTTACCTTAGCTTTCCGTTGGATAGCAATGAAGTATATTTATGTACAGAAAAATTTACAATTATTAGATACCAGCAGAATGTAATGCATTTTCTGGCCCGCTACGGCCTTCGTCAGCATTCTTTGTGTCACACTGGATAGTGATACTTTATAAATTGAATGTATTTAACTCAACTATTTTAACAAATAGATATTGGGAATTATTTCTTTTTCATAAGCAACTTTATTATATTCAAAATTTTTCATTTTTCGAATTTATTCTAAGAGTTAAATTTCAGTTATGTATTTTATAAAGCTTTTTGTAATAGCTCTATTCCTTAAATTTTTTTTAGAAATTACCTTATACACTACCAGACTATTATATTGTATTTTCTTGTTACATTTTACCTTAGCTTTCCGTTGGATAGCAATGAAGTATATTTATGTACAGAAAAATTTACAATTATTAGACACCAGCAGAATGTAATGCATTTTCTGGCCCGCTACGGCCTTCGTCAGCATTCTTTGTGTCACACTGGATAGTGATACTTTATAAATTGAATGTATTTAACTCAACTATTTTAACAAATAGATATTGGGAATTATTTCTTTTTCATAAGCAACTTTATTATATTCAACATTTTTCATTTTTCGAATTTATTCTAAGAAAATACAATATAATAGTCTGGTAGTGTATAAGGTAATTTCTAAAAAAAATTTAAGGAATAGAGCTATTACAAAAAGCTTTATAAAATACATAACTGAAATTTAACTCTTAGAATAAATTCGAAAAATGTTGAATATAATAAAGTTGCTTATGAAAAAGAAATAATTCCCAATATCTATTTGTTAAAATAGTTGAGTTAAATACATTCAATTTATAAAGTATCACTATCCAGTGTGACACAAAGAATGCTGACGAAGGCCGTAGCGGGCCAGAAAATGCATTACATTCTGCTGGTGTCTAATAATTGTAAATTTTTCTGTACATAAATATACTTCATTGCTACCCAACGGAAAGCTAAGGTAAAATGTAACAAGAAAATACAATATAATAGTCTGGTAGTGTATAAGGTAATTTCTAAAAAAAATTTAAGGAATAGAGCTATTACAAAAAGCTTTATAAAATACATAACTGAAATTTAACTCTTAGAATAAATTCGAAAAATGAAAAATGTTGAATATAATAAAGTTGCTTATGAAAAAGAAATAATTCCCAATATCTATTTGTTAAAATAGTTGAGTTAAATACATTCAATTTATAAAGTATCACTATCCAGTGTGACACAAAGAATGCTGACGAAGGCCGTAGCGGGCCAGAAAATGCATTACATTCTGCTGGTGTCTAATAATTGTAAATTTTTCTGTACATAAATATACTTCATTGCTATCCAACGGAAAGCTAAGGTAAAATGTAACAAGAAAATACAATATAATAGTCTGGTAGTGTATAAGGTAATTTCTAAAAAAAATTTAAGGAATAGAGCTATTACAAAAAGCTTTATAAAATACATAACTGAAATTTAACTCTTAGAATAAATTCGAAAAATGAAAAATGTTGAATATAATAAAGTTGCTTATGAAAAAGAAATAATTCCCAATATCTATTTGTTAAAATAGTTGAGTTAAATACATTCAATTTATAAAGTATCACTATCCAGTGTGACACAAAGAATGCTGACGAAGGCCGTAGCGGGCCAGAAAATGCATTACATTCTGCTGGTGTCTAATAATTGTAAATTTTTCTGTACATAAATATACTTCATTGCTATCCAACGGAAAGCTAAGGTAAAATGTAACAAGAAAATACAATATAATAGTCTGGTAGTGTATAAGGTAATTTCTAAAAAAATTTTAAGGAATAGAGCTATTACAAAAAGCTTTATAAAATAAATAACTGAAATTTAACTCTTAGAATAAATTCGAAAAATGAAAAATGTTGAATATAATAAAGTTGCTTATGAAAAAGAAATAATTCCCAATATCTATATGTTATATATATATGTGTAATAAATATGTAAGATACAAATAAGTTTAGTTAAAAATTGTTATATGTTATACGAATTTTTCTTTTATTATTATTGTATCTAAATATGGTTTTTGAGTTAGGTTTTTACATATAAGACATTTTTTTCAGTTTATATTAATTGTTATACTTTAGTTATATTTTTATTTTTTGTTGAAAAATTTTTTAAATATTTTCTGACAAATAGGTTTTTGAATTTAAATTTATGACAAACATTTTTCAAACAAAAAAATTTTTTAATTATATTTAATTTCCTGACGATGCTAACCAAAGGTTAGCGAAATATTGAGAATAAAAAATAAAAAATAAATATTAAAAGGACCTAGAGCTTGAATAAATATAAACATTTATTAAATTAAATAAAGTCAAATAAAAAACTGAATATATATTCAGAAATAATAAATTCGATCGTCCTCGTTGAAGATAGACGTGTTCCCTTATTTCGGCATACTGCTTATTTTTATACCCTTCACCGAAGGTAAAAGGGTATATATAACTTTGTCATTCCGTTTGTAATTTCTACAATATTGATCTAAGACCATATAAAGTACATATATTCTGGATTCTTATGAGAAGGGAAGTTAAAATCTGGTTGTCCGTCGGTCCGTCCGTTGAAATGGGGTTTTCGAACACCCCAGATATGATGAAGGCTAGGTTGTTATAGACATATAGTCCGGAATTGTTTGCTATTGAAATTCAGGAAGATCGGTCCATAAATGGCTGAGATATGAGCAAAAAACCACGACTACCTCTAATTTTTTCCATAAATCCCATGTTGTTGTTGTTTTTTAAATTCTTTTTTTCTGCATATCTCGAGAGTGGCAAGAGCTACGGCTTTTAAATTTAGTACAAACATGTTGCTTGCCAATACACAAACTCTTAGGTACAAAACATATCGGTTATCAATAAACTGTATCCCACAAAATATGGGCGCGATTGGAAAAGTGGGCGTGGTACCTCCCGCACAAAGACATTATTGAAAATACTCAACATTTAAAATTTTTGGGCTCTAGTATGACATATGAACACATTTTATATACCAATATCAGAAATTGTTAGCATAATATATTTCCCGAAAACCCTGGAACTTTTCTCCCAAAAGTGGGGTTTTTAACCATACAAATATGACCCCTGCAGCGCGTAGGCGGCTCCTAGATGGGTCAAATGTATGGCCCCTCTTAACTTTTCATATCCATCTTTTATTTCTAACAAACATATCCCATATCTCCGGTCCTTAAGGGAGCTCCTATACAAAATTTTCAATACAGACCAGAAATATATTGAAGAAAAAGTCCCATAACTGCACAGCAGTCGCCCTTAGGGGGATAAAATGTATGCCCAATCTCCATTAGTTTTTTGTTATTTACTTTTTCTCAAAACATACTTGCCCTTTATTTCCACTTCTTTTCGGGGTTCCCATGCAAATATCGCGTTTTAAGAAATTCTTAAATTGAATTACAATTTTTCGACTTTTGTGAATAATATTAAAAGTTGTAAACAGGTTTTAATTATTTATGGCTTGAAAAGATTTGAAGATTAGCTGGATTTTCCAATTTTTTACATATAGTTAGACATTTTTCAATTTATACTAGTCATGTGCGATTTTCCGCGGTTCAACAACGCAATAACGTAAAGAAATTTGTATAACTTTTAAACGAATAAATGTCCCATACTAAAATGTTACTTTAAATTGGTCATTTCTGGTTTTGCAGATGAACAATTTTTTTTTTTTCAAATTAGTTTGTTTTTATTTTGAGATTTTCTATAAGAATTAATCCAACAATATTTTTATTGGGTTGTCCGCTTCACAAATAATGCCCCATATTAAAAAAAGAAATTTAAAATACGAGAAGAAAAATTTCTCTTTAAAAATGGGAAGATCGATTTTGGTTTTAGACCCATGGTTTCATGGACAAACCTTCTTAGAATTCGTCGTAGATTACGATTTTGCCAACCGCTTGGTCGAGAATAAAATTGACCCACTCTAATGTCCATACACATATACACATTTAGAGTATTAATATTTTTTGTTTTTTTTTTTCATTTTTTATTCTAAGTGTTGAAACAATAAATAATAATAAGAGCACAACTGAAAACAGTAAAGTAAAAAACTCTTAGTCTTCATTCATACATTTCATCTTGTGATGCTCAACTCTTGTGTTTTAAGGAGAGGGAAGCAAGAAGAAAAGGGATTGGTACGGAGATGCCTGTATTCGAGCAGTACGCTTTGTGTCCTCATTCGTAGTTATATGCACAACAATGGCTGCATGTAAATTTTTTTCTTTTCTTTTTCTCTTTGGTTCGATTTGAATAAAAGTGTTGTTGTTTTGAATCAAAAAAAGTTGAAACCGGTTGCTGCGTGTGAACATAATGGCATCTTCAAAAGGAAATTGAAAAGAAGTTGAGCAATGAAACGTGTAAATTGAGACTTATGATTACGATTTTGCCAACCGCTTGGTCGAGAATAAAATTGACCCACTCTAATGTCCATACACATATACACATTTAGAGTATTAATATTTTTTGTTTTTTTTTCATTTTTTATTCTAAGTGTTGAAACAATAAATAATAATAAGAGCACAACTGAAAACAGTAAAGTAAAAAACTCTTAGTCTTCATTCATACATTTCATCTTGTGATGCTCAACTCTTGTGTTTTAAGGAGAGGGAAGCAAGAAGAAAAGGGATTGGTACGGAGATGCCTGTATTCGAGCAGTACGCTTTGTGTCCTCATTCGTAGTTATATGCACAACAATGGCTGCATGTAAATTTTTTTCTTTTCTTTTTCTCTTTGGTTCGATTTGAATAAAAGTGTTGTTGTTTTGAATCAAAAAAAGTTGAAACCGGTTGCTGCGTGTGAACATAATGGCATCTTCAAAAGGAAATTGAAAAGAAGTTGAGCAATGAAACGTGTAAATTGAGACTTATGAGTGCAAATAATGCAAACACAATAAAATAGAATGCAATAATGAAAGTTAGTGTTAACGAAACAAATGCAGAAATAAAAAAAGAATCGACGAAAGTAAATACCTAACAGCTAAACCTAGTACTCGTACGCAAGCATTGCCTCAGCGGCAAAAACAATTTTAATAGGTGATGAAAATATAAACCCCAAATCACGCATAATGGAAAACTCAGTATCACAAGTAAAATGTGGTCGCCAGCCTCAAGTACAAGTAGGTATTAATAGATGCATAACAGTGCTTAAACGGGGTCTGTGTCCTACCTCTTCAGCAGTTGCTTCGGTCCCAAAAGTCTTAAAAGATGGTACACCTGATAGAATAAGTTCCCAAAATCGTTTTTCAATTCTGGATAAGGAATCCTCTGCACAAAATGTTATTAAATCTTCTAGGGCACCCCCGATATATCTAAGAGAGCAAAACTCAAGTGAATTAATAAAGAGTTTAATCTCGGTAATAGGTGAAAATTCTTTTTATGTAGCTGCAATAAAGCGGGAAGTATAAATGAGGCAAAAATACAAGTTAATCATGAAAATGATTTTAAAGTAATTAATAAATTTGAAGCACTAAATAAAAACTTTTATACATATGAACTGAAGAGCAGAAAAGGGCTTCAGGTAGTGATTAAGGGCATTGACTTAAGCGTGGAAGCGTGGACCCAGGTGAGATAAAAACGTTTTTAGAAGAGAATGACTTCAAAATTAAAAATGTAATGAATATTAAAAATAGGGAAAAAAATTTCCAGCCACTATTTCGGGTGTGGTCTTAACACCGCCACGTTAAGCTAAAAAAAACGAAACGCATCCCATTTACCGTCTGAAATATATCCTGTATAATTAAATTACGATAGAGGAGATGCACAAAAGAAATGGTCCCGTGGAATATTTCAACTGCCAAGAATTTGGTCACACTAGGGCATACTGTCTAATACTGTCTACTAGTCTAAAAACGACCCCAATGTAAAATATGTAGCAACTGTGGTGGTAATCACACTGCCAACTATAGAGGAGGTCCTATATCCCTACAAAAAATGAATGGAGTACGTGGTCTAAAGGAGTACTTTTTGGACTACTCTTATGTAATGCAGCCATGGACCATTTCATTATACACAAGAATTTTTTAACGACTTTTGTCAATACTTAAAATGCTTGGTGTTAAATTACAGCTCTGGTAGCCCTGGTGTCATTTGTTTATAAAATTTGGTTAGAAATAAATATGCAGGTAAAAAAATTATTTAAATTAATGAACAAAATAAAAGTGAAATACAATTAGTCAATTCACAAGGTATCCTAACATGTCATATTGTCAAAATGTCCTAATATTTCACAATGGTTTAAAAATATTGTTGTTGGTTTGTTAACAAAAAGTGTCTTAAATAAATAGAACGTTGCTTGCTGTGTTTATTGTGCTGTCGTAATTAATCAGAAAAGTCCAGCGCTGAGCGGCTGAGCCGTACAACAATATTTTTAAACCATTGTGAAATATTAGGACATTTTGACAATATGACATGTTAGGATACCTTGTGAATTGACTAAATATATAAAAAGTAAAAAAAAAACTTTAATAAAAAACTGACATAGTTGATAAGATAATTTATCTTATTTAAAAAGATTTATTATTAAAGTATATAAATTAAAGAATAAAATATAAAAAGTGATATACTACAAAAATTAAATAAAAAAACTGACATACATGCACATTCTGAAAATCATTTTTTGTGAGAGATTTGAAATCACAAGAAACTTAAAACCGACCATTATTATAAAAAGATGGAAGATGAAATTGTGGAAGCCAATAAAGAAAAATATTTAAGTATTATTGCAAAACTTTTTTAATTTTTAACAGCATACTATAAAATTTAAAAAATAACGTTATAAAAAAAATATTGAACGTGTTTTATCTCTGGAGCTATGGATGAATTATAACATTGATAGAATATGCGGGAGAAAAGCGTAGAAAGCTACAAATTTATATATATATATATATATATATATAATAATATAATTATAATAATTATAATAAATAAATCTATTTTATCTGCAATACAACTCCACTAGTCCAATCCTGATAACTTTCACTTTCTGACACTTTCGCCTCAATTGCAGTAAAAAAAACCTTTGTTAATTAATTTGTAATTCATAAAGAAAATTTCTCATTTTCATTGTTTTGTTAAATCTTAAAAGTTCCTTAAAATCCAATTTTCATTGCTTTTTAATAAATGTTAATGTAACTAAATTAATAAATTTTTTACAAACCTTATACACCTTCAAAAAAAGAAAGAAAGGAGTTAGCAATAAAATTTAACAGAAAATGGTTTGTAAATAAATCAAATATAAAAATACCGATAGACTCACCTTAGAGGAAAAAGAAGAAAAGGAAATTGCAAGGGCAAAACTTACACCTTCTATTGATAACCATATAAATAAGATAAAATTAACGAATAGGGATAAATTTATGCTAGATAATGTTAAGGATACGGGGAATATCTTGAAACGTACTAGGGACATTGTAATTTTAAAAGCAGATAAGGGTAATACGACTGTCGCAATGGACAAATGTGATTATGACTTAAGAATTAATAACATTATAAGGGGTAATTTGATATACAAAAAATTTGACAATGATCCTACAAATAAGTTACAAAGGACAAATAATGATTTTGTTGAAAGGCTTTATAAGAACGAGGAGATCACAATTGCAGATAGAAGAAAACTTAAGACAAGCACAGCGGTAGCCCCTAGATTATATGGTGTCCCAAAAATTCATAAGAAGGATTTTCCACTAAGATCAATTTGCTCTTGTATTAATTCTCCTTCTTATGAACTTTCGAAATATATTACGAAAATTATAATTATCTTTTATGGTTTAAGCTTTAGGTCTTTTTATTTATAAAATATTAAATTAATTTGTTTTTATTTTTATACTAAATCTATATATATAAAAATAAGTCCGTATATGTACGTCGCCGAACTAATCATAAACGCGTCGTGCGATTTCAACCAAACTTATACACTACGTAGGCAGTGGCCCATATATGGTTTATATGAAGTTTCGTTGAAATTTTCGGTCTGGGGGCGAAGGGGCGTGGCAAAATCCATAACTTGAGAACGGCTTGACCGATTTGAACGATTTTTTCTTTAAAATTATCGCCATGGTCCAACTTAGGTTTTTACGGAAATAAAATTTTGCCCCGCCCACTTTTTTCGACTTACCTAAAATCAGAATACGGCTCCATCGAGTTGACTAATTTTTCTCTCAAATGTTCGTATTAATCAACTTTAAGTTTTCATCGAAAGAAAAATTTACCGCGCCTACTTTTACGCCCACTTTTTCTATTAAGCGCATAACTGGAGAACGGCATGACCGATTCCAACGATTTACCATTTGAATTCAAGCGGCTCCAATTGCCTTTGCGTCTTGCCTTTGCTATTACCATCAACAAAGCACAAGGCCAATCATTGACTATTGCTGGCTTAAAAGGTCATGAACAATTTGATCGAAGCAGCAATTTTAAAGGGGAAGTTTAAAGGTGAAGATGTATTGATTCCACGAATTCCAATGATTCCATCAGATTTACCTTTTGAATTCAAAAGACTACAGTTTCCAATACGTCTTGCATTTGCTATTACAATAAATAAAGCGCAAGGGCAATCGTTGGAATTGTGCGGAATTGATTTAGAATATCCTTGCTTTTCACACGGCCAGTTATATGTTTCGTGCTCACGTGTTGGCAAGCCTTCAGTTCTCTTTATCTACACAACAACTCATGGCAAAACCCAAAATGTTGTCTACGAAAGAGCTCTAAGATAGTTTAAGTGATACATAGTCTAAGATTGTAAGAAACTAGAATTAAAAGTTGAATAATAGGGAACAAAACCAACTTTATTAAAAACAAGTGTGTTTCTTTTCTTATTTTGTTTTGCCGTGCGAAGCAGGCAACGGGCCCGCTAGTTTTATATGAATAACAAAAAAACAATTACAAAATTATTTTTTTTTTCTTTCATTATTTATTTATTGAATCTTCATATATTAAATATGAACTAACAATAATTAATCAAATCTTATACTAATACTTTATTTTTGTCCTGCCAATGCTAGACGAAAATTTTTCTCCTCACGGTTTCTGTTCACATATGTAGATGTTAAGCGGCCTGCTCGTCGGATGAGTCCTGCAGTATCTCTTCTCCTTAATCTAGAGTGGCCACTGTAATTTAAAATATTTCGAGCTAGTGGATTTGGGTGCGACTCAAACCTTTTTAAATATTTTGCTGCGTACTTCGTAATAATAGTTTTTACTAATGGCACATTGAGATCCTTGTGAATATTAGAGTTTTTAACATACCAGGCATCGACTGTGATTATTCGAAGAAGTTTATTTTGGCGCCTTTCAATTTTTTCGATATTTGAGGCCGAGGCAGTGCCCCATAGCTGAATACCGTAGCACCATATTGGCTTTAATATAGAGTTGTAAATTAGAAGTTTGCAGTCGAGTCTAAGAACAGAATTTCTTCCAATAAGCCAATAAACTTGAATTGCTTTTAGTTTCATTTGTGTTAGTTTTGTTTCTATATGGCATTTCCATGTTAAACGCCGATCTAGATGAATACCGAGATATTTTACATGCGATTGCTGGGGCACTAATTGATTATTGATTTTAATAGGGGGACATGACTCCCTACGCAAGGTGAATGTTATATGTACGCATTTTGTGTCAACTCGACTGCAATATCGGGAGATGTATGCGGGGTAAATACGTTTTTCAAATGATTAACAAAAAGATTTCCTTTTTCTTCATCATTTCGTGCCCAACTTCCATTTAAGTTTCTTAATGGTGGTTTAGTGTTAACTGGTCTATTAAGATTTCTAGCTGCACGCCATAATGAGTAGTCTGATTGAGAAGTTGCATCAAGTTCCTTAAGATATTTTTCAGGGAAGCCGTTTTCTGAGACTGCAGTTACTCTCTTAGCCTTTTTGTTCACTGTTTTAATAAATTCTTAAGTTGGGGATCTATGCAATTGCCATTCTCTTCGAGCTCTCCTTTTTTCAGTCAAGAGACGCTCAACATCTGCAGAGTATATTTTACTATTTTTGGTTTTTTTGAGGGTTTCAGATAACTGTCAAAATTTACAATAGAAATATCCACATTCTCCGGTGTACTAAGCGGAATATTTTCAGTGCAGTGGGTACTGAGATATTTTTTATATTTTAACCAATTTATTTGAGTGGCTGACGTCACTAAGTTATCAGACGGAGATACAATTCTATTAGGATTTGTTATAGTAAGAATTGTAGGTGTGATCAGAAGATAATTCTAAGGAAGCTTCAAAATAAATCGTTTCTGCGGGGATGTTTTTAACCACTCCAAAATTGATGGCATCTGGAACTTTTTGCTGATCAGTAGGCCAATATGTTGGTTGTCTGCTCGCGACCACATTTAGATCCATTTTACAAATTGTGTTAAACAAAACACGACCCTTAGGTGCAATAAGTCGTGACCCCCAGAAAGTGTGTTTAGCGTTATAATCAACAGCAGCCAGGAAGCAGGGTCCTAATGATTTGAAGTATTTATTATATTGGCTTTCTGATATAGAAAATCTAGGTGGGGAGTATAATGATGAATATTCTATGTTTCGATTTAATTCCTCAACCCAAATGTTCGTTGCTTGGAGATAATCTTCACGATGATCATTAAGTAGTGTTTTACTCGGTTCTTTATCAAAATGGCAGAACCGCCACAAGCTCTGTCTCGAGGGTCCTTGGTATCATATAATATATAACCATTGATTTTAAACGTATTTCTTGAGGTCAGATGAGTTTCAGAAACCATCATAACATTTTTTTCATAAATTATGAAAAAAACCTATTTGTCATAAAAAATTTCAAAAAACATAATAACAAAAAATAAAAGATAACTAAAGTTTAACAATTCAAATAAATTATGGTAAATAATCAGGCTCGAGGTCTGTGTTTAAAATATTTTATTTATTTATTTTATTCAATATTTCGCTTACCATCGGTAAGCATCATCAGGAAATCTATACAAAAATAATAATACAAATAAATTTATTTTATCACTGTAACAATACTAGCATAACACTACAAAAACTTACAAACCAATGAGTAACAATAATCAAACAATTATCACTTTAACTGATCTTTGACTGATCTAATTATTTTTATTTATTATGTACGTATAACTCTTGGACAAATTTTCTATATCGGTTCGTTAGTTTATTCTCTTTTCTTGTTCGACTTTGTTTATGTGTAACATTTCCAATGTAAATCTTCGTTTATATATTTCCTCTCGTTGTAATATTTGTACGTTGTCAAAATCAGGTGTATGTCCTCTCATTGCACAGTGGGCCGCAAGTGCTGTTTTTTGTGTTGATGAATTATCCCTACATCTAATATCGGATCTGTGTCCTGCTAATCTAGTTTTAAGCTTGTTTTTTGTAGTCCCAACATATACTTGATTGCATATGTTAGTGTTGTCACCCAAGCATTTTATTTTGTAGATAAGATTTGATTTATCCATGTCGTCAATCTTACTTTTTTATTTGAAAAAAGTTGTCTAAGAGTGTTATTTGTTTTTGGAGCTATTTTATATATTTCTTTGTTATAAATTCCAGAATTCTGAATACGTTCCGCCATTTTTGGCACTTAGGTCATTGATTTATATATTCTATTAGCGTCATCTGGTATTGGTATTTGTTTACTGTTCCTATTTTTATAAATTAGTTTTTTAATAATATTTTTCGGGAACGAGTTCCTTTCCAAAATATCACTTATTTTACGTAAATTTTCCCTATGGAATTGTCTATCACTGATTGCTTGCAGTATTCATGATTATAGTCCTTGGATGGCACGAAAAATAATTAATAATTCTTCCCGACGAAGTTGGTTTTTGATACCAGTCAACTTTAATCTGATTCCCTCTCCTGATTACCATAGTGTCCAAATACGGTAAATGTCCGTGCTTCTCTTCCTCGATTGTAAATTTAATTCGGTGGTGAAATTTATTTAATTGTTTAAGTGTTTCCATAATGTCATTTTCTCTCACTATCCCAAACAGGTCGTCAACGTGGGATAGTGAGAGAAAATGAATGGACTTTTTTTTCCCTTCAATGAATTTGTGTTGGGTTTTTTATCGAGGCAGGATCACCAAGATAAAGTTTGGAGCAACTCATGCACTTGAACTTGGTTGCTGCGGAAAAAAGGTGGAAAGAAGTCGAGACACTAACGAGTTGTGAATTTCTGACAATTTTATTGATAAATTTTCTTTCTTAAATACTAAATTATTGCTAAGTTTACAATTTGTTGTTTTTTTTTTTTTTATAGTGTGTTCCCTTTGGATAAATGGGAACGCTGCTCATTTATTTAAACATACATACATACATGTGATATTTTTTTTTTATAATTCATTGCTAAGTTTACAATTTTTTTATTGGTGCATTGACCAGTGTGGTTCATTCACATAAAGTTTTTATGCAAGTGTGTGTGTGTGTTTATTATTGGGCAAATAAATAAATTTTTGAGTCAGCGTAAATAATTAACAAAAAAAAAAGAAAACAAATAAAGAAAACAAAAACAAGCGATGTGAATGTATGAAAATGCTCCCCGCCGTTGAGCTATGCTCGACAAATTACATTGTATTGATATTTGATATTTTCAATGGTTTGAATGTTCCTGACTTAGTCACTAGATGATATAAGTAAAAAAAAATAATGTTTTTTTTTTTTTGTTTTAATTTTATTTCTTTGTTGTTCAAGCTACTGTTACTGTTAATTCTGATGACGCTGCATGCTGGCAAATTGCTGCTGGTGAGGTTTGTTGACCTATTTTTCTTCTTCGACCTTGTAGCTTCTGGTAGATTACGCAATCATGACTCCGATTGTAAGAATATTTTTTATATGGTCTATGTACCTTTTGAGGTGAATACTGCTGACTTCTTCTTCGGTTGGGTAATTAATTTCACTCATGTTGGCAGTAGCAGTATATTATGTGTATAGGGATGTTGAATAGATTTCGTGTCCCTGAATGAACATAGCCTTGTGTATTTAAGTGTGCAGTCTGGGCTTATTTTTATTAGTCCAGTGCCCTGTAGGTTGAGTCGAATGTGTTCTTCGCTGCACACGGCGGTTATAGGGGTTGAGTGCGGCATGGTGTACATCCATTGATTGTTGTGGTTCAATTGAATGAGTGATGTGTTTTCTACAAACGGAGTTACGTTGCAGTTGGTACTAGTGACATTGTTCAGCAACGAAATTTCACATAGGCATTTGGCTGCATCTGAATTGAATTTAGACTGCATGCTTGAGCACAAGACTTCATCTTCTGTTAATGGTGTGCAAGATGCCTATTGCTGTTCAGGCAACGTGTAATATTCATCTTGGTGAGCGTGTATGGCGATGATTTGACTGCATGGCTGGATAGCTGTCATCGTGTTGTGGAGAAGAGCTGGTATCGGGTGCAGTTTAAAAAGTTCCAACGTCTCTGGATCACATAGAGGAATTGTTATATGGAAAATTATGTGATTGTTTACGGTTCCTCCCTTCACGTTCATAATTTTATAGAGCTGAAGCAGATTGTCCTGATTGACTGGTAGTTGTAGTGCTGAGGGTAAGTTATTTCTCACTTGTATCAGTTCGGATTGAAGTTGTGATGGTGACAGCAGTAATGGGCTGATCTTGCCATGTTGAGAGTCAGACAATGCCGTGATTATTGCTGTTTGAGTTCGGTGTAGTCTTGCTGACATCAATGACAATTGTGTAGCTAGTAGAACAAAACTTTGTATTAACTAAAGTTCATGTTCTTGTTGTTCGTTGTCGCTTAACCTGGAGTCAATTCTGTTTACTTGCTCGTCGAGGTTGTCGAATTTGCTCTGGATCTGAGTTTCATCTTGCTTAAAGATGTTGAGGGTTGAGTCTATGAATGAGGTCTGGTTTTTTAACAGTTGCATTAGATAAGTTTCATCTTCCTTGATCTGTTCGATGGTGTTCGACATTTGTTCAGCATAGGTTGAATCCAGTACCCCAAACAATGAGTTGGCAACATTTCCCACGATATCTACTGCACCACGTTTATTTCTTTTGTTCTTGAGTAAAGTGTTTCCATCTTTAAGATCTGAGAAGCCAAATTTGAGACTTTGGAGAACGTTTATACATGTTGTTTTTTGAGATACGAGGGTACATAGATGCTGTAGGGATGCCGTGCCATTTGTGAAGGTCTGCATTTCTCGCCAGTACGGTTGTAATTCATAATATGTTATGATTTTCCATTCTGACCGTGAAATTCGTGTTGTGCCGATGCCTTCAAAATGTATGCCAATGTTTGGTTGAAACTTAGTTATTTCTATTTTATTCGCGTTGCAGATTAGTGGAAGAGCTAGTAATGCAACGAACATGGTCATCATTACACCGGAGGTGACTGTCTTTCGTTTTTTCCTGCTTGGACTCTCGTCTTGTGAAGTTAGCGAAGCTTGTTCCTCATCCTCATCTGTGTCAACTGGCTGCGACGTGGTTAGTTGTTCCTCGCTAGTGGTGTCTTGTTTGAGTCTCTGCAGTGGTGCCAGATAGTGGATGGCTCGTTTGAGCACACCGGAGGCTGTTTTTACATCTGCAACTCTAACTGTGTTGTCTTTTCCTCTGTATGTCTTTATGACACGCCCTAGTGGCCACAGCATTACTGGAGCATTATCTTCTTTGATGATGACAATGGATCCTGGTTCAAGATTTTTCGACTGCTCTTGCCATTTGTTGCGATACTGTAATTCATTTAGATAGTCTCGGGACCATCTGCTCCAGAAATGATGCTAAAGTTGGGAGACTAGTTTCCATCTAGTGGCCAGGCTCGACGCCGCTGGCCTTGCTTGTGCGTCAACTTGGGCCGTGAGTGGTTCACCGATCAGAAAATGTCCCGGGGGCAGCGCGCCTATGTCATTTGGATCGTTTGACATTGGAGAGATGGGCCTTGAATTCAGTATTGCCTCGATTTCTACCATTAATGTTTCAAGTTCCTCATAAGTAAGGGAAGCATTTGCTGCGCTTCTTACTAGAAGATGCTTGGCTGATTTGACAGCCGCTTCCCAGAGGCCACCAAAGTGTGGTGCTCTTGGCGGGATGAAATTGAACTGGATACCCTTGTTGTTGCAGGCGTTTGTAATGGCTTCTTGCGCAGCAGGGGTGTGTATAACCTCTGACAGCTCTGGTAACTTATTTTTCGCTCCAACAAAACTTGTTGCGTTATCACAATATATTCTTTGGCAGCGGCCTCGTCGTCCAATAAATCTTTTGAGGGCACCTATGAAGGCCTCAGTTGTGAGGTCGCTCACTAATTCTAGGTGCACAGCCTTTGTCGCGAAGCAGCAAAAGACTGCAATGTAGGCCTTATGTGGCCTTTTTCCCCGCAGCCTGTAGTGGACTATTAGAGGGCCACAGTAGTCAACTCCGGTATTAATGAACGGTCGTGCTGGTGTTACCCGCGTTGAAGGCAGGTTTCCCATGACTTGGTTGAGCAGTACTGGCTTAGCTCTGCTACATCTTATGCAACGGTGAACAGTATTTCGAGCCATGATTTTTCCTTTCAGTGGCCAGAATCGCTGTCGTACAATTCCAGCAGAGTTTGCGCTCCACAATGCTTATTCTTCTGATGTACCATTTCAAAGATGAGTTTTGAAATTGGATCATTGTAGGGAATTAACAATTGATGTTTTGAGTCGAATGGCAACGATGATTCGTCAAGATGACCTCCAACGCGTAGTAAGCCGAAGTTGTCCAGGAATGGTGATAAGTTGTATAAATTGCTTGTTCCGCGCAATTCTTGATATTTTTTTTAGCTGGTCAATCTCTTCCTTGAAGTCCGAATCTTGCATCCCCCTGACTATGTACATCAGGGCAGTGTCTAATTCGATTGTGGTAAGTGCCTGCTGAGTCTGTTGATTGATGTCCTTGCGCCTGCATCGATTACTGAAACGCAGCATATAAGCTATAATGCGTTGTAGACGGGCAAATGAGTTGTTGTGTCTTATTAGATACATAAAGTCAGATGAAGCTACTGAAGTGACAAGAGCCTCAGGCGCCTTACGTTTTCTTTCTAGTTCCGGTGGGATTGCCAGTTGTGAATTGTATGTGGGTGGCCACATCGACTCGTTTCCGTGTAGAAACAGAGGGCCACAGAACCAAAGTGCACAATCTTTTAGAACGGCTGGTGAAATCCCGCGAGATAAAACATCGGCTGGATTACTTTTTGAGCCAACATGACGCCATTGATCTGCTTGGGTTGACTCTTGAATGATTGCAAGGCTGTTTGCCACAAATGTATGAAAGGCGGCAGATGATGAATTAATCCATGCCAGAACGATTTCTGAGTCGGTCCAGAACCAGACAGGACATGATAATTGAAGATCAGTTTTGATTCTTGATGCAAGCAGAGCTCCAAGTACTGCCGCGCAGAGTTCCAACCTTGGTATAGTTTGTCGCTTAAGAGGGGCGACCCGAGATTTTGCGCAAAGAATACGAGTCATGGTGGTTCCATCCTTGAATGTGGATTGGATGTATGCCACTGCGCCGTATGCTTTTTCTGATGCATCGGTGAAGATGTGTAGTTGCATCGACTGGGGCACCTTTCCCTTACCAATGTGCCGCGATACCCGAAGAGTTTTTAACGCGTTCAGGTCATTTTTGAATGTAGCCCATTTAGTGTGTAACGATTCTGGCAGCGACTGATCCCAGTCAAACTTTAATTCCCAGTACTCTTGTATAAATATTTTTGCTGTTATTATGACTGGTGATAATAACCCCAACGGATCAAAAAGCCTTGCTAGATCGGATGTGACCGATCGTTTAGTGATTCTCCGAACCGAGTCAATGTTGACCTTTACGCAGAAGGTGTCATCCTTTGGGAGCCATGTGAGGCCTAACGTCTTGATCGAATCCACCTTTGAGCTTTCAAAGTCTAAATTGACTTCCTGGTCTCCTTTCGAAATGTACTGCAACAATTGTGGGTTATTGGCACACCATTTGCGTAGGTTAAAGCCATTCGCCTTCATGATTTGTATGAGTTGCTGTTGTAGTGTTAATGCTGTCACCAGGCTATCGGATCCACCCAGGCCATCATCAACGTAGAAGTTCTCTTGGAGAAACTGCGACGCGAGCGGGTACCGTATCGTGTTTGCCTTGGCCACCTGCTGCAGGCATTTTGTTGCTAAGTATGGTGCCGCTCTGGTGCCATACGTAACTGTGTTTAGTTGATAGTAAGTTATGGGTTGCGAGGGTTCCTTTCGCCAAATTATTAATTGAAGGTGACGATCCTTAGGCGAGACGAGTATTTGTCGGTACATCTTTTCGATGTCAGTTGTGAATACATATTTGGGCAACCTGAACCGTAGAAGTATGGAGAACAAGTCACTTTGAACAGTTGGACCTGTGTACATTAGGTCATTCAGTGAGTGTCCCGATGAAGTTTTTGCTGAAGCATCAAATACGACCCGAAGCTTTGTGGTTGAGCTTTCCGGTCGTTGCACGCAGTGATGTGGAATGAAATAGTTTGGAGAGCGAATCGCTTCTGCTGGTATCTTTGTCATGTGTCCCAGCTTTTCGTATTCTTCCATGAAATTAGCATATTGAGCTTTTAATTCCGGGGTTTTCTGCAATCGCCGTTCCAGAGAAAAGAAGCGATTGACTGCGATTCCGTGTGAGTCACCTAAAGCCTCAGGACTTTGATGAAAAGGAATCTGCACCACAAATCGATTTTGATTATCCTTAATGGTGTGTTGTTCGAAGTGATTTTCGCATTGTTTATCTTCGATGGACATTGGTTTACTGGATGTTTTGATCTCTTCTAGTTCCCAAAGTCGGGCGATGGAAGCATCAAGTGATTCATCAGCGGTGCATATTCCGCACGTCAAATTGTTGGGTTGTTCCTCCTGTATTTTTCCAGAAACGATCCATCCGAATACAGTGTTCTGCATTGTT
This sequence comes from Pollenia amentaria, assembly GCA_943735925.1. NCBI lineage: Eukaryota > Metazoa > Arthropoda > Insecta > Diptera > Polleniidae > Pollenia > Pollenia amentaria. The sequence continues at coordinate 89,392,163 of OX031007.1, read as the reverse complement.
GGAAGCTGATTTGCCAATTTTATTTGTCCGATCGCTAGCAAGTCGTGATAGTGCTCTGCGCCCAGCAGAATGTCGATTCTATCGGGGCGGTTGAAAGCTGGATAAGCGAGTGCCACATTTTTGGGTAGTGGCCATTTGTCAGTATTGATGAACTCTGATGGTTGTGGTGACAATATACGCGGCAGAACAAAGGCCTCAAGTCGCGTCGAATACTTGTTAATTCGGGATTTGAGTCCCACATTTACTCGGTGCCTTGGGTTTGTATTTGTTGAACCGATTCCATTGATGCTTATATTGGAAATCTGTCTGGAAATGCCTAGACATTTTACTAGACGTTCCGTGATGAAATTGACTTGTGATCCGGAGTCGAGTAAAGCACGGCATTCCACTTCTGTTCCATTTGCTTGTATTTTCACAACTGCTGTGCTGAGTATCACGTACGAACTTGCTTGTTGATTATTAGATGCTGCTAATGAGGTAGCTTCTATGTCGTTGGTCGCCTGAGATGATGACGTTGAAGATGAAGGCCCTGCGCCCCCTGCTGCTTTAGTTGATGCGGCTGATGATACCTTTTGATTGTCCTTTTTGTTTGAGGACTCTTGCTTGTTGTCCAAATGCAACAGTGTGTTGTGTTTTTTATTGCACTTCATGCAACATCGTGAAGTGCATTGGTTTGCTGAATGTCCCGTACGTAAGCAGTTCACACAACATTTTTGTCTTTGTGTGTAGTTAAGTCGCTCCGAGGGTTTTAATTTCAAAAAGGTCTGGCACTGAACTAGTTTGTGAGTGTCATTGTTGCATAGCGTGCATGCCACATTGCCTTGGTGTGTTGAAGCTACTGAAGCGCACTACTTGGCTGACCCTTTTTCCTTCTGCCCCATGGCTTCCATTGATTGAAACCGGGTTTCTAGAAATTCTAGGAATTGGCTCATGCTGCAATTCCTTTGGATTTTCTATTGTTTTTTCATATTGCGAGTGAAGACCCCGAGAAGATGAAGCAGCATTGGACTCCATGAAGAAGTGTCCACCCCTATATTGTTGAGGGCATGCAGACACTCTTGAGTGACATCATGTAGCTGTTTTATGGAGGCTGCTGACGTCCCAGATGACGGATGATCGATTAGTTTCTGCATTAGTGTTGATACCAGTACACGCTTATTGTTGTACCGGTCTTGTAATGCTTTCCAGGCTGTCTCATAATTATCAGCTGTGGCGGAAAGATGGCTGATGAGTTTTTCAGCTCACCGGTTACGTTCGCCTTGAGTTACCATATTTTCGGCACAACGGGAATGTTTTGGTTGACTACCAGCTGTGAAAAAAGATCAGCGAACGCAGGCCATTTCAAATAATCCCCGTCGAATTTCGGAATTGTATGCCCTGTATTGTGCTGTAGGTACTGTTGTATGTTTGAAATTTTGTATCACCATTTTTTCTAGATCCGTGTACGAGTCCATGTCATATCTTTCTTCGAATGGGTTGACACAGTTTTCCCAAATTGAGAAATGTAGCTCCTGGATCTGTTCCCATAGCTTCTCTTTCAATTTCATGTTTGTTGCTGTTGGGTCCGTTGTGATTACCCGTTTTAGAGACGATATCATTACGTTTTGTCTTCTAATGGATAAGGTGATTTGCGACGCTCTTGCGGATGGAGTAGGTGTTGGGGAAGCCATATCCTGCTGTTGAATTTGTGGAGGCTGATGATGAGCTTGTGTCCTTGCCATTGTTATAGTTGACTTAGCGGCGGCCAGTTCTTGATGTTGATACTCTGCTTCTGGATTGGTTGGACCTTTTTGCTGGTTAACCGGTGTTTGCATCATTGCCGACTCAAATTCCTGCCTGTATTTTTCCACGAGCACCGCTATGTCAGTGTAGTAATTACTGACAAAATAATCGTGGTTTAATGGTGGATTTTCAAGACAACGTATTTTGTTGTCAGTTATCTCGAAATCCGCCCATGCGCTATTCAACCTCCTAAGGCGTTCCTTATAGTACTCTAGGGTCTTCCTGGACTGGGAATCCTTCTTATAATTTTTTATGATTCCCTGTATGATGTCACCCGTTTCGCGTTGGGATTGAGCCAATACGTCCATACTGATTTTTTTTTCTGCCATCTTCTGAAGCTAGCACAATGCCCCGATGCTCTGTTGATTGGTTCTCTGACTGCGGTTGCGAGTTGCTTTGTTGATCCTGATTATTTTCAGGACCCAAATGACTATTGCTGATTGCTGTGTGGACAACTATCCAATTTTTGCAGCAGATCGATACGTTGATCCTGTTTAATGTTGCAGGATCTGACATAATTCGCGAGGTTGCGTGTTTTGTATGTTCTATAAAAAGAACTAGGGGTCACCAAATGTATATTGAATGGACTCTTTTGTCCTTCAATGAATTTGTGTTGGGTTTTTTATCGAGGGAGGATAAAGTTTGGAGCAACTCAAGCATTTGAACTTGGTTGCAGCGGAGAAAAGGTGGAAAGAAGTCGAGACACTAACGAGTTGTGAATTTCTGACAATTTTAATGATAAATTTTCTTTCTTAAATACTAAATTATTGCTAAGTTTACAATTTGTTGTTGTTTTTTTTTATAGTGTGTTCCCTTTGGATAAATGAGAACGCTGCTCATTTAGTTAAACATACATACATACATGTGATATTTTTTTTTTTATAATTCATTGCTAAGTTTACAATTTTTTTATTGGTGCATTGACCAGTGTGGTTCATTGGATTATTGCGACAATTTTCTTTGTTTACATAAAGTTTTTATGCAAGTGTGTGTGTGTGTTTATTATTGGGCAAATAAATAAATTTTTGAGTCAGCGTAAATAATTAACAAAAAAAAGAAAACAAATAAAGAAAACAAAAACAAGCGATGTGAATGTATGAACAGAGAGTGTTGACAATCAGTGATAGACAATTCCATAGGGAAAATTTACGTAAAATAAGTGATATTTTGGAAAGGAACTCGTTCCCGAAAAATATTATTAAATAACTAATTTATAAAAATAGGAACAGTAAACAAATACCAATACCAGATGACGCTAATAGAATATATAAATCAATGACCTACGTGCCAAAAATCGCGGAACGTATTCAGAATTCTGGAATTTATAACAAAGAAAAATATAAAATAGCTCCAAAAACAAATAACACTCTTAGACAACTTTTTTCAAATACAAAAAGTAAGATTGACGACATGGATAAATCAAATCTTATCTACAAAATAAAATGCTTGGGTGACAACACTAACATATGCAATCAAGTATATGTTGGGACTACAAAAAACAAGCTTAAAACTAGATTAGCAGGACACAGATCCGATATTAGATGTAGGGATAATTCATCAACACAAAAAACAGCACTTGCGGCCCACTGTGCAATGAGAGGACATACACCAGATTTTGACAACGTACAAATATTACAACGAGAGGAAATATATAAACGAAGATTTACATTGGAAATGTTACATATAAACAAAGTCGAACAAGAAAAGAGAATAAACTACCGAACCGATATAGAAAATTTGTCCAAGAGTTATACGTACATAATAAATAAAAATAATTAGATCAGTCAGTGCAATATTAAATGTTAAACGTTAACGTGATAATTGTTTGATTACACAGTACAACAGCCAATCTGGGGGGTGAGAAATTCCAAGTCAGGGTGATGGTACTAGGTCAGTATAGTTAAACCCTCAAAGGGTTTGGCGTTCGTATGTGTCAGTTTTTTTTTATGACATTTTAAATTTTTTCCTTATCTTGATGTTTTTCGTTTAGTTGTAACATTTTGGCAAAAACGTAGTTTAACATAACTCGAGAACCACTTGTCCGATTTTAAAACAAACTCAAAAAAATTGAGAATTACAATTTCTTTAATCTGTTCATATAACGTTTTTCTTTATAATCAACAGTTTTGCCGGTAAAAATAAATTTGTGGAGAAAAAAAAGGATCAAGTGTTATTAATTTCATGTAAAGTCACATAACCTATAAACAAAATGCGACATAGATCATAGAAAACGATTAACGCGTTCTGCTTTTATTTACAATTAAGTGAAGGTATCCCATTTTGACAAGAATATTGATATTTGTTTTTATTCAAAAAAGTGTCATTTATCGCCTTTTTTATAAATTTTCCCCAATAACTCCAGACTTCTGGCCATAAACTACTAAAAAAATTAAGTAAACATTTTTATAATTTTTTATTTTTATTTTATTTATTTATTTTTATTTATTTTAATAAATATTGCCTAGACTTTTTCGATGGTGGTTGTTCGGGACTAGTGGCATCGCATTCATCAGTTTCTGAACCACACATGATGTCAATGTGTGACTCCACTGTTGGCCCTTCTGCATCTCCTGAAAATTCTTTATCATCAAGATCATCCTTGTCTTGCCACATAAGCACTCGGCGACTTTTTGCCTCTATATCTGTAAGTTTTTGTTTTATTAAAATGAGTTTGAAAAAATAAAAAATCAGTATTACCTCATTTCAAATGGCATAGCAACTTGATGATAGCGTTCACCTTGTTCATCAGATTCGGTAGCCAATTGTTTGCTGAAGTAGTCCAGATGATGATGTAAATAATGGATTTTCAAGGACATGTGGACACAAATTTCCGAGAATGCTCTTAACATCCTTGCGACAGAAACATCGTAGTTGTTAGAACGATGCTTTCCCAACAAGCCTTCTATTACTTCTTTGATTGCCTGCCATGCATTCAATTCAGCGTCAATCAAAATATTGTTGAATGCGTCACTTTTAATCAGCTTTCGTATATCTGGACCATTTAGTACGCCTGATTGGAAAAAATTAATTTGTTAAGATGGAAAATCATGGGAAATGAATGTGAAATTATAACTTACCTTCTTTAATTTTACTTTCGCTGAGTCTCGGGTAAATTAGTTTCAAACACAAGAAAACTTCATCTCTTTTGGCGACAGTTTTGATAAAATTCTTAACAATTCCAAGTTTAATATGCAGTGGAGGCAGCAATATCTTCTCCTTCGGCACTAGAGGCTCACGAATAATATTGGCCGTTTGTAACCTTCTGTGCTCTCTGAGTTTCCATCCGTGGCATGCATATTGGTCACCGGAAAATCGTGTGTCCCAATCGCACAAAAAGCGCATATATTTTATATAGCCGCTTTGAAGACCGCAAAGCATTGCTACAACTTTTAAATCGCAGCATATGCGCCACATATGTTTGGCGTAGTTAACCATTTTTAAAATATTTTCCAGTGCATCATATGTTTCTTTCGTTTCTGTACTATAGGCGATTGGAACTGAAGGTTTTTTATTGGTCTTATGCAGTAAAACCGCCTTCAAGCTGAGTTTTGAACTGTCAATAAATAATCTCCAGTCATCTGCTTCATTTTTTATTTCCATTGCGTCCATCAATTTTCCTACATCCGGGCAATATGCAGAAGTTTTTTCATCATTCACAAGGAATAAACTTTGGAGTGTTGCCTGACGACTTCGATAAGCTGTGACTTTCACACCGGGTGCCAACAAATAGTTTGATTTCAAAATGGAAGCCAGCTCTTCCGATTTATGCTGTGTTAATTCCAACTTGCCAACAATTGAATCAAGCTTATTTTGATTTATTAAAATTGGCTCATTGGATACTGATGGCTCATATGGGGGATCATCACGTGCATGATATGTCGGAGCAGTCGTAGAAGAGAAAATATCTGGGCTAGAAGCTTTTGGCACAGGAATGTGGTCCGAATGAGGCAATGGTGTTGCGGCACTTGCAACACCAACGTAATTATACGATTTTCTTATCCTTTTTGCGGCTCCTTTATTCGCACATGCATAGCAATTCAATGGTTTGTGACCTTCGGCAGGATTAGTCCAAGTCATTGGGATACCGAATGGCATACTTTCACGTCTTCTATTTTTCCAATCCATTAGACGGTTGTAGCACCTTTTACACACTATATTTGGTACCCAATTTTCGTTCACTATAACATTTTGGTTGAAGTACATCTCGTATGTTTGAACAAAATCAGTACTGAAATTTCCCCTTTTTTTATGTGTTGAGACATATTGACCACAGCAATAGCAAAAGCTATTTATATCTGGCTTGCATAGTTCCATATTCTGTTCTCTTTTGTTCACTTTTAAAAAACTGGAGAAAAATCACTTTTACTGTTCGAGTTCGTCGGCACTTGTTGAATGACAAAAATCACAGAACCAGTGTGAGAAAGATTAGAGAAATTGTAATTCTTAATTTTTCTAAATATGTTTCATCAAAATCGGACAAGTGGTTCTCGAGTTATGTTAAACTACGTTTTTGCCAAAATGTTACAACTAAGCGAAAAAACATCAAGATAAGGAAAAAATTTAAAATGTCATAAAAAAAAACTGCCACATACGAACGCCAAACCCTTTGAGGGTTTTACTATACTGACCTAGTACCATAACCCTGACTTGGAATTTCTCACCCCTCAGACAATAATCCCAAAAATGTTCCATAGTGTTATTGTTACTCATTGGTTTGTAAGTTTTTGTCGTGTTATGCTAGTATTGTTACAGTGATAAAATAAATTTATTTGTATTATTATTATTATTTTTGTATAGATTTCCTGATGATGCTTACCGATGGTAGGCGAAATATTGAATAAAATAAATAAATAAAATATTTTAAACACAGACCTCGAGCCTGATTATTTACCATAATTTATTTGAAAGTTAAAAGGTCGAAAAGAAAACATATATAGTTTAACAATTCATTTAAACTGAAAAAATTTCCTATCTATAAACCTAAATCAAAAACTATATTTACAATAATGAAAAAAATATTTGGACTAAAAAAAATTCCTATTACACATAACAATTTTTTAACTAAACTTATTTTTATCTTAAATACTTATAAAAACATATTTAGTTAAACTTAGTTTTAATCTTACATACTTATATTTATATATATCATAACCTAAGAACAAGAAGGTCCTAATTTTTATGTAATTTAGGTGCAAAGGTGAACCCTCTTGTTCCAAGACAGCGATCTAACCTTTTATCTCTTAATAACTAAATTCCTATAAATCTTCGCTATATGTTCTGTGTCTGCTTTTCTTTTGTGTCGTTGGTGTATTAAATATATCTGCGTTTGTAGTTAGTTTCAGTGTTTAAAACCGATGCTTCTTCAAAATGTGGATAGTGATTATATTGATGACTTAATGCTGTTTTTTAGAATTCATGTCCCTATATTTTTGATTCGACTTATGCCCTGCAACTCTAGTCTTTAATTTGTTCTTCGTTGTACCTATGTATAAACCTAATTCAAAAACTATATTTACAATAATGAAAAAAATATTTGGACTAAAGAAAATTCCTATAACATATAACAAGTTTTTAACTAAACTTAATTTTATCTTAAATACTTATAAAAACATATTAAGTTAAACTTGTTTTTAATCTTACATACTTATATTTATATATATCGTAACCTAAGGACAAGAAGGTCTTAATTTTTATGTAATTTAGGTGCAAATTGAACCCCCTTGTTCCAAGACAGCGGTTGGTGTCTGCTTTAAAATTTATTCTTTGTGTCGTTGGTGTATTAATTATGTGTTACATTTCTAAAATATATCTGAGTTTGTAGATAGTTTCAGTGTTTAAAACCGATGCTTCTTCAAAATTTGGATAGTGATTAGATTGGTGGCAATAATGACTTAATGCTGTTATTTTAGAATTAATGTCCCTATATTTTTGATCCGATTTATGCCCTGCAACTCTAGTCCTTAATTTGTTCTTCTTTGTACCTATGTAAACCTGGTTGCATCTTTCATTATCAATTCCCTTACAAGGAATTTTATAGACAATGTTCGACATATCCCATTTACTAGTTCTATCCTTTGTCTTGCTAAATAAACTGTTCAATGTGTTATAAGCCGTGTATGCTACCTTATATTTGTCAATGTCAAAGATTCCCGATTTTTTTATTCTCTCCGAAACATTAGATTTGTATGATAATGATTTGTATATCATTGGTTCTACTGTACTCGTAATTCCTGAATTCCCATTACTCCTATCCTATACTATGCTATTTGGAAAATTGTTTTCCCTTAATATATTTCTAATTTTTATTATGTTTTTCCTGTGATAAGCTTTGTCATTAATTGAGGGTACCCTATTAATTAAATTTCTCGCAATATTTACAAATATCCGTTTACTGTGTACATAATAATAAGTTAAAATTCTGCCTGATGCTGTTGGTTATTGATACCAATCTTTATTATTTTTTTTGAAATTTTTTATGACAAATAGGTTTTTGAATTTAATTTATGACAAACATTTTTTCATAATTTTGTAATTGTTTTTTTGTTATTCATATAAAATTTTGTAAATTTGATTCCCTAACCAAAGATAAGTGAAATATCGATAAAAATAAATAAATTTAGTATTTTATAAATAAAAAGACCTAAAGCTTAAACAATAAAAATAATTATAAAAAAAGAAAGGTCAAATACGACTAAATAATATTACGAAAATTCTTAGAAAAATTACTGATGATTCAAAATATAATCAGGGTTGTCATAGAAACCAATATTGTCAGAATTGGTTTTAAAACCGACAAGAAAAAATGCTTTGGTGTCATAGAATCCAATGTTATTGGGTTTATGTTCGAACTAGAATTAGTGTCGGTTTTAGGTGTCACAGAAACCAATGTTATCGGTTTTTTATTGGAAATAAACCAAGCAGCTAACAGCTGTCAGTTTTGATTTTTGCGCGCTTTAGTTTTTATTTTTTTGCAGCGGAATATTTTTTAGAAATGTAAGTAAATTAATTTAATTAATATTTGCTTTATGATTAGAAAAATGTTTGCATTGGCCTTTTTATTTTCTGGGGGAAAACATAAAAACAGTACACAAAATACCATAATCATGGAATTCATGGAAAAATATCCGGATTTAGCTAAAGGCTTCACGAAGCGCGACAAACCAACAGTGAATGCCACTGAAAAGTGCCGGGCCACCACAATTTGACGTGAATGGGTGGAAAAAGGTAAACAAAATTTTTTCCACAGAACAAATTTTATTGTTATATGTTATGTCTTTTTATTCGTACAGAAATGGACTGAGTGGAAGAGCGAGATAAAAAAAACTAGCTCAAAATAAGACAGAGTCTAGGGCAACTGGCGGTGAACCGTTTGCAAAGCATCACCTGACATCAACAGAAGAGGCCATAGTACGGCCATTTGGCATTTCTCAGTTGGTGGAAGGTGTTTTGCGGCGTAGCAGTTGGTCTTAACGAATATGTAGATGCTGCATGTGAGAAAGAAGTGCCCTCTACATCTTTAAAACGCCCATTGTCTCGCGTTGTACCAGCCAGTGCCCATGTTCTGTAACTCCCGCGTCGAGAAACTTTTCGATTGAAATGTGAGAAATGAAACAAAAATGCCATAAATTGAAACAAACAACTGTTTTTCTCACTTAACTGCGTCTTTAACATTTTTGGCGAGTAATAGCTGTCACGTAAGGAAATTACTCGCCAATAAACTGAAGAAATGTGTCTGTAAAATTTTTGTGAGAAAGTTTTCGCTTTGAACTGTCAAATAAACTCACGGGGTGAAACAAATTTTAACACTAAAAAATAAATTAAAAATGCAAAATGCAATAAATATGAACATGGAAAAGATAAGTATTTTATTCTTGGAAGATTTTTTCATTGTTTAATTTATTGGCTATTACCATTTTTGAAAAATATACGAATGTTTTCAATGCAATTTTGTAATCAACAAAGATTAAAGTCGCACTTTACATGTTTTGGTAAAGTCGCACTTTACATGTTTTGATATTTTCGCCGCCGTCGTTGAAAATTTTTAAATTTTAGTCAATTTTGGTCGCCGCAAACGATATGTTTGACGATGGAATATTTTGTTTCACATGTTTTCGATGCGAGAAGTTCTCACCAAAGTTACAGAACATGGGTACAGTACTGCAAAAAGATATAAAACTGAAAATACAAGGGGGCGTCTAAAAAAACTTCTGGATGAAGACGATAAAAGAAAGAAAGAACAATTGGATCTGGAATTGCAAAAGTTTGAGTATCAAAAAAATTTAGGAAGTGATTTTTAAATGAAATAGTGTGAAAGAACATTATTTACGTGCCTTTATTTATTTGCTTTACACATACATATGTATGTACCTTTTTATTTTTGTGATTTACTTACATACTGACTGAATTTAATAAACTTAGTTTTTGTTATGATAAATGATGTTTTTTTATTTAAAGCTTTTTATTTTTGTTACAAACTGTTGGATATTTCATCCCTGATTCGCAGAGCTTCACTATATTGTGACGTTAATGGCGGCAATGTAACGTTCTCCTCTATGTCGTTAGATGGTAAACGTATGTTGTCATTTTCGTTGTGTTCCAGTTTGTATTTTCTGCAGATATGCAAAGCCCAACAGACATTTATAATTTTCACCACTTTTTCTGGCCGATAATACAGCGCACTCATTAGGCAACGAAACCGACTTTTTAGTGCGCCAATTCCCGCGCACCAACCGCTAGAATTTTCATTTGACCATCACAAATCTAAGTATTAATAAGTATGTATGTTTTATTTCAAAATAAAATATAAAAAATCATTTTTACTTACTATCATCGCATTCATATCATCGCATGTGTCCCGTCAATTATGGACGGAGTTTTATATTTGCTGTAGAAATATTCTCTCGACATGCTGTTTTCAGCACTGTCCATTTCCAGCTGGATCCACTGAGGACAGATGAACCGCTCCATAACATTGATAACATCACCTAAAATTGTTGATATAGTGCTTCTACCTAGGCTTATGCTTAAATCGTTTCCGACTGATCTCTGATAAGATCGTTCTGCTAAAAATCGCAAAGCAGCAAGTTTTAAAACCGGAAGAATTTTACAACGCGACAAGTGTCCTTCAATACTGTCAAGCACCATACGAAAAGATTCCTTGTTTAACCGATAATTAGCTATAAATCTTCAATGCAGTTTTAAATATAAGCGCACAGTAAAAAAAATGTACTCACGATGTCTCCGGCAGTTCAAGTGGATTGCTGTAATCTCTAAGAATTCGTATCGTCACTTTATTTTATTTATAAGCACTTATCACCTTTGAATTATTTGATATCAATTATTTTCACAAAAAACACTTTTACTGATATTTTAATGAAAAAAATATAATATTTTGTCAATTTTCTGCAAAAAAGTAAAATAAAAAATAATAAAAATGTAAACAACAGCTGTTTTGATATTGGTTTTATTTACATTCGAAATTAACACAACCAACTTGGTTTCGTGACACCAAATGAGACCAATATTGGTTTTCAAAACCGACAATTAGCAAAACCAATATTGATTTCTATGACAACCCTGAATGTTAAGGATTCTTTACAATTAAAAGATAGATTAAGACATGAAAAAAAATAAATGATGTAGAGAAATTAATTTCCCTAGATGTAGTATCTTTATTTCCACCTGTACCAGTAGATCTGGCTATGTGTATAATAGGTGAAAAGTGGGACAAAATTAAAGATTATACAAAAATAGAATAAGATTTATTTTTACGTATTTTAAAATTTTGTATAGATGATAATAGATTCCCAGTTGTATCTGATATTGTTATGGAAGAGTTATTAGATACATGTATTGGACATTTGCCTCTTAAATCAAAAATCATAACAAAAAATATCTAAATGATTTGTTTTGCATTATTTCAGAATGTGAAATAGAACATATTCTTACAATATTTAACTATTTTCCTCAAAATATTAGATGCACAATTCAGAAAGAATATAATTCTAAGCTTTCTTATTTAGATACATTAAAAATAAGGAAAGGGAATAAATTATTAATGGTCTGGTATCAGAACCCTACATCTTCAGGAAGAAAAATAAATTATTTTTCAAAACACCCTAAAAGGATGATCATAAATACAACTTAAAAGCTAATAGAAAGAGTATTAACAATAAGTGATGTAAAATTCCATAGGGAGAATAAGGGAAAGATTATAAATATCTTAACAGATAATAGTTTTCCGATGAAACTTATAACTACCTGTAATTTAATAGGACTAAACATAAACAAAACATGATTGGCAACCCTGTACTCAAACTGTCAAAAAGTGCAAAAAAAATTGTATCTGTGGTAAAACTTTAAAATTTATTTATATTTGAAAAATTAACATAACAAATACCAATTACACTGCTTAAAATCGTTAATATTGGTACTTGGAATTGTAATACATTGGAGTTTTTCTTGAAAACAGTCAAACTATAATCTTTTTCAATAAACACCTGTGGTTCCTTGCGCTCGTTTTAATAGTTGGAGTCTCACGGTCAAATCATCGTAAATTTAGTGACGGAAGGCCCCAACAGTGGATTGAAGTATTAACAAACATAAATTGTAGAACAAAACGTTGTTACCAGCCGGTGTTTTGCGGTGATAGGTTTGAATTTTGAAATTTAATATTGTCTTTTATATGGTGGTTGTGCTTGTTGTATTGTCATTTGGCCCGGTTGTGTTTACACATATCAGCTGATTGTAAAAAAAAAAAGTGGTGCCAAGTTTTTAGTATATTTAAGTATACGCCTGAAGGTATACTTTAAAAAGCTGATGAATAATAAACAACAAATAAATTTAACATCTCCAGAGTACACTAACAAAAACAATTGCAAAAAATATTTGTCAAATCATAATATGGCTGATCAAAATAAAGCTCAAGAAGTTTTTTCATGGGAAAAGTTGTGCAATCTTTTAGATGATAAATTAAAGGATGTTACTAGGAAGTCTGATTTGGTTGATATTAAATCTGATATTGAAGAATTAAAGAAAGAAAATTTACAATTAAAAAATGATGTTAAAAAAACTAACCGCTCGACTTGTATTTATAGATCGTAGGTCAAGATCATCAAACGATGTTGTTTCGGGCTTAGAACGCGATAAAGTAAATGCTGCCAAAGCCGAATCTACAAAATTATGCTTCGAGATTTTAAATGTGAACATTAATGTTGTGTCAGCTCGCATGATATCATCCGGTAAAGCCTATTGTTTCACTTTAGAAACAAGTATGCAGGCTTATAACGTAACTGCTGCCAAAAATAAATTAAAAGGTAAAACTATCTACATACAAAAAGATTATACCGAAGACGAACAAAATGTTAGATACAATCTGCGTCAAATAAGCAAAGGCATCTCTGAAAAAAATCAAAATGTGAAAGTTAGGCTTGGAGAATTCTGTATTTTTATAAATAATAATAGATATACATACATGGTCAAGTGGCGAAATAATGGCGAATTCTAGCAACGAAGCTGATTATCTTAAAAACTTGCTAACAGAATGTAACTATTCCGCTGAGGTATGCACTAATGAAGGTAACAAAAATAATGTCGCAAATACGGAAAACAATGCCTCCCAATAGCAATTTAATTCATTAAATCTATTATCCTACAATGTAGCAAATTTAGCAGGTTCAATAAATTTTGGTGATTTTATATCTTATGTAAACCAATTTGATGTATTTTTTCTTTTTGAAACACGCGTAGTAGCAGATAAACAATATAAATTTTCCTGAATGAATTGATTTCTACAGTTACAAACAAAGTAAAAAAAGCAAATGAGAAAATATCCAATAAAAAATACTTTGAGCCCAAAACAAAATGGTATGATTGGAAGTGTGAAAGATTCCGTAAGATCATGTTACGAAAGCTAAAAGCTTACAAGAAAAAACACACGCATATCAACAAATTGCGCTATTTTACAGCTTCATTCTGTCTGTCGCGCTCGTTGAAGATAGACGTGTTTTCTAAGCTCGGCATACGGTTTATTTTTTTTTATAAAAACGTGAACAAATAAAGTATTAAAATAAAGTAAATAAAAGAAAAAAAATACATGTATGTACATACATACATAAACATACACATTTTTTATTCTGGGTGTTGATAAACAATAACAAATAAGAAGATCACAACTGTAAACAATAAAAAAAAAAATCTTATGAGTGCAAACAGTGCAAAAACAAGTCAACATAATGATAGAAATGCATATATCACAGTGAGTGTTAACGAAACAAATGCAGAAATAAAAAAAGAATCGATGATAGCAAATACCTAACGGCTAAACCTATTACTCGCACGCGATCCCTCTCACCCACTGTATTTAATAATAATTTTGATACACTAACAAATATAAAACCTGCAATCGTTGCCTCAACGGCAAAAGTAATATTAATAAGTGATGAAAATATTAACCCCAAATCGGGCATAATAGAAAAATCAGTATCACCTTCTGTGTCTAATAATACGGTTAATTTGAATACAATAAAAAATATTAAACCTGCAAGCGATGCCTCAGCGGCAAAAATAATTTTAATAAGTGATAAAAATATTAATCCCAAATCAGGCATAATAGAAAACTCAGTATCACCTTCTGTGTCTAATAATACGGTTGATTTTAATACAATAAAAAATATAAAACCTGCATGCGGTGCCTCAGTGGCAGAAACGATTTTAACAAGTGATGAAAAGATTACCGCCAAATCAGGCATGTTGGAAAACTCAGTATCACAGTTAAAAAGCAGTCAAAAGCCTCAAGTACAAGTTGGAATGGATAGGTACAGAACAGTGCTAAAACGGGGTCGCAGCCCAACCTCTTCTGCAGTTGCTTCGGTCCCAAAAGTTTAAAAAGTGGGTAAATCGGATAGAATAAGTTCTCAAAATCGGTTTGCAATTTTGGAAGAGGAATCCTCGGAAGCACAAAACGTTACCAAATCTTCTAAGCCACCCCCGATATATCTTAGAGAGCAACACTCAAGTGATTTAATAAAGAATTTGATCTCGGTAATAGGTGTAGCTGCAATAAAACGTGGTAGTATTAATGAAACGAAAAAACAAGTTAATCGTGAAGATGATTTTCGTAAAGTAATAACTAAATTAGAAGCACTAAAAAAAAACTTTTATACATACCAACTGAAGAGCAGTAAAGGTCTACAGGTAGTGATAAAGGGCATTGATTCATGCGTAGACCCAGGTGAGATAAAAATGTTTTTAGAAGAGAAGGGCTTTAAAATAAAAAACGTAATAAATATTAAAAATAGAGAAAAAAAATCCCCAGCCACTAATTCGAGTGGAGTTAGAACCCGGCGACGTGTAGCTTAAAAAACGAAACTCATCCCATTTACAATCTGAAATATATCCTGTATAGGAAAATAACGATAGAGGAGCCGCACAAAAGGAACGGTCCCGTGCAATGTTTAAACTGCCAAGAATTTGGTCACTTTAAGGCATACTGCCATTAAACCCCTGTTTGCGTTGTATGTGGAGAATTGCATGGTACAGCTCTCTGCGATAAATCTAAAAATGACCCTAATGTAAAAAATGCAGCAACTGTGGTGGTAATCACACTGCCAACTATAGAGGATGCCCTGTATACTCTATCGTCAAGCGCTCGGCTGGACCGAAACCTAATCCCCCTCAAATTCATGTAACACATCAAGTTAACACTAATGACATTCAGGTACCGCAGCCTAGTAATAACAGAACATCCTACGCTAACGTCCTAAAATCAAACCATATGCCAATGCAAGGTGATTTGCCAAATAATGATGAGACTCCAGTTTCTAATTTAAGTCGTCTAGAAAAGACCATGGAAACGCTAGTGCAAACAGTAACTAACTTTACGAACACAATGGGTAATATGATGCAGGAAATGTTAAGAATGCAATCGATGTTATTGCAAGCTGTACTTAACAAGCCATGAATTGTTTAAAAATTTGTTTTTGGAACGCAAATGGCATTCGCCAACATTAAAATGAACTAGAATACTTTCTTAAAAGTAAACAAATTGATTGTTTCTGAAACTCATTTGACCTCAAGAAATACGTTTAAAATTAATGGTTATATATTATATGATACCAAGGATCCTCGAGATAGAGCTTGTGGAGGTTCTGCTATTTTGATAAAAGCCCGAATCAAACACTACTTAATGTGTGATCATCGTGAAGATTATCTGCAAGCAACGAACATTTGTGTTGAAGAGTTAAATCGAAACTTAGTACTTTCATCTTTATACTCTCCACCTAGATTTTCAATATCAGAAAGCAAATATTATAAATATTTTAAATCATTAGGACCCTGTTTCCTAGCCGCTGGCGATTACAACGCTAAACATACCTTCTGGGGGTCACGGCTCATTACACCAAAGGGTCGTGTTTTGTATAAAACAATGTCTACAATGGATTTAAATGTGGTCGCGAGTGGACAACCAACTTATTGGCCTACTGATCAGCAAAAAATTCCAGATGTCATCGATTTTGGCGTGGTTAAAAACATCCCCGCAGAAACGATTCATGTTGAAGCTTCTTTAGAATTATATTACATTCTAGCATAGCCCGCAAAAATATCAAAAATAGTAAAATATATTCTACAGATGTCGAGCGTCTCTTGACTGAAAAAAGGAGAGTTCGAAGAGAGTGGCAATTGCACAGATCCCCTCAACTTAAAAATTTACTAAAAGAGTGCATAAAAAGGCTAAGAAAGTTACTGCAGTCTCAAAAAACGGCTTCTCTGGAAAAATATCTTAAGGAACTCGATGCAACTCCTCAATCTGACTACTCATTATGGCGTGCAGCTAGAAATCTTAACAGACCAGTTATCACTAAACCGCCATTAAGAAACTTAAATGGAAGTTGGGCACGAAATGATGAAGAAAATAGAAATATTTTTGTTAATCATTTGAAAACCCTATTTACACCTCATACATCTTTCGATACTACATCGAGTTACCACCTGTCGCTGTTGGATCAGCTGTTCCACTAAGATTTGAGATAAGAGAAATCGAGAAGGCTATTCATGATTTAAACCCCAAGAAAGCCCCTGGTTTTGATAAGATCAGTAACAAAATGCTTTTGGAGCTACCCAGCATACCAAAGAAAATTATTCTACTAATTTTTAATGCTATTTTACGCCTTGAATACAACCCACAAGAGTGGAAAGTATCCTTAGTTACCATGATACCTAAACCAGGAAAGGATCCCACAAAAGTTGAGTCATATAGACCTATAAGCTTATTGTCTAATATATCAAGCTATTTGAGAAACTACTAGTGTCAAAAATAACACCGATTTTAAATGAAAACAGATTTATTCCCAATCATCAATTCGGGTTTAGAAGAAAACACAGCACAATTGAACAAACTCATCGAATAGTAAATGTCATATGAAAAGCCTTTGAAGAAAAAAAATATTGTTCAGCACTCTTCATTGATGTGTCTCAAGCTTTTGATAAAGTCTGGCATGAAGGGTAATTACATAAATTGAAGTTAAACTTTCCAGTAAACACACACAAGCTGTTAGAAAACTACTTAGTCGGTCGAAGGTTTATTATTAAAGAAGGTGATTTTATAAGTTCTCCTCAGCCAATTGACGCTGGAGTTCCTCAGGTAAGCATCATGGGCCCACTGTTATACTTAATATATATACCTCAGACATGCCAACAAATATCCACAACCTAACTTCAACATTTGCTGATGATACAGCTTTTTTAAGCGTACACGAAAACTGTCATAAAGCATCTCGCTACTTGCAGAATCATATATTTGAATTGGAAAAGTGTTTAAAACAATAGAGGATAAAGGTCAATGAACAAAAATGCGTACATATAACATTCACCTTGCGTCGGGAGTCATGTCCCCCTATTAAAATCAATAATCAATTAGTGCCCCAACAAACGCATGTAAAATATCTTGGTATTCATCTAGATCGGCGCTTAACATGGAAATGCCATATAGAAGCAAAATTAACACAAATGAAACTAAAAGCAATTCAAATTAATTGGCTTATTGGAAGAAATTCTGTTCTTAGCCTCGATTGCAAACTTCTACTCTACAACTCTATATTAAGCCAATCTGGTGCTACGGTATTCAGCTATGGGGCACTGGCTCGGCCTCAAATATCGAAAAAATTCAAAGGTGCCAAAATAAACTTCTTCGAATAATCACAGTCGCTCCCTGGTATGTTAAAAACTCAAATATTCACAAGGATCTCAATGTGCCATTAGTAAAAAATATTATTACGAAGTACGCAGTAAAATATTTAAAATGGCTTGAGTCGCACCCAAATCCACTAGCTCGAAATATTTTAAATGACAGCGGCCACTCTAGATTAAGGAGAAGAGATACTGCAGGACTCATCCGACCAGAAGACCGCTTAAAATCTACATATGTGAATAGAAACCGTGAAGAGAAAAATTTTCGTCTAGCATTGGCAGGACAAAAATAAAGTATAAGTATAAGATTTGATTAATTATTGTTAGTTCATATTTAATATATGAAGATTCAATAAATAAATAATGAAAAAAAAAAAAAAAAAAAAAAAAGTTTGCTGCTTCCCCTACTAAATGTGTCTTTAAGTACCACATTTTCTGGACTTTTGGAATTGGCTGCTGAACAATTAGGGATGAGAATATGTCGTGAAATTCCTTCCACTGCATGTAGTCGCCTTCGAATTTAGGTATTACTATTTTGGGAATAGGCACTGTGGACACTTCTGAATGGCCATTGTTACCCTGAATAGATGAGTTATTTCTGAAGGTTCCGGAGGCTGACCGGACCTGCTTTTCGAGCTGAATAAATCTTGACATGTTGTACCCGTGTTGAATGGCTTCACCGCATAGTTCTGCTATTTGGTAATGTAGGCCTTCGATATCTTGCCATCGCTTTGTTGCAGCTGCGGAGTCTTCAATTGTGTTGTTGGGCTCTAATAATCTGTCTACGGCTGACATCATGGCTGCTTGCCTTCGCATGAGTCTCACCAGCTCACCAGTTGCCGCCGTGGATTCCTCAGCAGTAGTTGCCTGACATTTGTCGTCTGTGCTGTTGTTCATGAGCCGCTTCGTGGCCTCAGGAGGACCGACCTTTAGCATTGAAGATTCGAATTCTTCCTTATATTGCTGCACGATGCCCATGATTGAGCTGTAGTAATCCTTTATAAAGTAATCATGATCCAACGGGATCTTTTCCAGTAACCGAATCTGATTATCGGTACCTTCAAAACTTGCCCACTCCTCGTCAAGCCGTCTCAATCGTTCCTGGAAGTAGCTAATTGATGTTTTACTTGAAGCTGGGTCCTTTTTGTAATTTCGGATGATGGCTTCAATCCGCTGTCCAGTCTGTTGCTGGTTGATGACAAGGTCTTCGAACGAGGTCATGGTGTATCCTTTCTCCTTGCTAGTTCAAATTAAATGAAAATCCTGTGCCTGATACAGGATCACGTCGGGGTCACCAAAAAATGTTAAGAGAACGATATCTTAAATGGATACAAGATCTGAGAATTTCCTTTCAAGTACTTCAACCTGAAAGAGTTTGTGTTATTTTGTTCTATTGTTCCTTTCAAGCACATAAACCTGAAGGAATTTTGTTTTTTGTTTATGTTCCTGACAAGCACTTTAACCTGCAGGACAGTGTACCAAATAAAACACAAAAATGAGTTTCTTAAAGCACACTGATCTTATAAAGTTTTATTTACGCTAATTTATATTAAAATTATGCTTACATATTAGAAATGAATAATTACATATATTTAATAGTGGCTTAATGCTAAAAAGTGCAACGACACAAAATAATAAACAGAAATAAAAATTGTCTATATAGCACAAAACTTGACCTACTTAATAAATGAAGTTTTGCCTAGTGGTCATTGACTTATGAATTGTGTATGATGATGCATCAACAAAATGAACTTAATTGTGAAATGCTATTATTACAAAATTAAAATAAACAAACTATAAAATTAATTTGGGTTAATGTTCAATGAACCTTATTGTGAAATAAAAATAATAAATGAAACTAAATGTATTAACAAAACTATAACATTCCAAAAAACAGCATTAGCAACCCACTGTGCTAATTTAAATCATTATCCAGATTTTGAGAATGTAACAATTTTAAACACAGAGTAATTAAAAGAAACGTTATATGTTAGATATGCTTCAAATAATAAAGGTTTCAAATTTATTTAGAATACATTATAAGACAGACACAGATAGTGTAGCCCATAGTTACAGACATTTAGTTGATAAAAATAGAAACGGAAACTAAATAAATTTTTTAAACTGTAATAGATTATGTTTAAATATTTGGCTAGCATAAAATTTTTTTCAAATGTTGTCAATTTTTGTATTTTAAGAAATTTTATTAATTTGTTTTTCATGTAATTGTTTTTAAAAAAAATTTTCAATCCTGAAGACGTAACACAAAGGAGTTACAAAAATTCGAAATAAAAATACAGATTAACTTTTTTATAAAATATAAAAAATAGGCCATAAGCTTGAATAAATAGAAACTAATATAATGGATTGTCGAATAATGTACAATAATATATTAAAAAAATGTATTAATTTGTTTATGCATTACATAGTAAAAATTTTAAGCTTAGCTTTTGTTTGTTTTCTATTAAAATATTTGAAATAAATGAAATTATAAAAATTAAATGCAAAAAATTGTATTCTGGTATGTGATGGAAAACGATTTTGAAAACAAAAATATTTGAAACCGATAATATCTTTATCAGTATCTTAAAAAATTGATTTCTATGGTATTTTGCTCTTATTTTCCTGTATTTATTCCTTTAAATTTTTTATTATATACATATGTTATTTAAACTAAATATATTTTGAACAAAAAAGGAAGACTTTATTTCAGAAATGAATTTTAGAATCTCTGAAAATTAATTGATCTACTAAAAACGATCGTTTTGAAATATATCAGTTTTCATCACATACCTTATTACTTTTACTTATGTATATAGTTATATGGAAGAAATCCCCTAATAAAATCTATTCTGTTTAACCCTCTAGTGCCCAAATTTTTTTTCGGGATAAAAAAATTTTTTCTGGGTTTGACTTGGTTTAAAAGTAAAGGATATTAAAAAAAAATTAATTTTTTTGTTCGATCGGGCTTTATAGCCCCAAAAACTTAGACCGCCTCTAGGCGGCTTTAGGAAAAGAATCCAAAAAATTTTACTAAAATTTTTTTTTTTATATATATTTTATTAAAAAAACAAATAGATTATAACAGAAATGTGTAGAAAATAAACATGAAGTTCAGATTTAATTTCTTTTAAAGTTAATTCAAATAAGTTTTGGAAAAAAATAAATATTTTTGAGGTAAAAAAAAACAGTTTGGTCAAGTTATTTGTGGTGAAAATCGTAGAAGCAGTCCTTGTTATTAGGTGTCTTTCTAATAACAAGGACTGGTTTAGGTTACACTTTCGACACACAATTTGAGTTTCTGATTTGCAACCAGTAAATTTACAAGTTTTTTTGCCAGCCCGTGATAAAAACTGCGGAAAATGTCCGACTCCATCATAACGGACATCTAAAGGTGGTAGAAAGGATTTCTTCCCTGTACAGTTTTTTTTAAGATCTTGACGTGGGCGCCATGGAGCTTTTACCAACGAAGTACTCTGCATGCAAAGTACGGCAGCAATCTCTGCTCGGAAGTATGGAAGCTGGTATCGCCTATCATTGGCGTTAGGCTTGTTGATTTTGTTGAACAAAATATAGTCGTTTACCATGGCTAAGTCAAGCAAATGAATGAACAGTCGATTTGTATACTTGTTGCTCTTCACTGGAATTTTATATCGACCAATAATACCATCCATGAGATCGACACCACCCATGTGGCTATTATACTCAAGGATTATATTGGGGCAACCGACGCACAGTGGCGCCATTTGAGTTTTTTCGTTGCAAAAATCATATCTTTTGAACCGAATAAGATAATTGAACAGTTTAAACAGCATATGATAGATAACTGTTCAGCCTATGAAATGAGCGTTTGGAAAGGGTGCTACGCTTTGTAGGGGCCTACTTATGGGTTATCATAGTTAAAATTAGTAGAAAAATCAATTTTATGGTAACTAAAAAAAATTTTTTTTACATTTTTAGATTGTTTTTATTTTTTTTCTTAAGGGTTTTATGTTTTAAATTATTACCCAACAAATTAAAAAAAAAATTATTTTTTTTTTTAAATTTATTTTTTCAATTTTCTGTAAAATATTCATCACAATTCGTAAGAGAAGGTATATCTAAAAGACTAACCATTTCTAAACTATAATTATTTTGTAACTCTATTCGTGACTTCACATGCCGCAGGGAAGAAATAAGTGGATCGGAAGATGCTGCCAACATGTTGAAGAGGTCCTCATTTTGCCTCACCCTTGATGCTTTGAATGTGTTCTGCAATCTATATTTTTTATAAAATTTGTTAAGAGACTCCTGTGCTTCTTCAGAAAGCTCTCCAATTGGCAAAGGCTGGTACTCAATTATATCTTTGCCATGCGCCAATATTTTATGGACGGTCGGGGTCAACTTCTTCTGTGGATACATTTCTGCTAAAAGAGATGCAGTTTTCGACGCATATTCTCCATATTTTGTAGAATTGACATTTTCTTTGCAGTTTAAAACATCCAAGATCGTTCCCAATCTTTTCACGATTTGATTGTCAATTCCAATGATTCTAGTTACTGCCTCATCATTTTCAAAAAATCTCCTAGAAGTGTTTCCATCGTTAGAGTTACCGTATCCGTGCTTGGGACAGTCTACTTTTAGTCCAACTTGTTTCAAAAAAACCATCCTGTATTTGCTTCTTTCTGATCTTTTCCTTATCCTTTATTGATGTATTTTCATCGAAGTTTTCCTCCTCTTGTGGTAGGGTATATGCCAGTTTTAGCAAGAATTCCATACACCTTATCCTTGCTTGCAATGGTGACATTCCATATTCGTAATTCTCCTCATTTGTAGAATCGTTTAAATTACCAAAGTTCTTCTGACAAATAATAATATAAAATCGATAAAAAAAATATAAAAATAAAACGAAAAAAGGGGTTTAAATAGGTTTTTGCTAAATTTTTACCTCCAATATAATTCTGTCTATATATATGTATATGATAACTAATTGAAATATGTTATAATTAAGCAGAAAAAGATACTAATCTTAAACTCTTTACAACTAATTATATAAAATTGAGATGTAACATATTATATATGAAATAAATTGAATTGAATTGAAAAAAGTTCTTCTGACTCTTTTTGCAAATCGGGCATGACATTGTTGAGGTTGTTCCTGTCAGTTCGTTTACGACTTTTCCGTCAACCATGGTCAGGTGGAACTCGTAATTGCATTCAATATATTTTCCTTCTCCAATTTGCAGCTTTGTAGGCTTAATCTTGCTTATTTGTTCTTTAATGTCCTTCACCGTAGTCCTTATGAGTTCTGCCGATTCCCTTGCAAACTGAAACATTATTGGTCGGCAATAATGCACTGATGACGGACGTGGATTTTTCCAGTGTAGGGAATCATCCGATTTTAGCCGCAAAGGAACAACAGATGCCATAAACATATTTCCGTCCGATATTGTAGCGTCATCGGGAGATATCCTTTGCTTATAAACGCTTTGTCCGGATGATCCATCGCAGCCTCATTTGCTGATCAATGTCAACTTCTCAGGAAGAATTTTCACTTCCGTGAAAAACTTTGGTGTGGTTGACTTTCTAAACAGTTCAAATAATTTTAAATTGTACAACGCCATGTTTTCAGTACTTAAATTGTTAAATGGTTTCAGTAATTGTTGCGCCAACTTTCAGGCGTAGACTAATCCAGGCATTAGGCTTATTTTGCAATATATAGGCTTATGCTACCATGCCTAAAAATTTACCTGTTCCCTGCATACATATGGATTTATGCTGAATAATGCAATTTTGATATTATGCACGTGTCCAAATAAGATTTGTGCCTACCTGTAGGGACCATAAGTCAATATTGTTCCTGACCATTTGTACGCCAAAGTATTGTTTATGTGAGGTACGTACCTGCTAATATAATAACTATTAGATCAAACTACTGTCAGTCAAAACATATAAGGGATGGACGCCATACAATTTCTGCAACCATGTCTTTTTAAACTTTTTTACCTCTAGAAGCCAAACGGGCACGTACGGGCAGATAAAACCTTTTGAATTATGTAAAGAAATAATCAAAGAACAGGTTTTGCAAATATGGCAAATATAGAAAAATATAGTTTTTTTTTATTTTCCGTCAAAGTTGAAAAATAGTGAAAAAACGGATAGTTTTTAAATAGTGATTTACCAGGAGAAACACAAAGCAAACAGTTAATTTTTTTTTATCATTATACATTTAATAAATACATCAATCAATAAAAACAAAAAATAAGGCGATTCGTTACCTATTTTTCGTGATATTACACCTGAAATCGCAACAAATTGACTAAAAATTGTGTGTTTTTTTGAAAACCGAAAGTCGGTCAACTTTGAACGGTTATATCTTCTAAACTAAAAATGTGATATTATTAAGAGTGGCATATTTGAAATCGTTGAAAAGTTTCCTATAACATGGGTTTATTCAAAACTTCGTCGGCATTCATGAAAATTTTGATTTTTGCAACCTCGCTTGCTCTACGGGCGCCACTGTGCGACGTCAACAAACTTTTTTTCAGAGCGAACAAAACGTGATACTTGCGTTATTGGGTTTGTTTTATTCTGAAAAGGTTTCGTACCTGCGTAAGTCGATGCTAGTCGCACTGCCTTATTATCTTTCCAAACTGATAAAGAAATTTCTACTCCGTAGGTAGATCCACAAAACTCAGTAAAATATCCTCGTGGTTGTTTCTTGAGATCTTTGTCGGTTGGCAGCTTACAACTCGGAATACGATTTGAACGTATAGTCCCCAAAGAATAAATTCCACGTGATTTGAGATATACAAGAAGTGGCAGTTATCGAAATATACTATGTGGTTTTTATAATCTGGAACATTTCGTGACAACCGAACAACTACATTTACTGACGCTCCAAGGTCTGGTGATCCATTTTGCACAACATTGTCTCCTGCGCCGCAATATATTTCGAAGTTATAGCAAAAGCCATTTGTGTAGCTTATCTGGCAAATATTGTCAAAGAAAACTCTTCATCTTCGTCGCGCACATTTGCTCATCCACACATAAACGTTGAGTCATTGGGACGGATTGATACTTTTCATTAAAATGATTTACAATTGGTCGTATTTTATATAAAGGATCATGTTCTGCAGAATTCTTGGGGGGCTGTTTACTATTGTCATTAAAATGCAAATTACTTCGTATTTTCTCAAATCGATTTCTTGCCATAGTATTTTGTATTGTTTGAAATGCATATTCGCCCCAATATGCACGGACACTCGGATAGCGAAAAACTGACATAACAAGAAAATGCCAATAAACTGACGAAGTTCCGAATTCGTTGTACAGAAGGAAGTTCTGATATCTTTTTGAGTGGCATTGAGTGTGCTCAATAAAAGTTTCACTCAAAAAAGTACTCGAAACATT
This sequence comes from Pollenia amentaria, assembly GCA_943735925.1. Lineage (NCBI taxonomy): Eukaryota > Metazoa > Arthropoda > Insecta > Diptera > Polleniidae > Pollenia > Pollenia amentaria. Next base: position 89,366,804 of record OX031007.1, on the reverse strand, counting down.
TGAAAGGCGTATCAAGCTTTCTGAGATCTCCACCTAGTTCCTTCTTAGAAAATGCTATTACAGAGCTATCCAGCACTAAGTTCTTTTGGCGCCACAAGATCTTTTTGAAATTGTTGGATTTAGGATCTATATCAGAAACGGACCCAATAAACTCCCCTGTTTCACATATAAAGCTATCACCAGGCTGAGTGATATTCTGCTCTGCAGGCACATTACGTTTGCGTTTCTGTGATTGAGGAGTAATTGAATCAATCGAGGACTTCGGCTTGGAGTAACGCAAATCTCTGATACCAGCATTGAATCTGACATATTAACTGCTCTATTTATCGCCTCATCAAATCCAACGTTGATATGGCTGTTGGTCTCGCAAGCATCATCATCCACGTCGTCTTCCATATCTTCTTCTACGTCAGTATCGCTATCGAAATTCATTAAATCCAATATTTTCCCAATTTCTTCATCAGAAAGAGATGATAACTTTTGCATTTCCCGACGTTCCATGACTATGAACCACAATTTTCTATCTCCTGAAATCTTGCACTTCAAAATTCACCTACTATATTTTTTGTTGAATTGTCCTAAGACCGCCTCTAGACGGGCTACCTTGCAAGATCAATAAAAATCTTGTAAAAGTTTTTTTTTCCTTTATTTTTATTTTTTGGTTTTCTTTACACTATCAGCAATACAGCAATAATTTTTTTGGTTTAACTTTGACCACTTTAATACTTTTTTGTTTTTTTTTAAATTCGCACTTTTTGAAAAATAATTATTTTGCCCTTACTTCAAAATTTTTCAACTTCAAATGACAATAATAGCTACCCAAAGCATCAGCATATATTGCAAATACAAAAAACACAATTGGGATTCCCCGAATTAAAAAAATAAAAACTGAGGCGAAATTGAATTTGAAGAGCGAATAAGTGCTCAATGAACTTAACCCGTCTACAGGTGGTCTTGGGCACTAGAGGGTAATAAACACATTCTTCATGTTTTTTATTAAACAGGAAATTGTAACCTGAATGCTCCAGCCAACAAGCAGATTCAACATAACAAGAGGCGTACAACTACAAGTTGTAATTCGAATAACACATCTTTGTTTTAAGCGTGTGAATCTGCATCGTAGACAAAATACATTTGCATTTAGTTGAAATTTAGTTTTACTTTTAGCTTTAAGTTAAAAAAACAGCAAACAAACAGTGCCATTGTTTGGATCTGAAGGAAGAATGGGGATCTTAAGGCTAGCAAACACCCCAGCATTGATAACAATAGAAAAGCTAAGAAAGCCAAGGAAGAAAAAGGGAGAACACGACTACAAGGAGTCAACAAAGAAAAATGTGCAAGAGAAAAAATCCAACAGTTATTGTAAGTTCAAATGTATTTAAATATAAAATTCCTCTATTGTTAATTTGAAATTAATATTTAAGAAACAAATATCTATTTAGTGAATCTTTAAAGTACAAAGCCAAGAAAACTAATTTATTATATCACGCGCGTAGTGGGTCACGTCATTGGTCGTTCGATCGTCAGCTTTTCAGTTATCCATGAAACTGTTTTTATTACTTGCAACTTAGACTTTAGACTTAGGGTTTAGTTGGTTAATTTCAACGAGCTTAAAATATAAAAAAAGGGGGAAACCGTGGAACTTAGGAAAGAGGTTTTAGGGAAAATTTCATTAAAGGGATTAATTTAACAATAAAGACAGAATGGAAGCAAATATAGTACAACAGTTAAAACTTATGCTAAGCTGTATTAGAGAAATTCCAACATTCGATGGTACTGATTCAAATCAGCTACTAGACTTCTTCTCACAGGTTGAATCATTATTGCCATCTATAGACGAATTCCAAGAAATTAACCAAAGCATTTTATTTGGGTACATAAAAAATAGATGTACTGGAAAAACAAGGAAAGCTTTACACCGCCACGGAGCCATTACCAATTGGACACAGTTAAAAGAAGACCTTCTGTCTTACTTTGGTGAAAAGGAGACAGGACAACAACTAATGGACAAAATTAAAACTTTGAGGCTAAGCTCCACTATTGAAAAATATTATTATGACATAAATAAATTAAGGAACAGACTACACAATAGACGACTGACGCATCAGGATGAAGGTTTTACAACCGAAGAAATAAACATAATTTCTTTACATGTGTTCAAAGAACACCTACCAGAACCAACAAAAACAATGATTTTTGCGAGAAAGCCGGACACGTTGGACAAAGCATTTAAGATAATCTTAGAAGCAAGGCATCAGAATTACACTATTTTAGGGTATAATCAAAAGAAAAGCCATGGTACCTCATTTAGAACAAATTTCAGTATGCAACCCAAAATGGAAGCATGATGTAGATGTCACACTTTGAGCGATGAGCAAAGAATTTCAGGTAAAAACAATTTGTAAATTTCCAATTTTTAGGGAATTTTATTGCAGCAACTACCTTTGTGAATTTTTAGAGTATAATTTTAATAAAAACTTTGATGGGCTAATCGGTAACAATATATTGTCGGATCTTGACTGTGTCGTTGATTACGGAACTAGGCAAATAATTATTGGAAACACTTCCATTCCTGTTTACCTTAATCAAGAAGAGGAAGAGTACAAAAATAAATGTGACCACGAAAACATAGCCGAAATCCTTAATAACGAAATCGAATTTAGTAACGGGGATTCTCTATCTAACTTAGAGTTACCGCACTTAAACACAGTATATAAGAACAAACTATTATCAATACTCAAAACATATAATAAGACATTTTACAAAGAAAACGAGGACCTAACTTTTACAAATAAAATCAAACACAGCATAAGGACACAACACGAACTTCCAGTGTACTCAAAATTATATAGGTACCCATAGGTACATAGACAAGAAATAAACAAACAGGTAGAGGAAATGCTGCGACAGGGAATAATTAGGGAATCTTCCAGCCCTAACAATAGTCCTATTTGGATTGTCCCGAAAAAGATGACTGCTACATGTGTCCCAAGATGGCGCCTTGTCATCGACTACAGGAAGTTAAATGGCATCACCGTGGAAGACAGGTTCCCAATTCCAAATATAGAGGATATATTTGATAAGTTGGAAAGATGTCAATATTTTACAACCCTGGACTTGGCCCAGGGCTTCCACCAAATTGAAATGGATGAAGAAGACATCCATAAGACAGCGTTTTCAACCGCAAATGGGCATTACGAATTTTTGCGCATGACTTTCGGTTTGAAAAACGCACCGTCTTCGTTCCAGAGACTGATGAATGAGGTCTTGAGGGAACATATTGGCAAAATTTGCCAGGTCTACTTGGACGATATTCTAATATTCTCTACTAGTATAGAGGATTAAGATTCTGAATTGCTTACAGAAGGCAAATCTGAAGATTCAGTTGACCAAATGCAGTTTTTTAAAACAGGAAACAGAATTTTTGGGACATTTGGTTACTCGCAGTTGCATAAAACCAAACCCCAAAAAGGTTGAAGCTATAAACCAAATTCCACTTCCTAAGAGTCAAAAAGAGATAAAGGCATGCTTGCGAATAATAGGTTATTATAGGCGGTTTATAAAAGATTATTCAAAAGTGGCATACACTATGGTAAAATATTTAAAAAAGGGATCGAAAATAAATCTTAAGGACGGGGATTATAAAGAAGCATTCGAAAAGTAAAAACTCCTAATAAAATCCGATCCTATTTTGGTACACCCGGACTTTCAAAAGGAATTCACTCTAGTCACTGATGCCAGCAATTTCGCTCTAGGAGCAACACTAATGCAAGGCCATAAAATAATTTCGTATGCAAGCCAATCACTAAATGGTCACGAAAAAAATTATAGCACTATAAAGAAACAACTCTTGGCTATAGTTTGGGCAACGAAATACTTTCGCCCATACCTATTTGGCAGAAGGTTTAAGGTCAAAACTGATCACAGACCTTTGGTTTGGCTGAGTAATCTTAGAGAACCAACCTCAAAATTACAACGCAGGAAGATCCAACTTAATGAATTTGATTTTCAGGTCGAATATGTTAAGGGAAAAGAGAACGTGGTCGCAGACGGTCTTAGCAGGATAGTACATGACAGCGGACAAAATGGGGGACCAGACGACACAAATGTAGCTTTAATAAATCTAAATGAATTGTTCAACTCTAGGGACGATAATAAAGACAGCGATATAAATACAGTACACAGTGCCGAAACAGATAGCACAGATTTCATACAAATAACGGCAAGCACGCTTAACGTTTTTAAAGCAATTAATTTTAAAATCTGCGGAGAGAGAAAGCTTCAGTTAGAAAATAATTTTTAAAAGGAAAATAAGAGAAAAATGGAATTTGACGCAAATAGCAATTTGTTACATATTATGCGAGAAAAACTACCACAGAAGGGTCTGTTGGTTGTATTTTGCTCAGAAAAAAATTTTATATTTAAAATTTCAAGACTTATACAGGAACCACTTTGCCAGGAATAACAATTTAAAGATCATAAAAACGAGCACCTTACTGGAGGATATCACCAACGAAGGTAGAATTCTCCAAGTCATAGAATTAGAACATCTAAGAAATAATCATAGGGGTATCAATGAAATTTTTAAGGAAATAAAGGAAAACTACTTTTATCCGAATTTACAAAAAACGATCCAAAAATATATAAACAACTGCGAAATATGTAATAAAGCAATATATGATAGGAGCCCTATCAAACATTCTTTAAACATAACGAAAACCCCCAGTAGACACAATGAAATAGTTCACTTCGATATATGGTACCCGCAAAGAAATGTGATGTTTTTAACGAGTATCGACAAACTTACAAAATACGCAACCGCACACCACCTGCCGGATAGAACATGGATATCAATAGTTAACGCGATAAAAGTCCGCATCCAATATTAAGGCAAACCAGAGACAATACTTACTGATAACGAATAAGATGTAATAGCAGTAAAACAGTTTTTTATCGAAAACGAAATCGATGTACACTTTACAACAACTTATAATAAAACAGGGAACTCGGATGTTGAAAGACTACATCTGACCCTTAACGAACACATACGTCTTTTTAACGCAGATACGAATAATGAAAGCAGTTTGGATGAAAAAGTCCATAAGGCAATATTGGCTTATAATAATACAACTCATTCTACTACAAATAGTTAACCGATTGACTTCATTAATAACGCAATATCACACGAAGATCTTAAAGAATTCTCAGAAAAGCTCCATAGGGAAAAAATATTAAGAATAAAGGCCATCAATAACAATTAGGGAGATAAAACCTATACAAATTTTGAAAATGAATTTATTAAGAACTATAGAGTTAGTAAAACCCAACCCAAATATAAAAAATTTCCAATTACCGAATAGAAGTTATCATTTAGTATATAGGTACAACAAATTTAAAAAAGTTTACAAAACGCAAGTTAAACGTAGACATCTTTTACAGGATAATCACAATGAAGATCACACTCCTATCATTGCTGATGGTGACGGCCCAGGCACTTCTGCAAGTCAACAGGATCGACGAGAATAATAGCTATACAATGCTCCACGTAGGAAGGGTGGAGTTGCTCAATACAACAAACACGGTATTACATATAATATACCCAATTCAAATTTTAGATACAATTACCCAGATAGAAAGCAACATAGAACAAATCGATGTAGCTAACAAGGACATATTAAGGAAACAATTAATAATATTAGGGCAAAAGTCAAAACAATTATGCGTTTTCACTCTAACAGAGGGAAAAGAGAACTGATCAACGGAATAGGAAATATTTATAAGTGGTTATTTGGACTAATGGACGATAGTGATACGGAAGAAATGTTGGAACATTTAAACTATGCGGAAATTAACACACATAACGCTATTGGCACCTAAATAAAAAAATAAATATTAAAACAGATTTCAACGAATCAATTGAAATGATACGTGAGGCAATAGAGGATGACAGGCTCAAAATAGGTAGTACTTTTGAAGAAGTTAGAAAGCGAAATAATGAAATAGTCAGACGACTACTTTATACAGATCAGATGGTGAAGTTGAAGAGTTTAGAGAACAAAATAGTGCAAATTCAGGAAAACAGCATCAGCTAAGAACAACGTAATCCACCCAGGGGTACTAACACTTGAGGAGATCGAAAGATTCAAAATTGATTACTTCAAGCTAAAACTCGTAAGAATGGGCGTTATGAATTACGAAAATGATTCATTGATTATAGCGATCAAAATTCCGGTCGTTTTTCTCGCGACAGAATTGAAATTAATTACTCCATTACCCAACGACAGGAACCTCGAGATAATCGAAAAAAATGAATTAGTAGTTACTGTTAATGGCATGACCTACACGTACGAAGAAAATCTACTGTTTTGTGATTTAAAGGAAAGTAAAAATTGTGTCGTTATAAAAAATTGTAAATTAAGATATAACAATATCAAAGATATTGATGCCATTGACGATATTTTTATACTTATAAAAAACGCAAATAATGATAAATTAAAGTGATTTAACTGATGTAGTATTTAAAGAAGAAATTGATTTCGAAGAAATTAAAATTAACCAATTTGAGAATATAAAACAAATTGATGAACTAATGTACCACAAAAATGTGTCATATAGCATAAACATAATTTTGATATTGATAATAGTATTTCTAACTATAACGTATGCAGGTTACAAGAAGTGTTGAAGAAAGAACAAGGGATTGAATGTTAATATTGAACTTAACCCTACTGCCACAAATTCAACAGAGACTGTTGAATATGGGGGTGGAGGAGTTATATGGAAGAACTCCCCTAATTAAAACAAACGAATGAACCTCCCTAATAAAATCTATTCTGTTTAATAAACACATTCTTCATGTTTTTTATTAAACAGAAAATTGTAACCTGAATGCTCCAGCCAACGAGCATATTCAACATAACAAGAGGCGTACAACTACAAGTTGTAATTTGAATAACACATCTTTGTTTTAAGCGTGTGAATCTGCATCGTAGGCAAAATACATTTGCACTAAGTTGAAATTTAGTTTTACTGTTAGCTTTAAGTTAAAATTTATTAAAAAAAAGAAATCAATTTAGAAATAACAACGAAACCATCTAGTTGAAGTAGAAATGAAGTAGAATAATAAAAATAAACAAATTGATGTCATAATGGTTTCTGATGGTTTCTGAAACTCATCTGACCTCCAGAAATACATTTAAAAATAAATGGTTATATATTATATGATACCAATGACCCTTGAGAAGGAGCTTGTGGAGGTTCAGCCATTTTGATTAAAGCCCGAATCAAACATTACTTAATGTGTGATCATTGTGAAGATTATCTACAAGCAACGAACATTTGTCTTGAAGAGCTAAATCAAAACTTAGAAAATTCATCTTTATACTCTCCACCTAGATCTTCAATATCAGAAAGCAAATATAATAAATACTACAAATCATTAGGACCCCGTTTCCTGGCCGTTGGCGATTATAACGCTAAATGTACCTTCTGGGGGCTACGACTTATAACACCAAAGGGTCGTTGTTTAATACAATCTCTAAAATAGATTTAAATGTAGTCGCGAGCGGACAACCAATATATTGGCCTACTGATCATAAAAAAATGCCAGATGTCATCGATCTTAGTTTCGTTAAAAACATCCCCATAGAAACGGTTCATGTGAAAGCGTCCTTAGAATCATCTACCGATCACACACCTACAATTGTTACTATATGGATAAAAATAGAATTGTATCTCCGTCTGGGGACTTATCGACATCAGCCACTCAAATAACTTGGTTAAAATATAAAAAATATCTTAGTGCCCATTGCACAGAAAATATTCCGTTTAGTACACTGGATCTTTCTCTTGTAGGTTTTGACAGTTTTCTTAAACTAGCTGTTCAACATTGCAGCATAACCCTCAAAAAAAACCAAAAACAATAAAATATATTCTACAGATGTCGGGCGCCTCTTGCCTGAAAAATTGCACTTACCCCCCCCCAACTTAAGAATTTATTAAAAGAGTGCACGAAAATGCTAAGATAGTTGCTGCAGTCTCAGAAAACGGCTTCCCTGGAAAAATATCTTTAGCATCTTGATGCAACTCCACAATCAGACTACTCATTATGGCGTGCAGCTAGAAATCTTAATAGACCAGTTATCTCTAAGCCACAATGAATATATCTCACGATATAGTAGTCGAGTTACCGCCTGTGTATGTTAGAGGAGCTATTCCCCTAAGATTTGAGTTAAGAGAAATCGAAAACTCTATTTGTGACTTAAACACCAAGAAGGCACCCGGTACTGATAAGTTCAGTAATAAAATACTCTTGGAACTACCTAGCATAGCAAAGAAAATTATTCTTTATTTTTAAAACCCTCAAGAATGGAAGGTTTCCATTTGATACCAAAGCCAGGAAAGAATTACACAAAAGTTGAGCCATACTAATATCTAATATTTTTAAGCAATTTGAGAAACTACAAGTATTCCAAACCATCAATTCGGTTTTAGAAGAAACCACAGTACAATTGAACAAACTCATCGAATAGTAAATGTCATAAGAAAAGCCTTTGAACAAAAATATTCCTCAGCACTCTTCATCGGTGTGTCTCAAGCTTTTGATAAAGTTTGATGAAGGATTATCACTAAAATTTGTTAGAAAGCTACTTAGTCGGTCGTAATTTATTATTACAGAATGCGATTTTTTAAGTTCTCCTCAGCCAATTAACGCTGGAGTTCCACAGGGCAGCATTCTGGGCCCTGTATTATAATTAATTTAGACTTCGGATATGCCAACAAACAACTACTCCCGAACTTCAACATTTGCGGAATGATACAGCTTTTCTGAACGTATACAAAAACTATCATGAAACATCTCGTTACTTACAGGATCATATATTTAAACTGGAAAAGTGGTTAAAACAATGGAGGATAAAGATCAGTGAGCAAAAATGCGTCGGTAAACATACCCCCTATTAAAGTCAATAGTCAAATAATACACCGACACTCGCATGTAAAACATCTCGGCATTCATCTAGATCGGCGTTTAACATGGAAATGCCATTTAGAAGCAAAACTAACACAAATGAATTTAAAAGGAATTCAAATTTATTGACTTGTTGAAAGAAATTCTGCTCTTGATCCCGATTGCAAACTTCTACTTTACAACTCTATCTTAGAGCCAATTTGGTGCTACGGTACTCAGTTATGGGGCACTGCCTCGGCCTCTAATATCGAAAAAATTCAAAGGCGCCAAAATAAACTTCTTTGAAAATTTACACTCGCCCCTTGGTATGTCAAAAACCCAAATATACACAAGGATCTCAATGTAAAATATTTTAAAAGGCTGGAACAGCACCCAAATCCACTTGCTCTAAATATTTTAAATTATGGCGGCCACACGCCCTTAAGGAGAAGAGACACTGCAGCGCTCACCCAATCAGATGAGCGATAAACGCCTACATATGTGAACAGAAATCGTGATGACGAAATTTTTGGTCTGGCACTGGCAGGATATAAAGTAAATATTAGGATACGATTTGATTAATTGTTGCTTGTTCATATTTAATATATGAAGATTCAATAAATAAATACTGAAAAAAAATATATTAATTTAGAGTTCCATAACATGCATGCAAAAGCATAGATGTGCTTTTCCCAGCTGAAGTGGTTGCTACTTAATATTTCTTTAAAAACTATGATGAATACAAGATAAATACGACTGAAAATTTTATTCTTTAGGTAGGTTTTAAAGTATAAATTAGTCTTTATTCAATAAAATCAAATTATATTATGAAAAAACTAGACATTTATCAATACAAATAAAAATGGTTAACTTGATTATTAAATAATTATAAAAACTAAGTTGATGACAAGTAATACTCTAACAACTTGGCCATCCTGATACTTGATGGACCCGATCATAAAGTACAATTAAGTGCCGCTTTAGGTACAAGGAATAACAGAACTAATTTAATTACTCGGGGTTAACAACACACGTAACCGTCTTGATGCGACCACACTATTATAAGGTTTTTGAGTTATTTGATGAGGTTCAATGTCTGTTATAACATATCATCATGTGGTAATTTTTTTGAAATAATATATGGACCTTTGTATTTTGTATTTCTGATAAATTTCCATTTAAATCCATAGTGAACTAAAGTCCTCCATAACTGCAAAATCGCCTACCTTAAATTCTTTCGCAGGAATACTGTGTTTCATAAAATAGGTTTGACAGTACTGTTGAGACTATTCTTTGTTTACTAATGCTTCTGAACGACACTTTTCCAAATTAATAACCACAACATTTCCCTTTTCCTCCAAAAATTCTGTCAGTTCATCTACAATCCTCCCCCGTTGGTCAACCCCAAATAAATGTACAGATGGAGATTTACGTGTTGAATGAATGATGTTATTCAGAGCATATTCAAAATTAACTAACTTGGACACCCAATCAGCGTGAGTGACACGTTCCGTCAATTAAGCCAACATTGACTTTAAAATTCTATTAACTCTTTCAACCTGCCCATTTTATCATCAACTTAGCTGTCCCAATTTCAGTTTTAACTTCCTCAGATTCAGCTACTTTTGCAACAACTGAATTTTTCTTTGGACAATTATTGAAAATGGCCCAATTCACCACATTTAAAACAAGAACCTTTTATACGTATAGGCTTTGAGCATTGGTTTTTAAAATGACCAAACTGAGAACAGTTAAAACAACGAATTTCAGCTTTAGTCTTCTTCAATTTATTTGATGAAGTATATTTGTTAGTTTCCTTTTCAGATTCCAAATGGCTTTTAGTCTGTTTATCACGCTCTTGATAGCGATCAAGTTGAATTTTTAACTGCTGCATATACTAGCTTGAAACAGAATATTTATAAGTGGGGTTTTGTCATTTAAACCGGCAATGATTGCATCAACCAAATCCATTTCTGGAATGTTGGCTTTCTCCGCTATTATTTTCATTTCAATAACATAGCGCTGGATACTTTCATTTGCTCCAAGAGTCCTTCTCTTCAATTGTGATTTCACAATGTTCTTGCAAATAATGCTACAGTTCCGCACAGCAATCTTCGTGCACAAATTAATTTCATGTGGTGTGTATAAAGAACTTAAATTCCCTATAACCCTTGGTTATTACAAGCTGTAGGGGTTCCAGCCAATAAATTAGGCGTTCGAAAGAATTGCCAAAAGCTTCTGAGACAAAAATTGAGGCAGCTAGTGTCGACTTGGTCGTATGTTTTAAGTCTGCTTTATTAATGTAATATCTAAGGTTTATATACTGCTTATGAGAATACCGATTAGTTTCTCTAACTTATTCTAGCTTATCATAATTATACATTTGACTCTATCGGTACCGTGTAGATATATCAATACAGTTGCATGTTAACCAAAGTGTGGTACGCTATATGTATGTGCACACTAGACCCTCATCCTTAAGAGAAAAATTATTAAGAGGAATTTTTCCTTTTATCTACCTGATTACGTTACAAAATTTCTTAAATTTATTAACAACTTATTGGTTTTAATTTTTATTATAATGTGGTTGTAAAAGTTTTTGTTATTTACTAAGATATGGTTTTAAATTATTGTTATGTACTTCCTTATATGTACCCTTATAATCTATTGTGGTGTTTACACAATTTCTTTCTATGATCCTATATGGTCCTTTGTATGGACTTTGATGTTTTTTCCTATTTTCTAATTTCATTAAAACTAATTCTCCTACTTTTAAATTAAATTTATTGTGAAATTTGTCATTACTAATTCTTTTTTCTTTACTCTTAATTATTAGCTCTCTTGCCTTACTTAAGGCGAATTGAAGTCTCTTTTTTAGTTCTTGGACATTGTCATCGTAATTGTAAAATGTTCGTGTGTTTTCTATTTTATCCGATGGTAAACATGGTAATTTACCGTAAACCAATTCAAAGGGCGAGTAGCCTGTGGTGCCGTATTGTTGGCGAACGTGAAATATGGAATCCATTTGTCCCATTCATAATCATTTGCTGTTGTTAATAAAAACTCGTTCAAAACTCTATGGTTTCTTTCTATGGAACCTACTATCTCTTGGTGGTAAGGGGTTGAGAAAATCTGTTTGATTTTCAAAAATGTGGTAGTTTGTAGTTTTTTATGTATACCGGTGTATTGTCTGAGGTCGTAATTGTTTGTTTATAAAAATTGTTTACTGTCAATTTTTCATTTTCGCGGTTAAAAACATTATGATATTTTTCAAAAATAGTTATTAATTCTGTTTTTGCATAGTCATCATTATTGTCTTACTGTACGTCATTTAGTATTTGTTGAAAACGTTTATTGTCGTTGTCACAATTGTAACGTAATATGTCGTAGTTTTTCAGTGAGTCAGTGTGTAAGTGAATGCCCTTTAAATTTATTTCCACGTCTGTTGTGTTTAATATTTTAATATGTGTCATGCCGTTGCTGGGTGCTATTGGATTACTTAAAAATACTCCTGGTTTTAATTCATTATTAAAAATTAAGCTATCTTCGGTTAAGTGTAATCCTATCTCTTGTATTATTTCTGTTCTTGGTGGTATTTTTATATGTAGTGACGTAAGAGCTTTTGTATGCATTGGAAGGGTTATAGTAGTATTATTTGTAAATAACGATATTGTAAAAGTTTCGTAGTCTATTTTACAAAGATATTTTTGTAGAAAATCTCTACCTATAATGCCGTCTGTCTCTATTGGAAAATCTGCTTTTACTGAAAGGGGTGACTACATTTTTCTTCGGTTAGTGTTAGTTCTAGGTTTATTGTCCCTAATGAGTGAATTTCCTCCGTAGTGATCCCCGGTAATTTGCATTTTTCTTCTGGATCATATTGTTCTCCGCCAAAGCTTGTTTACATGCGACATAATGATACGTCAGCTCCTGTATCTATAAGAAATGTCAATTGTTTATTTTTGTGTTTGGTGATTATAAAATTCGTATTGTTAGTGGATATTTTGTAAACCTTTAGTTTTGGCTGTCCGGTATTCCGAGCCTGTTGGGTTTCCCGAATAGTGTATGGAATGTATTTGTCTGTTTCTACTGTTTCCATAATTGTTGTATTGTGTTCTTCTACTGTTTGTATTGAAGTTATTGTACCTATTAGGTGTAGTGTATCCAGACAATTCATTCTTTCTTACAAATAAACAAACAGATAATATTATTAAGTTAGGTCAGTAACATAACTGAATTGTTTTTCGTTGTCACAATTATAAATTCTTTTTGTGTAATTCGATATTTTAAATAAACAACGGTCAACGTTCGCTTATTTATTTTGACAACAAAATCGACAACAGTAGTTCAATGTACGTTGTTACATTTATGCTGATCTAACAAATTCTTTAGTTATGAATAAATTCCTTAATACACTGGACACCGATATGAGTAATAATTAATGAAAATACAATTTGATAAAGTAATTTAAAGATTTCTGTGTGCCTGATACAATACCGTATCATTTGTATGTAAGTTAATGCTAAGTACTAGAATAAGTGATTGAGTGAACTTGTTGTAGTCACTCAATATTAGGTTAAGTTTTTTAAGGAAAACATGTGAGATCAATTAAAAATGGATAATCATTCAAAAAGCAAATTTCGATCTACCAAAGGTTAAAATACAATTTGGTTTAAGGATTGATGTTTGACTACTGACGTCAGCAGTCATCGATAGCTGCGAGTGTAAGACGGCAAATCCCTCTGAGGAGACCTAGTGGTTGAGGTCGAAACATGTCAGGGTATCCAGCCGCCTGGGTTCGAATCACACGCCAGCCAGCCTGGCTTCGAATCCCAGGTCAGTCAAGAATGAAAATTATCAATAACAATTTTAATTAATTCTCCATGTTGTAAAATTCCTTTCTTCATAAAAATAATTTAATGAAAATTAAATTTAATGAACTTAAGCCTAATTAAAAATAGTAAAAATTTGGATTAAAAACCATGAATAGTTCAACAAAATAACCACAATACTAATTATTGTTAAGTTTTATTCTCATAAATAGTATTTAAGCAAACAAAATTGGTAAATAAAAATCAATCATTAACCATCAGCAATCTTCGCTTGTGTTCTTATTTATAATTAAATAAAAACATTACATGGCGATCCTGCCTGATCCTTAATTTTAATTTCCATATAGCAAACCAAGAGAACTATATAGCAAATTTGCTTATTCTCTGGTGCTTAAAATTAAAATAAGGAAATAGATCCTGCCCCACAGAGCTTACGCTTAGTCAGGATCTATTGAATCAGGAACTTCGATATTATTTTGCTTTTTTCCGATGACCGAGACGTGGGAGGAAATCCTGACAGGACTTAAGGAAGCCGAAGAACGTTGGGCTCGTTTACTGAAGGAAGGGCGCAAAGAAGAAAAGCCAGCCATCCTGTACAGAGGACCGAAACCAAGAGGGCCAAAAAAGGCAGAAGAAGAAGCACGTTTTCCCATATTCCCGCTACAGAATACGAATAAAACAAGAGGAGGGGGAATAAACAAGCTGAAGATTCAACTGAAGGTTTTGGCACACCAGAAAACCTATGAGGAGGGAGAACAACTAGTAAAGATAGAAGAAGAAATTAAAGAAATTAAGAAAAAAATAAAAATTGTAAAGAAAAGAAAAAAAGAATTAATTAAGAATAACTAAATTTAATACACATATTAAATAAAAATAAAAACATGATATAAACACATACTTTTTATTGTAGTAAACATTTTTTCTATTGTTAATTACAATAAAAGAAGACAATTATGCTAGTATAAAAAACCATATTTAAACAATGGAGAAAAGAATAAATAAATTTAGAGGGAAAAACCCGATAAACTGGGATTACCAAGAACCACCTAAATTAAGTCCAGAAAGAAAAGTAGAATTATTAGCTAACATTTGGAAAACTATTGGTATAGAAGGAACTCCGACAATAGAAGATTGGTATGCTATGAACAAGACTCTTTTGGAAATGAAACTCAGTATAAAGTGGGCAGATAAGCATTATAAGAGCACTTTTGATAAATAAAAAAAAAAAAAAAAAAAAAATTAAAAAATTTTGTATTACAGTGTTAGTGTTAGTATTAGTTGTCACATTGATAGGTTTTTGGATTAAAGTTAGCATAGTCAACATAATAGAGAGTAATTTACAGGAATTTCGTAGTTTTATTTTAACACAAATAGATAGAATTTTTTCATTAAGAAACATACTACCCTTTTAAGATAGAAACAAATAATGAATAATTTAAATAAATTTTACAATAAGTATATAGGCTGGATAGTTATATTTGTAATATTAACCCCCATGATCGTAGTTTTGGATATGAAAATATTAAAGTTTGTGAAATTAGTCATAAGAGATTTTTCTAAATGGAATTCATAGAGCAACTGAATCAGATTATAATAAATGCAAGAAAATCAATAGGAAGACCATATACTGCAGACACTATTAATGAAAAAAGCTAGAAATAGAGAAAATTGAAAAAGATTTAAATATCAACCTAAGGGATTCAGAGGGCAAAGGAATAGTAGATGAATTTAGAAAATTAAAAGAAGAAGCACTCAATTTATTAAAAATACATCTAGATAAGAAATCTTTAATACTAAAAGACAAGACGTAGCCATGGCATCCTAAGATTTAAATGAGCTTTCAACTATTACAAAGTTAATACCAATATTTTCGGGTAAAATTAATGAATTGCAACTTAACAGGAATCACAGAAAATGTAATTAAATCACTGGGTTCCACAAAAATAAAAATTAAAATAAATAACGATGTAATTAGTCAAAAAATACAATTAGTAGAAAATAAATTTCCAATAAAAACGGATGGAATTCTTGCCAGAGATTTTTTAATGAGATATAAATGCAATATTGACTATGACAAATATGTGCTAACATTTAACATCAACAACGAAACAATAGCGGTATTCACACCGAACTTGTTAATTTGTTACTCGGTAGTTTGTTAATTTGTTAAAGTTACCAACTGTGAATGACCCCTTTTTAAAACTTTGTTATGGCTAAAAAATCAGTGAGTGTTTAAACGCTGGTTTAGTTGAACTAAACTTAAATTTATATGTAGTTTAAACTCAACAGTTGTAAATCAGTGTCCCATGTATAATATGTAGTGTAAAAAGTAACATGTGGCAGCACTACGATAAATGTTGACAAATTCATATGGTTTGTATTGGTAGTTTAAACGCCCGATTTTATGCGTTTAAAGATGGTTTATATGTTTTCTGATTTATAGATTTGTTGGCTTAAACACATTTTAAACCAAAAATATAGTTTAACTTGCTCTGATTTATTAGCCCTTAGTCTGGTAACTTTCATAGTAAAACAACTGATTTATTGTTCTGACACAATTTATTATTCTGGAAAAAATAAAACATGCCACGAGAAAGTGTAAAAAAAACAATTGTAAACCAATTAATTTCTCATGCTTTGACACAAATAACGTTTGCTGACGGTAAGTAGACAAGATTTATCGAAGTTTAATAGTTTAATTACAAATAATTAATTAATGCAGAGATTTTCCACGATGATGAAGATGAAACCGAAAATGTACTGGATGAGCTGTATGAAGATTTACATGCTGTCATGAAGTGTCGCAGAGGAGTTGTGTATGAAGTTCCAAAATCAATTCATTGGCGCGACGATGTTTTGCCTTCAATGGATGAAAATCGTTTCTGCCAGATGTTACGCGTGAATCGCGAGCAATTTGCTCATCTACTATCACTCATATCTAGCGACAAAGTTTTTACCAAATGTACCGGCAAGCAGTTTCCAATAGACTTACAACTCGCTATAGTTTTGTTTAGATTGGGATCCTCTGGAGAAAGCGCATCAATAGCTAAAATTGCTACATTTTTTAGAATCGGTGACGGCGGCACAATTCTTAAAATTACAAAAAGAATTTTTAGCGCTTTTTTGAAATTAATACAGCAATATATATTCTGGCCAGATTCTGCAAGACGTTCGGAAATAGTTCGCGAAACATTCAGTGAACTACCGTTTTGTATTGGTTACTTGGACGGAACTGAAATCAAACTTGCAGAAGCTCCATTAAAAAACCACGTTGACTATTTTTCCAGGTGCCATATATATGCACTTAAAGCACAAATTGTTTGTGATTACCAACTTAAGATTCGCCATGTAGTTACAGGATATAGTGGTTCAACCCACGATTCAAAAATGTTAAAGAATTGTTCACTTTATAAAGACCCAAGCCTCAGTTTTTTCTGGGCAGGAATGGATTGCAGGTGATTCTGCTTATCCGTTAAGTAATACTATAATTACTCCATATAGAAGCAATGCTCAACACCTTGATGCAATACAGAGGAAGCAATTTAACCTGCAGCATAGTAAATTCCGAGTGAGAGTTGATCATTGTTTTGGTATATTAAAAGGCAGGTTTAATAGTCTTAAAGAATTACGAATGCGAATTCATAACGAGGAAAGCCATACATTTTGCAACGATTAGGTCTTAGTGTGCTGCATCCTCCACAATATTATCGTTGATAGTACTGCCATAGTGCAATTTGAAGAGGTGCCGCAGAACCAAAGTGCAGTTGAAGAGCAATTGGAAGAGTCAAGTAGAACTAGCTTTGAAATGAAAAGACAAATGTTATACCATCTTATGTTTCCAGGCACAGTTTGAAAATAAAACTACATCATTTATTCATAATATAAAGTAATAATTTCATCACAAATACGTTGCATACTTATTTTAAGAGATCAGGTAAACATTTTAGTTTCGTTTTATAAAAAAAATTAATAAATTAATTACAAATACGTTGCGTTCTTATTTTAAGAGATCGGGTAAACAATTTAGTTTCGTTTTATAAAAAAAAATTAATAAATTCATCACATATACGTTGCTTGCTTATTTAAATAATTAAGGTAATAATTTTGGTTTGTCATTCTTTGTTGTATTTTAATTTCAGTTCCATTATTGCAAGTCTCTCGTTTTGCTCCAGTTCCAATTTTCTAATTGCAAACTCTTGTTCCATTCTACTTTTTTCCAAATCAACTTTTTGTTGCTCAATGCAAAGCCGTTTTTCATAAAATGCATCTCTTTTTTTTTTTTATTTCCGCCAGTTGGCTTAAGCCGCTTTTCGGCATGCGCGTTTTAATTTTTTGGCCTAATGACCGATTAATAATTGGAGTTTATGTAGATGCTGGTGTCTGTGGCATGGGTTCAAATGACACCGATTGAGCCTGTTCCTCTGAATGGGAAACTGTGTCCGTAAATGAGGAATCTTGAAGTATCACATCTCCATCTTCCTCTATTATATCTGCCACATTGATATCTACATAACTACATTTGAGTTCGTTTTATTGTGAAAAAGTTCCGCCAGGCGATCATAATACGGGCACATTTTTCGTAGTTTGTCTGCAAATCGTTAAAAAAAATGGTGAGAAAAGCAAAATGGTTATAATCGAACGAATTACCCTTTATAGTGCTACAGTCATCATTTACATCAATTCCAGCACCAGTTGACTTTCGGCACTCTTCAGCTTTATTAAATGTAGCTTTCCAGTATCGAACTTTGCATCGCAGCATTTCGCATGTTGCGTCAATTTTGATCTGGTCCAAACATTTTTGATAGTAGATTGTACTAGTTGGTTTCTGGAAATACATATATGTCATTGGCATAATCTTATAAACATATACAAAATAGTGCTACATTACTTCAATGTCCACATTTTCCAACACAAAATCCAGCAGCAATTTATGCTCCACTTCACTCCACTTTTTTTGCATTTTAGTTCGAATGCGCTTTTTCTTTTGGTTATCCACTATAAGAACAGTTTATGATTTATTAAAATAAAATAAAAAATCATTAAATTAACAAACTTACTCTCAATGTACACGAAAATTGCCAAAACACAAATATTTTTTTAAAAATGTATGTATCACAAATGACTTTTTTATTATATTTATTTAGAAACTCCATTGTGAGTTACCAACTAACAACTATTTTATCAGGGGTGCAGTGTGGTTAATTTGTTAAATGTTAATCCGGTAGCGCGTTAAATATACAAAAACAAAATGCGTGTAAAAAAGTAACTATTAACGACTAACAAGCTAACAAGCTCGGTGTGAATACCGCTAATAATTATCCCAATACATGACAGTACTTACAAAATAAATGAAATTAGAGTACCACAAAGGAGTGAAATAGTTTTACCATTCACAATCGAATTAGAAGAAGATGCCGTTATTACAAACAGAGAAGTTACCAAAGGAGTATTTTTGGCAAATGTAATAGTACCCAAATATGGAAATCAACATATAAAATTATTAAACGTTACCGATAAAATAGTAATCATAGAGAATCTGAAGATAGAAACCGTCCCATTAAAATATTACGATATATGTACCATTAATGAAAAGGAGAGTGACGAACAAAGTTCAAACAGTCGTTTTACAAAACTTTTAAATACACTTAATCTGGATGAAGTAAACGATGAGAACAAAAAGCAACTAATAAATATATTAAAGGAATATCAGTCAATATTCCATATTGAAGACGAATACTTAGGTATCAATAATTTTTATAAACAGACAATAAAATTGAACGACAATAGTCCTATATATATAAAAAATTATAGATTACCACAAACTCAGACAGCAGAAATAAATTCGCAAGTGAAGAAACTCTTGGAAAGCAACATTATTGAACCATCTTTAAGCCCATATAACGCACCACTGCTGCTAGTTCCAAAAAAAAGGACAAACAGATTTAAAGAAATGGAGATTAGTTGTCGATTTTAGAAAATTGAACGACAAAGTTGTGAACGACAAATTTCCTTTATCTCGTCTAGATGACATTTTGGATAAATTAGGAAGAGCAAAATACTTTTCAACATTAGATATGACAAGTTCATTTCACCAAATTGAACTTGATCAAAAATCTCGCCCGTATACAGCTTTTTCAACACCTGATGGGCATTATCAATATACAAGATTACCATTTGGTCTGAAGATATCTTCCAACAGCTTTCAGCGAATGCTAACAATAGCTTTATCTGGGTTTGAATCCGAAGCTTTTATATACGTAGACGATATAATAGTATTCGGATGCAGTCTAAAACATCATAACGAAAGTCTCGTAAAAGTATTTGAAAGGTTAAGAAAATACAATTTGAAACTTAATGCTAAAAAATGTTGTTTTTTGAAACCAGAGGTAATATATCTAGGACATTTAATAACTTCAGAAGGAATTAAGCCAGATCCAGAAAAATTTGATGCTATAACTAAATATCCCGTACCCAAGAATGCTGACGATGTAAGAAGATTTGTGGCATTTTGTAATTATTACAGACGATTTATTGAGAATTTTGCTGATATAGCGAATTGTTTAAACAAATTATTGAAAAAAGGTCAAAAATTCGAATGGACTGAAAGATGTCAAAGAGCATTCGATACTCTAAAAAATAAACTTATTAGTCCACCTATTTTGCAGTATCCAAATTTCGAAAAACCGTTCGTCCTAACAACGGATGCATCAGAAATTGCTTTAGGCGCTATATTATCGCAAGGAGAAATTGGTGAGGATAAGCCAATATCATTCGCAAGTCGCTCACTTAACAAATACGAAAGGAATAAATCGGTAATCGAAAAAGAATTACTGGGAATCTATTGGGGTATACAATTTTTTAGACCTTATTTATACGGCAGAAAATTTATCTTAGTAACAGACCACCGTCCATTAATTGCATTATTCTCACACAAAAACCCAAGCTCAAAATTAACCAGAATCCGATTGGAACTATCTGATTATGATTTCCAAATAGTTTATAAAAAAGGAAAAAATAATACTAACGCAGACGCACTGTCAAGAATACAAATAGACTCAGATATATTAAAAACAATGGTACCTCAAACAATTGACGAAAATATAAAGAAAACGCTGAAAATGAAGAAATACAAAATGAGGAAATGAAAAATGAGGAAAAAAAAGAAAAACAAACAGAGAAGAGATCGATCCAAAGAAAATGGTAATATAAATCCTGAAGAGTCTGATCAACTCAAAATATGGGATTGTACATCCATAAAAGATATAAAACTTGCAAGAAAGTTAAAATTTATATTAGAAAAGTCGACCAAAGAATTCGTAGTGGAAAACAATCATGCATTAAATCAAACGGCCGTCAGATGTAGCGATAATCCCTATTATTTAGATAATATGTTGGAGAAACTACCTTCTGTTTTAAGCAGATTGAATTGTGTAAGGTTCGCACTAGAAAAAAGTGACGAGATATTTAAGAAAATAAAAATAGAAAGATTGAAAAAATCATAAATAATAGTAAAGAAAAAGACGTCAGAATTCTACTGTATAAAAATCCTCAAAGAATTGAAAATGAAAATAAAAAACATGAATTAATTAAATTGTATCACAGCACACCATGCGGAGGACATTTCGGAGTTAGAAAAACTTTAATAAAATTAAAACAGAATTACATATGGAAGAATATGTTCAAAATGGTAAAAAATTATGTATTAAAATGTGACCTTTGTCAAAGAAATAAACAGGTGAGACACACCAAGGAACCATTATGTATCACAGACACACCAAAGGATAGTTTTTCTACTATAGTCATAGATACAGTTGGACCTCTACGACCATCAGGAAACTACCGGTATATACTAACTACGCAATGTGAACTAACCAAATACATAATAGCCGCACCAATGGAAACCAAGGAAGCAAAGTCAATAGCAAAATGCTTAACAGAATACTTGATATTAAAATATGGTATATTTAAAACACTAAAATCAGATAGAGGAACAGAATTTGTAAACGAGTTGCTTAAGGAAATATGTAATCTGTTGAAAATAGAACAAAAATTATCAACACCATACCATCATGAAACTCTTGGTACTGTGGAAAGAAACCACAGAGTTCTGAATGAATATTTCCTATCATTTGTAAAGGATGATAATTGGGAAGAGTGGATTCCTTACTATGCATGCGCATACAACGTAACACCCCATGTAGACACAGAGTACTCACCTTTTGAGCTAGTTTTCGGAAAATTACCAAGTTTGCCAGGGGATGAAGTCATGAATCATCCAAATGTTTACAATTTAGAAAACTATGCTAATGAATTAAAGACAAGGTTAAAGCATTCTTTAGAAAATGCTAGAAAGTTAATAGAAATAACAAAAAGAAATAGAAGTATAGAATCGTACAATAAAATGAATAGGATAGATCTTAGTATAGGAGATTTAGTGTTAGTAAAACTAGAAAATACAAGAAAAAATGAAGCACCATACATTGGCCCTTATGAAGTAGTGAATATAGATAATGTTAATGTAGAAATAAAAATAAATGGAAAAACAAAAATTGTACATAAGAATTTAGTAAAGAAATATAAACATTGTAAACAAAACCAAAAATATTAGAACATAAGAAAAAAATTTTTTTTTAGTTATGCCTATTATAAAAAAAAAAAAAAAAAAAAAAAAAAAAAATATAAAACTACAAATACTGAAATATAAGAATTACATAAAAATAAATTTTTTTTTAATACAAACAATATATTTTAACAAAAAAAAAAAATATTAAACAGAACTTTTGTATACATTTTTATTACAAACTGTAAAATCTATATAAAGCATATGAGTATTGTTCCACGCACACATCACATTACATAATAAATTAAAATTTTAAAATTCCAAACAAAATTATAAAATTTTAACTGAAAGATTGCGGGTGTAGTGCATCCACACAATTCATTCTTTCTTACAAATAAACAAACAGATAATATTATTAAGTTAGGTCAGTAACATAACTGAATTGTTTTTCGTTGTCACAATTATAAATTCTTTTTGTGTAATTCGATATTTTAAATAAACAACGGTCAACGTTCGCTTATTTATTTTGACAACAAAATCGACAACAGTAGTTCAATGTACGTTGTTACATTTATGCTGATCTAACAAATTCTTTAGTTATGAATAAATTCCTTAATACACTGGACACCGATATGAGTAATAATTAATGAAAATACAATTTGATAAAGTAATTTAAAGATTTCTGTGTGCCTGATACAATACCGTATCATTTGTATGTAAGTTAATGCTAAGTACTAGAATAAGTGATTGAGTGAACTTATTGTAGTCACTCAATATTAGGTTAAGTTTTATTCTCATAAATAGTATTTAAGCAAACAAAATTGGTAAATAAAAATCAATCATTAACCATCAGCAATCTTCGCTTGTGTTCTTATTTATAATTAAATAAAAACATTACATAGGATTAAAGTTATTATGCCTATCGTTGGAATTGTTATTTCCAGATGAATTTCTATTATTTCTTTGGTTGAAATTATTGTTTATATTGGGATTAAAGTTATTGTTGAAATTGTTATTTCCAGATGAATTGCTATTATTTCTTTGGTTGAAATTATTGTTTCTAGGAAAATTATTGTTATTGAAATGGTGGTTTCTATTGTGATAGTTATCATGTGTCTGATCTCTTCTTAACTGCAATATAGTGTTTTGACTTAATTTATGTTCATTCTCTAATTCTAATGCAAGTTCGGATGCCTCTTGTAAGTTACTTGGTCGAGCAGCATATATGATCGCTTTAAAGTTTTCATTTAGTCCCTTTTTGAATGTATCTAGTGCTAATTTGTTATTAATTTTTATTATTACATTCTTTTCGGCCTCTAAAACTTCATTCCCTAATTCTTTAATACCTAGTTGATTTAAATTATCTATTATTGCTGTTATTTTTTCTTTGTATGAATTTATATTCATTTTTCCTTGGAATAATATGCTAAGATATTGGCCTACTGATCATCAAAAAATTCCAGATGTCATCGATCTTAGTTTGGTTAAAAACATCCCCATAGAAACGGTTCATGTGAAAGCGTCCTTAGAATCATCTACCGAGCACACACCTACAATTGTTACTATATGGATCCAAATAGAATTGTATCTCCGTCTGGTTACTTTTCGACATCAGCCACTCAAATAACTTGGTTAAAATATAAAAAATATCTTAGTGCCCATTAGTACACTGGATCTTTCTATTGTAGGTTTTGACAGTTTTCTTAAACTAGCTGTTCAACATTGCAGCATAACCCTCAAAAAAAAAACCAAAAACAATAAAATATATTCTACAGATGTCGGGCGCCTCTTGCCTGAAAAATTGCACTTACCCCCCCCAACTTATTAAACGAGTGCACAAAAATGCTAAGATAGTGGCTGCAGTCTCAGAAAACGGCTTCCCTGGGAAAATATCTTTAGCATCTTGATGCAACTCCACAATCAGACTTCTCATTATGGCGTGCAGCTAGAAATTTTAATAGACCAGTTATCTCTAAGCCACAATGAATATATCTCACGATATAGTAGTCGAGTTACCGCCTGTGTATGTTAGAGGAGCTATTCCCCTAAGATTTGAGTTAAGAGAAATCCAAAATGCTATTTGTGACTTAAACACCAAGAAGGCACCCGGTACTGATAAGTTCAGTAATAAAATACTTTTGGAACTACCTCGCATAGCAAAGAAAATTATTCTTTTTATTTTGAAAACCCTCAAGAATGGAAGGTTTCCATTTGATACAAAAGCCAGGAAAGAATTACACAAAAGTTGAGCCATACTAATAACTTATTATCTAATATTTTTAAGCAATTTGAGAAACTACAAGTATCAATATTAACACCGATTTTAAATGAAAATAGATGTATTCCAAACCATCAATTCGGTTTTAGAAGAAACCACAGTACAATTGAACAAACTCATCGAATAGTAAATGTCATAAGAAAAGCCTTTGAAAAAAAATATTCCTCAGCACTCTTCATCGGTGTGTCTCAAGCTTTTGATAAAGTCTGGCATGAAGGATTATCACTAAAATTTGTTAGAAAGCTACTTAGTCGGTCGTAATTTATTATTACAGAATGCGATTTTTTAAGTTCTCCTCAGCCAATTAACGCTGGAGTTCCAGATGAGCGATAAACGCCTGTGAACAGAAATCGTGATGACGAAATTTTTGGTCTGGCACTGGCAGGAGGGAGATAAAGTAAATATTAGGATACGATTTGATTAATTGTTGCTAGTTCATATTTAATATATGAAGATTCAATAAATAAATACTGAAAAAAAATATGTATATTAATTTAGAGTTCCATAACAAGCATGCAAAAGCATAGATGTGCTTTTTCCAGCTGAAATGGTTGCTACTTAATATTTCTTTAAAAACTATAATGAATACAAGATAAATACGACTGAAAATTTTATCCTTTAGGTAGGTTTTAAAGTATAAATTAGTCTTTATTCAATAAAATCAAATTATATTATGAAAAAACTAGACATTTATCAATACAAATAAAAATGGTTAACTTGATTATTAAATAATTATAAAAACTAAGTTGATGACAAGTAATACTCTAACAACTTGGCCATCCTGATACTTGATGGACCCGATCATAAAGTACAATTAAGTGCCGCTTTAGGTACAAGGAATAACAGAACTAATTTAATTACTCGGGGTTAACAACACACGTAACCGTCTTGATGCGACCACACTATTATAAGGGTTTTGAGTTATTTGATGAGGTTCAATGTCTGTTATAACATATCATCATGTGGTAATTTGTTTGAAATAATATATGGACCTTTGTATTTTTCTGATAAATTTCTATTTAAACCCATATGTGAACTAAAGTCCTCCATAACTGCAAAATCGCCTACCTTAAATTCTTTCGCAGGAATACTGTGTTTCATAAAATAGGTTTGACAGTACTGTTGAGACTTTTCTTTGTTTACTAATGCTTCTGAACGACACTTTTCCAAATTAATAACCACAACATTTCCCTTTTCCTCCAAAAATTCTGTCAGTTCATCTACAATCCTTCCCCGTTGGTCAACCCCAAATAAATGTACAGATGGAGATTTACGTGTTGAATGAATGATGTTATTCAGTGCATATTCAAAATTAACTAACTTGGATACCCAATCTGCGTGAGTGACAAGTTCCGTTAATTAAGCCAACATTGACTTTAAAATTCTATTAACTCTTTCAACCTGCCCATTTTATCATCAACTTAGCTGTCCCAATTTCAGTTTTAACTTCCTCAGATTCAGCTACTTTTGCAACAACTGAATTTTTCTTTGGACAATTATTGAAAATGGCCCAATTCACTACATTTAAAACAAGAACATTTTATACGTATAGGCTTTGAGCATTGGTTTTTAAAATGACCAAACTGAGAACAGTTAAAACAACGAACTTCAGGTTTAGTCTTCTTCAATTTATTTGATGAAGTATATTTGTTAGTTTCCTTTTCAGATTCCAAATGGCTTTTAGTCTGTTTATCACGCTCTTGATAGCGATCATGTTGAATTTTTAACTGCTGCATATACTAGCTTGAAACAGAATATTTATAAGTGGGGTTTTGCCATTTAAACCGGCAATGATTGCATCAATCAAACCCATTTCTGGAATGTTGGCTTTCTCCGCTATTATTTTCATTTCAATAACAAAGCGTTGGATACTTTCATTTGCTCCAAGCGTCCTACTCTTCAATTGTTCATATACTTGAATCACGGACTGTGATTTCACAATGTTCTTGCAAATAATGCTACAGTTCCGCACAGCAATCTTCGTGCACAAACTAATTTCATACGTTCTGTGCGATTAAGCAAAACAAAAGCTTTGTGGTGTTATAGGTGTTCCTTCTGTCATGTGGTGTGTATAAAGAACTTAAATTCCCTATAACCCTCGGTTATTACAAGCTGTAGGGGTTCCAGCCAATAAATTAGGCGTTCGAAAGAATTGCCAAAAGCTTCTGAGACAAAAAACTAAGGCAGCTAGTGCCGAATTGGTTGTATGTTTTAAGTCTGCTTTATTAATGTAAAATCTAAGGTTTATATACTGCTTATGAGAATATCGATTAGTTTCTCTAACTTATTCTAGCTTATCATAATTATACATTTGACTCTTTCGGTACCGTGTAGATATATCAATACAGTTGCATGTTAACCAATCACAATGAGTCTTTCATTATGTTCACTCAATAATAAGTAAGTCACTCATGCCTTCAACTACAAGTGATGTAAATTGATATTTATTTTATTGTAGTTGACACTTGTAGTTACAATTATGCAGTGTGCCTGCGTTATCGACTAAGTGTGGTACGCTATATGTATGTGCAAATTAAAATGACTTGACTCGTTAAGTTACAAAATACAAGTATTTGTTTTTATTAATTCCAAAACTTACAAACTATTTGTTTAATGTTAACTTATAAACATGGAATTGGCCTACTCAGCAGATTCCCACGCTTGCTACTTAAAGTAAGAAATAAGTATAGAAGAGTTTACATCTCATATGTCTGCTTCCACAGAGACATAGGAGATGTGTTTTAAACAAATCAGGGCTGGCAAGGAATGAAGTCATTTGACTAAATAAGTGGTAATCGTTTTATGCGGTGCTTGTGTTAACTCCTCCCCTTCTTAAGTGAGGGGCGTCCTCGGCCCTCAAGCAGCTTTCAATTGCAACCTTTACATCCTGGCGTAGGCGCCCATTTCTTCGCCTCTGCAGGAGCTTAAGGGTGGCAAAGATGGCGATCAAAACTCCCGCTGTAGCCAGGCTTGGAACTACCGGGTTGGACATTTTGTTTAGGTTTTCAGCGCTCATCTTATGCAGATAAGGGAGACTTAAAATTTCTTGATTTGGAGCCGCAGCTAAACTGGGGGTTCTCTCAATGTACCTCTGGAATTTTTGTAGATAGAACCATTGATTTGTATTTCATCTTCAAAGGTAATAAGATAGGTTCCAGTCAATGTTTTTGGAGGGTTTCCGTTGGATATTACCTCAATTGTACTGTCATTTATAATAATAATACCATCGTCTATCACAGCCAGTGGTTCGAGGTGGCTAGGTCGTGTGTTGCAATGAGCCACTCCTCCAGAGTGAAGTTGCTGGGCACATGTGGGCACCAACATTTCTTTACAGAAAGTTAAGGTAAGTGCTGCGCTGCAATTTCCGATTGCCATTACTTGACTGCCGCATTTTGCCACGTTATTATTCTCATCAAAGTGAAGTATTGTCCCATTATGTTGAACAGGAAACAAAGTTATTTTCTTACATTCTAATCTTGGTCTAGGATACTTAAATAAGAAATACAAAAAATCATTGTCCATTAGGACCGTAATATAGGATACTTCCATCAAATCAGCTACAGTTGCATTCTTGGAGTGATTATCTGCTATGGTTTTTACATCTTTAGAGTCGAAAATTTAAAGATTAACACTACCTATCCTTGCAAGAGTGAGAGTCATCAATAAAGTTTTTATTTCGGAAATTACCATTCTATTGCGTGCAAGAAGGGTTTCATACAAATGGCATGTGTCAATTTGTTTACTTTTGGAGTTTTTAATAATTATGTTAACTGTTTCTGTCAACTTATTTATCCGCTCCATTGTCTTAGTATTAATAAGTATTTGCCTATTCTGAGAGTCAATAAGTTGTTGTTGTCCAAATTTTAGTTGCTCAAAGTCGTTGAAGTCTGGTGTACCGGCAACCACCTTTAGGGCAGTACCTAGGAAGTTTAAACTTCTAGCATGTCTGTGATGCGTGCTCAACGACGCAAGGGCACCTTTTATGCTTGTCAGGTCGGATTTTAACAACATTACCATGTGTGATAATGGAAAATGATATGTAAGCCCTTCCGTTTCCTCGATAATGTCGTAATACGCTGTTAGGTTTCTGGTATGCTGTAAATAGTTGAAGTCCTTCCAAAGTATGACGTCTCCGTCCATCACAGGAATATAGTTCGAGTTCGAATAATTCAACACTTTTGTCACGACTGATCCGATGAGAAGTGCTGCAACCAAGAGTAACCTAAAATGTAAATGAAAGAGGGCACTACCATATCAAGACTTTATCTAAGATTGTCCTTGTGGACTACTCTCCCCTCTACAAGAACAGTGGTACCTAAGTCCGCTTCTACTCTCTTTTCAACGAACAAAGTGGTCAATTTATTTCCTAACCTTTTATTATTCCTTACTAGCACACGCTCCCAATGTCAAAAGTCCTATTCCGTCTTGAATTATTGTCCCTATCAAGTTGAGTTCTCTGAGCTTTCATAATTTTTTCTTTTATTTCTCTCCTTATTTCTGCCGATACACTGTGAACTACATCTATAGGTCTTTTATTGGTCACCGAGTGAATAGTTTTATTATACTGTACTGTAGCCAACATCATAAGCTCAATTGTATCCTCGATTTTCTTCTCGAGTTTGAGACATCTCGCAATTTCCGCTAAAGTACTATGAAAACGTTCGACCTGACCATTCGAAGTACTATGAAGCGGAGGAGCATTTGCAACCACCACGCCGAACTGGTTTTCTAGCATAGCCATTATGGTTTCGGATTTAATCGCTGGTTCATTATCGCAATAAATATTTTTTGTGTCTGGAAAAATGTTCATTAGCTGTATAATTGGGATTTTTAAGTCTCACCCATCTCTTGCCTAATCGGATGTCTATCGTATTTGGCCCTGTTACAGATTTTACAGTTCGCCACGATTTCGTTTGCCAATCTTGCCATTTTTGGAAAATAATAATCATCAAGAATTTGTTTTACGTTTTCCTGAGCCGCGCTATGAGCTCGATTGTGCTCAGCATTTATTATCTCCAATTGTTCAGTTTTATCAAAAATATCAACCACCATTTTTCTGCAATGCCAAAATCTGGTAGTTGGAAAGACCCTGACTAACTCATGTTGAATACAAGCTAGCAGATCGCAGTATATTGCATTTACCACTCCTGGGTTCACTGCTAATCTAACTTCTTCAATAAGCGTGTTTTTATCAGTAAATTCAATCATATGACGAGTTTTCTCACTAAAAAGTATGAAATTTCGTTTTCGGGCGAAATGTGCTTCTTCCAAAACTATCTGACTTCGGTAACAATTGAGTGGCTTATCTGTTGCCTCAATCGTGTATGTGAACGAGAGAGAGCCTCTTCTTCTAGGGCATGAATATTTTGACGTGACAAAGCATCGGCCACATTGCCGGGCTTGTGAAAAATCTTAGCATTGTGTTCGTCCACAAATGCTTTCCAACGCTTTATTTTAGCGTTAGGGTTTTTATCTGAAACCGCAAACGTAAGTAGTTGGTGATCTGTATAGATATTCAACTCTCTTACACCGTAGAGATAGTTCCTAAGCTTTTGTAATGCCCAAACTATAGCTAGCAACTCGCGTACATTAGTTGGGAAATTCGACTCCCTATCTTTTAAAGTTCTAGAAATCATGGTAATCGGTTTACCGCCCTGTGACAGGACTGCTACTAAACCCAACGAAGAAGCATCCGTCGTTAGATCGAATGTCTTGTTAAAGTCTGGGTAAAGCAGCATGACCTCCTCTGAAGATAATATTGCCCTTAACTTGTCAAACGCTTGAACTTGATTCTCATTAAAATTTATTTTAATTTTTTTCGACTGGTGGGCGCTTAAGAATGTCGGTTAGTGGTTTTGCTATCGAGGCAAAATCCCGAATGAAACATCTATAGTAGCTCGCGAGTCCCAAAAAGGATCTAACATTGAACAGTGTTGTGGGCTGTTCGTAGTTGCGTATCGCACTAACTTTATCAGGGCTTGTTATAATACCCTCTCTGGATGCAATGAAACCGAGATATTCAACACTTTTCTTAAAAAAGTGTGACTTCTCACGCGAGACTCTCATATTTGCCTCGTAAAGCTTAGTTAAAACCCACTCAACGTGCTTAACATGGTCATCTTCGTCTTCTGAGAAGATTATTACATCATCTACATATACGTAGCATGTCTTTCCTACTTGCTCTCTAAGTACGTCGTCAATGGCTCTCTGGAAAATGCTGGGAGCATTTTTTAATCCGAAAGGGAGCCTGCAAAATTCGTACTTCCCATTTCCAACAGAAAACGCCGTTTTTTCCCTGTCTTGCTCTGCGAGCGATATTTGATGGAAGCCTGATTTGAGATCAAGCGTTGTAAAATATCTTGATTAACCAAGATTTGATAGAATCATCGTAACATCTGGGATAGGGTACCTGTCGTCAATGGTTTTCTGATTTAATTTCCTGAAATCTATAACGAGCCGTTTCTTAGTATTACCACGCTCGTCTTTACCCTTTTTATCAACAACCCAGATGGGGTTATTATAGGGGGACCTAGAGGGCCTAATTATACCATTTTTCAACAAATCATTTATTTCGTTGTTGACAAAGTCGGCTACACCCATTGGGTAAGGGTAAAGTTTTGAGTAAACTGGGTCATTATTTTCTGTGCGGATAGTGGCAACAATGTTTGTATTGAATGGTAATGATTCATTAGGGTTTGAAAAAACTCCTAACAGATTTTTTATCATTTTTCTAAATTTTTCAGTAACCGAATTTGGTACTGTTATGTCTTCAACCTGTGTGAAATTCACATTTGCACACTCCAAAAACATTATTTTTTCCAATTCATTCTGAGTTTGAATTTCATTATTTTCAAAATTTAATTTTGCGCCTAATTTTCAAGCCCAATTATGCCATCGAATGTTGAAAGCGATGGTAAAATAAAAAAAGATACTATTTGTACCGAATATGTTAGCGATACATTTGTTACTAATAGTGTTGAAACCATGAATTGACTTAACTAAAAAGGGATTTTTTACTGGAACTACGTTTGTAAGTTCCCGTAGAGGTTTTATGTAGTTTTTTGAGGCCCCTGTGTCTAGCAGTAGTCTAATGTTTCTCCCCCTGACCGTCCTTTCTATGAATGGCAATCGGGAGTTCTGTCTAAAAAATTTATCTGGTCAAATTCTTCGTCATCGATTTCCGAAGTAACTGAATTTGCCCGCTGTTCATAGTGTTCTTGTTCTACTGAGGAAGTCTGTTTTGAAGTGTGGTTGATTCTTTGTTGCTTCGGTCCCGTAAATCTAGCTGCGCCACTGTGTTGACGTTTTTCTGCCTGTCCTGAGGCCTGGTTCTTGTAATACTGACCCTGCAATGCTAAACCTTGTCTTGCCTGTGCCCGGTTTTCATAATATTGGCTCTGCGGTGGTCCACCGCTAGCTGGTTGCCGTCTCGTCGGTTGTGTGGAACGCATCGATTGATCAACATCCATTGGTTGGACCAAATCCCTATTACCAAAATTTTGTCGTTTAAAAAAATGGGGGTTCCTAGTTGTGCTAATTCCTGTGGTCGGGATTCTATTTTGATGTCTTGCTTCAGAATTTTGTCTTGGTTTGTCCTCAAGACACCTAGCATAGTTGCTTGCAAATTGGTACCTCTCATGATTGGATTCGACTTCCTGAGCCAATGCCAATGCTGAGGGTAAATCATTCGGCCGTCCCGAAAAAAGCACATCGCTTAATCCTTTTTTCGTTCCCGATATGAACACACGGAGTGCGTCCATCCTATATTTTTCATTAATGGATGCCGCAGTGTTCCTATCGTAAGTCATAATTGTTTTATTCGTCAATAATGTCAGTTTTTTCTCGACTTCATCATAGAATTGTAAAATTGTCATATTCCCTTGGCGGAGGATGGACAATTCCTGTTCGATTACATAAATCGGCCTTTTGTCCGAGTACGTGAAATCTAGACGGGAAATGATGGCTTTAAAATTTAAAACCGTATTAAAGGAAAACAGAACCATATCTGCTGAGCCCTTTATCTTATTTCTAATGATGGCCACCGCTTGATAATGCCTGGAGCTGCCTTCAGCATTTTCAAATACCTTATAGGCAATTTGCGCTGCTTGCCGCCAAGAAACGTATGTTTCCTGCTTACCCTCAAAATCCGGTAAAGATTTCACTATATCAAGTGACTCATCACATTGACGGCGTGGTGTTATCACTATTTCCCTATAAGTTTCGATTGCTGGTGTCCTATTCAGTTCGCGTATTTGTTCGTCGAACATTTGTCTTTGCGTCCTAAGGGCAGCACCGATAGCGCTGTCCACCAATACCCTCAATTGCTCAGGGTTTATTGCCATTTTTACTTCAATAAATTCTAAACCACTCTTGTAAGGAATTACAAATAAAATATATTTTCCACAAAAAAGAAATTTTTTTTTTAAATAGTAATATTCTATAAGCTATTTACTTTATACTTAGCATTTTTTTTAAATAATGTTGAGTTTGATGGTTGTAAAAGCTGATGATCTTCCTCTCCTTTTGTTGCTGTAGTTGTTTGTCACGCTGCCCAGGCTATTTCGAAGCTCTGGTGACTAAAGCAATGATCCAATTTTCAATTAAATTCTTGGTACTTAAGAAAATTTTTTCAATTTGAATAGTTTAAAGTTATGTTTTTTTTATTTTTATATTTTGATTACTTGTTGAGTTTCAATAGTTTAAAATTTGTTTTTTTTTTTAATTTTATATTCTAGTCAATTATTGATTTTTTAATATTAAAAGGGTTTTTTTTTGTTTCAAAAATTTTATATTTCAGTCACTTATTGGATTTTTTGTTTTGTTTAAAAAAGTTTTATATTTAAATCGCTTGTTGAATTTTGTTTAAAAAAAAATTATATTTTAGTCACTTATTGAATTTTTTAATTTTAATAATTTTTTTTTTGTTTAAAAAATTTTATATTTTAGTCAATTATTGATTTTTTAATTTTTATAGGGTTTTTTGTTTCAAAAATTTTATATTTTAGTCACTTATTGGATTTTTTAATTTTAATAAGTTTTTTGTTTTAAACGTTTTGTTTAAAAAAGTCTTACATTTTAATCGCTTGTTGAATTTTGTTGGGTTTTTGAGTTTAAGTAGTTTAAAATTTTTTTCAATAAATTATAAAACAATTGTTTAAAAAAAATTTATATTTTAGTCACTTATTGAATTTTTTAATTTTAATAAGTTTTTTTGTTTTAAACGTTTAGTTTAAAAAAAAGTTTTATATTTTAATCGCTTGTTGAATTTTCTTTGGATTTTTGAGTTTGAGTAGTTTAAAATTTTGTTTAAAAAATTTTATGTTTTAATCACTTATTGAATTTTTTAATTTTTTGATAAGTTTTTTTTTTTGTTTAAAATTTTATATTTTAATTACTTGTTGAATTTTTTTGCCCCACGTTGGGCGCCAATTAAAATGACTTGACTCGTTAAGTTCCAAAATACAAGTATTTGTTTTTATTAATTCCAAAACTTACAAACTATTTGTTTAATGTTAACTTATAAACATGGAATTTGCCTACTCAGCAGATTCCCACGTTTGCTACTTAAAGTAAGAAATAAGCATAGAAGAGTTTACATCTCATATTTCTGCTTCCACAGAGACATAGGAGATGTGTTTTAAACAAATCAGGGCTGGCAAGGAATGAAGTCATTTGACTAAATTAGTGGTAATCGTTTTATGCGGTGCTTGTGTTAACTTGCACACTACACCCTCATCCTTAAGAGAAAAATTTCTTAAATTTATTAACAACTTATTGGTTTTAATTTTTATTATAATGTGGTTGTAAAAGTTTTTGTTATTTACTAAGACATGGTTTTAAATTATTGTTATGTACTTCCTTATATGTACCGTTATAATATATTGTGGTGTTTACACAATTTCTTTCTATGATCCTATATGGTCCTTTGTATGGACTTTGATGTTTTTTTCTATTTTCTAATTTCATTAAAACTAATTCTCCTACTTTTAAATTAAATTTATTGTGATATTTGTCATTACTAATTCTTTTTTCTTTACTCTTAATTATTAGTTCTCTTGCCTTACTTAAGGCGAATTGTAGTTTCTTTTTTAGTTCTTGGACATTGTCATCGTAATTGTAAAATGTTCGTGTGTTTTCTATTTTATCCGATGGTAAACATGGTAATTTACCGTAAACCAATTCAAAGGGTGAGTAGCCTGTGTCTACATGTGGTGCCGTATTGTAGGCGAACGTGAAATATGGAATCCATTTGTCCCATTCATAATCATTTGCTGTTGTTAATAAAAACTCGTTCAAAACTCTATGGTTTCTTTCTATGGAACCTACTGTCTCGTGGTGGTAAGGGGTTGAGAAAATCTGTTTGATTTTCAAAAAAGTGGTAGTTTGTAGTTTTTTATGTATACCGGTGTATTGTCTGAGGTCGTAATTGTTTATTTATAAAAATTGTTTACTGTCAATTTTTCATTTTCGAGGTGAAAAACATTATGATATTTTTCAAAAATATTTATTAATTCTGTTTTTGCATAGTCATCATTATTGTCTAACTGTACGTCATTTAGTATTTGTTGAAAACGTTTAGGGTCGTTGTCACAATTGTAACGTAATATGTCGTAGTTTTTCAGTGAGTCAGTTTGTAAGTGAATGTCCTTTAAATTTATTTCCTCGTCTGTTGTGCTTAATATTTTAATATGTATACTCCTGGTTTTAATTCATTATTAAAAATTAAGCTATCTTCAGTTAAGTGTAATCTTATCGCTTGTATTATTTCTGTTCTTGGTGGTATTTTTATATGTAGTGACGTAAGAGCTTTTGTATGCATTGGAAGGGTTATAGTAGTATTATTTGTAAATAACGTTATTGTAAAAGTTTCGTAGTCTATTTTACAAAGATATTTTTGTAGAAAATCTCTACCTATAATGCCGTCTGTCTCTATTGGAAAATCTGCTTTTACTAACTGAAAGGGGTGACTGCATTTTTCTTCAGTTAGTGTTAGTTCTAGATTTATTGTCCCTAATGAGTGAATTTCCTCCGTAGTGATCCCCGTTAATTTGCATTTTTCTTCTGGATCATATTGTTCTCCGTCAAAGCTTGTTTGCATGCGACATAATGATATGTCAGCTCCTGAATCTATAAGAAATGTCAATTGTTTATTTTTGTGTTTGGTGATTATAAAATTCGTATTGTTAGTGGATATTTTGTAAACCTTTAGTTTTGGCTGTCCGGAATATCTTGGTATTCCGAACCTGTTGGGTTTCCCGAATAGTGTATGGAATGTATTTGTCTGTTTCTACTGTTTCCATAATTGTTGTATTGTGTTCTTCTACTGTTTGTATTGAAGTTATTGTTCCTATTAGGATTAAAGTTATTATGCCTATCGTTGGAATTGTTAGTTCCAGATGAATTTCTATTATTTCTTTGGTTGAAATTATTGTTTATATTGGGATTAAAGTTATTGTTGGAATTGTTATTTCCAGATGAATTGCTATTTTTTCTTTGGTTGAAATTATTGTTTCTAGGAAAATTATTGTTATTGAAATGGTGGTTTCTATTGTGATAGTTATCATATGTCTGATCTCTTCTTAACTGCAATATAGTGTTTTGACTTAATTTATGTTCATTCTCTAATTCTAATGCAAGTTCGGATGCCTCTTGTAAGTTACTTGGTCGAGCAGCATATATGGTCGGTTTAAAGTTTTCATTTAGTCACTTTTTGAATGTATCTAGTGCTAATTTGTTATTTAGTTTTATTATTACATTCTTTTCAGCCTCTAAAACTTCATTCCCTAATTCTTTAATACCTAGTTGATTTAAATTATTTATTATTGCTGTTATTTTTTCTTTGTATGAATTTATATTCAATTTTCCTTGGAATAATATGCTAAGACTATTTTGTAATTCCGGGATGGTTTTGGTATTCTTAAATCTTTTATCCTTTTGTAAACGTAATCAAATTCTAATTTTAATGCTACTGTTTCTTCATTTGTCTTTTCAATTTGTGCTGTTAAAAATTGTTCTCTTATATTCTCAATAGTTTTTAATTTTATTTGTATAGTTTTTTCTGTATATGTCCTTCCTGGACTTTTCTTTAGAGTTTTTAATATTTCCTTCAGTTCTGTTAAGTTTTCTTCCATTTAAATTTTTATTATATATACTTTTATTATAAATTTTTTTTTTTGTTACTAAACATTGGAGACAGTATTAGTTCTATATTTTAATACATAATCTTTGAAATATTTATTTATTCTATACGCTACATATAATATTAAACCTATTATTATTAATGTTGTCATGTGTTCTGGTACGATGGTTTTTGAGTTTTCCGCGTTACCGTTGTTCAATATATTTTCCTGGATATCCACTTTACCCATGTTATCTTTTATTTTATTTCCCCAAATAGGGCCTACCATTTAAAATGAATTTGTTGTTTAAAGTTTAATTGAAAATTCTTTTATTTTCGCCTTGAAAATTCTGTTAGTTTCGCCATCACCTTCTTCCTTTCTTCCACAGTACATGCGGTGTTTAATTCCTTATACAGGATTGCCAAATTCTTTCGTCTTTGGAACTGTTTACCTGCTCGTTTTTTTTTAGCTTTTACTTCCACTTTTGTCTGTTCGATGTGGTTTTTCCTCCGTCTTCTCTTATACTCTTGGAGTGTTATGGCTTTCGGGCCGGCATTTGTTGGTAAATGTTCGTACCTTGGTGCTGTGTGAGGTACTGGTTCTGGAATGTATTGTTCAACCAGATACCCAACGGCTAATTATTTCGTTGATTTTTTCTAATGTTGTAGTAGAAAGTTGTTTTGAAAGTTCTAATTTCAGGTCGGCAGGATCGCCATGTGGTGTTATAGGTGTTTCTTCTGTCATGTGGTGTGTATAAAGAACTTAAATTCCCTATAACCCTCGGTTATTACAAGCTGTAGGGGTTCCATCCAATATATTAGGCGTTCGAAAGAACTGCCACAAGCTTCTGAGACAAAAAACTAAGGCAGCTAGTGCCGACTTGGTTGTTTGTTTTAAGTCTGCTTTATTAATGAAAAATCTAAGGTTTATATACTGCTTATGGGAATACCGATTAGTTTCTCTAACTTATTCTAGCTTATCATAATTATACATTTGACTCTTTCGGTACCGTGTAGATATCTAAGGAATATCAATACAGTTGTATGTTAACCAATCACAATGAGTCTTTCATTATGTTCACTCAATAATAAGTAAGTCACTCATGCCTTCAACTACAAGTGATGTAAATTGATATTTATTTTATTGTAGTTGACACTTGTAGTTACAATTATGCAGTGTGCCTGCGTTATCGACTAAGTGTGGTACGCTATATGTATGTGCACACTACAGCTTCTTCTTAATCACTTACACAACGCTTTATATCATAAGAATCATCTCCAGAAAATTTTATAACAAAATAATCGATAGTTGCAAAATCGGAGGCAAAAAATCTAACCTCCCCATTAAGTAAGTCTCCCTCACGCTGGAGTAACAATAATTCACGTTGTTTTTGTAAGTGTTTAATTTCAAATGAATTCTCAAGACCACTAGAAGTAGTAGGTGGATCAGCAAAAGTTGAATAATTTCTGGACGAACTAGCTTGACCAGAAATTGGGAGATGAACATTAGCATTGGATTGAACGTAAGCTGAAGGTTGGGGTCAAAGGTTGAATCAAAACGGAAGATTAAACGGACACAGTAGGTTGAACAGAAGCAATTGATTGAACAGAAGCATCATATTGTATATCAGCAGTTTGAGTAACGGCAGAAAACTGATCATATAACACTGGAACAGAAGGAATTACAGATTGAGCTGTTGCGGAAGGAAGATTAGAGCAGCCTTATCGCAATTTGATTTTTGAAATAAGATTCGAAGTTAAGCAATTGTTGCACTTTCCGGAAACTCAACTGGCTTAATGCTGCCATAAGCTCCTGGCGTGTTAAATTCCTCCTTTGCATTTTTTTTATTTATTATTATCCCACTTCTGAAAGCTTTTAAAGTATAAATTATTCTTTATTCAATAAAATCAAATTATATTATGAAAAAACTAGACATTTATCAATACAAATAAAATTGGTTAACTTGATTATTAAATAATTATAAAAGCTTGATGACAAGTAATACTCTAACGGTAGACATATTTTTTCATATTTATTTATTTATACACTCAGTAACACTGTGCTCGAATTTTACCACTTTTTTTAAACAATATTTCGTAATTCGTTTTTACTAATGTCATATTGAGGTCCTTGTAAATATTCGAATTTTTTAACATACCAATTTCACTAATTCTATTTAAATATCAATTCATATTAAAATATTGCTTTGTGATTCCCGACGCAAAGTGAATGTTATATGTACACATTTCTGGTAATTGACGCTTATCTTCTTTTGTTTAACCCACATTTCTAATAGAAATATATAATCCTGTAAGTAAAAGATGCGTCATGACGGTCCTCTTGTATGCTTAGAAAAGCTTTATCATGAACAAAAGTTAAGGTTTGGGTGTAGTTGTTTGTTGGCATGTACAAATTATATATAATATTAACTGCCTGGCCCACAATGTCGACAATAATATTCCTTTCGTTTATATCTATATATATAAAAACGTTTGTACCGTGTATGTACTCCAAAAACTCAAAATCGCAGGACCGATTGACGCCAAATAAATTATCTTAGTTGGGAGCTAGGTTTCTCTTAAGTTTAATCCCGATAGATGGCGCTGTTGTCGTGATAGTAATAATTTTTTAAAGGTACGATTTGGCTGAAATTCACAAAATATACTTACGGTAAATAGCGCCGTGAACAAACTGCTAGTATAAACATATATATTGAAAACAAAAACAAATTTTAGTTTTTTTTATATATATAATATACGAAAGAATAGTTCTTGTCGACATTGTAGGCCTGGCAGTAAGTATAATCGCAGGCTTAAAATGCTTCATTCTTAAGGTATATGATTGCAATAAAATTGTGCCAACTTAATGCTAGGAAGACAACTGGGACGAACGACGAATATCGCTCAACACGACGAATTTTTAAGTAAAAGTTCGCTGAGTCAATTCGTCGTATAAAGCACAATAACGACGAATTACTAGCAGCTTTAATAATTGAGAAAGTTGATTGCTGTTTGTGCAAAGAGAGAGAAATTGTGTGACCATATTAAAAAAATAGTGTTTAAAAGCTAAAACATAATCTTTATTTACTAAAAAACTTAAACTAAAACAAACATGGTCACCGGGTACTGATTTGTTCGGTGTTTGAAATAGAATTAAATATATTGCAAAGTCGCCGCGTATGACAAATTTCGGCCGACGCTAATATTGTGTGTATTTTCATATACACCAATATGTTTTACTTTTGGAGACGAATATTCGCGGTCAAAAATTCGTCTATCGTCTCAGTTGTGTTCTTAGCATAAATCAGTTTTTAATACTAGAAAAAAATTTTTCATTTCATATTAACGAGAGTTCAAATTATCATGAGGGAGATAGAAAAAATTCAAATTAACAAAAGTGTAATTATAATTGCAAATTTTTTAATGTGAACTTTCTTACAGCT
The DNA here is from genome assembly GCA_943735925.1 of Pollenia amentaria. Classification (NCBI taxonomy): domain Eukaryota; kingdom Metazoa; phylum Arthropoda; class Insecta; order Diptera; family Polleniidae; genus Pollenia; species Pollenia amentaria. The sequence goes on along the minus strand of OX031007.1, from coordinate 89,326,626 downwards.
ATAAACATATGTAAAAGGCAATAATTATAATCAGTGCTGTGTAGTCGGAGTAGGAGATGAGGTTTTTGTACTGAAGTCGGAGTCTAAGTACCCAAAAAACTCGCGACTTCAACTCCAACATTTTTCAGCATAAAAAATTTAAAAACATTTTCTAATTGTTTCCCAAATAAAAATTCTGCGAAATTGGCAACAGACGGACATGGCTAAATTGACTTAGAATTACTCAAGGAGCCAGAATATATAAGTGAGTATTAGACGCATAATAAAAAAGTCACACGAAATGACAAACTTAGTATACCCTCATTCACCACTACTGGTTAAGTCAAAAAAGGACTTGTTAGAGTAGGAGTTGGAGTCGCACTTAAAAAATATCATCGTTTGGAGTCGGTACTTTTTTCTGACGACTCCACAGCACTGATTATATTGAAAAATTCCGTAAATTTCTTTTGAGTGAACGGCTTCAATCTGTCATTGTCCAATGAATTTTCAATTGTAATTACAGCTGAAAACAAATCGTCACTTGTATCCGTTCTAAGCGCGTAGCAGCGTTATGTAGTGAGATTTGACATTGCTTCACTTAAAGAGACTGGAATTTGTGGTTGTCCATCTTAGTCTGCTTCATCTTCCACATCCAAAAAAGTCAAAGTTCCACATCCAAAGTTCAGCGTCGGTGAGAGCACCGTAGACACAGATATCATTGTCTACTTGAACATAGTTGTCAAAACTCACCTCTTCAGAGTTGCAGAAGTAACCACCTTGGAAGAATGCGTAACTTCTGGTGGCTCTGATAATTAAGGTGAAGATATTTGCGTATTCATTCTGTATTCGTCCATGATTTTTTGTTTGACCGGTAATTTACAGGCAGAGTTTTTATTCCTTTTAAACACCGTGGTTTTGCTGATTTCTCAATAACGACGGATTAAAGCTTTTGAGATCCATCCATGTTGCATGCCAAAAGTACAATATTCCTTTCATTGCTCGGTTTGCCTCCATGACACTTTTCTTCTTTGAATGCCAATCTGCGATTAGAAATACACTGATAAAAAGGCCCAGTTTCGTCTGTGTTGAATATGTTTCTTAGGTCACAGCCGTTCAGAAGTTGACTAAGGTGGTCAATCCAATCAAAACAAATCGAGTTATTTACGCTCGCACTATCCCCGCATATATTATTTTAAATGTGATGGCGTATCAGTTTTTGAAATTTAAAACCCACCCATCACCGAGAGACTTTGCAAACGACTTGGATTTCTCCTTCAAGATTAAACCACCCATAGAAACGTTTTGGTCTCTGAACTGACGAATCCATTTTATCAAGCAATTCTCAAGATGGGGAATTCAGCCGGACGTGACCGTTTTCACCACCAATTTCATAGATAATGTTGTTGTTAAAATACCGAATTTTTGGGCATCTTTCTTTACCTGTCCATTATCTACAGCTTCAATCACAAGTTATTTCTCCTTTATGGAATGACACTTCTTCTTAAATAACTCATTTTGTTTCAAAACACAAATGTTTGAAAAAACGCTCAATACTACCAGCTTACTTATATTAAGTATGCAAAATACTGGCTTAACACTTCTAAAATATATATCATTGTAACAATCGTAAAAACACAAAGATTAGCCTAGCCTTAAGATTTCATAAAATTGCTAGAATATTTTGCATTTGTACTCTGCAAAAGGCAAAGCAATGAAGTGTTATTATTTTTTAACAACTGTTAATGTTGTGGTGTATGCTAAATGCGTGGCATAGAAACTAAAGCAAACGATTTTAATTTTTGTTTGAAAATTTTAATTTTTGTAGAAAACCGAACTTTAAATAATTGAACGTTGCACAGTGGCGCCATTTGAGTTTTTTCGTTGCAAAAATCATATCTTTTGAACCGAATAAGATAATTGAACAGTTTAAACAGCATATGATAGATAACTGTTCAGCCTATGAAATGAGCGTTTGGAAAGGGTGCTACGCTTTGTAGGGGCCTACTTATGGGTTATCAAAGTTAAAATTAGTAGAAAAATCAATTTTATGGTAACTAAAAAAAATTTTTTTTACATTTTTAGATTGTTTTTATTTTTTTTCTTAAGGGTTTTATGTTTTAAATTATTACCCAACAAATTAAAAAAAAAATTATTTTTTTTTTAAATTTATTTTTTCAATTTTCTGTAAAATATTCATCACAATTCGTAAGAGAAGGTATATCTAAAAGACTAACCATTTCTAAACTATAATTATTTTGTAACTCTATTCGTGACTTCACATGCCGCAGGGAAGAAATAAGTGGATCGGAAGATGCTGCCAACATGTTGAAGAGGTCCTCATTTTGCCTCACCCTTGATGCTTTGAATGTGTTCTGCAATCTATATTTTTTATAAAATTTGTTAAGAGACTCCTGTGCTTCTTCAGAAAGCTCTCCAATTGGCAAAGACTGGTACTCAATTATATCTTTACCATGCGCCAATATTTTATGGACGGTCGGGGTCAACTTCTTCTGTGGATACATTTCTGCTAAAAGAGATGCAGTTTTCGACGCATATTCTCCATATTTTGTAGAATTGACATTTTCTTTGCAGTTTAAAACATCCAAGATCGTTCCCAATCTTTTCACGATTTGATTGTCAATTCCAATGATTCTAGTTACTGCCTCATCATTTTCAAAAAATCTCCTAGAAGTGTTTCCATCGTTTGAGTTACCGTATCCGTGCTTGGGACAGTCTACTTTTAGTCCAACTTGTTTAAAAAAAGCATCCTGTATTTGCTTCTTTCTGATCTTTTCCTTATCCTTTATTGATGTATTTTCATCGAAGTTTTCTTCCTCTTGTGGTAGGGTATATGCCAGTTTTAGCAAGAATTCCATACACCTTATCCTTGCGTGCAATGGTGACATTCCATATTCGTAATTCTCCTCATTTGTAGAATCGTTTAAATTACCAAAGTTCTTCTGACAAATAATAATATAAAATCGATAAAAAAAATATAAAAATAAAACGAAAAAAGGGGTTTAAATAGGTTTTTGCTAAATTTTTACCTCCAATATAATTCTGTCTATATATATGTATATGATAACTAATTGAAATATGTTATAATTAAGCAGAAAAAGATACTAATCTTAAACTCTTTACAACTAATTATATAAAATTGAGATGTAACATATTATATATGAAATAAATTGAATTGAATTGAAAAAAGTTCTTCTGACTCTTTTTGCAAATCGGGCATGACATTGTTGAGGTTGTTCCTGTCAGTTCGTTTACGACTTTTCCGTCAACCATGGTCAGGTGGAACTCGTAATTGCATTCAATATATTTTCCTTCTCCAATTTGCAGCTTTGTAGGCTTAATCTTGCTTATTTGTTCTTTAATGTCCTTCACCGTAGTCCTTATGAGTTCTGCCGATTCCCTTGCAAACTGAAACATTATTGGTCGGCAATAATGCACTGATGACGGACGTGGATTTTTCCAGTGTAGGGAATCATCCGATTTTAGCCGCAAAGGAACAACAGATGCCATAAACATATTTCCGTCCGATATTGTAGCGTCATCGGGAGATATCCTTTGCTTATAAACGCTTTGTCCGGATGATCCATCGCAGCCTCATTTGCTGATCAATGTCAACTTCTCAGGAAGAATTTTCACTTCCGTGAAAAACTTTGGTGTGGTTGACTTTCTAAACAGTTCAAATAATTTTAAATTGTACAACGCCATGTTTTCAGTACTTAAATTGTTAAATGGTTTCAGTAATTGTTGCGCCAACTTTCAGGCGTAGACTAATCCAGGCATTATGCTTATTTTGCAATATATAGGCTTATGCTACCATGCCTAAAAATTTACCTGTTCTCTGCATACATATGGATTTATGCTGAATAATGCAATTTTGATATTATGCACGTGTCCAAATAAGATTTGTGCCTACCTGTAGGGACCATAAGTCAATATTGTTCCTGACCATTTGTACGCCAAAGTATTGTTTATGTGAGGTACGTACCTGCTAATATAATAACTATTAGATCAAACTACTGTCAGTCAAAACATATAAGGGATGGACGCCATACAATTTCTGCAACCATGTCTTTTTAAACTTTTTTACCTCTAGAAGCCAAACGGGCACGTACGGGCAGATAAAACCTTTTGAATTATGTAAAGAAATAATCAAAGAACAGGTTTTGCAAATATGGCAAATATAGAAAAATATAGTTTTTTTTTATTTTCCGTCAAAGTTGAAAAATAGTGAAAAAACGGATAGTTTTTAAATAGTGATTTACCAGGAGAAACACAAAGCAAACAGTTAATTTTTTTTTATCATTATACATTTAATAAATACATAAATACATACAAACAAAAAATAAGGCGATTCGTTACCTATTTTTCGTGATATTACACCTGAAATCGCAACAAATTGACTAAAAATTGTGTGTTTTTTTGAAAACCGAAAGTCGGTCAACTTTGAACGGTTATATCTTCTAAACTAAAAATGTTATATTATTAAGAGTGGCATATTTGAAAAGTTTCCTATAACATGGGTTTATTCAAAACTTCGTCGGCATTCATGAAAATTTTGATTTTTGCAACCTCGCTTGCTCTACGGGCGCCACTGTGCGTTGGCGGGTAAGATGTCATTTCTCTAGAGCAACGCATATAAATTAAAGTAAGTGATTGTTTTATTAATTTTATATTTTACATAAAACACAACACATTAAAATAATTCAAATTATAGAGCGTAGAGCCAAAAAATCAAATTATAGCACGTCGGCGATCAATATGCCATTTAAATAATTTTAAATTATCGAGGGGACTAAATTACATAGATGTTTTCAATATTTTAAATGTTTTCTAAGGGAACTGGAAAACATTTCGAGATTAAAATTAACAAAGTTTAAATTATCCGACTGTAATGAGTTAAATAACTTTCTACTAATTATGCATTATATATGCATACTAAGACATTATCGTGACTAACGGTGTCTATACACGATCAAAATGCTTGATTTTAAACTAATGTACGTGTGCTTGACGTTATATCTAAATTGATTTCACTTTCCACCTAGCTTTGTAAGTGCCACATATACTTGAAATTTGTTATTCATACTATGAACATGATTGTTAAGAAGCATTTTGATTGTGTATAGGTAACTAAAATAACTGGTTAAATGGTTAGGGAAGTAAAAAAAATAGAAAGAAGCAATTTCCAGTAATATTTTTAAGAGCCAATACTTTTGTTGGTTATAAATAGAAGGTCATTAAGTTTAAATTCCAGGAATGCTTCTATTTTAAAAAAAAAATATAATAAAAACACATCGCACTTAATCAACAAGAGGGTGTTAGCTCAAAATTTTTATTTTTTCACACGTTATATTCATATACATTTTGAGTTAATACCCTCTTGATGATTTAGTGCGACATATTGATTTGTACATTTTTTTAGATTTATAAATTGTTAGTTTAAAAAATTAATTGTAAAATAAAATAAGAAGACCAAAAGTTACAACTATTATTAAAGAAAAACATGATTTATTATCTTATATATAAATCCGCCAAGGCAAAGCAGTTAAGAACACTTTCCTCTGTTTGCCCAACGACCATTTTAAAGGTATTTACTTACTGAAGTGCACAATTTATGTTTTATTAAAATCTGGTCAATACTTTCGAAGTTATAAACGTTCTAATTTGCTACTAACACATATGCAAAACACATTAATAAAAAATTTGTTTATTCCAATTACACAAAGTTTTTCTATCATATCGGCAAAGCAAACCAGTTAAGAACACTTTCCTCCTTTGTTTGGCAACCGAACCTCAATGGGGGAGAAAAATGGATCAAAAAGGGAAATACAGGAAATTAAATTTGAACAATAGAAACATAATATTGTTACGAAATTAGATTTGTCTAAGAATTAGTTATGGTTTTAGGTATAAGTTATCTTGTAAATTATAGTTTTGTGTCATATTAGTTACTATTTTTATGAACGTCACTGTACTAAATTTTCTAGCAATTGTAATTGTTGACTTTAGATTTAGATGTATAACAGTTATTTTAAAATTATTCGAACACAACATTCTAGAATCTACTAGACGGTTCTTGAATCAACTAGGAATAGTTTTGAACTATAAATACAGGCTAACTCATAAAAGTTTAGTTTAGTTTGATTGGAGACATTAAACGGTTCAGATCGTTACTTACAATAGTGGTTAAATTTTGTGAATTTCAATAAAGTTTTTTAAGTTGAAATCGTGTGTGTATTTATTTTGATTTGCAATTAAAAGAACTCAAAGGTTTATTATAAAGGGAGTAAGCCTTAACGCGTTTTATTAAGTAAAAATGTAACAATATTATAAGTGCAGGGGCCTAAGTAAATGACAAGCTATAAGATGATTTTGAATTTTCGTTAATATTGGATCTATAAACATAAAATTAAACATCAGGACCATGATTTAATAAGAATATGTAAGGGGAGCTTTTTGGTACTTTTTCGTTTTACATCTGGTACTTTGATAAATTTTCGTCTGTATTAGACATAGAAACATAAAATTACACGTGCAATGTCATGAGTGAATGAAAATCTTCAAGAGAATACTTTTCGATAATATTTTGATTTACAATTGGTACTTTCCGATATTTTTTTGTATTGTATCAACAAAACTAAATTAAAAATTCACAGACTCACGTGAAAGATAACTATGGTCTGGAGGTTGGACCCTCGCCAAATCGATCCACTAAGACGAAAAAAAAATTTCGAAACATGTTAATTAATATATACTTATATGTACTATGTTTTATTTACATAAAAAATTATGGTCGAATTTTGACCATAAGGCAAACAATAGTTTTATATAATTTTATTTAAATTATTTTAATTGTTAAATTTACCTATGTACAACATTTTTTTATTTTTTTTCAAATTTATTCTATGAGCTTAATTTCAGTTATGTATTTTATAAAGCTTTTTGTAATAGTTCTATTCCTTAAATTTTTAGGAATGACTTTATACACTACCCGACTATTATCTTGCATCTTCCTGTTACATTTTACCTTAGCTATCCTTCGGCTAGCAATGAAGTTAGCAATGACGTTAGCTATCCTTTGGATAGCAATGAAGTATAAAATGTAACAGGAAGATACAGAATAATAGTCTGGTAGTGTATAAAGTCATTCCTAATAATTTAAGGAAAAGAGCTATTACAAAAACTTTATAAAAACATAACTGAAATTTAGCTCATAGAATAAATACGAAAAAAAATAATAAATGTTGAATATAATAAAGTAGCTTATGGAAAGAAATAATTCCCAGATTCTATTTACCTATGTACTACATACATTTATTAAAAATTAAATTATATATGAATTTGCATTTAGCCCGCTACTTTGTTCACGTCACCATTTCTTTCGTGAACATGTTTACAATCCAATTTTATGTTTCTAGGTTCTAACAAGAAAGTTTCCATATTTTTCATCTTATAGGTTCATATTTACTCAGGAGCATGCACGCGTTATTTTGTGTTTCTAAGTTCACAATTATAGAGAATTAAAAAAGTGCCACATGCAGAACACTAAAGTAAAGGAGAGAAATTTAATTTACCGTATTCCCCTTTTTAAAGTTATTTTTCTCCCTGCTGAAGTACCAAAAATTTCAGTATTGTAGTTAGTGGCAGCCCATAATTTAATACGTAAGTATACATATGTCAATGAATGGAGACAACAGTTTTGTAAAAAAATTTCCAAAAATGGGATTTTCGCCCAATTAAACGTTTGAATTTTCAAAAATACCAAATTTATATTTGTATTTCTTAGATATAGTTGATATATGAATGGGATTTTTTTCCACGCCAAATCGGATGGTTTGAAAAATTTGGTTTTTTATTCCCTAATTATGTGATATTTTGCGTACATCTTAAAAGGCCATTCCTGGTAAATTTTGACATTTTTTTGATTACTTCTTTAAATGACTCCTTTTTTAGTTTTTTGTTGATTACTTTCTTAATAACGGTCCAAATTGATTTTTTTGTGAAATATTAGTTTTTTTATGTGCTTTTTACAGAAAAAAAGTATTCCAATTTTTTTTTGATTAAGGTTTTGGAATCTTAAGTTCTAAGCTTCTATCCACCCAACAACTTTTAAAATTAAAAATATGTTTTTTCAAATTTTCAAAAATCGGAAAAATATTTTTTTTTTTTTATGTTTATTTATTTACAAAATTTAACAATTTCTACTATAATAAACCCTAGTATAATATAATACAAATTTACATAAATACAACGTCCCAGAAACGAGCTCTCGAGTATTAAGGATATAACATTAGTTTTGATTTGCAAATATAATAAATTTTTATGTATTAAAAATACAAATTTATATTTTTATTTGTAATGAAAAATGTGAATAAAAACATTACATATATATGGCAAAAATAAAAGCAAAAGTCTAAAAAAATAAAAAAGAGAGTTTTATATTTTACTATTCTATTATCCACCAAAACTTTTTGGTTTTTGTGCTTTGTAATGCAAGGAATTCTTTATTAGATATACTTTTATCAAACCTGTTTGAAAAATTTGATATACTGTTGCAATCAATTGCTTTGACATTGGCACGTCTATAATTATGATAGAAAATTGGAATACCATTATTGTCTTGTATTAATTTTAATTTGTCTAAGAACAAAAATGACTCTGGGGGACCAAAGCCATTTTGTAGAGCATTAGATATATAATTAAAATTTGTGTAATAAGGTGCCATTATCAAATTATTTTCGATGCATGAAGTACATCTCAAAATGTAGTTTCTTGTTAAACTTATTATAAAATTGTCTATCCTTATAATGTTTGATGTGTCGTATAATTTTTTATTAGATACGTATTTTAAAAAGTTACTATGAGATGATCTAAATAACCCTGTGCAAGCTCTCAAACATTTTCTTTCAAATACCCTTATTTTTTCCATATATGAAGGTGAGATATTAAACCATATCGGACATCCATATGTGAGGATTGGTCTAATGAGCGATTGGTACATTATTATTTTTACTTTAGGCTTTAGGTATTTTGAATAAAATAATGCTTTATACATGAAAAACGCTTTTTGTGCTTTTCTTATTGTTTCAATGACATGATTATTATAGTATAAGAATTTATCTAATTGAATTCCTAAATATTTGACAATTTGTTTGTTTGATATATTGGCATTATTTAAATTCGATCTAATTCCGAAGCATTTCCAATTTCTTTTAATATTATTATTACATCTTTTAACTGGCGGTCTAAATAAAATTGTTTCGCATTTATTTATATTAATTTTCATAAACCAATCAACTGAAAACTGCTCTACTACATTGAAATACTCTTGAAGTTTTGAATTTATTTTTTCAATTGTATCATCAGCATGATATATAATGATATCATCTGCAAAAGCTATAATATTGTCTATTCTTTTGACTAAATCTAATATAAAAATGTTAAATAGTGTAGGGGAGTTAACTGTACCTTGTTGCAGGCCATTAACAATATTAAATGATTTATTACTTTCGTAGTTTTTGTAATATACCTTGAAAGATTTATTACTTATCATTTCATAAATAAGCAATATCATATTAAAAGCGAATTCAAGTTCTATCAATTTATATATTAACCCCGGAATCCAAATGCTGTCGAAAGCTTTTTCCATATCTATTAAACAAGCTCCTGTGCATAATTGTTTGTTCCAATTCCAGTTAATATTAGAAGTTAGATAATGTATTGCATTAGTTGTCGAGTGCTTATATTTAAAGCCAAATTGTTTTTCATTCACGTTTCCTTTTTCATTACAAAATTTATTTATGTTATTACTAATGCACATTTCAAATATTTTGCTGATATTAGGCAACAAGCTTATATCACGTAGATTTCTTGGATCCGACATATCTTTGTCCCTTTTAGGTAAAAGGACTACTTTTGCTATTTTCTATTTGTAGGGGAAATACGAATTATTTAGCATATTATTAAAAAGGCAACAATACTCTAAAATTAAAACTTCAGGTATGTTTTTTAGGACAATATTTGGAATTCCATCGTTTCCAGACGATAACTTAGCTCTCAACTTAGAAAAGATATAGAGAATTTGGTCTTTAGTTATAAAATATTCATTAGCCTGTACATCGCTCAAGTGATTAGACAATTTTTCCACACTAAAAGAAGTTATAGTAGTGGGATTATTATCGAATTCATTTTTGAGTTCTAAAAATCTGTTAAATTTTTCATTTACTTGTAAATGTATGTTATTATTTCTGTCTATTTCTTTATGAGCGTGGACAGATTCCAGGCACGCACCAATGGCATTTAGCATTTGATCATGCTCATGTATTATATAATTGTTGGTACCATCTTTTTCTAAAACGTTAGTATCTATATCTACATTATCAAGTAGGTGTTTAAGATTTTGTGGAATTTTTATGTTGTCCAGATGTAATGGTTTAATTTTTTTAAAGTTTTTTTTTATTTCGCCAAACATTTTTTTGGAATATTTTGGATCTAATTGGGTAAGTTTAACTTGTATATTTTTGTTTAAGATGGTAATTATGTTTTCTTTTAAAAGTTTTTTAACTAGTTTAAGTTGAGATCGTAGTATGTTTAATGATGTTTCAGATAGTGTAAGTTCAAGCCTGTTATGTTTTTTAATTATTGTTAAAATTTTACTTTTTTCTTGGTGCAATTTTTGTACTATTGGGGTTTTTGTTTTCGTAAAGCAGTCTATTTTCCTAGTCTTAGGTGTTACTATTTCAATAGCATTTACAATTAACATCATTTAATCTATCGATATGAATGTCTATCTCCGAGTTTGAAAGATTTTTGTTCTTTGGAATAAGTGTGTTATCATTCAATTTTTGTATGATTTTATTCTTGAATTTTTTCCAGTCCGTTCTCTTATAATCATAAATTGCATTCTGAGGTTCTTCAATAAAAGAAAAAAGATCTTGTTCGTTGTTCATATATGCACATATTTGTAAAGCTTGGTGATCACTGTCATAGTCTAAAGTTTCTATACAATTTAGGGTGTTGTTTTTAGTAACGATGTGTAACCTGCAATCAGCAATGCACACGTCTATGTATGAATTTGACCTCGGATATGAAGGTGATTCAGATGCGTAGAATTTACATCTAAAATCTATCTCATTATCAACTAACCAGTCTTTCAGTTTCCTACCTCTGATATTCTCAACTCGGTTACCCCAATCCCTATGTCGGCTATTTAAATCTCCGGCTAATATGTAATAATTGTTAATGTTATGTAAATCTAAAGAATGGAAAAGATTACTTAATTCTGAACTAAAATTTGTGTCATTATTTCCCGATGGATAATAAGCAGAAATAATCATAAGGTTTTTATTTTCAGCCATAGGTATACGCACGGTACAACTTTCTAAAATCTGAATTGAACTAATTGCATTGTTTGTATATACGGTGTACTTTATGCTGTTTTTAATCAAAATCGCTGTACCTCCACCTCTAACTGCACCTGTCCTGTCTTTTCTAATCACATTGTAATCAATAAATTTAAGTTTATGTCTTGGATTGAGTTTTGTTTCATTTAAAAGTACAATATCAGGATCGTATTTTTCTAGAAATTTGTTAAGGTCAAACCTTCTACTTATGGCTATTAATGAATTGACATTAATATGTATAATTTTAAGCTTTTTTATTAAGAATGAATTACTAGCCATTTTTAAATACCAACCATGGAAAAAATAGCATCGATGCGCGATGCTTGTAGGTTTAATTGTTTTTGGAGACTTGCCATTTGATTATTTAGATTTATCATCATATTTTTCAACTCTAACAAAAAAGTGTTATTATCAAGATTTGATTTCATATTATTAGAATTATTTATTTTTAAAACATTAGCAAAACTTGTTCCTGTGCTATAAAAGGAGTTAACATTAATAGGATTATTTTTATTTTCCATTAGTGATTTTTGCTTAAGTCTAAGTTTTTGTTGTAGTTGCTTGTATTTCTCACAGCCTTTGTACGAGGCTGGATGACCATGTTATCGGAAAAATATTAGTTTTGAAAGGTCACTACCGGACCGAGCTTAAAAAGGATAAACTTATTTTTTAAAACACGATTTAAAATTTAAAATCCACAAATTATAATAAAAAATAAGATCCCATTAAAATTGGTTGCAGTTTAGACCTATATTAAATTATTGACCGAAAAAGTATTTTGCATTTCTTTTTAGAAATTTGAACTAGCTTGAGTAAACTATCACGACTCGTAACAGTTTTAGCCGAACTAAATTGATTTTCAGAAAGGGGAATTCGTATTGGATCCAACCCATGGTAAATTATGGACCAATCATCCTAAAATTTTGTAGACACTGGTATTAAAATATAAATTAGAATAAATTTCAATACAGCAGGGAAATTAGTTTTAGCGTTTACAGTGAATTTCAGAAGGCTGGTTAATATGGGATCTAAGGTAAATTATGGACCGTTTATTACAAAATTTTATGATATTTCTCTGGCCATATGAATCTAATTTGGAAAAATTTGTACCGCAATATCTATATGTTTTTTTTTTCTCATTATTTATTTATTGAATCTTCATATATTAAATATGAACTAACAATAACACTATGCTAGTTGAAAAAACAGACAAGCCGGGCACCTGGCGTTTCAACATAATTCGGGTACGCTGAATCCAGTGGTGCCTGCGGTTTTTTAAGATTGGCTCTGGTTTTCGAGATATACCGTTATGGAGGTGGTTGCACAACATATATTCGCGTAACTCAAAAACGCTTTAGCTGATTCAAAAAACTTAAAAAACCGAAATTTCGCAATAAAATTTCCTTTAAGAAAAGTAAAACTTCTTTCTAATATCCTTAGTCGTTTTAGAAACATAATTTTTTTTTTGGAAAAAAAAATAATTTTTTTAACAAAATTTCGAAATTTTTGTTTTTTAAAAATTCATAAAAAATTGGAAAATGCAGCTATGCTTCTAATTTTTGCAGACACATAAAAAACATTGTCTGTCGCGCTCGTTGAAGATAGACGTGTTTTCTAAGCTCGGCATACGGTTTATTTTTTTTGAACAAATAAAGTATTAAAAAAAGTAAATACAAGTAAAGAAAAAAATACATGTATGTACATACATACATAAACACACATTTTTTATTCTTGGTGTTGATAAACAATAACAAATAAGAAGAGCAAAACTGTAAACAGTAAAAGAAAAAAAAACTCTTATGAGTGCAAACAGTAGAAATGCATATATCACAGTGAGTGTTAACCAAACAAATGCAGAAATAAAAAAAAGAATCGATGATAGCAAATACCTAACGGCTAAACCTATTACTCGCACGCGATCCCTTTCACCGTCTGTATTTAATAACACGGTTGATACAATAACAAATATAAAACCTGCTAGCGTTGCCTCAACAGCGAAAACAATTTTAATAAGTGATGTAAATATTAACCCCCAATCCGGCATAATAGAAAACTCAGTATCACCTTCGGTGTCTAATAATACGGTTGATCTTAATACATAACAGTGCTTAAACGGGGTCGCAGCCCAACCTCCTCAGCAGTTGCTTCGGTCTCAAAAGTCTCAAAAGATGGTACAGCTGATAGAACAAGTTCACAAAATCGTTTTGCAATTCTGGATGAGGAATCCCCGGAAGCACAAAACGTTATCAAATCTTCTAAGCAACCGCCGATATATCTTAGAGAGCAAAACTCAAATGAATTAATAAAGAATTTGATCTCGGTAATAGGTGAAAATTCTTTTTATGTAGCTGCAATAAAGCGGGGTAGTATTAATGAGACAAAAATACAAGTTAATCGTGAAGAAGATTTTCGTAAGGTAATAACTAAATTTGAAGCACTTAATAAGAATTTTTATACATATCAATTGAAGAGCAGTAAAGGACTTCAGGTAGTGATTAAGGGCATTGACTCATGCGTGGACCCAGGTGAGATAAAAACGTTTTTAGAAGAGAATGGCATCAAAATAAAAACTGTATTAAAAATAGAGAAAAAAATCCCCAGCCACTATTTCGAGTGGAGTTAGAACCCGGCGATATTAAGCTTAAAAAGAACGAAACGCTTCCCATTTATAATCTTAAATATATCCTGTATAGAAAAATAACAATAGAGGAGCCGCACAAAAGGAATGGTCCCGTGCAATGTTTAAACTGCCAAGAATTTGGTCACACTAAGGCATATTGTCATTTAACCCCTGTTTGCGTCGTATGTGGAGAATTACATGGTACAGCTCTCTGCGATAAGTCTAAAAACGACCCCAATGTAAAAAATGTAGCAACTGTGGTGGTAATCACACGGCCAACTATAGAGGATGCCCTGTATACTCTATCGTCAAGCGCTCGGTTGGACCGAAACCTAATCCCCCTCAAATGCAGGCAACAAATCAAGTTTACATTAATGACATTCAGGTACCGCCGCCTAGTAATAACAGAACATCCTACGCTAACGTCCTAAGATCAAACCATATGCCAATGCAAGGTGAGTTGCCAAATAATGATGAAACTCCAGTTTCTAACTTAAGTCGTCTAGAGAAAACCACGGAAACATTAGTACAAACAGTAAATAACTTTACAAACACAATGGGTAATATGATGCAGGAAATGTTAAGAATGCAATCGATGTTATTGCAAGCTGTACTAAACAAGCCATGAACTGTTTAAAAATTTGCTTTTGGAACGCAAACGGCATCCGCCAACATAAAAATGAACTAGAATACTTCCTTAAAAATAAACAAATTGATGTTATGATGGTTTCTGAAACCCATCTGACCTCAAGAAACACGTTTATAATCAATGGTTATATATTATATGATACCAAGGACCCTCGAGGTAGAGCTTGTGGAGGTTCCGCCATTTTGATAAAAAACCGAGTAAAACACTACCTAATGTGCGATCATCGTGAAGATTATCTCCAAGCAACGAGCATTTGCGTTGAGGAATTATCTCGAAACATAGTAATTTCATCATTATACTCCCCATCTAGATTTGCAATATCAGAAAGCCAATATAATAAATATTTCAAATCATTAGGACCCTGCTTCCTGGCTGCTGGCGATTATAACGCTAAACACACTTTCTGGGGGTCACGACTTATTACACCTTAGGGTCGTGTTTTGTTTAACACAATTTGTAAAATGGACCTAAATGTGGTCGCGAGCGGACAACCAACATATTGGCCTACTGATCAGCAAAAAGTTCCAGATGTCATAGATTTTGGCGTGGTTAATAACATCCCCATAGACACGATTCATGTGGAAGCGTCCCTAGAATTATCTTCAGATCACACACCTACAATTGTTACTATAATGAATCCAAATAGAATCGTATCTCCGTCTGGTTACTTATCGACATCAGCCTCACAAATAAATTGGTTAAAATATAAAAAATATCTGAGTGCCCATTGCACAGAAAATATTCCGCTTAGCACACCGGAGAACGTGGATCTCGCTATTCCAGCATAACACTCAAAAAAACCAAAAACAAAATCATATATTCTACAGATATCGAGCGTCTATTGTCTGAAAAAAGGAGAGTTCGTAGAGAGTGGCAATTGCACAGATCCCCCCAACTTAAGACTTTATTAAAAGAGTGCACAAAAAGGCTGAGAAAGTTTCTGCAGTCTCAGAAAACGGCTTCCCTGGAAAAATATCTCAAGGGACTTGATGCAACTCCACAATAAGATTACTCATTATGGCGTGCAGCTAGAAGCCTCCATAGACCAGTTATCTCTAAGCCACCATTGAGAAACTTGAATGGAAGTTGGGCAAGAAATGATATTGAAAAAGGAAATCTGTTTGCTAATCATCTGAAAAATGTATTTACCCATAATATATTTCACGATATAGCAGTCGATTTACCGCCTGTAAATGTTAGAGCAGCTATTCCCCTAAGATTCGAGTTTAGAGAAATCGAAAAGGCTATTTGTGATTTAAACACCAAGAAGGCACCCGGTATTGATAAGATTAGTAATAAAATGCTTTTGGAGCTACCAAGTACAGCAAAGAAAATTATTCTTTTTATTTTTAATGCTATTTTACGCCTTCAATACTACCCTCAGAAATGGAAGGTTTCCTTAGTAACCATGATACCAAAGCCAGGAAAGGATCACACAAAAGTTAAGTCATACAGGCCTTTTAGCTTACCTAGCGTTTACACGTGAAAGTAATTTCATGAAAGTCGCAATACACTCACACTTTTTCACTTATACACTCCCATTTTTTTACTTTCCACTCAGCTTTCAATTATTTTTTCAAGAAAGTAATTTTTTGACACTTTCTGAAAGAAAAATGACAGACGCGTAAACAATGTTGCCCACTAAAGAGACTTATACAAATTTACAGGATTGTGGTTAAATAATAATTGTAAATTTAATTTATTTTGTACACACAAAAAAATGATAATTTTAAATTTAATTTATTTTGTACACACAAAAAAATAATCTAGGTAATTTTACCAAGGCGAACATATGTACGTATTTGATAATAATGATCGCATCTTAAACTTACAAGAATAATTTCGTTATTTATCGCACAAATGAGGTAGTAACGAAGAATTTTCCAAGTGGATCAAGCAATTCAAAAATTTTAAACACTTTTATTTCGAAATGTATTTTTTGAATAATTACGAAGTTGCAGCAAATGAGCGATATATAGATTTAGAAAGACAAACAAGTAAAAAGTTTCAGTAGATAGTTAAGTTAATACATTATGAATTGATAAATAGCATATTACAATGAAATGAATAAAGAAGTTAATTTTATTAAAAGTGTGTAACTGAAAAAAGTATATAGTTTTTTCAAATATGCTTACTTTACAACAAAATTTTACATGTTGTGCAACTTCAACAGAACAAAATTAGCTGCTTTTATTTAAAACTATTGCACTTTTATTATTAATGTACGTTATTGGGCACGTTCATAAGGCGTAACTGTTGTGTAACCGTTTAGTGTTTGTCTTAGAAACGCATAGTTGAGCACTTCCGCTCAACACAACAGTTGGTTATTTGAGGCCATTTATTCCATCATAAAATTTTTTAGCTACCTAAAGTCAACATGTTGTGCTCAACCTCAACCTTTATTTTTTTTCAATTGTTTATGTTTATCAGCTGTTAATTTTGCATTATACTCATAATGCCGTTTCTAAGACGAAAATGTTCGGCTCAACAGTTGTCAACAATTTTCTAGCAGTTGAGCTCAACAGCTACATCTTATGAACGTACCCATTAGCTATTTTAGCGGTTTCTGCAAACTATTGCGGTCTTGTAACCAATATTGACATCACTAATGGCTTGGAAAAAGTTAGTGCTGGTTCACACTGTTTAAGTTTCAGCCGTCAGGTCTTGAGCTTTTAGGAGATAAGGGCAATTTCTTTTCCTTTCTCTCCTAAACACTCAAGACTTGACGGCTAAGACTTGAACAGTGTGAACCAGCACTTAAAACGATAATAATATACCTACAATTTTTTATTTTAATATGTCAACATTTTGATATATTGTTTTTTAGAAATCTTTTCACAAAATTCTAAGCACTTTGTGTTATGACAAACAAAATAAAACCTTGGTTGTACGAATAAAGTTGAAGTGCCAAAGTTATAAAACAGGGCAGTTTAAACACCTAGTAAAATTGTGGGTTAAATGTGCAACATGTTTCGCATGTTTTTCATCAACATATCCACAAAAGAACTCAAAAATGTTTCCCACAGTTTTATTTTTTCTACAAACGAACACAAAAATGTAGAACATGTAACATTTATGCAACATATTCCTTAGAAAATAAATCGTCATTAGATAATTTGCCAAAAATAAAAAATAAAATAACTTTTCAAATATTGCTTAATTTTCCAAGCTTTTAATCAATTTTAACATAATAAAAGATACTTTTTCGAACATAGAAATTACCGAATATAATATGTAGTTATATTACCTAAGAAACTTAGATAATTCCATGCTTTCCTTGCGCTTATTTAATTTTATACCATATTTTTAGGTAATATCAACTATGTATTTTCTAGTGTGTGTATGTATGAATGTATTTACAATATTTTTCTTCAAGTATGCATAAAAAATTACAATTTATATGTTTTATAACAATAATGTTATTAAAAAGTTAACATAATAAATAATTGCAGCAAAACTTGCCAGCAAACATACACAAGCTGTTAGAAAGCTACTTAGTCGGTCGTCAATTTATTATTAAAGAAGGCGATTTTTTAAGTTCTCCTCAGCCAGTTAACGCTGGAGTCCCACAAGGCAGCATCCTGGGCCCTCTATTGTACTTAATTTATACTTCGGACATGCCAACAAACAGCTACACACAAACCTCAACATTTGCGAATGACACAGCTTTCCTAAGCGTACATGAAAACTGTCAAGAAGCATCTCGTTACTTACAGGATCACATATTTGAACTCGAAAGGTGGTTAAAACAATGGAGGATAAAGATCAATGAGCAAAAATGCGCACATATAACATTCACATTGCGTCGGGAAACATGCCCCCCTATTAAAATCAATAATCAAATAATACCCCAACACTCGCATGTAAAATACCTCGGTATACATCTAGATCGGCGTTTAACGTGGAAATGGCACATAGAAGCAAAATTAACTCAAATGAAACTAAAAGCAATTCAAATTAATTGGCTCATTGGAAGAAATTCTGTTCTTAGTCTCGATTGCAAACTTCTACTTTACAACTCTATCTTAAAGCCAATTTGGTGCTACGGTATTCAGTTATGGGGCACTGCCTCGGCTTCTAATATCGAAAAAATTCAAAGGCTCCAAAATAAACTTCTTCGAATAATAACAGCCGCTCCCTGGTATGTCAAAAACTCAAATATCCACAAGGATCTCAATGTGCCATTGGTAAAAACTATGATAACGAAATATGCAGTAAAATATTTAAAAAGGCTGGAACTGCACCCAAATCCCTTAGCTCGAAATATTTTAAATTATGGCGGCCACACTCGATTAAGGAGAAGAGACACTGCAGCACTCACCCAATCAGATGAGCGATAAACACCTATATATGTGAACAGAAACCGTGATGACTAAATCTTTTTGTCTGGCACTGGCAGGACATAAAGTAAATATTAGGATAAGATTTGATTAATTATTGTTAGTTCATATTTAATATAGTAAGATTTAATAAATAAATACTGAAAAAAAAACATAAAAAACGAAGCTGCAAACAAAACAAGCCATAAATGATTAAAATCTGTTTGCAACTATTGATTTTATTCACAAAAGTCGACAAATTTTAATTAATTTAAGAATTTCATAAAACGCAATATTTGTATGGGAGCACCCCTAAGGCATGGTGATAAAGGGAAAGTATAATTTAAGAAACTGTTAAGAACAAAAAACTAATGGAGGTCAGTCATACATTTTATCCCCCTAGGGGCGACTCCTGGGCATTTATGGGACTTTTTCTTCAATATATTTCTAGCCTGCATTGAACATTTTGTATGGAAGCCCCCTTAAGGAATGGGTATGTTTGGAACCCACCTTAGCGGGTGGGTATGTTAAAAATAATTGATTGAGATGAAAAATAAAGTGGGGTTGGTCATACATTTGACCCATCTAGGGGCATCCTAGGAAATTTTTTAAGTTTTTTGAATCAGCTAAAGCGTTTTTGAGTTACGCGAATATATGTTGTGCAACCTCCTCTATTTTCGAAATAACGGTATATCTCGAAAACCAGAGCCAATCTTAAAAAATCGCGGGCACCACTGGATTCAGCTTACCCGAATTATGTTAAAACGCTAGGTGCCCAGCTTGTCACAAAAATAAATTGTGTCAATTTCTTGCACAGTGTAATTAATCAAATCTTATACTAATATTTTATTTTTGTCCTGCCAATGCTAGACGAAAATTTTTCTCTTCACGGTTTCTATTCACATATGTAGATTTTTAGCGGTCTTCTCGTCGGATGAGTCCTGCAGTATCTCTTCTAATTAATCTAGAGTGGCCGCTGTCATTTAAGATATTTCGAGCTAGTGGATTTGGGTGCGACTCAAGCCTTTTAAAATATTTTGCTTCGTAGTTCGTAATAATAGTTTTTACTAATGGCACATTGAGATCCTTGTGAATATTAGAGTTTTTAACATACGAGGGAGCGACTGTGATTATTCGAAGAAGTTTATTTTGGCGCCTTTGAATTTTTTCGATATTTGAGGCCGAGGCAGTGTCCCATAGCTGAATACCGTAGCACCAGATTGGCTTTGATATAGATTTGTTGAGTAGGAGTTTGCTAAGAAGGCTAAGAACAGAATTTCTTCCAATAAGCCAATTAATTTGAATTGCTTTTAGTTTCATTTGCGTTAGTTTTGCTTCTATATGGCATTTCCATGTTAAGCCCCGATCTAGATGAATACCAAGATATTTTACATGCGATTGTTGGGACACTACTTGATTATTGATTATTGATAGGGGGACATGACTCCCGACGCAAGGTGAATGTTATATGTACGCATTTTTGCTCATTGACCTTTATCCTCCATTGTTTTAACCACTTTTCCAATTCAAATATATGATTCTGCAAGTAGCGAGATGATTCATGACAGTTTTCGTGTACGCTTAAAAAAGCTGTATCATCAGCAAATGTTGAAGTTAGGGGGCGGTTATTTGTTGGCATGTCTGAAGTATATATTAAGTATAACAGTGGGCCCATGATGCTTCCCTGAGGGACTCCAGCGTCAATTGGCTGAGGAGAACTTATAAAATCACCTTCTTTAATAATATGATTAACCCAACTGATAAGCCCAACTTCCATTTAAGTTTCTTAATGGTGGTTTAGTGATAACTGGTCTATTAAGATTTCTAGCTGCACGCCATAATGAGTAGTCTGATTGAGAGTTGCATCAAGTTCCTTAACATATTTTTCCAGGGAAGCCGTTTTCTGAGACTGCAATAACTTTCTTAACCTTTTTGTGCACTCTTTTAGTAAATTCTTAAGTTGAGGGGATCTATGCAATTGCCATTCTCTTCGAGCTCTCCTTTTTTCAGTCAAGAGACGCTCAACATCTGCAGAATATATTTTACTATTTTTGGTTTTTTGAGAGTTAAACTAGAATGTTGAACAGCTAGTTTCAGTCCTAATGATTTTAAATATTTATCATATTGGCTTTCTGATATAGAAAATCAAGGTGGGGAGTATAATGATGAAATTACTGTTTCGATTTAATTCCTCAACGCAAATGTTCGTTGCTTGGAGATAATCTTCACGATGATCACTCATTAAGTAGTGTTTTACTCGGTTCTTTATCAAAATGGCAGAACCGTCACAAGCTCTGTCTCGAGGGTCCTTGGTATCATATAATATATAACCATTGTTTTTAAACGTATTTCTTGAGGTCAGATGAGTTTCAGAAACCATCATAACATCAATTTGTTTATTTTTAAGGAAGTATTCTAGTTCATTTTTGTGTTGGCGGATGCCGTTTGCGTTTCAAAAGCAAATTGTTAAACAGTTCATGGCTTGTTTAGTACAGCTTGCAATAACATCGATTGCATTCTTAACATTTCTTGCATCATGTTACCCATTGTGTTAGTGAAATTGTTAACTGTTTGCACTAATGTTTCCATGGTTTTTTCTAGCCGGGTTAAATTAGAAATGGAAATTTCGTCATTATTTGGTACATCACCTTGCAGTGGCATAGGATTAGATTTTAAGACATAAGCGTACGAGGTTCTGTTATTATTTGGCTGTGGTATCTGAACGCCGTACGTGTTTCTTTGGTTAGTTGCCTGCGTTTGAGGGGGGTTAAGTTTCTGTCCAACAGTACGCTTGGCAATCGAATATACCGAGCACCCTCTATAGTTGGCAGTGTGATTACCACCGCAGTTGCTACATTTTTTTACATTAGGATCATTTTTGGACTTATCGCACCGGACGGTACCATGTAATTCTCCACATACGACGCAAACAGGGGGTAAATGGCAGTATGCCCTAGTATGACCAAATTCTTGGCAGTTTAAACACTGAACGGGTCCATTTCTTTTGTGCGGCTCTTCGATCGTGATTTTTCTGTACAAGATGTTTTTTAAACTGTAAGTGGGATGCGTTTCATTTTTTTTTAGCTTAACATCGCCGGGCTCTAACTTCACTCGAAATAGTGGTTGGGGATGTTTTTCCCTATTTTTAATATTTATAACATTTTTTATTTTGAAGCCTTTTTCTTCTAAAAATGTTTTTATTTCGTCGGGGTCCACGCATGAGTTAATGCCCTTAATCACAACTTGAAGACCTTTACTGCTTTTCAGTTGGTACGTATAGAAGCTTTTTTTAAGTGCTTCAAACTTATTAATTATTTTACGAAAATCATTCTCATGATTAATCTGTATTTTTGTCTCGTTTATATTTCCACGATTGATTGCAGCAACGTAAAACGAATTTTCACCTATCACCGAGATTAAGCTTTTTATAAGCTCACTTGAGTTTTGCTCTCTAAGATATATCGGGGGTGGCTTCGACGATTTTATGACGTTAGGTGCATCAGAAGATTCATCCTCCAGAATTGCAAAACGATTTTGCGAATTTATTCTATCAAAAGATGGAACTTTAGAGGCCGAGGTTACAGCTGAAGAGGCTGGGCTGCGACCCCGTTTGAGAACTATTATATACCTGTCCATACCAACTTGCACTTGTGGTTTTTGAAAATATTTTACTTGTGTGTTTTCCGCTGCGTCTGTGTTTGAGTTCATGGTATCATTTCCTACTAGGAATGTCTTTGCAATGGTAACACTTGATGGTTTTGCCGTTAGGTTGTTGCTATTGTTTTCTGTTGTTATGTTTATTTCCACATTGCTTTCGCTAGCATGAATATTATTTATTTTTGTTATTGATTCATTGTTATTACTCATATAGAGAGTTGTTTTTGATTTTTTTTCACCGTGTTTTAGGCGAATTTAATTATTTTCCCAAAGTGGGCTTTATTTAGGGCCTATGGTAAATTATGGACCGAAATTTATTAGTATGATTTAAAGTCCTATAAAACTGTGAAGTATTAAATTTTATTATGATAACATAATTTATTAGGCGTAATTAACTGTTTATATGGGGCCTATAGTAAATTATGAACTGATTTTCACGAAATTTGACAGTTCCAAATTTTGCTTATGAGAGCTGTTTAAGGGCAGTCTGATTTAACTGACCCGGATTTTAGTAAGAAGAATGTCCTTTATTTAAATCCTACCCTATGGTTCGAATAGGGTTTGTAATTTGTTGACTAAAGAAACGATTATTGTTAAATGCAAAACGGTATACAATTTATTGATTTGAGATCACGTTACAGACTAAACAATTCTTAAACAAAAGAAGAATACACAAAGTAATATACCAGACAATAAGACGGGTACACTTCCAAAAATATAAGTATAAAAAAGTCATTATTTTGTAGTTTTAATTAATATTCTCAGAGAAACAAATAATATATGAAGGGAAAAATTAACAACTACCAACAACCACTTTACATCCAGTGTTGACAATTAATGTGTGATCGATCAAACATGCCTGGTCCCATTGGAACTTCCAGTTTCAATTAACAGGAAGTACGGCCTTATTTCATTGGCCAAAAGTCCAATTTTTGTTTGTCACCGATTTCCAAAATTTTAATTTTATTTAACAGTAAACATATAAAAGCAAGTAAAATGCAAAGCGAGTAATTTTAATTGATTTATTTGACGTTGTCGCATGGACAGTTGAAATTTTTTTTTTTTTTTTTTTATTGAAACAAATAATTGAATGTAATTATTACAAATCTTTTTTTGTTTACTTAAACTACAACTAGTTCAAACTAAGAACTATCTAGTAGTATTATTCTATTGATATAAGATTTGATAATGCTGATCTAAGGCAAATTTACCCCAAGCAGATCAATGGGTTTTGTACGAACCAATCTTCGTTCGTTACATGGGTTAAAGAAAAGTCGAGATGCATCCTCATTGATGTGGCGTTGTAATTTTGTATGATGATTAACTGCATACTTTTTAATAGTGGTATTTATACTATCAACTCCCACGTCTCGATGAAGGTCTGTATTCCTTATGTACCACGGAGAGTTCACCATTTTACGTAACACTTTTTGAAAACGTTGTATTATATTTATGTTGGATTTCTGCGCACAGCCCCACAGTTGGATACCGTAAGTCCAGATGGGAGCTAGTACTTGTTTATAAATTATCAGCTTATTGTGCAAAGATAAATCTGATTTAAAATCAAGAAGATAGCTTAGTTCTCTGTATTTCATCTCAAGTTGAGTGTGTTTTTTTTTATGTGTTCCTTCCACTTCAGTTTAGCGTCGAGGTTCATGCCAAGATTTTTCGCAGTGTTTATAACATCATAACATCAATTTGTTTATTTTTAAGGAAGTATTCTAGTTCATTTTTGTGTTGGCGGATGCCGTTTGCGTTTCAAAAGCAAATTGTTAAACAGTTCATGGCTTGTTTAGTACAGCTTGCAATAACATCGATTGCATTCTTAACATTTCTTGCATCATGTTACCCATTGTGTTAGTGAAATTGTTAACTGTTTGCACTAATGTTTCCATGGTTTTTTCTAGCCGGGTTAAATTAGAAATGGAAATTTCGTCATTATTTGGTACATCACCTTGCAGTGGCATAGGATTAGATTTTAAGACATAAGCGTACGAGGTTCTGTTATTATTTGGCTGTGGTATCTGAACGCCGTACGTGTTTCTTTGGTTAGTTGCCTGCGTTTGAGGGGGGTTAAGTTTCTGTCCAACAGTACGCTTGGCAATCGAATATACCGAGCACCCTCTATAGTTGGCAGTGTGATTACCACCGCAGTTGCTACATTTTTTTACATTAGGATCATTTTTGGACTTATCGCACCGGACGGTACCATGTAATTCTCCACATACGACGCAAACAGGGGGTAAATGGCAGTATGCCCTAGTATGACCAAATTCTTGGCAGTTTAAACACTGAACGGGTCCATTTCTTTTGTGCGGCTCTTCGATCGTGATTTTTCTGTACAAGATGTTTTTTAAACTGTAAGTGGGATGCGTTTCATTTTTTTTAGCTTAACATCGCCGGGCTCTAACTTCACTCGAAATAGTGGTTGGGGATGTTTTTCCCTATTTTTAATATTTATAACATTTTTTATTTTGAAGCCTTTTTCTTCTAAAAATGTTTTTATTTCGTCGGGGTCCACGCATGAGTTAATGCCCTTAATCACAACTTGAAGACCTTTACTGCTTTTCAGTTGGTACGTATAGAAGCTTTTTTTAAGTGCTTCAAACTTATTAATTATTTTACGAAAATCATTCTCATGATTAATCTGTATTTTTGTCTCGTTTATATTTCCACGATTGATTGCAGCAACGTAAAACGAATTTTCACCTATCACCGAGATTAAGCTTTTTATAAGCTCACTTGAGTTTTGCTCTCTAAGATATATCGGGGGTGGCTTCGACGATTTTATGACGTTAGGTGCATCAGAAGATTCATCCTCCAGAATTGCAAAACGATTTTGCGAATTTATTCTATCAAAAGATGGAACTTTAGAGGCCGAGGTTACAGCTGATGAGGCTGGGCTGCGACCCCGTTTGAGAACTATTATATACCTGTCCATACCAACTTGCACTTGTGGTTTTTGAAAATATTTTACTTGTGTGTTTTCCGCTGCGTCTGTGTTTGAGTTCATGGTATCATTTCCTACTAGGAATGTCTTTGCAATGGTAACACTTGATGGTTTTGCCGTTAGGTTGTTGCTATTGTTTTCTGTTGTTATGTTTATTTCCACATTGCTTTCGCTAGCATGAATATTATTTATTTTTGTTATTGATTCATTGTTATTACTCATATAGAGAGTTGTTTTTGATTTTTTTTCACCGTGTTTTAGGCGAATTTAATTATTTTCCCAAAGTGGGCTTTATTTAGGGCCTATGGTAAATTATGGACCGAAATTTATTAGTATGATTTAAAGTCCTATAAAACTGTGAAGTATTAAATTTTATTATGATAACATAATTTATTAGGCGTAATTAACTGTTTATATGGGGCCTATAGTAAATTATGAACTGATTTTCACGAAATTTGACAGTTCCAAATTTTGCTTATGAGAGCTGTTTAAGGGCAGTCTGATTTAACTGACCCGGATTTTAGTAAGAAGAATGTCCTTTATTTAAATCCTACCCTATGGTTCGAATAGGGTTTGTAATTTGTTGACTAAAGAAACGATTATTGTTAAATGCAAAACGGTATACAATTTATTGATTTGAGATCACGTTACAGACTAAACAATTCTTAAACAAAAGAAGAATACACAAAGTAATATACCAGACAATAAGACGGGTACACTTCCAAAAATATAAGTATAAAAAAGTCATTATTTTGTAGTTTTAATTAATATTCTCAGAGAAACAAATAATATATGAAGGGAAAAATTAACAACTACCAACAACCACTTTACATCCAGTGTTGACAATTAATGTGTGATCGATCAAACATGCCTGGTCCCATTGGAACTTCCAGTTTCAATTAACAGGAAGTACGGCCTTATTTCATTGGCCAAAAGTCCAATTTTTGTTTGTCACCGATTTCCAAAATTTCAATTTTATTTAACAGTAAACATATAAAAGCAAGTAAAATGCAAAGCGAGTAATTTTAATTGATTTATTTGACGTTGTCGCATGGACAGTTGAATTTTTTTTTTTTTTTTTTTTATTGAAACAAATAATTGAATGTAATTATTACAAATCTTTTTTTGTTTACTTAAACTACAACTAGTTCAAACTAAGAACTATCTAGTAGTATTATTCTATTGATATAAGATTTGATAATGCTGATCTAAGGCAAATTTACCCCAAGCAGATCAATGGGTTTTGTACGAACCAATCTTCGTTCGTTACATGGGTTAAAGAAAAGTCGAGATGCATCCTCATTGATGTGGCGTTGTAATTTTGTATGATGATTAACTGCATACTTTTTAATAGTGGTATTTATACTATCAACTCCCACGTCTCGATGAAGGTCTGTATTCCTTATGTACCACGGAGAGTTCACCATTTTACGTAACACTTTTTGAAAACGTTGTATTATATTTATGTTGGATTTCTGCGCACAGCCCCACAGTTGGATACCGTAAGTCCAGATGGGAGCTAGTACTTGTTTATAAATTATCAGCTTATTGTGCAAAGATAAATCTGATTTAAAATCAAGAAGATAGCTTAGTTCTCTGTATTTCATCTCAAGTTGAGTGTGTTTTTTTTTATGTGTTCCTTCCACTTCAGTTTAGCGTCGAGGTTCATGCCAAGATTTTTCGCAGTGTTTGCATATGGAACTTCAACATTCAAAATGTTAAGTTTAAGGTGACTAAATTTCTTATTTGAAAAGTCTACGTGTATGCATTTGGTATTGTTCAATTTTATTCGCCACTTTGTTGTCCATGCTGTTATTTGGTTAATGGCATTTTGGGTTCTTTCAGTTGATTCTTGAATGGTGTTACCAGTAGAAAGAATGGCCGTATCATCAGCAAACGTTGCTATTACGGTGTTTTGAGGATGTGGTATATCACTTGTGTATATTAGATACAATATGGGACCAAGTTTGCTTCCTTGGGGTACTCCTGCTTGTATAGGTTGAAGTTTTGAGTAGGATCCATCGTATTTTATTCGAAAATATCTCTGAGATAAATATGATTCTATAAGTCGGCTTAGTTCGATTGAGAAACATTTTCTTACTTTGTAAAGTAAGCCTTGATGACAGACTTTATCAAACGCCTGTGAGACATCCAAGAATACTTCAGTACATATTTTTTTTCCAATGCATCTTCGATAGTATCGCAAATTCTATGAATTTGCTCAATAGTAGAGTGTTCGGACCGAAAACCAAATTGGTGGGTTGGAATGATGTTATATTCGATCATTACATTTTGGATCCTTTTGAGTATTATTTTTTCGAAAAGTTTTGACAACAGTGGTAGCAGTGAAATTGGCCGGTATGATGTGGTTTCATTAGGAGGTTTACCTGGCTTGTGAATCATTATGACTTCTGCTGTTTTCCAATAAATTGGGAAATAGTTTAGTCTAAGTGAAGTATTTAATATAGAGCTAAGTTTCTCAATGGCCTTATGAGGAAGTTCTTTTAACACCTCGCCTGTGATCAAATCAAATCCTGGGGATTTTTTTGTTTTTAGCGATTGAATTACAGTTTTTAATTCAAATGGTGTTGTTGGTGTAATATCTACGTTTGGTTGTTCGATGACTTCAAATGAGGTGTTTTGATCGCTGCTGTTAGGTTAAAAGATATTGACAAGATGATTTGAGAATGCTGTTGCTTTTTCTTCATTACTTTTTGCCCATTCCCCATCACAAAGTTTAAGTGGTGGATTTTGAAACATTGGCTGTTGGTAGGTTTTTATGTATTTCCATAAGGAGTAGTTTGAGCTTTTGTCATAAGACAGATTTTCTAGTAGTTTTTTAGTTTTATCGTTTTTTGTATTCCTGATAGAGTTACTTATATTTTTACAAAGTTTATTAAGTTTGGATTTCAATGATGGGTCACGAGTTTGTTGCCAGTTTTTTCGTAGTTTTCTCTTTACTAAAACCATTTCACGTATTTTTGGGGAGTATCCATGCTGTTGAACCTTAGGTTTTAATATGGGTGTGCTTTGCCATGCTGCTTGTTGGACTTGTTTGGTAAAGGTTATGACGTCTTGGTCTAGTTCATCTACAGTATGAATAGAAACGCTGTGATCGATTTCGTTTTCTAGCAAAAACCGGAAGTAGTTCCAGTCTGTAAACTTGTTGTAAAGGTAAGCATTTTGTTGTTTTTTGCAAATTGTTTCATGAAGTGTGAGGTAAATTGGTGAGTGATCTGAGCAAAGGTCAAAACCCTCCTCAATCCCCATAAAATTTTTTGATATTTTTCGGATTACAAAAAAGTCTATAAGATCAGGGATTTTAGTTCTATCCGTTGGCCAATATGTCGGCTTAGAAGTAGATAAGTATTCACATCCTGTTTCTTGTATTGCTTGGTAAAGTTCACGACCTTTAGTCGTCGTAAGCCGCGACCCCCATTGCACGTGCTTTGAGTTAAAGTCGCCTCCCATGATGAACTTGTTTTGGTGTTTATTTATAAGGTTTTTATATTGTTCCTTAGATATCTTGTGTCTTGGCGGACTATAAACAGACGTAAAAGTTAGTTTTTGGTGTATTTTTGTATATAAAGTTATGCTCGTAGCCTGAAATTCTTCGCTTTGAATTTTATCATCTTCGTAATGGAGTATACTTTTTTTAACTATTACCGCACTACCGCCCCTCGCGCTTGAAATGAAACTAAAAACTTAAGTCATATAAGGGAAATAAATAAAAAGTAACAATTCATTTAGATAAAAAAACAATGTTGTCAAGAAAGAGTGTAGAACATGAATCATGTAAATAAAAAATTATAGATGGCTACAATTCGGCCTTTCCTGACTATTCAGCGCCCTCGATGAGGTAGTCTTTATCGTATTCATCATCTACAGGTGATAGAGAGCACTAGGGCTTCAAGCCATCTGAAGCATATACAGAACAACAATGGCGTTGCTTTCGGCTGGAACAGGGTAGGTCATCGACTACATATCGATCATTATCTAGGACTTTAGAAACTTGGAAAAGACTCTTGGAACGAGGTTCTAACTTCCGCGATGTCCCGGTACTTGGGGCTTCATTTCCGACAAGAACTAAATCGCCAACTGCATATTGTCGGGGTGTTGCGTGCGCTTTATCGAAGCATTCTTTGGCATCTTTGCGGTAACTGGCGATGTTTTCGATGGCAGTATGTCGCCTTTTCTCTAATTCTTGCATACGTTCTTCGAAGCACCCGACATTTTGGTATTCATCATGTAATATTGTTACCAGGTTTTTACCTAATATATCACGTGGGTGGAATCCATACAACCGATCATTTAGAGAACAGCCCGTTGTAGAGTTCTTCAAGTCATAGATTGACCACTGAATTCTTCGCAACCCGTCGTCCCAGCGATGATCGTTCTGAGTTGAAGGTAGGAGCATAGATAAAATAGTTCGATTCATACGCTCGACTTGACCGTTTGCCCTAGGTGTACGTACTGCATTAAGAACATGTCTAATAGAAAATTCTTCAAAGTATTTTCGAAAATCTTTCGAGGTGAAGGCTGTTCCGTGGTCACTAATTATACGTTCCGGCATTCCAACAAAACTTATAACATATTTAGTTGCTGTACTTGGAACTGCTCTGATGATTGTGAACTTCGTAAAGGCGTCTTTTAAAACAAAAATGTGCTTGTTTAGTCTACTAGATTTTGTCAACGGACTCAAATGATCGACGTGTACAATTTTAAATGGTACTGGATCAACGTCACTGAAATGGTACTCTTCCTCTTTTATGCCGCCTGGCTGTTTATTGTTCGAACACTGCAGGCAAGATTTCACAAACGATTTCACAAAATTTCGCAAACGCGGAAACCACATTAACTGCAGAATCTTCTCTTTTGTTCTATCAGCACTTAAATGACCATACTTTTTGTGTGCATCTTGTGTAACTTTAAAACATAGCGACTTCGGGAGTACCCACAATTTGTTGTTGTTATAAATCTTGCACAAACGGACTTGTTCCAATACAAAAGATTTCTCCATCTCGGTATCCTTAGCTAGAAGCTTATTTGTAATTTCTTGTACCTTTTCATCATGAAGTTGCATGCTAACTTGCCAATCGCTTACACCAATAACTGCCTTGTCTATTCGTAAAGTGGCCGGTTCGATTTCCTGCAACTCATCTACATGGTTCATTTGTTGTTCGGACCGGTGTTAGATATCTATATCAAAGTCCTGGATACGAAGCCGCCAACGCGCGATTCGAGGTATTAAATATCTCTTACTCATATGACGGTTTATCATCCGATAGTCAACACAAAATCTATCCCTTCCATCTTTGTTCTTTACAAGCACTATCGGACTGGCGTATTCTGATTCTGATGGTATTATTATATCATTTTTCAATAGGTATTCTATCATTTTATCAACTATTTGCTTCTTTGGCTCTAGAATTCTGTGGGCCCGTTCAATTGGTTTGCTAGTCTCCAGTTCTATTTTTAATTCGACCACATCCGTCTTACCGATCTGACTGAGGTCCTCAGCAAACACATCTTTAAAACAAGTTATTAAGCCTACCAAAGCTGTCCTTGTTTTACTTCTAGCCTCACCAATCATTATTCCAGCTTGCAGAGGGTCCGTGTTTTCAGCATAAATCTCAAAACGGAAATGACCATTGCCTATTACCCCTCTCACTTTTTTCTCCACAAAAATATTCTGTCCAATTAGAATATCAGCATCCAGTAGATTATCGTCCGCAACATAAAATATTGTTTCAATTTTAACGCTATCGACTTCGAGCTTTGCTTTTATAAAATGATCGAGTTTTCGTTAACCACCGCATATTCCTTTTATTACCAACGAACAAGAATGTTTTTCGCACAACGTTTTATCAACAACCGATTTTCCAACCATATTACACTGACTACCGGTGTCAATAAACGCCACGAGTTCAACGCCGTTCAGCCGTATATTGCGCATAAATATATCGTCATGCGTTTCAACTCTTCTAATATTTTGAGTTTTTATACCGCAGTTTTGTGGTTCATTCTGACGGTGAACTTTCTGGCAATCTACACAACGTGGACGACGTTGGGGTTTTGGACAGCTTGATGCAAACTGCCCTTCCTCAAAACAATTATAACACATGTCACTCTTTTTGACCGCTTCGACCATTTCTGATTTTAACTTTGTAACTTCGAAGTCGCCTTTCGTTCCGTAGGATGGTGCATTGCTGCTTCTCGTTGGTATATTACGTAAATATTCCGAGAACGTTTCTCGCATTTCCCGCAATGACGAAAACCGGATTGCTGCAGTTGCCACTTGGAGATCTCGGTGCTTTATCCCGTCACGGGTATACTTTATTATCGCCTGATCACTTAACTGAAATTTTCGACCAAGAGCGGAAATTATTAAACAGTAGTCTACAATATCTTCGTTCTGCTCTCTTTGCGCATGGAATAATTTTCTATGAATTTCTGCTTCATTTAATCGCACCCCAAATTCTTCTATGAGCCTTGCTGATAGCTCATGCCAGTTGGAATACATGTCTACTGATCCATCAATCCACAACTTAGCCGACCCTTTCAATTTGCTGTACACCGCCAAAATTAAACTCTTTTCCTCCCAGCGATAAGCAGACATAAAAGTATTAACACGATTCACAAATTGTTCAGCGCTCAACGACGTATCATCTGTCGGATTAAATTCAGGTACCGTCTCTGCTATTTCTCTCACGGAATAAGGACTACGGTTATTTGATTCATGTAAATTACCTGAAGAAAAATTTTTCCTCGGAAGTGCAGCTCGATATTAACTGTTGCATCATATTACGCAGCTCGTCTATCTGATTTTGAACGTTTCTCTCGGGAAGATCATTATCCACTTCGTCGGTTTCCGCATCTTCGATAAATCGCTGTATCAGTTCATTTTTATTACCCGTACTCGACAAATTTCGATCGCGTAGCAATTGTTTCAATTGATCTACCTTTAATTCCGACACTTTAACCATTTTACTTTTCCTTTAATTTTACTTTCACTGTTCTAAATTTTCGTAACTCTTGACCGTTCGGTTGTTTTTCGTTCTATTTATTCCGCACGGCACTGTTCCGTTTGTTTTACTTTTATTACATTCTACCCGTTTGTATTTATTAAGTGATCACTAATCCGACGCTGGTTTATTCACACAGTACTGTCACTACAAATAACACATACAACTATTTACCGTTCAGTTGCATTGTAAAGTGTTTTTTTTTAACTTGTTACTGTTCACGTACCAACAACTATTACACGTTCAGTTGTGTACCCTTTTTTCCTTTACTCTATATTTTATGTTCTTGCTACGACCTTTTGTCTGTAATTACGCAGCTCATAATATTATTCTTGCTTTTCTTGCAACAACAACACGTTCAGTTCTGATATTATTTTTTTCTCAGCTACGCCGCACACTGGTTCATATTTTGAGAAGGCGGCCAAAACTATTTTTTTTTATGTTCTCCGATTTTGAAATTTTTTTATTCATGTGAAAGTAAATACTAGTGAACCTCGGGAGCCAAAAAATTTCAACCCTATTTCAACTATTTCATTGAGAACAGGGTGGTCCCAAATGGACTTTCTCAGTATTTGGTTATAGTTTTGAATTTCTGAGTAAACTTTTGAAGTTGAAATGCTCATAACTTTTTTGTTTTTTAAGATTTTTTGACAGAATAAGTTTTGTGTATTAGTTTATCTTATTAGCTATACGTGGTTTAAAGCATTAAACTCTGCGTCCTGTAGAACTATTTAATTTTCTTTTATTTTTTTAATGTCAAAATTTCCCGGAAATTTCCTATTTTATAGAACATAAGTCCTGCCCGTCAAAACGCGTCAAAAAAAATCTATACTCTCTTGCAGTCCAGAATCTAACCTACATTTCTATACTCCATTGTACACACATCTGGATACGATCTTGCGAACTACTGCAATTTCTGTGACCCAAGGTAAGATATTCGGTTCAAAAAATAAGTCCTGCAAGGAAACATTACTGAAATTAAAGAAGGTGAATCTTAAAGAATTTTCAACAAATAAAGCAGTTCAGGCCACATAAATTATCTAGCACGTCAGGTTATCAATTAATTTTGAGAAGGTAAAGGTATTGCCATTGTTATAAACTTATTGTGGGTGAACGGATGCTGTAAAACGAATAGGCGACATAAATAGACTAACCCGTTAGATTTTTGAGTAAGTTAAAAGGTTAAACATTAGTAAATAGCCGCAACATAAACTACATAGTTTAATTACCTGAAAATTGCAACTTAATTTAAAAAAATGGAAGAGCAGTTATATTTTACGTGAAAATTAGCTACATGTTACCTGTTAATTTATTGCCGCTATGTTATCCTTTTAAAAAGTGTAAAAACAGGGGTTTTTTTATGTTTCAAAGAAATGGTAATAAAAGATTAAATTTGTAATTAAAAAAGTGTTTTATATGTTTCCAAGAAGTGGTAACAAAAGATCATTTAAAAAAACTTCTATCAAGAGTATAAAAATGCATGCATTCATAATTTTACCTTCATTATTGTTTAAACAATGGCTAAGTTCAGTTATAAAGTTCTCGCAGATATATATTTTCAACAGAAAGATGAAAAAGATTTTGTGTTACACATAATGAATAATCCATTCTTTAAATTATGCAACGAACAAGAAATCAAAATTCATAAGATAAAAATTAAAAATTTTTCATTTACATTAAGAAAACGGTACCTTAAATGTTCTAGAAACAAGAAAACGTTTTACTTACGCAACGAAAGATGGCTAACAAATGATCTGATTTTTAAGAAGCTGTCAATAACCGCTAAGGAAACTGGAAAAGTGGGTCGGCCCGCAAAACAAATTGACAATTGCAGTGAAAGATCACGAAGACGCAAGCTTGCAAATATCAATGAAGAAATTTCTCATAGTATGATAAAGGATTCATTTCTGCATCAAATTCAACCACCGCAAAATAAGAAAACAAAAATTGCAATAATTGAAAAAATAGTGGAAGCGAGCCCTAAACGCACAAAGAGGATTTTAAAAAGTATGCCTACACCAACTGAAGAAATGAAATTTACTCCAGAAGAAGCATTTGCACTATTTTTGGATTTAAAACTGACAAAAAATCAGTATACAGAACTGCGAAAGCGAACCAATGAAAAAAATTGTGGAATCTTTCCAGCATATCGAGATTTAGTTTCTGTCAAAAAATAGTGCTTACCTTCACAAACGGTGTAACTTCAAGTTCAGCAGAAGTAAAATTGCAGGCTATTCTCGAACACACTGCAGAACGATTATTAAATACACTTGATGCTGACTGTTTAAAAAAACTTAAAAATTGCAGCATCACTTTATTTTCTAAATGGGGATGTGATGGAAGCTCTGGTCAGAAACAATACAAGCAATGTAATTCAGAAAACTCATCTGATGCTAACTTATTCATGGTATCTTTCGTTCCATTACGTTTAAGAAAAACTTATATTGGCTTAGAGCCGTCAACCAGTAGAGTTACAGCAATGGATGTATGGAAAAATGAAATTCCCTCTTCAACAAAGTATTGCAGACCAATAAAGTTTGTTTACAAAAAGGAAACTAAAGATGTCATAACTGAAGAAGTTCGAAAAATAAAAGATCAAATTAAAGAACTTCAACCGGCAATATTTAAATTTGATGACCAATGCATTGAAATTAATTTTCAAATGTTCCTTACAATGATCGATGGAAAAGTTGCACAAGCATTAACCGAAACAAAGTCTTCGTCAAGCTGTACCATATGCCAAAAGACATCAAGTCAATTAAGCCAACCCCCATCACAGGACAATAGTTTCAATGAAGCATACGAATTTGGAATGTCCCCTCTTCATACCAGAATTCGTTTCAGCATATTCTTAAATTGGGTTATGATTTGAAATTTGGCCCGTTAGGTGAAACAGTGAGAAAAAACAAAGAAAATGTGGAAAAAAGGAAGCAAAGAAAAAACAAATTCAAGAAAAATACCTTTACCTAGGCCTTATAATTGATCAGCCAAAACAAGGAGAAGGAAATTCAAATGATGGAAACACTGCAAGGAGATTCTTTTCCGATCCAGAAACTGCAGCATCTATCACAAGAGTACATTTTGAATTAATAAAACGATTCCAGATCATTTTACAAGTTATATCATGTAACAAAAAATATTCTTGGAGACATATGCCAACCACAGTTCATAAAATGTTATACCATGGGGAACAAATAGTTCAACACAATATCCTACCAATTGGAGATCTATCTGAAGAAGCGCAAGAAAAAAGGAACAAAGACTACAGATTCTTCCGCGAGCATAATACAAGAAAAATGTCCAGATGTTGTACTATAAAGATCTTATTACTATTTTTACTATATTGTTTAATTTAAAATTGTTTATAGATTATAATTGGTTTTTAATTAAGTATATATTTGTATTAATATATAAAAATACAAAACACATACATCTCAAACCAAAAACAAAAGTTGAATTACCTAAAATGTTATCGATAGCCAAGAATGCTATTTGGGCATTTTTTAAATTATTCCTTTTCAGTTTTATCCTTATAACAAGTCGTCTCGTCCCAAAAAAGCCAACCTTTGGCCCCTGTGAATATTAGGACTAAAAAATTTACAGGGGCTAAATATTGGCATTTTCTGACAGGATCTAAGTTCGACAATTAAAAATAAGTATCAGTTGTAAAATACAAGAGAAATAATGATAAATTATAAAAAAATTCATATTTGAAATATTCAACTTTTACACCGAAACTCAACAAAAAAATGAAAATGCATTTTGAACTCCCCATAACTTTTGCTCCTATCAGTCGAATTTTACGTTTTATAGCGCAAATTAAAGCCTAATATCGCACCTATCGAGCAAAAATCGCATAAAAAAATACCGATCCAGTCAAAAGTTATGGAATTTTGGCCGCCTTCTCGTAAAATTTCCCACTGTGCGCCGGCAAACTTATACATAGCCAATGCGCATGCACTATACACACACACACACTGCGTCGACGCACATCACTTTCCATTCAACGTATGCATGTACATATGTTTTCGTTTTTTTTATACCACGACCGGTTTGTTTTTTTATACACGTATTATGGCTGCATGTAAACTCAAGTGTTTTTTCCTTCTTAATAACGGTTTTCTTTTTTTTCTTACACACACGAGTTTTTTATCCCACTTCTGAACTAAAAGCAAGTAAAATGCAAAGCGAGTAATTTTAATTGATGTATTTGACGTTGTCGCATGGACAGTTGAAATGAAACTAAAAACTTAAGTCATATAAGAGAAATAAATAAAAAGTAACAATTCATTTAGATAAAAAACAATGTTGTCAAGAAAGAGTGTAGAACATGAATCATGTAAATAAAAAATTATAGATGGCTACACATATTAAAACTAACGTAGCCAAACAATTAGGTCAAAATATTGATAATTGTGGCCGTGCTATGTTGTTAAACATATTTTTTTATATTTAATCCGAAAGAAATTATCATTGCTCAAAAACTATCATCGATAATGACCTGCTAGCTTTTTTGCTAGGTTGGCATTCTTGTTATCTTGAAAAAAGTAATATGTGCGTGTTATTGTGTTATTTATATTTGAGATGTTAAGACATATTTTCAAAACTACTATATTTTTATTAAATTTCAACTTTAGTAAAATAGAACTTTTGCGGATCAAAAGGGATTAAGAAAGTAAAACCACTGAGGGAAAGGTGAAAGTGTTTTCTTTAACCATGTATATACTCTTGTACCCGTTTGGACCCGTCTGTTTAAACTTTTTTAATTTTAATGACATTAATTCAAAAATTTTTTTTTTGTTTGAAATTTTTTTTTTTACAACAAGTAACAGTGAAGGCTATCTATCTATCGCCTTCAAAAAAATTGTATGATATAGGGAATATTGATCGTGATCGAACGTTCACACTAGCGTATTTTATAGTAGAATAAAGAGCTTAAAAGTTTTGTTTCAATCAGTTATGCCGTATAAAAAAACACGGGTTGGTTTTTTTGTTACGAACTGTCTTTATGGAATCTTTATATTAGACTAGCTTATTCTACTATGAATGTTAATATTTAATACAGAAAATTTGCTTATCATTCAAAAACATTTCTCAATAATTGCTCTATTTTCTAAAAAAACATTTCTCACTAATTGTTCCATTTTATTATTGGTTTTCCAAAAAACATTTCTCAATAATTGTTCTATTTTATTATTGGTTTTCCAAAAAAACATTTCTCAATAATTGTTCTATTTATTATTGGTAAAAGTGGTTGAAGTGCATTTTGTGTGACCACCCGCAAAATGCACTGCTTAAATATTCTGGGAATTGGATATTTTTCTAGGGCAATAAAATTCGTTCATTAAAGTATGTATGTTTGTTTGTGGACAAACATTCATAAGTACTTAAATGAAAAAAAAGAAAGAAGCGTTTAAATTATAAGTGCAACCATATGTGCATTTTTAATTATAAGCAAAAAGAAAATAAAAAAAAGAGTTTTAAATTTAAATGCATACGTTGTATGTATGCATGTGTGTTTTATTTGAATGTTGGGGCGCTAGTGCTCGTATCAAATAACCAAAAGTATTTATTCAAATTATTACTTTGTTAGGGGTTATCGTAACTCCCCCTCCGTTAAATTTAAATATTATAAACATTAATTTTTCTTTTGTATATAAAAAATTTTAATATAATAATAATAATAATTAGTATTGTGGTTATTTTGTTGAACTATTCATGGTTTTTAATCCAAATTTTTACTATTTTTAATTAGGCTTAAGTTCATTAAATTTAATTTTCATTAAATTATTTTTATGAAGAAAGGAATTTTACAACATGGAGAATTAATTAAAATTGTTATTGATAATTTTCATTCTTGACTGACCTGGGATTCGAAGCCAGGCTGGCTGGCGTGTGATTCGAACCCAGGCGGCTGGCTACCCTGACATGTTTCGACCTCAACCACTAGGTCTTCTCAGAGGGATTTGCCGTCTTACACTCGCAGCCATCGATGACTGCTGACGTCAGTAGTCAAACATCAATCCTTAAACCAAATTGTATTTTAACCTTTGGTAGATCGAAATTTGCTTTTTGAATGATTATCCATTTTTAATTGATCTCACATGTTTTCCTTACTTCTGTTTTTTCGTACTTTTGTCAAGAATTCTTCTTGAAGTCCAAAGTACATTTTTTGTTTATCATGTTTTTGTCTTTCTTTTTTCTTGTTGACATTTTTCAGCACAACTTGAAGGACAAATGAACACATAGAGCTTGTGCCTTAGCTTTAACAATAATTAGTATTGTGGTTATTTTGTTGAACTATTCATGGTTTTTAATCCAAATTTTTACTATTTTTAATTAGGCTTAAGTTCATTAAATTTAATTTTCATTAAATTATTTTTATGAAGAAAGGAATTTTACAACATGGAGAATTAATTAAAATTGTTATTGATAATTTTCATTCTTGACTGACCTGGGATTCGAAGCCAGGCTGGCTGGCGTGTGATTCGAACCCAGGCGGCTGGTTACCCTGACATGTTTCGACCTCAACCACTAGGTCTTCTCAGAGGGATTTGCCGTCTTACACTCGCAGCCATCGATGACTGCTGACGTCAGTAGTCAAACATCAATCCTTAAACCAAATTGTATTTTAACCTTTGGTGAAAATTATCAATAACAATTTTAATTAATTCTCCATGTTGTAAAATTCCTTTCTTCATAAAAATAATTTAATGAAAATTAAATTTAATGAACTTAAGCCTAATTAAAAATAGTAAAAATTTGGATTAAAAACCATGAATAGTTCAACAAAATAACCACAATACTAATTATTGTTAAAGCTAAGGCACAAGCTCTATGTGTTCATTTGTCCTTCAAGTTGTGCTGAAAAATGTCAACAAGAAAAAAGAAAGACAAAAACATGATAAACAAAAAATGTACTTTGGACTTCAAGAAGAATTCTTGACAAAAGTACGAAAAAACAGAAGTAAGGAAAACATGTGAGATCAATTAAAAATGGATAATCATTCAAAAAGCAAATTTCGATCTACCAAAGGTTAAAATACAATTTGGTTTAAGGATTGATGTTTGACTACTGACGTCAGCAGTCATCGATGGCTGCGAGTGTAAGACGGCAAATCCCTCTGAGAAGACCTAGTGGTTGAGGTCGAAACATGTCAGGGTAACCAGCCGCCTGGGTTCGAATCACACGCCAGCCAGCCTGGCTTCGAATCCCAGGTCATTCAAGAATGAAAATTATCAATAACAATTTTAATTAATTCTCCATGTTGTAAAATTCCTTTCTTCATAAAAATAATTTAATGAAAATTAAATTTAATGAACTTAAGCCTAATTAAAAATAGTAAAATTTGGATTAAAAACCATGAATAGTTCAACAAAATAACCACAATACTAATTATTGTTAAAGCTAAGGCACAAGCTCTATGTGTTCATTTGTCCTTCAAGTTGTGCTGAAAAATGTCAACAAGAAAAAAGAAAGACAAAAACATGATAAACAAAAAATGTACTTTGGACTTCAAGAAGAATTCTTGACAAAAGTACGAAAAAACAGAAGTAAGGAAAACATGTGAGATCAATTAAAAATGGATAATCATTCAAAAAGCAAATTTCGATCTACCAAAGGTTAAAATACAATTTGGTTTAAGGATTGATGTTTGACTACTGACGTCAGCAGTCATCGATGGCTGCGAGTGTAAGACGGCAAATCCCTCTGAGAAGACCTAGTGGTTGAGGTCGAAACATGTCAGGGTAACCACCCGCCTGGGTTCGAATCACACGCCAGCCAGCCTGGCTTCGAATCCCAGGTCAGTCAAGAATGAAAATTATCAATAACAATTTTGATTAATTCTCCATGTTGTAAAATTCCTTTCTTCATAAAAATAATTTAATGAAAATTAAATTTAATGAACTTAAGCCTAATTAAAAATAGTAAAAATTTGGATTAAAAACCATGAATAGTTCAACAAAATAACCACAATACTAATTATTGTTAAAGCTAAGGCACAAGCTCTATGTGTTCATTTGTCCTTCAAGTTGTGCTGAAAAATGTCAACAAGAAAAAAGAAAGACAAAAACATGATAAACAAAAAATGTACTTTGGACTTCAAGAAGAATTCTTGACAAAAGTACGAAAAAACAGAAGTAAGGAAAACATGTGAGATCAATTAAAAATGGATAATCATTCAAAAATCAAATTTCGATCTACCAAAGGTTAAAATACAATTTGGTTTAAGGATTGATGTTTGACTACTGACGTCAGCAGTCATCGATGGCTGCGAGTGTAAGACGGCAAATCCCTCTGAGAAGACCTAGTGGTTGAGGTCGAAACATGTCAGGGTAACCAGCCGCCTGGGTTCGAATCACACGCCAGCCAGCCTGGCTTCGAATCCCAGGTCAGTCAAGAATGAAAGTTATCAATAACAATTTTAATTAATTCTCCATGTTGTAAAATTCCTTTCTTCATAAAAATAATTTAATGAAAATTAAATTTAATGAACTTAAGCCTAATTAAAAATAGTAAAAATTTGGAATAATAATAATAACTATAATTACATTTATTCCATTACTTGTTATGTTTAATATTTTATTAGTGTTATGTTTAAAATCAATATTTTTAAATTTATTTTCATAGCTTAATTGTTTAACATAGAGTCTTCTAGTTTAAATCTATAAATGTTTTGTTTTCTTTAATATCAGTGATTAAATGAGATAATATTACATTTTCTTTGATTTTTAATTTATCGTTATAATATATTTTATTTTCTATTGTTACGTTACAATTTTCAAACTTCAAAATAAATGTCCTGGAAAGTTTTCCATGTTTCTCATGAATCCAAATTCTGTTAAGTGTAAGATTCAAAATCCTCAATGAGTTGTAACTCTTGTTGATCTAGGATGTCTGTTGGAATGATACCTAATTTGCTAGTGAATATCACCTGACCAATGTCGTTTACATGATTCCTTAAGAGGGTTATATCGTTATCCACTTGATATATATGTTTTAGAAAAGTTGCTTCGTCTTCTAGTGTTGATATTTTGTTTTGAATTTCATTTCGAAAATTATTTATATACCTCGTAACAATGGCTTGTTGCTTGTTAATATGCATTTTAGTGTTTCTTATTTGGGAAGAGAGTGTTTCGCTTATTTGGACAAATGAATTCATTTCTATTGAATGGTTTTGCGTGCCTTTTAAAAATTCGGTGACTTCATATCTCCAAAAATAATAGAAACCCAAAAGAAATGTACACTTATCGTTGTTCATTAAAAAAATAAGCGAACAGGTGTCTAATTCTCTTTGCAATTCGGCCCTTTCAGAGAGTAAACTGGCTTAACCTCTATTTTGGAACTTTTGGGTTCCCCATTAAGCTTTTAAGCCAATAAGTATAGGAATAAAGGCTATACCAAATTCGTATCTTATCTAAAAAATACAAATATAAATTTGGTACTTTTTCGAAATTCGAACGTCTTAGGGGATAACATCGTACCCATTGGTACGTTTTTTAAAAACATTTTTCTCTGTATATTGACATATAACGCAATAGATTATGGTCTCCCACTACAACACTGAAATTTTTGATACTTCAACGGAGCG
Organism: Pollenia amentaria; assembly: GCA_943735925.1. Lineage (NCBI taxonomy): Eukaryota > Metazoa > Arthropoda > Insecta > Diptera > Polleniidae > Pollenia > Pollenia amentaria. The sequence continues at coordinate 89,284,414 of OX031007.1, read as the reverse complement.
AAATAATTTTTAGAAAGGGGAAATACGGGAAATTTAATTACTTTCTTTTACATTTCCGTGCTGCGTGTGGTAATATTTAAATTTTTTGTAATATTGAACTTAGAAAAAAACAAGTAAGAGTGCTATATTCGGCTATGCCGAATCTTATATACCCTTCACCATGGTGCGATAAGAATAGTCTACATATGTATATAATATAATTAAATAATAATGGCTTAAGTCGGAATTTCTTGTTTTGAGAAATTAAGGGTTTTACCAAAAATGAATTGTTTGGTTTTTATACCAAATTATTAGCCACAGAAAAAAATGCGCATTTATTTAGAACAAAACTCTAAATTTTATAAAAAAAAGTGTTTTTTAAAGAATATAAAAGTAAAAATAGCAAAAACTGATATATTTTTTATTTAATTAAAAATAATTTATAAATACCAAGAGAAAAAAAAATATATCGAATGGGATTTGAACCCGTCCACACTCAGACGATTACTTGTGACATAACGGCTAGACCACTCGACCACTGGTACGCATGCGAACTTAACTTTAATATCAGTAAATAGGCCGTGGAATATTTATCTCATATAAGCAAATATCTTTGTGTGAGTTTGTTGTTTGGGTATGAGAGGTGAATATGCGAAAAAGGGAAACACACCACCACCACTGGCGTGTTGCCATACAATAGATTTATCTGTTTTTGCAAGTTTTTAAGATGCAAAAATTCCCAATCTCTATTTGTAGAAATTATTTCGTTAAATAGATCAAAGTTTAAAAGCAGAGTGATAACGGAAGTCATATTGGACATGATGCTGGTGCCTGTAAACAAATGGAAAAATGATGAGGAAGGGGGGGGGGGGGGGGGGGGGGCACGCAAATAAAACAACTTAATTAAATAAAAAAAAAGTAAATATTGGTATTTCAGTAATTTGGTCATAACTCGGGCATTTTCCAATCGATTTGATAGATTTATACACCTAGGTCTTAAGGAAGAAATTTACCATTTACTTTGGTAATAAAACTTGGACTCGGAAAGATCTACGGTTCTCAAAAATAGGTATTTTTATATTATATTTAAGTAATAACTTTTGTGTATCTGAACCGATTTTCCCGAGTTTTTCAGCATATGTTCTACTAAAAATCCAATCTTTTGATATATAAGACGTATCCATAGGTCATGTAACAGCTCTAAAAATTTTGTTTTTTTTTTTTTTTTTTTTTTTTTTTTTTTATAGTATTTTATTAATACTTTTGAAAATTACATATCATTTAATAACTTTACAAATATTAAGCTCTGGTCTATATTAAAATTTTTAATAAAATATGATAATTTTTTTCTAAATGTATTGTTATTAGTTTCATTTTTCACATCAATTGGTATCTTATTGTAAATGCTTAGTCCTTTATAAAATAGCGATTTTTGCATCGCGCTGGTGTCTGCTCGTTGTATCCTGAAATCTAAGGCATTCCTCAGGTTATATGGTTGAACCTCACCAACATATCTTATTTGCTCGATCAAATATTCAGGCGCATCTCCAATTTTTATTTTTTGAATAAAGTTTATTGTATTTAGTGCTAGTCTTTTGTGTATTTTAAGCCATTTTAAATCACTCAGCATAAATGTTACTGAAGCAAATCTGTTTAGTTTTAATATTGCACGCATTGCCTTATTTTGTAAATTCTGTAGTCTGGTTATTTGTGTATCTGTACAGCATGTGTATAAAACTGTTGATCCATATTCGAAATGTGGTTTAATAATTGTATTATATATATTTATTGCCGTAATTTTAGATAAGCTGTTTCTTATTCGTTTAAAAAACCCGATTTTTTCCCGATTTTTTTACATTTGTATTCAATGTGTTCTTTAAATTTTAAGTCATTGTCAATTATAAACCCCAGATATTTAATAGTGTTAACTTTTTCTATTGTTATATTATTTATTGTTAATGTTATATTTGAATTCATATTTATCTCCATTAATTTGGTTTTACTTTCATTTAATTTTAACTTGTTCATTTTTAGCCATTTATTAATATTGTTCATATCATTTGAAAGATTTTCGTAGCATATACATATTTTCGGTTTCTCCTTCCGTAAATATTAATGTATCATCTGCATACATAATAATTTCACACTTCTCCAATACTTTTTCCATATCATTTATGTATATAATAAATAAGAGTGCTCCTAATATTGAACCTTGTGGTACTCCATAGTCATTTTATATTGCACTTGATTCCATGTTATTAACTCTCGTAATTTGCATTCTATTGGTTAAATATGACTGAAACCATTTCAATTCTTTGTCCTTAATTCCATACCTGTATAATTTGTTTATTAAAATGTCTCTATTTATTGTTTCGAAAGCCCTTTTGAAATCAAGGAAAATCGCCAGTATTTTATTGTTCCTCTTCATATATTTCCATCTGTTTATTATGTAGTTCAATGCTGTTTCACATGAATAATTTTTTCTGAAACCAGATTGGTATTTCGATAAAAGTTTATTCTGTTCTAGGTAGTTTTAAAGTTGATTTTTTACTACTTTTTCCATAATTTTTTCAAATGTTTTTAGAATGTTTATTGGGCGATATTCTTCGCAAATATTAGTATTCTTTACTTTTTCAATTGGGGTAATTAAAGATTCCTTCCAATTTTCTGGGAAAACTCCTGTTTTTATGGATTTATTTATAATGTTGAGTAAAATATTGCCATTTATGTCCCAGTTATCTAATATTATATTGCTTGATATTTTCCTATAGTCAGGTTTTTTCTTAATATTTTTACATATAATTTCTAATTCTAATAAAGATATTGCACGAAATTCAAATTTAATATTTATCACAGGTATTTTATTTTCATATTGCACGTTTTCAATGGAGTTTCTTATATCAGAAATGCTATTTACGAAGTAATTATTAAAATTATTGGCTATATCTAAGTTGTCCTTATATTCTATTTGGTTAAATATCATTGTTTTTATCACATTTCTGGGTTTCTTTATCACTAATTCTTTTATTTTATTCCACATTTCTTTTTGATTGCTTGTGTTACTTATTTTATTATTTATGTATTTATGCTTTTCATTTTCAATTTTAACTTTATAAGTGTTTCTTATTGCTTTATAACTATTCCATGATGCATTAGTGTTTTCTATGGTAGCTTTTTGGTACTTGTTTATTTTTTCTTGTTTGAGAAGCCTGAGTTCGCTATTGAACCATTTATTGTTAATTTTCTCATTAATTGTCTTTTTAATTGTAAATTTTTGTATAGTATTTTCAAAACATCTATCAATATCACGGACATATTCATTAAGATTATTAATTTCATTACATTGTAATATTGAATTTATTTCATTTTTAAAACTATTTTTATTGTATTTAAAAATTTCTATTTCTTTATTTTGTTTTTCAGGATAATTTCTTTCATAATCAATAAAAATGTCTATGCATTCATGGTCTGCTATTTTATTGTTTATATTATTTTTTGCCGAGATTATTTCATTGTTCGTTATTATGTAGTCTATTTATGTTTTCGAGGTTTGCGTTATTCTGGTGGATTCACTTATAATTTGTTTAAGCCCATTGTCATTTAAAATACTTTCAAATTTATATATAAAAAAATCTTTATACCAGTCTATATTAAAATCTCCTGCTATTAAAATATCACAGCTTTTTTCACAAATTTCATCCAGGAACTCTTGAAATGTATCACAAAATTCGGATTTAGAACAGCTTGGTGATCTATATACAATTACTATAATAAATGAGATATGTTCTCGTTTAGCCATAAAGGCACTAATCCAGTGCTTGGAGTCTACTTTATGTTCCTTTATTTTATTTATATACCATTGTTTTTTAATATATAATATTACACCTCCAGTCTTCGAAGAATTCGACATTGTTGGATAGTTATCATATTCTTTTATTTCATATTCTTTTTCATCAATGTTATTTGTGATATGAGTTTCAGAGAGCAATAAGAACTCTGGTTTAACGGTTTCGACTATAATTTCCAACTGGGCGAAGTTATTTAAAAGTCCTTGAATGTTTGTGTATATTCCATATATTTTCTGTGGTTGTTAAACTGTCAAACCTATTCTTTTCATTTTCACATTTAATTTATTTTGATATACTGGGCATTCCCTGTTGTTTGTACAATGGTTTTCATCAAGTCCTAAGTTCAGCCTTTTATTTTCTTTTATGCAATTTACACATTTGTTTACAGTTTCCTTTTTGCAATCTTTGCTTTTGTGGTTTCCGTGACATTTGTAGCATATTTCCTCATTTCTGCACTCTGTTGATTTGTGATTGTATCCTTGGCATTTAAAACATTGTGTTACAGTTGTACCGTCAAAAACTCTACATCTATCCCATCCTACATTAAGCTTTTGGCCTGATAATATTTTCGGATACGAATCATTATCAATTTTTATTTTTGCATTAAATACTGCTTTATTGTACCTTTTTGTTTCAAAAATTTTTATTATTTCAATTTCGCTATTTTTTACTATTTCATTTTGTTTTCTTAATTTTTCTAACAAATCATTTTCTTGTAATTTAAAATTCATGTCCGTTATTACCAATTGCATTTCGGCTTGTTTCGGCACTTTGACTTCATAATTTTCACTTATTTCATTTTCTATAGCTTCTTTTATTTTCTCTCTTTCTTCATTATCTATGCTTTGAATAACAATAGTACCATTTCTTCTGTTTTCAACATTAGTTATCTTAAAGTTTATTGGGTCCACTTTTTCGTTTAAATCAGACTTCGTTTTTTCTATACTCTGCTTTTCCTTAGGTTTAATTATTAAGGGGACATTTTTTGCCAAATCTGGCATCACCACTTTATTTGCCACTGTTTGTGCCTATGTCATTTTTGGTTTGACATTTGTTTCTTTTACAATTTTCTTTATCTCATTACACATGTTTATATTGTTCTTTTCAATTGTGCAAAACATATCTTTATTGTTGTTTTCTATTTCATTTACATTTCCATAAATTTTATTTACTTCTTGAACATTTTTTTCACATAGTTTTTGAATATTATCCATTTTTTTAAATCTCTCATCGTATCTCTTTTCTATAGCTTCAAGTAATTCTTTAATTTCTATTTCGTTTTGTTTCAGTGATCTTTCAAATTCATGTTTATATTCTTTTAATGTTACTTTGTTTTTGTCTACACCATCTTGTATTTCTTTTAATACATGATCAACATTATGAATATATTGCAAACAATCGTCACATATAAAACGGACGAAATTATCTTCATCAATTATTTTTGCAGAATATTGATCAATCCCGGCACATTTTTTCGTAAAATGATAAACTTTGTCACACACTCCATTGCAACGAATACCACTTTCACCTCGTATTGCCGATCTGCATTTACTGCATTCAGCCATATTTATGTTTTTTCTTTTTTATTCACTTGGTGTATATTGTTTTATGTTTTATAATAGTCACTATCTATTTTTTAAAACAATTTATTATTATTATTATTTTTATTTTAATTTTTTTACGAGCTTTGATAATTTGCTTGTTTTCTCTAATAGAGTTGCCAAATTTTCTATAAAAAAAATTTTTTATAAAAATTTTGATGGTTTTTAGCCCATTTTTGGAGTATTTTGCTAATAACTTAACCATTTCTTAACCCAAAAGAAATGTACACTTATCGTTGTTCATTAAAAAAATAAGCGGGCAGGTGTCTGGTTCTCTTTGCAATTCGGCCCTTTCAGAGAGTAAACTGGTTTAACCTCTATTTTGGAACTTTTGGGGTTTTCGGGAAATATATGCTGCTAAAAATTTCTGATATTTTGGTATATAAAACGTGTTCATATGTCATACTAGAGCCCTAAAATTTAAAATTTTGAGTATTTGCAATAACGTCTTTGTACGGGAGGTACCACGCCCACTTTTCCAATCGCGCCCATTTTTTACGAGAGTTTGTGTATTGGCAAGCAACATGTTTGTACTAAATTTGAAAGCCGTAGCTCTTGCCGCTCTCGAGATATGCAGAAAAAAAAATTTTAAAAAAAACAACAACATGGGATTTATGGAAAAAATTAGAGGTAGTCGTGGTTTTTTGCTCATATCTCAGCCATTTATGGACCGATCTTCCTGAATTTCAATAGCAAACAATTCCGGACTATATGTGACATAAATGTATAAAAACCTAGCCTCCATCATATCTGGGGTCTTCGGAAAACCCATTTTAACGGATGGACAGACGGACAACCGGATTTGAGCTTCCCTTCTCATAAGAAGCCAGAATATATATACTTTATATGGTGTTAGGTCAATATTGTAGAAATTACAAACGGAATGACAAAGTTATATATACCCTTTTACCTTCGGTGAAGGGTATAAAAATTATTTGTGCAAGGTCTTGAGTAAATGAGAACCTATAAGATGAAAAATTTTGGCACTTTTTTGTTCTTCAACTGGTAGTTTTTGAATTTTATTTAATATTGGACCTAGAAACATAAAATTAAGCATGCATTGTTCTGAGGGAATAAGATTCTATAAGGGAGATGTTCTACAACTGGTATTTTTTTTAATTTCCTTTAATATTGGACCTAGAAACATAAAACTAGACCTGCAATGTCTTGAATGGGTGAGAATCTATAAGAGGGAACTTTTTTGGTCTTCAAATTGTCCTTTTTGCATTTCCGTTAGTATTGGACCTAGAAACATAAAATTAAACATGCATGGCTCTTTGATAATGTGTAAACCTCAAAACGCAAACAACGTAAATTAAACAAAGCAGAAGAAAATAAAATAAATAAAATAATAATTGATTAAAAAAATAGATAGGACTATTAAAAATCAATAAAATAAAGACAATACAACAAGTGGAATATAAAGTTATTTTATAAAGATTGTTTTTTAATAATAAAAATTGATTTATAAAAATAGTCTAATGGCTGAATGCAGTAAATGCAGAACAGCAATTAGAGGGGAAACGGGTGTACAATGCATGGGAGTATGCAATAAAGTGTATCATTGTAGCATAAAATGTGCCGGCATAGACCAATACTCAGCAAAAATCCTGGATGCAAATAATTTTGTTTGATTTTTATGTGATGACTGTCTCCAATATATACAAAATGTTGATTTGGTATTAAAAGATATTCAAGAAGATGTTAACAAAAACAAACAAAACTTAACGGATTATAAACATGAATTTAAAATGTCTCTTAAAGAAAATGAATGTGAAATAAAAAAACTATTAGAGGCAATAGAAAAGCGATATGAGGATAGGTTAAAAAAACTAGATAGTGCACACAAATCTTTTGAAAAAAACGCTCGGGAAATACAAAAATTATGCGAAAATGTGAATGAATTTGAAAATAAAAATAAGGAAATATGTAACAAAATTGAAGAAAATAATGTGAAAATGTGTAGAGATATAAAAAAAGTAATAACAGAAGCAAACGTCAAACAAAGTAAAATATCTTATGCAGAAACAGTGCAAACCAAAAAAGTGATGCCAGATGTTAACAACAAACGCCATTAATAATTAAACCTAAAGAAAAACAAAATATTGAAAAAACAAAAGGTGAATAAAACAGAAAAGTTAATCCGGTTAATTTAAAAATAGCTAATGTCGAAAATAGAAGAAACGGGACAATAGTAATTCAAAGTGAAAATAGCGAAGAAAGGGAGAAAATAAAAACAGCCATAGAAAATAAAATGAGTGATAACTATGTAATTAAAGTGCCTAACCCAACGGAATTTTATATAGATATAACGGACATTTCATTTAAATATTCTGAAGAAGAATTTACTGAGAAGATAAAAAAACAGAATCCGATAACACAGAATAGTGAGATAAAAATTGTAAAGACATTCGATTTTAAAAGAAACAATAGAACAGTATACAATATTAGAATTAAAACAGATAGCGAGCTATATTCAAAATTAATTGGTGCACAGAAAATAAATCTAGGATGGGAAAGATGCAGGGTGTTTGATGGAACTGATGTAAGCAGGTGTTTTAAGTGCAAAGGATATAACCATAGATTAAGTGAATGTAAAAATCAAGAAATATGTATTAAATGCCATGGAAATCACAAGTCTCAAGAATGTAATAAGGAGCCATTAACTAAATGTATTAACTGTGTAAAGATGAATGAAAAATTGAACATGGGATTAGATGAAAACCATGGAACGTACAATAAAGAGTGTCCAGTTTACCAGAATAAATTGAATATGAAAAAGAGAAGAATGGGGTTGTCAATGTAACAATTAAAAAACACATATATATTATACACAAATGTACAAGGACTAACAAATAATTTTAATCAAGTGGAGATAATAGCTGCAACAGAACAGCCCGAATTTATAATACTGTCGGAAACGCATATGACGGAACATGTAAATGAAGACGAAATTACCCTACATGATTATAACCAATTAATATCGTTGTCTAATTCAACAAGGACTGGAGGTGTAATAATTTATTATAGAAATGAATGGAAAGTTAATAAGATACTTGAAAAGGTTGATAATAGAAAACATTGGATTATAGCCTGTAGAGCACAACGTGGGAACACACAAATTATTTTAGTAGCAACATATAGATCCCCGAGTAGTTCGGAATCTGAATACTGTGAAGTTTTTCAAGAAACTGTAGAGAACTTGAGTGAGGAAATATATGACATTATAATTACTGGTGACTTTAATATAGACTGGGCCACTAATAATTTTTATAAGAATCGAATCAATAGCGTATTAAATGACAACGGACTTAAGCAAATAGTTAAGGAATATACACGGGTAACAAATACAACAAGAACTATAATTGACTATGTAATAACAAATAACAGCTTCAGAATATCAGCACAAAATTGTAATAAAAACAAAATATCAGATCATTAAATAATAAAAATTTTAGTCAAAAATGAAAAAAATTATAACAGAAACGAAAACAACAAAATCACATCTAGGTTTAAATATAATAGAGAACTATTTACGAGAGAACTAAGTGCAATAATCAGATATGAAAAAAATTTAGATGTTAGTCAAAATGTATTGATGTTTGATAACTGCATGGAGCAAACAATAAAAAAATTTACTACAACACAAACAATAAAGAAACAAAATAATGTTAACCAGTGGTTTAATAACGAACTACGTCTAATAAAAGAAGAAAAAATAGTTAAATACCAAATTGCAAAATTTTAAAACAATATCGAAGCATGGAATAATTACAAATCAATAAGAAATTTATACAAAGTAAAAATAGAAAACGAGAAATATAAATACATAAACAACAAAATAAATAAAGCAAAAGATCAAAAACAAATGTGGAGGGAAATCAAAGACCTAGTTATAAAGAAAAGCCAAAATGTGATAAAATCTGTGATATTTGATAACGTAGAATATAAGGAAAATACCCAAATCTCTAGTCATTTTAATAAATACTTTATAAATAGTGTTAAGATAATACGAGATTCAATAGAAAATGTGCAATACACAAATCAAATACGTATGGTTAACTCAAGATTCAAATTCAGTGCAATAACAATGTTAGAACTTAAGAAAATAGTAAAAGAAATAAAAAACAAACCAGACTTCTGCAAAATATCAACGAAAATTATACTTGATAACTGGCATTTAATTGGGGAAAATATTCTGAAAATTGTAAACAAATCAATGGAATCAGGACAATTTCCAGATAATTGGAAAGAAACAATGGTTACACCAATTGAAAAAGTGGCTAAAACAAGAAAATGTGAAGAACTTCGTCTCATAAATACTTTAAAAACTTGTGAAAAAATACTGGAAAAAGTCGTAAAGGAACAGCTGGAAAAATATGTTGAAAAAAATAATTTGTTTTCAAATTATCAATCGGGTTTTAGAAAAAAATTTTCATGTGAAACAACGGTCAATTATGTAATAAATCGGTGGAAAAATATAAAAACCAACAGAAAATTATTAGCAATATTTTTAGACTTTAAACTGGCATTTGAAGCAAATAAAACAACTTAATTAAATAAAAAAAAAGTAAATATTGGTATTTCAGTAATTTGGTCATAACTCGGGCATTTTCCAATCGATTTGATAGATTTATACACCTAGGTCTTAAGGTCTTAAACTTGGACTCGGAAAGATCTACGGTTCCCAAAAATAGGTATTTTTATATTATATTTAAGTAATAACTTTTGTGTATCTGAACCGATTTTCCCGAGTTTTTCAGCATATGTTCTACTAAAAATCCAATCTTTTGATATATAAGACGTATCCATAGGTCATATAACAGCTCTAAAAATTCTGTTTTTATAAAAATTTTGATGGTTTTTAGCCCATTTTTGGAGTATTTTGCTAATAACTTAACCATTTCTTAACCCAAAAGAAATGTACACTTATCGTTGTTCATTAAAAAAATAAGCGGGCAGGTGTCTGGTTCTCTTTGCAATTCGGCCCTTTCAGAGAGTAAACTGGTTTAACCTCTATTTTGGAACTTTTGGGGTTTTCGGAAAATATATGCTGCTAAAAATTTCTGATATTTTGGTATATAAAACGTGTTCATATGTCATACTAGAGCCCTAAAATTTAAAATTTTGAGTATTTGCAATAACGTCTTTGTACGGGAGGTACCACGCCCACTTTTCCAATCGCGCCCATATTTTGTGACATACTGTGTATTGATAACCGATATGTTTGTACCTAATTTGGGAACTTTAGCTCGTTTCGTTCTCCAGATATACAGACATGTATAACGGAAAGTGCCACACCCACTTCTCCAATCCCGCCCATTTTTTTACGAGCGTTTGTGTATTGGCAAGCAACATGTTTGTACTAAATTTGAAAGCCGTAGCTCTTGCCACTCTCGAGATATGCAGAAAAAAAGAATTTAAAAAAACAACAACAACATGGGATTTATGGAAAAAATTAGAGGTAGTCGTGGTTTTTTGCTCATATCTCAGCCATTTATGGACCGATCTTCCTGAATTTCAATAGCAAACAATTCCGGACTATATGTGACATAAATGTATAAAAACCTAGCCTCCATCATATCTGGGGTCTTCGGAAAACCCATTTCAACGGATGGACAGACGGACAACCGGATTTGAGCTTCCCTTCTCATAAGAAGCCAGAATATATATACTTTATATGGTGTTAGGTCAATATTGTAGAAATTACAAACGGAATGACAAAGTTATATATATAAAATTATTTGTGCAAGGTCTTGAGTAAATGAGAACCTATAAGATGAAAAATTTTGGCACTTTTTTGTTCTTCAACTGGTAGTTTTTGAATTTTAGTTAATATTGGACCTAGAAACATAAAATTAAGCATGCATTGTTCTGAGGGAATAAGATTCTATAAGGGAGATGTTCTACAACTGGTATTTTTTTTAATTTCCTTTAATATTGGACCTAGAAACATAAAACTAGACCTGCAATGTCTTGAATGGGTGAGAATCTATAAGAGGGAACTTTTTTGGTCTTCAAATTGTCCTTTTTGCATTTCCGTTAGTATTGGACCTAGAAACATAAAATTAAACATGCATGGCTCTTTGATAATGTGTAAACCTCAAAACGCAAACAACGTAAATTAAACAAAGCAGAAGAAAATAAAATAATAATTGATTAAAAAAATAGATAGGACTATTAAAAATCAATAAAATAAAGACAATACAACAAGTGGAATATAAAGTTATTTTATAAAGATTGTTTTTTAATAATAAAAATTGATTTATAAAAATAGTCTAATGGCTGAATGCAGTAAATGCAGAACAGCAATTAGAGGGGAAACGGGTGTACAATGCATGGGAGTATGCAATAAAGTGTATCATTGTACCATAAAATGTGCCGGCATAGACCAATACTCAGCAAAAATCCTGGATGCAAATAATTTTGTTTGATTTTTATGTGATGACTGTCTCCAATATATACAAAATGTTGATTTGGTATTAAAATATATTCAAGAAGATGTTAACAAAAACAAACAAAACTTAACGGATTATAAACATGAATTTAAAATGTCTCTTAAAGAAAATGAATGTGAAATAAAAAAACTATTAGAGGCAATAGAAAATCGATATGAGGATAGGTTAAAAAAACTAGATAGTGCACACAAATCTTTTGAAAAAAACGCTCGGGAAATACAAAAATTATGCGAAAATGTTAATGAATTTGAAAATAAAAATAAGGAAATATGTAACAAAATTGAAGAAAATAATGTGAAAATGTGTAGAGATATAAAAAAAGTAATAACAGAAGCAAACGTCAAACAAAGTAAAATATCTTATGCAGAAACAGTGCAAACCAAAAAAGTGATGCCAGATGTTAACAACAAACGCCATTAATAATTAAACCTAAAGAAAAACAAAATATTGAAAAAACAAAAGGTGAATAAAACAGAAAAGTTAATCCGGTTAATTTAAAAATAGCTAATGTCGAAAATAGAAGAAACGGGACAATAGTAATTCAAAGTGAAAATAGCGAAGAAAGGGAGAAAATAAAAACAGCCATAGAAAATAAAATGAGTGATAACTATGTAATTAAAGTGCCTAACCCAACGGAATTTTATATAGATATAACGGACATTTCATTTAAATATTCTGAAGAAGAATTTACTGAGAAGATAAAAAAACAGAATCCGATAACACAGAATAGTGAGATAAAAATTGTAAAGACATTCGATTTTAAAAGAAACAATAGAACAGTACAATATTAGAATTAAAACAGATAGCGAGCTATATTCAAAATTAATTGGTGCACAGAAAATAAATCTAGGATGGGAAAGATGCAGGGTGTTTGATGGAACTGATGTAAGCAGGTGTTTTAAGTGCAAAGGATATAACCATAGATTAAGTGAATGTAAAAATCAAGAAATATGTATTAAATGCCATGGAAATCACAAGTCTCAAGAATGTAATAAGGAGCCATTAACTAAATGTATTAACTGTGTAAAGATGAATGAAAAATTGAACATGGGATTAGATGAAAACCATGGAACGTACAATAAAGAGTGTCCAGTTTACCAGAATAAATTGAATATGAAAAAGAGAAGAATGGGGTTGTCAATGTAACAATTAAAAAACACATATATATTATACACAAATGTACAAGGACTAACAAATAATTTTAATCAAGTGGAGATAATAGCTGCAACAGAACAGCCCGAATTTATAATACTGTCGGAAACGCATATGACGGAACATGTAAATGAAGACGAAATTACCCTACATGATTATAACCAATTAATATCGTTGTCTAATTCAACAAGGACTGGAGGTGTAATAATTTATTATAGAAATGAATGGAAAGTTAATAAGATACTTGAAAAGGTTGATAATAGAAAACATTGGATTATAGCCTGTAGAGCACAACGTGGGAACACACAAATTATTTTAGTAGCAACATATAGATCCCCGAGTAGTTCGGAATCTGAATTCTGTGAAGTTTTTCAAGAAACTGTAGAGAACTTGAGTGAGGAAATATATGACATTATAATTACTGGTGACTTTAATATAAACTGGGCCACTAATAATTTTTATAAGAATCGAATCAATAGCGTATTAAATGACAACGGACTTAAGCAAATAGTTAAGGAATATACACGGGTAACAAATACAACAAGAACTATAATTGACTATGTAATAACAAATAACAGCTACAGAATATCAGCACAAAATTGTAATAAAAACAAAATATCAGATCATGAAATAATAAAAATTTTAGTCAAAAATTAATAAAATTATAACAGAAACGAAAACAACAAAATCACATCTAGGTTTAAATATAATAGAGAACTATTTACGAGAGAACTAAGTGCAATAATCAGATATGAAAAAAATTTAGATGTTAGTCAAAATGTATGGATGTTTGATAACTGCATGGAGCAAACAATAAAAAAATTTACTACAACACAAACAATAAAGAAACAAAATAATGTTAACCAGTGGTTTAATAACGAACTACGTATAATAAAAGAAGAAAAAATAGTTAAATACCAAATTGCAAAATTTTAAAACAATATCGAAGCATGGAATAATTACAAATCAATAAGGAATTTATACAAAGCAAAAATAGAAAACGAGAAATATAAATACATAAACAACAAAATAAATAAAGCAAAAGATCAAAAACAAATGTGGAGGGAAATCAAAGACCTAGTTATAAAGAAAAGCCAAAATGTGATAAAATCTGTGATATTTGATAACGTAGAATATAAGGAAAATACCCAAATCTCTAGTCATTTTAATAAATACTTTATAAATAGTGTTAAGATAATACGAGATTCAATAGAAAATGTGCAATACACAAATCAAATACGTATGGTTAACTCAAGATTCAAATTCAGTGCAATAACAATGTTAGAACTTAAGAAATTAGTAAAAGAAATAAAAAACAAACCAGACTTCTGCAAAATATCAACGAAAATTATACTTGATAACTGGCATTTAATTGGGGAAAATATTCTGAAAATTGTAAACAAATCAATGGAATCAGGACAATTTCCAGATAATTGGAAAGAAACAATGGTTACACCAATTGAAAAAGTGGCTAAAACAAGAAAATGTGAAGAACTTCGTCTCATAAATACTTTAAAAACTTGTGAAGAAATACTGGAAAAAGTCGTAAAGGAACAGCTGGAAAAATATGTTGAAAAAAATAATTTGTTTTCAAATTATCAATCGGGTTTTAGAAAAAAATTTTCATGTGAAACAACGGTCAATTATGTAATAAATCGGTGGAAAAATATAAAAACCAACAGAAAATTATTAGCAATATTTTTAGACTTTAAACTGGCATTTGAAGCAAATAAAACAACTTAATTAAATAAAAAAAAAGTAAATATTGGTATTTCAGTAATTTGGTCATAACTCGGGCATTTTCCAATCGATTTGATAGATTTATACACCTAGGTCTTAAGGAAGAAATTTACCATTTACTTTGGTAATAAAACTTGGACTCGGAAAGATCTACGGTTCCCAAAAATAGGTATTTTTATATTATATTTAAGTAATAACTTTTGTGTATCTGAACCGATTTTCCCGAGTTTTTCAGCATATGTTCTACTAAAAATCCAATCTTTTGATATATAAGACGTATCCATAGGTCATTCTGTCCCTCGCGCTCGTTGAAGATAGACGTGTTTTCTAAGCTCGGCATACGGTTTATTTTTTTAATTTTTAAAAAGTGATTATTGATTTGTGTATTTAAAAAGTAAATACAAGAAAAAGAAAAAAAAATACATGTATGTACATACATACATAAACACACATTTTTTTATTCTCGGTGTTGATAAACAATAACAACATAATAATAAGAGCACAACTGTAAACAGTAAAAAAAAAAAAAAAAACTCTTATGAGTGCAAACAGTAGAAATGCATATATCACAGTGAGTGTTAATGAAACAAATGCAGAAATAAAAAAAAGAATCGATGATAGCAAATACCTAACGGCTAAACCTATTACTCGCACGCGATCTCTCTCGCCGTCTGTATTTGGTAACACGGTTGATACAATAACAAATATAAAACCTGCTAGCGTTGCCTCAACAACAAAAACAATTTTAATAAGTGATGAAAATATTACCCCCAAATCAGGCATGATGGAAAACTCAGCTCCACAAGTAAAAAGTGGTCAAAAGCCTCCAGTACAAGTAGGTATTGATAGGTACATAACAGTGCTTAAACGGGGTCGCAGCCCAACCTCTTCAGCAGTTGCTTCGGTCTCAAAAGTCTTAAAAGATGGTACAGCTGATAAAACAAGTTCTCAAAATCGATTTGCAATTCTGGATGAGGAATCTCCGGAAGCACAAAACGTTATCAAATCTTCTAAGCCACCGCCGATATATCTTAGAGAGCAAAACTCAAATGAACTAATAAAGAATTTGATCTCGGTAATAGGT
The DNA here is from genome assembly GCA_943735925.1 of Pollenia amentaria. Lineage (NCBI taxonomy): Eukaryota > Metazoa > Arthropoda > Insecta > Diptera > Polleniidae > Pollenia > Pollenia amentaria. Next base: position 89,268,552 of record OX031007.1, on the reverse strand, counting down.
GAAAATTCTTTTTATGTAGTTGCAATTAAGCGGGGTAGTATAAATGAGACAAAAATTCAAGTTAATCGTGAAGATGACTTTCGTAAGGTAATTACGAAATTAGAGGCACTAAAAAAAAACTTTTATACATACCAACTGAAGAGCAGTAAATGTCTCCAGGTAGTGATAAAGGGCATTGATTCATGCGTAGACCCAAGTGAGATAAAAACGTTTTTAGAAGAGAAGGGCTTCAAAATAAAAAACGTAATAAATATTAAAAATAGAGAAAAAAATCCCCAGCCACTATTTCGAGTGGAGTTAGAACCCGGCGACGTTAAGCTTAAAAAAAAAACGAAACGCATCCCATTTACAGTCTGAAATATATCCTGTATAGGAAAATAACGATAGAGGAGCCGCACAAAAGGAACGGTCCCGTGCAATGTTTAAACTGCCAAGAATTTGGTCACACTAAGGCATACTGCCATTTAACCCCTGTTTGCGTTGTATGTGGAGAGTTGCATGGTACAGCTCTCTGCGATAAGTCTAAAAACGACCCCAATGTAAAAAAATGCAGCAACTGTGGTGGTAATCACACTGCCAACTATAGAGGATGCCCTGTATACTCTATAGTCAAGCGCTCGGTTGGACCGAAACCTAATCCCCCTCAAATGCAGGTATCACATCAAGTTAACATTAATGACATTCAAGTGCCGCAGCCTAGTAATAACAGAACATCCTACGCAAACGTCCTAAAATCAAACCATATTCCAATTCAAGGTGATTTGCAAAATAATGATGAGACTCCAGTTTCTAATTTAAGTCGTCTAGAAAAAACCATGGAAACACTAGTGCAAACAGTAACTAACTTTACGAACACAATGGGTAATATGATGCAGGAAATGTTAAGAATGCAATCGATGTTATTGCAGGCTGTACTAAACAAGCCATGAATTGTTTAAAAATTTGTTTTTGGAACGCAAACGGCATTCGCCAACATAAAAATGAACTAGCATACTTTCTTAAAAGTAAACAAATTGATGTAATGGTGGTTTCTGAAACTCATTTGACCTCAAGAAATACGTTTAAAATTAATGGTTATATATTATATGATACCAAGGACCCTCGAGATAGAGCTTGTGGAGGCTCTGCTATTTTGATAAAAGCCCGAATCAAACACTACTTAATGTGTGATTATCGTGAAGATTATCTGCAAGCAACGAACATTTGTGTTGAAGAGCTAAATCGAAACTTAGTACTTTCATCATTATACTCTCCACCTAGATTTTCAATATCAGAAAGCCAATATTATAAATATTTTAAATCATTAGGACCCTGTTTCCTATCCGCTGGCGATTACAACGCTAAACATACCTTCTGGGGGTCACGGCTCATAACACCAAAGGGTCGTGTTTTGTACAATACAATGTCTAAAATGGATTTAAATGTGGTCGCGAGTGGTCAACCAACTTATTGGCCTACTGATCAGCAAAAAATTCCAGATGTCATCGATTTTGGCGTGGTTAAAAACATCCCCGCAGAAACGATTCATGTTGAAGCTTCTTTAGAATTATCTTCTGATCACACACCTACACTTCTAACTATAGCAAACCCTAATAGAATTGTATTTCCGTGTGGATACTTAGTGACGTCAGCAACACAAATAAATTGGTTAAAATATAAAAAATATCTCAGTACCCACGGCACTGAAAATATTCCGCTTAGAACACCGGAGAATGTGAATCTTTCTATTGTAAATTTTGACAATTATCTCAAACTAGCTGTTCAACATTCTAGCATAGCCCGCAAAAACATCAAAAATAGTAAAATATATTCTACAGATGTCGAGCGTCTCTTGACTGAAAAAAGGAGAGCTCGAAGGGAGTGGCAATTGCACAGATCCCCTCAACTTAAAAATTTACTAAAAGAGTGCACAAAAAGGCTAAGAATCTTACTGCAGTCTCAAAAAACGGCTTCTCTGGAAAAATATCTTAAGGAACTTGATGCAACTCCTTAATCTGACTACTCATTATGGCGTGCAGCTAGAAATCGAAAAAGACCAGTTATCACTAAACCGCCATTAAGAAACTTAAATGGAAGTTGGGCACGAAATGATATAGAAAAAGGAAATATTTTTGTTAATCATTTGAAAACCGTATTTACCCCTCATACATCTTTCGATACTGCGGTCGAGTTACCACCTGTTGTTGTTAGATCAGCTGTTCCACTAAGATTTGAGATAAGAGAAATCGAAAAGGCTATTCATGATTTAAACCCCAAGAAAGCCCCTGGTTTTGATAACATCAGTAACAAAATGCTTTTGGAGCTACCCCGCATAGCAAAGAAAATTATTCTACTAATTTTTAATGCTATTTTACGCCTTGAATACTACCCACAAGAGTGGAAAGTATCTTTAGTTACCATGATACCTAAACCAGGAAAGGATCCCACAAAAGTTGAGTCATATAGACCTATAAGCCTATTGTCTAATATATCAAAGCTATTTGAGAAACTACTAGTGTCAAAATTAACGCCGATTTTTAATGAAAACAGATGTATTCCCAATCATCAATTCGGTTTTAGAAGAAAACACAGCACAATTGCACAAACTCATCGAATAGTAAATGTCATAAGAAAAGCCTTTGAAGAAAAAAAATATTGCTCTGCACTCTTCATCGATGTGTCTCAAGCTTTTGATAAAGTCTGGCATAAAGGGTTACTACTGAAGTTGCAGCAAAACTTACCAGCAAACATACACAAGCTGTTAGAAAGCTACTTAGTCGGGCGTCATTTTATTATTAAAGAAGGCGATTTTTTCAGTTCTCCTCAGCCAATTAACGCCGGAGTCCCACAAGGCAGCATCCTGGGCCCTCTATTATACTTAATTTAAACTTCGGACTTGCCAACAAACAGCTACACCCATACCTCAACATTTGCGGACGATACAGCTTTTCTAAGCGTACACGCAAACTGTCAAGAAGCATCTCGTTACTTACAGGATCACATATTAGAACTGGAAAGGTGGTTAAAACAATGGAGGATAAAGATCAATGAGCAAAAATGCGCACATATAACATTCACATTGCGTCGGGAAACATGCCCCCCTATTAAAATCAATAATCAAATAATACCCCAACACTCGCATGTAAAATACCTCGGTATACATCTAGATCGGCGTTTAACGTGGAAATGGCATATAGAAGCTAAATTAACTCAAATGAAACTAAAAGCAATTCAAATAAATTGGCTTATTGGAAGAAATTCTGTTCTCAGCCTCGATTGCAAACTTCTACTTTACAACTCTATCTTAAAGCCAATTTGGTGCTACGGTATTCAGTTATGGGGCACTGCCTCGGCTTCTAACATCGAAAAAATTCAAAGGCGCCAAAATAAACTTCTTCGAATAATCACAGCCGCCCCCTGGTACGTCAAAAACTCAAATATCCACAAGGATCTCAATGTGCCATTAGTAAAAACTATGATAACGAAATATGCAGTAAAATATTTAAAAAGGCTGGAACTGCACCCAAACCCATTAGCACGAAATATTTTAAATTATGGCGGCCACACTCGATTAAGAAGAAGAGACACTGCAGCACTCACCCAATCAGATGAGCGGTAAACACCTACATATGTGAACAGAAACCGTGATGACGAAATCTTTTTTGTCCGGCACTGGCAGGACATAAATCAAATATTAGGTTAAGATTTGATTAATTATTGTTAGTTCATATTTAGTATATGAAGATTCAATAAATAAATACTGAGAAAAAAAAAAAAAAAAAAAAAAAACCATAGGTCATGTAACAGCTCTAAAAATTTTGTTTTTATAAAAATTTCTTAACCCAAAAGAAATGTACACTTATCGTTGTTCATTAAAAAAATAAGCGGGCAGGTGTCTGGTTCTCTTTGCAATTCGGCCCTTTCAGAGAGTAAACTGGTTTAACCTCTATTTTGGAACTTTTGGGGTTTTCGGGAAATATATGCTGCTAAAAATTTCTGATATTTTGGTATATAAAACGTGTTCATATGTCATACTAGAGCCCTAAAATTTAAAATTTTGAGTATTTGCAATAACGTCTTTGTACGGGAGGTACCACGCCCACTTTTCCAATCGCGCCCATATTTTGTGAGAAACTGTGTATTGATAACCGATATGTTTGTACCTAATTTGGGAACTTTAGCTCGTTTCGTACTCCAGATATACAGACATGTATAACGTCTTTGTATGGAAAGTGCCACACCCACTTCTCCAATCCCGCCCATTTTTTTACGAGAGTTTGTGTATTGGCAAGCAACATGTTTGTACTAAATTTGAAAGCCGTAGCTCTTGCCGCTCTCGAGATATGCAGAAAAAAGAATTTAAAAAAACAACAACAACATGGGATTTATGGAAAAAATTAGAGGTAGTCGTGGTTTTTTGCTCATATCTCAGCCATTTATGGACCGATCTTCCTGAATTTCAATAGCAAACAATTCCGGACTATATGTGACATAAATGTATAAAAACCTAGCCTCCATCATATCTGGGGTCTTCGGAAAACCCATTTCAACGGATGGACAGACGGACAACTGGATTTGAGCTTCCCTTCTCATAAGAAGCCAGAATATATATACTTTATATGGTGTTAGGTCAATATTGTAGAAATTACAAACGGAATGACAAAGTTATATATACCCTTTTACCTTCGGTGAAGGGTATAAAAATTATTTGTGCAAGGTCTTGAGTAAATGAGAACCTATAAGATGAAAAATTTTGGCACTTTTTTGTTCTTCAACTGGTAGTTTTTGAATTTTAGTTAATATTGGACCTAGAAACATAAAATTAAGCATGCATTGTTCTGAGGGAATAAGATTCTATAAGGGAGATGTTCTACAACTGGTATTTTTTTTTAATTTCCTTTAATATTGGACCTAGAAACATAAAACTAGACCTGCAATGTCTTGAATGGGTGAGAATCTATAAGAGGGAACTTTTTTGGTCTTCAAATTGTCCTTTTTGCATTTCCGTTAGTATTGGACCTAGAAACATAAAATTAAACATGCATGGCTCTTTGATAATGTGTAAACCTCAAAACGCAAACAACGTAAATTAAACAAAGCAGAAGAAAATAAAATAAATAAAATAATAATTGATTAAAAAAATAGATAGGACTATTAAAAATCAATAAAATAAAGACAATACAACAAGTGGAATATAAAGTTATTTTATAAAGATTGTTTTTTAATAATAAAAATTGATTTATAAAAATAGTCTAATGGCTGAATGCAGTAAATGCAGAACAGCAATTAGATGGGAAACGGGTGTACAATGCATGGGAGTATGCAATAAAGTGTATCATTGTACCATAAAATGTGCCGGCATAGACCAATACTCAGCAAAAATCCTGGATGCAAATAATTTTGTTTGATTTTTATGTGATGACTGTCTCCAATATATACAAAATGTTGATTTGGTATTAAAAGATATTCAAGAAGATGTTAACAAAAACAAACAAAACTTAACGGATTATAAACATGAATTTAAAATGTCTCTTAAAGAAAATGAATGTGAAATAAAAAAACTATTAGAGGCAATAGAAATGAGGTGAGCGATATGAGGATAGGTTAAAAAAACTAGATAGTGCACACAAATCTTTTGAAAAAAACGCTCGGGAAATACAAAAATTATGCGAAAATGTTAATGAATTTGAAAATAAAAATAAGGAAATATGTAACAAAATTGAAGAAAATAATGTGAAAATGTGTAGAGATATAAAAAAAGTAATAACAGAAGCAAACGTCAAACAAAGTAAAATATCTTATGCAGAAACAGTGCAAACCAAAAAAGTGATGCCAGATGTTAACAACAAACGCCATTAATAATTAAACCTAAAGAAAAACAAAATATTGAAAAAACAAAAGGTGAATAAAACAGAAAAGTTAATCCGGTTAATTTAAAAATAGCTAATGTCGAAAATAATAGAAACGGGACAATAGTAATTCAAAGTGAAAATAGCGAAGAAAGGGAGAAAATAAAAACAGCCATAGAAAATAAAATGAGTGATAACTATGTAATTAAAGTGCCTAACCCAACGGAATTTTATATAGACATAACGGACATTTCATTTAAATATTCTGAAGAAGAATTTACTGAGAAGATAAAAAAACAGAATCCGATAACACAGAATAGTGAGATAAAAATTGTAAAGACATTCGATTTTAAAAGAAACAATAGAACAGTATACAATATTAGAATTAAAACAGATAGCGAGCTATATTCAAAATTAATTGGTGCACAGAAAATAAATCTAGGATGGGAAAGATGCAGGGTGTTTGATGGAACTGAGGTAAGCAGGTGTTTTAAGTGCAAAGGATATAACCATAGATTAAGTGAATGTAAAAATCAAGAAATATGTATTTAATGCCATGGAAATCACAAGTCTCAAGAATGTAATAAGGAGCCATTAACTAAATGTATTAACTGTGTAAAGATGAATGAAAAATTGAACATGGGATTAGATGAAAACCATGGAACGTACAATAAAGAGTGTCCAGTTTACCAGAATAAATTGAATATGAAAAAGAGAAGAATGGGGTTGTCAATGTAACAATTAAAAAACACATATATATTATACACAAATGTACAAGGACTAACAAATAATTTTAATCAAGTGGAGATAATAGCTGCAACAGAACAGCCCGAATTTATAATACTGTCGGAAACGCATATGACGGAACATGTAAATGAAGACGAAATTACCCTACATGATTATAACCAATTAATATCGTTGTCTAATTCAACAAGGACTGGAGGTGTAATAATTTATTATAGAAATGAATGGAAAGTTAATAAGATACTTGAAAAGGTTGATAATAGAAAACATTGGATTATAGCCTGTAGAGCACAACGTGGGAACACACAAATTATTTTAGTAGCAACATATAGATCCCCGAGTAGTTCGGAATCTGAATTCTGTGAAGTTTTTCAAGAAACTGTAGAGAACTTGAGTGAGGAAATATATGACATTATAATTACTGGTGACTTTAATATAAACTGGGCCACTAATAATTTTTATAAGAATCGAATCAATAGCGTATTAAATGACAACGGACTTAAGCAAATAGTTAAGGAATATACACGGGTAACAAATACAACAAGAACTATAATTGACTATGTAATAACAAATAACAGCTACAGAATATCAGCACAAAATTGTAATAAAAACAAAATATCAGATCATGAAATAATAAAAATTTTAGTCAAAAATGAAAAAAATTATAACAGAAACGAAAACAACAAAATCACATCTAGGTTTAAATATAATAGAGAACTATTTACGAGAGAACTAAGTGCAATAATCAGATATGAAAAAAATTTAGATGTTAGTCAAAATGTATTGATGTTTGATAACTGCATGGAGCAAACAATAAAAAAAATTACTACAACACAAACAATAAAGAAACAAAATAATGTTAACCAGTGGTTTAATAACGAACTACGTCTAATAAAAGAAGAAAAAATAGTTAAATACCAAATTGCAAAATTTTAAAACAATATCGAAGCATGGAATAATTACAAATCAATAAGAAATTTATACAAAGTAAAAATAGAAAACGAGAAATATAAATACATAAACAACAAAATAAATAAAGCAAAAGATCAAAAACAAATGTGGAGGGAAATCAAAGACCTAGTTATAAAGAAAAGCCAAAATGTGATAAAATCTGTGATATTTGATAACGTAGAATATAAGGAAAATACCCAAATCTCTAGTCATTTTAATAAATACTTTATAAATAGTGTTAAGATAATACGAGATTCAATAGAAAATGTGCAATACACAAATCAAATACGTATGGTTAACTCAAGATTCAAATTCAGTGCAATAACAATGTTAGAACTTAAGAAAATAGTAAAAGAAATAAAAAACAAACCAGACTTCTGCAAAATATCAACGAAAATTATACTTGATAACTGGCATTTAATTGGGGAAAATATTCTGAAAATTGTAAACAAATCAATGGAATCAGGACAATTTCCAGATAATTGGAAAGAAACAATGGTTACACCAATTGAAAAAGTGGCTAAAACAAGAAAATGTGAAGAACTTCGTCCCATAAATACTTTAAAAACTTGTGAAAAAATACTGGAAAAAGTCGTAAAGGAACAGCTGGAAAAATATGTTGAAAAAAATAATTTGTTTTCAAATTATCAATCGGGTTTTAGAAAAAAAATTTTCATGTGAAACAAGGGTCAATTATGTAATAAATCGGTGGAAAAATATAAAAACCAACAGAAAATTATTAGCAATATTTTTAGACTTTAAACTGGCATTTGAAACAATTGATAGACAAATTTTACTACAAAAATTGTATATGTACGGTATCCGGGAAAAAGAACTAGAATGGTTTAAATCATACTTGACAAATAGAAGACAAATAACGAAAGTAAACGGTGTAAAATCAAATGTAATGGATAATGACTACGGTGTTCCACAGGGGTCAATTTTGGGGGCTTTGCTGTTTATAATATATATAAATGATATGCCAAAAATACTTGACAAATGTGAAATTGTGTTATATGCTGATGATACTTTAATATACACAGATGGAGACACTAGTGAGATATGTTATAATAATATGATGAGCGATATAGATAATGTTAACATGTGGTTAAAAAAGAATAAACTAAAGCTAAATGAAAACAAAACAAAAATTATGGAAATAAATATGAACACTGAAAAAGTATTTAAAATTAATAACGAAGTTATAGAAAAAGTAAAAACTATTAAATATCTTGGATATATAATATACGAAGAAATGAAATTCAAAGACCATATAGAAAATTTTTTTTAAAAAAAAATAAGTAAAAAATTGGCTTTTTAAAAGAATAAGAAATAAAATATCTGTGATAACTTCTATTAATATATATAATACAATAATAAAACCTCATTTCGAGTTCGGGTCTACAATAATATATACGTGCTGTAATGAATCCCAAATAGATAGACTTCAAAAGTTACAAAACAAAGCGATGCGAACTATCTTAAAATGTAATAGATATACAAATATACGAACAATGCTTGATACGCTTAAATGGCTCAACATTAAACAGAGACTGACACTAAATACTTTGAATTTTATTCACAAAATTAAGTATGGGAATGCACCTAAATATCTATGTGACCAAATCAAATATGTTGGTGAAGTACAACCTTATGGATTAAGAAATGATAATAACTTCAGACTAAAGAGGGCTAATACAACAGCTGGGCAAAGAAATTTATTCTACAAAGGACTTAAATTATTTAATTCACTATCAAATGAAATAAAAAATGAGATAAATATTAATATATTTAGAAAGCAATGTGTAGTTTTTGTTAAAAGCAATAATAATGTATAAAATTTTATTTATAATGTAAATGTGAAAATTTGAAAGTATTTTGAATACTAATAAAGAATGATAATGATAATGATAATGATTTGTAATCGTCTTGACTGATTGTTCCATTCCTGAAATCGATTGGTTTTCTTTTGATTGTGGAGTGTAGTATTATTATAAAACATAATAATTTGGAAATGTTTTCTTCGACTGATTCTGTTTCTCTATTAGGATCGTGTTTGAGAATTGTTATGTGTTCATTTATTGTATTATGTAAGCGCTCTACATCTGAGTTTGAAGTATGGTTGTTGTTTGAAGTGTAGTGAATTTCGATATTTTGTTTCCTGAGAAATTCTAACTTGTTTCATACGAGAAATTTTACGATGCGAGAAATACAGAAACGAGCTACTGATTAGATAAACCATTACAGGAATTTTATTTACCAAATAAAGTACTAGATAAATGGAAGTATAACTTATTATTTTAAGTTTTTATTTAATTTTCTTAGTTTATTTGAGGTTTTTAATATTATTTTTGTTAAATTACTGTATGGATCTTAACAGTGTGACACATATTGATCTTAATTAAAAGAAAAAGGGTATTATGAGATTATACTGATGTGTGAAACACATATAAATATTTGTTGTAGTATACCTATCGCCTTAGAATCAGTATCTGAGTCAGCTGTCCCGCTGGCTGGTTGTCTGTCCATGTAAACCTTCTGCATAAAGTACAGGTCGCAATTGTTGAGATGACATTTAGTTCAAAAGGTTTTTTTTTTAAATTTTGTGAATCGGCTCATAATTTCAATATACCCCATAAGAAATTTTTTCTTGTGCCCATTAAGCATCTTATAATGTTGGTATTTGGACAACATTTTGCATGAATATTTTTTATTTCAACCTTAATTGTCTTGCAAAATTAATAATGAAATCAGTCTATATTCAACCATGGCTAACATACAAATACCACTCGCGAAAATAGCTTGTAAAGCCATAACTGCCTTATACCTATTGGTATGTGTTGATAAAATAATAGCTACTATGTCATGGCAAAATTTTGTGCTGCTAAGCTTTGGAACGTATGTTATATATAAATCCCCTCCCTTAAATCACTTTAAGACGAAAAAATCTCAAGTAGAGGTAGTTACCTAGATAATTAGGAATATATTATTAGTCTTAACCTCAGAATATCATTTTGTTTATTAGGGACCTAACTAGGGAGCACTCTTAAAAATTTGTCTGTAAATACTTTCTTATTTGTTCTTTTTTTGTATATTTTTGATAATTAAATCTTAGTTTGATATCAGGTGTAATTTCATTTAAATTGGGTAATTTTGCTTCATCTCAAGTGTAGTTTTAAATATTGCTGGTGGTAACGCTGGTCATAAGAGAAATGAATTATTTTAATTGAATTGAGTACTTTAGCTCCAAACACTCGTAGTAATCCTGTAATGTCAATTGATGAAAGTTTGAAAACTTCTTGTCCAACGCTGTAAAAATTGTTAGTGAAGAAACTGACAAATAGAAATGTTCATTCTAAACAAAAATATTTGTATATTTTTCTAATATGCCAAGATTTTCTGAGTGTGAATTGTTTAAGCTTTGTGCAACCAATCGATTATATAACTGGGTGGATATGTGGTTTTTTTCAAGAAGTCGTTTTACTTGTCCCAATTTGTTTTCAAATTTAAAGGCGCTTACATTTTCTCACCTAGCATCACTTGATAGGTGAGTTAGGAAGTGGAACTTGTGTGTAATTGTGGCTTCGCTATAATTGACTGGAACATGCATCACAAAATTTTTTAATATAGCTTGAGCGCACGCATTATGTGCCTTGCATTTTTTTTTATCTAATCAAATGTGCAAAGCCAAACTTAGTTGCAAAAATGAGAATAAAGCCTTTTGTCTAAAATATTTTTCAATATAAAAGGTTCACTATAAAGAAGGAACTTGTGAAATTATGTTGCCTTGTATCGCTAAAATTTCTTTAACCCTCGTGGTCTTCCCTCTTAACCCAGCTCATCTCGGAAATTGTAGTCTTCTTTAATATTAATAACACTATGCTAGTTGAAAAAACAGACAAGCCGGGCAGATGGCGTTTTAACATAATTCGGGTACGCTGAATCCAGTGGTTCCCGCGGTATTTTAAGATTGGCTCTGGTTTTCGAGATATACCGTTATTAAGTTCGCGTAACTCAAAAACGCTTTAGCTTATTGAAAAAACTTAAAAAACCGAAATTCCGCAATAAAATTTCCTTTAAGAAAAGTAAAACTTCTTTCTAATATCCTTAGTCGTTTTAGAAACATAATTTTTTTTTTGGAAAAAAAATTAATTTTTTTATCAAAATTTCTAAATTTTTGTTTTTTAAAAATTCATAAAAAATTAAAATATGCAGCTATATAAAAAACGAAGTTGGAAACAAAACAAGCCATAAATGATTAAAATCTGTTAGCAACTTTTGATTTTATTCACAAAAGTCGACAAATTTTAATTAATTTAAGAATTTCATAAAACGCAATATTTGTATGGGAGCCCCCCTAAGAAGTGGAGTTATGGGGCAAGTATGTCTCGAGAAAATGTTAAGAATAAAAAATTAATTGAGGTCGATCATACATTATATACCACTAGGTACGGCGTCTAAAATTATCTCAAACACAGAGCATTCTCTTGACAAAAAGAGTTAAAAAGAGCTAATATTTTAGAACCAGGTGTACAAATATACGGGGCTATCAGTCGCCATAGACGATTAACGACTTTTTTTAAAATCTATTGAGAATAATTCTATCGCGTATTGTACTGACATGGCGCTTATTCATTGATTATTCCAAAAGTAGCTTAAAAGCAGTTTTGCCACATGTCATTAATTTAAAAAGTCCTATTCCCATAGCACTAAGCACAAATACTAAAGAGACATACGCATCAATGAAAAAAATAATACAGTTAATTAAATATGAAGACCACAAGTGGAAAATATGCGCAGATTTAAAAGGGGTAGCTCATTTAAGAGTCATGCAATCTATACTAAAAATATGTGCTTCATGTGCTTATGGGATTGGGCTTTACGTGAGGAAAGCAGATTGCATAGAAATAATGTTATTGAATTACATCTGTACCGATGGAAAAGATTTTGCTTCCTCCACTCCACACTAAACTGGGTATTGTAAAAAATTTAATAAAAGCATTGAGCCCAGATGGGGCTGCTTTTACCGAATTTTTCCACGATTAAGCGGCATGAAAGTAAAAGAAGGCATGAACTCTAACTACTTTATTAAATTAGATTTATATTTCATATCGTAATGTTTTTATTTTACAGGAACTCTTAATCGACCGAACATTCGTCGTCTTATGAAGGACCATCAATTTGAGGTTGCATTGAATTATATCGAGCTATTGGCCTGGAATTGTGTGAAACCAGTAATAGAAAATGTATTAGGAAATCATCGGCCTGAAAACTGGCGAATTTTAATCAAAAATATGCTAACCGCATTTAAAAACTTAAACGTTAGAATGTCATTGAAAATACATTTTTTGCATTACAATGCCGAAAAATTTAATGAACAATCACCAGCCGAGTCTGATGAACATGGCGAGAGATTTCACCAAGTAACAGCCAGGCTCGAACACTGGTATGTATAGTGGCAAACAACTTAATTCGCTCTTAGGGGATATTTGTTGGAATCTGCAGGAGGAAGAAGAAAAAATTTCTAAATAAAAACTTTAACTTTAACTAATTAACAACAAAAATAAATGTTTTAAAATTTTTAAGTTTGGTTATTATAAAAATAAAAAAATTTCATCTTTTCTGAAAAAATCAAAAGTTGTAGACAGACTATAATCACTTATACCTGGAGCGCCTGAGATGCCCCTAGACGGGCCAAATGTATGACGAGCGCAACTTTTTTTTCCTTCCAATCATTTGTTTCTAAGGCCTAGGATCACTCCTAGGGGGATAAAATGTATGACCGACCTCCAATGTTTTTTGTTCTTAACATTTTCTTAAAACATAGTTGCCATATATCTCCACCCCTTAGGGAGGCTCCCATACAAATATGGCCGTTTAATGAAATTCTTAAATTTGGCCCTTACAGTACCTAGGATGCCCCTAGATGGGTCAAATATATGACCAACCCCACTTTATTTTTCATCTCAATCATTTATTTCTAACATACCCACCCGCTATCTCCATTCCTTAAGGGGGCTTCCATACAAAATGTTCAATGCAGACTAGAAATATATTGAAGAAGTACTATAAATGTATGAATGACCTCAATTATTTTTTTGGTCTTAACATTTTCTCAAATTATATGTTCCGTTTATCATCATTCCTTAGGGGGGCGTTTTATGGAATTCTTAAATTAATTAAAATTTGCCGACTTTTGTGAATAAAATCAAAAGTTGCGGCTTCGTTTTTTATATGTCTGCAAAAAATTAGAAGCCTAGCTGCATTTTTGAATTTTTTATGAATTTTTAAAAAACAAAAATTTCGAAATTTTGATAAAAAAATTATTTTTTTTACCAAAAAAAAAATAATGTTTCTAAAACGACTACGGATATTAAAAAGAAGTTTTACTTTTCTTAAAGGAAATTTTATTGCGGAATTTCGCTTTTTTAAGTTTTTTCAATTAGCTAAAGGGTTTTTGAGTTACGCGAGCATATGTTGTGCAACCTCCTCCATTTTGGAAATAACGGTATATCTCGAAAACCAGAGCTAATCTTAAAAAACCGCGGGCACCACTGGATTCAGCGTACCCGAATTATGTTAAAACGCCAGGTACCCAGCTTGTCACGAAAAAAGTGTAAATTTCATGCACAGTGTAATCGACGTTTCATGACTTTCACTAGAACTTGAACATTCAATATTATTTTCCTCAATTTGGCTGTTATTAGGAACACCAGCTTCATTAGAACTTGCACATTCAAGATTATTTTGAGCAATAAGAACATCAGCACTGAAATCTTCCTCTAATTCACTGTTTTTTGTTTTTATTATTTAACAGAAGATCAAAACCTTTATTTTTTTGTCTTCTAACACTTTTTTTTATATTTATAAGGCATTATTTATATTTTATTTATTATAATATATTTATTTATTTAATTATAACCAATTGTTTTATTATTTTACAATTGCACGTACACTCACTACAAAAATTTATAACTTAATTTACACGCAAAACACTTTCAATATATACTCAAAAAAATTGTTGTCGCATGCCTTAGAAACAGTTGTTGTACTTTATAAACCTTTGTTTATAATAAGAGTTTCTCAAGAATTGTTAAAAACTGCTGGTGAATTCATATTTTATAAACATAAATATAACTAATATTAAGAAAAGCTTAGAAGACACTGTTAATATAAGCTTATTCTCAAATTGTATTGTAGCTTAATTACAACATGGTATGTTGAGCTATTATAAGAATACTGCCCTAAAAACATTACAAACTTAAAATTAAATATCCCACGATCAGTTTTATGATTTTTCAAACCAGACTGATTTCGAATGTACATATCGTCTGTTTTTACTAACTGACCTAACTGAAATTTTTTTAAACCAACTGCAAAGTATTTAAAATAAAAATATTTGTCTTTTTCTTTATTTAACACATAACAAAAGGTGTTATACTACATAACAAATAATGCATTAACCCAATTTCATTCCTATTTTGGCTAGGAAATGACTACATTTAAGACATAAAAACATTAAAAGTGCTCTCGTGTAAAATTTGTTAAATGTTAGTAAGGTCGGTTAGTTAAAACAGCGACGGTGTCAATAATGACCAAAAAAATGTTTGACTTACATATACAAGATTATCATATTTTGAACACATGTCAATCGCTGTATGGATTTTTTTTCATCACCTAATTTAAAACAAAAGAAAGGTGCATCGGCTCAGATAAAACTTAACACCAATTGCTTCTACAAAGCTTGTACGTCTAACTATCTATAACACACACCTCCTTATCCGAAAATATATATGTAAAAATATATATATAAATAAATAAATATATATGTATATGTATATCATTAATTCTTTATTATTAAGTAACCAAATTTGAAACACCAATTACATCTATAAAAATATTAATAATATAAATAATACACAATTTAATTAGTTAGTTTTAATGTCCAATAAATTTTTTCATCACCTAATTCAAAACAAAAAGAAAGGCTTATCAATAATATTTTCCAGTTGCTTCCACAAGGTTTGTATTTCTATCTATTTTTATGTCTGTTTATCTATCTACACACAACAATTTTTTTTTTCATATACACTCGATCACTACAACAAACCAAACAACAACAACATATACCATCCCAGCGGGAACACTCAGAAGACCTTCTTACTTCAGTCCATATTTAAGGCTCCCACAGAGGGAGCATTATGCTTTTTATTTAAAGCAGCAAAAATTTTGCCTACCCATTAGTTTTTTTAACATATACCACAGAGGGAGCAAAATGCTTTTTATTTAAAGCAGCAAAAATTCTGCCTACCCATTAGTTTTTTTTCCAATGTATTTTTTCATAAGGAGGAGTTTTGAATATAAATAAAATAAAGAATTTTTTGAGTAGTTTTAAATATAAAATAGAGTAGTATTAATGCCCGCAATTTCAACTAACAGATATCTGGTCGTGTTCGTACCTAACAGTTATTTTTACTTATCCATTAACAATTTTTTGTCAATTTCAACGTTTAATTGGCCCACGTGAATTAACTATCGAAAATCAATGGTTTAAAATACACTACACTTTACCCCGTAGGTAAGAAATAGGTTTTAAAATACGTCACACAATAGATATCTATACACAGCTAGATATCTATTTGTAGAAATTACGGGCATTAGTTGATCATATACATATTTTCTTCAATGAAGAGAAATTTAAAAAATTCTGTAATATGTTTAAATCAGAGTCCGCCAAAACACCGCACATGTGCAAATGCTCTCACGCTAATGAAAAGAGCATAAGAAGATAATTTGTATTTTTATTTCTCTTATTACTAGACAACACTTAACAAAATGTTCTATATAGAATGGGAGAATGCTCTTTTATTGACTGATGTTGTAATAAAAATAAAAATTTTATGAAACGGACTTTCATACAAAATCCGTTTCATAAGCCCTTTATTGACCTGTTTTATTTTTTATAACTTTGGCGGATTATGTTTAAATATTAAAAACTACATATTCTACATAGAATATGTATATTAGGGTGGGTCAAAAAAAATGTTTTTCTCGTAACGACTTCTTCTAATAGCTCAAATATGTTGTATATATGTCTGCATTAGACCCCTGTAAAATATTATTTATTTATTTTTAGTGTAAGAGCCCGCGCTTTGATCTTCATTTTGTTAAATGTGTTATATAATAGCAATAGCATTGCATTGTAGAAGATATTAATCGAAAATGTAGAAGATATTAATGATAATGTTTAATCAACTTACGAATATCTTACGAAATACTATGATTGGAATAGAGGGCAACTAAAAACAGCAAGGAATACTACCAAAGAACCATCGTTTTAAGATATTGCAAAAGCTCAAAGGATAGAATGCGTTTGGAGAAAATCGTCTCTTCCTACAGTGCCAAATACAATAGTCATACAAGTAAAAAACGGTTATCATATAAATTCCAAAAATCTCATAATGTCGTTGAAAAAAATGTACGTTTATTAGAAAAAAAATTTTCTCCGACGTAGCAGAGTTTTATTTCATATTTTTTCCTGTAGATGTAAACAAATTGAGCTTTTTTGATGTCCAAGGCAATATAAGGTACCCAAAGAAGAACAGGAGTTTTTGAGTGAGATGCGAGGGTGAGAAAGATGTGTATTGGAGGAGTAGGTCGAGTTCGAGTAAATTAAAATCTGTAAGGGGGATTTTTGGTACTTTTTCTTTCTCTAACTGTTACTTTTTTAATTAAAGTAGTACTCTTTTAATTTAATACTTATTGTTGTTCATTTAATAAAAAAAGAGAACGGGTGTCTGAAGCTTTTTGCAAATTCGGCTATTTTACTTTTTTGTCCCGCATATATCGTTTAAATCAACGCACATAGAAGTAAACATTATCTAAAATTCGTAACTTATCTAAAAAATGCAAATGCAAATTTGGTACTTTTTCGGAATTCGAACGTACCTAATTTTGTTTCTTTTTCCAAGATATTTTTTCTCCATCTATTTCTCTTTCATCGCACAGCCTAAACGCCTGAAGCTATAAACTTGACATTTGGACCGGAGGCAGGCCTCTCGCCAAAGCGATCACGCTTACCTCATATCTGCTTATTGTTGTTCAATAGAAAAAAAGCCGGAAAAAGACGGAAATTCGCTAACCTCATATCTGCTAATCTAAAAAATACACAAAAAAATGTAATGCCTATTATTGTTCATTAAAAAATAAGCGGATAGGTGTCTAGCATTTTTTTGAAGTAAGGAGCAAACGGGTAAAACCTGTATTTTGAAACTTTTTTGTTACGCCATCTTTTAAACCAATAAACATAGAAATAAAAATTATATTACTCATCTAAAAAATAGAAATTTGGTACTTTTTCGAAATTCGATCCCTAAAGGGGTGAAAATCATTCGTAATTTTGTTACTTTTTTAAAAATACTTTTCTTCATCTATCTATATAATATGAAATTGTAACGTTACTGACTGCTTCATTATCCTACTCCACTTATCCTAAACTCCAGAAGCTAAAAAGTTGATATTTGGACTTGAGGATGGGCTCTCGCTAAATCGATCCCACTTGCCTCATATGCCTCTTAAAAGGACACCAATAAAATTTAGTACTTATTGTTGTTCAATAAAAAAACTTAGCGGACAGGTGCCTGGTACTTTTTTGAAGTTCGGCCTTTTTGGGGAGTAAACGGGCAAAACCAGTATTTTAAAACTTTTTTGCTATGCCATCTATTTTTAAACCAATAAACATTAAAATAAAAAATATATCACACAAGTAACTTGTCTAAAAATATAAATACAAATTTGATGCGTTTCGAAATATGAACGTTAAGGGGTGAAAATTGTACCTAATTCTGTTAATTTTTTTTTAAACATTTTTCTTCATCTATAAAATTGTAAAGTTACTGACTGATTCATCATCGCACGACTAAACGACTGAAGCTAAAATGTTCAAATTTGCCCGGGAGGTTGGCCTCCCGTGAAATCGATTCCTTAGGACAGGAGTTTTGTAAATTTTTATGGTAAGAGGGTAAAAACGGCTAAATTCCCTAACCTCATGTTCATTAAAAAAATAAGTGGTTAGGTGTCTGGTACTCTATTTCTTCCAATAAGCCAATAAATTTGAATTACTTTTAGTTTCATTTGTGTTAGTTTTACTTCCATATGGCATTTCCATGTTAAACGCCGATCTAGATGAATACCGAGATATTTTACATGCGATTGCTGGGGCACTAATTGATTATTGATTTTAATAGGGGGGACATGACTCCCGACGCAAGTTGAATGTTATATGTACGCATTTTGCTCATTGACCTCTATCCTCCATTGTTTTAACCACTTTTCCAGTTCAAATATATGATCCTGCAAGTACCGCGATGCTTCATGACAGTTTTCGTGTACGCTTTCGCGTTTCGAAATATGAACGTTTAAGGGGTGAAAATTGTACCTAATTCTGTTAATTTTTTTTTTTTTAACATTTTTCTTCATCTATAAAATTGTAAAGTTACTGACTGATTGATTCATCATCACACGACTAAACGCGTGAAGCTAAAATGTTCAAATTAGCCCGGGAGGTTGGCCTCCCGTGAAATCGATTTCCTAGGACAGGAGTTTTGTAAATTTTTATGTTAAGAGGGTAAAAAGGTAAAAACGCCTAAATTCCCTAACCTCATGTTCATTAAAAAAATAAGTGGTTAGATGTCTGGTACTCTTTTGAAATTCTACTCTTCTGGGTAAACGGGTAACACCTGTATTTTAAAACTTTTTTTGCCACGACATCTATGTATTAAACCAATAAACATTGAAATAAAAAAATATCACATTCGTAACGTACGAGTGTCTTTAATAAATTCGTCCTCTGTAAGACCCACTGACAAATCTGCATCTATGAAATGTAGAAATTGTATGATTATTTTCGTTTAGTTAAAATGTTTTATTAAACTTACATCTTATTGTTTTTGTTGTGCTTAGATTTCGTACACTTTTCTTGTTGTCAGTACCTTTCCAGCATAGCTGATTACCTAATTCATCCGTTCATAATTTTCTCCAACTATTTTTTGTAAAATTTGGCGTCTTTGCAACCAATGTCAGTACATTTTCCTGAAAAAAGGGATAAGAAAAACTTTTGTTTTCATATACATAATTTATAGGATAGAATAGAACTTACAAAGTAGCAAAGTTTTCGCCGTTTTCTAGGCGTGTTTCAAAATTAAGAAACAATTCCATTTCTTTGAATGGCTGTGCAGGCATTACGATTGGTTTTATTTTAACACTTTCTTTTTTCAGCTCCTGCAACTCTTTGCGCAAAGTTAGCACTTCATTTGTCAGTCTAGTCAACATTAGCTGAATTGCTGCAACCACTTGACTGGCTATTTCTGAAATTTAATTTAAAAAATTCATTACACAATTATATTTATTGTATATATTTCCTATAAATTAACTATTACCTTCAGAATTTGGTAACTGCGTGTGTATGACATTATGCTGGGATTCTATTGTTGTTATGCTTCCATGAGATAGGCTATTGCTCTGCGGATTTGTGAAATAGTTGTTGAAGTCTTCAGACGTGGTGAATGAGTGGTTAAAACCATTTAACAACTACACAAGGTAAACTCGTTGTTACAACAAGACAAAAACAACACGGAAAATTGTTTTTGTATTTTGTGCTGCTAGGCTGAGAAACGTAGGTTATATATAAATCCCCTCCCTTAAATTACTTTAAGACGAAAAAATCTCAAATTGAGGTAGTTACCTAGATAATTAAGAATATATTATTAGTTTTTACCTCATAACATAATTTTGTTTAATAGGGACCTAACTAGGGAGCACTCTTGAAAATTTGTCGGTAAATACTTT
This sequence comes from Pollenia amentaria, assembly GCA_943735925.1. Lineage (NCBI taxonomy): Eukaryota > Metazoa > Arthropoda > Insecta > Diptera > Polleniidae > Pollenia > Pollenia amentaria. The sequence continues at coordinate 89,248,183 of OX031007.1, read as the reverse complement.
CTTATTTCTTCTTTTTTGTATTTTTTTTTTTTTTTTGATAATTAAATGTTAGTTTGATTTTTAAATTGGGTAATTTTGCTTCATCTCAAGTGTAGTTTTAAATATTGCTGGTGGTAACGGTGGTCATAAGAGAAATTAATCATTTTTATTAAATTGTGTACTTTTGCTCCAAACACTCGTAGTAATCCTGTAATGTTAATAAAGGGAAATTAAATTACTTACTTTAGCTTTTTGTTTCAAAAACTGGCAATTTTTTAATTATCGTTAATATTGGACATAGAAAAAAAACTTCAACATGTAATGTCCTGAGTAGATAAGAACCTATGAGGGTACTTTTTTGGCTTTTTTTGCTCTTCAACTGGTACTTTTTGAATTTCCGTTAGTATAAGCCCCAGAAACATAAAATTAAACATGCAATGTCCTGAATGAATGAGAATTTGTTAGAGGGATCTTTTTGGTACTTTTTCTTTCTTTAACTGGTACTTTTTTAATTTTCGTTAATATTAGACCTATTAACATAAAATTAAACATTCAAAGTCCTGAGTGAATGAGAATTTGCAAGAGGGATTTTTTTGGTACTTTTTCGTTCTTTAACTGGTACTTTTTTAATATTCGTTAACATTGGACCTATGAACATCAAATTAAGCCTGCATGGTCCTGAGTGAATGAGAATTTGTAAGAGGGCTTTTTGGTACTTTTTTGTTCTTTAACTGGTAGTAGTTGAATTTCCGTTAGTATTGGACCTAGACATATTAAATTCAACATTAAATGTCCTAAGTGGACAATAATCTATAAGAGGGAAATTTGTGGTACTTCTTTGTTTTTTAACTGGTATTTTTTGAATTTTCGTAAGTATTGGCCCTAGAAATATAAAATTGAACATCCAATGTCCTGAGTAAATGAGAATCTTTAAGAGGGGCTTTTTGGTCTTTAACTGGTACTATTTGAATTTCCGTTAGTATTGAACCTTGAATTATAAAATTCCACATTAAATGTCCTAAGTGGACAAGAATCTATAAGAGAGCTCTTTTTGGTGCTTTCTCGTTTTTTAACTGGTACCTTTTTATTTTCGTTTATATTGGATCTACAAACATTGAATTAAGCATGCAATGCCCTAAGTGAATGAGAATCTGTAAGAGTGGTTTTTTTGAAACTTCTTCGTACTGTATTGCTTACCAACAGTTACTTATTGGATTTTTTTGTTAGTATTGCATCTACAAACATAAAATTAAAAGCATTGCGTCTGTAAGAGGCGCTTTTTGTTACTTTTTTCTGCTTTACCTGGTACTTTTTGATTTGCTGTTAATATTGGACCTAGAAACATAAAATTAAACATGCAAGTTCCTGAGTAAATGAAAATTTGTAAGGGGGATTTTTGGTACTTCTTTTTTCTCTAACTAAAACATAAAATTAAACATGCAAGTTCCTGAGTAAATGAAAATTTGTAAGGGGGATTTTTGGTACTTCTTTTTTCTCTAACTGGTATGTAAAACGTGCTTATATGTCATACTAGAGCCCTAAAATTTAAAATTTTTAGTATTTTCAATAATGTCTTTGTAGAGAGATTGTTTATTGGCAAGCAACATGTTTGTACCAAATTTGAAAGCCGTAACTCTTGCCGCTCTCGAGATATGCAGAAGAAAATAATATAGAAAACAACAACAACATGGGATTCCGGACTATATGTGACATAAATGTATATTAACCTAGCCTTCATCATATCTGGGGTCTTCGGAAAACCCATTTCAACGGACGGACAGACGGACAACCGAATTTGAACTTCCCTTCTCATAAGAAGCCAGAATGTATACACTTTATATGGTCTTAGATCAATATTGTAGAAATTACAAACGGAATGACAAAGTTATATATACCCTTTTACCTTCGGTGAAGGGTATAAAAAGCAATGCGTCTGTAAGAGGCGCTTTTTGGTACTATTTGTGCTTTTCCTGGTACTTTTTGATTTGCTGTGAATATTGGACCTAGAAACATAAAATTAAACATGCAAGTTTCTGAGTAAATGAAAATTTGTAAGGGGTATTTTTGGTACTTCTTTTTTCTCTAACTGGTACTTTTTTAATTAAGGTATTACTCTTTTAATTTAATTCTTATTGTTGTTCATTAAATAAAAAAAAAGAGAACAGCTGTCTGGTGCTATTTGGAAATTCGGCTCTTTTAGGGAGTAAAATCTTAAAACCTGTATTTTGGTACTTTTTTGTTCCCCATCTATTGTTAAATCAACGCACATAGAAATACACATTATCTAAAATTCGTAACTTGTCTAAAAAAATGCAAATATGGTACTTTTTCGGAATTCGAACGTTTGAGGGGTGAAAATCGTACCTAATTTTGTTACTTTTTCCAAGATATTTTTCTCCATCTATTTATCTTTCATCACACAGCCTAAACGCCTGAAGCTATAAATTTGACATTTGGACCGGGGGCAGGCCTCTCGCCAAAGCGATCACGCTTACCTCACATCTGCTTATTGTTGTTCAATAGAAAAAAAGGCGGTAAAAACGGAAATTCGCTAACCTCATATCTGCTAAACTAAAAGAGACACACAAAAATGTATTACCTATTATTTTTCATTAAAAATAATAGGACAGGTGTCTAGCATTTTTTTGAAGTAAGGAGTCAACGGGTGAAACCTGTATTTTTAAACTTTTTTGTTACGCCATCTATATCTTAAACCAATAAACACAGAAATAAAAATTATATTACTCATCTAAAAAATACAAATACATATTAGGTATTTTTTCGGAATTTGATCCCTAAAGGGTTGAAAATCGTTCCTAATTTTGTTACTTTTTTAAAAACATTTTTCTTCATCTATCTATATAATATGAAATTTTAATGTTACTGACTGCTTCATTATCCTACTCCACTTATCCTAAACTCCAGAAGCTAAAAAGTTGATACTTGGACCGGAGGATGGGCTCTCGCTAAATCGATCCCACTTGCCTCATATGCCGCTTAAAAGGACACCAATAAAATTTAGTACTTATTTTTGTTCCATAAAAAAACTTAGCGGACAGGTGCCTGGTACTTTTTTGAAGTTCGGCCTTTTTGGGGAGTAAACGGGTAAAACCAGTATTTTAAAACTTTTTTGCTATGCCATCTATTTTTAAACCAATAAACATTAAAATAAAAAATATATCAAATAAGTAACTTGTCTAAAAATATAAATACAAATTTGATGCGTTTCGAAATATGAACGTTAAGGGGTGAAAATTGTACCTAATTCTGTTAATTTTTTTTTAAACATTTTTCTTCATCTATAAAATTGTAAAGTTACTGACTGATTCATCATCGCACGACTAAACGACTGAAGCTAAAATGTTCAAATTTGCCCGGGAGGTTGGCCTCCCGTGAAATCGATTCCTTAGGACAGGAGTTTTGTAAATTTTTATGGTAAGAGGGTAAAAACGGCTAAATTCCCTAACCTCATGTTCATTAAAAAAATAAGTGGTTAGGTGTCTGGTACTCTATTTCTTCCAATAAGCCAATAAATTTGAATTACTTTTAGTTTCATTTGTGTTAGTTTTACTTCCATATGGCATTTCCATGTTAAACGCCGATCTAGATGAATACCGAGATATTTTACATGCGATTGCTGGGGCACTAATTGATTATTGATTTTAATAGGGGGGACATGACTCCCGACGCAAGTTGAATGTTATATGTACGCATTTTGCTCATTGACCTCTATCCTCCATTGTTTTAACCACTTTTCCAGTTCAAATATATGATCCTGCAAGTACCGCGATGCTTCATGACAGTTTTCGTGTACGCTTTCGCGTTTCGAAATATGAACGTTTAAGGGGTGAAAATTGTACCTAATTCTGTTAATTTTTTTTTTTTTAACATTTTTCTTCATCTATAAAATTGTAAAGTTACTGACTGATTGATTCATCATCACACGACTAAACGCGTGAAGCTAAAATGTTCAAATTAGCCCGGGAGGTTGGCCTCCCGTGAAATCGATTTCCTAGGACAGGAGTTTTGTAAATTTTTATGTTAAGAGGGTAAAAAGGTAAAAACGCCTAAATTCCCTAACCTCATGTTCATTAAAAAAATAAGTGGTTAGATGTCTGGTACTCTTTTGAAATTCTACTCTTCTGGGTAAACGGGTAACACCTGTATTTTAAAACTTTTTTTGCCACGACATCTATGTATTAAACCAATAAACATTGAAATAAAAAAATATCACATTCGTAACGTACGAGTGTCTTTAATAAATTCGTCCTCTGTAAGACCCACTGACAAATCTGCATCTATGAAATGTAGAAATTGTATGATTATTTCCGTTTAGTTAAAATGTTTTATTAAACTTACATCTTATTGTTTTTGTTGTGCTTAGATTTCGTACACTTTTCTTGTTGTCAGTACCTTTCCAGCATAGCTGATTACCTAATTCATCCGTTCATAATTTTCTCCAACTATTTTTTGTAAAATTTGGCGTCTTTGCAACCAATGTCAGTACATTTTCCTGAAAAAAGGGATAAGAAAAACTTTTGTTTTCATATACATAATTTATAGGATAGAATAGAACTTACAAAGTAGCAAAGTTTTCGCCGTTTTCTTGTAGGCGTGTTTCAAAATTAAGAAACAATTCCATTTCTTTGAATGGCTGTGCAGGCATTACGATTGGTTTTATTTTAACACTTTCTTTTTTCAGCTCCTGCAACTCTTTGCGCAAAGTTAGCACTTCATTTGTCAGTCTAGTCAACATTAGCTGAATTGCTGCAACCACTTGACTGGCTATTTCTGAAATTTAATTTAAAAAATTCATTACACAATTATATTTATTGTATATATTTCCTATAAATTAACTATTACCTTCAGAATTTGGTAACTGCGTGTGTATGACATTATGCTGGGATTCTATTGTTGTTATGCTTCCATGAGATAGACTATTGCTCTGCGGATTTGTGAAATAGTTGTTGAAGTCTTCAGACGTGGTGAATGAGTGGTTAAAACCATTTAACAACTACACAAGGTAAACTCGTTGTTACAACAAGACAAAAACAACACGGAAAATTGTTTTTGTATTTTGTGCTGCTAGGCTGAGAAACGTAGGTTATATATAAATCCCCTCCCTTAAATTACTTTAAGACGAAAAAATCTCAAATTGAGGTAGTTACCTAGATAATTAAGAATATATTATTAGTTTTTACCTCATAACATAATTTTGTTTAATAGGGACCTAACTAGGGAGCACTCTTGAAAATTTGTCGGTAAATACTTTCTTATTTCTTCTTTTTTGTATTTTTTTTTTTTTTTGATAATTAAATGTTAGTTTGATTTTTAAATTGGGTAATTTTGCTTCATCTCAAGTGTAGTTTTAAATATTGCTGGTGGTAACGGTGGTCATAAGAGAAATTAATCATTTTTATTAAATTGTGTACTTTTGCTCCAAACACTCGTAGTAATCCTGTAATGTTAATAAAGGGAAATTAAATTACTTACTTTAGCTTTTTGTTTCAAAAACTGGCAATTTTTTAATTATCGTTAATATTGGACATAGAAAAAAAACTTCAACATGTAATGTCCTGAGTAGATAAGAACCTATGAGGGTACTTTTTTGGCTTTTTTTGCTCTTCAACTGGTACTTTTTGAATTTCCGTTAGTATAAGCCCCAGAAACATAAAATTAAACATGCAATGTCCTGAATGAATGAGAATTTGTTAGAGGGATCTTTTTGGTACTTTTTCTTTCTTTAACTGGTACTTTTTTAATTTTCGTTAATATTAGACCTATTAACATAAAATTAAACATTCAAAGTCCTGAGTGAATGAGAATTTGCAAGAGGGATTTTTTTGGTACTTTTTCGTTCTTTAACTGGTACTTTTTTAATATTCGTTAACATTGGACCTATGAACATCAAATTAAGCCTGCATGGTCCTGAGTGAATGAGAATTTGTAAGAGGGCTTTTTGGTACTTTTTTGTTCTTTAACTGGTAGTAGTTGAATTTCCGTTAGTATTGGACCTAGACATATTAAATTCAACATTAAATGTCCTAAGTGGACAATAATCTATAAGAGGGAAATTTGTGGTACTTCTTTGTTTTTTAACTGGTATTTTTTGAATTTTCGTAAGTATTGGCCCTAGAAATATAAAATTGAACATCCAATGTCCTGAGTAAATGAGAATCTTTAAGAGGGGCTTTTTGGTCTTTAACTGGTACTATTTGAATTTCCGTTAGTATTGAACCTTGAATTATAAAATTCCACATTAAATGTCCTAAGTGGACAAGAATCTATAAGAGAGCTCTTTTTGGTGCTTTCTCGTTTTTTAACTGGTACCTTTTTATTTTCGTTTATATTGGATCTACAAACATTGAATTAAGCATGCAATGCCCTAAGTGAATGAGAATCTGTAAGAGTGGTTTTTTTGAAACTTCTTCGTACTGTATTGCTTACCAACAGTTACTTATTGGATTTTTTTGTTAGTATTGCATCTACAAACATAAAATTAAAAGCATTGCGTCTGTAAGAGGCGCTTTTTGTTACTTTTTTCTGCTTTACCTGGTACTTTTTGATTTGCTGTTAATATTGGACCTAGAAACATAAAATTAAACATGCAAGTTCCTGAGTAAATGAAAATTTGTAAGGGGGATTTTTGGTACTTCTTTTTTCTCTAACTAAAACATAAAATTAAACATGCAAGTTCCTGAGTAAATGAAAATTTGTAAGGGGGATTTTTGGTACTTCTTTTTTCTCTAACTGGTATGTAAAACGTGCTTATATGTCATACTAGAGCCCTAAAATTTAAAATTTTTAGTATTTTCAATAATGTCTTTGTAGAGAGATTGTTTATTGGCAAGCAACATGTTTGTACCAAATTTGAAAGCCGTAACTCTTGCCGCTCTCGAGATATGCAGAAGAAAATAATATAGAAAACAACAACAACATGGGATTCCGGACTATATGTGACATAAATGTATATTAACCTAGCCTTCATCATATCTGGGGTCTTCGGAAAACCCATTTCAACGGACGGACAGACGGACAACCGAATTTGAACTTCCCTTCTCATAAGAAGCCAGAATGTATACACTTTATATGGTCTTAGATCAATATTGTAGAAATTACAAACGGAATGACAAAGTTATATATACCCTTTTACCTTCGGTGAAGGGTATAAAAAGCAATGCGTCTGTAAGAGGCGCTTTTTGGTACTATTTGTGCTTTTCCTGGTACTTTTTGATTTGCTGTGAATATTGGACCTAGAAACATAAAATTAAACATGCAAGTTTCTGAGTAAATGAAAATTTGTAAGGGGTATTTTTGGTACTTCTTTTTTCTCTAACTGGTACTTTTTTAATTAAGGTATTACTCTTTTAATTTAATTCTTATTGTTGTTCATTAAATAAAAAAAAAGAGAACAGCTGTCTGGTGCTATTTGGAAATTCGGCTCTTTTAGGGAGTAAAATCTTAAAACCTGTATTTTGGTACTTTTTTGTTCCCCATCTATTGTTAAATCAACGCACATAGAAATACACATTATCTAAAATTCGTAACTTGTCTAAAAAAATGCAAATATGGTACTTTTTCGGAATTCGAACGTTTGAGGGGTGAAAATCGTACCTAATTTTGTTACTTTTTCCAAGATATTTTTCTCCATCTATTTATCTTTCATCACACAGCCTAAACGCCTGAAGCTATAAATTTGACATTTGGACCGGGGGCAGGCCTCTCGCCAAAGCGATCACGCTTACCTCACATCTGCTTATTGTTGTTCAATAGAAAAAAAGGCGGTAAAAACGGAAATTCGCTAACCTCATATCTGCTAAACTAAAAGAGACACACAAAAATGTATTACCTATTATTTTTCATTAAAAATAATAGGACAGGTGTCTAGCATTTTTTTGAAGTAAGGAGTCAACGGGTGAAACCTGTATTTTTAAACTTTTTTGTTACGCCATCTATATCTTAAACCAATAAACACAGAAATAAAAATTATATTACTCATCTAAAAAATACAAATACATATTAGGTATTTTTTCGGAATTTGATCCCTAAAGGGTTGAAAATCGTTCCTAATTTTGTTACTTTTTTAAAAACATTTTTCTTCATCTATCTATATAATATGAAATTTTAATGTTACTGACTGCTTCATTATCCTACTCCACTTATCCTAAACTCCAGAAGCTAAAAAGTTGATACTTGGACCGGAGGATGGGCTCTCGCTAAATCGATCCCACTTGCCTCATATGCCGCTTAAAAGGACACCAATAAAATTTAGTACTTATTTTTGTTCCATAAAAAAACTTAGCGGACAGGTGCCTGGTACTTTTTTGAAGTTCGGCCTTTTTGGGGAGTAAACGGGTAAAACCAGTATTTTAAAACTTTTTTGCTATGCCATCTATTTTTAAACCAATAAACATTAAAATAAAAAATATATCAAATAAGTAACTTGTCTAAAAATATAAATACAAATTTGATGCGTTTCGAAATATGAACGTTAAGGGGTGAAAATTGTACCTAATTCTGTTAATTTTTTTTTAAACATTTTTCTTCATCTATAAAATTGTAAAGTTACTGACTGATTCATCATCGCACGACTAAACGACTGAAGCTAAAATGTTCAAATTTGCCCGGGAGGTTGGCCTCCCGTGAAATCGATTCCTTAGGACAGGAGTTTTGTAAATTTTTATGGTAAGAGGGTAAAAACGGCTAAATTCCCTAACCTCATGTTCATTAAAAAAATAAGTGGTTAGGTGTCTGGTACTCTATTTCTTCCAATAAGCCAATAAATTTGAATTACTTTTAGTTTCATTTGTGTTAGTTTTACTTCCATATGGCATTTCCATGTTAAACGCCGATCTAGATGAATACCGAGATATTTTACATGCGATTGCTGGGGCACTAATTGATTATTGATTTTAATAGGGGGGACATGACTCCCGACGCAAGTTGAATGTTATATGTACGCATTTTGCTCATTGACCTCTATCCTCCATTGTTTTAACCACTTTTCCAGTTCAAATATATGATCCTGCAAGTACCGCGATGCTTCATGACAGTTTTCGTGTACGCTTTCGCGTTTCGAAATATGAACGTTTAAGGGGTGAAAATTGTACCTAATTCTGTTAATTTTTTTTTTTTTAACATTTTTCTTCATCTATAAAATTGTAAAGTTACTGACTGATTGATTCATCATCACACGACTAAACGCGTGAAGCTAAAATGTTCAAATTAGCCCGGGAGGTTGGCCTCCCGTGAAATCGATTTCCTAGGACAGGAGTTTTGTAAATTTTTATGTTAAGAGGGTAAAAAGGTAAAAACGCCTAAATTCCCTAACCTCATGTTCATTAAAAAAATAAGTGGTTAGATGTCTGGTACTCTTTTGAAATTCTACTCTTCTGGGTAAACGGGTAACACCTGTATTTTAAAACTTTTTTTGCCACGACATCTATGTATTAAACCAATAAACATTGAAATAAAAAAATATCACATTCGTAACGTACGAGTGTCTTTAATAAATTCGTCCTCTGTAAGACCCACTGACAAATCTGCATCTATGAAATGTAGAAATTGTATGATTATTTTCGTTTAGTTAAAATGTTTTATTAAACTTACATCTTATTGTTTTTGTTGTGCTTAGATTTCGTACACTTTTCTTGTTGTCAGTACCTTTCCAGCATAGCTGATTACCTAATTCATCCGTTCATAATTTTCTCCAACTATTTTTTGTAAAATTTGGCGTCTTTGCAACCAATGTCAGTACATTTTCCTGAAAAAAGGGATAAGAAAAACTTTTGTTTTCATATACATAATTTATAGGATAGAATAGAACTTACAAAGTAGCAAAGTTTTCGCCGTTTTCTTGTAGGCGTGTTTCAAAATTAAGAAACAATTCCATTTCTTTGAATGGCTGTGCAGGCATTACGATTGGTTTTATTTTAACACTTTCTTTTTTCAGCTCCTGCAACTCTTTGCGCAAAGTTAGCACTTCATTTGTCAGTCTAGTCAACATTAGCTGAATTGCTGCAACCACTTGACTGGCTATTTCTGAAATTTAATTTAAAAAATTCATTACACAATTATATTTATTGTATATATTTCCTATAAATTAACTATTACCTTCAGAATTTGGTAACTGCGTGTGTATGACATTATGCTGGGATTCTATTGTTGTTATGCTTCCATGAGATAGACTATTGCTCTGCGGATTTGTGAAATAGTTGTTGAAGTCTTCAGACGTGGTGAATGAGTGGTTAAAACCATTTAACAACTACACAAGGTAAACTCGTTGTTACAACAAGACAAAAACAACACGGAAAATTGTTTTTGTATTTTGTGCTGCTAGGCTGAGAAACGTAGGTTATATATAAATCCCCTCCCTTAAATTACTTTAAGACGAAAAAATCTCAAATTGAGGTAGTTACCTAGATAATTAAGAATATATTATTAGTTTTTACCTCATAACATAATTTTGTTTAATAGGGACCTAACTAGGGAGCACTCTTGAAAATTTGTCGGTAAATACTTTCTTATTTCTTCTTTTTTGTATTTTTTTTTTTTTTTTTGGTAATTAAATGTTAGTTTGATTTTTAAATTGGGTAATTTTGCTTCATCTCAAGTGTAGTTTTAAATATTGCTGGTGGTAACGGTGGTCATAAGAGAAATTAATCATTTTTATTAAATTGTGTACTTTTGCTCCAAACACTCGTAGTAATCCTGTAATGTTAATAAAGGGAAATTAAATTACTTACTTTAGCTTTTTGTTTCAAAAACTGGCAATTTTTTAATTATCGTTAATATTGGACATAGAAAAAAAACTTCAACATGTAATGTCCTGAGTAGATAAGAACCTATGAGGGTACTTTTTTGGCTTTTTTTGCTCTTCAACTGGTACTTTTTGAATTTCCGTTAGTATAAGCCCCAGAAACATAAAATTAAACATGCAATGTCCTGAATGAATGAGAATTTGTTAGAGGGATCTTTTTGGTACTTTTTCTTTCTTTAACTGGTACTTTTTTAATTTTCGTTAATATTAGACCTATTAACATAAAATTAAACATTCAAAGTCCTGAGTGAATGAGAATTTGCAAGAGGGATTTTTTTGGTACTTTTTCGTTCTTTAACTGGTACTTTTTTAATATTCGTTAACATTGGACCTATGAACATCAAATTAAGCCTGCATGGTCCTGAGTGAATGAGAATTTGTAAGAGGGCTTTTTGGTACTTTTTTGTTCTTTAACTGGTAGTAGTTGAATTTCCGTTAGTATTGGACCTAGACATATTAAATTCAACATTAAATGTCCTAAGTGGACAATAATCTATAAGAGGGAAATTTGTGGTACTTCTTTGTTTTTTAACTGGTATTTTTTAATTTTCGTAAGTATTGGCCCTAGAAATATAAAATTGAACATCCAATGTCCTGAGTAAATGAGAATCTTTAAGAGGGGCTTTTTGGTCTTTAACTGGTACTATTTGAATTTCCGTTAGTATTGAACCTTGAATTATAAAATTCCACATTAAATGTCCTAAGTGGACAAGAATCTATAAGAGAGCTCTTTTTGGTGCTTTCTCGTTTTTTAACTGGTACCTTTTTATTTTCGTTTATATTGGATCTACAAACATTGAATTAAGCATGCAATGCCCTAAGTGAATGAGAATCTGTAAGAGTGGTTTTTTTGAAACTTCTTCGTACTGTATTGCTTACCAACAGTTACTTATTGGATTTTTTTGTTAGTATTGCATCTACAAACATAAAATTAAAAGCATTGCGTCTGTAAGAGGCGCTTTTTGTTACTTTTTTCTGCTTTACCTGGTACTTTTTGATTTGCTGTTAATATTGGACCTAGAAACATAAAATTAAACATGCAAGTTCCTGAGTAAATGAAAATTTGTAAGGGGGATTTTTGGTACTTCTTTTTTCTCTAACTAAAACATAAAATTAAACATGCAAGTTCCTGAGTAAATGAAAATTTGTAAGGGGGATTTTTGGTACTTCTTTTTTCTCTAACTGGTATGTAAAACGTGCTTATATGTCATACTAGAGCCCTAAAATTTAAAATTTTTAGTATTTTCAATAATGTCTTTGTAGAGAGATTGTTTATTGGCAAGCAACATGTTTGTACCAAATTTGAAAGCCGTAACTCTTGCCGCTCTCGAGATATGCAGAAGAAAATAATATAGAAAACAACAACAACATGGGATTCCGGACTATATGTGACATAAATGTATATTAACCTAGCCTTCATCATATCTGGGGTCTTCGGAAAACCCATTTCAACGGACGGACAGACGGACAACCGAATTTGAACTTCCCTTCTCATAAGAAGCCAGAATGTATACACTTTATATGGTCTTAGATCAATATTGTAGAAATTACAAACGGAATGACAAAGTTATATATACCCTTTTACCTTCGGTGAAGGGTATAAAAAGCAATGCGTCTGTAAGAGGCGCTTTTTGGTACTATTTGTGCTTTTCCTGGTACTTTTTGATTTGCTGTGAATATTGGACCTAGAAACATAAAATTAAACATGCAAGTTCCTGAGTAAATGAAAATTTGTAAGGGGTATTTTTGGTACTTCTTTTTTCTCTAACTGGTACTTTTTTAATTAAGGTATTACTCTTTTAATTTAATTCTTATTGTTGTTCATTAAATAAAAAAAAAGAGAACAGCTGTCTGGTGCTATTTGGAAATTCGGCTCTTTTAGGGAGTAAAATCTTAAAACCTGTATTTTGGTACTTTTTTGTTCCCCATCTATTGTTAAATCAACGCACATAGAAATACACATTATCTAAAATTCGTAACTTGTCTAAAAAAATGCAAATATGGTACTTTTTCGGAATTCGAACGTTTGAGGGGTGAAAATCGTACCTAATTTTGTTACTTTTTCCAAGATATTTTTCTCCATCTATTTATCTTTCATCACACAGCCTAAACGCCTGAAGCTATAAATTTGACATTTGGACCGGGGGCAGGCCTCTCGCCAAAGCGATCACGCTTACCTCACATCTGCTTATTGTTGTTCAATAGAAAAAAAGGCGGTAAAAACGGAAATTCGCTAACCTCATATCTGCTAAACTAAAAGAGACACACAAAAATGTATTACCTATTATTTTTCATTAAAAATAATAGGACAGGTGTCTAGCATTTTTTTGAAGTAAGGAGTCAACGGGTGAAACCTGTATTTTTAAACTTTTTTGTTACGCCATCTATATCTTAAACCAATAAACACAGAAATAAAAATTATATTACTCATCTAAAAAATACAAATACATATTAGGTATTTTTTCGGAATTTGATCCCTAAAGGGTTGAAAATCGTTCCTAATTTTGTTACTTTTTTAAAAACATTTTTCTTCATCTATCTATATAATATGAAATTTTAATGTTACTGACTGCTTCATTATCCTACTCCACTTATCCTAAACTCCAGAAGCTAAAAAGTTGATACTTGGACCGGAGGATGGGCTCTCGCTAAATCGATCCCACTTGCCTCATATGCCGCTTAAAAGGACACCAATAAAATTTAGTACTTATTTTTGTTCCATAAAAAAACTTAGCGGACAGGTGCCTGGTACTTTTTTGAAGTTCGGCCTTTTTGGGGAGTAAACGGGTAAAACCAGTATTTTAAAACTTTTTTGCTATGCCATCTATTTTTAAACCAATAAACATTAAAATAAAAAATATATCAAATAAGTAACTTGTCTAAAAATATAAATACAAATTTGATGCGTTTCGAAATATGAACGTTAAGGGGTGAAAATTGTACCTAATTCTGTTAATTTTTTTTTTAAACACTTTTCTTCATCTATAAAATTGTAAAGTTACTGGCTGATTCATAATCGCACGACTAAACGCCTGAAGCTAAAATGTTCAAATTTGCCCGGGAGGTTGGCCTCCCGTGAAATCGATTCCCTAGGACAGGAGTTTTGTAAATTTTTATGGTAAGAGGGTAAAAAGGTAAAAACGGCTAAATTCCCTAACCTCATGTTCATTAAAAAATAAGTGGTTAGGTGTCTGGTACTCTTGAAATTCGACCCTTCTGGGTAAACGGGTAACACCTGTATTTTAAAACTTTTTTTGCCACGACATCTATGTATTAAACCAATAAACATTGAAATAAATTCTTTAATAAATTCGTCCTCTGTAAGACCCACTGACAAATCTGCATCTATTAAATGTAGAAATTGTATGATTATTTTCGTTTAGTTAAAATGTTTTATTAGACTTACATCTTATTGCTTTCGTTGTGCTTAGATTTCGTACACTTTTCTTGTTGTCAGTACCTCTCCAGCATAGCTGATTACCTAATTCATCCGTTCATAATTATCTCCAACTATTTTTTGTAAAATTTGGCGTCTTTGCAACCAATGTCAGTTCGTTTTCCTGAAAAAAGGGATAAGAAAAACTTTTGGTTTCATATGTTTCAAAATTAAGAAACAATTTCATTTCTTTGAATGGCTGTGCAGGCAATACGATTGGTTTTATTTAAACATTTTCTTTTTTCAGCTCCTGCAACTCTTTGCGCAAAGTTAGCACTTCATTTGTCAGTCTAGTCAACATTAGCTGAATTGCTGCAACCACTTGACTGGCTATTTCTGAAATTTAATTTAAAAAATTCATTACACAATTATATTTATTGCATATATTTCCTATAAATTAACTATTACTTTCAGTAATAAAATACTTTCTTATTTTTTCTTTTTTGTATTTTTTTTTTTGATAATTAAATGTTAGTTTGATATTTAAATTGGGTAATTTTGCTTCATCTCAAGTGTATTTTTAAATATTGCTGGTGGTAACGCTGGTTATAAGAGAAATTAATCATTTTTATTAAATTGAGTACTTTTGCTCCAAACACTCGTAGTAATCCTGTAATGTAAATAAAGGGAAATTAAATTTCTTACTTTAGCTTTTTGTTTCAAAGACTGGCAATTTTTTAATTATCGTTAATATTGGACATAGAAAAAAAACTTCAACATGTAATGTCCTGAGTAGATAAGAACCTATGAGGGTACTTTTTTGGCTTTTTTTGCTCTTCAACTGGTACTTTTTGACTTTCCGTTAGTATAAGCCCCAGAAACATAAAATTAAACATGCAATGTCCTGAATGAATGCGAATTTGTTAGAGGGATCTTTTTGGTACTTTTTCTTTCTTTAACTGGTACTTTTTTAATTTTCGTTAATATTAGACCTATTAACATAAAATTAAACATTCAAAGTCCTGTGTGAATGAGAATTTGCAAGAGGGATATTTTTGGTACTTTTTCGTTCTTTAACTGGTACTTTTTTAATATTCGTTAACATTGGACCTATGAACATCAAATTAAGCCTGCATGGTCCTGAGTGAATGAGAATTTGTAAGAGGGCTTTTTGGTACTTTTTTGTTCTTTAACTGGTACTAGTTGAATTTCCATTAGTATTGGACCTAGACATATTAAATTCAACATTAAATGTCCTAAGTGGACAATAATCTATAAGAGGGAAATTTGTGGTACTTCTTTGTTTTTAACTGGTATTTTTTGAATTTTCGTAAGTATTGGCCCTAGAAATATAAAATTGAACATCCAATGTCCTGAGTAAATGAGAATCTGTAAGAGGGGCTTTTTGGTCTTTAACTGGTACTATTTGAATTTCCGTTAGTATTGAACCTTGAATTATAAAATTCCACATTAAATGTCCTAAGTGGACAAGAATCTATAAGAGGGCTCTTTTTGGTGCTTTCTCGTTTTTTAACTGGTACCTTTTTATTTTCGTTTATATTGGATCTACAAACATTAAATTAAGCATGCAATGCCCTAAGTGAATGAGAATCTGTAAGAGTGGTTTTTTTGAAACTTCTTCGTACTGTATTGCTTACCAACAGTTACTTATTGAATTTTTTTGTTAGTATTGCATCTAAAACATAAAATTAAAAGCAATACGTCTGTAAGAGGCGCTTTTTGTTACTTTTTTCTGCTTTACCTGGTACTTTTTGTTTTGCTGTTAATATTGGACCTAGAAACATAAAACTAAACATGCAAGTTCCTGAGTAAATGAATATTTGTAAGGGGGATTTTTGGTACTTCTTTTTTCTCTAACTGGTATATAAAACGTGCTTATATGTCATACTAGAGCCCTAAAATTTAAAATTTTTAGTATTTTCAATAATGTTTTGTTCTGTGTGTATGTAGACCTTTTCACTTGTTAAATGAGTTGTGTTTATATTTTTCGGCTTGAGGTCTGTTTCATAAAATATAATAAAAATAAAAACTCTTGTTTTGTTTTAATTTTTAATTATTTATTCCAATATTGCGACCAACTAAAAAATATATATAATTTTAAACATGTTTCTTAATTTTAACAAGCCATTAATTTACTTAATATTTAATGCAGTGTTGTCCGATGTTATCGGACATCCTGCAGGAGATGCTACATATTATAAATACACCAAACGAAAAGAGAATTAACTACAAAACTGATACTGATAATTGCGCTCACATATATCGTCATACAATAAACAAACACAAGATTAATAAACAAAAGAAGATTATAAGACAGTCAGTGAGGAAAACTTGAAACTATAACATCGGACAACACTCCATTAAATATTAAGTAAATTAATTGTTTGTTAAAATTAAGAAACATGTTTAAAATTATATATATTTTTTAGATCATAACTATTTCCCTGAGGATGACCAACAAAGTTGGTCGAAATATTGGAATAAATAATTAAAAATTAAAACAAAACAAGAGTTTTTATTTTTATTATATTTTATGAAACAGACCTCAAGCCGAAAAATATAAACACAACACATTTTATTTTCAATAATGTCTTTGTAGAGAGTTTGTTTATTGGCAAGCAACATGTTTGTACCAAATTTGAAAGCCATAACTCTTGCCGCTCTCGAGATATGCAGAAGAAAAGAATTTAAAAAACAACAACAACATGGGATTCCGGACTATATGTGACATAAATGTATATTAACCTAGCCTTCATCATATCTGGGGTCTTCGGATAACCCATTTCAACGGACGGACATACGGACAGACGGACAACCGGATTTGAACTTCCCTTCTCATAAGAAGCCAGAATGTATGCACTTTATATGGTCTTAGATCAATATTGTAGAAATTACAAACGGAATGACAAAGTTATATATACCCTTTTACCTTCGGTGAAGGGTATAAAAAGCAATGCGTCTGTAAGAGGCGCTTTTTGGTACTTTTTGTGCTTTTCCTGGTACTTTTTGATTTGCTGTGAATATTGTACCTAGAAACATAAAATTAAACATGCAAGTTCCTGAGTAAATGAAAATTTGCAAGGGGGATTTTTGGTACTTCTTTTTTCTCTAACTGGTACTTTTTTAATTAAAGTAGTACTCTTTTAATTTAATACTTATTGTTGTTCATTAAATAAAAAAAAGAGAACAGCTGTCTGGTGCTATTTGGAAATTCGGCTCTTTTAGGGAGTAAAATCTTAAAACCTGTATTTTGGTACTTTTTTGTTCCCCATCTATTGTTTCAATCAACGCACATAGAAATACACATTATCTAAAATTCGTAACTTGTCTAAAAATTGCAAATTTGGTACTTTTTCGGAATTCGAACGTTTGAGGGGTGAAAATCGTACCTAAGTTTGTTACTTTTTAAAAGATATTTTTTCTCCATCTATTTATCTTTCAGCACACAGCCTAAACGCCTGAAGCTATAAATTTGACATTTGGACCGGAGGCAGGCCTCTCGCCAAAGCGATCACGCTTACCTCACATCTGCTTATTGTTGTTCAATAGAAAAAAAGGCGGTAAAAACGGAAATTCGCTAACCTCATATCTGCTAAACTAAAAGAGACACACAAAAATGTAATACCTATTATTTTTCATTAAAAAATAATAGAACAGGTGTCTAGCATTTTTTTGAAGTAAGGAGTCAACGGGTGAAACCTGTATTTTTAAACTTTTTTGTTACGCCATCTATATTTTAAACCAATAAACATAGAAATAAAAATTATATGACTCATCTAAAAATACAAATACAAATATGGTACTTTTTCGGAATTTGACCCTTGACTGCTTCATTATCCTACTCCACTTATCCTAAACTCCAGAAGCTAAAAAGTTGATATTTGGCTGGGCTCTCGCTTAATCGATCCCGCTAGCCTCATATGCCGCTAAAAAAGAAACCAATAAAATTTAGTACTTATTGTTGTTCAATAAAAAAATTAGCGGATAGGTGCCTGGTACTTTTTTGAAGTTCGGCCCTTCTGGTAGTAAACGGGTAAAACCTGCATTTTAAAACTTTGCTTTTTATTTAAAGCAGCAAAAATTCTGCATACCCATTGGTTTTTTTCCTATATACCACAAAGGGAGCATTTTGCTTTTTATTTAAAGCAGCAAACATTCTGCCTACCCATTAGTTTTTTTCCCATATACCACAGAGGGAGCATTTTGCTTTTTATTTAAAGCAGCAACAATTCTGCTTACCCATTAGTTTTTTTCCCATATACCACAGAGGAAGCATTTTCCTTTTTATCTAAAGCAGCAAAAATTCTGCTTACCCATTATTTTTTTTCCATATACCAAGAAGGGAGCATTTTGCTTTCTATTTAAAGCAGCAAAAATTCTGCCTACTAATTATTTTTTTCCCCATATACCGCAGAGGGAGCATTTTGCCCTTATTTAAAGCAGCAAAAATTCTGCCTACCCATTAGTTTTTTTCCCATATACCACAGAGGGAGCATTTTGCTTTTTATTTAAAGCAGTAAAAATTCTGCCATAAGGAGGAGTTTTGAATATACATAAATAAAATATTTAGTTGTTAAAATAGTTGAGTTAAATACATTCAATTTATAAAGTATCACTATCCAGTGTGACACAACGAATGCTGACGAAGGCCGTAGCGGGCCAGAAAATGCATTACATTCTGCTGGTGTCTAATAATTGTAAATTTTTCTGTACATACAATATACTTCATTGCTATCCAATGGAAAGCTAAGGTAAAATGTAACAAGAAGATACAAGGTAATAGTCTGGTAGTGTATTAAGTCATTCCTAAAAATTTAAGGAATAGAACTATTACAAAAAGCGTTATAAAATAAATAACTGAAATTTAACTCATAGAATAAATTCGAAAAAATAAAAAATTTTGAATATAATAAAATTGCTTATAAAAAGAAATAATTCCCAATATCTAGTTGTTAAAATAGTTGAGTTAAATACATTCAATTTATAAAGTATCACTATCCAGTGTGACACAACGAATGCTGACGAAGGCCGTAGCGGGCCAGAAAATGCATTACATTCTGCTGGTGTCTAATAATTGTAAATTTTTCTGTACATACAATATACTTCATTGCTATCCAATGGAAAGCTAAGTGCTTATCCTTAATATTTTTTAAGGAATTTTTGCCATATTATTTTTAGTTTTGGCAAACACTAGATTTGTTTTTATTTATTTTTAAGTTTTTGATTATTCTGATTTCTATTTGTTTTTTGTAATGTAGGGCTGTTAATTTTCACTTAAAAAAGTAAACAACCGGTCGCTTCAATTTCACAAACAAGAGTAGAGTTTATTTCAAAATGGACTTAAAACTAGCTTACAATATAACAGTTAAGAAATTCCAAAGCTCAAGGTATAGTGTAGTGCCAAATTCAATAAAAATAAAATATTAAACTAAACAAGTTACTTGAAGTAATTAATTCATTAAAAATTCATTAAATATAAAAAATAAAAAAAGTAAAATGACAAAACACCGGCCCCATTGAAGGACCAACGGTCTTCAATCCACTGGCAACACTGCTAATTTGTGGATAGGCCTTTTAACAACACCGTGCCTAGTCTTCACTTCGGCTATCCTCACTCTGCCGTCTGCGCCGTGGGTTACCGCCTGAACTCGGCCTGTCAGTCCCAAGACTGCCAAAACATCCGCTTGAGTGCGCAGATAAGCCGCCATCTCTTCGAGTACGCCAGCTTGTCCACTTCTCCTTGAGGCGATTCTTGCGGCAGCGCTAGTAGGCTCTCGCCGATTAGTTGGTGCGCCGGAGTCAACGCTTCGCCGTCGTTGGGGTCGTTGCTGATGGGAGCAATTGGCCTGGAGTTAAGCAGGGCCTCTACCTGTACCAGAACCGTTTGCAGCTCTTCGGCGGTTCGCAGCACTATGCCTACGGTTCGGACAAGAAGCGCCTTGGCTGATTTGACGGCTGATTACCATAGGCCGCCAAAGTGTGGCGCTAGTGGCGGTATGAAGGCAAAGTTGACGCCTTTGTTGGTAGCAAACGATTGGATTTCGCTGGCATGGCTGAACATTGCTTCTCTCAGCTGTTGCAGCTCTCTGCTGGCCCCGACAAAATTGGTGGCATTGTCGCAATGTATCGTCTCGGGGAGGCCTCTCCTGCCGACGAACCTTGGAAGACAAAGAATAAAAGAATTTGAAGAAAGATCAGTGACTAACTCAATATGTACAGCCTTTGATGAAAAACACACAAATATAGCAATATACATTTTTACGGGTGGGTGGCCTCTAGTCTTTTGAGTAACATTGATTGGGCCGCAAAAATCTACGCCGCATACTTTAAATGGGCGTAGAGCTCTCACCCTATCAGCGGGCAAGTTTCCCATAATTTGGCCCATTAGTTTCGGCTTGTACCTGAAACAATGCAGACATTTTCAGACTACCTTTCTACACTCTTCTCTAGCATTTATAAGCCAAATTTTGTCCCGCAGTAGAGCTACGAGCGCCTTCGCCCCTGCATGACAGTTATTGAAGTGCAAATGTCGTAAGTACAGTGCCATAAAATGCGACTTTTTGGGCATCAAACGGGGGAATTTAGCATCATACGCAATTGGTGCGTTTAGCAACCGCCCGCCGACTCTAAATAGTGAAAATGCGCGAAGTTCATCTTTAAATTGATGAACTTAAGGGAGTCAGTCTTTGCAGATTAGCAGATAAAATCTGTGACTTACTAAACTTTTTTAAGTCGCTAGCGTATTCAGTTTTCTGAATGACTTCAATTAGATGGAGAAAAGTCCAGTTCATTTCCTTCGCTGTAGGAATACCTAAGTTGCGACAATTCCTACCTCGAGCTATATCAATAAAACGGAAGACATATGTAAATACTCGGATCAATTTAGTATACAACGAATACTTGTTGATAAATTTCAAAAAATAGTCTGTCCCGGTTTCTTCTACAGAAAAACACTGGTCTTTCTTTTTTCTAGTGACTCTGCTTCAGCAGTGAGCGTAAAGTGACTGTTAACTGGCCAATTATTACTCTCTTTGAGCAAAAACTTCGGGCCAGTAAACCAAATTGAGTCTACAAGTTCTTCTACATTACATCCTCTTGAAACTATATCAGCAGGATTTTCCTTAGTTGGAACATGTCGCCATGCGACTTGATCTGATAGTTCTTGGATCTCTGACACTCGATTCGAAACAAATGTCGCTAGAGTTGATGGATGAGATTGGATCCAGTGTAATATAATTCCGTCCAAGATGTGACGCTTTCAATCTCAAACGAAATCATCGGTTTTAGTTTAGACCATAGTTTAGCCAATAAATGTGCTGCACATAACTCAAGTCTCGGTAAAGACTTGGTCTTCAGAGGAGCTACTTTCGACTTCGCCGTCAGTAATCGACATGAAATAGTACCTGAAGCTCTACTCCGAATAAAAATGCAGCAGCCATAAGCTCGCATTGAGGCGTCAGAAAACCCGTTGAATTTGACATTTGTACTTTAAAGTGCTAAAAACGTATCTAGGAATTTCTATTTGATCAATTTTCATCAAATTAGTTTTGAAATCTTCCCATAATGCGTCAAGACGAGTGGGGATTGATTCATCCCAACCCAGCTTTATTAGCCACTGTTCTTGAAGTAGAACTTTTGCCTTGACAATTAATGGGCACAATAGACCGAGTGGATCGAATAATCTTGCCGAAACTGACAAGATATTTCGTTTTGTTGCCTTCAAGCTTTGAAACGAGTCATCTAAGTGATATTTAAATACATCACTCTTCGGAAGCCAATAAGTACCTAATGTTTTTGTGAGATCTTATTTGCACTGACTTTTTCATTTTATCAGTATTACCTTGATCCCAAAAGTTAGAGAACCACTTTGCAAGATTAAAACCGGCCGATTGGAGTATTTCCGTAACTTGAGACCTAATTATATTGAGATCTTCAATTGAATCGGCGCCAGTTAAAAGATCGTCGACATTAAAATCTTTCCGAACAACTTTAGACCCAATGGGTAATGATTCTGCGAATATATCACTTAAATACGTGAGGCATCGTATTGCCAAAAATGGAGCCGATGATGTGCCATAAGTCACAGTATTTAACTTATATATGTCAATATTTTGAGACTGATTCTCACGCCATAATATTAATTGAAAATTTCTGTCGGCCTCATCAATTATAACTTGACGGTACATTTTTTCAATGTCAGCCGTTATTGCGTATTTATGCATTTGGAAACGAATTAGCGAGGAGTATAATTCCTCTTGAATCGTAGGTCCGATCATGAGTAGATCGTTCAGAGATATATTAGTAGAAGTTTTACAAGAGGCATCGAAAACCCCCCGAAGTTTTGTAGTAGAACTTTGTGGCCGAAGTACACATTGATGTGGTATAAAATAATGAGGAATGTCCGGGATTTAATTGTCTGCAATAGACATATGTCCCAAATTGATATACTCCTTCATGAAGGAGTTATACATTTCTTTTGTATGTGGATCTTTTGTAAGCCGACGTTCTAAAGATAAAAATCTTCTTTTGGCTGTTTCAAAAGACAGATCCAATGTTTTTGGATCAGCTTTAAACGGTAGCGCCACTTTAAATCTGCCCGAAGGTAATCTCTGAACAGACTTCAAGAAACTTTTCTCACATTCCTGCTGCTCTATCGATTGAACATTTGCCTCTCTAGGAATTTCCTCTAATTCACAAAATTTACGAACTATTAAATCTAACGCATCTTCGTTTTCCCTAATTGAACTTACATGGCACGAATTTGTATTAAAATTCTTCGACTCTTTATATTTTCCCGCAACAATCCACCCCAGCAGCGTTTTTTGCAGTGTAGGAATGTTGGGATTCAACTTCATTTGACCAACGCACAATAACTCAAAGAAAATCTCAGCGCCGATCAACATATCAGTTTTCCGCGATTTGTTAAAATATTGATCAGCTAATTCTATATTTTTAGGCAAGTTCCAACCAGCTGTTGAAATTGTATGATCTTTTGTTTCTCACATTAAGTGTGAAACAAAAAATTTCATCGTTTCTCGATTTGTGAGAAAAAAGTGTTTCTGTATTTGAAGGCGAGAACAGACAACACAGATTGTGTTTTAACTGGAATACTTCCAGTAATTGAGTGTCAAATGCAAGCGCAACGTCAACGAAAGAAATAAATATAATAAAAATAGGGCTGCCAGATTTGACGATTTTTGTTCCAAAATTGGCAAAGTGCCGATTTGCTGATTTTTTCTAGTGACGATATTATTCAGTCTTCGAAATAAAATAATTTTAAATAGTTTAATATGTTTGTATATTAGGCACCACAGAAAAACGATATCTTTAAAAACAAGGCAGCTTAAAATATTTATCGGCAAAATCAAAATTTCGAAAACTTTTATTTTCTTTCTTATTATTTTCTACATTTGTTTATGTGATCAAAACGTTAAACTATTACCCCATTTTTCAGTCAATGCACTATAGGAAATGTTTGCCTCCTTTTTGGCCAAAGGTGCTAGTTTTAGTTCAATATGATATTTTGTCACGCCTTTGTGTGATTTTTTCAGGAAAAAAACAATCTGAAATTTTAAATTGTTATCGGATTAAAAAAAAAATAAAAAAAATAATTTTATTTAAATAGACCTCGTTTTAATAAAAATCGAACAAAATTTGTCAAAATTAATTTTAAACTGTCCGATTTTTTAAAATAAAATAGACGATTTTTTTTTATTTTTTCTTAGGAAATTAACGATATTTTCACAAATTATCTGGCAGCCCTGCATAAAACGAAAACAATGAACGGCTTAAAAAAATTAAAATAATAAAATATAACAATTGTGTTTTATTTATTTTCATCATTTAAATTCTTTCTCTTCAATTAAAAAAAAAAATATAATACACATTCTTGTGTACATACATACATAATTTGTGCTCCATTTTTTTAAATGTTATTTTTCTCGCATGAAACAAAGAAAACAAGATAGTGCACTAATATTTAAAAAAGCATTCTTTTTCTGCGCATGTACGTCATAGTAGCAAATGAACACAAACATGATCACACAAACATGATCACACAAACACGTGTATGTGCTATGCTGAATGTTTTTTTACATTTAATTCTCTTTACTACAGTTGCGTAAAAATAACGTCAAAATGAGAGTAAAAAGTTAACGGACCTGCGCAATGCACTATCTTGTTTTCTTTGTTTCATGTTTTTCTCGCATCAATTTCAAATGAGACTTATTTTGTCAGTTCTTGTGAGAAACTTTTAGCAAAATATTTATACAGAAACACTTTTTCTCACATTCTTCCAATAATTGCTGGAAAATTATTTAAATGACAGATAATTCTCCCAAAGTAAAGATACAGAAACACTTATGTGAAAAAAACCATTTTTTGTTTCATATTGCACTGTTTTTGTCATAATTTACTTGTTTCATACGGGAAATTTTACGATGCGAGAAATACAGAAACGAGCTACTGGTTGATAATTAGAAATCGATCGAAGAACCCAGAATTTCGCCGAAAATTCATGACAGATCAATCGAGATTTCACTGTGGCCTGAAGTCTTTGTTTGGCAGTAGAATTTGCCTTGCCGATACCAATAAGACTGAGATTTCTTTCATCTTTCTGTAGTTGTAGCCGCTGAGATAATTCCTCAGTCACAAAATTTATTTGCGAACCGGAATCCAATAAAGCTCTCGCCAAAAC
Source organism: Pollenia amentaria (assembly GCA_943735925.1). Classification (NCBI taxonomy): domain Eukaryota; kingdom Metazoa; phylum Arthropoda; class Insecta; order Diptera; family Polleniidae; genus Pollenia; species Pollenia amentaria. The sequence continues at coordinate 89,223,292 of OX031007.1, read as the reverse complement.
ATACTGACCGAATTTATTTTTAATCTCTACTAAAGCCGTGGCCAAAATAACATTGTCTCTTTCGGATGACGAATGATTTACAAAGGCTCTTGATGTTGACGGTTCAGTAGAATCAGAATTTGTTACATTAACTGAATATGCATTATTTGCAGCATATATGTGTAATAATGTATGATGGGAGCGACTACAAATTTGGCATTTTGAAGACTTACATTTTGTGACTGTATGCCCTTTTTTCAAGCAATTTATACAGGCAGGAACGCCCTTAACAAAATCAAATCTCTGTTGCACTGGAATTGCAAGAAATGAAGGACAGTTCGACAAAAAATGTTGTGTCGTTTTACAAAATAAACATTTCGCTGTTTGTTGTTGTGATTCGGTTTGGCATGACAATGAAGATTTTGGTTTCTTTTTAGCAAAATTGTAATTTTTCTTTATAGAACTGGCATAAGGCTTTGGTCTTGAACTTGACGCTTCTTCAGCGGAAATATGCTGGTACCTTTTGTTTAAAGCTGCCTCGCAAACACTCCATAGGGATTGGATCTACTTTTGTCATCACAAGGTGAATAATTAGCGCGTTAGTAATTGCCTTGTCATCACCTATTGACAAAAGCGAGCCATAAATAGCCGAAACCGTATCAATCATGCTTCTCAAGGCTGATGCAGATGGTTTGGATATGTCCGGTAAACCAAATAGTTTGGTAATATTATCGAAAAATATTAAACACGGATTATCGTAGACCTTTTTCAAACTTTGTAACGCCTTGGAATAATTTTGCTCACTTATTTGATAGGCCTTCACAGTACCTAGAGCTTCGTCTGACAAGCATGAAATCAAATGATTGAATTTTTCTATTTCAGACAGAGTCGGATCGCTATCTACTAAACTTTCAAATAAGCTAATAAAGTTTTTTATTTCGGAATAATTCCCGCAGAATTTCGGCAACTTCATACTTGGAAGCCAATTATGGTGAGAAGGAACGCTTAGAGTATTATCAGCAATGCTATGCTGTATAGGGACTAAATAGCCCATAAGCATGCTTTTTGTGGTAACACATAAGTTTTCCATGTCAGCTCTTTCCTCATTCGACGGATCTAATATATCGATCTCTGTCTGAATGTCTATAGCATCTTCAATATATGAATTTAAAATTTCTAAACGACATTGCAATTCGTTCTGATTAAATGAAATTGTTTTTTCTTTAATAGAACGCCGTATTCTTGCAACATTCGACAAAATTGTATTTTTCTGCTGATATAAACTCTCAAGACTAACGCTGTTGCCTTTGTCCTTTTTACCGCCAGCCATTGTAGTCGAACTTTATTTACTTTTTAAATATAGGAGACCAAATTTAATGTGAATAAAAAATTTCCAAAAATTTTCTGGAAGGATCTCTAGGAAATATTGCGTTTGTCAAGCTAATGACAAGAAATTATTAAATTTCCGAGATCGACTTCAGCTTACTTAAATTAGTAAATCGCTTTAAAGCACAGAAAACAATTTTTAATTGTGGGTCTCAACTAAATTTTACTTATACCACTTTTTGTTAGAAAACTCTTTGCCTTTATATAGTAAACGGTGTATAATTTTTAAAATTAGCAAAATTGTTCGCTGGGTAAGACGTACTAAATTTTATATTCAGTAATAAAGTAATTTCATAAACGAAATACCAGAAACCGTATATTATTTGGATGCGATCAATTTCTCACAACAATGTTTGCTGGGTTGCACTACGAACAACCATCAATAAGGCAAAGAGACAACAACACAACATACGCGTATATATGACTGTATGTAAATATTGGCAAATTTCTTTTTAGAGATATGTATGTTTTTAACAAGTGGTATTGCAATTTTATTTATTTAATATTTTTATTGTCCACTAAATTATTTCAATTGGTTAAATTACAGCCTCTTATAAATGTAATAACTCGCGATCACTTCAAATAATGTTCGTCCGATATTAACAATAATAATAATTTTACCTCTTATTTTTCTTCACTTTTTTATAAGTAATTTTTTCACTTTAATTAATTAAACTTCACAATATTCACTTCTTTGTATATATTTGCTTGGTTCTTCAGTTTTATTTAATTATTATTTGTTTTGTTACTTTAAATAAATAAATTTTAACTATTCCAATAATTGTTTATGTTTTTCTGCTCGTTTGTTATTTCACAACAGTGTTGATTAACGTGTTTATTACACAAGTAACGAGTATCAAGAAATAACAAACAAACGTCACAATAACCAAATAAACGAATTGCAAGAAGTAAACCACAAATAAAAGTAAATATTGGAAAATGTAAAGATTTAACAATTTATTAAATTTAATTATTTAATTCTGTTAAAGTGAAATAATACCGTGAGAGACAAAAATATAAAAACGAACGAACGGCACAGTGATGGCAATGTTTGCTGCGAGGAGGCGTAATATAAGTACTTCCTAATTACCACTTGAAACGTGATAATGAAGATTTTGGTATTCCAATGATAATTGCGAATAATAAAGCACTTTGTTATTTTTGTGTGTTTCACTACTTAGGGAATATAATTTAATTTGTTTGCAAGAACAAATAATTTTTGTGTTGTAAAAAATTTTTGATTAACTTTTAAAATTTGTAAAATATTAAGCCAAATTCTCACACAATTATTTGTTCTTAAATACCTGACGTTCGGAACTTTCCTTTTTGCACAAAATACAGTTACAATTGGGCATCTAGATGATGGTGAAGTCTTCTTTCTTGGATATAAGGGGATGATACTCTTCTGAGGTTGAAGTTGGTTTAATTAGTTTTAAATTGGGTTGTTTCACTAACAACGCACGAACGACACTTGCTGCGATTTAACCGAAGTACGATTATGTTCACTTTTTTTTAAATTTAATTAAAACAGTCCCTGCTCGGGCGCCAAAATGTTTATCCTTAATATTTTTTAAGGAATTTTTGCTTTATTATTTTTAGTTTTGGCAAACACTAGATTTGTTTTTATTTATTTTTAAGTTTTTGATTGTTCTGATTTCTATTTGTTTTTTTTAATGTAGGGCTGTTTATTTTCACTTAAAAAAGTACACAACCGGTCGCTTTAATTTCACAAACAAGAGTAGAGTTTATTTCAAAATGGACTTAAAACTAGCTTACAATATAACAGTTAAGAAATTCCCAAGCTCAAGGCATAGTGTAGTGCCAAACTCAATAAAAATAATATATTAAACTAAACAAGTTACTTGTAGTAATTAATTCATTAAATATAAAAAATAAAAAAAGTAAAATGACAAAACACTAAGGTAAAATGTAACAAGAAGATACAAGATAATAGTCTGGTAGTGTATAAAGTCATTCCTAAAAATTTAAGGAATAGAACTATTACAAAAAGCGTTATAAAATACATAACTGAAATTTAACTCATATAATAAATTCGAAAAAAATAAAAAATGTTAAATATAATAAAATTGCTTATAAAAAGAAATAATTCCCAATATCTAGTTGTTAAAATAGTTGAGTTAAATACATTCAATTTATAAAGGCATCACTATCCAGTGTGACACAACGAATGCTGACGAAGGCCGTAGCGGGCCAGAAAATGCATTACATTCTGCTGGTGTCTAATAATTGTAAATTTTTCTGTACATACAATTGGGGGATTCACAAGGTGTCATAAAGTCATATGTCTTAAAATAATAACATGAAAAAATACGACTGTTGTGAGCAACCCCTCATAATTTAATGTGCTATTAATTACGACAGCACAATAAACATAGCAAGCAACGTTCTATTTATTTAAGACACTTTTTGTTTACAAACCAACAACAATATTTTTAAACCATTGTAAAATGTTAGAACATTATGACAATAAACCATGATAGCACACCTTTTGAATACCCCAAATATACTTCATTGCTATCCAATGGAAAGCTAAGGTAAAATGTAGCAAGAAGAAACAAGATAATAGTCTGGTAGTGTATAAAGTCATTCCTAAAAATTTAAGGAATAGAACTATTACAAAAAGCGTTATAAAATACTTAACTGAAATTTAACTCAGAGAATAAATTCGAAAAAATAAAAAATGTTGAATATAATAAAATTGCTTATAAAAAGAAATAATTCCCAATATCTAGTTGTTAAAATAGTTGAGTTAAATACATTCAATTTATAAAGTATCACTATCCAGTGTGACACAACGAATGCTGACGAAGGCCGTAGCGGGCCAGAAAATGCATTACATTCTGCTGGTGTCTAATAATTGTAAATTTTTCTGTACATACTTCATTGCTATCCAATGGAAAGCTAAGGTAAAATGTAACAAGAAGATTTAAGATAATAGTCTGGTAGTGTATAAAGTCATTCCTAAAAATTTAAGGAATATAACTATTACAAAAAGCGTTATAAAATACATAACTGAAATTTAACTCATAGAATAAATTCGAAAAAATAAAAAATGTTGAATATAATAAAATTGTTTATAAAAAGAAATAATTCCTAATATCTAGTTGTTAAAATAGTTGAGTTAAGTACATTTAATTTATAAAGTATCACTATCCAGTGTGACACAACGAATGCTGACGAAGGCCGTAGCATTAGCATAGAACATTATGACAATAAACCACCTTTTGAATACCCCAAATATACTTCATTGCTATCCAATGGAAAGCTAAGGCAAAATGTAGCAAGAAGAAACAAGATAATAGTCTGGTAGTGTATAAAGTCATTCCTAAAAATTTAAGGAATAGAACTATTACAAAAAGCGTTATAAAATACATAACTGAAATTTAACTCATAGAATAAATTCGAAAAAAATAAAAAAATGTTGAATATAATAAAATTGCTTATAAAAAGAAATAATTCCCAGTATCTAGTTGTTAAAATAGTTGAGTTAAATACATTCAATTTATAAAGTATCACTATCCAGTGTGAAACAACGAATGCTGACGAAGGTCGTAGCGGGCCAGAAAATGCATTACATTCTGCTGGTGTCTAATAATTGTAAATTTTTCTGTACATACAATATACTTCATTGCTATCCAATGGAAAGCTAAGGTAAAATGTAACAAGAAGATACAAGATAATAGTCTGGTAGTGTATAAAGTCATTCCTAAAAATTTAAGGAATAGAACTATTACAAAAAGCGTTATAAAATACATAACTGAAATTTAACTCATAGAATAAATTCGAAAAAATAAAAAATGTTGAATATAATAAAATTCTTTATAAAAAGAAATAATTCCCAATATCTAGTCGTTAAAATAGTTGAATTAAATACATTCAATTTATAAAGCATCACTATCCAGTGTGACACGACGAATGCTGACGAAGGCCGTAGCGGGCAAGAAAATGCATTACATTCTGCTGGTGTCTAATAATTGTAAATTTTTCTGTACATACAATATACTTCATTGCTATCCAATGGAAAGCTAAGGTAAAATGTAACAAGAAGATACAAGATAATAGTCTGGTAGTGTATGAAGTCATTCCTTAAAAATTTAAGGAATAGAACTATTACAAAAAGCGTTATAAAATACATAACTAAAATTTAACTCATAGAATAAATTCGAAAAAATAAAAAATGTTGAATATAATAAAATTGCTTATAAAAAGAAATAATTCCCAATATCTAGTTGTTAAAATAGTTGAGTTAAATACATTCAATTTATAAAGTATCACTATCCAGTGTGACACAACGAATGCTGACGAAGGCCGTAGCGGGCCAGAAAATGCATTACATTCTGCTGGTGTCTAATAATTTTTTTCATTGCTATCCAATGGAAAGCTAAGGTAAAATGTAACAAGAAGATACAAGATAATAGTCTGGTAGTGTATAAAGTCATTCCTAAAAATTTAAGGAATAGAACTATTACAAAAAGCGTTATAAAATACATAACTGAAATTTAACTCATGGAATAAATTCGAAAAATTAAAAAATGTTGAATATAATAAAATTGCTTATAAAAAGAAATAATTCCCAATATCTAGTTGTTAAAATAGTTGAGTTAAATACATTCAATTTATAAAGTATCACTATCCAGTGTGACACAACGAATGCTGACGAAGGCCGTAGCGGGCCAGAAAATGCATTACATTCTGCTGGTGTCTAATAATTGTAAATTTTTCTGTACATACAATATACTTCATTGCTATCCAATGGAAAGCTAAGGTAAAATGTAACAAGAAGATACAAGATAATAGTCTGGTAGTGTATAAAGTCATTCCTAATAATTTAAGGAATAGAACTATTACAAAAAGCGTTATAAAATACTTAACTGAAATTTAACTCATAGAATAAATTCGAAAAAATAAAAAATGTTGAATATAATAAAATTGCTTATAAAAAGAAATAATTCCCAATATCTAGTTGTTAAAATAGTTGAGTTAAATACATTCAATTTATAAAGTATCACTATCCAGTGTGACACAACGAATGCTGACGAAGGCCGTAGCGGGCCTGAAAATGCATTACATTCTGCTGGTGTCTAATAATTGTAAATTTTTCTGTACATACTTCATTGCTATCCAATGGAAAGCTAAGGTAAAATGTAACAAGAAGATATAAGATAATAGTCTGGTAGTGTATGAAGTCATTCCTAAAAATTACAGGAATAGAACTATTACAAAAAGCGTTATAAAATACATAACTGAAATTTAACTCATAGAATAAATTCGAAAAAATAAAAAATGTTGAATATAATAAAATTGTTTATAAGAAGAAATTATTCCTAATATCTAGTTGTTAAAATAGTTGAGTTAAGTACATTCAATTTATAAAGTATCGCTATCCAGTGTGACACAACGAATGCTGACGAAGGCCGTAGCATTAGCATAGAACATTATGACAATAAACCACCTTTTGAATACCCCAAATATACTTCATTGCTATCCAATGGAAAGCTAAGGCAAAATGTAGCAAGAAGAAACAAGATAATAGTCTGGTAGTGTATAAAGTCATTCCTAAAAATTTAAGGAATAGAACTATTACAAAAAGCGTTATAAAATACATAACTGAAATTTAACTCATAGAACAAATTCGAAAAAAATAAAAAAATTTTGAATATAATAAAAATGCTTATAAAAAGAAACAATTCCCAGTATCTAGTTGTTAAAATAGTTGAGTTAAATACATTCAATTTATAAAGTATCACTATCCAGTGTGACACAACGAATTCTGACGAAGGTCGTAGCGGGCCAGAAAATGCATTACATTCTGCTGGTGTCTAATAATTGTAAATTTTTCTGTACATACAATATACTTCATTGCTATCCAATGGAAAGCTAAGGTAAAATGTAACAAGAAGATACAAGATAATAGTCTGGTAGTGTATAAAGTCATTCCTAAAAATTTAAGGAATAGAACTATTACAAAAAGCGTTATAAAATACATAACTGAAATTTAACTCATAGAATAAATTCGAAAAAATAAAAAATGTTGAAAATAATAAAATTCTTTATAAAAAGAAATAATTCCCAATATCTAGTTGTTAAAATAGTTGAATTAAATACATTCAATTTATAAAGCATCACTATCCAGTGTGACACAACGAATGCTGACGAAGGCCGTAGCGGGCAAGAAAATGCATTACATTCTGCTGGTGTCTAATAATTGTAAATTTTTCTGTACATACAATATACTTCATTGCTATCCAATGGAAAGCTAAGGTAAAATGTAACAAGAAGATACAAGATAATAGTCTGGTAGTGTATAAAGTCATTCCTTAAAAATTTAAGGAATAGAACTATTACAAAAAGCGTTATAAAATACATAACTGAAATTTAACTCATAGAATAAATTCAAAAAAATAAAAAATGTTGAATATAATAAAATTGCTTATAAAAAGAAATAATTCCCAATATCTAGTTGTTAAAATAGTTGAGTTAAATACATTCAATTTATAAAGTATAACTATCCAGTGTGACACAACGAATGCTGACGAAGGCCGCAGCGGGCCAGAAAATGCATAACATTCTGCTGGTGTCTAATAATTGTAAATTTTTCTGTACATACAATATACTTCATTGCTATCCAATGGAAAGCTAAGGTAAAATGTAACAACATAATAGTCTGGTAGTGTATAAAGTCATTCCTAAAAATTTAAGGAATAGAACTATTACAAAAAGCGTTATAACATACATAACTGAAATTTAACTCATAGAATAAATTCGAAAAAATAAAAAATGTTGAATATAATAAAATTGCTTATAAAAAGAAATAATTCCCAATATCTAGTTGTTAAAATAGTTGAGTTAAATACATTCAATTTATAAAGCATCACTGTCAAGTGTGACACAACGAATGCTGACGAAGACCGTAGCGGGCCAGAAAATGCATTACATTCTGCTGGTGTCTAACAATTGTAAATTTTTCTGTACATACAATATACTTCATTGCTATCCAATGGAAAGCTAAGGTTAAATGTAACAAGAAGATACAAGATAATAGTCTGGTAGTGTATAAAGTCATTCCTAAAAATTTAAGGAATAGAACTATTACAAAAAGCGTTATAAAATACATAACTGAAATTTAACTCATAGAATAAATTCGAAAAAATAAAAATGTTGAATATAATAAAATTGCTTATAAAAAGAAATAATTCCCAATATCTAGTTGTTAAAATAGTTGAGTTAAATACATTCAATTTATAAAGTATCACTATCCAGTATGACACAACGAATGCTGACGAAGGCCGTAGCGTGCCAGAAAATGCATTACATTGTAAATTTTTCTGTACATACAATATACTTCATTGCTATCCAATGGAAAGCTAAGGTAAAATGTAACAAGATAATAGTCTGGTAGTGTATAAAGTCATTCCTAAAAATTTAAGGAATAGAACTATTACAAAAAGCGTTATAAAATACATAACTGAAATTTAACTCATAGAATAAATTCGAAAAAAATAAAAAAATGTTGAATATAATAAAATTCTTTATAAAAAGAAATAATTCCCAATATCTAGTTGTTAAAATAGTTGAATTAAATACATTCAATTTATAAAGCATCACTATCCAGTGTGACACGACGAATGCTGACGAAGGCCGTAGCGGGCAAGAAAATGCATTACATTCTGCTGGTGTCTAATAATTGTAAATTTTTCTGTACATACAATATACTTCATTGCTATCCAATGGAAAGCTAAGGTAAAATGTAACAAGAAGATACAAGATAATAGTCTGGTAGTGTATGAAGTCATTCCTTAAAAATTTAAGGAATAGAACTATTACAAAAAGCGTTATAAAATACATAACTAAAATTTAACTCATAGAATAAATTCGAAAAAATAAAAAATGTTGAATATAATAAAATTGCTTATAAAAAGAAATAATTCCCAATATCTAGTTGTTAAAATAGTTGAGTTAAATACATTCAATTTATAAAGTATCACTATCCAGTGTGACACAACGAATGCTGACGAAGGCCGTAGCGGGCCAGAAAATGCATTACATTCTGCTGGTGTCTAATAATTTTTTTCATTGCTATCCAATGGAAAGCTAAGGTAAAATGTAACAAGAAGATACAAGATAATAGTCTGGTAGTGTATAAAGTCATTCCTAAAAATTTAAGGAATAGAACTATTACAAAAAGCGTTATAAAATACATAACTGAAATTTAACTCATGGAATAAATTCGAAAAATTAAAAAATGTTGAATATAATAAAATTGCTTATAAAAAGAAATAATTCCCAATATCTAGTTGTTAAAATAGTTGAGTTAAATACATTCAATTTATAAAGTATCACTATCCAGTGTGACACAACGAATGCTGACGAAGGCCGTAGCGGGCCAGAAAATGCATTACATTCTGCTGGTGTCTAATATTTGTAAATTTTTCTGTACATACAATATACTTCATTGCTATCCAATGGAAAGCTAAGGTAAAATGTAACAAGAAGATACAAGATAATAGTCTGGTAGTGTATAAAGTCATTCCTAATAATTTAAGGAATAGAACTATTACAAAAAGCGTTATAAAATACTTAACTGAAATTTAACTCATAGAATAAATTCGAAAAAATAAAAAATGTTGAATATAATAAAATTGCTTATAAAAAGAAATAATTCCCAATATCTAGTTGTTAAAATAGTTGAGTTAAATACATTCAATTTATAAAGTATCACTATCCAGTGTGACACAACGAATGCTGACGAAGGCCGTAGCGGGCCAGAAAATGCATTACATTCTGCTGGTGTCTAATAATTGTAAATTTTTCTGTACATACTTCATTGCTATCCAATGGAAAGCTAAGGTAAAATGTAACAAGAAGATTTAAGATAGTAGTCTGGTAGTGTATGAAGTCATTCCTAAAAATTTAAGGAATATAACTATTACAAAAAGCGTTATAAAATACATAACTAAAATTTAACTCATAGAATAAATTCGAAAAAATAAAAAATGTTGAATATAATAAAATTGCTTATAAAAAGAAATAATTCCCAATATCTAGTTGTTAAAATAGTTGAGTTAAATACATTCAATTTATAAAGTATCACTATCCAGTTTGACACAACGAATGCTGACGAAGGCCGTAGCATTAGCATAGAACATTATGACAATAAACCACCTTTTGAATACCCCAAATATACTTCATTGCTATCCAATGGAAAGCTAAGGCAAAATGTAGCAAGAAGAAACAAGATAATAGTCTGGTAGTGTATAAAGTCATTCCTAAAAATTTAAGGAATATAACTATTACAAAAAGCGTTATAAAATACATAACTGAAATTTAACTCATAGAATAAATTCGAAAAAAATAAAAAAATGTTGAATATAATAAAATTGCTTATAAAAAGAAATAATTCCCAGTATCTAGTTGTTAAAATAGTTGAGTTAAATACATTCAATTTATAAAGTATCACTATCCAGTGTGACACAACGAATGCTGACGAAGGTCGTAGCGGGCCAGAAAATGCATTACATTCTGCTGGTGTCTAATAATTGTAAATTTTTCTGTACATACAATATACTTCATTGCTATCCAATGGAAAGCTAAGGTAAAATGTAACAAGAAGATACAAGATAATAGTCTGGTAGTGTATAAAGTCATTCCTAAAAATTTAAGGAATAGAACTATTACAAAAAGCGTTATAAAATACATAACTGAAATTTAACTCATAGAATAAATTCGAAAAAATAAAAAATGTTGAATATAATAAAATTCTTTATAAAAAGAAATAATTCCCAATATCTAGTTGTTAAAATAGTTGAATTAAATACATTCAATTTATAAAGCATCACTATCCAGTGTGACACAACGAATGCTGACGAAGGCCGTAGCGGGCAAGAAAATGCATTACATTCTGCTGGTGTCTAATAATTGTAAATTTTTCTGTACATACAATATACTTCGTTGCTATCCAATGGAAAGCTAAGGTAAAATGTAACAAGAAGATACAAGATAATAGTCTGGTAGTGTATAAAGTCATTCCTAAAAATTTAAGGAATAGAACTATTACAAAAAGCGTTATAAAATACATAACTGAAATTTAACTCATAGAATAAATTCGAAAAAAAAAATGTTGAATATAATAAAATTGCTTATAAAAAGAAATAATTCCCAATATCTAGTTGTTAAAATAGTTGAGTTAAATACATTCAATTTATAAAGTATAACTATCCAGTGTGACACAACGAATGCTGACGAAGGCCGCAGCGGGCCAAAAAATGCATAACATTCTGCTGGTGTCTAATAATTGTAAATTTTTCTGTACATACAATATACTTCATTGCTATCCAATGGAAAGCTAAGGTAAAATGTAACAACATAATAGTCTGTTAGTGTATAAAGTCATTCCTAAAAATTTAAGGAATAGAACTATTACAAAAAGCGTTATAACATACATAACTGAAATTTAACTCATAGAATAAATTCGAAAAAATAAAAAATGTTGAATATAATAAAATTGCTTATAAAAAGAAATAATTCCCAATATCTAGTTGTTAAAATAGTTGAGTTAAATACATTCAATTTATAAAGCATCACTGTCAAGTGTGACACAACGAATGCTGACGAAGACCGTAGCGGGCCAGAAAATGCATTACATTCTGCTGGTGTCTAATAATTGTAAATTTTTCTGTACATACAATATACTTCATTGCTATCCAATGGAAAGCTAAGGTTAAATGTAACAAGAAGATACAAGATAATAGTCTGGTAGTGTATAAAGTCATTCCTAAAAATTTAAGGAATAGAACTATTACAAAAAGCGTTATAAAATACATAACTGAAATTTAACTCATAGAATAAATTCGAAAAAATAAAAATGTTGAATATAATAAAATTGCTTATAAAAAGAAATAATTCCCAATATCTAGTTGTTAAAATAGTTGAGTTAAATACATTCAATTTATAAAGTATCACTATCCAGTATGACACAACGAATGCTGACGAAGGCCGTAGCGTGCCAGAAAATGCATTACATTATAAATTTTTCTGTACATACAATATACTTCATTGCTATCCAATGGAAAGCTAAGGTAAAATGTAACAAGAAGATACAAGATAATAGTCTGGTAGTGTATAAAGTCATTCCTAAAAATTTAAGGAATAGAACTATTACAAAAAGCGTTATAAAATACATAACTGAAATTTAACTCATAGAATAAATTCGAAAAAATAAAAAATGTTGAATATAATAAAATTGCTTATTAAAAGAAATAATTCCCAATATCTAGTTGTTAAAATAGTTGAGTTAAATACATTCAATTTATAAAGTATCACTATCCAGTGTGACACAACGAATGCTGACGAAGGCCGTAGCGGGCCAGAAAATGCATTACATTCTGCTGGTGTCTAATAATTGTAAATTTTTCTGTATATACAATATACTTCATTGCTATCCAATGGAAAGCTAAGGTAAAATGTAACAAGAAGATACAAGATAATAGTCTGGTAGTGTATAAAGTCATTCCTAAAAATTTAAGGAATAGAACTATTACAAAAAGCGTTACAAAATACATAACTGAAATTTAACTCATAGAATAAATTCGAAAAAATAAAAATGTTGAATATAATGAAATTGCTTATAAAAAGAAATAATTCCCAATATCTAGTTGTTAAAATAGTTGAGTTAAATACATTCAATTTATAAAGTATCACTATCCAGTGTGACACAACGAATGCTGACGAAGGCCGTAGCGGGTCAGAAAATGCATTACATTCTGCTGGTGTCTAATAATTGTAAATTTTTCTGTACATACAATATACTTCATTGCTATCCAATGGAAAGCTAAGGTAAAATGTAACAAGATAATAGTCTGGTAGTGTATAAACTCATTCCTAAAAATTTAAGGAATAGAACTATTACAAAAAGCGTTATAAAATACATAACTGAAATTTAACTCATAGAATAAATTCGAAAAAATAAAAAAGGTTGAATATAATAACATTGCTTATAAAAAGAAATAATTCACAATATCTAGTTGTTAAAATAGTTGAGTTAAATACATTCAATTTATAAAGTATAACTATCCAGTGTGACACAACGAATGCTGACGAAGGCCGCAGCGGGCCAGATGCATTACATTCTGCTGGTGTCTAATAATTGTAAATTTTTCTATACATACAATATACTTCATTGCTATCCAATGGAAAGCTAAGGTAAAATGTAACAAGATAATAGTCTGGTAGTGTTTAAAGTCATTCCTAAAAATTTAAGGAATAGAACTATTACAAAAAGCGTTATAAAATACATAACTGAAATTTAACTCATAGAATAAATTCGAAAAAATAAAAACGTTGAATATAATAAAATTGCTTATAAAAAGAAATAATTCCCAATATCTAGTTGTTAAAATAGTTGAGTTAAATACATTCAATTTATAAAGTATCACTATCCAGTGTGACACAACGAATGCTGACGAAGGCCGTAGCGTGCCAGAAAATGCATTACATTGTAAATTTTTCTGTACATACAATATACTTCATTGCTATCCAATGGAAAGCTAAGGTAAAATGTAACAAGATAATAGTCTGGTAGTGTATAAAGTCATTCCTAAAAATTTAAGGAATAGAACTATTACAAAAAGCGTTATAAAATACATAACTGAAATTTAACTCATAGAATAAATTCGAAAAAAATAAAAAAATGTTGAATATAATAAAATTCTTTATAAAAAGAAATAATTCCCAATATCTAGTTGTTAAAATAGTTGAATTAAATACATTCAATTTATAAAGCATCACTATCCAGTGTGACACGACGAATGCTGACGAAGGCCGTAGCGGGCAAGAAAATGCATTACATTCTGCTGGTGTCTAATAATTGTAAATTTTTCTGTACATACAATATACTTCATTGCTATCCAATAGAAAGCTAAGGTAAAATGTAACAAGAAGATACAAGATAATAGTCTGGTAGTGTATGAAGTCATTCCTTAAAAATTTAAGGAATAGAACTATTACAAAAAGCGTTATAAAATACATAACTAAAATTTAACTCATAGAATAAATTCGAAAAAATAAAAAATGTTGAATATAATAAAATTGCTTATAAAAAGAATTAATTCCCAATATCTAGTTGTTAAAATAGTTGAGTTAAATACATTCAATTTATAAAGTATCACTATCCAGTGTGACACAACGAATGCTGACGAAGGCCGTAGCGGGCCAGAAAATGCATTACATTCTGCTGGTGTCTAATAATTTTTTTCATTGCTATCCAATGGAAAGCTAAGGTAAAATGTAACAAGAAGATACAAGATAATAGTCTGGTAGTGTATAAAGTCATTCCTAAAAATTTAAGGAATAGAACTATTACAAAAAGCGTTATAAAATACATAACTGAAATTTAACTCATGGAATAAATTCGAAAAATTAAAAAATGTTGAATTTAATAAAATTGCTTATAAAAAGAAATAATTCCCAATATCTAGTTGTTAAAATAGTTGAGTTAAATACATTCAATTTATAAAGTATCACTATCCAGTGTGACACAACGAATGCTGACGAAGGCCGTAGCGGGCCAGAAAATGCATTACATTCTGCTGGTGTCTAATAATTGTAAATTTTTCTGTACATACAATATACTTCATTGCTATCCAATGGAAAGCTAAGGTAAAATGTAACAAGAAGATACAAGATAATAGTCTGGTAGTGTATAAAGTCATTCCTAATAATTTAAGGAATAGAACTATTACAAAAAGCGTTATAAAATACTTAACTGAAATTTAACTCATAGAATAAATTCGAAAAAATAAAAAATGTTGAATTTAATAAAATTGCTTATAAAAAGAAATAATTCCCAATATCTAGTTGTTAAAATAGTTGAGTTAAATACATTCAATTTATAAAGTATCACTATCCAGTGTGACACAACGAATGCTGACGAAGGCCGTAGCGGGCCAGAAAATGCATTACATTCTGCTGGTGTCTAATAATTGTAAATTTTTCTGTACATACTTCATTGCTATCCAATGGAATGCTAAGGTAAAATGTAACAAGAAGATTTAAGATAATAGTCTGGTAGTGTATAAAGTCATTCCTAAAAATTTAAGGAATATAACTATTACAAAAAGCGTTATAAAATACATAACTGAAATTTAACTCATAGAATAAATTCGAAAAAATAAAAAATGTTGAATATAATAAAATTGTTTATAAAAAGAAATAATTCCTAATATCTAGTTGTTAAAATAGTTGAGTTAAGTACATTTAATTTATAAAGTATCACTATCCAGTGTGACACAACGAATGCTGACGAAGGCCGTAGCATTAGCATAGAACATTATGACAATAAACCACCTTTTGAATACCCCAAATATACTTCATTGCTATCCAATGGAAAGCTAAGGCAAAATGTAGCAAGAAGAAACAAGATA
This sequence comes from Pollenia amentaria, assembly GCA_943735925.1. NCBI lineage: Eukaryota > Metazoa > Arthropoda > Insecta > Diptera > Polleniidae > Pollenia > Pollenia amentaria. The sequence goes on along the minus strand of OX031007.1, from coordinate 89,207,489 downwards.
ATAGTCTGGTAGTGTATAAAGTCATTCCTAAAAATTTAAGGAATAGAACTATTACAAAAAGCGTTATAAAATACATAACTGAAATTTAACTCATAGAATAAATTCGAAAAAAATAAAAAAATGTTGAATATAATAAAATTGCTTATAAAAAGAAATAATTCCCAGTATCTAGTTGTTAAAATAGTTGAGTTAAATACATTCAATTTATAAAGTATCACTATCCAGTGTGACACAACGAATGCTGACGAAGGTCGTAGCGGGCCAGAAAATGCATTACATTCTGCTGGTGTCTAATAATTGTAAATTTTTCTGTACATACAATATACTTCATTGCTATCCAATGGAAAGCTAAGCTAAAATGTAACAAGAAGATACAAGATAATAGTCTGGTAGTGTAAAAAGTCATTCCTAAAAATTTAAGGAATAGAACTATTACAAAAAGCGTTATAAAATACATAACTGAAATTTAACTCATAGAATAAATTCGAAAAAATAAAAAATGTTGAATATAATAAAATTCTTTATAAAAAGAAATAATTCCCAATATCTTGTTGTTAAAATAGTTGAACATTCTGCTGGTGTCTAATAATTGTAAATTTTTCTGTACATACAATATACTTCATTGCTATCCAATGGAAAGCTAAGGTAAAATGTAACAAGAAGATACAAGATAATAGTCTGGTAGTGTATAAAGTCATTCCTTAAAAATTTAAGGAATAGTACTATTACAAAAAGCGTTATAAAATACATAACTGAAATTTAACTCATAGAATAAATTCGAAAAAATAAAAAATGTTGAATATAATAAAATTGCTTATAAAAAGAAATAATTCCCAATATCTAGTTGTTAAAATAGTTGAGTTAAATACATTCAATTTATAAAGTATCACTGTCCAGTGTGACACAACGAATGCTGACGAAGGCCGTAGCGGGCCAGAAAATGCATTACATTCTGCTGGTGTCTAATAATTTTAAATTTTTCTGTACATACAATATACTTCATTGCTATCCAATGGAAAGCTAAGGTAAAATGTAACAAGAAGATACAAGATAATAGTCTGGTAGTGTATAAAGTCATTCCTAAAAATTTAAGGAATAGAACTATTACAAAAAGCGTTATAAAATACATAACTGAAATTTAACTCATAGAATAAATTCGAAAAAAAAAAATGTTGAATATAATAAAATTGCTTATAAAAAGAAATAATTCCCAATATCTAGTTGTTAAAATAGTTGAGTTAAATACATTCAATTTATAAAGTATAACTATCCAGTGTGACACAACGAATGCTGACGAAGGCCGCAGCGGGCCAAAAAATGCATAACATTCTGCTGGTGTCTAATAATTGTAAATTTTTCTGTACATACAATATACTTCATTGCTATCCAATGGAAAGCTAAGGTAAAATGTAACAACATAATAGTCTGGTAGTGTATAAAGTCATTCCTAAAAATTTAAGGAATAGAACTATTACAAAAAGCGTTATAACATACATAACTGAAATTTAACTCATAGAATAAATTCGAAAAAATAAAAAATGTTGAATATAATAAAATTGCTTTTAAAAAGAAATAATTCCCAATATCTAGTTGTTAAAATAGTTGAGTTAAATACATTCAATTTATAAAGCATCACTGTCAAGTGTGACACAACGAATGCTGACGAAGACCGTAGCGGGCCAGAAAATGCATTACATTCTGCTGGTGTCTAATAATTGTAAATTTTTCTGTACATACAATATACTTCATTGCTATCCAATGGAAAGCTAAGGTAAAATGTAACAAGAAGATACAAGATAATAGTCTGGTAGTGTATAAAGTCATTCCTAAAAATTTAAGGAATAGGACTATTACAAAAAGCGTTATAAAATACATAACTGAAATTTAACTCATAGAATAAATTCGAAAAAATAAAAATGTTGAATATAATGAAATTGCTTATAAAAAGAAATAATTCCCAATATCTAGTTGTTAAAATAGTTGAGTTAAATACATTCAATTTATAAAGTATCACTATCCAGTGTGACACAACGAATGCTGACGAAGGCCGTAGCGGGCCAGAAAATGCATTACATTCTGCTGGTGTCTAATAATTGTAAATTTTTCTGTACATACTTCATTGCTATCCAATGGAATGCTAAGGTAAAATGTAACAAGAAGATTTAAGATAATAGTCTGGTAGTGTATAAAGTCATTCCTAAAAATTTAAGGAATATAACTATTACAAAAAGCGTTATAAAATACATAACTGAAATTTAACTCATAGAATAAATTCGAAAAAATAAAAAATGTTGAATATAATAAAATTGTTTATAAAAAGAAATAATTCCTAATATCTAGTTGTTAAAATAGTTGAGTTAAGTACATTTAATTTATAAAGTATCACTATCCAGTGTGACACAACGAATGCTGACGAAGGCCGTAGCATTAGCATAGAACATTATGACAATAAACCACCTTTTGAATACCCCAAATATACTTCATTGCTATCCAATGGAAAGCTAAGGCAAAATGTAGCAAGAAGAAACAAGATAATAGTCTGGTAGTGTATAAAGTCATTCCTAAAAATTTAAGGAATAGAACTATTACAAAAAGCGTTATAAAATACATAACTGAAATTTAACTCATAGAATAAATTCGAAAAAAATAAAAAAATGTTGAATATAATAAAATTGCTTATAAAAAGAAATAATTCCCAGTATCTAGTTGTTAAAATAGTTGAGTTAAATACATTCAATTTATAAAGTATCACTATCCAGTGTGACACAACGAATGCTGACGAAGGTCGTAGCGGGCCAGAAAATGCATTACATTCTGCTGGTGTCTAATAATTGTAAATTTTTCTGTACATACAATATACTTCATTGCTATCCAATGGAAAGCTAAGGTAAAATGTAACAAGAAGATACAAGATAATAGTCTGGTAGTGTAAAAAGTCATTCCTAAAAATTTAAGGAATAGAACTATTACAAAAAGCGTTATAAAATACATAACTGAAATTTAACTCATAGAATAAATTCGAAAAAATAAAAAATGTTGAATATAATAAAATTCTTTATAAAAAGAAATAATTCCCAATATCTAGTTGTTAAAATAGTTGAATTAAATACATTCAATTTATAAAGCATCACTATCCAGTGTGACACAACGAATGCTGACGAAGGCCGTAGCGGGCAAGAAAATGCATTACATTCTGCTGGTGTCTAATAATTGTAAATTTTTCTGTACATACAATATACTTCATTGCTATCCAATGGAAAGCTAAGGTAAAATGTAACAAGAAGATACAAGATAATAGTCTGGTAGTGTATAAAGTCATTCCTTAAAAATTTAAGGAATAGAACTATTACAAAAAGCGTTATAAAATACATAACTGAAATTTAACTCATAGAATAAATTCGAAAAAATAAAAAATGTTGAATATAATAAAATTGCTTATAAAAAGAAATAATTCCCAATATCTAGTTGTTAAAATAGTTGAGTTAAATACATTCAATTTATAAAGTATCACTGTCCAGTGTGACACAACGAATGCTGACGAAGGCCGTAGCGGGCCAGAAAATGCATTACATTCTGCTGGTGTCTAATAATTTTAAATTTTTCTGTACATACAATATACTTCATTGCTATCCAATGGAAAGCTAAGGTAAAATGTAACAAGAAGATACAAGATAATAGTCTGGTAGTGTATAAAGTCATTCCTAAAAATTTAAGGAATAGAACTATTACAAAAAGCGTTATAAAATACATAACTGAAATTTAACTCATAGAATAAATTCGAAAAAAAAAAATGTTGAATATAATAAAATTGCTTATAAAAAGAAATAATTCCCAATATCTAGTTGTTAAAATAGTTGAGTTAAATACATTCAATTTATAAAGTATAACTATCCAGTGTGACACAACGAATGCTGACGAAGGCCGCAGCGGGCCAAAAAATGCATAACATTCTGCTGGTGTCTAATAATTGTAAATTTTTCTGTACATACAATATACTTCATTGCTATCCAATGGAAATCTAAGGTAAAATGTAACAACATAATAGTCTGGTAGTGTATAAAGTCATTCCTAAAAATTTAAGGAATAGAACTATTACAAAAAGCGTTATAACATACATAACTGAAATTTAACTCATAGAATAAATTCGAAAAAATAAAAAATGTTGAATATAATAAAATTGCTTTTAAAAAGAAATAATTCCCAATATCTAGTTGTTAAAATAGTTGAGTTAAATACATTCAATTTATAAAGTATAACTATCCAGTGTGACACAACGAATGCTGACGAAGACCGTAGCGGGCCAGAAAATGCATTACATTCTGCTGGTGTCTAATAATTGTAAATTTTTCTGTACATACAATATACTTCATTGCTATCCAATGGAAAGCTAAGGTAAAATGTAACAAGAAGATACTAGATAATAGTCTGGTAGTGTATAAAGTCATTCCTAAAAATTTAAGGAATAGAACTATTACAAAAAGCGTTATAAAATACATAACTGAAATTTAACTCATAGAATAAATTCGAAAAAATAAAAAATGTTGAATATAATAAAATTGCTTATTAAAAGAAATAATTCCCAATATCTAGTTGTTAAAATAGTTGAGTTAAATACATTCAATTTATAAAGTATCACTATCCAGTGTGACACAACGAATGCTGACGAAGGCCGTAGCGGGCCAGAAAATGCATTACATTCTGCTGGTGTCTAATAATTGTAAATTTTTCTGTATATACAATATACTTCATTGCTATCCAATAGAAAGCTAAGGTAAAATGTAACAAGAAGATACAAGATAATAGTCTGGTAGTGTATAAAGTCATTCCTAAAAATTTAAGGAATAGAACTATTACAAAAAGCGTTATAAAATACATAACTGAAATTTAACTCATAGAATAAATTCGAAAAAATAAAAATGTTGAATATAATGAAATTGCTTATAAAAAGAAATAATTCCCAATATCTAGTTGTTAAAATAGTTGAGTTAAATACATTCAATTTATAAAGTATCACTATCCAGTGTGACACAACGAATGCTGACGAAGGCCGTAGCGGGCCAGAAAATGCATTACATTCTGCTGGTGTCTAATAATTGTAAATTTTTCTGTACATACAATATACTTCATTGCTATCCAATGGAAAGCTAAGGTAAAATGTAACAAGATAATAGTCTGGTAGTGTATAAAGTCATTCCTAAAAATTTAAGGAATAGAACCATTACAAAAAGCGTTATAAAATACATAACTGAAATTTAACTCATAGAATAAATTCGAAAAAATAAAAAAGGTTGAATATACTAAAATTGCTTATAAAAAGAAATAATTCACAATATCTAGTTGTTAAAATAGTTGAGTTAAATACATTCAATTTATAAAGTATAACTATCCAGTGTGACACAACGAATGCTGACGAAGGCCGCAGCGGGCCAGATGCATTACATTCTGGAGGTATCCATACCGTGACTACCGGCCTTAATGGCAACTCAGACGCTAGTATAACGTCCAGACTAGCTTCAGGACAGGAGCTGCCACACTTACCAATTGCAGCCTTTAAAAACTCAAAGGTTTTCTGATTGCCGCAACTGACAGTTTTGACACCTCTTGCCCAGTCAGCCCCTTTGAACGATACTTCGTCCGGCCTTCCTTTGGCACTAAAGATTTCGTCGAGTAGTTTGTTCTCTAGCACCTGCCATCTCTCGACACTGATCCTTCCATCGGGATCCTTACGATCAATGACAGCCGCTAGAATACCGTCGTTACTCGACGACTCCTTTAGTTTTTTTGACGTGGATGGTTGGTCCTTTCTGGAGCCAGTCCTCTTATTGATCTCCTTATGGGGATCTGTAAGAGAACTGACCACAGTCTGACCAGTCCTCTTAGCCGCAGGGGATTTCTGGTCATCACCAGACCTCACTCGCTTAACTACCCCCTTTTTGGGGCCCTTAGCAGAGCTCTGTCGATGATCACCCGACATTTCCAGCCCTCATCGCGCGACTAGTAGTGGGTAAAACGTTCTCAGGCCTAGCTCCCTTAACTGTGACCATACTGTCACGATTAAGAGGGCCAGTCGTTGAACCTTTACCCTCCTTTTTCTTATCTTCTGCTTTATTCGAGGATTCATCAACAGGGGGTGCTGGGGATTTGCTGTCTTTACTGACAACATTTGTATCCACAGCAGCCCTTGCTGTGTATCCCGCAGGATAGGGAAGCCCTAGGATGGCACCGACAGAGCCGTGGATTCGTTCGAATCTAGCAACGTTCTTTCGGTGCTTCCTCAGCAGATGCCTATCCCGCCCATCGTGCAGTGAGGAGTCTTTCTTAGCTATCTTTTCCAGAAAGGCTAAGGAGGCTCTCACACCACTCTTGGCTTTATCGTAGCTCGTTCGGCTATCTGACGTGACCTGTTCTGTCGCATCTTGCCGAACAACGAGTTTTGATACACTCGCCAATCCCCTCTCCAACCCGAGTGTGACTCCGGAAGTCGATGGCCCAACCCTATGGCCCTCATCATGAGCCGAAATCAGTGTTATTTCGTGCTCATCATCAGAGCCCAGAGTTAGGTCACCGAGTCTTTCCGATGCCCCTGTACGAGACGGAGAGCCGATTGGCGAGTCTATCCTGTCCGTCTCTGTCATGACTGTCAGTTCTGTCATTAACTGACTCTCTTGCAGCAGAATATCTCTGTGAATACCTAGCAAGTCGGAGTCCAAATCTGACCCCGAACCTGCTGAGCTGACAGAGACATTCCCTGCGCCAACTTCTTCATTTCGTTTTTTAAAGTTTAATTTATCCAGTTTTTGGTCCCACGAGTATGCACGTAAACAAAGCGACCATCGCGCGCAGTGACGGCTTACGCGGACTAGGCTAGAATTACAACTGACCCTTGCCATCGGCGTCAGAGGGAAGCTGTTCACGACCAGTTTCTTTTACCACTAACTAGCCATTCAGGTCCTCGGCACTGCTATCAACCACCTTGACCTTAAAAGTGGGGGATGTAGGGAATCAAAGGGAGAAGTAGGTAGGATTATAGGTAAAGAGGATGGGATATGGGATGGATAACCCTTGGTCATGCTGGCTTTAAAGCTTATGCCTTCGAACTTGTTCCGGTTAGACTGTACCGAATCAAGTTCCAAGACATACACTACCGCCGGCATTTAAGCCACCACATCGCGGCAAGATAGTTATCCAGGTGGTGGAACTGAAATTTAACTCATAGAATAAATTCGAAAAAAAAAAATTTGAATATAATAAAATTGCTTATAAAAAGAAATAATTCCCAATATCTAGTTGTTAAAATAGTTGAGTTAAATACATTCAATTTATAAGGTATCACTATCCAGTGTGACACAACGAATGCTGACGAAGACCGTAGCGGGCCAGAAAATGCATTACATTCTGCTGGTGTCTAATAATTGTAAATTTTTCTGTACATACAATATACTTCATTGCTATCCAATGGAAAGCTAAGGTAAAATGTAACAAGAAGATACAAGATAATAGTCTGGTAGTGTATAAAGTCATTCCTAAGAATTTAATGAATAGAACTATTACAGAAAGCGTTATAACATACATAACTAAAATTTAACTCATAGAATAAAATCGAAAAAATAAAAAAATGTTGAATATAATAAAATTGCTTATAAAAAGAAATAATTCCCAATATCTAGTTTAGAGTTGTGTCGGTCATGAACGAACTGGATCAATTGAACGGATCAGTCAGATGAACGATGACCGGCCGTTCAGTTTCATCGTTCAATTTCGTTCAATCGTTCACTTGGGTCTTTTGAATCAGTCGGTCCCTTGCTTGCCGGACAACTGGTTGAAAAGAAACAACAATACTTTTGTGTTGTATAAGTTATGCAATTATAATATACTTATTTCTTTTACTCATTGCCACATTGCTTTACACATTTTCATAATACAATCAGGGTTGTCAAGTTTCTTGGCGACCTAATTTTCGATTTGGCGATATGGCGACATTTTGGCGGCTTATAAAATATATGGCAATTTTGTTGGCTATTGATTTTCTATAAACTTATTTTGAGACTGTTGGACAAATTTACCGTTTGTTATTTAGAAAGATTATATCAATGATGGTATTCCATCTAATATATATCAGGTTTTGCATAAAGCTTATAGCTATAAGGATACGTCAGGTACTTACCATTTTAAAGAACTTGCTTTGACTGTCTTTATATGCATTTAATTCCAACTGCTAATGTCTGTGTTGAAATAGTTCTTTTTAATAATTTACTCTACTAAAACTCGCCTTCATTGTTACGAGTTATAAATTATATGAATGTAAATAGCACTTTTTGTACCGTCGAACGATATTTTGAATATACATTGTTAAAAAAAAACAGTAAGAATTGCCTTGCCGGTGAAGTGTATAGCGTTTTAGATATACATACTTATATCCAATATTTGTTTAATACCAAGCACAAAAAAACGTTTTGCTGCTCTAATTAGATTATTATAAACTATTGTATCTTTTGTGTGTTCACCAATAATTTTACTTTTATTCAAAAAAATAACTGTAACACTATGTCGACTGCAGTGCATTACACCTCCAGGGTGAGGGCGAGATTCATAATCAATAATTTAAGTACGTTTGAAATTTATTTTAAAACAAAATGTTTATACAAATGTTTCTTAAAACAGAGTTTAAGTATAAATAATTTATTTATGAATACGTGTTTATTTATAAAAAAAATTATTTTATTTACCGTATGTTTTTTAAGCAAATTTTTTATTTTTATTGGACCGGAAGGAATATGAGCTATTTCATCAATATTACGACTTAATTGTTATAATTATATCAACTTTTTTTCTTTCGTTTCTGAATTATACTTTAATTGGATCGTGAATAATTTTTATTATTTGCTTGATATATAACAGGTATTTCTTGATTTCTATATTTTGCATAAAAATAATCCTTTTTATTTTGGTATTATGTCTTAAGCCAAAGCTGAACTTGCTAAACGTAATTGTAATAAAGGCTTGAGATGTGAGTCTGAACTTTACGTTTCTACTTAAAATAATGGTTTTTATTAAGCAAAATACAAAAATCCAGAAATAGTCGTCATATATCAAGCAAAAATTTAAAATTTTAAATACTCGCTGTGTGCCAAAAACAAAAATCAAACTCAAAAATAAGAATTATTTGCAATAAAAAATATAACTTAAATATAATTTTTAATAATTTTTTTTATATAGTATAAAAATTCAATAAAAACGAACAGTTTTGTACATTAAAGTTGATATGTTAAAAATATGGTAAAAATATATCAAGGCGACTTTGTCCCATTTTTGGAGAATTTTAGCGATTCAGAAGAAATATATTTTTTTAGGATTTATAGAAAACATTGGAGAAAGTTCTAAAATAAATTTTATGTTGTCAAAAACGCAAAATAAGCCTTGGTGATTTTTGACATTGAATTTGGCAAAAAACATCAAAATTAATCTGACAACCCTGGCTGCTTTTCACAATTTTTCTACAATTTACATGAGCGTTGCCAGTTGTTCTTAATACAAATCCCGCCAAATGTTAATTTTTTTCATTTGAGCAGAAAATTTTATAAATATTTATTTCTTTTAATTTTTTAAATAAGTCCCTTTATTTATAAAAGCTTAGTAAAGTTTTACAGCACGAAATTAGTATGGAAAAAAACTTTTAATGTATACATTACATTCGTTTATGAATAAGACTCTTAAAATATAAAAAAAATTAGCAATGTATGTTTGTTCGGTGAAATCTTGCAACTCAATTTTGAAGCAGATACCTCGAACCGATTGAGCTGTCATTTTTAAACACGTTTAGTTAAGATGACGATGCATGGTTAACTGTGTTACGTTAATCTAAATCTAACATTATAAGACACCCAAGATGGCAGACTTATTTTTAATGCATTCCTACAATATGAGTATCAAATGGGAGGGCTTGCTGAGAATAAGTCGAAAAAGAAAGTGACGTTACTCTTAAGGCCTCATTAGTTTTTACTTTTTGTTGCCGTTCTGTTACGTTCCTTTCTGTAGGAAATATTTTGTAATTACTTAGAATTGTCAAAAAAAATTTCGTAAAAAATAAATAAATAATATATTGTGTCAATAATACGCAAATGTTTAAAAAATCATTGATTAAAACCAATTTTTCTAGCTACGAGTATAAGCAAACAATTACAGTTTTTTCATATCACAACAAACTTTGCGTTACATAGAACTTTGGCCGTAACTTAACGTTGAATTCTATTTTCAACAGATTTGTCCGCAACAGAACAGAACGAAAAAGTAAAAACAAACCACACATACAGACTTACAATTGAACAGAAACAAAACAGCTGATTCGTAACAGAACAGAACGTACAAACTAATTCTTCCTTTAATCATATATGGCGGATATGATTAATGCTTGCCTTCAAGATGGGTATCAAATGAAAGGACTCATGAGAATACGAATGCTAGTTTTAATATAAACTAAAAGTAAATAACCTTTTTAAAAAACAAGGTTTTATTGAAATGCGCTTCAAAGAAAAATATAAATGAATAGTATAAAACTACTATCAACGGATTACATAATTTATATGATATACGAGATTTACTTGTGTAGACAAACAAGTAAATTATATAACTTGATGTGATTGATATAAATTTGTTAATGATGTTATAAGTTGATAGTTAAAGTTTATTTCTCTTTTCTTTTTAGCGCATTTTAATAAAAGCGTGTTTTTTAAAAAGGTTTTTTAGTTTTTATAAAATAAAAACAAAAAATTAAATTTATATTATCACATATTTTGAGAATATAATACATATAACGCATGAATAATAATAATCACTATTGCTATTTGTTAATTTTTGTAATATTATTTTGATATTTAAATTGTGCAATTGCTATTATTTTTATTATTTTTTTGGTTTTTAAAAGTATTTTGTTCTTAAAATACCACATAAATTTGAAATTTTTTTCTCTCATTATTTTTGTTTAAATTCATTTTTAAAGAATTGGGCTCTTACTTTGAATAAGCCCTCGCAACAATTTTTTGTTCTTTCTATTAAAATGGAATTACCTAAGCATATAATAAATAAACAAGTTTTAAGATCGCCACGTTTGGCGAGAAATTACTACGTATGGCAGCCCAGATTGTACTATGAATTTTTTAAAACAGTGTGGCAAGTCGCCACTGGCAATGTGTTAAAAGAAAAACGTATAGCATACACACTTAAAGTGTTGTTGTTTCTTTTTAATCAAATGAACGAAAAAAATGCGTATTTGGTTTGTGCTTATTGTTTTCTATTCTTGGTTACACTCAAAAAAGTTTTACAGTAACTTAATGAGATTTATTATAATTGTTTTCCGTAATTAATGAAATTTTTTTTATTTTATTAATTAAACTGTTTCTGCATATTGTTCCAAAAACAAACTACAAAAATTAATAAGGGTTTTTATGATATCGCTTAAAATTGCCATATGTGCAAATAGGCAAACTTGCAAGACTCGTTTCATGAAGACCCTTTTTAATTTTTGTGTCATTTTAAATACAAAAATCAATTAAAAGAAAACAACTATAAAATAACAGCTAAAATTTGTGAATAAAAAGTGAAATTTGTTTTTTAAACAAGCATAAATAAAGCATAACGACTAATTTGCTTAAATTACTGCAAGATTTTATTGTTTGTGATATTATTAACACTTGAATATTTCATTGAAAACGGCGGTAAATATTAAACAAATTTATTTGTATAAATGCACAACTGAACAGCGCCAGTTTACGAGTCAAAATTGATGAGCAAATTTACAAAGTTTGTGTAAACGAATTCTCATACAATTTTTGGCAGTTCATTTGAGAGCGCGTAAAAATGCACAGTTTGCGAGACTTTTAGTGATATCATGAAAACCCTTAATGACTTTTATTTCTGTTAATATGTTCAGTTATTTTTTATGCATAAAATAAAACTGAAGTACATGTGTACATATGTACATAAATAAAAAAAAAAATAGAAAGGAAAAAATATTTGGCTCATTTGGTAGGTCATAATGACAGATAAAAACACTGATTTAGCTGTCTTAGTACGTAATTTAAATTAAGTTCAAATTAACTGAAAAGCCTTTGAATATATTTTTTGTACCTAGTGTGTACTTTTTTTTAATTGTAAATAAAGAGAAAATTTAATTCATTTTTAATTAAAATCTCCGTTATAAAATTAACAGTAAAAAATTACCTTACAATTCCTTTATTTAAAATTATCCGTTTTCTAATTACATTTTCAGTTTTCTAAACTTAATGCCTATTCTTTTGAATTTACTTACATAATGTTTCGAGTGTAATCTCACATGTTGTTTCTTTTAACACATTCAATCGATTGTTTAGTAAAGAGGACAAGACAAGTGAACGACTGAACGAAAGCGACAAATGATTCAAAAGACAAACTGACCCAAAAGACAAAGTGACCTGAAACGAACGATTGAACGAAAAGAACGAGCTCGTTCACTGATTCGAATTGAACGATAATGACCGGTCACTTAAACGAACGATTAAACCCAAGACTAATCTAGTTGTTAAAATAGTTGAGTTAAATACATTCAATTTATAAAGTATCACTATCCAGTGTGACACAACGAATGCTGACGAAGGCCGTAGCGGGCCAGAAAATGCATAACATTCTGCTGGTGTCTAATAATTGTAAATTTTTCTGTACATACAATATACTTCATTGCTATCCAATGGAAAGCTAAGGTAAAATGTAACAACAAGATACAAGATAATAGTCTGGTAGTGTATAAAATCATTCCTTAAAAATTTAAGGAATAGAACTATTACAAAAAGCGTTATAAAATACATAACTGAAATTTAACTCATAGAATAAATTCGAAAAAATAAAAAATGTTGAATATAATAAAATTGCTTATAAAAAGAAATAATTCCCAATATCTAGTTGTTAAAAAAGTTGAGTTAAATACATTTAATTTATAAAGTATCACTATCCAGTGTGACACAACGAATGCTGACGAAGGCCGTAGCGGGCCAGAAAATGCACAACATTCTGCTGGTGTCTAATAATTGTAAATTTTTCTGTACATACAATATACTTCATTGCTATCCAATGGAAAGCTAAGGTAAAATGTAACAAGATAATAGTCTGGTAGTGTATAAAGTCATTCCTAAAAATTTAAGGAATAGAAATATTACAAAAAGCGTTATAACATACATAACTGAAATTTAACTCATAGAATAAATTCGAAAAAATAAAAAATGTTGAATATAATAAAATTGCTTATAAAAAGAAATATTTCCCAATATCTAGTTGTTAAAATAGTTGAGTTAAATACATTCAATTTATAAAGTATCACTATCCAGTGTGACACAACGAATGCTGACGAAGGCCGTAGCGGGCCAGAAAATGCATTACATTCTACTGGTGTCTAATAATTGTAAATTTTTCTGTACATACAATATACTTCATTGCTATCCAATGGAAAGCTAAGGTAAAATGTAACAAGAAGATACAAGATAATAGTCTGGTAGTGTATAAAGACATTCCTAAAAATTTAAGGAATAGAACTATTACAAAAAGCGTTATAACATACATAACTGAAATTTAATTCATAGAATAAATTCGAAAAAATAAAAAATGTTGAATATAATAAAATTGCTTATAAAAAGAAATAATTCCCAATATCTAGTTGTTAAAATAGTTGAGTTAAATACATTCAATTTATAAAGCATCGCTATCCAGTGTGACACAACGAATGCTGGTGTCTAATAATTGTAAATTTTTCTGTACATACAATATACTTCATTGCTTTCCAATGGAAAGCTAAGGTAAAATGTAACAAGATAATAGTCTGGTAGTGTATAAAGTCATTCCTAAAAATTTAAGGAATAGAACTATTACAAAAAGCGTTATAAAATACATAACTGAAATTTAACTCATAGAATAAATTCGAAAAAATAAAAATGTTGAATATAATAAAATTGCTTATAAAAAGAAATAATTCCCAATATCTAGTTGTTAAAATAGTTGAGTTAAATACATTCAATTTATAAAGTATCACTATCCAGTGTGACACAACGAATGCTGACGAAGGCCGTAGCGTGCCAGAAAATGCATTACATTCTGCTGGTGTCTAATAATTGTAAATTTTTCTGTACATACAATATACTTCATTGCTATCCAATGGAAAGCTAAGGTAAAATGTAACAAGAAGATACAAGATAATAGTCTGGTAGTGTATAAAGTCATTCCTAAAAATTTAAGGAATAGAACTATTACAAAAAGCGTTATAAAATACATAACTGAAATTTAACTCATAGAATAAATTCGCAAAAATAAAAATGTTGAATATAATAAAATTGCTTATAAAAAGAAATAATTCCCAATATCTAGTTGTTAAAATAGTTGAGTTAAATACATTCAATTTATAAAGCATCGCTATCCAGTGTGACACAACGAATGCTGACGAAGGCCGTAGCGGGCCAGAAAATGCATTACATTCTGCTGGTGTCTAATAATTGTAAATTTTTCTGTACATACAATATACTTCATTGCTATCCAATGGAAAGCTAAGGTAAAATGTAACAAGAAGATACAAGATAACAGTCTGGTAGTGTATAAAGTCGTTCCTTAAAATTTAAGGAATAGAACTATTACAAAAAGTGTTATAAAATACATAACTGAAATTTAACTCATAGAATAAATTCGAAAAAATAAAAAAATGTTGAGTATAATAAAATTGCTTATAAAAAGAAATAATTCCCAATATCTAGTTTTTAAAATAGTTGAGTTAAATACATTCAATTTATAAAGTATCACTATCCAGTGTGACACAACGAATGCTGACGAAGGCCGTAGCGTGCCAGAAAATGCATTACATTCTGCTGGTGTCTAATAATTGTAAATTTTTCTGTACATACAATATACTTCATTGCTATCCAATGGAAAGCTAAGGTAAAATGTAACAAGAAGATACAAGATAATAGTCTGGTAGTGTATAAAGTCATTCCTTAAAATTTAAGGAATAGAACTATTACAACAAGCGTTATAAAATACATAACTGAAATTTAACTCATAGAATAAATTCGAAAAAATAAAAAAATGTTGAGTATAATAAAATTGCTTATAAAAAGAAATAATACCTAATATCTAGTTTTTAAAATAGTTGAGTTAAATACATTCAATTTATAAAGTATCACTATCCAGTGTGACACAACTATTGCTGACGAAGGCCGTAGCGGGCCAGAAAATGCATTACATTCTGCTGGTGTCTAATAATTGTAAATTTTTCTGTACATACAATTTACTTTATTGCTATCCAATGGAAAGCTAAGGTAAAATGTAACAAGAAGATACAAGATAATAGTCTGGTAGTGTATAAAGTCATTCCTAAAAATTTAAGGAATAGAACTATTACAAAAAGCGTTATAAAATACATAACTGAAATTTAACTCATAGAATAAATTCGAAAAAATAAAAATTTTGTATATAATAAAATTGCTTATAAAAAGAAATAATTCCCAATATCTAGTTGTTAAAATAGTTGAGTTAAATACATTCAATTTATAAAGCATCGCTATCCAGTGTGACACAACGAATGCTGACGATGGCCGTAGCGGGCCAGAAAATGCATTACATTCTGCTGGTGTCTAATAATTGTAAATTTTTCTGTATATACAATATACTTCATTGCTATCCAATGGAAAGCTAAGGTAAAATGTAACAAGATAATAGTCTGGTAGTGTATAAAGTCATTCCTAAAAATTTGCAATGTTTAAACTGCCAAGAATTTGGTCACACTAAGACATACTGCCATTTAACACCTGTTTGCGTTGTATGTGGAGAATTGCATGGTACAGCTCTCTGCGATAAGTCTAAAAACGACCCCAATGTAAAAAAATGCAGCAACTGTGGTGGTAATCACACTGCCAACTATAGAGGATGCCCTGTATACTCTATCGTCAAGCGCTCGGTTGGACCGAAACCTAATCCACCTCAAATTCAGGAAACACATCAAAATAATACTAATGACATTCAGGTACCGCAGCCTAGTAATAACAGAACATCCTACGCTAACGTCCTAAAATCAAACCATATGCCAATGCAAGGTGATTTGCCAAATAATGATGAGACCCCAGTTTCTAATTTAAGTCGTCTAGAAAAAACCATGGAAACACTAGTACAAACAGTAACAAACTTTACGAATACAATGGGTAATATGATGCAGGAAATGTTAAGAATGCAATCGATGTTATTGCAAGCTGTACTAAACAAGCCATGAATTGTTTAAAAATTTGTTTTTGGAACGCAAACGGCATTCGCCAACATAAAAATGAACTAGAATATTTTCTTAAAAGTAAACAAATTAATGTAATGATGGTTTCTGAAACTCATTTGACCTCAAGAAATACGTTTAAAATTAATGGTTATATATTATATGATACCAAGGACCCTCGAGATAGAGCTTGTGGAGGTTCTGCTGTTTTGATAAAAACCCGAATCAAACACTACTTAATGTGTGATCATCGTGAAGATTATCTGCAAGCAACGAATATTTGTGTTGAAGAGCTAAATCGAAACTTTGTACTTTCATCTTTATACTCTCCACCTAGATTTTCAATATCAGAAAGCCAATATTATAAATATTTTAAATCATTAGGACCCTGTTTCCTAGCCGCTGGCGATTACAACGCTAAACATACCTTCTGGGGTTCACGGCTCATTACACCAAAGGGTCGTGTTTTGTATAATACAGTGTCTAAAATGGATTTAAGTGTGGTCGCGAGTGGACAACCAACTTATTGGCCTACTGATCAGCAAAAAATTCCAGATGTCATCGATTTTGGCGTGGTTAAAAACATCCCCGCAGAAACGATTCATGTTGAAGCTTCTTTAGAATTATCTTCTGATCACACACCTACAATTCTTACCATATCAAACCCTTATAGAATTGTATCTCCGTCTGGTTACTTAGTGACGTCAGCCACACAAATAAATTGGTTAAAATATAAAAAATATCTCAGTACCCACTGCACTGAAAATATTCCGCTTAGAACACCGGAGAATGTGAATCTTTCTATTGTAAATTTTGACAATTATCTCAAACTAGCTGTTCAACATTCTAGCATAGCCCGCAAAAATATCAAAAATAGTAAAATATATTCTACTGATGTCGAGCGTCTCTTGAGTGAAAAAAGGAGAGTTCGAAGAGAGTGGCAATTGCACAGATCCCCTCAACTTAAAAATTTACTAAAAGAGTGCACAAAAAGGCTAAGAAACTTACTGCAGTCTCAAAAAACGGCTTCTCTGGGAAAATATCTTAAGGAACTTGATGCAACTCCTCAATCTGATTACTCATTATGGCGTGCAGCTAGAAATCTTAAAAGACCAGTTATCACTAAACCACCATTAAGAAACTTAAATGGACGTTGGGCACGAAATGACATAGAAAAAGGAAATATTTTCGTTAATCATTTGAAAACCGTATTTACCCCTCATACATCTTTCGATACTGCGGTCGAGTTACCACCTGTTGCTGTTAGATCAGCTGTTCCACTAAGGTTTGAAGTAAGAGAAATCGAGAAGGCTATTCATGATTTAAACCCCAAGAAAGCCCCTGGTTTTGATAAGATCAGTAACAAAATGCTTTTGGAGCTACCCAGCATAGCAAAGAAAATTATTCTACTAATTTTTAATGCTATTTTACGCCTTGAATACTACCCACAAGAGTGGAAAGTATCCTTAGTTACCATGATACCTAAACCAGGAAAGGATCCCACAAAAGTTGAGTCATATAGACCTATAAGCTTATTGTCTAATATATCAAAGCTTTTTGAGAAACTTCTAGTGTATAAATTAACGCCGATTTTAAATGGTAACAGATGTATTCCCAATCATCAATTCGGTTTTAGAAGAAAACACAGCACATTTGAACAAACTCATCGAATAGTAAATGTCATAAGAAAAGCCTTTGAAGAAAAAAAATATTGCTCAGCACTCTTCATCGATCTGTCTCAAGCTTTTGATAAAGTCTGGCATGAAGGTTTACTACTGAAATTGCAGCAAAACTTACCAGCAAATATACACAAGCTGTTAGAAAGCTACTTAGTCGGTCGTCAATTTATTATTAAAGAAGGCGAATTTTTAAGTTCTCCACAGCCAATTAACGCTGGAGTCCCACAAGGCAGCATCCTGGGCCCTCTATTAAACTTAATTTATACTTCGGACTTGCCAACAAACAGCTACACCCATACCTCAACATTTGCGGACGACACAGCTTTTCTAAGCGTACACGCAAACTGTCAAGAAGCATCTCGTTATCTACAGGATCATATATTTGAACTAGAAAGGTGGTTAAAAAATGGAGGATAAAGATCAATGAGCAAAAATGCGCACATATAACATTCACATTGCGTCGGGAAACATGCCCCCCTATTAAAATAAATAATCAAATAATACCCCAACACTCGCATGTAAAATACCTCGGTATACATCTAGATCGGCGTTTAACGTGGAAATGGCATATAGAAGCGAAATTAACTCAAATGAAACTAAAAGCAATCCAAATTAATTGGCTTATTGGAAGAAATTCTGTTCTTAGTCTCGATTGCAAACTTCTACTCTACAACTCTATCTTAAAGCCAATTTGGTGCTACGGTATTCAGTTATGGGGCACTGCCTCGGCTTCTAACATCAAAAAAATTCAAAGGCGCCAAAATAAACTTCTTCGAATAATCACAGCCGCCCCCTGGTACGTCAAAAACTCAAATATCCACAAGGATCTCAATGTGCCATTAGTAAAAACTATGATAACGAAATATGCAGTAAAATATTTAAAAAGGCTGGAACTGCACCCAAATCCATAAGCTAGAAATATTTTAAATTATGGCGGCCACACTCGCTTAAGAAGAAGAGACACTGCAGCACTCACCCAATCAGATGAGCGATAAACACCTATATATGTAAACAGAAACCGTGATGACTAAATCTTTTTGTCTGGCACTGGCAGGACATAAAGTAAATATTAGGATAAGATTTGATTAATTATTGTTAGTTCATATTTAATATATGAAGATTCAATAAATAAATAATGAAAAAAAAAAAAAAAAAAATTCCTAAAAATTTAAGGAATAGAACTATTACAAAAAGCGTTATAAAATACATAACTGAAATTTAACTCATAGAATAAATTCGAAAAAATAAAAATTTTGAATATAATAAAATTGCTTATAAAAAGAAATAATTCCCAATATCTAGTTGTTAAAATAGTTGAGTTTAATACATTCAATTTATAAAGTATCACTATCCAGTGTGACACAACGAATGCTGACGAAGGCCGTAGCGTGCCAGAAAATGCATTACACTCTGCTGGTGTCTAATAATTGTAAATTTTTCTGTACATACAATATACTTCATTGCTATCCAATGGAAAGCTAAGGTAAAATGTAACAAGAAGATACAAGATAACAGTCTGGTAGTGTATAAAGTTGTTCCTTAAAATTTAAGGAATAGAACTATTACAAAAAGTGTTATAAAATACATAACTGAAATTTAACTCATAGAATAAATTCGAAAAAATAAAAAAATGTTGAGTGTAATAAAATTGCTTATAAAAAGAAATAATTCCCAATATCTAGTTTTGAAAATAGTTGAGTTAAATACATTCAATTTATAAAGTATCACTATCCAGTGTGACACAACGAATGCTGACGAAGGCCGTAGCGTGCCAGTAAATGCATTACATTCTGCTGGTGTCTAATAATTGTAAATTTTTCTGTACATACAATATACTTCATTGCTATCCAATGGAAAGCTAAGGTAAAATGTAACAAGAAGATACAAGATAATAGTCTGGTAGTGTATAAAGTCATTCCTTAAAATTTAAGGAATAGAACTATTACAACAAGCGTTATAAAATACATAACTGAAATTTAACTCATAGAATAAATTCGAAAAAATAAAAAAATGTTGAGTATAATAAAATTGCTTATAAAAAGAAATAATTCCTAATATCTAGTTTTTAAAATAGTTGAGTTAAATACATTCAATTTATAAAGTATCACTATCCAGTGTGACACAACTATTGCTGACGAAGGCCGTAGTGGGCCAGAAAATGCATTACATTCTGCTGGTGTCTAATAATTGTAAATTTTTCTGTACATACAATTTACTTTATTGCTATCCAATGGAAAGCTAAGGTAAAATGTAACAAGAAGATACAAGATAATAGTCTGGTAGTGTATAAAGTCATTCCTTAAAATTTAAGGAATAGAACTATTACAACAAGCGTTATAAAATACATAACTGAAATTTAACTCATAGAATAAATTCGAAAAAATAAAAAAATGTTGAGTATAATAAAATTGCTTATAAAAAGAAATAATTCCTAATATCTAGTTTTTAAAATAGTTGAGTTAAATACATTCAATTTATAAAGTATCACTATCCAGTGTGACACAACTATTGCTGACGAAGGCCGTACTGGGCCAGAAAATGCATTACATTCTGCTGGTGTCTAATAATTGTAAATTTTTCTGTACATACAATTTACTTTATTGCTATCCAATGGAAAGCTAAGATAAAATGTAACAAGAAGATACAAGATAATAGTCTGGTAGTGTATAAAGTCATTCCTAAAAATTTAAGGAATAGAACTATTACAAAAAGCGTTATAAAATACATAACTGAAATTTAACTCATAGAATAAATTCGAAAAAATAAAAATGTTGAATATAATAAAATTGCTTATAAAAAGAAATAATTCCCAATATCTAGTTGTTAAAATAGTTGAGTTAAATACATTCAATTTATAAAGCATCGCTATCCAGTGTGACACAACGAATGCTGACGATGGCCGTAGCGGGCCAGAAAATGCATTACATTCTGCTGGTGTCTAATAATTGTAAATTTTTCTGTATATACAATATACTTCATTGCTATCCAATGGAAAGCTAAGGTAAAATGTAACAAGATAGTAGTCTGGTAGTGTATAAAGTCATTCCTAAAAATTTAAGGAATAGAACTATTACAAAAAGCGTTATAAAATACATAACTGAAATTTAACTCATAGAATAAATTCGAAAAAATAAAAATGTTGAATATAATAAAATTGCTAATAAAAAGAAATAATTCCCAATATCTAGTTGTTAAAATAGTTGAGTTAAATACATTCAATTTATAAAGTATCACTATCCAGTGTGACACAACGAATGCTGACGAAGGCCGTAGCGTGCCAGAAAATGCATTACATTCTGCTGGTGTCTAATAATTGTAAATTTTTCTGTACATATTGTATTCATTGCTATCCAATGGAAAGCTAAGGTAAAATGTAAAAAGAAGATACAAGATAATAATCTGGTAGTGTATAAAGTCATTCCTTAAAATTTAAGGAATAGAACTATTACAAAAAGCGTTGTAAAATACATAACTGAAATTTAACTCATAGAATAAATTCGAAAAAATAAAAAAATGTTGAGTATAATAAAATTGCTTATAAAAAGAAATAATTCCCAATATCTAGTTTTTAAAATAGTTGATTTAAATACATTCAATTTATAAAGTATCACTATCCAGTGTGACACAACGAATGCTGACGAAGGCCGTAGCGTGCCAGAAAATGCATTACATTCTGCTGGTGTCTAATAATTGTAAATTTTTCTGTACATACAATATACGTCATTGCTATCCAATGGAAAGCTAAGGTAAAATGTAATAAGAAGATACAAGATAATAGTCTGGTAGTGTATAAAGTCATTCCTAAAAATTTAAGGAATATAACTATTACAAAAAGCGTTATAAAATACATAACTGAAATTTAACTCATAGAATAAATTCGAAAAAATAAAAATGTTGAATATAATAAAATTGCTTATAAAAAGTAATAATTCCCAATATCTAGTTGTTAAAATAGTTGAGGTAAATACATTCAATTTATAAAGTATCACTATCCAGTGTGACACAACGAATGCTGACGATGGCCGTAGCGGGCCAGAAAATGCATTACATTCTGCTGGTGTCTAATAATTGTAAATTTTTCTGTATATACAATATACTTCATTGCTATCCAATGGAAAGCTAAGGTAAAATGTAACAAGATAGTAGTCTGGTAGTGTATAAAGTCATTCCTAAAAATTTAAGGAATAGAACTATTACAAAAAGCGTTATAAAATACATAACTGAAATTTAACTCATAGAATAAATTCGAAAAAATAAAAATGTTGAATATAATAAAATTGCTAATAAAAAGAAATAATTCCCAATATCTAGTTGTTAAAATAGTTGAGTTAAATACATTCAATTTATAAAGTATCACTATCCAGTGTGACACAACGAATGCTGACGAAGGCCGTAGCGTGCCAGAAAATGCATTACACTCTGCTGGTGTCTAATAATTGTAAATTTTTCTGTACATACAATATACTTCATTGCTATCCAATGGAAAGCTAAGGTAAAATGTAACAAGAAGATACAAGATAACAGTCTGGTAGTGTATAAAGTCGTTCCTTAAAATTTAAGGAATAGAACTATTACAAAAAGTGTTATAAAATACATAACTGAAATTTAACTCATAGAATAAATTCGAAAAAATAAAAAAATGTTGAGTGTAATAAAATTGCTTATAAAAAGAAATAATTCCCAATATCTAGTTTTGAAAATAGTTGAGTTAAATACATTCAATTTATAAAGTATCACTATCCAGTGTGACACAACGAATGCTGACGAAGGCCGTAGCGTGCCAGTAAATGCATTACATTCTGCTGGTGTCTAATAATTGTAAATTTTTCTGTACATACAATATACTTCATTGCTATCCAATGGAAAGCTAAGGTAAAATGTAACAAGAAGATACAAGATAATAGTCTGGTAGTGTATAAAGTCATTCCTTAAAATTTAAGGAATAGAACTATTACAACAAGCGTTATAAAATACATAACTGAAATTTAACTCATAGAATAAATTCGAAAAAATAAAAAAATGTTGAGTATAATAAAATTGCTTATAAAAAGAAATAATTCCTAATATCTAGTTTTTAAAATAGTTGAGTTAAATACATTCAATTTATAAAGTATCACTATCCAGTGTGACACAACTATTGCTGACGAAGGCCGTAGTGGGCCAGAAAATGCATTACATTCTGCTGGTGTCTAATAATTGTAAATTTTTCTGTACATACAATTTACTTTATTGCTATCCAATGGAAAGCTAAGGTAAAATGTAACAAGAAGATACAAGATAATAGTCTGGTAGTGTATAAAGTCATTCCTAAAAATTTAAGGAATAGAACTATTACAACAAGCGTTATAAAATACATAACTGAAATTTAACTCATAGAATAAATTCGAAAAAATAAAAAAATGTTGAGTATAATAAAATTGCTTATAAAAAGAAATAATTCCCAATATCTAGTTTTTAAAATAGTTGAGTTAAATACATTCAATTTATAAAGTATCACTATCCAGTGTGACACAACGAATGCTGACGAAGGCCGTAGCGGGCCAGAAAATGCATTTGAATATAATAAAATTGCTTATAAAAAGAAATAATTCCCAATATCTAGTTGTTAAAATAGTTGAGTTAAATACATTCAATTTATAGAGCATCGCTATCCAGTGTGACACAACCAGTGCTGACGAAGACCGTAGCGGGCCAGAAAATGCATTACATTCTGCTGGTGTCTAATAATTGCAAATTTTTCTGTACATACAATATACTTCATTGCTATCCAATGGATAGCTAAGGTAAAATATAACAAGAAGATACAAGATAATAGTCTGGTAGTGTATAAAGTCATTCCTAAAAATTTAAGGAATATAACTATTACAAAAAGCGTTATAACATACATAACTGAAATTTAACTCATAGAATAAATTCGAAAAAATAAAAAATGTTGAATATAATAAAATTGCTTATAAAAAGAAAAAATTCCCAATATCTAGTTGTTAAAATAGTTGAGTTAAATACATTCAATTTATAAAGCATCGCTATCCAGTGCGACACAACGAATGCTGACGAAGGCCGTAGCGGGCCAGAAAATGCATTACATTCTGCTGGTGTCTAATAATTGCAAATTTTTCTGAACATACAATATACTTCATTGCTATCCAATGGAAAGCTAAGGTAAAATGTAACAAGATAATAGTCTGGTAGTGTAAAAAGTCATTCCTAAAAATTTAAGGAATAGAACTATTACAAAAAGCGTTATAACATACATAACTGAAATTTAACTCATAGATTAAATTCGAAAAAATAAAAAATGTTGAATATAATAAAATTGCTTATAAAAAGAAATAATTCCCAATATCTAGTTGTTAAAATAGTTGAGTTAAATACATTCAATTTATAAAGCATCGCTATCCAGTGTGACACAACGAATGCTGACGAAGGCCGTAGCGGGCCAGAAAATGCATTACATTCTGCTGGTGTCTAATAATTGCAAATTTTTCTGTACATACAATATACTTCGTTGCTATCCAATGGAAAGCTAAGGTAAAATGTAACAAGATAATAGTATGGTAGTGTATAAAGTCATTCCTAAAAATTTAAGGAATAGAACTATTACAAAAAGCGTTATAACATACATAACTGAAATTTAACTCATAGAATAAATTCGAAAAAATAAAAAATGTTGAATATAATAAAATTGCTTATAAAAAGAAATAATTCCCAATATCTAGTTGCTAAAATAGTTGAGTTAAATACATTCAATTTATAAAGCATCGCTATCCAGTGTGACACAACGAATGCTGACGAAGGCCGTAGCGGGGCAGAAAATGCATTACATTCTGCTGGTGTCTAATAATTGCAAATTTTTCTGTACATACAATATACTTCATTGCTATCCAATGGAAAGCTAAGGTAAAATGTAACAAGATAATAGTCTGGTAGTGTATAAAGTCATTCCTAAAAATTTAAGGAATAGAACTATTACAAAAAGCGTTATAATATACATAACTGAAATTTAACTCATAGAATAAATTCGAAAAAATAAAAAATGTTGAATATAATAAAGTTGCTTATAAAAAGAAATAATTCCCAATATCTAGTTGTTAAAATAGTTGAGTTAAATATATTCAATTTATAAAGGATCACTATCCAGTGTGACAGAACGAATGCTGACGAAGGCCGTAGCGAGCCAGAAAATGCATTACATTCTGCTGGTGTCTAATAATTGTAAATTTTTCTGTACATACAATATACTTCATTGCTATCCAATGGAAAGCTAAGGTAAAATGTAACAAGAAGATACAAGATAATAGTCTGGTAGTGTATAAAGTCATTCCTAAAAATTTAAGGAATAGAACTATTACAAAAAGCGTTATAAAATACATAACTGAAATTTAACTCATAGAATAAATTCGAAAAAATAAAAATGTTGAATATAATAGAATTGCTTATAAAAAGAAATAATTCCCAATATCTAGTTGTTAAAATAGTTGAGTTAAATACATTCAATTTATAAAGTATCACTATCCAGTGTGACACAAGGAATGCTGACGAAGGCCATAGCGTGCCAGAAAATGCATTACATTCTGCTGGTGTCTAATAATTGTAAATTTTTCTGTACATACAATACACTTCATTGCTTTCCAATGGAAAGCTAAGGTAAAATGTAACAAGAAGATACAAGATAATAGTCTGGTAGTGTATAAAGTCATTCCTAAAAATTTAAGGAATAGAACTATTACAAAAAGCGTTATAAAATACATAACTGAAATTTAACTCATAGAATAAATTCGAAAAAATTAAAAATGTTGAATATAATAAAATTGCTTATAAAAAGAAATAATTCCCAATATCTAATTGTTAAAATAGTTGAGTTAAATACATTCAATTTATAAAGTATCACTATCCAGTGTGACACAACGAATGCTGACGAAGGCCGTAGCGGGCCAGAAAATTCATTACATTCTGCTGGTGTCTAATAATTGTTAATTTTTCTGTACATACAATATACTTCATTGCTATCCAATGGAAAGCTAAGGTAAAATGTAACAAGATGATGCAAGATAATAGTCTGGTAGTGTATAAAGTCATTCCTAAAAATTTAAAGAATAGAACTATTACAAAAAGCGTTATAAAATACATAACTGAAATTTAACTCATAGAATAAATTCGAAAAAATTAAAAATGTTGAATATAATAAAATTGCTTATAAAAAGAAATAATTCCCAATATCTAATTGTTAAAATAGTTGAGTTAAATACATTCAATTTATAAAGTATCACTATCCAGTGTGACACAACGAATGCTGACGAAGGCCGTAGCGGGCCAGAAAATTCATTACATTCTGCTGGTGTCTAATAATTGTTAATTTTTCTGTACATACAATATACTTCATTGCTATCCAATGGAAAGCTTAGGTAAAATGTAACAAGATGATGCAAGATAATAGTCTGGTAGTGTATAAAGTAATTTCTAAAAATTTAAGGAATAGAACTATTACAAAAAGCGTTATAAAATACATAACTGAAATTTAACTCATAGAATAAATTCGAAAAAATAAAAATTGTTGAATATAATAAAATTGCTTATAAAAAGAAATAAATCCCAATATCTAGTTATATTTAATTATTTATTTTTATTATTTTTTTCTTGTTTGTTTTTAGATATATAAAGAAATTGTAAATATTGCCCAAGGTATTAAGCCCGAGTATATTAGAATAGATGATATTCCTTTAAACCAATCTTTGAAAATTGTGAATTTTGAATGGAAAGAAACACAATATGGTCTAAAAGTCATTGCCAATAATAAATGGTTTTATCTTCCCCATAGAATGATGAAATTTTTAAACAAGGAGGATCCATACTAAACTCAAATGAATGATAAAGTTTGGACAATTATTTACAAGGGGTGTCAATTACCAAATGGACCTGCAATATTCGATTTAAATTATATCTAAACTCTGAAAAAGAAATCCTTACAATAAAGATAATTATAATAAAACAAAAACAAGATATTTTTTAAATAATTTTTATTTAAAAAATAATTTACATTTTAAAATTTGATTTCTAATGGAAAGGAATCATTTTCCTCAATAAATTCCTTAATACAGTCATTCATCTCCTCACTAACATTTGCAGGATATTGCTCCTTCTCCTCCCGCTTTTTTTGATTTAGAACGGCTGAAATTATGCACTCGCATAAAATGCCTTTTCTTATTGAATTTCGTTTTGAACGTTGTGTTGACAAAATTCACACTTTAACATTGATGTTTTCATTTTGAATAATAATTAGATATTATTTTCAATTTATATTTGTGTGAAAAAAAAAAATTAATGAACGGCAATTGTAAAAATATACATATATTTTTTTTTTTCTATATATTTAATGTTAATCAAAGCATATTTTGAAAAATGATCTGTATTTATTGAACTTTTTAGAACCTTCCGTTCGATAGGGTAAAAAATGCAATCGTATCCATTTTTAAATTTTAAAGAATAACCTTGAATATTTGCCTCGCATTGAATTATAAGTCAATAAAACTTTTCGTTAGGCTAAAAAAATGCAATCGTAGCATTTTTTAAGTTTAAAAATTAACCTTGAATGTTTGCTTCATATTAAATTATGAGTTAATAAACTTTTCACGAGTCAAAAAATCTCTTATTTGGCAACTATCTATTAGCAAAGCCGCAATGAACAATCAAATAAATGAAGAAACCCAAAACAAAAGAAAAGCAAGAATTAATGTAATAGAAGTGCTTATATTACCACCATTAGATTTACCAATATTCCAAGCGCTTTATGACGGACAGGATGATGTTTTACGATCAATTCCACCGATTTGGTACCTTTACGACGAAATGGATGAAATGCTTTTAGAGGCGATAAGGAATGTCGAAGAAAACAACAATTATATATTTTAATTTTTTATTATATTTTTAAAAATTCTTCATTATATTTTAAATTGAAATAATTAAACAATTTCAAAATTTTATTAAAACTTATGTTTACATCTTCAATAAATAAATACACAACAATAAACGCCACATGAAGTTTCACTCTGAATTCGAAGACTATTATAAGTAAAAGTTTTACAATTTTTATTTAAAAATAACCTAAAAGATTTATTTGTTTTTAGGAAAATAAAAAGCAACCCAATGCTGTCCAGGCATATGTGATGGACCAGTGGTAGCAACGTAAAATTATGGTTTTAAAACTGGTTGTGTTGGTAATTTATAACATGCAAATACACCTTTAGATTTATCTTTTGTTATATTATTGGACTACAAAGTATTTTTAATATTTATTGAATTCATAGTGTTTGAATAATATTACGCGTCTTATCAATTTCTATAACCCTATCAAATTCACAGTATACTAAGCACGTTATTGCTTCAATAATTGGTTTGCCAAAACGCCCTTCAATACGAATAGTTCCCTGGTTTATTAATATACCGCAATTAGAATTATTATTATAATCCTTTGCTTAGTAAGATTTCTTTTATTGGCTTCGTTCCAATTTCTTCTAAAATCTCCTTTCCAATATCTAATGATTTATTCTTTAATATATTCATCCCCGTTTTAAATAAGGGTTTTAGATGTGAATTTACAGCCGAAAATATGGATCCAATACCACGACCGTATTGTAAAATTCTTGGTGCGTGATATATTTCACCAATATTTTGTACATTTTCTCCAGACTGATTATTATAATAACTTGTATAAATCGCATCCATGGTTGTAATAAAAATGATTAATTTTGTTTTGTAACGCAACTATTTTATATACATTTTTTTTAAAGTTCAGAGTACAATAAACGGGAACTAATTTATTAAAGTTTATCTCTTCTCCTTCATCATTTCGAATCATTATGGAAATATCATTTATATTATTGGCTTCAAGAGGAAAATATTTTTTAATGTTGTTACTAAAAATTTTTTTAAACATTTAATTTTTTTACTACCAACATGTCGAGGTTTTATTATATCAGTATAAATAAATATGTTTTCATTTATATCAGATTTTTCGAATAAAAAATTTTTTGACGATAATGTGGGATCTTTTTCATAAGTTGCTGTAGATTCTGGACTAGTTACTTGAACATGTTGTTTTATGTTT
Source organism: Pollenia amentaria (assembly GCA_943735925.1). Classification (NCBI taxonomy): domain Eukaryota; kingdom Metazoa; phylum Arthropoda; class Insecta; order Diptera; family Polleniidae; genus Pollenia; species Pollenia amentaria. The sequence continues at coordinate 89,178,442 of OX031007.1, read as the reverse complement.
GAACTTTTTATATTTACGTTACGAGTATCTTTTTCTTTTGTAGATATATTAGATTGGGATTTAACAATGTTTAATGTATTTAAAAGTTTTGAAGTTTTATTAATATTTTTTAGTTTCAGCTCATCAGATGTTTCTATTAGTTCTTTAAATTTGGTTTTAATTTCATCATATTCATTATTAGATTCAATTTTCAATGTTTTTACAGATTGATTATTAAAATTTGAAATTTTGTCTTTTTACGTTTAAGTATATTTTGATTCATATTTAGTTGTTTATTTGTTATCGAAAAGGATATATCTAATAATCCGACTTCCCACTGATCACTCATGCTAAGAGATAGCTTTAATAAATTTGTGAAAGTACTTGAAGTGTTTTTATATAAATTTACTGAATCGTTATTTAATAGAGTAACATAAATACTATTATCCTCTGTGCTTGATGCGATATTTATTAGAAATGTTAAATATTATAAGTTGTGTGTTATACGTATATGAAAAATTTAGTTTATCAACTAAAATCTGTTTGATTAATCCATGATTTATATTCTTTTCTGAAACCCAACCATTTTACAAATAGTTTTTTAACCTCTACGTTTTAAGACTTTTTCAACTAAAAAGATGTTAGTAACTTTAGTTTTTAATAACTCCTCTTGATAAAAACCGCCTTTAAATTTATTTCCATTTGAATATATTGCCATATATTTTAGTAATTTCTTTGATTTCTCTTTCTTTTGGTGGGTGAAGAAGAGGGATAAATCTTTAGTAGCAATTAAATTATGATTACTTTACGAATAATTATAATTAAGGGGTTGGTTGAAAAGAAAAAAAAATACGAGTGAGAAATTTTTCCTTATTGGGTCACAGCGTTCGAGATCAATTATGCTCACCTTTTTTTAGGGTATCCGAGGAATAAGTAAACAAGTATGACGTTCAATGGGTTCAGATACTTTATTGTACACTTGTGAAGTGTTTCCAAATATTGGTTTCAAATGGTAAGTATGTTAAAGGTTGTAACTCAGCCTTTATGGTAATAAGGTAAGTAGTTAGGCGCGAATTCACAAGTACACTAACTGGCAAGTTCAAGCGACGATAGGTAATTAAAAAATACATCGAGTTTCTAAACTAAGGCAACCTCGGATTTTGGTAAAACCGAAGGTTGGATAAATCTGACAATTCATAATTTCAGCGAGTACTAAAAATACACTGAAAGAAATTCAATTCAATAAATTATAATGATTAATGACTTAAGTACTACCAAATGCAAGAAATTCAATAATAGCTGATGTTAATTTTCATTAATATCAAAATTAGTAAATAGTAAATATAAAAAATGTTTAATAATTTATGTGTACAAACGTAGTTTGGACATGGCGCCGCCTCACTTTAGACAACCGCTGGAGTCTCATCACTAGAACATAGCACTTGAGCTAGTGATTTGATGGCTTCTAGCAATATTTTGGTACCGGATGCTGCTGAAGTTGTAGGCTGGTTATCCTCACGTTGAGTTGCTTGTGGATTTTTTGATGGATTTTCTGCCCGTTGAGGGGGCCGATGAGTAATTGGTCTTTGTGTTGTACGTGCCTGTCTTCCAGGTCCTTGTGGTCGTGGATGCAAAAGGGTATGGTGGAATCGGTCACATCTTTTGCATGTGTCTAACGAAGTACATGATCTCAAATCGTGGCTTCGTGCCAAACAATTTACACAATAACGATGTCTCTCAATTAGCTCTTCCTTCCTTCTGGGAGACATTCTTAAAAATTTGCGACAAAACCTCAACGCGTGGAAACTCCTACAGAGTACGCACTTGTAAACATCCAGATCCTGGCGTTGTCCCCTGGCTTGGTTACTTCGAGTACTGCTTGGGCGACTGTGACCAGGGCGACTATGGCTTCGGTGACTGTGACTTTGGCGAATGTTGGTTAACCTTCTGTTGTTTCTAGAACTGTATAAAAAGAAGAAAGGAGTTATAACAGAACCGAATTGTTAGCGACGCACAGTGGCGCCATTTGAGTTTTTTCGTTGCAAAAATCATATCTTTTGAACCGAATAAGATAATTGAACAGTTTAAACAGCATATGATAGATAACTGTTCAGCCTATGAAATGAGCGTTTGGAAAGGGTGCTACGCTTTGTAGGGGCCTACTTATGGGTTATCAAAGTTAAAATTAGTAGAAAAATCAATTTTATGGTAACTAAAAAAAATTTTTTTTACATTTTTAGATTGTTTTTATTTTTTTTCTTAAGGGTTTTATGTTTTAAATTATTACCCAACAAATTAAAAAAAAAATTATTTTTTTTTTTAAAATTTATTTTTTCAATTTTCTGTAAAATATTCATCACAATTCGTAAGAGAAGGTATATCTAAAAGACTAACCATTTCTAAACTATAATTATTTTGTAACTCTATTCGTGACTTCAGGGAAGAAATAAGTGGATCGGAAGATGCTGCCAACATGTTGAAGAGGTCCTCATTTTGCCTCACCCTTGATGCTTTGAATGTGTTCTGCAATCTATATTTTTTATAAAATTTGTTAAGAGACTCCTGTGCTTCTTCAGAAAGCTCTCCAATTGGCAAAGACTGGTACTCAATTATATCTTTACCATGCGCCAATATTTTATGGACGGTCGGGGTCAACTTCTTCTGTGGATACATCTCTGCTAAAAGAGATGCAGTTTTCGACGCATATTCTCCATATTTTGTAGAATTGACATTGTCTTTGCAGTTTAAAACATCCAAGATCGTTCCCAATCTTTTCACGATTTGATTGTCAATTCCAATGATTCTAGTTACTGCCTCATCATTTTCAAAAAAACCCCTAGAAGTGTTTCCATCGTTTGAGTTACCGTATCCTTGCTTGGGACAGTCTACTTTTAGTCCAACTTGTTTAAAAAAAGCATCCTGTATTTGCTTCTTTCTGATCTTTTCCTTATTCTTTATTGATGTATTTTCATCGAAGTTTTCTTCCTCTTGTGGTAGGGTATATGCCAGTTTTAGCAAGAATTCCATACACCTTATCCTTGCGTGCAATGGTGACATTCCATATTCGTAATTCTCCTCATTTGTAGAATCGTTTAAATTACCAAAGTTCTTCTGACAAATAATAATATAAAATCGATAAAAAAAATATAAAAATAAAATGAAAAAAGGGGTTTAAATAGGTTTTTGCTAAATTTTTACCTCCAATATAATTCTGTCTATATATATGTATATGATAACTAATTGAAATATGTTATAATTAAGCAGAAAAAGATACTAATCTTAAACTCTTTACAACTAATTATATAAAATTGAGATGTAACATATTATATATGAAATAAATTGAATTGAATTGAAAAAAGTTCTTCTGACTCTCTTTGCAAATCGGGCATGACATTGTTGAGGTTGTTCCTGTCAGTTCGTTTACGACTTTTCCGTCAACCATGGTCAGGTGGAACTCGTAATTGCATTCAATATATTTTCCTTCTCCAATTTGCAGCTTTGTAGGCTTAATCTTGCTTATTTGTTCTTTAATGTCCTTCACCCTAGTCCTTATGAGTTCTGCCGATTCCCTTGCAAACTGAAACATTATTGGTCGGCAATAATGCACTGATGACGGACGTGGATTTTTCCAGTGTAGGGAATCATCCGATTTTAGCCGCAAAGGAACAACAGATGCCATAAACATATTTCCGTCCGATATTGTAGCGTCATCGGGAGATATCCTTTGCTTATAAACGCTTTGTCCGGATGATCCATCGCAGCCTCATTTGCTGATCAATGTCAACTTCTCAGGAAGAATTTTCACTTCCGTGAAAAACTTTGGTGTGGTTGACTTTCTAAACAGTTCAAATAATTTTAAATTGTACAACGCCATGTTTTCAGTACTTAAATTGTTAAATGGTTTCAGTAATTGTTGCGCCAACTTTCAGGCGTAGACTAATCCAGGCATTATGCTTATTTTGCAATATATAGGCTTATGCTACCATGCCTAAAAATGTACCTGTTCCCTGCATACATATGGATTTATGCTGAATAATGCAATTTTGATATTATGCACGTGTCCAAATAAGATTTGTGCCTACCTGTAGGGACCATAAGTCAATATTGTTCCTGACCATTTGTACGCCAAAGTATTGTTTATGTGAGGTACGTACCTGCTAATATAATAACTATTAGATCAAACTACTGTCAGTCAAAACATATAAGGGATGGACGCCATACAATTTCTGCAACCATGTCTTTTTAAACTTTTTTACCTCTAGAAGCCAAACGGGCACGTACGGGCAGATAAAACCTTTTGAATTATGTAAAGAAATAATCAAAGAACAGGTTTTGCAAATATGGCAAATATAGAAAAATATGGTTTTTTTTTATTTTCCGTCAAAGTTGAAAAATAGTGAAAAAACGGATAGTTTTTAAATAGTGATTTACCAGGAGAAACACAAAGCAAACAGTTAATTTTTTTTTATCATTATACATTTAATAAATACATCAATCAATACAAACAAAAAATAAGGCGATTCGTTACCTATTTTTCGTGATATTACACCTGAAATCGCAACAAATTGACTAAAAATTGTGTGTTTTTTTGAAAACCGAAAGTCGGTCAACTTTGAACGGTTATATCTTCTAAACTAAAAATGTGATATTATTAAGAGTGGCATATTTGAAATCGTTGAAAAGTTTCCTATAACATGGGTTTATTCAAAACTTCGTCGGCATTCATGAAAATTTTGATTTTTGCAACCTCGCTTGCTCTACGGGCGCCACTGTGCGACGGCTAAAATTGGGAAGAGATCAAGGAGTGTGTAAATAAAAAAAAATTTTTTTCTTTTTTGCAATTAAAGTTAGAGAAATTAGTGTTATGAATACAAGTATGAGTAATTAAATGCTTATGTTAGCTAAAACTTTCATTATTTAAAACTGGTAGCAAGCATAATTTCACAATGGGTCTTGTGATGACTCCCATGGCAGTCCGAACGTTAGCGGCACGGATATGGTTGTCCGATCCCGGGAAATTTTTTCAATCCTTCCTAACCGCCATTCATGGGGGGGGGCAATAAATCATCAATTACCACCACGAGATCGCCAGTATGAAGATTTGGAGCAGTGTTCCTCCATTTATAGCGCTTGTGTAGAGATTTCAGGTAGTCTTCTTTCCATCGCACGGAAAATTTATGGTGAATGGCTTTTACCTTTTCCCAGCGGTTTATGAGAGACATATCTTGAAAGTTTGGTTCTGGAAATGCCATTTAGGGAGCGCCTCTTAAGAAATGGCCTGGAGTCAATGCCGTCATATCTGTGGGATCTTCGGATAGCGCTGAGATTGGGCGAGAGTTTAGTACGCCCTCAATTCTGGCTAACACCGTAGCCAATTCTTCGAAGGTAAACTTATGTGCCCCTGCAACTCGCTTAAAGTGAAATTTAAAACTTTTCACGGCGGCTTCCCATAAGCCGCCCATGTGAGGAGCGTGCGGTGGTATGAATTTCCACTCAAATCCGTGAGTAAGATATTTCTGAGCTATGTCCTGGGCTGCATTCTCAAGAAAAGCTAAAAATTCGAGATCCAGCGCTCTACTACACCCGAGAAAATTCCTACCATTATCTGTTACTACCCTTTGTGGTAGGCCTCGCCTCCCAACGAAACGACTAAAAGCGGCTTGAAATGCCGCAGAGGAGAGATCTGAGTAGGGTTCTAAATGTATAGCTTTCGTGCTGAAACACACGAAAACACTGACGTAACCTTTAGTATAGGGCGACTTTCTTAATGACGATGTCTTCAATTCAAACGGGCCCGCAAAATCAATACCCGTTATTTGAAAAGGAAGCGACAGATTACATCTCTCAGGAGGTAAAGGAGCCATTATCTGTGCGCACGGCTGCTGTTTGTAAATTACACAAGATTTGCAGTGACGTATTATCTTCTTAGTGCGCGGTTTAAGTCTGAATATAAAAAATTCAGTTTGTACTACCCTAAACATTTGAGTGCATTCAGCGTGACACAGAAATTGGTGCAGATGATTCAAATACAATTGGCAAAATCGAGAGTTACCTGGTAAAATTATAGGATAACGCTCTGAATAAGGCAGAGATGATTGAGATAATCTCCCGTTTACCCTCATAATTAAATTTGTATCGAGAAATGGGTTTAAGCTTTTGAGAGCACTTTTGTTTGTAATCGTTTTAGAATTTTGAAGATAATTATATTCCTCTGGATAAAACCTTTTTTGAGCTAAAATAATTAGTCTAGTCTTTACAAAATTCATTTCTTGTTGAGTCAAATGATGATGAGCATTTCCATCACCATTTGGTTTACGTTTTTTTTTTAAATTGTTGTTAACGAATCTTAACATGTAGCTAATAACGCGTAAAGCTCTGGAGTATGAGGAATATTTATCCAAAATATCATTTATCTCCACTTCACTGTGTAGGGCCTGAGTTTCTGAACTTTTCGGTACAGACTGAAGGGGATTTCGTTTAGGCCATGCAGACGGGGGATTAGTTAACCAAGAGGGTCCTTGCCACCAAAGTGCATTTTGGGCCAGGTCTTGCGGTCTGCAGCCACGTGTACCCAGATCAGCTGGATTGTCGTGAGTTGAAACATACTGCCTTTGGAGCTAAGAGATGAATCTGCGCAGCTCGGTTTTGCCACATATGTCTCCCATATAGACGGGGGCTTAGAAAGCCATCCTAGAACTATGGATGAATCAGTCCACAAATATATTTGCTTAGCATTTAAATTCAACGTAGAGTTAACGTATTTGAGGGGTTTCGCCAAAAGTAGGGCTCCGTTAAGTTCAAGTCTTGGGAGACACACTGTCTGAATTGGAGCCACTTTACATTTCGCTACTAACAAATTCACAAAGGTTGTATAGGTATTGGTTTGACACCTTATATAAAGCGTTGCACAATATGCTGTTTTGGATGCATCTGAAAACCCATGAATTTGAACAGTGTCGGCCGGGGTATATTGCAACCAACGGGGTACTGCGATAGTTTTAACCTTTTTTAGATCTTGTACTAGATTGTTCCAATTTTAAAGGCAATTATAAGAAACTTCGTCGTCCCACTGTAGTTTTTCCAACCACAATTGCTGCATCAAAATTTTTGCTCTAATGACTACTGGAGCTAGCCATCCCGCAGGGTCAAATAATTTTGCAATTGCAGAAAGCATTTGCCGCTTTGTTATCTTTGTTGTTTGATTGATTTCCGCAAAATTATAAGAGAAAGTGTCATTGAGCGCATTCCATTTAATGCCCAGAGTTTTAGTAGCAGTCGCCTCGTGGAATCTAAGGAAATCTAGATCATAGAGATCTTCTTCTGGGATATTTTCTAGGAGTTTGGGATCATTTGCGGTAATCTTCTTTAATGGGAAGCCCGATTGATTTAATGATTTCCTTAGCTGAGTTTGGGCAGTTAGAGTTTCTTCTATCGTGTACCCACCAGACAGAATATCATCTACGTAGGTTTCTGTGCGCAAAATAGCTGACGCTTTGGGGTATCGAGATTCTACATCTGCAGCGAGCTGTAAAAGGGTGCGAATTGCCAAAAAAGGTGCACAGTTTACTCCAAAAGTAACAGTGCTTAACTCAAAATCTTTAATGGGGCTGTCCGGCTGATTTTGGAATAAAATCCTTTGATAAGGGTATCATCTGGGTGTATGAGTATTTGGCGATACATTTTTTGTATGTCACCACTAAATACAAAACGATATTTCCGCCAATTGAGTATTATCGTGATCAAATCCCCTTGAAGGATAGGACCTGTATATAAAACGTCATTAAGGGAAAGTTATGACTTCGTTTTCCTGGAAGCGTTAAAAACAACTCTAACTTTGGTAGTCTTGTGCTCTGGTCGCACAACCGCGTGATGGGGTAAGTAATATGAATAATATTTTCCCTGAGATACTATTTCTTGGGAATGAGATTCTTCCATGTGACGAAGAGCTAAGTACTCCTCTAACACAGCATTATATTGGGCGTGTAAGGCAGGATCTTTCGCCAAGGTCTTTTCCATTCTGGAATATTGCACCAGGGCCACAAATCGAGACGATCCTAGGAAGATTTCTCTGGGAAATTTTGTCCGGAATGGCAATCTCACCATATATCTACCATCTTCCTGACGAGTGGTTGTCTGGACATAGAAATTTTCACAAAACTCATCATCATTTGACTTTGGGTGAACTGAGGGAATTTCTTCATCTTCCCAAAACCTTTTTAAAAGGGTATCGAGTTCATTTTCACACGAGCTTTCTTCGGTTGTAAACCCTTGAATGGGTTCAGTACTCATGGGACCACTAAGTACCCATCCAAAAATGGTCTTATATGCCGATGTTTTCCCGCAAATATTCTTTTTTATGCCGTGAAGATTAATAGAGTGCTTGTAATCGTTTCCCAGAATTAAATCTATTTGGGACGATTTATTAAAAGTGGGATCGGCTAAATCTAGTGCCTTAAGTTCTTCCGTGTAAGGGATTTCGAACGAGCAAGCTGGAAGTTGCTTGGTCACCTTTGGCAACACTATTGCTTTTATAGGGATTTTCGTATTAGACCTTTTAGCATACAGTATGAGTTCACACTCTTTAGTTGCCCTTTGTTTCTGACCACCGATCCCACGATTTCGAAGCAAGACTTTTGGACAGGGAGCTGAAGCCGATTTCGAATTCTTTCAGCTAAGAAAGTTCGCTGAGAACCAGGGTCTATCAAAGCTCTAATAGTGAATAGCTCGCCTCTGCACTCTATTTGCATTATTGCAGTCCGCAATAGAATGTTTTCATGGCTCGTAGAACAATTTGCTTGAATATGCTTTGAAGTACTAGGCAGCTCATCTTGAGTGTCAATTCGATTACTATTTGGGGAAGAGTTTTGGGAACTAGTGGCTTTATTCGAACTATTCTGAGACATTTCTTTGCCTTTAGTGCTATGCTGAGGACCCTTGGCCATGTGCAAAAGAGTATGATGCGCTTTTTGCAATAGAGACATGTACGTTTACTTTTGCAATTTGCCTTTAAATGGCTGTGTCCTAAACAATTATTGCAATATCTATTTTTAAATACAAAATCAACTCTTTCTTGGGCTGTGAATGAGCGAAATTTTTGGCATGTTCTGAGTGTATGTTCCTCATAACACAACCTGCAGGCCACGTTTAAATTTTCTTGGGAAACAAACGTTTGTATATTTGACGAGTGAGTAAGAGACAGGCTGTCTTTAGAGTTTCTGATGCTTGTAAGGCGTTCTACAGCTTCGTATCTATCAACCAGAAACTGTGACATTTGTGACCATTTTGGCAGTTCACGGGGGGATGTGAGTGATTGTTCCCATAAAGATAGAGTTAAATATGGTAGTTTTGTGGATATTAGACGAATGAGAATTGGATCCCAACTATCCACCGCAACTCCAAGTGTGCTGAGTGTTGCCAAAGAGTCATTAACCGAGGATTGAATTCTTCTAATGGACTCGCTGTCTTCATTAGTGGCGGGAGGAATGTCGAAGAGAATTTTTATCTGATTATCTACGAGAACACGCTTATTCTCGTAGCGGGATTTCAATGCATTCCACACCAGTTCAAAATTATTATGAGATAGGGGATATCTTTTTACTATGTCACCTGCCTCACCCCTTGTCTTGTTTCGAAGGTGGTACAACTTTGTGACGGGTGTGAGTTTTGAGTGATTGAGGTACACTGCCGTGAACATATCACGAAACGAGGGCCACTGTTCGTAACTACCACGGAATATTTCAGTGTCACAGGGAGGGAGCTTTATACAATCACTTGTGTTATCAATCATTATGTTTTGCCTCATAGCCTGATTTGGAACAGAATACCTGTATGTGGACTGAAATCCAGACATATTTGTGGCTTCTAATCGAGAAACTTTTAACAAATCCATAGCATCCAAGCTTCATATTCGCTTTTTGCCTGGCTTTTGATTTCAGAGTCAACTGAGTAACTTCGCGACTACATTACATTTTCGTAAGAAGTGTCCAATTTTGCCTTTCTGGTATCTAAGTCTTTGAGCTTGACTTCAAGAACCGATTCATTCTGATCTTCTACTTCAGTTTTATTAATTATGCCGCAAAATTGGAGTAGCTGCTCGCAATCGAATAAAAACCGATCATTAGGAGAGGGCTCATTTGAAGTATTGGAGGGAGAAGATGCGTTAGATGTAGAAGGCATTTCTCAGAATGAAATGGGATTATATTTAAACTAAATAAATTTTTTAATAAGTTTTTATAAGAAGGGTAGTGCAAATTATACTACTAAATGCAAAATTGAACCAAAAGTGGCAATTTTAAGGAAGGGTTTAAACTGTAGTACTATCGCGTGAGAAGTGTCATAGAATACTCCGTTTGTGGTCAAGGAGATGCAAATTCTAAGGGTACTAGATTCGCTTATCTAGTTCCACACTAAGTATTTAAATTGAGAACTACACTTTCCGTAATAATTCAGCGGGCTACGGTGACTAGATATATATAATCTAGTTTAAAGAGACAAACAGTTGTACGAAATGTGAATGAGGGTTAAATATGGCATTTATTTTGCAAACGTGCAATTTGAAAACCCTTTACAACTTTCTCATTTTAAAGCTGGTTTAGAGTATATACATTTTATCTACAATCGGTTCGCTTCATAGTGGGTTAATTGACAAATACCAAGAATAGGGTTTCCGATGTTTTTATTTTTTATTTTTTTTTTAATTTAGCGTTAAATCTTCTTTATAACTGTAATTCTACCGAATTTATTTTAATGCATTCGAATTTCCTCCTAATGACTAAATAACGATCAACTTGAACTTACTTTGACGAACCCAATTTGGGATTAATTATCAACAGGCAACTCTTATTGCTAGAGTCGTGTTATTAACATAGTTATTATTAAATTAAAATTTCCCAACAACAAAAAAAATATTTTACAAATACGAGTTAATCTAAACCTGTAATATTAAATTTATTTAATTTGGAAAAGTTGTTTTGGGACTAACTTTATGATTTTAATAAAATATCTAGCTTTTAGAAACTTTGATTTAATGCAAACAGTCTTCTTAGTTTAAATTTTATAAATTTTTTTTTTTACAAATTTGCAACTTTATTTAATAATTTTAATTAATCAAATAAATAACTTATTTAATTTATAATTTTAATTTGATAAAAATTATTTTTTATTGGGTTCCAAAGGGCTTAGTAAGAAATAGATGATACATTTATTTCCTTCAAACACTTTATTTGCATTTTTTTTTTTTTTTTTTTAATTTACGACTCCTATTTCTATTAAATTTCTTCAATAATTAAAGTTTTTCAATAATATATTTTTTTTTTCTCAAAGAGCTTATTCTTTTCGTAGCGGACTGTATCGTTTTATTTTTCAATGTTATTGAGTTCTCTTTTTTTTTTTTTTGTACCTTAGGGAGCAAGGCAGGTTAAACAAATTAAGAGCATTTACCTACTTTAATTTGACTCAAGAGAGCGCCATCGACTTTGTTATAATGTGTAGTGTGTTTTACTACTCTTTGCAAAAGTAAAAAAGGAGAAGATAAGTTTGTGTATAAGTAGATGAATGAGAATGTGATTGAACAAAATAACAAGAGTAAGTGATCAGCTATATTAGTTTAGAACCGAAATTTACTAAAAACTTAAGAGAGCAAACAATAACTCATTATTGAGTAAATGATTGTAACCCCGTTCCACTGTTGCACTTATGTTTACTTTAAACTTCTTTTAATATTTATTTTTGTTATTGAAATAAATTTTAAACACCTTTTGTTTTATTCAAACGACTTCTATATTAGACCGTCTCAGTTTTTATACTTTTTTCGAAACTTCTTCATGAACATCGATTTTCTTTATCTACTATAAAAACCAAGAATTTTGGTGTATAACACTTAAATATTAATGAATGGGAAGTGGTCTCTCAAATCGATTTTTCATTTTTTAGGCAAAATCCCTTTTTTTCCAAAAAATTAAAAAATCTTGATTTAGTAATTTGCCTCAAACTCAAGCAGTTCTGAATGGATTTGAACATTATTACATGGATAAGAAAGCTTATTAAATTTCCTAAATGTTTCTTAAAGCAACGTTGCCATTTTGACCGATGGTTTTTTATTTATAGCACTACAAATTCAGATTTTGAAATACAAAATTAACATTTTTTTTAATTTTTGCTTACCTTAACATATATAAAATTTGAACGAGGCAAAACTTTTATATTCTGTAAATGGAGTATGGTAGGAAATTTTAAAATAAAGATTTTGGTGTAAATAACAGTCGCATTCTGTTAAGAAAAACGGCAGTTTTAGTTGAAATGAGTAAAGTTGTTTATTTCTAAATATTAAAAAAAAAATTATATTTTGGTAATAACTTTTTTGTACCTTAACCGATTTTTCCGAGTTTTTCAGGAAATATGTTCTTCTTTTGATATATTAGACATATCCATAGGTCATATAACAGCTCTAAAATTTTAGTTTTTATAAAAATGTTGATGCTTTTTAGCCCATTTTTGGAGTATTTTGCTAATTACTTAACCATTTCTTAACCGATTTGGCAGATTTATATACCTACGTCTTTAGGAAGAAATTTACCATTATTTTAGATTATAATACTTGGACTCGGGAAGATCTATTGTTTCCGAAAATGGGTATGTTTAAAAAAAAATTTTATTTTGGGCATTACTCTTCCATTTTTGGGAAAAAACTTTCAGGGTTCTCGGGAAATATATTCTGCTAAAAATGTCTGATATTTTGATATATAAAACGTGTTCATATGTCATACTAGAGCCCTAAAATTTAAAATTTTGAGTATTTTCAATTTATCTTTGTACGGGAGGTACCATGCCCACTTTTCCAATCCCGCCCATATTTTGTGGGATGATGTATATTGATAACCGAAATGTTTTTACCTAATGTGGGAACTTTAGATCGTGTCGTTCTCCAGATATACAGAAATGTATAACGTCTTTGTATGGGAAGTGCCACACCCAAAATAATTTAATTTAAGTCATAGAGAATTTTCACAAAACGCATCCAAACTCCAACAAAAGCACAATTTTAGCAAATTTGAAAATAAAAAAACCAATATCTTCTTACTTTATAATGTATTTATGCAATAGAAGCAAATTTAGAAATAAACAACATTACTCATTTCAACTAAAACTGCAGTTTTTCTTAACAGAATGCGACTGTTATTTACACCAAAATCTTTATTTAAAAATTTCCTACCATACTGCATTTACAGAATATAAAAGTTTTGCCTCATTCAATTTTTATATATGAAAAGGTAAGCAAAAATTAAAAAAAATGTTAAGTTTGTATTTGAAAATCTGAATTTGTAGTGCTATGAATAAAAAACCATCGAACAAAATGGCAATGTTAATGTTAAATTACTAAATCAAGATTTTTTCATTTTTTGAAAAAAAAAAGGGATTTTGCCTAAAAAATGAAAAATCGATTTGAGAGATCACTTCCCATTCATCACTATTTAAGCGTTATACACCAAAATTCTAGGTTTTTATAGTAGATAAAGAAAATCGATGTTCATGAAGAAATTTCGAAAAAAAATGAAAAGTGAGACGGTCTATTCTATATATTTGCGTTCTGCTCTTCCCACACTTGCTGATAATCGAGGGGTAAACGATGGTTATCACCTTTTTTCTTTCTTGTCTAACTGTTTGATATTTACACTGTTTACTTTCAAATTTGGTAAATATGTATATAATGAAGAAATATGAATAATTGTATATATTTACATAAGTATAAAGGGGCAAACTTAACGGATTTCTTTTTGAATAGTTATCTTTTTCCGTTTTTTTCTCTATACTTCAACTCACTTTGTGTGGGTTATCGCCATTTTTTTTTTTACATTTAAATGCTGGCGTTGTGTACTATTTTCCCACTTTAATTATGTTGAGGTTATAATTTTTTTTGTATACCTATGTAAAATTTTTTAGGGGTCACTTTCACACATTAGCTTTTATACCATTTTATTTTTAGCAAAACTCGATTATTTTTCTTTTCCTTAGCACGTTTTTTCTTCACTTTCTAACCTTAACTTTGAAGTATCTTTGCTTTTTTTTTACATTTTCTGTTACAACGAAATAATTTTGCTTTACACTTTTTTGCACTTTCTAACCTTAATTTCTTGATACCTTTATCTTTGTTGTTTCAATTTCCCTTTTTTATTTTTTTTCCAAAGAATTAATTTTGCCTTTCTATGTCACTCACATTTGCTATTGTAATATAGTTTTCTGTATGTTTACTTCTTAATTTTTTCTTTTGCGGTGTTTTAGAACTTATGTACTTACTTCGCGTTTGCTTTTCTTTGAACTGATGAGCTTTGACTTTTTGAATAAGATTTACCTCATGTTCCGTCTTCGTTGTTCTTTGTTGAGTGATTTAGTTCAGAGAGATTTTTGTTGCTGGTTCTGGGCTGACCACAGACAATTATTTTGTTGTTATTTTCCTTTAGGATCGAAAGGACCATGAATATATTGTCATATATTTTAGTAATTGCTTTGATTTCTCTTTCTTTTGGTGGGTGAAGAAGAGGGATAAATCTTTAGTAGCAATTAAATTATGATTACTCCACGAATAATTATAATTAAGGGGTTGGTTGAAAAGAAAAAAAAATACGAGTGAGAAATTTTTCCTTATTGGGTCACAGCGTTCGAGATCAATTATGCTCACCTTTTTTTAGGGTATCCGAGGAATAAGTAAACAAGTATGACGTTCAATGGGTTCAGATACTTTATTGTACACTTGTGAAGTGTTTCCAAATATTGGTTTACAAATGGTAAGTATGTTAAAGGTTGTAACTCAGCCTTTATGGTAATAAGGTAAGTAGTTAGGCGCGAATTCACAAGTACACTAACTGGCAAGTTCAAGCGACGATAGGTAATTAAAAAATACATCGAGTTTCTAAACTAAGGCAACCTCGGATTTTGGTAAAACCGAAGGTTGGATAAATCTGACAATTCATAATTTCAGCGAGTACTAAAAATACACTGAAAGAAATTCAATAAATTATAATGATTAATGACTTAAGTACTACCAAATGCAAGAAATTCAATAAAAGCTGATGTTAATTTTCATTAATATCAAAATTAGTAAATAGTAAATATAAAAAATGTTTAATAATTTATGTGTACAAACGTAGTTTGGACACCATTAAAATCTTTTAGCTGGTAGGTGACAGGGTTTGTTGCATTAATTTTATTTACTTTAAAAACTTCTGTAGACCAATTTGGTGTATATCCCTTTTCAAAAACATTTTTATATTTGCTTATGCGAACAAAATCGTTAATATTAAATTTTCCATTTTTAAAAACTTTTAAGTTATTATATACAGTTTTTAAAAGGTTTTTTTTCATTTCACTTGTTAACTGAATTAGGTTTCATCTTTATACTTCGATGATAAGATGACTTATATCCCAGCAAAAACTTTACTTACCTGGTAAGTTAGCAAGTAATGTTGGAGAAATATAAACACTACTAATTTTTCGGCTGAATAACTACTTATTTTTGTTCGAGTTGTCCACAGAATTCAGTAGTTACAATACACTTACTAAAAGTCACAAAATATCTAGTTATTATTTAACTACCAGTAACTTGAATTGTTAGTACTTACAATATACTTAGAAGCCAAAAAATAGCTTGTTTTATATAATTGGCGCTAGTTAATAGACCTAATAAGTAGCTATGGAGCTAGTTACCAGTAAGTAAATATTCAGTACTGAAAATAAGACAACTAATAAGTAGTTATTTAGCTGATTATTAGTAAGCAAATATTCATAACTGAAAATAATAGTAGTGAAAAGTACTTACTGAGGTCATTACTAGCCAGTACTTATTGAGCTTTTCATAATAATGACAATTGTATTTACAACTACTTACCAGGTAACGTATGAAATAACTACGACCTATTACCAAAATTAAAAAGTTTTTCCTGGGATTCTATCAACAGCTTATCTAATACATCTATCCAGTTATAATTTCTTGCATACTAAATTGTTTCCACATTTTATTAAAGTTTTTTCTAGCTTGACTATGAATTTCGTCAATAAGATTTTCTTTACTCATATTAATTAAAATATTGTTCCTTTTTTATTCATTAACAAAAGGTTTTTAAGAGCGCAAACATGTTTCTTCAGTTTATATATCCATTTACAATGATGGTTTGTTGTCCTTCAGGTTGTGGAAAATCTACTTTCGTAAAAAACTTAATAAAAAATCAAAACTTAATATCTAAAGATATAGATCGAATCACATCAAATAAGAAAGTTTGTGAACTATTTACAAAGGGATCTCATCATAGAAATTTAAGTGTAATTTTAGTTACACAAAATATTTTTCATAAAGGGACTTATTCAAAAAATATTTCATTAAACTCCAAATATATAGTTATGTTTAAAAATACAAGAGATAAGACACAATTTCAACATCTAGCTCGTCAAGTATATCCAGAAAACTCAAAATCTTTAGTAGATGTATATAACCATTGTACACAACAGGCTCATGGTTATTTAATAGTTGATCTTACTCAAGAAATACCTAACGCTTTAAGATTTAGATCAAATATTTTTAATGCGGATTACTATATATTTGCAAATATAAACAATGACCTCAAATCTAAAGTCACTGAAGGAGAACAAAAATATTCTCTATGTTCTTAAAAAACCGGATCTCAAACTACGAAATACAATTTTGAAAAATGTTGACAATGTTGTTATCAAAACATAAATGAAATTATTTTAAAAACTATAAACAGATATCATAAAATAAGCAAAACTGTGAATATTAGAATATTATCAAGAAATGATAACTATTCAAATATGAAACAATCCACTTTACCTTATCATACTCTCCTCGTGTAACAAGAAATCGAAAGAAATTAGATTACGATACTGAAAATGTATTATGGCAAAATATTTAAAAATTTATTTTAGAAATAAAATTCAAAATTTTTTAATAAAAGTATATTTATTACATACATATATTGTTTTATTTACTTTTTTGCTAAAACTATATTCAAAAATGATTTTAAATATGTATGTAATATAAATTTTGTACATTTATATGTTATCATAATTATTAAATATTAATTTAAATATCTATGTTCATTAAATATTCATCGTCAGATGAGTCATTTAAAAAATTGTCTATTTCTGTAAACAAGTTGTCAAAGTTAGATTGAAGTCTTAAATGTCCTCGTGCATAAGTATTTATTTGGTCCGAAGCGATAATTCTTTTGTCATCCGCATAACTCAAGACAATCTTGTGTAACTTTTGAGCATACAGCTGATGAAACTTAGATCTAAATGTATTCATTGTATCAGAAAGTATTATTTTTTTAAACAATGATTTTTTATAGTCTGCCATTGAAAGGTTTTTTATGCACGATTTTTTAACACCTTTAGAATTTTTTATTTCATTCATACCAACTGTTTTAAATGAATACATTTTCGATCGAAGTCCAACAAACTCTTTCATAATTGTTCCACTATTTTCATCCTTCATCACACCTAAAACTTTTTTATTTAATAATAGCAGGTTAAAAATATTATTCGGATGATACTCAGATGTGTCAAACCTTGAAGCAATGTCATCATAAATATCAGCATAAAAATCCTCTGTTTTTATTGTGTAGATAAATGAATCTGTATCCATATAATTTAAGGCTAATTTGGATTGAAATTTTGGCTTCATGTACTGATAATGAAAATCGTACATTTTCCATTTAGAGAGTTCTAGCACAGCAAAGCCTAAATAAATTGGTTTGTTGTAAGTTATTTGCATAAGTTTTAATTGAATTGCAAACATATTGTTGGAAAATCGTGTAGTACTCGAGAAATTTGGCTTAGAAATTAGTTCTCTAGCTCCTAAATGATTACGATTTGTAGTTTCCCAATCGCTAACTATTTTAACATCTGTACGATTAAGAACGTTGTCCATGGTTTTCCCATAAACAGCATTGTTAAAGGCTAAATTACACTATTATACTTTGTATTAATACATGTCAAAAACTCAAGTAATATGACAAAGTGTGATAGTGTGAATGCAATGTGCCATGAAAATGGAAGTGTTCCGAAAAAAAATTTGACATCCCATACGAATTCATTGGTTTTTTGAAAATTTTCTAAAAGCTAATACTTTTCATTGGATCAGGGTTGCATTTTAACAAAAGCATGTTCATGTGTGATAGTGTGACTACAAACTGTAAAGTTACATTCGATTTTTTGACAGTCGAAACAAAACTCATTTGATTTCTATCTCACAAAGTATTATGGAATACGTAAGGCTTGTGAGATAGTGTAATCTAGCCTTAAGAAGTTTGAAGAAATCTTTTTCAAACGAATTTTTTGCTAATGTTCTATGGTATGTGTTTAAATCTATTTACTTTTTTAGCCATGGAGATTGTTTAAACTTTAACGCTCTATGAATTTTTTTTAATTTGAATCCATTTTTCCAACACTGTTTAAGAACCCTATAATGAATTTTATATTTTGTTTTTGATGTTAAGTCTGCAATTACCTTTCTATATTTAGATGCACCAACTATTTTATTTTCTGGACAAAATGGTAAATCATTATGTGTTTCATGTAAGTATTCGGGGTATTCGAAATCTACCTCCAAAAAATAACCAATTTCAGACGTATCTGATATATTAGCAACATCAAACATATTTAAAATGTCTTCTTCATAATTCCATTCGAATTCTCCATACGGAAGATATTCTGACATTGCCCATCCATACAAGTTATTAGCGTCGAGGTACATTAACTACTCTGAAGGCTTACTACTGTCAAAGTCTTCTAAATATTTGTTATTTGCTTTAGAATATCTCTTTGAGCATTGAGCCTCCCCTAATACCTTCTTGTATAAAATTGTACATATTGACATCACTTAGCACTTCTAACTCTATTTAAGTTGTTCTAAACATAGCATCCCATGATAGTCCTGGGCCAGTATAATATTGACATGGGTCACGTTTATAAATACTTTTACAAATGTGTCGAAAATTTTGAAAAATGTCAGTTAACAAGAGAACGTCTGTTTTTAAATATAATTTTGTGTAATCTAATAAGTTAGTACATTTAAAAGTTCTCCAAACAGATTGAGCATGCTCATAGTCTTATTTAAAATATTGTACAATTTTTCTTCAGTGGGAAGATTTGTATCATTAAAGCGTTCCATTGAATCAATGTAAGAGTAAGGAAATACTCCCTTCCTTCTTATCAAATCAAATTCATTTTTTTGTTAAAACACTTAATTGAGAACTTGAAAATCATTGTCATTTAAATTGTTTGCAAGAGATTCTAAGCTAGATGCCATAAATCAAAAAGAATCTAAAAACCGAATTTCAAAGCTATTATTATTTTGCATTGGTATAAATTTTGATAATGATATATATAATTCCTTGCTGAGAGGAATTACTTTTATATCACCCTCAAATTTTTATAATTCTATTACAAATAAGTGGCAATCGTAGGAAGAAAAATTATGAAAGAATACCGGTATAAACTTAGCAATTTGGTATAGAAGATTACAACAGTTATGCGCTGCTCGTCTGTATTTACCAGTCAAATGACAGTGATCCTTTACTTTGTCACTTCCTAAGCTTTTTTCACAAATATGACAATTTTTTGCGAGATTATATGAACTTATCTCAACATTAGAAAGTGTTAATGTTTAGATAAGTAGTTCGTGAATATGTCTTTAGTGTCCTTAATTAAATTGTCAATAAATACGTTGGGAGCATCTTCACCAAAATAAATGTTAAATCTATCTAAATTATTATAAAAACTACACTTAATATAATAACTAAAGGCACAAGCTACATGTTTTTGAATATTACCATGCTCATCACTGCCATCAATTTTCTCTAAGTAAGCCTCAAAATCTGCATATATGACGAATGGTACATCTAATTGTTTATGGTAGTTTTTAAACTGTAACACACATTCGTCCGCCTTCGGCATTTTTGAGACAACTTTCTTACAACCCTCTTCATGATCTTTCATAATTTTCGCATTTGAAGAGTATTGAAGACATGCGTTGCAAAGATATATCCGTCCCTTATGAGAAGTTAACCTACTTCTTATTAGCCTAGGTTAGGTTCCATTGGCAGCCGTGATCAAGCACAGCTCACGTGGGTCCATTACTTAGTTCCCGTTGTGTTACCATCACGCCGTCTCCCATGGGTCCTATGAAATCTGGCTGCTAGTATTCCCATGCAGCCAACCGGTCGATTCAATAAAGGAGTGGATCCTGTTTACATCAACATCAGAGAGACAAGTTTTGTCCCCAAGGGTTCTTCGACCAAACATTTTGAGTCTTAAGTCTCCGAAAGCCGGGCAGTTACAGAGAAGATGTTCCGTTGACTCTTCCTCCTCCTCATCGCCGCAACTTCTGCACAAGTCGTTATAAGGGAGCCCCGGCCTCTGGGCGTGCCTCCCAATTGGCCAGTGGCCAGTTATAACCGCAGTTAGGTTTCTTAGATGATGTCTGGACAGCTGTAATGCCCGCCGTGTCCTTCTTTCATCTATGATGGGCCAGATTTTCCTGGTTTCCCCACAGGTGGTTTCATCGTGCCACCTCTGACTGGCGATAAGATGAAACTTGTGCGCTATAAGTTGCTTACACCTTGGGAGTGAAGCACCTACATATGTGGAACCGTCCCGATTCAAGGTGGTACCTGCATGCGCCAACAAATCCGCCATGCAGTTCCCATGTATGTCCCCGTGTCCGGGGATCCAATTAAGGGTGACCAGTGAATGTCTCGCTATCTCCTCCAGAGACATCCGGCATTCTCGGACAATTCTCGATGTGATGAACACATTCTCCAGGGATCTTATGGCCGCCTTGCTATCGGTAATAATGTGAATATCCCTTCCAGATATTTCACCGTAACGGATGCGTTTCGCGGCTGTGTGGATGGCCATTATCTCGGCCTGGATGACACTGCAGTGGTCCGGCAGCCTTATAGGAATGCTCCAGTTTAGCTGCTCGGAGTATATGCCAGAACCGACACCATACAGTGTTTTAGACTCGTCCGTGAAGATTCGAATCGCATTCACGGGGATTTGCAGGTCATCATAGTGGACCACGTTATCCACAATGCTTACTGTGAAGCCAGGATCAAAGATTGGCTCGGGTGTGACATAATCAACATCCATGTGCCAATTAATATCATTCAGAATGTTAGCATGTCCGATATTATAATCCCTCCATGCTCCGGTGGCCCTTAGTCTTACCGCCGCGTTCGCAGCTAACCTTTTCGCCAAAATGTCTGGTGGTAACCAGTTTAGAATCGTTAACAATGCCTTAGAGGGGGTTGTTCTAATGGCACCTGTTACCGCTATCGCCACCATTCTCATTGTACGTTCAACCCTGGTTTGATGACTCTTCGCCTTGAGCGCCGGCCACCAAACAGCTGCCCCTGAAGAGAATGGGTTTAATGACACATTCGTATAGCCAGTATACATTCCTCGGGTTAATTCCCCAGTTTAGGCCAATGGCCCTTTTGCAGCAATATAATGCAGTAGCGCTTTATTAGTCCTGGAGCTGGTGTTCATCCTCCAGTTCAGTTTACTGTCCAATATTAGCCCAAGATACTTGGCGCTGTCAGACAGTTCCAGTGACACCCCTTTTATCCTCGGGGTATTAAATTTGGGAATTTTGCATCTCCTTGTGAAAAGTACCAGTTCTGTTTTGGCGGGATTTACATTCACATCCCTGGCACCATTTTGTTAGGACGTCCAATGCGGATTCCATCAGTTCAGACAAAAGTCTGGGATCTTTACCTATAGCCACAACTGCAACGTCATCCGCATATGCCACCGTTCTGCAGCACGTCCTTTCCATGGCTCTGACAGTACACCACCTTGCGGGGTGCCCCTAGTCGCAACCTTTGAAATGTTCGAGGCGCCCAAGTTGGATTCGATACGCCTGAAGTGCAAGATACTGCTGACAAATTGAATGATTGCTGGGTCGATCTCCAAATGTCTCATAGCGCTAATAACCGATTCAGGTCCAACGTTGTTGAAAGCGCCCTCAATATCCAGGAATGCAACTAAAGCAAATTCCTTGTAATGCAGGGATCTCTCTATGTGGCCCACCAATGAGTGAAGCGCAGTTTCAGTGGACCTTCCCTTCGTGTAGGCGTGCTGAGCCGGTGACAGGGAATTGGGTCCTAGTGATGATCTAATGTGAATATCCAAAATCCTCTCCAGTGTTTTCAGTAGAAAGGAGGATAGACTAATTGGTCTAAAGTCTTTAGCCATAGTGTGAGATGTCTTCCCACTCTTGGGGATGAAGACGATCTTATATGATGTCCACGTTGATGGGATATGTGAGAGACTCAGGCAGGCTATAAATATTGCCAAGAGCCATGGCACCAATATTCCCAGGTTATTTTGTAGGTCCGCTGGGATAATGCCATCCGGGCCTGGAGATTTAAAGGGATGGAAGCTTTTGACCCCCTATTCCACATGATGGCGAGTTATCGGAATATTAGAGATATCCCGAGTGCCACTAAAAGTTTCCATCATCAGTGCAACCTGGGAAGTGTGTATTCATCAAGACCTCAAGGGTGTCCCAACTGTTTGTGGTCCAGGATCCATCCATCTTCCGTATATATGATAGAATAGCTGGATTAGAGGATAAAATCTTACGAAGCCGACTTGTCTCCGAGGAGTTTTCCACGTCACTGCAGAATTTCCTCCATGACTGTCTCTTGGCCTCCCTAATAAGATTCTTGAATCCATTAACTGAGGACTTGTAATTATTCCAAACACCATTACGTTTTGCCTCATTAAAGAGCTTCCTGCTTTCCTTGCGTTTTTCAGCAATTTCCGCATTCCACCATATGGGCTTAGCTTTGCCCCTCCTGTCAATTATTTTACAGGCTTCGTTTGTTGCCTCCATTAAGGCACCGGTCAATGACTCCACTGCGGAGTCGAGCATGGACACACTGTCTATGAGAACTGGGCACATAGGCAGCTTGTCCCCGAGTACACTCGCATAGATAGACCAGTTGGTCCTTCTTCTGTTCGTGTAGAGTTTAACTGAATCAACTCTAAAGGAAAATTGAAATCAACATACATGTGATCAGAGAAGGAACAGTCCTTAGACACGTTCCAATCGCTAATCATATCCGCGAACTTATCACTAATAAGCGTAATATCAAGAACCTCCCTTCTGTTAGTCACAATAAAGGTGGGCTCACTACCCCTATTAACTACTGTTAGTTCGTTTTCTACTATGAAGTCCAAAAGCGACTCACCTCGTGGATTGACATCCGAGCTTCCCCAGACGGTATGGTGTGCATTAGCACATATTACTAGGGGAATGTTGCGCCTTTTAGCATACGACATCGCCTTCCTGGTTGTGGAGTTTGGAGGATTAGCACCCTGGTCGTGTGCCATGTAGCAGCTCATAAACCAGACTGTACTGGTTTTGCATTCTACTGCGACAGTGCATGTGTCCTTATCGCTAAAATCAGAAAGAATGAAAGCTTTAAGGATGTTTTTGACCATAACACAAGCCCAGGTCTTACCTTGATACTGTAACCGTCTAAACTGAGTCCGCAAACCCTGTCTCTATACAACAATGGTTCTTGGATGCATATAAGCTCCTCCGTGCCTGAAGCTAATCGGAGGAGAAGGGCAGCTGACGCCGCTTTAGAATGATGAAGGTTGATTTGTGTCACCTTCATCATAGCTCATCACTATGGGCGACTGTGACGTTGGCATCCTCTGGATCGTAGTCCGATTCCAGAAGGATGTCCTATCATCCGCCACTCCCATCTTACCAAAGAAGTCACCCACAAGTCTACTGACCGATTGGGTGTCTTCATTGGCCGACGACGTAGCAGAATCGTCTTCCATATGCTCCGTTGATGCTGTTGTTGTGGTGGTGGTAGTCGCCGGAGCTTGAGGCTTCCCTTTGTCGTCACCTTTATAGACTCGGAGGAAGATAGTTCCAAATCCATAGAAAACCTTCACCTGTGTCTTCCGAAGTGACGGCAGAGTGGCACTGTTTATTACAACAGTGGCCTTCCTGGACTCTTCAACAGATTCAGAAACCCTCACTACTTTCCAGTCCTGTGTTGGTAGCTGGGGGTTACTGAGCTGTATTATTTCCAGGATCTCCTTGGGTTCGGATGGCTCAGCGGGGATCTTGGCAATAGATCTGGGCCTTTGCGGTACATCGGGCAGAGGTATTGCCTCAATCTTAGCGCCCTGCCAAACTTCCCCCAGGGACTTCACGGCATCCTTGTACAGCAGCGCTGAACGCTCATCTGCACACGCTATCAATTTAATGTGCCCTTGATACCAACCGGCATCTTCACATTGTGGTGGTGGTCCAGGGTTACCCCTTAGAACACTCAAGAACGCCCTACTAAGTGCGACGACAACCAGCTTCCAGTTTTTGGATGAAATGGTGCCGTCACTTGCGCTGCGGTCAATGATCGCCCAAATGAGGTGGTCTTTAGCAACATCTTTGTACGACCTGTTTTGCGGCCGTTGAGGCGTGTGTTTGGACCTTTTAGTCCCAGCAAGCGTGTCCTCCCCAGACCGTTGCCGTTTAGGCGCTGCTTCGGTTGGCTTCCGTTCAGGATTGCCTTCCTCTGCAGAGGGAGGTGTCTTATTAGCCTAAAATGTGTATACAATAAAACAAAATTAATATTTTTGAATTAAAATTTTGTAATTTATATTTGTTACCTTGAAATATCTAATATCTAATACATAATGGGACCATTCTTCATCCGTTAAAAGAAGTAGATTTATATGATGATTTTTAATTTCACTGGTAAGGTAATATGGTCCCACAATTTGACTTCCCTCACAACTAAATACATTAATACTTATATTTGAATTCATTTGCTCAAATATCCTTCAATTTTAGAGGAAACTCCAATGTTTGAAAAGTGATCAGACTATCTTTTATTTGTATCTTTTCTTCTAATATATTTACTTCTTTCAGTAAATTTTGATTATTGCCTAAAAATGAAGCAATAATACTCCATTTAAAGCAGTAGTCATCATCATTTTGAAAATTAAAAACTCCCTGGTTTTTTTTATCCACTGTGGTGTTGGAAAATATTTGGATCCTCTCATAAACGATGACATTCATTATATTAATTTCCAGTATTTTTATTTTTAATAGAGACCACCCGCTATCCCTCTCCTGAAATTCGGACATTTTTGTACATATATTAAAAAATTGATTTTTGAGGGAGGCCTCCACATCGTCGCTTAAAGTAAAGAATTGCATTTTAGATCTGTGCGTAATAGACCGAATGTATATATCTTAATTTTTGATTTGTATGTATTCACATTCCAGCTCTAGATTGTACTTTAAAGTTACGTGTTTTTTCAGGCTTCCATTAAGAATTTTTAAAAGATCCTCAAGAATTCCATTGAAAAACTCTTGGGGATGTAGAATCTCTTCCTTTTGATTTTCATAAAGGTATGTGCCGATTCTATCCTTAGATGACCTTTTCACACATTTAAGATTTTTTAAATTGGACATTTCAATCACATGTTCTCCACTATTACATCTCAGAGATGTAGTAGCATGCGACTTTTCATGCTTCGTTAGATGATTCACGGCAGTGATGGTCTTCATGAGTGTCGAGCATATCCTTTTCCTCGAAAACCGATTTACAGAATTTGCAATAAACGATGCCATGTTATAGTATATAAGTTTAATTTTCTTTTTAATATATGTTAACACACTTTGAAATTAGTCTATAGACTAATAAAATAAATATATTTAACAAATATTCAAGGTTAATTTTTAAACTTTAAAAATGCATACGATTGCATTTATTACCTTATTGAACGGAAGGTTCTAAAAAGTTCAATAACCATAGATCATTTTTCAAAATATGCTTTGATTAACAATAAACGAACAATACATTAATACATAATTTTTTTAATTTAACAATACATTTAAATATATTACAGAATTTTTTAAATTTCTCTTCATTGAAGAAAATATAAATTTTCTCTTCATTGAAGAAAATATAAATATGATCAACTTAATATTACTCTGTTTTATATTTAAAACTACTCAAAAAATTCTTTATTTTATTTATATTCAAAACTCCTCCTTATGGAAAAATATATTGGAAAAAAACTAATGGGTAGGCAGAATTTTTGCTGCTTTAAATAAGAAGCAAAATGCTCCCTCTGTGGTATATGGGAAAAAAACTAATCGGGGGGCAGAATTTTTGCTGCCTCCCCATTTCCCTACTACTGATCCAGCTGCCAGTCTTATATACCTGCCAAAGAAGCGAGATTGGAAGGCATACCCCGCAATAACAACACGTGTAAAAAGATATGAGTATGGAATGGAACGAGCAGGCCTTGTACGTCCAAGCGAAGGCCCTAAATAAGGCATCCTTACTCTTTCTTTTTCCCGCTGGGATCTGTCTGTCCACAAACACACACACACACACACACACACATACATATCCACATACACAAATGTTATTTCTTACCTTAAAAACACTAGTGTAGATGACAAATAATTTTAAACATTCAACTAAAAAATATTATCCTCTCTCTCTCCCTTTGTCAGTATCTCTAATATGCTTATATGAAAAAAATATTATCTTGTGAACTGGATGTTTGAGTTGGCTTGTACGAAAAAAGAATGCATTTTGTGAACTGTATTTGGAGCCGGCAAGTATGAAAAAACTGGACCAGAGCCCCCTAAACGCACTACTAAAAACAATATCAGCAGCAGCATCATCATCGTCAGCAGGAGCAGCACACGTGGACGTAATATTCTTTTCTTATTAAAACCAACAAGTCCATCATCATAATTACCTTAATTACCAATGGAATTTCATACAGGAGTATGAATATTTTCTAAAAACATTTTAATAATCCAGAAAAAGATTAAACAGAGCGTATTAGTAACGCTCTGTTTTATCTGACGTTGTGATAGATGCAGTAAAACTAAGTTTTAATTATTAAAAAAAATTGTAGAACCTAAAGAAACACGTTAGAAATATGAAAATTAAAAATTTTAAAAATAAATTCAATTACCATAACAATCAATAAAATACTATAGAATACAATAAAATACCATTCCGTATAAACCCATATCACACAATACATTACAATATCATACCATACCAACCCATACCATACCATAACAACCAGAGAATGACAACAAGTACCCATAAGAGAAATATACAGAGGTATTTCGCCGCGCTTTTTGTTATAGTGTATGCAAATTAGACCGTACCACAAAAAAAGTTTCCCCGTACCACCTCTAACATAAAGTATTGCAAGGCGGTCTCGAATTGTTTTTTGCCGACGCACACTAGGGCCAAAAGCCCTTTTTTCGAGGATTAATTCATAGCTCCTCAGCTACAATAGTGAAGCACACTTCATTTGATGGGGGTAACTCTTAGATCAAACTTCATGTTCTAACAAAATCTTGGGGTTATAAGAGGGGGTATACGGAACCCCCCCCCCCCCCCATACAAAAAAATTTGTTTTTTTTTGCTTATACCTGAAGAACTACAATAGTGAAGAATACTAAATTTGATGTGCGTAACACTTAGAGCAAACTTAATTTTTCAACAAAATCTTGTAGGTATAAGAGGGGGAATACGGGTAGCCCCATACAAAAAAAATAATTTTTTTTTTCTTATGTCTGAAGAATTACAATAGTGAAGCATACTAAATTTGATGTGCGTAGCTCTTAAAACAAACTTCATGTTCCAACAAAACTTTGCCGGTATAAGAGGGAGGAGACGGGTAGCTCCCATGCCAAAAAATTATTAATAAAAAAATAAACATGCTAAAAACTGTTGAACGTTTTATTGAAAACTTGAGAGTTGCTTGAATGACCAGTGTGTTTCTTTAGTTCTTATTTTAAAAAAGGAATTTTTTCATCTATTGTTTACAATTATAATTTTTCAAATTATCATTAAAGCTTTGGCGGCTAAAGAAAACAACGCTCAAGCCTGTTCCTGCAAAATGTAAACATATTGCATTGAAATATTCAAAACAACATTTAAAATAAATAAATTATAATATATAATATATAAATTTAATCACGGTCACGCGTGACTCATGTCGCGTGAAAATACAACATTTGCACATCTCTAATAAAAATTATAGCAGAAGTCGTGAAGCGCTTTTTGTTGTAACACAACGCGTGTTGCTACTAATTCGTACATAACTTCTAAGGCGCACCAATGCGCACCCTAATTTCTTCTAAAACAACTCTGATTTATTCAACATTTAAAATAAAGTTAAATTCTCTACTTAATTAAGCCTAATTAATAACTTTATGTCCACTTAAATTGAGAAAACGAATTTTTTTTTGCATTTCCCATTTAAACTTGAAAAATAAAAGCACTTCCACATATAACACTATGCTAGTTGAAAAAACAGACAAGTCGGGCACATGACGTGTTAACATAATTCGGGTACGCTGAATCTAGTGGTGCCCACGGTTTTTTAAGATTGGCTCTGGCTTTCGAGATATACCGTTATTTCGAAAATGGAGGAGGTTGCACAACATATGCTCGCGTAACTCAAAAACCCTTCAGCTAATTGAAAAACCTTAAAAAATCGAAATTCCGCAATAAAGAAAAGTAAAACTTCTTTCTAATATCCGCAGTCGTTTTAGAAATATAATTTTTTTTTTTGGAAAAAAAAATAATTTTTTTAACAAAATTTCGTAATTTTTGTTTTTTAAAAATTCTTAAAAAATTGGAAAATGCAGACGTATATAAAACGAAATTCCAAACAAAACAAGCCATAAATGATTAAAATCTGCTTGCAACTTTTGATTTAATTCACAAAAGTCGACAAATTTTAATTAATTTAAGAATTTCATAAAACGCAATATTTGTATGGGAGCCCCCCTAAGAAGTGGTGATAAGGGCCAAGTATGTCTTGAGAAAATGTTAGGGACAAAAAATTAATTGAGGTCGATCATATATTATATACCACTAGGGGCGACTTCTGGGAATTTGTGTGACTTTTTCTTCAATATATTTCTAGTCTGCATTGAACATTTTGTATGGAAGCCCCCTTAAGGAATTGAGATAGCGGATGGGTATGTTAGAAATAAATGATTGCGGAATTTCGGTTTTTTAAGGGTTTTCAATTAGCTGAAGGGTTTTTGAGTTACGCGAGCATATGTTGTGCGACTGATTCAGCGTACCCGAACTATGTTAAAACGCTAGGTGCCCAGCTTGTCACGAAAAAAAAGTGTCAATTTCTTGCACAGTGTAATTTTTTTTACAAATTTAAGGTACACATTTGAATAAATTCCTGAGCTGGGTGGTTGCATGGTTATATTAATTACTTTTTGAATTCACTTTCGGTAAATCGGATTTATTTACGAAAAAAAAATTATCTTTATACCAATTTTTTTAAATATTTTGTTACAATGTTTAATTTCAACGCGTCAGTACAAAAGAACCGTAACATATATGACATTTTTTGCCTACTGATGCAGAATCTTGTGCACTTTACCCTAGTACTTTTAGTTTTCACGGTACTTGAACTTTTTTTGAACTAATCCGTGAAATCACTGCCTTTGGCCCCTGTGTGCGACGTAGGGGTCGCCTTTTTACATTTTTTATTATATCTTAGTCATTTACAGTCCGATCTTAAAGTATGATATATCTATGATATATGTTTTTGTCTCGAGAATACCAATGTTTTGCACTTAGGGGCCATTGACCTCAAGTATCTCGTTCTAGTATATATCCACCAGGTCTCTGTTCGTACCACCCTAATGTCAGAAAAATAAAGCTCGTAAGACACTATTAAACTTTTGCTTTGGAAGTAATTCGATATTTCCAGCAGAAACATTTTTAAATTTAATTAGAAAATTAAAGCTTGCTAAAAATCATTACAGTTTTTCCAAGGAAGAATTATTACAGGACAGTCGGACCTTTAAATATTATGTCTACCCCTCTTGCTGCTATAACCCGATCACTTCCAAACAAAAGAAAATGTTATGTTTTTTTGCCTGTTTTTTTTCAAGTAATATAATAATTTCCGGTTGGGAATTAACATTGAAACGACAATAAAACACCAAAATTTGTTTTGGTTTTCAATATACATAAGTTCTGAAACGAACATTATTATTTTAATTTTCAAAACAAGGCAGTTAAATTATTGTACATCTGACTTTTGAGCATTTAAGGTTTTTCCTACATTTTACGAGTATGACCTTTTACTGTCTAATAAGCGTGTGTGTTGCGTCATAAACAAGGTTTTTTTGAAACAATTGTACATGGAAATTTATATTTTAAATAAGTTTTACAGACATTGAGATAATTTTTATGCAGTTTTTGAAATGGGTTATACAAAAAATCAATTTCATAATGAATTTTGTCAATATTATTTAAGAACGAATTTCAATGAATGAAATCAGTATATAAAAGAAGGTGCTACTGAACACAACTATATAAAACTAACTGTTGGAATCTCATCTATATTATGTTTTTGTATTAATACAATTAATTATTGCAATTATAAGACGACCAAAAAATCTTTGAAAATGGTTTTTACTGCTACTGAATTAAACACCACTAAATTACCGTCGAAGTGCGATGTTATTAATTTCTTTTTGAATCTGCGGCATAATACCGATCGAAGTCGAAGGTTGAGTGCTTTTAAATAAAAAGTTTGGAAAAGTATTAGCCTTTTTTGGCAGCGCGCTGGCATTTCAATTATATCGACAACAACCGCTCGAAGACGTTTGGATAAACTTATTAATAATTAACGCATCTGATAAAATCCCAGACGACGTAAAAGATTTTTTCATCGATCAGTGCAGCCCAAGATAGTTGACTTAAGATGATATGGTTGATCAAATGTGGTCAAGTGTTGCATCATCGTATTCGGTATATGGCGCCTTCGACAGCGAAGCATAAGTACCCGGCAGCGGTGAAGAGCAGGAATTTGAAGAAAATGTTAAAAATTTGCTACAGACGGCAAAAAAAAAATGTTAAAGTGCAGACATTGTATAGCGTAATTTTAGTTCGGCCATAGATCGCTGCGACACCTCAGCTCGGTACGGTGCCTTGCTTGTTAATAAAAGCCAAAGAAGAGATATCTATAGAAACAGCCGAAAAAATATATCAGTTCCTTGACAGGCTTATCATCAACAAAAACAAAATATTTAGAGAACGTGTAAAGTTTCGTCA
This sequence comes from Pollenia amentaria, assembly GCA_943735925.1. Taxonomy (NCBI): domain Eukaryota; kingdom Metazoa; phylum Arthropoda; class Insecta; order Diptera; family Polleniidae; genus Pollenia; species Pollenia amentaria. The sequence goes on along the minus strand of OX031007.1, from coordinate 89,147,276 downwards.
AGAAGCAATACTCGCTGCAAGATGTAAGAATTTATTAACGTGTATCTCTTTCGATGGCAAGAAAGAGCCAACTTTGAAAAGAGTAACGGAGGCAAATGTGACGCGAAATGTTGTTGTGAATGAAGAACATATCACCATTGTGAAAAAACCAAATATCAAATTCATCGGCTATGCTACGCCCACTGACAGCACTGTTTTGACAATCCAGAAGAGCATCGTAGATTAGTTGAGTCATGAAAACTTTAATGCAAACACAAATGCTACAAAAATGGAGTGATTGAGAGAATAGAGCGCCATTTACAGAGACCATTGCAATGGATCGTGTGCCTTTTCCACTTCAACGAGTTATCATTGAATGCGCTGTTGAGAGCATTGCTTGGGAAACAGAAGGGACCTGGAATCTGGCCAGGAAGTATTGGAGAAGGCATTCAAAATTGCATGCACTATTCTGTAAGTTTAATATATAAACTTCATTGTTTTATGCATAATATAAGTCAATGTAATTGTACACATTTACTTAATAATTCGGGTTTTTTATTGCTTATTCCGTTTGGTCAGGTAAACCAAAATTTCGAACCCATTCCAATGGGGAAATGCCAGAATAAAGAATGCTGGAATGTTCAAGGTGACCAGCTTTATCTGTAACGTATGGTTCGAGTCATTCATATCGGAGAATGCCATGAGAGATTAGCCAGCGAAAAGCCCGGTGCTATTAGCACAGCACGCTGGCTAACAACAGCTTCAATAATACTCCGCTATTATGTATCGTGCACGCAGCCTTCGATGGTATTGAATAAACTAGCCCAGTTCATTGTGAAAGTTTATGTGCCATTCTAGTTTCGTGCAAAAAGCCAACCACTGGCAATTCATGGAAGTCGCAATGTTTTCCAATACATATCTCGGATTCGTCAGCTGCCGAAAGACGTTCAACAGGTCTTCCGTCCGTTCATCGAAAATAACGCGTACTTTTCCACCCTGAGAATGTTTTGTTATCAATTATAACAGACCAAGACCCGATAGTACGTTCAGATGGCTTTGCTGAAATTTTATCCGCCCGCAATGAAGCAACAGAATGCATTCGTTAAATGTTCGTTCCACAAGTTCATTATTTCATAAACTTCGAGAGTGACTCATACGTTGACATGATTAATTGGACCAAGTTCGAATTGACTGAGCTGCCATGTTTGCAGTTCTATAGGCAAGACAAGCTGGAAACATTTCAGTGTTATAACGAAATAATCGAAATACCAGGTACACACAAGGAAAATAACTTCATTTGATACTCTTCTTTGCTAAACTTAATTATGCCATTCACAAAACACCGAGCGTTATGTTCATGTAGTACAAAAATCTTCCAAGGCGGTCACCGATTACCAACGCATGGGTCATATTTTTTTCTGAGCTAGAGAGCCGCCAAAAATACAGCCAACTTGAATCACGTCGAAATAGGACTGATTAAAATTTCCAAGATTTTATATTATTTTAATTTTTTAAATTATTTTTGTAAAATAGAATTTAAAAATGTTTTTGCTGGTATTATCGAATTACTTCGTTAGCAAAAGTTTAATAGTTTCTTGCGTGCTTTAATTTTCTGACATTAGGGTGTTCTATTAGGGTGGTACGAACAGAGATCTGCTGGATAAATACTAGAAGGAGATACTTGGGGTCAATGGCCCCTAAGGGCAAAACATTGGTCTTCTCGAGACAAAAACATTTATATATCATACTCTAAGATCGGACTGTAAATGCCTAAGGTATAACGAAAAATGTAAAAAGGCAACCCCTACGTTCGGCAAAGCAAAAACAAAATTTGCTTTTCTTTGGAAGCGAACGGGTTAGAGAAGCAAGTACGGTATATAAAACGACACGATTTCGTTACAACATATTTAAAGATCCGACTATAAATGCTGACTGTCCTGCAGGAATTATAGTAATTATTCCTTGTACTTTTTTAATTAAAGTTGTACTCTTTTAATTTAATACTTATTGTTGTTCATTAAATCAAAAAAGAGAACAGGTGTCTGGAGCTATTTGCAAATTCGGCTTTTTTAGGGAGTAAAATGGTAAAACCTATATTTTGGTACTCTTTTGTCCCCCATATATCGTTTAAATCAACGCACATAGAAGTAAACATTATCTCAAATTCGTAACTTATCTAAAAAAAATGCAAATGCAAATTTGGTACTTTTTCGGAATTCGAACGTGTGAGGGGTGAAAAGCGTACCTAATTTTGTTTCTTTTTCCAAGATATTTTTTATCCTCCTATTTATCTTTCATCGCACAGCCTAAGCGCCTGAAGCTATACAATTGACATTTGGCCTCTCGCCAAAGCGATCAATAGAAAAAAAGGCGGTAAAATTGGAAATTCGCTAACCTCATATCTGCTAAACTAAAAAAGACACAAAAAAATGTAATACCTATTATTGTTCATTAAAAATTAAGCGGACAGGTGTCTAGCATTTTTTTGAAGTAAGGAGTAAACGGGTAAAACCTGTATTTTGAAACTTTTTTGTTACGCCATCTATATTTTAAACCAATAAACATAGAAATAAAAATTATATGACTCATCTAAAAATACAAATACAAATATTGTACTTTTTCGGAATTCGACCCCTGACTGCTTCATTATCCTACTCCACTTATCCTAAACTCCAGAAGCTAAAAAGTTGATATTTGGACCGGAGGCTGGGCTCTCGCTTAATCGATCCCGCTAGCCTCATATGCCGCTAAAAGGGACCCATAACATTTAGTACTTATTGTTGTTCAATGAACAAATTAGCGGACAGGTGCCTGGTAGTTTTTTGAAGTTCGGCCTTTTTGGGGCGTAAACTAGAGTTGTGTAGTTCATGAACGACCTAGTTCAATTGAACTATTCAGTCAGATGAACGATGACCGGTCTTTTTGGATAACCGTACGTTTAAGTTCACTAGTTCGTCTTGGGTCAGTATGTCTTTTTTTGTCAGTTCATTTTTGGTTGTTTGTTGTTGTTTACTCGTTACAATAACTGATTGAAAAGAAACAAACATTCTATTCTTGTGTATTTTTCTTCTTGTGAGCTGTTTCTGTTACTCATTGCCACATTGCTTTACACATTTTCATAATACTTTTACGTTACTGCCTTTTCAATAACGTTTTTGGCTTATTTCCTTTATAATAAACCGCTTGAGTTCTTTTATTGCAACTTTAATAAAATAAATAAAACACTTTACTTTTTAGATGTACTATAAACTATTCACGCCACTTTATTTAGAACTAAGTCAATTTTACCACTTATAATTGCGATGTGCACACTTAAATAATCGTACTAATACTGAATTTTTGACGCCATCCTTCGCGAGTATTTATACTCTATTCGCTGACATCTAGATGTCTCTAGAGCATTTTACTCGTCGAAATGTCTGTAACATTTTCGACATTTCTGGGCGAATCGAGATTTTATTATCTTACAGCGAATATCATTATGCTTTAACACTGTGGCTGAATTTAAATTGATTTATACATCAATAAACTAAAGCATACTTTATGGGTTAAAAATAATCTTAACACTATTAGTTATCTATAACAATCATCACATTACATTTGTACTAGAAAACTCTGTACATTGGGCTTACATTAGAAATATGCGAAACTAATACAATAACATTTTAAACTAATAAAATTACCTACTAATAAATTAAACTTATTCTTAACTAAAGTTACTTTCGTAACACTGCCCCCCACTTAAGCCTGTTCATCCCGAATAGGCTCAGAATCACCTCTTCCATAAGGGGCTAATTGTTCCAAATGAACAACTTTCATTTTTGACTTTTGTGTTTCTGTATTCGATATACAACCTCATTTAATTTATTTATCACCTTATATGGCCCATCCCAATGTATCTGTAGTTTGGGGGATAATCCTTTCTTGTGTTGTGGATTTCTCAGCGTAACCAACTGGCCCTTCTTGAATCCTTCAGAGTTCACCGCCCGATCATATCTGGACAAATTAGTGCTCACACGTTCGTACTTACGAGGTTCGTAAGGACTTCTCTGCTCCAAAGAAGATACCTCATTATCTTCCTGTACATTAAGTGCACCAGAGTTGCACTGCTGGAGCGGCGCACAACTTCCACTTGTTGTACCCCTGGGTGCAACACACTTTTTGCAGCTTAATATCCAGTCCTTCACGGCTTGTTTACATCCAACCCAGTAGAAACGTTCCTTCAACCTTTCTACGGTGTTCCTTACACTTAGGTGATCTCCACTAGTGCCGTGAAGAATTTTCCACACCACTTCACATACCTTAGTCGACGGCACAACCATTAGACTGTTAACTGCCTTTCCATCGGCGCTCTCCCATGTTCGGTATAGGCAACCATTTGCCATTCGAAGACTATTCCACTGTACCCAATATGCTTTCATCAGTGGACCATCCGATGCAATTTCTTCAGAAGTTGGTCTTCTACCTGCCATTTTGTCCCTCATAATCTTAGCCAATACAGGATCACTTCTCTGCGCCGTTATCCAGTATTTACTGGGCTCTACCTGCAATAAGCAACCTCCACTAATACTTTCTCTTCTATCGGACTCCGTATAGTGCCTGTCCTCCCATTTACTTAGCTGTCTTACATAAGCAACCGCTTTTCCACGCTTATCAACTTTTCAAGCGAGAGGCTGTCCCACACGAGCCTCGCCTCCATACCCAACATCAAGGGGTATTTCAACATCACCCAAATACATGATGTGTTTTCCCATATCCAGACTTATGTTTTGACGAATCATAAAATCTGCGCCAATCAGCACCTCGTCTACAATGTCAGCCACAAGAAACTCATGAAAAGTGACTATATCAGCAATTCTTAACACCACACGTGTTTTCCCATAGACAGTAGCAGGCTCACCTGTTGCTGTTCGCAAGCTTACTCCGCTTAGTGGTTAGACAGCTCCGCTCACCAAGTCAGGCCTGATAATTGAAAATCCTGCACCAGTGTCGATAGTCAAAATGCGCTCTTTGCCATCGATGTAACCGCATGTTGTAACACTTCTATTGCTCTTTTGCACTACCAAATTTATTGTCGAGTCCTCAGATGCGAATGGTAGCACTCCCTCCATACTTAACGGCGACTCCTGTGATGACTGATAATTAGCCCGCTGGCTGTTTATTGGCGGTGAAGCAGATCTTGAACGTTTCTTTTGGACTTTACAGTTTATCTGCAAACAAGGGGCCTTTATTCTACTCGAGACTTCTGGCAAAACTCGTACAGCTGCCTCCTGGCATTGAATGTTATTTACTTTTGCCTCAAGATGATGGAACTTTTCATCAATATCCATAATTTGTGTTGTTACTTCAGTATTCCAATTTCCATTTCATTTACTCTTTCATTTATTTCACTGGAAATCTCCTGAAGTTTCTCATTTGTAATTCTGGAAATCTCTTGAATTTCGGCCAGGATGATGCTCGATTTCTCTTCCACTTTGCTAGAAGTTTAATCCATTTTTCTAGAAGTTTCATCCATTTTTCGAGAGGTTTCCGCTAGAATATCGGTCGAATTTTCTTATATCATCATCACCATGCTTCTGGAATTATCGTCCATTTTTCTAGAAGTTTCATCAAGAATAGCTCTAGAGTGCTGAAATCCATACTGCAGGCAACTGCACGTGTACATACCTCTATTTCTTCTTTATCCTCGAATTCGTGGCTACCAATGTCAATATTGCGTCGCTCGAATTCATCTATTAACCTCTTCTGCAGCTCTGCTTTATTTCCTGCAGTTGGTAGTTCTAACTTACTCAACTCTTTCTTGAGCTGGTCCACTTTAAGTTCTTCAAATTTCATTGGGTGCTATTTTTTTTGTTTTTTTTTTATTTTTTTTTTTAATTTATTTTATTTTTGCAATTTCACTTCTGACACCAATTGTTACGTTACTGCCTTTTTAATAACGTTTTTGGTTTATTTACTTTATAATAAACCGCTTGAGTTCTTTTATTGCAACTTTAATAAAATAAATAAAACACTTTACTTTTTAGATGTACTATAAACTATTCACGCCACTTTATTTAGAACTAAGTCAATTTTACCACTTATAATTGCGATGTGCACACTTAAATAATCGTACTAATACTTTCGATGCCAACCTTCGCGAGTATTTATACTCTGTTCGCTGACATCTAGATGTCTCTAGAGCATTCTACTCTTCGAAATGTCTGTAACATTTTCGTCATTTCTGGGCGAATCGAGATTTTATTATCTTACAGCGAATATCATTATCAGGGACCGGATTTTTATGCAGTTTAAATCACGTTTTATGCGCATAAAACATGCAATACAAATAGATAAATATGCGCTAAAAATTGGAAAAATATGCACTTGAATTTTTTTTAACAACTTTATTAATGTTAAAAAAAAAATTTAATAACAAGAAGAAAAACAAAAATAAGATAAAAACGTAAAAATTCAGTCTTATAAACGAAAGTACGTTACAATAAACACAAAAGTAGAAGTAAAATTAAAGTGAAGAACAAAAATATAAAGAAATTCCACAAGCAAAATAATCCTATAAATTAAGTCACTTGTTAGATAGACGTTTTGAGAAAAAAGTGTTTTTTCAATTAAAAAAATGGTTTAAAAAGTATTTAAATTTAATTAATGTCATAATTGAATCAATTAATTTTTTTGTTGAAAGAAAATTAAAAATTTAATTTAGAATTAATTAACATTTTAGTTGTTTTGAAATAAATTTTCAATTAAAATTTTAATTAAATAACAAAAAATCTTAATTGACTTTTTTCGTTTAAAATAAAATAATTTAAACATGTAGAACTGTTGTTGGGAATTGTCAATATTTATTGAAATAAATTAACATATTGTTTGAAATGTAAAGTTTTTTGATCACTTTTTTAATTAAAATTAATAGCCTATTTCCAATAATATCATTTTGGTAATAGGTGCAAAATCAACAACTTGATTTCTTGATATTATGAATTTGGAATAAATTTGGTGATTGGGGAAATTTAATAATTTTTTCTGTATACATATAAAATGAATGAATGAATCGAGAGTCAAGTGTAATCGCGGCTAGTTGTGTTTGCATATCGCTCTAGATAAAATTTAAATTTTATAGTGTTTTTAACATCAATAATTTAAAATATAAAGTATAAAGAGGTAAATAACAATTAAATGTGTTTAAAAAAATATTAGTGCGCAAATGACACTTTCAAAAAAGTTTAATTGGGGTATTCACAAGGTGTGCTATCATGGTTTATTGTCATAATGTTCTAACATTTTACAATGGTTTAAAAATATTGTTGTTGGTTTGTAAACAAAAAGTGTCTTAAATAAATAGAACGTTGCTTGCTATGTTTATTGTGCTGTCGTAATTAATAGCACATTAAATTATGAGGGGTTGCTCACAACAGTCGTATTTTTTCATGTTATTATTTTAAGACATATGACTTTATGACACCTTGTGAATCCCCCAAATATAAATTAAACAAACTATCATTAAATGCTTAAAAAGAAAAAAACACCACATAAAACAAATAATACAAGTGTGTAAACATCTGATCAAAATTCAACACCAACATCTGTTTTAAATTCACCAAGATCCTCCATTTCAACATTGGTGGTGTGTGTCAATGCTAAGTCGGTTTATGTCCATGCTAAGTTAAGTGGAGCCATCTATTGCAAATAAATGGCAACATCTCCCAGCAAACAAAATGTAGACAGAACAAATGTACAACATACTCAAACAACCATAACTGATCTAAACCGCTTTCCACTTCTTAGATTCAATAAGGAAATGGAAAATCTAATAAATTTCCCAGATGAGAATGGAAATAGCACTTCCCAGTTCAAAAATAATAAAATAATGGAGTTGGAAAAAATAAATGCCCAGCTTCAAGACAGAATAAAATCTCTTGAAAAGTTTTGTACCTCTTTAAGAGAAGAAAACAAATCTCTGCGTGATGAAATTCTTGCAAAAAAAAATCCCTCTAATTCAGAAGAAGTCCAAGACATTACATATATATGAAACGGACGAAGATGAGTTAGCCAAGGAAACCGAATGGATCGTTCATAGAAAACGAGCCTCAAAAAAAAGAAAACCAAATGGGTCACCAATTCCGATTTCTGATAATTCAGCAAAAGAAACAACGTCATCTGCAGCTACTAGCTCAAATCCAATTAAGAAACCACAGCGTCCTCCCCCAATTGTGGTAAATAATATGAGCGATATTAACAAGCTCCACAAAACAGTTAAAGAAAATGCTAAACAAGGATTTTCAACCGTTGTTATGAACAATAATTCCCATAAAGTTATAACTTTTGACGTTAACGATTATAGGGAAACTACCAAAGCTCTTACTAATGACCATATAACATGGCATTCTTACGAAAATAAGCAAATTAGACCTATAAGGGTTATTGCCAAAAACTTGCACCGTTCAAGTGATCCTAACGACATAGTAACTGATTTAAATAAACAGGGCTTTAAAGCAACAAATGCTTTTAACAAAAGAAAATTCGGAACAAAAGAAGAACTAGATATGTTTGTCCTATCTTTTGACCACTCCGAAAATATAAATAAAATATACGAAATAAAAACAATCTTAAATCAAATAATAAAGATTGAACCCATTAAACTTACGAAGCAAATCCCACAATGCAAAAACTGCCAGTCATTTAATCACATTCAATTGAATCATTTAATAAATCAATAGAAAGTCGCTTAAATATAGTTGAGCAAAACTTCTTTGCAATACTTAATGAATAAATCCCTTAAGATAATGCTATGGAAAGCAAATGGTTTGCTTCAACACAAAGAAGAATTAATATTTGTCTTAGAAGAAAAAAATGTAGATATTTGCTTAATAAGTGAAACACATTTTACAAAAGAATCTTATACGACTTTTAAAAAGTATGAGATCTACCACACTATCCATCCAAGCAACTGTGCTCGAGGGGGGAGTGCTATTTTAATAAAAAAGAGTATTTCACATTGGGAAGAAAACAAGATTTCTTGCGAAGAGTTTCAAGCTACAACAATAACACTTACATTTAATGGATCTCCCACATCTGTAACATCAGTTTATAGTCCACCGAGACACAATATAAAAATCCATCAATACAAAGATCTAATAAATTCACATAAATACAAATTTCTTATGGGAGGAGACTTTAATGCGAAAAATATTCAATGGGGTTCAAACCTGACAACAACAAAAGGTAAAGAACTACTAAGCGCCATAAAAAACACTGGTAGTAGAGTGGTGTCCACTGGTAAACCAACTTATTGGCCTACCGATACAACGAAAACGCCAGACGTTATAGACTTTTTTATTCTCAAAAAAATTCCGCTAAATTGCGTCTATATAGAAGATGGCTATGAACTTAGTTCTGACCACTCACCAATTTACCTTACCCTTAACGGTATGGTTACACAAAATACATCTCACAATAGAATTGTTAACAAGAAAACAGATTGGAACTACTTTAAATCAATAATTAATTCATCAATAAATCATTGTCAAATTAACTCAACTGAAGATATTGAAAAAGAAACTCTTTTATTTTCAAACACACTTCAACAAGCGGCTTGGTAAAGCACTCCCGAACTAACGAAGAAGCCTGGTTCTCCTTCTTATCCTCTAAGAATAAAACAGCTTATTTCTTCAAAGAGAAAGCTACGTAAAAAATGGCAACAGTCTCGCTCACCTGATGATAAGTCCAGATTAAACCATGCAGCCCAATTTCTAAAAAGGGAAATTAAAAAATTCAAAGAAGACAATCTAAGTGATTATCTTTCAAACCTATCTTACGATAGTAAAACTGACTATTCACTTTGGAAAGCAGCTAAGGATCATAATAGACCAACAACAAACAAAACTCCAATTTTAAAAACAAATGGTACCTGGGCCAAAAGTAATTCAGAAAAAGCTGACACATTCGCTGATCATCTCAGCACTGTCTTTGGAACTAAAAAAACTCAATCCCCCTCGATAAATGACATTTCCCTAAATAGTTATGGAAATTACGCCAATTATAACTCTGCAAGTTCTGGAATAAACAATAATCAAAATAATATAGCAGAATTGAACAACATTAAACAAGTTTATCTAAAGGAAGTTATAAATGAAATTAAATACCTAAATTCCAAGAAATCTCCTGGATTCGATCAAATTACTGCCGACATATTAAAAAATTTACCATACAACGGAGTGGTTAAACTAACTACCATTTTTAACGCTTCCCTAAAATACAAATATATATCATGTTACTGGAAGGTAGCAGAAATAATAATGGTCCCCAAACCAGGAAAAAATGCTCATGAAGTCAAATCCTACCGACCTATTTCGTTACTGCCAATAATGGGAAAACTATTTGAAAGAATAATTAGCACAAGACTAGAAATCGTTATAAAAACCACAAACCTGATTCCAGACCATCAATTTGGATTTAGAAAACAACACTCTACTATTGAGCAGATACACAGAGTTACACATCAAATAGAGATCGCTCTTGAACACAAGGAGGTATGCTCAGCAGTCTTCTTAGACGTATCCCAAGCTTTCGATGGTGTCTGGCATGCTGGACTTATGCGAAAGATACAAAATATTCTACCTACAACATATTGCGAACTACTTCAGTCCTACATTTCAGATAGATACTATAGAGTAAGATGCGAAAATCAGTACTCTAAACTTCATCAAATAACCTCTGGTGTCCCTCAAGGTAGTATTTTGGGCCCAACGTTATATTTATTGTACACATACGATATGCCTGTCACCAACAACTGTTTTATAGGCACTTTTGCTGATGATACAGTAATATTAGCGAAAGGTAAATCTAATCAAGAATCAACAACAATTCTTCAAAACGCGTTAAATCAAGTTGATCTGTGAACAAAAACTTGGCGTCTACAACTAAACAGCTCTAAATCAATCCATATCGACTTCACTCTAAAAAAAATTGAGCATATTCCTATCTATATAGACAACCAACAGGTGCCTATATCCGACCATGCAAAATACCTGGGAATGACGCTTGATGAAAAGCTTCTTTGGAAGAAGCATGTTGAAAAGAAAAAAAATGAGCTCGACATCAAATATAGAAAATTAATGTGGCTAGTTGGTAGAAATTCAAATCTTTCGACACACAATAAATTATTGTTGTACAACCAAGTTCTCAAACCTGTATGGTTGTATGGCATTCAAATTTGGGGATGCGCCAAAAACCATGTAATCGAGATAATTCAGCGGTTTCAAAACAAAGTTTTAAGAAACATAGTAGGTGCACCGTGGTACATCAGAAATGAAGACCTTCATCGGGATCTTAAAATAAACTCCGTTAAACAGGAAATAATTCTACATGCTAGAAAACATGACACAAGGCTACAAAACCACACAAACTCGGAAATTCCTACGTTGCTTAATACATCAGTATTAAGCAGAAGGCTAAATCGTTTCAAACCTCATGATCTGGTTACACGGTTCGATGGGGAACATCAAGGCCAATGAGCCTATAAACTAATAAATATCCATAAATGAACTACTAGTTAGTCACTAAATGAGACTAGTTGTAGGTTAATGTTAAGCAAAACTAATCTTAATTTGTTTAAATAAAGAAGAAAAAAAATATAAAATGAATTAAACAATAAGAAAAAATAAAAAAATTTATAAATAAATAATTTTACTTTAATATTTTCAAATGTAAAGTAAAGGCAGCTTAGCTTGGCTTCAAAAAGCTTTTAAGAATTGAAAATTACCGATAAACGCGACGGAAGTGATCGGTACATGATTTAATGCTGATAGTTCCTTTGTGCAATATTTATTTTCTAGTACGCTGTTTTCGTAAACATGTAAATGAAATATGCCAGCAGTTTGTTTTATTGTTTTGAATCCTTATTTTTTCTAAAAACTTTATCAAGCTTGATACGAATTGGTTTCCTAAAGTTACCCCTACTGCATACATTTTATTTTAGGTATTGTCAATTAATTTAATTTGCTTTCTCAATGGATTAGATTTCGCTAATTTCACAATAGTCTCAGAGATAAACCCATAATTTAACGATACAATCATTATCTGAGCTTTTTATATTTGAAAAATTTGCTTTTTTAATAAAACTGCATCACCATCGTTAAATTCTTCCACCACTTCCTTGAATTGCTCAAAATGTTCAGCATAATAAATAACTGCTTTCAACCACGTTTCCCACCTGGTTGTTATAGGCTATGGAGGAACAAATAAATCAGGATACTTCTCTTTCCCATAAGAAATCAATAAATCAATATAATCGCAGTCGCATCTTATCTCCTCTGCAACACGTTGTATCGCAGGGTAAAACAAACAAAACAAGTTTTGCTTTTCAAAATATGTAATGTCAGCAATATATGCAAAAATATGCATTTATAGCAAAATATGCACAAACAAATCGATGCCATTTTGCTTCAAATTCCATGATTCGCAAAGATATTTAGTTTATGTTGATCTCAGACTGACGACAACAAATATGCATTTGCATAAAAATCCGGGCCTTGATCATTATGCATTAACACTGTGGCTGAATTTAAATTGATTTATACATCAATAAACTAAAGCATAATTTATGGGTTAAAAATAATCTTAACACTATTAGTTATCTATAACAATCATCACATTACATTTGTACTAGAAAACTCTGTACAGTGGGTTCACATTAGAAATATGCGAAACTAATACAATAACATTTTAAACTAATAAAATTACCTAATAAATGAAACTTATTCTTAATTAAAGTTACTTTCGTAACAATACAATCAGGGTTGTCCTGTACAACAATTTCTCGACAAAAGGCGATTTTCAAGCTTTTTGCCGATTTTTGCGGCTTATAAAATATATATCGATTTTGTTTCCTATTTGATAAGCCATAAATTTGTTTTGAGACTGTTGCACAAATTTTCCGTTTTTTATTTGAAAAGATTATTTCAATGATGGTATTCCATCTAATTTTAATCAGTTTTGTCTAAAATGTTATAGCTATACGTCCGGTACGTACCATTTCAAAGAACTTGCTTTGACTGTCTTTATATGCATGGAATTTCAACTGCAGATGCCTGTGTTGCAAGAGTTTTATTAATAATGAACTCCACAAAAACTCACCTTCAATATATAATGCAATAGGAACTTCTTGACGCGTTATTACGACTTATGAATTAAAATATTTGTTTAATACTAGCTGCTTTAAGTAGACTACCGTAAACTATTTTATAGTCAACATTGTACTTTTTTGTGTCCGCTTATCATTTTTATTTTGTTTTAAATAAAAATCAAACAATGTTCACATCACGGCGACTTTTTTATATTTTTTGTCGAAATAAAGGTATTCGGAAAAAATTTATTTTTGAGGACTTATAAAAAATATTTTTAATAAAAATAAACATATATATTGTCAAAAACTAATAAAAAAAAAGGTTTTGGTGTTTCTGACATTAAATTTGGCAAAAAAAAAAAATTTTACTATTTTTAATTAGGCTTAAGTTCATTAAATTTAATTTTCATTAAATTATTTTTATGAAGAAAGGAATTTTTACAACATGGAAGATTAATTAAAATTGTTATTGATAATTTTCATTCTTGACTGACCTGGGATTCGAAGCCAGGCTGGCTGGCGTGTGATTCGAACCCAGGCGGCTGGTTACCCTGACATGTTTCGACCTCAACCACTAGGTCTCCTCAGAGGGATTTGCCGTCTTACACTCGCAGCCATCGATGACTGCTGACGTCAGTAGTCAAACATCAATCCTTAAACCAAATTGTATTTTAACCTTTGGTAGATCGAAATTTGCTTTTTGAATGATTATCCATTTTTAATTGATCTCACATGTTTTCCTTACTTCTGTTTTTTCGTACTTTTGTCAAGAATTCTTCTTGAAGTCCAAAGTACATTTTTTGTTTATCATGTTTTTGTCTTTCTTTTTTCTTGTTGACATTTTTCAGCACAACTTGAAGGACAAATGAACACATAGAGCTTGTGCCTTAGCTTTAACAATAATTAGTATTGTGGTTATTTTGTTGAACTATTCATGGTTTTTTAATCCAAATTTTACTATTTTTAATTAGGCTTAAGTTCATTAAATTTAATTTTCATTAAATTATTTTTATGAAGAAAGGAATTTTTACAACATGGAAGATTAATTAAAATTGTTATTGATAATTTTCATTCTTGACTGACCTGGGATTCGAAGCCAGGCTGGCTGGCGTGTGATTCGAACCCAGGCGGCTGGTTACCCTGACATGTTTCGACCTCAACCACTAGGTCTCCTCAGAGGGATTTGCCGTCTTACACTCGCAGCCATCGATGACTGCTGACGTCAGTAGTCAAACATCAATCCTTAAACCAAATTGTATTTTAACCTTTGGTAGATCGAAATTTGCTTTTTGAATGATTATCCATTTTTAATTGATCTCACATGTTTTCCTTACTTCTGTTTTTTCGTACTTTTGTCAAGAATTCTTCTTGAAGTCCAAAGTACATTTTTTGTTTATCATGTTTTTGTCTTTCTTTTTTCTTGTTGACATTTTTCAGCACAACTTGAAGGACAAATGAACACATAGAGCTTGTGCCTTAGCTTTAACAATAATTAGTATTGTGGTTATTTTGTTGAACTATTCATGGTTTTTTAATCCAAATTTTACTATTTTTAATTAGGCTTAAGTTCATTAAATTTAATTTTCATTAAATTATTTTTATGAAGAAAGGAATTTTTACAACATGGAAGATTAATTAAAATTGTTATTGATAATTTTCATTCTTGACTGACCTGGGATTCGAAGCCAGGCTGGCTGGCGTGTGATTCGAACCCAGGCGGCTGGTTACCCTGACATGTTTCGACCTCAACCACTAGGTCTCCTCAGAGGGATTTGCCGTCTTACACTCGCAGCCATCGATGACTGCTGACGTCAGTAGTCAAACATCAATCCTTAAACCAAATTGTATTTTAACCTTTGGTAGATCGAAATTTGCTTTTTGAATGATTATCCATTTTTAATTGATCTCACATGTTTTCCTTACTTCTGTTTTTTCGTACTTTTGTCAAGAATTCTTCTTGAAGTCCAAAGTACATTTTTTGTTTATCATGTTTTTGTCTTTCTTTTTTCTTGTTGACATTTTTCAGCACAACTTGAAGGACAAATGAACACATAGAGCTTGTGCCTTAGCTTTAACAATAATTAGTATTGTAGTTATTTTGTTGAACTATTCATGGTTTTTTAATCCAAATTTTACTATTTTTAATTAGGCTTAAGTTCATTAAATTTAATTTTCATTAAATTATTTTTATGAAGAAAGGAATTTTTACAAAATGTACTTTGGACTTCAAGAAGAATTCTTGACAAAAGTACGAAAAAACAGAAGTAAGGAAAACATGTGAGATCAATTAAAAATGGATAATCATTCAAAAAGCAAATTTCGATCTACCAAAGGTTAAAATACAATTTGGTTTAAGGATTGATGTTTGACTACTGACGTCAGCAGTCATCGATGGCTGCGAGTGTAAGACGGCAAATCCCTCTGAGGAGACCTAGTGGTTGAGAACGAAACATGTCAGGGTAACCAGCCGCCTGGGTTCGAATCACACGCCAGCCAGCCTGGCTTCGAATCCCAGGTCAGTCAAGAATGAAAATTATCAATAACAATTTTAATTAATCTTCCATGTTGTAAAAATTCCTTTCTTCATAAAAATAATTTAATGAAAATTAAATTTAATGAACTTAAGCCTAATTAAAAATAGTAAAATTTGGATTAAAAAACCATGAATAGTTCAACAAAATAACCACAATACTAATTAAAAAAAAAAATATTACAACCTTGGCTGTCATTCCCAACTTTCCTACAATTTACATGGGCGTTGCCAGTTGTTATTAATATAAAACCCGCCAAATGCAATTTTTTTTATTTGAGCAAAAAGTTTTATGCATATTAATTTAATTTTTTTTTAAATAAGACCTATAAATAAATAACCAAATTCGATATTCGACAGCTTTATTTATAAAAGCTTAATCAAGTTTTAGAGCACGAAATTAGTATGGAAAACCGCTTTTAATGTATACATTACTTAAGGGCATAATAAACCACACAAATAGCTTGGCAAACATGTCACAATTTTACGTTTGTACAAATATTTTGTGTTGTTAATTGGGGTTTTTGCCGTTTGGACAAACATTTGAAGCAATGTTTGTAGAAATATTAAAAATTTTTAATATTTGGCAGACATGTTGGATTTTTGTCAAACTTTTTGTTGTGTCTAGTGCTAAATGTAATCATTTCAGTGAAAACTTGGAAGAGTGAAGACGTAAAAGAAGAAGCATTAAAAAATGGACGATGAAAAAATATTTTTAAATGAATTTATTGAGCTTTATAAAAGTCTGCCATCTTTGTGGAAAGTGAAATCTAAAGATTATAGCAACAGAATTTCAAAAAACAGAGACTATAATATCTTAGTAGAAAAGTTGAAAGAAAAATATTCCGAGGCCAACAAAGAAATGGTGATAAAAAAAATAAATATTTTTAGAACGTCATATCGGCGCGAGCTAAAAAAACAAAGAATGAGTCTGAAATCTGGTTCCGGCGCAGACGAAGAATACGTTCCCACTCTTTGGTGCTTCAATTCACTCGGATTTCTCAGTGACCAGGAAGAGCATGTCAGCGGAAGAACAACCATGGATGAAGAAACCGAAATTGAGGTAAGCACGAAATAAAAACTTTGTAACCTAATTATACCTACACCAAAATAGTGGAGAGTGTATTGTGCATTTGTGCTGTGTGTAACTTGAAAAAATATTGGCTCTACTTTCCCACTTTCTAGAACGATATAGTTGTCCGTCCGGATGGCTGGCCCGCTGCCAGGTTGGCTGACCATTTAAACCTTGTACGTAAAATACAGGTCGCAACTATGAAGATACTTAGTTTGATGAAATTTGTAAGTCGACTTTCCGTATTTTTTTTTTAATCGGTCAATATTTGACAATTGCTCCCATACAAATTCTACTCCGGATCTTTTATTTGTATCTTCAAAAAGCGCAGATTATATTCTGTTTTTCATACCCACACTAGAATATGATGATGTGTGCAACACATAAGGACAACGCCTATTGAAAATGGTGAGAATCGGTTCATAATTTCACATGGCCCCAATACAAACTTCTTTCCGGAAAGATAAGAATAGTCGATTTTGCCATACCCGTCTCTCACTTTTGAAAAACTCAAACAATGTTTGAAACGCTCGGTAGGGCTTGAAACAAAACCATGTAATTTTTTATGATCGGTCCAGAATTTTTCACAGGTCCTGTACAAAGCCGCCTTTCGTAAATTGAGAAATTTGTCTAAAATATACTACATACATATGCATAATAAAATTCAAAGTTTCTTTTTTTCTGGAAACCTAACTTTTAAACCTTAGATCGTTTATTCTTATGTATGAGTTTTACAAAAAAATAAAATTAAATACATATGTATTTATGTAAACAGAAATTATTTTTGACAAATATATGTAGCTCAGTTTTGACAGTTTCCAATATAAACATGGACACATAAACAAATTTACAAAAATTGTGTTTGTTTATCATACAAAATTTATAGTTTTTAATAGAGACAGAAAAGCGTTAAATAACTCACGTTAATTTAATTTTAGAAGTGTATAGATAACAAAAACCATTTTCGTAAAAAATAAAAACATTTTTTTAAAGTTTTTGTGTTCATATAATTGTTTACTCCTTCGACTCGTTTTCAAGAAAAACGACCAATATCGAATTGTACAAGTTCAAATAATTTTTTTAAAGCGAAAAAAATTAATTAAGATTTTGGTTCTTTATTTGTTTATATGTATCTACCCGCTGTCTACTTTTTGGTAATGAAACGGATGGTTTAAAAATTATTTTTCATATGCCTTCAATGTTAAATTAAAAATTGTTTTGCTTATACTGTATGTATGTATGTTTATTAAAAATATTTTGATAAGACATAAAAAAAATTAATAGTTAAATTCTTTTTAATAAAAATTAATATTTTATTTAAAAATCCTATTTTGCCATGGAACTGACCCAACCGTGTTGAAATATGTTGAAAATTGTTCTCTCACTAATTTCGCATTATTGGATGGATTTCTAAAAGTTGAACCTTGTAGTTTTTCAAGATTCGGGCCATTGCGCCAATCGCCAAACTCAATAGTACCCGTTTCTAGTTGCTCACTGTCAAAGCCACCATCTAAATAAGTACAATCGTTTTGCTTTCTCAAAAAATTATGCAAATAACAACAAGCCAACACGATGGTTGTGGTTTTTTCTGGCGACATATTAATTGTTTGCAATAAAATTCTGAATCTGGATGCCAAAATACCGAAAGCATTTTCGACGATTCTTCGCGCTCGGGAAAGCCTGTAGTTAAAGATGATTTCTTCTTTTTTTAAAGTGTTATGACTAAAAGGCTTTAAAATGTTTTCCGACAGCGGGAATGCATCGTCCGCTACAAATACAAAAGGCATTTTGTTAGGAAAACCGGGAATAGGTTTTGAATTCGGAATGTTTAGTTCATTTGTTTTGAGTCTTGAAAAAAATTTACTTTCGCCAAAAACACCACCATCGGATGCTCGTCCGTTAGTGCCAACATCAACCATTAGAAATTCATAATTTGCGTTGACAACTGCTAAAAGTATTATGGAGAACGATTTTTTATAATTGAAATAGAAAGATCCCGATCCAGGTGGTTGACGTATGTTGATGTGTTTACCATCTATAGCGCCTAGACAGTTTGGAAAATTCCAAAATTTGTTAAAAGATGAAGCTTCTTTTAACCATTCATTTTGAGTTTTTGGTAGCTAAAAAAGAACAAATAAATTTATGTTTATTCACATATTGACTTAAAAGTTATTACATACAAAATTCTTTTATCTTATAGGAATTTGAAACAAAGCCAAAGAGGAAAAAAAATAATCCAGAAGACAATTTAATTAAATTAGCAGTAAATAAACTGTCTGGAAGCAACAGTGATCCAAAAGAAAGTGACTGCTTAGCAAAATCGTGGGCTACACAATATGACAAAATAGATGAAAGTCAAAAATTAATTGCACAAAAACTCATATCGGATGTTTTATTTCAAGGTAGTTAATAAAAAGCTTTATTTAGAAGACATTAAAATAACAACCGATTTTATTTTTAGGTTGTTTAAAAAAACTTCATTTGAGACATACCGTACAAATGCATAACATGTTCAATGAGGGAAGCACAGCAGAGCATTTTAACAGTTTAAGTCGCTCATCAGAGGCTGTTACTTTGAAAGTCCCAACTCCTTTAAGCAGCGGTGCTTCAACAAGCAGTAATATTGTTCCAAACTCAAAAGTAAAGAAGAAAAATGTGATATATTTAATCGAAAGTGAAAATTCGGAAACTGAAATGAATGGCAGCTTTATTGAACAAGATGGTTCTTTAACCAATTACTATGAAGGAAGTAATATTAAAAATTACTTTTCCACCTTTGATGAAGACGATTATTAACAACTACTAATGTTAATTAACTAATAAATAATAATTAACTAATTCAAAAATGAATTTCAACTGCATGTATACTAAAGTACAAATTAATTTTAACATTTTTTTTATTTATTTTTTTGTAAAATATTATTTTAAATAAATCTGAATAGAATTTTAAACTGCAGTATTTTAATCAATTAAAAGCTTATAATTTCTTAGTTAAAAAAAACAAGTAAAACTAAAAGCCCGTCCACCGGGCCATTAAAACTTGCCATTAGTCAAAGGTATGATTTTATAGGGCGTATTACAAGTTGTTTATTATTTAATTTTAAATTTAAGCTACCCGGTAGGATAAACTTGCCTTTAACATACCCCTCACTTAAGTTTAAAACAAAGTTGTAATAATGAAAAACTTTTTATACGTGGGACAAAATCCCACCTTTAACTAACAGCAAGTTGTAATAATTAAAATAAAATAAATAAAGTGTATAAAATTTCAATACAGTAGTACAATTTTGGCTTTAATCTAGTTAATAGATGTAGCGCAAACGCATCGTTTTTGACTAATGTGCCTCTGAAGTTTTCATATATATTTGTGATTTTTTACTACATTTCTGAACTTATACGGCCAATGTCATTTAAAAGCTTTAAAAAACAAGCAATAAATCTTTCTGGATATATGTATTGTATATTTTAAAAAAATTCTCTACTCATTACGAAGCGGGGATGAGTTTGCGAAAATACTATTTTTTAGTAAGCATAATAATTACTATAGACAGAAGTTTCAGTTAGCAGTGTTTGTTATACATACAGGGAAGAAAATCTTTGTGCCCAGCCGAAGGTCGGCTGTCCAGAGCAGCTTTAGTTAGCGAAACCGGTGTTTGCTATTTAATAAATTTTTATTTTTTACACTTTCATTATAGTAAACTACATAGCTATTTACCTAGTGCACTTCCATAACATTTTGATGTCAGGTTTTTTTAAATACTGTAATGGAAGCTAGAGTTAAAAATTTTTAAATAAATTTTGTATATCCAGAAAGATATTTCCAAAAGATATTAAACGATACCAATATTGGCAATATACGTTCAGAAATGTAGTGGAAAATTGCAAATATATATGAAAACTTCACCAATTTATATTTTCTTCTTACTCGTATTTTTTAATTTTTCTAACACACTATGTACTTTTTTTTTTATTTGGAGATGCGTCCGCAAACCAGGATTGTGTCCAATTATTTAGCGTTCTAATGTGCTTTTTTCAAAGTTGGTTTTATTTAGGAACTATAATAAATTATGGGTTTTTACACAAAATAATTTTTACGGAGATTATTCCACATTTCCAGTCATAACTCTTGACTTACTGAACCGATTGAGCTATTTCAATCCGAAACTAGAACTAGAAATAATTTAACCATGGACAAATTTAAACTAAACATATAAAACTTATAAAAAATTAAATAACACACAAAATGTGTAATTATCATGGTTTCAGCACCATGATATAACATACTTACCATTATATAATCCTTCAATTCGCTAATTATTGCATCACAAGTTTCATTAACGATGACGCCAATTGTTTGGGGTGCAATTGCCGTCAAAAACTTCAAATCTTCAAAGCTATTACCACTAGCTAAGAATCTTAACGTCAAAGCAAGACGATGATGTGGGGGTATTGCATCACGCATTAATGTATCTTTTTTTGTAATAAGATGCGCAATTTTCTGCAACAGGAGTTCAAATGTTGTCTTGCTCATGCGGACATAATTTTTAAAATCATTTTCAGCCGTATATTCTAATTCCTTAAGAAGCATCGTTTGCCCCAAAACAGCTCGTTGTTTAAACCACTCTTTACTCCAAATTCTTTTCCTTTTTTTTATATTTCTTCTCCGTTTTAAACAAATAGCGAGCAAAATTGCCGCAGCACAGTCGTCGTCTACATTCATTGAAAACAAAACAAAAATGAAAAATTAATGTTTGTACGAAATATGATTGCGCTGTTTATTGGCAAACAGTTGCAAAAACAAAGTGCATGTTTGCCAAGCAATTTGTATGGTTTATTATGCCCTTTAAGCATTCGTTTATGAATAAGACGGTTAAAATATAAAAAAATTTAGTTTATAAGAAACTACTTGTGTATTTTAACCCTGAAACGTAACTCTTCATTTAAGTACAATAAAGTTACTCTTCGTCGAATAGACGAACTTTTAAAAAAAAATTCTAGCGGAACGATTTTTAAAGTAAAAAATCAACAACAAATTTTTTAGTTAACCATTTTATAAAAAAAAAAATAAAATAAAGTATCAAATATATGATTTTTTCTCTCTTTCAAAATTTAAAAGGAATTTTTATTTGTTCGGGTGAAATCTTGCAAGTCAATTTTGAAGCAGATACCTTGAACCGATTAAGCTGACATTTTGTATATACGTTCAGTTTGGCTGACAATGCACGGTTAACTGTGTAAAGTTATTCTAATCCAGCTTGGTAAGACACCCAAGATGGCGGACTAATTTTTTTAATGCATTCCTACAATATGAGTATAAAAGGGAGAGCTTGCTGAGAAAAGTTCGAAAAATTAAGTGACGTTACTCTAAATCCAATGTGGCGGACTAAGTTTTGAATGAAATAAATTAAAAGTTAAAAATCTTTTTAAAAAAACAAGCTTTTATTTAAATGCACTGAAAAGAAAAAAATAAATTAAAAATAAGAAACCTTTTTTAAAACAAAAAACGCTTTTATTTAAATGCTCTAAAAAGAAAATTTTAGTTTAGTACTTTTACTATCAACTTATAACGTCATTAAACAATTTATATGATATAAAAGCTTGTCGTGAGATTAACTTGTGTAGACAAACAAGTAAATTATATAACTTGATGTGATTGATTTTAACTATAAAAATTTTCAAACAAAGTAAATACAAGTACTTAAACCTCGCGAATACCTTTTTTTTATCATAAAAATTGATTAATGACGTTATAAGTCGATAGTAAAGGTTTATTTATTTTTTATTTTTAGCGCATTTAAAAAATGTTTTTTAATTTTTATAAAATAAAAACATAAAATAAAATTCATATTAACATATATTTTGAAAAAATAATACATATAACACATTTGTTCTTTGTTTCAGTTATTTGGTAAATATTATATACCAAATAATAATATATATACTATAAAATACCCTATAAGAACAGTGACGGTCATTTTACTACTCATTTGACTGCCATTAATGATATAGTAAGGGTCATCGCGTAGAACAAAGTTTCTATCATTTTCTTAAGGCCAATATGAAAAAATTACCTAAACTTTTGTGTACGTGTGATTTTGCATAATTCTCTAACTAATAAATTTTATCGTATATAGAACATATTTCTGAACTGCTTACTCTAATGTTGCTTAACGTCAGTCTTGATGGACTTATTAGTCATAGTTGACTAGTCATTCTGGATCAGTAATAGCTGAAAAGTCAGTCTTGATTAATTTACCAGTCACAGTTGACTAGTCAGTCATGATGAATATATCAGTAATAGTTGCCAATAGACAACTTTAAATAAAACACAATTTCTTCCAATTCAATCAGTACTTTTTATAAAATTAAATTTAAATAATATAATTTTACACTTTAATATTAAATAATAAAAAATGATTAAATTAATGTTTTTCATACTTTAATAATAAATAAAAGTTAAATTAATGTATTTAGTTGTATATTTTGAATTAAGTCTTTTTAGAATTGAAAACCAAATTGAAATATTTATTTATTTAACTTTTTCAATATTTCGGTTAGGTTAGCATCTTTTTAATTAAAAATTATAAAAATTCTATAAAGTTATTGCCATAAAATTCCGAAAAACATATTAACATAAATAAAAACATTAGAAACAATGTACATTAGGTTGTCCCGAAATTTTTTTTTAGATTTCCCTTACGCAAGACCTCCTAAAATTTGCGTAATTGATCGTAGATTACAAAAATGATTTTAAAAAAAAATGAAACTATACCTTTAGGGTTCTACCGGTCTTCAAAGTTTTGAAAAGTAGTTATTTTCATGATTATATTTCGCTATCCTTAATTCTAAACTAAATATGCCACGACTATATACAACAACAACACTTTACTGGCGACTACGAATTTGCTAGACAAAGTGGAGTTCGTTTATAACGTACACCGGTTATAAAGAATTTTTCATAAAACACCAAAACATTCACTTTCAAATTTTATACCAATTATTACGGTTATAGCGAACTCTTGTTTATTACGAAACCCATGAACATAAATAAAACAAATAAAAAATTTGGCAGCACTTCATAACCACCTGTTATATTTATTAATAACAAAATACGAAAATTGGGGTTTCCCCAAAAAAGAAAGCTAACAAACCAAAAACGAAACAAATCTATAATACATGAGTCAGATGCGATAGTTACAGTATTAAGAGCGGTGTTTGCGGTTTAAAAAAAATGAGTTCGAGGCGTAGTGCGGCAACTTGTGTTATATTGGGACCATATAATGCAAGGAACACAACTGGGACGAACGACGAATTTTTCCCAACACGACGAATTTTTCCGTAAAAATTCGCTGAGTAAATTCGTCGTATGAACCACAATAACGACGAATAGCTGGCAGCTTTTATAATTGAGAAAGTTGATCATGTAGTTGATGATATTCAAAAAAATAATGATTAAAAATAAAAACATAATCGAAAAGAGAACTAAAAACAATTTTTATAGCAAAATACTTTGTATACTTATTTTATGTGTTATGCAATAAAAAAAAAACAATTATTAAAGTAAAAAGTAACTTTATTTACTAAACTACTTCTTAACTAAAACCAAACATGGTCACCTAGTACTGATTTGTTCGTCGTTCGCCGGCGTATGAAATATAATTAAATCTATTTAAAGTTCGCCGCGTCTGGCGAATTTTCGGCGGCGTCCTGATTGTGTGCATTTTCATATACACAAACGTCTTTTATTTGTGGCGACGAATATTCGCGGCCAAAAATTCGTCGTTCGCCCCAGTTGTGTTCCTAGATAAGGAACTTGATGATCGCCAGCTATCAACTATAAGAGACGTCCTTAAATATATTTTATTTATCAAGTATAACATGAAATTAAAGTATAATGGAAAGGATCCATCAAATTCAGATATTCATATATGCGATTATTTTTGAAGAGATTGACAATATTTGGACCAAAGCTTCGATTCCAATCGTAACAAAGGAACGAGTTATGCAGTTACTCAAATCCTATTTCGAAAACTACCTCCATTTAAAAAGATACCCAAAAAGCAAACGAAAAACTAGTTTTGAAAACAAACTAAAGTGTTTTTGGAGTCATCTGAGAAACTTTTCGACGTTGCTTCTTGCAAATGCACATCATTTGAATTTTGTTCTTGTTTAAAAGCTAAGAAAGTTCCAATCAATGAAACAAGTTTTTTGATGGATCAAAGAAATTGCAAAAAAAATGGTTATTGTGGAGTTAATAAAAAAGAAACCGCTCGATTAATAAAACGAAATCAAAGACAAACTGAACATTCCATATCATAAAAATTGATTAATGACGTTATAAGTCGATAGTAAAGGTTTATTTATTTTTTATTTTTAGCGCATTTAAAAAATGTTTTTTAATTTTTATAAAATAAAAACATAAAATAAAATTCATATTAACATATATTTTGAAAAAATACTACATATAACACATTTGTTCTTTGTTTCAGTTATTTGGTAAATATTATATACCAAATAATAATATATATACTATAAAATACCCTATAAGAACAGTGACGGTCATTTTACTACTCATTTGACTGCCATTAATGATATAGTAAGGGTCATCGCGTAGAACAAAGTTTCTATCATTTTCTTAAGGCCAATATGAAAAAATGACCTAAACTTTTGTGTACGTGTGATTTTGCATAATTCTCTAACTAATAAATTTTATCGTATATAGAACATATTTCTGAACTGCTTACTCTAATGTTGCTTAACGTCAGTCTTGATGGACTTATTAGTCATAGTTGACTAGTCATTCTGGATCAGTAATAGCTGAAAAGTCAGTCTTGATTAATTTACCAGTCACAGTTGACTAGTCAGTCATGATGAATATATCAGTAATAGTTGCCAATAGACAACTTTAAATAAAACACAATTTCTTCCAATTCAATCAGTACTTTTTATAAAATTAAATTTAAATAATATAATTTTACACTTTAATATTAAATAATAAAAAATGATTAAATTAATGTTTTTCATACTTTAATAATAAATAAAAGTTAAATTAATGTATTTAGTTGTATATTTTGAATTAAGTCTTTTTAGAATTGAAAACCAAATTGAAATATTTATTTATTTAACTTTTTCAATATTTCGGTTAGGTTAGCATCTTTTTAATTAAAAATTATAAAAATTCTGAAAAGTTATTGCCATAAAATTCCGAAAAACATATTAACATAAATAAAAACATTAGAAACAATGTACATTAGGTTGTCCCGAAATTTTTTTTTAGATTTCCCTTACGCAAGACCTCCTAAAATTTGCGTAATTGATCGTAGATTACAAAAATGATTTTAAAAATAAAATGAAACTATACCTTTAGGGTTCTACCGGTCTTCAAAGTTTTGAAAAGTAGTTATTTTCATGATTATATTTCGCTATCCTTAATTCTAAACTAAATATGCCACGACTATATACAACAACAACACTTTACTGGCGACTACGAATTTGCTAGACAAAGTGGAGTTCGTTTATAACGTACACCGGTTATAAAGAATTTTTCATAAAACACCAAAACATTCACTTTCAAATTTTATACCAATTATTACGGTTATAGCGAACTCTTGTTTATTACGAAACCCATGAACATAAATAAAACAAATAAAAAATTTGGCAGCACTTCATAACCACCTGTTATATTTATTAATAACAAAATACGAAAATTGGGGTTTCCCCAAAAAAGAAAGCTAACAAACCAAAAACGAAACAAATCTATAATACATGAGTCAGATGCGATAGTTACAGTATTAAGAGCGGTGTTTGCGGTTTAAAAAAAAATGAGTTCGAGGCGTAGTGCGGCAACTTGTGTTATATTGGGACCATATAATGCAAGGAACACAACTGGGACGAACGACGAATTTTGCCCAACACGACGAATTTTTCCGTAAAAATTCGCTGAGTAAATTCGTCGTATGAACCACAATAACGACGAATAGCTGGCAGCTTTTATAATTGAGAAAGTTGATCATGTAGTTGATGATATTCAAAAAAATAATGATTAAAAATAAAAACATAATCGAAAAGAGAACTAAAAACAATTTTTATAGCAAAATACTTTGTATACTTATTTTATGTGTTATGCAATAAAAAAAAAACAATTATTAAAGTAAAAAGTAACTTTATTTAATAAACTACTTCTTAACTAAAACCAAACATGGTCACCTAGTACTGATTTGTTCGTCGTTCGCCGGCGTATGAAATAGAATTAAATCTATTTAAAGTTCGCCGCGTCTGGCGAATTTTCGGCGACGTCCTGATTGTGTGCATTTTCATATACACAAACGTCTTTTATTTGTGGCGACGAATATTCGCGGCCAAAAATTCGTCGTTCGCCCCAGTTGTGTTCCTAGATAAGGAACTTGATGATCGGCAGCTATCAACTATAAGAGACGTCCTTAAATATATTTTATTTATCAAGTATAACATGAAATTAAAGTATAATGGAAAGGATCCATCAAATTCAGATATTCATATATGCGATTATTTTTGAAGAGATTGACAATATTTGGACCAAAGCTTCGATTCCAATCGTAACAAAGGAACGAGTTATGCAGTTACTCAAATCCTATTTCGAAAACTACCTCCATTTAAAAAGATACCCAAAAAGCAAACGAAAAACTAGTTTTGAAAACAAACTAAAGTGTTTTTGGAGTCATCTGAGAAACTTTTCGACGTTGCTTCTTGCAAATGCACATCATTTGAATTTTGTTCTTGTTTAAAAGCTAAGAAAGTTCCAATCAATGAAACAAGTTTTTTGATGGATCAAAGAAATTGCAAAAAAATGGTTATTGTGGAGTTAATAAAAAAGAAACCGCTCGATTAATAAAACGAAATCAAAGACAAACTGAACATTCCATAAGGGCAGCAAAAAAGGAGCGTTCTACTCAAGAAACCGATTCTATCCCAGAAAATTGTGATGAAGTTTCATTGTGTAAATCTACGCTAGAAACGTATCCGATAAAGCAGGCATCTCCCACTAAGACACTTCCGACAGATACACCTTCGACTTTAACGACGAATCGGAATACATTGCCGTTGCCAACAGTTGCAAAGGTCTGCGATAGATAAGGTTTATCGACTTGTTCTGCTGTTTCTGCGGTTTTGACTGACTTCGGCTTAATTTCTACCGAAAATTTAACACTGGTAATCGATAAAAACAAAATACACAGAGCTGTATCTAAAGTCCGGAAAGAAAATTCAAAAGACATTGGATGTATTGTTATTAAAAGCATTTACTTTGATGGTCGAAAAGACAAGACGCTGATAATTGAGAAAATACGGGATCGTTACCATCGCAAAGAAATTTTAGAAGAACACATCTCAATTTTAGCAGAACCTGAATTAATTTATTTGGGTCATACAACACCAAGTCGTAGCACTGCAAAGGGCTACTTCGATCACAACTTTATAAGAAGATAAAGGTTGAAATTTAGACGACGTGAATTGCATTGGATGCAACTAATACCGGTTGGAAGGGTGGCGTTATTCAATATTTGGAGGAGTATTTGAAGAGACCGCTACAATGGCGTGTTTGTATGCTCCATGCCAATGAGTTACCCCTTCGTCATTTATTCTTGACTTTAGATGTAGGCTAGCTGGTAGAGAGCTAGTCTATCAGTACCGAGGTTGCGGGTTCGGTTCCCGCCAGAGACTCTGGTATCCTGCAGACAAGCAAAAAGCTTCGCACAAGTACTGGAAATAGAAATTGCATTTAAAAAAAAAAATAAATAAAAAAGATCACATTTAAGAAAAATCAAAGCTAAAGAAGCTGAAAGTAGCACTAAACGCAGAATATTTAAACTACCAAAAATTAACTTCTCTGCTGGAGATTACACCGAAATTATTATATGGCGCGAGTGTAGGGTTACAGCACCATCGGTTCTTCGGAATATTTCTAATGAGGAACTTCGAATCATGGCAAAGGAAAACAGCTTGAAAATTGTTGACTTTCCTTGCCACACACAATCAGTGGAAAGATGTGTTAAACTGGTAACAGAGGCCTCTGAAAGTGTAACTAACGCTGCTTCTAGATATGGCCTTATTAGAACCAGGTTGAAATCACGAGCAGAAATGCCAAATTTTGGTCAAAAAAATATGTGTAAATTTTAAGTTTTAGTCATTTATTCGAAGTTTTATTTTCTTGTAAATACATTAATTGCAAGTTTAAAATATATATAAATAAAATAAATTTGTATCTCGTTTTTTTTTATTATTTTAAGCATACGGCTTAGGTTTGTAAAAACGTTTTAAAAAGTAGAGCCCTCAAGATGGCATATAATTCGATTTTTATTACTTTTACCGTAATCTGTGTAAAATTACGCAAATTTCGATACCTTCTGCGAAAGTGTAGCTCGAAAAAACATTTTTCTCATTCAAGGACGGGACAGCCTAATGTACATATGTATATATATTCTTATGGCGTCTTTAAAATAGATCTATGCACATCAACTATTTTTTATCTTTTTTTATTATTTATTTTATTAAGGCCTGCCAGAGGTTGTACTTTGAAAGTACGTCGTCCGTTAAGATGGCACGAGTGACGCTTCCAACATCCTCCGAAATGCCTTTAATTTTGTGAACGTAGTTACTATAAAGTGTAAAAAGTGTTAAAAATTTAAAAGTGTGCAATAATTTTTTTGCAATTTATTTTTTATTTCTTTTGTATCAATTTAAGTCTATAATTAAGATTTTGACCGCTTTCTTTTCTGAATCCCAAGTAGAAAAGTGGCTGGAAGAGTTGTCGGTAAATGGCAGCGAAAATGAGGACAATTTGGAATTTGATATTGATTCGGATGACAGCCAAATTAATCTGGATAACATTGCAGAACTTGGGGCTGACATGGAAAACATTATGGTAGGCAATCAGCATTCAACTTTTATGCCTGTCCACCTAGATGTAACTACTGATACACCGCAAAACGAGAATCAGCCTGATGAAATCCTTGTAATCAATCCTTCTGCACCTATTATAAGAGGTAAGAACAATTTTATTTGATCCACTTTACCGTCTACAACACAAAGAAGCTCGAACAGAACTCCAGCTAGGAACATTATTCATATTATGCCAGGATCAAAAGAAGGGGGTGAAAATATTATAACACCTCTGAAGTGTTTCGAAAAATGTTTCACCTCCGATATGATTGATGAAATACTTCTTCGCACTAATGAAGACATTGTGATCAAGGCGGAGAAGTACGAAAAAACAAACTACTACTACCTCGGCGACCAGAAAGGAGGAACTCCATGCTTTTCTTGGACTTTTAATTTTGAGGGTGCATTGAAGAATAATCATTTGTCCATAAAAGTTTTTGACTATTTGCTTTGTGGATCGCAAAACATAGCAACAATGAATATGGAACGCTTTGAATTTCTCATAAACTGTCTTCATTTTGACGATCGAAGCACTCGAGAAATCCGAAAAAAACCGATAAATTTGCTCCGATCCGCAATATTTGGGATATATTCATTAAACAATGTAGAGATCTTTATAAACCTGGTTCATATGTGACGATAGATGAGCAGCTATTAGCATTTAGAGGAAGATGTCCTTTCAGAATGTATATACCGAATAAACCAGCCAAGTATGTTATCAAGATTGTTTTAGTGTCCGATGTCAGAACCAAATATATGTTCGACGCTTCTCTATATTTGGGGAAAAAAACTACAGTATACCTGCTGGAGTTGCGTTAGGTTCATATTATTGTAAGCTCCTTACAAAAACCATACATGGAACAAATCGGAATTTAACAGCAGATAATTGGTTCACATCTATACCATTAGCCAAAGAACTGCTGGCAGAGCCGTATAAATTAACTTTGATTGGTACGATAAGAAGTAACAAAAAAGAAATTCCAGAAGAATTTAAGCATATTTCTTCACGTTCTGTCGGCACATCAATGTTTGCCTTTCATGATAAGCTGACTCTTGTAAGCTACAAACCAAAGTCTCATAAAACTGTTCTCTTAATTTCAACCATGCATGATGGACCTACAGTAGATTCTATATCGAAAAAACCAGCAATCATAAAGTCATACAATGCAACAAAAGGTGCTGTGGATACATACGATCAGATGTGTGGTCACGCTAGTTGCAGCCGCAAAACTCGTCGTTGGCCACTTTGCATGTTTTACGGTATGATTAATATGGCCTTATTGAACAGTTATATTCTATATGTTTCCAACTGTGAAGAACTTAAAATAAGGGCTATGACTAGAAGAGCATTTATGAAAGAGCTTAGCAAGGATTTGTGCCACGAATGGTGCACAATAAGGCTGAATGAAAGACATTCCATGCAAAAACGAGTTCGTGAAGCAATAAATAACTGTTGCCCCACTTCTGAAGATCAGGAGAATGATACAGAGCCAGAAATAAAAAAAGGTAAGAGAGCAACCTGTAAATTGTGCCCACCCAGCAAGAGACGAATGATTATTTATTACTGCGCTAAATGCAACAAAACATACTGCCAAGAACATAGATCACCAAATTGCTGCGAATGTAATACCCGAAAAAATGTCTGACTTCATTTTTATGTGGGAAGCAAAATATATATGATATACAAAATATTTTTTGTTTTTCTATAAATACGTACTAATAGCTATAAGACTATATATTTTTAAGTTTTTTAACTAAAATTTAATTTATCTTTATTAATTTTAAAAAATGATCTCTTAAAAAAAATGTGTTTAATACCAATTTTTTTATTTAATATATCAAAAAATAAATGAATTCCTTGTTGGCTTGCTAATAATTAATTGTATTCTTTACGATGAGCTATTTTTTTAATAAAAAAACTTTTTCAAAAATACTAATTTTGTGTTTTTTAAAAAAGTAGCGTTACAGGCGAGGTTTATTATTAACGTGTAAAACAATAGGTTTAGTTTTCTAGGGTTAATTTAAAAAAATCATTATACAATTTTATTTATTGCAGATATTTCCTATAAATTAACTATTACCTTCAGAATTTGGTAACTGCGTGTGTATGACATTGTGTTGGTTTATTGCAGATGATTCCAGTGTTGTTATGCTCTGCGGATTTGTGAAATAGTTGTTGCAGTCTTCAGACGTGGTGAATGAGTGGTTAAAGTAAAAATCTATTTGTGTCATAAGCAGTGTTGCCACTTTTATGGATAATTACCCGAATTTGGTGCAGTTTTTAGATGAGGTGTGATTTGAAATTCTTCCATTTTAAAACAAATAATATAAGAATTTGATTTTAGAGATAAAAATTATACCATTTAAGATATTATTGATCTAAAAAATTTGCTGTATATTCAACAAAACTCACTGTTTATTTAACAAAAAAAAAAAAAAAATTCCATTTCAACCAAAAGATTGATAGTGATTAGCGCCTGATGGACAATTAGATTTCGATAAATATTGGATTCATAGATCATTTAGAGCCTGAAGTTTATTAGAAAACGAAAGTATGTATTTTTACTAAAAAAAAATATCAAATAGAGAAAATTATATATCCAATATTACAAAAAGTAATAAATTTTGTGTTTGCTTTAACATTTTTTTTTTTTTCATTATTTATTTATTGAATCTTCATATTAAATATGAACTAACAGTAATTAATCAAATCTTATACTAATACTTTATTTTTGTCCTGCCAATGCTAGACGAAAATTTTTCTCCTCACGGTTTCTGTTCACATATGTAGATGTTTAGCGGTCTTATGTCGGATGAGTCCTGCAGTATCTCTTCTCCTTTATCTAGAGTGGCCACTGTCAGTTAAAATATTTCGAGCTAGTGGATTTGGGTGCGACTCAAGCCTTTTTAAATATTTTGCTGCGTACTTCGTAATAATAGTTTTTACTAATGGCACATTGAGATCCTTGTGAATATTAGAGTTTTTAACATACCAGGGAGAGACTGTGATTATTTGAAGAAGTTTATTTTGGCGCCTTTGATTTTTTTCGATATTTGAGGCCGAGGCAGTGCTCCATAGCTGAATACCGTAGCATCAGATTGGCTTTAATATAGAGTTGTAAAGTAGAAGTTTGCAGTCAAGGCTAAGAACAGAATTTCTTCCAATAAGCCAATAAATTTGAATTGCTTTTAGTTTCATTTGTGTTAGTTTTGCTTCTATATGGCATTTCCATGTTAAACGCCGATTTAGATGAATACCGAGATATTTTACATGCGATTGCTGGGGCACTAATTGATTATTGATTTTAATAGGGGGGACATGACTCCCGACGCAAGGTGAATGTTATATGTACGCATTTTGCTCATTGACCTTTATCCTCCATTGTTTTAACCACTTTTCCAGTTCAAATATATGATCCTGCAAGTAACGCGATGCTTCATGACAGTTTTCGTGTACGCTTAAAAGTTGTATCATCAGCAAATGTTGAAGTAAGGGTGTGGTTGTTTGTTGGCATGTCTGAGGTATATATAAGGTATAACAGTGGGCCCATGATGCTTCCCTGAGGGACTCCAGCGTCAATTGGCTGAGGAGAACTTATAAAATCACATTCTTTAATAATAAACCTTCGACCGACTAAGTAGCTTTCTAACAGCTTGTGTGTGTTTACTGGTAAGTTTAACTTCAATTTATGTAATAAGCCTTCATGCTAGACTTTATCAAAAGCTTGAGAAACATCGATGAAGAGGGCGGAACAATATTTTTGTTCTTCAAAGGCTTTTCTTATGGGGTTTACTATACGATGGGTTTGTTCAATTGTGCTATATTCTCTTCTAAAGCCGAATTGATGGTTATGAATACATATATTTACATTTAAAATTGGGGCTAATTTTGACACTAACAGCTTCTCAAACAGCTTTGATATATTAGACAATAAGCTTATAGGTCTATATGACTCAACTTTTGTAGGATCTTTTCCTGGCTT
This sequence comes from Pollenia amentaria, assembly GCA_943735925.1. Taxonomy (NCBI): domain Eukaryota; kingdom Metazoa; phylum Arthropoda; class Insecta; order Diptera; family Polleniidae; genus Pollenia; species Pollenia amentaria. Next base: position 89,113,674 of record OX031007.1, on the reverse strand, counting down.
AGGTATCATTGTAACTAAGGATACTTTCCATTCTTATAGGTAGTATTCAAGGCGTAAAATAGCATTAAAAATCAAGAGAATAGTTTTGTTTGCTATGCTGGGTAGCTCTAAAAGCATTTTGTTGCTGATCTAATAAAAAACTTAATTATATATAAAAAAAAAGTAAATATTGGTATTTCAGTAATTTGGTCATAACCCGGGTATTTTTTAACCAATTTGATAGATTTATACACCGACGTCTTAAGGAAGAAATTTACCATTTACTTTGGTAATAAAACTTGGACTCGGAAAGATCTACAGTTCCCGAAAATAGGTATTTTTCTTAAAAAAAATTATATTTTGGTAATAACTTTTTTGTATCTGAACCGATTTTGCCGAGTTTTTCAGCAAATATGTTCTACTAAAAATTTCCGATCTTTTGATATATAATATATATAAGTCATAACAGCTCTAAAAATTTAGTTTTTATAAAAATGTTGATTCTTTTTGCCCCATTTTTGGAGTATTTTGCTAATAACTTAACCATTTCTTAACCGATTTGGCAGATTTATATACCCACGTATTTAGGAAGAAATTTACCATTTACTTAGATTATAAAAATTAGACTCGGGAAGATCTATTGTTCCCGAAAATGGGTATGTTTATTTTGGGCATTACTCTTCCATTTTTGGGAGAAAACTTTCAAGGTTTTCGGGAAATATATGCTGCTAACAATTTCTGATATTTTGGTATATAAAACGTGCTTATATGTCATACTAGAGCCCTAAAATTTAAATTTTTTAGTATTTTCAATAATGTCTTTGTAGAGAGTTTGTGTATTGGCAAGCAACATGTTTGTACCAAATTTGAAAGCCGTAACTCTTGCCGCTCTCGAGATATGCAGAAGAAAAGAATTTAAAAAACAACAACAAAATGGGATTCCGGAATATATGTGACATAAATGTATATTAACCTAGCCTTCATCATATTTGGGGTCTTCGGAAAACCCATTAACACGGACGGACATACGGACAGACGGACAACCGGATTTGAACTTCCGTTCTCATAAGAAGCCAGAATGTTTACACTTTATATGGTCTTAGATCAATATTGTAGAAATTACAAACGGAATGACAAAGTTATACATATATACCCTTTTACCTTCGGTGAAGGGTACAAAAAGCAATGCGTCTGTAAGAGGCGCTTTTTGGTACTTTTTGTGCTTTTCTTGGTACTTTTTGATTTGCTGTGAATATTGGACCTAGAAACATAAAATTAAACATGCAAGTTCCTGAGTAAATGAAAATTTGTAAGTGGGATTTTTGGTACTTCTTTTTTCTCTAACTGGTACTTTTTTAATTAAAGTAGTACTCTTTTAATTCAATACTTATTGTTGTTCATTAAATAAAAAAAAAGAGAACAGGTGTCTGGTGCTATTTGGAAATTCGGCTCTTTTAGGGAGAAAAATCTTAAAACCTGTATTTTGGTACTTTTTTGTCCCCCATCTATTGTTTAAATCAACGCACATAAAAATACACATTATCTAAAATTCGTAACTTGTCTAAAAAATGCAAATGCAAATTTGGTACTTTTTCGGAATTCGAACGTTTGAGGGGTGAAAATCGTACCTAATTTTGTTACTTTTTCCAAGATATTTTTTCTCCATCTATTTATCTTTCATCGCACAGCCTAAACGCCTGAAGCTATAAAGTTGACATTTGGACCGGAGGCAGGCCTCTCGCCAAAGCGATCACGCTTACCTCACATCTGCTTATTGTTGTTCAATAGAAAAAAAGGCAGTAAAAACGGAAATTCGCTAACCTCATATCTGCTAAACTAAAAGAGACACAAAAAAATGTAATTCCTATTATTTTTCATTAAAAAATAATCGGACAGGTGTCTAGCATTTTTTTGAAGTAAGGAGTCAACGGGTGAAACCTGTATTTTAAAACTTTTTTGTTACGCCATCTATATTTTAAACCAATAAACATAGAAATAAAAATTATATTACTCATCTAAAAAATACAAATACAAATTTGGCACTTTTACGGAATTTGATCCCTAAAGGGGTGAAAATCGTTCCTAATTTTGTTACTTTTTTAAAAACATTTTTCTTCATCTATCTATATAATATGAAATTGTAACGTTACTGACTGTTTCATTATCCTACTTCACTTATCCTAAACTCCAGAAGCTAAAAAGTTGATATTTGGACTTGAGGATGGGCTCTCGCTAAATCGATCCCACTTGCCTCATATGCCGCTTAAAAGGACACCAATAAAATTTAGTACTTATTGTTGTTCCATAAAAAAACTTAGCGGACAGGTGCCTGGTACTTTTTTGAAGTTCGGCTTTTTTGGGGAGTAAACGGGTAAAACCAGTATTTTAAAACTTTTTTGCTATGCCATCTATTTTTAAACCAATAAACATTAAAATAAAAAATATATCACATAAGTAACTTGTCTAAAAATATAAATACAAATTTGATGCGTTTCGAAATATGAACGTTAAAGGGTGAAAATTGTACCTAATTCTGTTAATTTTTTTTAAAACATTTTTCTTCATCTATAAAATTGTAAAGTTACTGACTGATTCATCATCGCACGACTAAACGCCTGAAGCTAAAATGTTCAAATTTGCCCGGGAGGTTGGCCTCCCGTGAAATCGATTCCTTAGGACAGGAGTTTTGTAAATTTTTATGGTAAGAGGGTAAAAACGGCTAAATTCCCTAACCTCATGTTCATTAAAAAAATAAGTGGTTAGGTGTCTGGTACTCTTTTGAAATTCGACCCTTCTGGGTAAACGGGTAACACCTGTATTTTAAAACTTTTTTTGCCACGACATCTATGTATTAAACCAATAAACATTGAAATAAAAAAATATCACATTCGTAACGTACGAGTGTCTTTAATAAATTCGTCCTCTGTAAGACCCACTGACAAATCTGCATCTATGAAATGTAGAAATTGTATGATTACTTTCGTTTAGTTAAAATGTTTTATTAAACTTACATCTTATTGCTTTTGTTGTGCTTAGATTTCGTACACTTTTCTTGTTGTCAGTATCTTTCCAGCATAGCTGTTTACCTAATTCGACCGTTCATAATTTTCTCCAACTATTTTTTGTAAAATTTGGCGTCTTTGCAACCAATGTCAGTACATTTTCCTGAAAAAAGGGATAAGAAAAACTTTTGTTTTCATATACATAATTTATAGGATAGAATAGAACTTACAAAGTAGCAAAGTTTTCGCCGTTTTCTTGTAGGCGTGTTTCAAAATTAAGAAACAATTTCATTTCTTTGAATGGCTGTGCAGGCAATACGATTGGTTTTATTTAAACATTTTCTTTTTTCAGCTCCTGCAACTCTTTGCGCAAAGTTAGCACTTCATTTGTCAGTCTAGTCAACATTAGCTGAATTGCTGCAACCACTTGACTGGCTATTTCTGAAATTTAATTTAAAAAATTCATTACACAATTATATTTATTGCATATATTTCCTATAAATTAACTATTACCTTCAGAATTTGGTAACTGCGTGTGTATGACATTATGTTGGGATTCCATTGTTGTTATGCTTCCATGAGATAGACTATTGCTTTGCGGATTTGTGAAATAGTTGTTGAAGTCTTCAGACGTGGTGAATGAGTGGTTAAAACCATGGTACAACTACACAAGGTAAAGTCGTTGCTACAACAAGACAAAAACAACACGGAAAATTGTTTTTGTATTTTGTGCTGCTAGGCTTAGGAACATAGGTTATATATAAATCCCCTCCCTTAAATCACTTTAAGACGAAAAAATCTCAAATAGAGGTAGTTACCTAGATAATTAAGAATATATTATTAGTTTTCACCTCATAACTAACTAGGGAGCACTCTTGAAAATTTGTCGGTAAATACTTTCTTATTTCTTCTTTTTTGTATTTTTTTTTTTTGATAATTAAATGTTAGTTTCATATTTAAATTGGGTAATTTTTCTTCATCTCAAGTGTAGTTTTAAATATTGCTGGTGGTAACGCTGGTCATAAGAGAAATTAATCATTTTTATTAAATTGAGTACTTTTGCTCCAAACACTCGTAGTAATCCTGTAATGTAAAAAATCCTGAGTAGATAAGAACCTATGAGGGTACTTTTTTTGGCTTGTTTTGCTCTTCAACTGGTACTTTTTGAATTTCCGTTAGTATAAGCCCCAGAAACATAAAATTAAACATGCAATGTCCTGAATGAATGAGAATTTGTTAGAGGGATCTTTTTGGTACTTTAAACATTCAAAGTCCTGAGTGAATGAGAATTTGCAAGAGGGATATTTTTGGTACTTTTTCGTTCTTTAACTGATACTTTTTTAATATTCGTTAACATTGGACCTATGAACATCAAATTAAGCCTGCATGGTGCTGAGTGAATGAGAATTTGTAAGAGGGCTTTTTGGTACTTTTTTGTTCTTTAACTGGTACTAGTTGAATTTCCGTTAGTATTGGACCTAGCCATATTAAATTCAACATTAAATGTCCTAAGTGGACAATAATCTATAAGAGGGAAATTTGTGGTACTTCTTTGTTTTTTAACTGGTATTTTTGGAATTTTCGTAAGTATTGGCCCTAGAAATATAAAATCGAACATCCAATGTCCTGAGTAAATGAGAATCTGTAAGAGGGGCTTTTTGGTCTTTAACTGGTACTATTTGAATTTCCGTTAGTATTGAACCTTGAATTATAAAATTCCACATTAAATGTCCTAAGTGGACAAGAATCTATGAGGGCTCTTTTTGGTGCTTTCTCGTTTTTTAACTGGTACCTTTTTATTTTTGTTTATATTGGATCTACAAACATTGAATTAAGCATGCAATGCCCTAAGTGAATGAGAATCTGTAAGAGTGGTTTTTTTGAAACTTTTTCGTACTGTATTGCTTACCAACAGTTACTTATTGAATTTCTTTGTTAGTATTGCATCTACAAACATAAAATTAAAAGCATTGCGTCTGTAAGAGGCGCTTTTTGTTACTTTTTTCTGCTTTACCTGGTAGTTTTTGATTTGCTGTTAATATTGGACCTAGAAACATAAAATTAAACATGCAAGTTCCTGAGTAAATGAAAATTTGTAAGGGGGATTTTTGGTACTTCTTTTTTCTCTAACTGGTATATAAAACGTGCTTATATGTCATACTAGAGCCCTAAAATTTAAAATTTTTAGTATTTTCAATAATGTCTTTGTAGAGAGTTTGTGTATTGGCAAGCAACATGTTTGTACCAAATTTGAAAGCCGTAACTCTTGCCGCTCTCGAGATATGCAGAAGAAAAGAATTTAAAAAACAACAACAACAGGGGATTCCGGACTATATGGGACATAAATGTATATTAACCTAGCCTTCCTCATATCTGGGGTCTTCGGAAAACCCATTTCAACAGACGGACAACCGGATTTGAACTTTCCTTCTCATAAGAAGCCAGAATGTATACACTTTATATGGTCTTAGATCAATATTGTAGAAATTACAAACGGAATGACAAAGTTATACATATATACCCTTTTACCTTCGGTGAAGGGTACAAAAAGCAATGCGTCTGTAAGAGGCGCTTTTTGGTACTTTTTGTGCTTTTCCTGGTACTTTTTGATTTGCTGTTAATATTGGACCTTGAAACATAAAATTAAACATGCAAATTCCTGAGTAAATGAAAATCTGTAAGGGGGATTTTTGGTACTTCTTTCTCTAACTGGTACTTTTTTATTTAAAGTAGTACTCTCTTAATTTAATAATTATTGTTGTTCATTAAATAAAAAAAAAGAGAACAGGTGTCTGGTGCTATTTGGAAATTCGGCTCTTTTAGGGAGAAAAATCTTAAAACCTGTATTTTGGTACTTTTTTGTCCCCCATCTATTGTTTAAATCAACGCACATAGAAATACACATTATCTAAAATTCGTAACTTATCTAAAAAATGCAAATGCAAATTTGGTACTTTTTCGGAATTCGAACGTTTGAGGGTTGAAAATCGTACCTAATTTTGTTACTTTTCCCAAGATATTTTTTCTCCATCTATTTATCTTTCATCACACAGCCTAAACGCCTGAAGCTATAAAGTTGACATTTGTACCGGAGGCAGGCCTCTCGCCAAAGCGATCACGCTTACCTCACATCTGCTTATTGTTGTTCAATAGAAAAAAAGGCGGTAAAAACGGAATTTCGCTAACCTCATATCTGCTAAACTAAAAGAGACACACAAAAATGTAATACCTATTATTTTTCATTAAAAAATAATCGGACAGGTGTCTAGCATTTTTTTGAAGTAAGGAGTCAACGGGTGAAACCTGTATTTTTAAACTTTTTTGTTACGCCATCTATATTTTAAACCAATAAACATAGAAATAAAAATTATATTACTCATCTAAAAAATACAAATACACTTTGGTTCTTGGTACTTTGGTACTTTTTCGGAATTCGATCCCTAAAGGGGTGAAAATCGTTCCTAATTTTGTTACTTTTTTAAAAACATTTTTTATGAAATTTTAACGTTACTGACTGCTTCATTATCCTACTCCACTTATCCTAAACTCCAGAAGCTAAAAAGTTGATATTTGGACCGGAGGATGGGCTCTCGCTAAATCGATCCCGCTTGCCTCATATGCCGCTAAAAAGGACACCAATAAAATTTAGTACTTATTGTTGTTCAATAAAAAACTTAGCGGACAGGTGCCTGGTACTTTTTTGAAGTTCGGCCTTTTTGGGGAGTAAACGGGTAAAACCAGTATTTTAAAACTTTTTTGCTATGCCATCTATTTTTAAACCAATAAACATTAAAATAAAAAAATATATCACATACGTAACTTATCTAAAAATATAAATACAAAAATGATGCGTTTCGAAATATGAACGTTTAAGGGGTGAAAATTGTACCTAATTCTGTTATTTTTTTTTTAAACATTTTTCTTCATCTATAAAGTTATAAAGTTACTGACTGATTCATCATCGCACGACTAAACGCCTGAAGCTAAAATGTTTAAATTTGCCCGGGAGGTTGGCCTCTTGTGAAATCGATTCCCTAGGACAGGAGTTTTGTAAATTTTTATGGTAAGTGGGTAAAGAGGTAAGAACGGCTAAATTCCCTAACCTCATGTTCATTAAAAAAATAAGTGGTTAGGTGTCTGGTACTCTTTTGAAATTCGACCCTTCTGGGTAAACGGGTAACACCTGTATTTTAAAACTTTTTTTTGCCACGACATCTATGTATTAAACCAATAAACATTGAAATAAAAAAATATCACATTCGTAACGTACGAGTGTCTTTAATAAATTCGTCCTCTGTAAGACCCACTGACAAATCTGCATCTATGAAATGTAGAAATTGTATGATTACTTTCGTTTAGTTAAAATGTTTTATTAAACTTACATCTTATTGCTTTTGTTGTGCTTAGATTTCGTACACTTTTCTTGTTGTCAGTACCTTTCCAGCATAGCTGTTTACCTAATTCGACCGTTCATAATTTTCTCCAACTATTTTTTGTAAAATTTGGCGTCTTTGCAACCAATGTCAGTACATTTTCCTGAAAAAAGGGATAAGAAAAACTTTTGTTTTCATATACATAATTTATAGGATAGAATAGAACTTACAAAGTAGCAAAGTTTTCGCCGTTTTCTTGTAGGCGTGTTTCAAAATTAAGAAACAATTTCATTTCTTTGAATGGCTGTGCAGGCAATACGATTGGTTTTATTTAAACATTTTCTTTTTTCAGCTCCTGCAACTCTTTGCGCAAAGTTAGCACTTCATTTGTCAGTCTATCTAGTCAACATTAGCTGAATTGCTGCAACCACTTGACTGGCTATTTCTGAAATTTAAGTTAAAAAATTCATTACACAATTATATTTATTGCATATATTTCCTATAAATTAACTATTACCTTCAGAATTTGGTAACTGCGTGTGTATGACATTATGTTGGGATTCCATTGTTGTTATGCTTCCATGAGATAGACTATTGCTCTGCGGATTTGTGAAATAGTTGTTGAAGTCTTCAGACGTGGTGAATGAGTGGTTAAAACCATGGTACAACTACACAAGGTAAAGTCGTTGCTACAACAAGACAAAAACAACACGAAAAATTGTTTTTGTATTTTGTGCTGCTAGGCTTAAGGTACGGTCAGACTGATGAAATATTTGAAAGCAAACATCAAATATTTCATTAACGTAGTCTGAACACAAAATATTTTTGAGTATCAAATAAAATAACAGCTGATTTTGAGCAAATAAAAGTATTTGCCGGCAAACAAATATTTGTCCAATGTGAACAAAGTGTGAACACAAAAAATCAAATATTTTAGTCATTTTTGAGCAAACATTTATTTGATATTACAAAAAAATTGTAAGAGCAAACAACGACAAATAATTTTAACCATGTTCCGGAAAGAAGCAATTTTTCCTGTAAGTTTTCGGATTCTTTACAATTTTAAAGATTTTTTATAATCATTAGACTTTGCTATCGTGCCGCTATTAGCAAATTTTTGCGAATTACCGCTAATTTAGCAATTTTTATAGAATTTTTACCATTCCTTATAGTTTTAGGCACTTTTACTAAATTTTATGGCTTGTTTGAAATATTAAAATGGTTCGCGAATTTTCGCTATTTTTGCAACATTTTTTTTTGTTTTTCCCCTAAATTTTGTTTTTTAACCAATTTAGCAATTTCAAATATATTTTAGGGTTTGTTTCCAAGTTTGCCATTTTTTGCGAATTTTATCCATGTTCGCAAAAGAAGCGATTTCTTTCTGTGATTCTTTGCAGCTTTAACTATTTTTAATAATTATGAGTACTAAACTTTGGTATCATGCCGCTATGGCAAATTTTTGCGAATTTTCGCTAATTTAGCCATTTTTACCGAATTTTCGCCATTCCTTATACTTTTAAGGTCTTTTAATCAATTTTATGGCTTGTTTGAAATATCAAAAAATTTCGCGAATTTTCGCAATTTTTTTAAAAAAATTTTTTTTTGTTATTTTCCGACAATCTGTTTTTTTAACCGATTTCAAATAAATTTTAGTGTTTGTTTCTAAGTTTGCAATTTTTCGCGAATTTTAGCCATGCTCGCAAAGTAGCGATTTTTCACTGTGAATCTTTAGAGCTTTAACGATTTTTAATAATTATTAGGCTATAATTATTATAATAATTATTTGCTATCATACCGCTATTAGCAAATTTTTGAGAATTTCCGCTAATATAGCACTTTTTATCGAATTTTTGCCATTCCTTTTAGTTTTAGGCACTTTTAATAAATATTATGTCTTGTTTGAAATATCTAAATTTTTCGCGAATTTTCGCTATTTTTGCAACATTTTTTTTTGTTTTTTTCTTGACATTTTGTTTTTTAACCAATTTAGCAATTTCAAATATATTTTAGGGTTTGTTTTCAACTTTGCAATTTTTCGCAAATTTTAGCCATGTTCCCTTTACCCAGTGGCTTCCATTTTTTTTCTTTTAAATTCTCCTGTTCTAACACTATAAGAGATGCTGATCCACAGAATAAAATAAATAAATTAGCTTTTGCGCTCATTTTTACTATTTGAGAAATATATTTTTATTTTTGATAACTTTCATTAAATAATTATTTGATGCAAATATTTCTTTTAGTCTGAACGCATGGCAAACATGAATGAATTTATTTTATTTAACACTGTTTGCCAACTGTTTCATCAAACAAAAATTGTCAAATATTTGAGCTTAGTTTGAACATTAAACAAAATATTTTTTTGTTTCACACAGTTTGAAGCAAATATCAGAACAAATATTTTCGTCAAATATTTCATTAGTCTGAACGTACCTTTAGGAACGTAGGTTATATATAAATCCCCTCCCTTAAATCACTTTAAGACGAAAAAATCTCAAATAGAGGTAGTTTCCTAGATAATTAAGAATATATAATTAGTTTTCACCTCATAACATAATTTTGCTTAATAGGGACCTAACTAGGGAGCACTCTTGAAAATTTGTCGGTAAATACTTTCTTATTTCTTCTTTTTTGTATTATTTTTTTTTGATAATTAAATGTTAGTTTGATATTTAAATTGGGTAATTTTGCTTCATCTCAAGTGTAGTTTTAAATATTGCTGGTGGTAACGCTGGTCATAAGAGAAATTAATCATTTTTTATTAATTGACTCTTATTCGACCTTTAACAATTTTTAATTAATCCTCTTATTTAAGCTTAAGGTCTTATTTCTTTTTTTTATAAAAAATATTAAATTTATTTAATCCAATATTTCGGCACTCCGTTGTGTGCCTTCTTCAGGGATTTTTTTTTTATAATGTTTGACAAAAAATTAACAATTTTTAATAAATTTAACAAATTTAACAAATTCAACAAAATGTCATATTTACAATAAAATACAAAAAGGTTTTCCAATTTAAACCTAATCTATTACAGTTTAAATAAATTATTAATTTCCGTTTCTATTTCTATAAATTAAATGTCTATAATTTTGGGCTACATTTTCAGTATCTGACTTAAAATTAATTCTGGATATTGTTGGAATCTTTATAATTTGCAACATTTCTAACATAAATCTACGCTTATAATTATTTTCCGTGTTTAAAACTGAAATATTTTCAAAATCAGGATAATGGTTTAAACTTGCACAATGGGTTGATAAAGCTGTTTTTTGTGATGAAATATTCCTATATTTTTGATCCTACTTATGTCCTGCTATCCTAGTTTTAAGTTTATTTTTTGTTGTACCAATATACACTTTACTGCATTGTCCATTAACATTTCCCTTACAAGGTATTTTATAAACTACATTTGACATTTCCAACTTATTTATTTTATCCTTCATATTAGAGAATAATCTACCTATAGTGTTATAAGATTTATGTGCAATTTTATATAGATTCGTATCATAAATATTTGACCTTTCCAATCTTTCCGAAAATCTTGGTACATAAGTTATTGATTTATAAATTTTCGGTTCCGCGTTACTGTTGGAATTGTTTATTCTATAGTTATTATACTTTAATAATAAATTGGAAATAATTTCCCTTGGAAAACTATTTTCCATTAATGCTCTAAAAATTTTTTCCTTATTATTCCTATGGAAACATGTATCACTTATGGTCAATACCCTTTCTATAAAATTTTTAGCCGTGTTAATTATAACTCTTTTTGGATGATTTGAAAAATAGTTAATTATTCTACCAGACGATGTTGGTTTTTGATACCAATCAATAAATAAACTTTTTTCTTTTCTAATTATTAAAGTGTCTAAATAAGACAATCTTGATTCAAACTCCTTTTCCATTGTAAACTTTATATCCGTATGAAAAGAATTAAATGTATTTAAAATGTTTGTTATTTCTGATTCTTTAATTACACAAAATAAATCATCCACATATTTTGTCATAATTTTAGGTTTAATAGTTAACTGATCTATACATTTATCTATTAATTTCTCCATAACAATATCTGCTACAATAGGAGATGCAGGTGAACCCATAGGAAGTCCTTTTAATTGAACATATATACTACTATCCAATTGAAAATACCTATTATCAATTATGCAAAATTTCAGAATACGTAAAAATAAATCTTTATCTATATTAGTGTGTTCCTCCACCTTATTCCATTGTTCCCCTATTATATCTATAGCAAGATCTATAGGTATACTTGGAAATAATGAAACTACATCTAAAGAAATTAATTTCTCATCATCATTTAACTTAATATTCTTAATTTTATCTTTAAATTGAATAGAATCCCTTACATTATATTTTGAATTTTCCGTTATTTTTTTAAGAATCGTTGTAATATATTTACAAAGTTCATATGATGGAGAATTTATACATGAACATATTGGTCTTAATGGAAAATCAATTTTATGAATTTTCGGAACCCCATATAATCTAGGTGCATTTGCTATATTAGTCTTAAGTTTATTCTTTTCCGTATCTGTTATTATACTCCTCCTAAAAAGTTCCTGAACAAAATCATTATTTATCCTTTGTAATCTATTAGTAGGATCCTTACCTAGTTTCTTATAAACTGAGTTGTCCTTTATAATATTATTAATCCTTAAATTATAATCTGTTCTGTTCATTGCTACTGTGGTATTACCCTTATCGGCATTCAAAATAAGAATATTCCTATTAAGTCTTAAAAACTTTTCTGTCTTCCTTACTTTATCAACAATAAATTTATCCCTATTAGTCAATTTCATTTTGTTCATGTAGTTATCTATATTTGTTGTTAGTTTTGTCCTAGCTATTTCTTGTTCTTCCTTATTATTCAGTGTTTGCACTAAATCTTCTCCTTCAGTTATAACTTTTAAAATTGGAAAAGGTTTTCTTTCTGTTGGTAAAATGTGTTTGTGTCCTAATGAAAGAACCCATTGTGCATCTACTGGTATATCTATCTTAGATTTATTAACAAACCATTTATTATTTAACCTTATACCTAAATCTTTCCTCTGTAAATTCACCAGATTTTCAAACTTTCTCTTGTGTCTATTCTTGACCTTTTCATTAAAATTTCTTGCTAATTTATCCTCAAATTCCAAAAATCGTTTATATTCCTCCTTATTAAAGTATGTTTGTAAATTCTCTGTGGTCATTTTATATTCCTTTTGAACTTCCCTCATTAAGTGATGCTGTTGATTTATCCTCAAATTTAGAATTTTATTATGTAGATCATTTAGATAATTTCTTATAGTTTGACGACATGATGGTAAACGTTCATTCTCATAAAAAATATTAAAAATGTTATTAGTAGAATTCTTTATAAATTTAGGAATGATACCTACATTACGACACCGAATTAAGAACGTTATTGTTGCCTTAATTTTGATGAGTTTATCTCTAACAGTTTTGTATCTATTAATATTTCTTCTTACATCTTGATTCCTTTTAAACAAATTGTAATTGATAGTAGACGTGCTTTTCATTTTATATTAATTGACTCTTATTCGACCTTTAACAATTTTTAATTAATCCTCTTATTTAAGCTTAAGGTCTTATTTCTTTTTTTTATAAAAAATATTAAATTTATTTAATCCAATATTTCGGCACTCCGTTGTGTGCCTTCTTCAGGGATTTTTTTTTATAATGTTTGACAAAAAATTAACAATTTTTAATAAATTTAACAAATTTAACAAATTCAACAAAATGTCATATTTACAATAAAATACAAAAAGGTTTTCCAATTTAAACCTAATCTATTACAGTTTAAATAAATTATTAATTTCCGTTTCTATTTCTATAAATTAAATGTCTATAATTTTGGGCTACATTTTCAGTATCTGACTTAAAATTAATTCTGGATATTGTTGGAATCTTTATAATTTGCAACATTTCTAACATAAATCTACGCTTATAATTATTTTCCGTGTTTAAAACTGAAATATTTTCAAAATCAGGATAATGGTTTAAACTTGCACAATGGGTTGATAAAGCTGTTTTTTGTGATGAAATATTCCTATATTTTTGATCCGACTTATGTCCTGCTATCCTAGTTTTAAGTTTATTTTTTGTTGTACCAATATACACTTTACTGCATTGTCCATTAACATTTCCCTTACAAGGTATTTTATAAACTACATTTGACATTTCCAACTTATTTATTTTATCCTTCATATTAGAGAATAATCTACCTATAGTGTTATAAGATTTATGTGCAATTTTATATAGATTCGTATCATAAATATTTGACCTTTCCAATCTTTCCGAAAATCTTGGTACATAAGTTATTGATTTATAAATTTTCGGTTCCGCGTTACTGTTGGAATTGTTTATTCTATAGTTATTATACTTTAATAATAAATTGGAAATAATTTCCCTTGGAAAACTATTTTCCATTAATGCTCTAAAAATTTTTTCCTTATTATTCCTATGGAAACATGTATCACTTATGGTCAATACCCTTTCTATAAAATTTTTAGCCGTGTTAATTATAACTCTTTTTGGATGATTTGAAAAATAGTTAATTATTCTACCAGACGATGTTGGTTTTTGATACCAATCAATAAATAAACTTTTTTCTTTTCTAATTATTAAAGTGTCTAAATAAGACAATCTTGATTCAAACTCCTTTTCCATTGTAAACTTTATATCCGTATGAAAAGAATTAAATGTATTTAAAATGTTTGTTATTTCTGATTCTTTAATTACACAAAATAAATCATCCACATATTTTGTCATAATTTTAGGTTTAATAGTTAACTGATCTATACATTTATCTATTAATTTCTCCATAACAATATCTGCTACAATAGGAGATGCAGGTGAACCCATAGGAAGTCCTTTTAATTGAACATATATACTACTATCCAATTGAAAATACCTATTATCAATTATGCAAAATTTCAGAATACGTAAAAATAAATCTTTATCTATATTAGTGTGTTCCTCCACCTTATTCCATTGTTCCCCTATTATATCTATAGCAAGATCTATAGGTATACTTGGAAATAATGAAACTACATCTAAAGAAATTAATTTCTCATCATCATTTAACTTAATATTCTTAATTTTATCTTTAAATTGAATAGAATCCCTTACATTATATTTTGAATTTTCCGTTATTTTTTTAAGAATCGTTGTAATATATTTACAAAGTTCATATGATGGAGAATTTATACATGAACATATTGGTCTTAATGGAAAATCAATTTTATGAATTTTCGGAACCCCATATAATCTAGGTGCATTTGCTATATTAGTCTTAAGTTTATTCTTTTCCGTATCTGTTATTATACTCCTCCTAAAAAGTTCCTGAACAAAATCATTATTTATCCTTTGTAATCTATTAGTAGGATCCTTACCTAGTTTCTTATAAACTGAGTTGTCCTTTATAATATTATTAATCCTTAAATTATAATCTGTTCTGTTCATTGCTACTGTGGTATTACCCTTATCGGCATTCAAAATAAGAATATTCCTATTAAGTCTTAAAAACTTTTCTGTCTTCCTTACTTTATCAACAATAAATTTATCCCTATTAGTCAATTTCATTTTGTTCATGTAGTTATCTATATTTGTTGTTAGTTTTGTCCTAGCTATTTCTTGTTCTTCCTTATTATTCAGTGTTTGCACTAAATCTTCTCCTTCAGTTATAACTTTTAAAATTGGAAAATGTTTTCTTTCTGTTGGTAAAATGTGTTTGTGTCCTAATGAAAGAACCCATTGTGCATCTACTGGTATATCTATCTTAGATTTATTAACAAACCATTTATTATTTAACCTTATACCTAAATCTTTCCTCTGTAAATTCACCAGATTTTCAAACTTTCTCTTGTGTCTATTCTTGACCTTTTCATTAAAATTTCTTGCTAATTTATCCTCAAATTCCAAAAATCGTTTATATTCCTCCTTATTAAAGTATGTTTGTAAATTCTCTGTGGTCATTTTATATTCCTTTTGAACTTCCCTCATTAAGTGATGCTGTTGATTTATCCTCAAATTTAGAATTTTATTATGTAGATCATTTAGATAATTTCTTATAGTTTGACGACATGATGGTAAACGTTCATTCTCATAAAAAATATTAAAAATGTTATTAGTAGAATTCTTTATAAATTTAGGAATGATACCTACATTACGACACCGAATTAAGAACGTTATTGTTGCCTTAATTTTGATGAGTTTATCTCTAACAGTTTTGTATCTATTAATATTTCTTCTTACATCTTGATTCCTTTTAAACAAATTGTAATTGATAGTAGACGTGCTTTTCATTTTATATTAATTGACTCTTATTCGACCTTTAACAATTTTTAATTAATCTTCTTATTTAAGCTTAAGGTCTTATTTCTTTTTTTTATAAAAAATATTAAATTTATTTAATCCAATATTTCGGCACTCCGTTGTGTGCCTTCTTCAGGGATTTTTTTTTATAATGTTTGACAAAAAATTAACAATTTTTAATAAATTTAACAAATTTAACAAATTCAACAAAATGTCATATTTACAATAAAATACAAAAAGGTTTTCCAATTTAAACCTAATCTATTACAGTTTAAATAAATTATTAATTTCCGTTTCTATTTCTATAAATTAAATGTCTATAATTTTGGGCTACATTTTCAGTATCTGACTTAAAATTAATTCTGGATATTGTTGGAATCTTTATAATTTGCAACATTTCTAACATAAATCTACGCTTATAATTATTTTCCGTGTTTAAAACTGAAATATTTTCAAAATCAGGATAATGGTTTAAACTTGCACAATGGGTTGATAAAGCTGTTTTTTGTGATGAAATATTCCTATATTTTTGATCCGACTTATGTCCTGCTATCCTAGTTTTAAGTTTATTTTTTGTTGTACCAATATACACTTTACTGCATTGTCCATTAACATTTCCCTTACAAGGTATTTTATAAACTACATTTGACATTTCCAACTTATTTATTTTATCCTTCATATTAGAGAATAATCTACCTATAGTGTTATAAGATTTATGTGCAATTTTATATAGATTCGTATCATAAATATTTGACCTTTCCAATCTTTCCGAAAATCTTGGTACATAAGTTATTGATTTATAAATTTTCGGTTCCGCGTTACTGTTGGAATTGTTTATTCTATAGTTATTATACTTTAATAATAAATTGGAAATAATTTCCCTTGGAAAACTATTTTCCATTAATGCTCTAAAAATTTTTTCCTTATTATTCCTATGGAAACATGTATCACTTATGGTCAATACCCTTTCTATAAAATTTTTAGCCGTGTTAATTATAACTCTTTTTGGATGATTTGAAAAATAGTTAATTATTCTACCAGACGATGTTGGTTTTTGATACCAATCAATAAATAAACTTTTTTCTTTTCTAATTATTAAAGTGTCTAAATAAGACAATCTTGATTCAAACTCCTTTTCCATTGTAAACTTTATATCCGTATGAAAAGAATTAAATGTATTTAAAATGTTTGTTATTTCTGATTCTTTAATTACACAAAATAAATCATCCACATATTTTGTCATAATTTTAGGTTTAATAGTTAACTGATCTATACATTTATCTATTAATTTCTCCATAACAATATCTGCTACAATAGGAGATGCAGGTGAACCCATAGGAAGTCCTTTTAATTGAACATATATACTACTATCCAATTGAAAATACCTATTATCAATTATGCAAAATTTCAGAATACGTAAAAATAAATCTTTATCTATATTAGTGTGTTCCTCCACCTTATTCCATTGTTCCCCTATTATATCTATAGCAAGATCTATAGGTATACTTGGAAATAATGAAACTACATCTAAAGAAATTAATTTCTCATCATCATTTAACTTAATATTCTTAATTTTATCTTTAAATTGAATAGAATCCCTTACATTATATTTTGAATTTTCCGTTATTTTTTTAAGAATCGTTGTAATATATTTACAAAGTTCATATGATGGAGAATTTATACATGAACATATTGGTCTTAATGGAAAATCAATTTTATGAATTTTCGGAACCCCATATAATCTAGGTGCATTTGCTATATTAGTCTTAAGTTTATTCTTTTCCGTATCTGTTATTATACTCCTCCTAAAAAGTTCCTGAACAAAATCATTATTTATCCTTTGTAATCTATTAGTAGGATCCTTACCTAGTTTCTTATAAACTGAGTTGTCCTTTATAATATTATTAATCCTTAAATTATAATCTGTTCTGTTCATTGCTACTGTGGTATTACCCTTATCGGCATTCAAAATAAGAATATTCCTATTAAGTCTTAAAAACTTTTCTGTCTTCCTTACTTTATCAACAATAAATTTATCCCTATTAGTCAATTTCATTTTGTTCATGTAGTTATCTATATTTGTTGTTAGTTTTGTCCTAGCTATTTCTTGTTCTTCCTTATTATTCAGTGTTTGCACTAAATCTTCTCCTTCAGTTATAACTTTTAAAATTGGAAAATGTTTTCTTTCTGTTGGTAAAATGTGTTTGTGTCCTAATGAAAGAACCCATTGTGCATCTACTGGTATATCTATCTTAGATTTATTAACAAACCATTTATTATTTAACCTTATACCTAAATCTTTCCTCTGTAAATTCACCAGATTTTCAAACTTTCTCTTGTGTCTATTCTTGACCTTTTCATTAAAATTTCTTGCTAATTTATCCTCAAATTCCAAAAATCGTTTATATTCCTCCTTATTAAAGTATGTTTGTAAATTCTCTGTGGTCATTTTATATTCCTTTTGAACTTCCCTCATTAAGTGATGCTGTTGATTTATCCTCAAATTTAGAATTTTATTATGTAGATCATTTAGATAATTTCTTATAGTTTGACGACATGATGGTAAACGTTCATTCTCATAAAAAATATTAAAAATGTTATTAGTAGAATTCTTTATAAATTTAGGAATGATACCTACATTACGACAACGAATTAAGAACGTTATTGTTGCCTTAATTTTGATGAGTTTATCTCTAACAGTTTTGTATCTATTAATATTTCTTCTTACATCTTGATTCCTTTTAAACAAATTGTAATTGATAGTAGACGTGCTTTTCATTTTATATTAATTGACTCTTATTCGACCTTTAACAATTTTTAATTAATCCTCTTATTTAAGCTTAAGGTCTTATTTCTTTTTTTTATAAAAAATATTAAATTTATTTAATCCAATATTTCGGCACTCCGTTGTGTGGTATTTTCAATTGGATAGTAGTATATATGTTCAATTAAAAGGACTTCCTATGGGTTCACCTGCATCTCCTATTGTAGCAGATATTGTTATGGAGAAATTAATAGATAAATGTATAGATCAGTTAACTATTAAACCTAAAATTATGACAAAATATGTGGATGATTTATTTTGTGTAATTAAAGAATCAGAAATAACAAACATTTTAAATACATTTAATTCTTTTCATACGGATATAAAGTTTACAATGGAAAAGGAGTTTGAATCAAGATTGTCTTATTTAGACACTTTAATAATTAGAAAAGAAAAAAGTTTATTTATTGATTGGTATCAAAAACCAACATCGTCTGGTAGAATAATTAACTATTTTTCAAATCATCCAAAAAGAGTTATAATTAACACGGCTAAAAATTTTATAGAAAGGGTATTGACCATAAGTGATACATGTTTCCATAGGAATAATAAGGAAAAAATTTTTAGAGCATTAATGGAAAATAGTTTTCCAAGGGAAATTATTTCCAATTTATTATTAAAGTATAATAACTATAGAATAAACAATTCCAACAGTAACGCGGAACCGAAAATTTATAAATCAATAACTTATGTACCAAGATTTTCGGAAAGATTGGAAAGGTCAAATATTTATGATACGAATCTATATAAAATTGCACATAAATCTTATAACACTATAGGTAGATTATTCTCTAATATGAAGGATAAAATAAATAAGTTGGAAATGTCAAATGTAGTTTATAAAATACCTTGTAAGGGAAATGTTAATGGACAATGCAGTAAAGTGTATATTGGTACAACAAAAAATAAACTTAAAACTAGGATAGCAGGACATAAGTCGGATCAAAAATATAGGAATATTTCATCACAAAAAACAGCTTTATCAACCCATTGTGCAAGTTTAAACCATTATCCTGATTTTGAAAATATTTCAGTTTTAAACACGGAAAATAATTATAAGCGTAGATTTATGTTAGAAATGTTGCAAATTATAAAGATTCCAACAATATCCAGAATTAATTTTAAGTCAGATACTGAAAATGTAGCCCAAAATTATAGACATTTAATTTATAGAAATAGAAACGGAAATTAATAATTTATTTAAACTGTAATAGATTAGGTTTAAATTGGAAAACCTTTTTGTATTTTATTGTAAATATGACATTTTGTTGAATTTGTTAAATTTGTTAAATTTATTAAAAATTGTTAATTTTTTGTCAAACATTATAAAAAAAATCCCTGAAGAAGGCACACAACGGAGTGCCGAAATATTGGATTAAATAAATTTAATATTTTTTATAAAAAAAAGAAATAAGACCTTAAGCTTAAATAAGAGGATTAATTAATCATTTTTATTAAATTGAGTACTTTTGCTCCAAACACTCGTAGTAATCCTGTAATGTAAAAAATCCTGAGTAGATAAGAACCTATGAGGGTACTTTTTTTGGCTTGTTTTGCTCTTCAACTGGTACTTTTTGAATTTCCGTTAGTATAAGCCCCAGAAACATAAAATTAAACATGCAATGTCCTGAATGAATGAGAATTTGTTAGAGGGATCTTTTTGGTACTTTTTCTTTCTTTAACTGGTGCTTTTTTAATTTTCGTTAATATTAGACCTATTAACATAAAATTAAACATTCAAAGTCCTGAGTGAATGAGAATTTGCAAGAGGGATATTTTTGGTACTTTTTCGTTCTTTAACTGATACTTTTTTAATATTCGTTAACATTGGACCTATGAACATCAAATTAAGCCTGCATGGTCCTGAGTGAATGAGAATTTGTAAGAGGGCTTTTTGGTACTTTTTTGTTCTTTAACTGGTACTAGTTAAATTTCCGTTAGTATTGGACCTAGACATATTAAATTCAACATTAAATGTCCTAAGTGGACAATAATCTATAAGAGGGAAATTTGTGGTACTTCTTTGTTTTTTAACTGGTATTTTTGGAATTTTCGTAAGTATTGGCCCTAGAAATATAAAATTTAACATCCAATGTCCTGAGTAAATGAGAATCTGTAAGAGGGGCTTTTTGGTCTTTAACTGGTACTATTTGAATTTCCGTTAGTATTGAACCTTGAATTATAAAATTCCACATTAAATGTCCTAAGTGGACAAGAATCTATGAGGGCTCTTTTTGGTGCTTTCTCGTTTTTTAACTGGTACCTTTTTATTTTCGTTTATATTGGATCTACAAACATTGAATTAAGCATGCAATGCCCTAAGTGAATGAGAATCTGTAAGAGTGGTTTTTTTGAAACTTCTTCGTACTGTATTGCTTACCAACAGTTACTTATTGAATTTTTTTGTTAGTATTGCATCTACAAACATAAAATTAAAAGCATTGCGTCTGTAAGAGGCGCTTTTTGTTACTTTTTTCTGCTTTACCTGGTACTTTTTGATTTGCTGTTAATATTGGACCTAGAAACATAAAATTAAACATGCAAGTTCCTGAGTAAATGAAAATTTGTAAGGGGGATTTTTGGTACTTCTTTTTTCTCTAACTGGTATATAAAACGTGCTTATATGTCATACTAGAGCCCTAAAATTTAAAATTTTTAGTATTTTCAATAATGTCTTTGTAGAGAGTTTGTGTATTGGCAAGCAACATGTTTGTACCAAATTTGAAAGCCGTAACTCTTGCCGCTCTCGAGATATGCAGAAGAAAAGAATTTAAAAAACAACAACAACATGGGATTCCGGACTATATGGGACATAAATGTATATTAACCTAGCCTTCATCATATCTGGGGTCTTCGGAAAACCCATTTCAACAGACGGACAGACGGACAACCGGATTTGAACTTTCCTTCTCATAAGAAGCCAGAATGTATACACTTTATATGGTCTTAGATCAATATTGTAGAAATTACAAACGGAATGACAAAGTTATACATATATACCCTTTTACCTTCGGTGAAGGGTACAAAAAGCAATGCGTCTGTAAGAGGCGCTTTTTGGTACTTTTTGTGCTTTTCCTGGTACTTTTTGATTTGCTGTTAATATTGGACCTTGAAACATAAAATTAAACATGCAAATTCCTGAGTAAATGAAAATCTGTAAGGGGGATTTTTGGTACTTCTTTCTCTAACTGGTACTTTTTTAATAAAAGTAGTACTCTCTTAATTTAATAATTATTGTTGTTCATTAAATAAAAAAAAGAGAACAGGTGTCTGGTGCTATTTGGAAATTCGTCTCTTAGGGAATAAAATCTTAAAAGCTGTATTTTGGTACTTTTTTGTCCCCCATCTATTGTTTAAATCAACGCACATAGAAATACACATTATCTAAAATTCGTAACTTATCTAAAAAATGCAAATGCAAATTTGGTACTTTTTCGGAATTCGAACGTTTGAGGGTTGAAAATCGTACCTAATTTTGTTACTTTTCCCAAGATATTTTTTCTCCATCTATTTATCTTTCATCACACAGCCTAAACGCCTGAAGCTATAAAGTTGACATTTGTACCGGAGGCAGGCCTCTCGCCAAAGCGATCACGCTTACCTCACATCTGCTTATTGTTGTTCAATAGAAAAAAAGGCGGTAAAAACGGAATTTCGCTAACCTCATATCTGCTAAACTAAAAGAGACACAAAAAAATGTAATACCTATTATTTTTCATTAAAAAATAATCGGACAGGTGTCTAGCATTTTTTTGAAGTAAGGAGTCAACGGGTGAAACCTGTATTTTTAAACTTTTTTGTTACGCCATCTATATTTTAAACCAATAAACATAGAAATAAAAATTATATTACTCAAAAATTATATTAGCTGCAATAAAACGTGGTAGTATAAATGAAACTAAAATACAAGTTAATCGTGAAGATGATTTTCGTAAAGTAATAACTAAATTAGAAGCACTAAAAAAAAACTTTTATACATACCAACTGAAGAGCAGTAAAGGTCTTCAGGTAGTGATAAAGGGCATTGATTCATGCGTAGACCCAGGTGAAATAAAAACGTTTTTAGAAGAGAAGGGCTTTAAAATTAAAAATGTAGTTAATATTAAAAATAGAGAAAAAAATCCCCAGCCACTATTTCGAGTGGAGTTAGAACCCGGCGACGTTAAGCTTAAAAAAAACGAAACTCATCCCATTTACAGTCTGAAATATATCCTGTATAGGAAAATAACGATAGAGGAGCCGCATAAAAGGAACGGTCCCGTGCAATGTTTAAACTGCCAAGAATTTGGTCACACTAAGGCATACTGCCATTTAACACCTGTTTGCGTTGTATGTGGAGAATTGCATGGTACAGCTCTCTGCGATAAGTCTAAAAACGACCCCAATGTAAAAAAATGCAGCAACTGTGGTGGTAATCACACTGCCAACTATAGAGGATGCCCTGTATACTCTATCGTCAAGCGCTCGGTTGGACCGAAACCTAATCCACCTCAAATTCAGGAAACACATCAAAATAATACTAATGGCATTCAGGTACCGCAGCCTAGTAATAACAGAACATCCTACGCTAACGTCCTAAAATCAAACCATATGCCAATGCAAGGTGATTTGCCAAATAATGATGAGACCCCAGTTTCTAATTTAAGTCGTCTAGAAAAAACCATGGAAACACTAGTACAAACAGTAACAAACTTTACGAATACAATGGGTAATATGATGCAGGAAATGTTAAGAATGCAATCGATGTTATTGCAAGCTGTACTTAACAAGCCATGAATTGTTTAAAAATTTGTTTTTGGAACGCAAATGGCATTCGCCAACATAAATGTGAACTAGAATATTTTCTTAAAAGTAAACAAATTGATGTAATGATGGTTTCTGAAACTCATTTGACCTCAAGAAATACGTTTAAAATTAATGGTTATATATTATATGATACCAAGGACCCTCGAGATAGAGCTTGTGGAGGTTCTGCTATTTTGATAAAAACCCGAATCAAACACCACTTAATGTGTGATCATCGTGAAGATTATCTGCAAGCAACGAATATTTGTGTTGAAGAGCTAAATCGAAACTTTGTACTTTCATCTTTATACTCTCCACCTAGATTTTCAATATCAGAAAACCAATATTATAAATATTTTAAATCATTAGGACCCTGTTTCCTAGCCGCTGGCGATTACAACGCTAAACATACCTTCTGGGGTTCACGGCTCATTACACCAAAGGGTCGTGTTTTGTATAATACAATGTCTAAAACGGATTTAAATGTGGTCGCGAGTGGACAACCAACTTATTGGCCTACTGATCAGCAAAAAATTCCAGATGTCATCGATTTTGGCGTGGTTAAAAACATCCCCGCAGAAACGATTCACGTTGAAGCTTCTTTAGAATTATCTTCTGATCACACACCTACAATTCTTACCATATCAAACCCTTATAGAATTGTATCTCCGTCTGGTTACTTAGTGACGTCAGCCACACAAATAAATTGGTTAAAATATAAAAAATATCTCAGTACCCACTGCACTGAAAATATTCCACTTAGAACACCGGAGAATGTGAATCTTTCTATTGTAAATTTTGACAATTATCTCAAACTAGCTGTTCAACATTCTAGCATAGCCCGCAAAAATATCAAAAATAGTAAAATATATTCTACTGATGTCGAGCGTCTCTTGATTGAAAAAAGGAGAGTTCGAAGAGAGTGGCAATTGCACAGATCCCCTCAACTTAAAAATTTACTAAAAGAGTGCACAAAAAGGCTAAGAAACTTACTGCAGTCTCAAAAAACGGCTTCTCTGGAAAAATATCTTAAGGAACTTGATGCAACTCCTCAATCTGATTACTCATTATGGCGTGCAGCTAGAAATCTTAAAAGACCAGTTATCACTAAACCACCATTAAGAAACTTAAATGGACGTTGGGCACGAAATGACATAGAAAAAGGAAATATTTTCGTTAATCATTTGAAAACCGTATTTACCCCTCATACATCTTTCGATACTGCGGTCGAGTTACCACCTGTTGCTGTTAGATCAGCTGTTCCACTAAGGTTTGAAGTAAGAGAAATCGAGAAGGCTATTCATGATTTAAACCCCAAGAAAGCCCCTGGTTTTGATAAGATCAGTAACAAAATGCTTTTGGAGCTACCCAGCATAGCAAAGAAAATTATTCTACTAATTTTTAATGCTATTTTACGCCTTGAATACTACCCACAAGAGTGGAAAGTATCCTTAGTTACCATGATACCTAAACCAGGAAAGGATCCCACAAAAGTTGAGTCATATAGACCTATAAGCTTATTGTCTAATATATCAAAGCTTTTTGAGAAACTTCTAGTGTCTAAATTAACGCCGATTTTAAATGGTAACAGATGTATTCCCAATCATCAATTCGGTTTTAGAAGAAAACACAGCACAATTGAACAAACTCATCGAATAGTAAATGTCATAAGAAAAGCCTTGGAAGAAAAAAAATATTGCTCTGCACTCTTCATCGATGTGTCTCAAGCTTTTGATAAAGTCTGGCATGAAGGTTTACAACTGAAATTGCAGCAAAACTTACCAGCAAATATACACAAGCTGTTAGAAAGCTACTTAGTCGGTCGTCAATTTATTATTAAAGAAGGCGAATTTTTAAGTTCTCCACAGCCAATTAAGGCTGGAGTCCCACAAGGCAGCATCCTGGGCCCTCTATTATACTTAATTTATACTTCGGACTTGCCAACAAACAGCTACACCCATACCTCAACATTTGCGGACGACACAGCTTTTCTAAGCGTACACGCAAACTGTCAAGAAGCATCTCGTTATCTACAGGATCATATATTTGAACTAGAAAGGTGGTTAAAAAAATGGAGGATAAAGATCAATGAGCAAAAATGCGCACATATAACATTCACATTGCGTCGGGAAACATGCCCCCCTATTAAAATAAATAATCAAATAATACCCCAACACTCGCATGTAAAATACCTCGGTATACATCTAGATCGGCGTTTAACGTGGAAATGGCATATAGAAGCGAAATTAACTCAAATGAAACTAAAAGCAATCCAAATTAATTGGCTTATTGGCAGAAATTCTGTTCTTAGTCTCGATTGCAAACTTCTACTCTACAACTCTATCTTAAAGCCAATTTGGTGCTACGGTATTCAGTTATGGGGCACTGCCTCGGCTTCTAACATCGAAAAAATTCAAAGGCGCCAAAATAAACTTCTTCGAATAATCACAGCCGCCCCCTGGTACGTCAAAAACTCAAATATCCACAAGGATCTCAATGTGCCATTAGTAAAAACTATGATAACGAAATATGCAGTAAAATATTTTAAAAGGCTGGAACTGCACCCAAATCCATTAGCTAGAAATATTTTAAATTATGGCGGCCACACTCGCTTAAGAAGAAGAGACACTGCAGCACTCACCCAATCAGATGAGCGATAAACACCTATATATGTAAACAGAAACCGTGATGACTAAATCTTTTGTGTTTGGCACTGGCAGGACATAAAGCAAATATTAGGATAAGATTTGATTAATTATTGTTAGTTCATATTTAATATATGAAGATTCAATAAATAAATAATGAAAAAAAAAAAAAATATTACTCATCTAAAAAATACAAATACACTTTGGTTCTTGGTACTTTGGTACTTTTTCGGAATTCGATCCCTAAAGGGATGAAAATCGTTCCTAATTTTGTTACTTTTTTAAAAACATTTTTCTTCATCTATCTATATAATATGAAATTTTAACGTTACTGACTGCTTCATTATCCTACTCCACTTATCCTAAACTCCAGAAGCTAAAAAGTTGATATTTGGACCGGAGGATGGGCTCTCGCTAAATCGATCCCGCTTGCCTCATATGCCGCTAAAAAGGACACCAATAAAATTTAGTACTTATTGTTGTTCAATAAAAAACTTAGCGGACAGGTGCCTGGTACTTTTTTGAAGTTCGGCCTTTTTGGGGAGTAAACGGGTAAAACCAGTATTTTAAAACTTTTTTGCTATGCCATCTATTTTTAAACCAATAAACATTAAAATAAAAAAATATATCACATACGTAACTTATCTAAAAATATAAATACAAAAATGATGCGTTTCGAAATATGAACGTTTAAGGGGTGAAAATTGTACCTAATTCTGTTATTTTTTTTTTAAACATTTTTCTTCATCTATAAAGTTGTAAAGTTACTGACTGATTCATCATCGCATGACTAAACGCCTGAAGCTAAAATGTTTAAATTTGCCCGGGAGGTTGGCCTCTTGTGAAATCGATTCCCTAGGACAGGAGTTTTGTAAATTTTTATGGTAAGTGGGTAAAGAGGTAAGAACGGCTAAATTCCCTAACCTCATGTTCATTAAAAAAATAAGTGTTTAGGTGTCTGGTACTCTTTTGAAATTCGACCCTTCTGGGTAAACGGGTAACACCTGTATTTTAAAACTTTTTTTGCCACGACATCTATGTATTAAACCAATAAACATTGAAAAAAAAATATCACATTCGTAACGTACGAGTGTCTTTAATAAATTCGTCCTCTGTAAGACCCACTGACAAATCTGCATCTATGAAATGTAGGAATTGTATGATTACTTTCGTTTAGTTAAAATGTTTTATTAAACTTACATCTTATTGCTTTTGTTGTGCTTAGATTTCGTACACTTTTCTTGTTGTCAGTACCTTTCCAGCATAGCTGTTTACCTAATTCGACCGTTCATAATTTTCTCCAACTATTTTTTGTAAAATTTGGCGTCTTTGCAACCAATGTCAGTACATTTTCCTGAAAAAAGGGATAAGAAAAACTTTTGTTTTCATATACATAATTTATAGGATAGAATAGAACTTACAAAGTAGCAAAGTTTTCGCCGTTTTCTTGTAGGCGTGTTTCAAAATTAAGAAACAATTTCATTTCTTTGAATGGCTGTGCAGGCAATACGATTGGTTTTATTTAAACATTTTCTTTTTTCAGCTCCTGCAACTCTTTGCGCAAAGTTAGCACTTCATTTGTCAGTCTAGTCAACATTAGCTGAATTGCTGCAACCACTTGACTGGCTATTTCTGAAATTTAATTTAAAAAATTCATTACACAATTATATTTATTGCATATATTTCCTATAAATTAACTATTACCTTCAGAATTTGGTAACTGCGTGTGTATGACATTATGTTGCGATTCCATTGTTGTTATGCTTCCATGAGATAGACTATTGCTCTGCGGATTTGTGAAATAGTTGTTGAAGTCTTCAGACGTGGTGAATGAGTGGTTAAAACCATGGTACAACTACACAAGGTAAAGTCGTTGCTACAACAAGACAAAAACAACACGGAAAATTGTTTTTGTATTTTGTGCTGCTAGGCTTAAGGTACGGTCAGACTGATGAAATATTTGAAAGCAAACATCAAATATTTCATTAACGTAGTCTGAACACAAAATATTTTTGAGTATCAAATAAAATAACAGCTGATTTTGAGCAAATAAAAGTATTTGCCGGCAAACAAATATTTGTCCAATGTGAACAAAGTGTGAACACAAAAAATCAAATATTTTAGTCATTTTTGAGCAAACATTTATTTGATATTACAAAAAAATTGTAAGAGCAAACAACGACAAATAATTTTAACCATGTTCCGGAAAGAAGCAATTTTTCCTGTAAGTTTTCGGATTCTTTACAATTTTAAAGATTTTTTATAATTATTAGACTTTGCTATCGTGCCGCTATTAGCAAATTTTTGCGAATTACCGCTAATTTAGCAATTTTTATAGAATTTTTGCCATTCCTTATAGTTTTAGGCACTTTTACTAAATTTTATGGCTTGTTTGAAATATTAAAATGGTTTGCCCATTTTTTCTCTATTTTTGCAACATTTTTTTTTGTTTTTCCCCTAAATTTTGTTTTTTAACCAATTTAGCAATTTCAAATATATTTTAGGGTTTGTTTCCAAGTTTGCCATTTTTTGCGAATTTTATCCATGTTCGCAAAAGAAGCGATTTCTTTCTGTGATTCTTTGCAGCTTTAACTATTTTTAATAATTATGAGTACTAAACTTTGGTATCATGCCGCTATGGCAAATTTTTGCGAATTTTCGCTAATTTAGCCATTTTTACCGAATTTTCGCCATTCCTTATACTTTTAGGGTCTTTTAATCAATTTTATGGCTTGTTTGAAATATCAAAAATTTTCGCGAATTTTCGCAATTTTTTTAAAAAAATTTTTTTTTGTTATTTTCCGACAATCTGTTTTTTTAACCGATTTCAAATAAATTTTAGTGTTTGTTTCTAAGTTTGCAATTTTTCGCGAATTTTAGCCATGCTCGCAAAGTAGCGATTTTTCACTGTGAATCTTTAGAGCTTTAACGATTTTTAATAATTATTAGGCTATAATTATTATAATAATTATTTGCTATCATACCGCTATTAGTAAATTTTTGCGAATTTCCGCTAATATAGCACTTTTTATCGAATTTTTGCCATTCCTTTTAGTTTTAGGCACTTTTAATAAATATTATGTCTTGTTTGAAATATCTAAATTTTTCGCGAATTTTCGCTATTTTTGCAACATTTTTTTTTGTTTTTTTCTTGACATTTTGTTTTTTAACTAATTTAGCAATTTCAAATATATTTTAGGGTTTGTTTTCAACTTTGCAATTTTTCGCAAATTTTAGCCATGTTCCCTTTACCCAGTGGCTTCCATTTTTTTTCTTTTAAATTCTCCTGTTCTAACACTATAAGAGATGCTGATCCACAGAATAAAATAAATAAATTAGCTTTTGCGCTCATTTTTACTATTTGAGAAATATATTTTTATTTTTGATAACTTTCATTAAATAATTATTTGATGTAAATATTTCTTTTAGTCTGAACGCATGGCAAACATGAATGAATTTATTTTATTTAACACTGTTTGCTTAGTTTGAACATTAAACAAAATATTTTTTTGTTTCACACAGTTTGAAGCAAATATCAGAACAAATATTTTCGTCAAATATTTCATTAGTCTGAACGTACCTTTAGGAACGTAGGTTATATATAAATCCCCTCCCTTAAATCACTTTAAGACGAAAAAATCTCAAATAGAGGTAGTTTCCTAGATAATTAAGAATATATAATTAGTTTTCACCTCATAACATAATTTTGCTTAATAGGGACCTAGCTAGGGAGCACTCTTGAAAATTTGTCGGTAAATACTTTCTTATTTCTTCTTTTTTGTATTATTTTTTTTTTGATAATTAAATGTTAGTTTGATATTTAAATTGGGTAATTTTGCTTCATCTCAAGTGTAGTTTTAAATATTGCTGGTGGTAACGCTGGTCATAAGAGAAATTAATCATTTTTATTAAATTGAGTACTTTTGCTCCAAACACTCGTAGTAATCCTGTAATGTAAAAAATCCTGAGTAGATAAGAACCTATGAGGGTACTTTTTTTGGCTTGTTTTGCTCTTCAACTGGTACTTTTTGAATTTCCGTTAGTATAAGCCCCAGAAACATAAAATTAAACATGCAATGTCCTGAATGAATGAGAATTTGTTAGAGGGATCATTTTGGTACTTTTTCTTTCTTTAACTGGTGCTTTTTTAATTTTCGTTAATATTAGACCTATTAACATAAAATTAAACATTCAAAGTCCTGAGTGAATGAGAATTTGCAAGAGGGATATTTTTGGTACTTTTTCGTTCTTTAACTGATACTTTTTTAATATTCGTTAACATTGGACCTATGAACATCAAATTAAGCCTGCATGGTCCTGAGTGAATGAGAATTTGTAAGAGGGCTTTTTGGTACTTTTTTGTTCTTTAACTGGTACTAGTTGAATTTCCGTTAGTATTGGACCTAGACATATTAAATTCAACATTAAATGTCCTAAGTGGACAATAATCTATAAGAGGGAAATTTGTGGTACTTCTTTGTTTTTTAACTGGTATTTTTGGAATTTTCGTAAGTATTGGCCCTAGAAATATAAAATTGAACATCCAATGTCCTGAGTAAATGAGAATCTGTAAGAGGGGCTTTTTGGTCTTTAACTGGTACTATTTGAATTTCCGTTAGTATTGAACCTTGAATTATAAAATTCCACATTAAATGTCCTAAGTGGACAAGAATCTATGAGGGCTCTTTTTGGTGCTTTCTCGTTTTTTAACTGGTACCTTTTTATTTTCGTTTATATTGGATCTACAAACATTGAATTAAGCATGCAATGCCCTAAGTGAATGAGAATCTGTAAGAGTGGTTTTTTTGAAACTTCTTCGTACTGTATTGCTTACCAACAGTTACTTATTGAATTTTTTTGTTAGTATTGCATCTACAAACATAAAATTAAAAGCATTGCGTCTGTAAGAGGCGCTTTTTGTTACTTTTTTCTGCTTTACCTGGTACTTTTTGATTTGCTGTTAATATTGGACCTAGAAACATAAAATTAAACATGCAAGTTCCTGAGTAAATGAAAATTTGTAAGGGGGATTTTTGGTACTTCTTTTTTCTCTAACTGGTATATAAAACGTGCTTATATGTCATACTAGAGCCCTAAAATTTAAAATTTTTAGTATTTTCAATAATGTCTTTGTAGAGAGTTTGTGTATTGGCAAGCAACATGTTTGTACCAAATTTGAAAGCCGTAACTCTTGCCGCTCTCGAGATATGCAGAAGAAAAGAATTTAAAAAACAACAACATGGGATTCCGGACTATATGGGACATAAATGTATATTAACCTAGCCTTCATCATATCTGGGGTCTTCGGAAAACCCATTTCAACAGACGGACAGACGGACAACCGGATTTGAACTTTCCTTCTCATAAGAAGCCAGAATGTATACACTTTATATGGTCTTAGATCAATATTGTAGAAATTACAAACGGAATGACAAAGTTATACATATATACCCTTTTACCTTCGGTGAAGGGTACAAAATGCAATGCGTCTGTAAGAGGCGCTTTTTGGTACTTTTTGTGCTTTTCCTGGTACTTTTTGATTTGCTGTTAATATTGGACCTAGAAACATAAAATTAAACATGCAAATTCCTGAGTAAATGAAAATCTGTAAGGGGGATTTTTGGTACAGCTTTCTCTAACTGGTACTTTTTTAATTAAAGTAGTACTCTCTTAATTTAATAATTATTGTTGTTCATTAAATAAAAAAAAGAGAACAGGTGTCTGGTGCTATTTGGAAATTCGGCTCTTAGGGAATAAAATCTTAAAAGCTGTATTTTGGTACTTTTTTGTCCCCCATCTATTGTTTAAATCAACGCACATAGAAATACACATTATCTAAAATTCGTAACTTATCTAAAAAATGCAAATGCAAATTTGGTACTTTTTCGGAATTCGAACGTTTGAGGGTTGAAAATCGTACCTAATTTTGTTACTTTTCCCAAGATATTTTTTCTCCATCTATTTATCTTTCATCACACAGCCTAAACGCCTGAAGCTATAAAGTTGACATTTGTACCGGAGGCAGGCCTCTCGCCAAAGCGATCACGCTTACCTCACATCTGCTTATTGTTGTTCAATAGAAAAAAAGGCGGTAAAAACGGAATTTCGCTAACCTCATATCTGCTAAACTAAAAGAGACACAAAAAAATGTAATACCTATTATTTTTCATTAAAAAATAATTTTAAACTTTTTTGTTACGCCATCTATATTTTAAACCAATAAACATAGAAATAAAAATTATATTACTCATCTAAAAAATACAAATACACTTTGGTTCTTGGTACTTTGGTACTTTTTCGGAATTCGATGCCTAAAGGGGTGAAAATCGTTCCTAATTTTGTTACTTTTTTAAAAACATTTTTCTTCATCTATCTATATAATATGAAATTTTAACGTTACTGACTGCTTCATTATCCTACTCCACTTATCCTAAACTCCAGAAGCTAAAAAGTTGATATTTGGACCGGAGGATGGGCTCTCGCTAAATCGATCCCGCTTGCCTCATATGCCGCTAAAAAGGACACCAATAAAATTTAGTACTTATTGTTGTTCAATAAAAAACTTAGCGGACAGGTGCCTGGTACTTTTTTGAAGTTCGGCCTTTTTGGGGAGTAAACGGGTAAAACCAGTATTTTAAAACTTTTTTGCTATGCCATCTATTTTTAAACCAATAAACATTAAAATAAAAAAATATATCACATACGTAACTTATCTAAAAATATAAATACAAAAATGATGCGTTTCGAAATATGAACGTTTAAGGGGTGAAAATTGTACCTAATTCTGTTATTTTTTTTTTAAACATTTTTCTTCATCTATAAAGTTATAAAGTTACTGACTGATTCATCATCGCACGACTAAACGCCTGAAGCTAAAATGTTTAAATTTGCCCGGGAGGTTGGCCTCTTGTGAAATCGATTCCCTAGGACAGGAGTTTTGTAAATTTTTATGGTAAGTGGGTAAAGAGGTAAGAACGGCTAAATTCCCTAACCTCATGTTCATTAAAAAAATAAGTGGTTAGGTGTCTGGTACTCTTTTGAAATTCGACCCTTTTGGGTAAACGGGTAACACCTGTATTTTAAAACTTTTTTGCCACGACATCTATGTATTAAACCAATAAACATTGAAATAAAAAAAAATCACATTCGTAACTTACGAGTGTCTTTAATAAATTCGTCCTCTTTAAGACCAACTGACAAATCTGCATCTATAAAATGTAGAAATTTTATGATTATGTTCGTTTAGTTAAAATGTTTTATTAAACTTACATCTTATTGCTTTTGCTGTGCTTAGATTTTGTACACTTTTCTTGTTGTCAGTACCTTTCCAGCATAGCTGTTTACCTAATTCGTCCGTTAATAATTTTCTCCAACAATTTTTTGTAAAATTTGGCGTCTTTGCAACCAATGTCAGTTCGTTTTCCTGAAAAAAGGGATAAAAAAACTCTTGTTTTCATATACATAATTTTTAGGATAGAATAGAACTTAAAAAGTAGCAAAGTTTTCGCCGTTTTCTTGGTCGCGTGTATCAAAATCAATAAACAATTCCATTTCTTTGAATGACTATGCAGGCATTACGATTGGTTTTTTTTTTAACTTTTTCTTTTTTCAGCTCATGCAACTCTAAACGCAAAGTTAGCACTTCATTTGTCAGTCTAGTCAACATTGGCTGAATTGCTGGAACCACTTGACTGGCTATTTCTGAAACACTAAACCCGGCCTGTGAGGCGACTCTATTTCTTTGCGATTTCTTACGAACGGTTGCAAATATCAACACGTGGTTTCGTGCCAACTCAGTCGTCAGCTTGTGTGTAGACGTTCATCGCGCTGTGTTTTCTTGTTTCGGAGATATTCACACCCTAGTCGCCTGTGAGGCGAGGTTAAGTATTAAAGGTAATTTTTTTGCAATTTATTTTTTATTTCTTTTGTACCAATTTAAGTCTATAATTAAGATTTTTACCGTTTTCTTTTCTGAGATGTATGTTCCTAAATCCCAAGTAGAAAAGTGGCTGGAAGAGTTGTCGGTAAATGGCAGCGAAAATGAGGACAATTTGGAATTTGATATTGATTCGGATGACAGCCAAATTGATCTGGATAACATTGCAGAACTTGGAGCTGACATGGAAAACATTATGGTAGGCAATCAGCATTCCACTTTTATGCCTGTCCACCCAGATGTAACTACTGATACACCGCAAAACGAGAATCAGCCTGATGAAATCCTTGTAATCAATCCTTCTGCACCTATTATAAGAGGTAAGAACAATTTTATTTGGTCGTCTTTACCGTCTACAACACAAAGAAGCTCGAACAGAACTCCAGCTAGGAACATTATTCATATTATGCCAGGATCAAAAGAAGGGGGTGAAAATATTATAACACCTCTGAAGTGTTTCGAAAAATGTTTCACCTCCGATATGATTGATGAAATACATACTTCTTCGCACTAATGAAGACATTGTGATCAAGGCGGAGAAGTACAAAAAAACAAACTACTACTACCTCGGCGACCAGAAAGGAGGAACTCCATGCTTTTCTTGGAATTTTCATTTTGAGTGGTGCATTGAAGAATAATCATTTGTCCATAAAAGTTTTTGACTATTCGCTTTGTGGATCGCAAAACATAGCAACAATGAATATGGAACGCTTTGAATTTCTCATAAACTGTCTTCATTTTGACGATCGAAGCACTCGAGAAATCCGAAAAAACCGATAAATTTGTCCCATCCGCAATATTTGGGAAATATTCATTAAACAATGTAGAGATCTTTATAAACCTGGTTCATATGTGACGATAGATGAGCAGCTATTAGCATTTAGAGGAACATGTCCTTTCAGAATGTATATACCGCATAAACAAGCCAAGTATGGTATCAAGAATGTTTTAGTGTGCGATGTCAAAACCAAATATATGTTCGACGCTTCTCTATATTTGGGAAAAAACTACAGTATACCTGCTGGAGTTGCGTTAGGTTCATATTATTGTAAGCTCCTTACAAAAACCATACATGGAACAAATCGGAATTTAACAGCAGATAATGGTTCACATCTATACCATTAGCCAAAGAACTGCTGGCAGAGCCGTATAAATTAACTTTGATTGGTACGATAAGAAGTAACAAAAAAGAAATTCCAGAAGAATTTAAGCATATTTCTTCACGTTCTGTCGGCACATCAATGTTTGCCTTTCATGATAAGCTGACTCTTGTAAGCTACAAACCAAAGTCTCATAAAACTGTTCTCTTAATTTCAACCATGCAAGATGGACCTACAGTAGATCCTATATCGAAAAAACCAGCAATCATAAAGTCATACAATGCAACAAAAGGTGCTGTTTATACATACGATCAGATGTGTGTTCACGCAAGTTGCAGCCGCAAAACTCGTCGTCTTTGCATGTATTGAACAGTTATATTCTATATTTTTCCAACTGTGAAGAACTTAAAATAAAGGATATGACTAGAAGAGCATTTATGAAAGAGCTTAGCAAGGATTTGTGCCACGAATGGTGCACAATAAGGCTGAATGAAAGACATTCCATGCAAAAACGAGTTCGTGACGCAATAAATAACTGTTGCCCCACTTCTGAAGATCAGGAGAATGATACAGAGCCAGAAATAAAAAAAGGTAAGAGAGCAACCTGTAAATTGTGCCCACCCAGCAAGAGACGAATGAGTATTTATTACTGCGCTAAATGCAACAAAACATACTACCAAGAACATAGATCACCAAATTGCTTCGAATGTGATACCCGAAAAAATGTCTGTCTTCATTTTTATGTGGGAAGCAAAATATATATGATTTACAAAAAATTTTTTGTTTCTCTATAAATACGTACAAATAGCTATAAGACTAGATATTTTTAAGTTTTTGAACTAAAATTTAATTTATCTTTATTAATTTTAAAAAATTATCTCTTTAAAAAAAATTTGTTCCTTTTAATACCAATTTTTTTATTTAATATATCAAAAAATAAATGAATTCCTTTTTGGCTTGCTAATAATTAATTGTGTTCTTTACGATGAGCTATTTTTTTAATAAAAAAACTTTTTCAAAAATACTAATTTTGTGTTTTTTAAAAAAGTAGCGTTACAGGCGAGGTTTATTATTAACGTGTAAAACAATAGGTTTAGTTTTCTAGGGTTAATTTAAAAAATTCATTATACAATTTTATTTATTGCAGATATTTCCTATAAATTAACTATTACCTTCAGAATTTGGTAAATCCGTGTGTATGACATTATGTTGGTTTATTGCAGATGATTCCATTGTTGTTATGCTTCGATGAGATAGAATATTGCTCTGCGGATTTGTGAAATAGTTGTTGCAGTCTTCAGACGTGGTGAATGAGTGGTTAAAAAGGTAAACTCGTTGTTACAACAAGTACAACAAGACAAAAACAACAGGGCAAATTGTTTTTGTATTTTGAACCGAGACGTCAAAAAAAGCAACACTGTGCCTTCAAAAGAAAAACACTTATTGAAAAAAAAAAATAACACGTGAAGGAAAAAAATGGCGCTTACTAACAATGTGTAAAGAAACATAAAAAAATGTAAACAAACTTGAAAATTTTTTGACGTTTGGGTTCTAACTGGGGTAAACAGCTGACAAACATATGGGCCAATGAGTCTACCTTGTGTAGGTGTACTATGGTAAAAAATCTATTTTAGTGTCATAAGCAGTGCTGCCACTTTATGGATAATTACCCGAATTTGGTGCAGTTTTTATTCTCGTGGGTAGAGCGTGGGTAATTTCTTTGAGGTGTAGATCAGGTGTGATTTCAAATTCTTCCATTTTAAAACAAATAATATAAGAATTTGATTTTAGAGATAAAAATTATACCATTTAAGATATTATTGATCTAAAAAATTTGCTGTATATTCAACAAAACTCGCTGTTTATTTAACAAAAAGTTTCATTTGTGTTAGTTTTGCTTCTATATGGCATTTCCATGTTAAACGCCGATCTAGATGAATACCGAGATATTTTACATGCGATTGCTGGGGCACTTATTGATTATTGATTTTAATAGGGGCACATGACTCCCGACGCAAGGTGAATGTTATAAGTACGCATTTTTGCTAATTGACCTTTATCCTCCATTGTTTTAACCACTTTTCCAGTTCAAATATATGATCCTGCAAGTAAAGGGATGACAGTTTTCGTGTACGCTTAAAAAGGTGTATCATCAGCAAATGTTGAAGTAAGGGTGTGGTTATTTGTTGGCAAGTCTGAGGTATATATAAGGTATAAAAGTGGGCCCATGATGCTTCCCTGAGGGAGTCCAGCGTCAATTGGCTAAGGAGAACTTATAAAATCACATTCTTTAATAATAAACCTTCGACCGACTAAGTAGCTTTCTAACAGCTTGTGTGTGTTTACTGGTAAGTTTAACTTCAATTTATGTAATAACCCAGTAAAAAACGTGCTCCAAAAGGAGCAGGTTTTATGTATGAATTCATACCTCAAATCGCTTCAAAGCTGCTGATGGGATGCCTGATTTTTGTATGGGGTGTTCCCGGTTTGGAGCACTAATTTCTGCTGACAATAAGCGCTTCTTTTAACATAATAAAACACGCATATAAAGCACTCCTAAAGTGCTTTTTTAAAGGCTAACTAAATTAACATATTCATTCATGTTTTTCTTTTACTGGTTTAAATGCCTTTTATCAAGCATTTTCGTAAACCATAATATATTTTTATTTTGTTATCGCTTTAAAACCTTCTTCGTTGTCAGCACTAAAATAGCAGCTTTTTGTATATTCGTTATCGTTTGCTGCTTTATAAGAGCCCTATTATCGAAACGCTCGATTATGCGCTTTTTCTCTTAAGTGCTTCCAAAATCACAAATTTTTTTTACTGGGAAGCCTTCATGCCAAGCTTGAGAAACATCGATGAAGAGGGCGGAACAATATTTTTGTTCTTCAAAGGCTTTTCTTATGGGGTTTACTATACGATGGGTTTGTTCAATTGTGCTATGTTCTCTTCTAAAGCCGAATTGATGGTTAGGAATACATATATTTACATTTAAAATTGGGGCTAATTTTGACACTAACAGCTTCTCAAACAGCTTTGATATATTAGACAATAAGCTTATAGGTCTATATGACTCAACTTTTGTAGGATCTTTTCCTGGTTTGGTATCATTGTAACTAAGGATACTTTCCATTCTTATAGGTAGTATTCAAAGCGTAAAATAGCATTAAAAATCAAGAGAACAGTTTTCTTTGCTATGCTGGGTAGCTCTAAAAGCATTTTGTTGCTGATCTAATAAAAAACTTTATTATATATAAAAAAAAAGTAAATGTTGGTATTTCAGTAATTTGGTCATAACCCGGGTATTTTTTAACCAATTTGATAGATTTATACACCGACGTCTTAAGGAAGAAATTTACCATTTACTTTGGTAATAAAACTTGGACTCGGAAAGATCTACGGTTCCCGAAAATAGGTATTTTTCTTAAAAAAAATTATATTTTGGTAATAACTTTGTTGTATCTGAACCGATTTTTCCGAGTTTTTCAGCAAATATGTTCTACTGAAAATTTTCGATCTTTTGATATATAATATATATAAGTCATGTAACAGCTCTAAAAATTTAGTTTTTATAAAAATGTTGATTCTTTTTGCCCCATTTTTGGAGTATTTTGCTAATAACTTAACCATTTCTTAACCGATTTGGCAGATTTATATACCCACGTATTTAGGAAGAAATTTACTATTTACTTAGATTATAAAAATTGAACTCGGGAAGATCTATTGTTCCCGAAAATGGGTATGTTTATTTTGGGCATTACTCTTCCATTTTTGGGAGAAAACTTTCAAGGTTTTCGGGAAATATATGCTGCTAACAATTTTGGTATATAAAACGTGCTTATATGTCATACTAGAGCCCTCAAATTTAAAATTTTTAGTATTTTCAATAATGTCTTTGTAGAGAGTTTGTGTATTGGCAAGCAACATGTTTGTACCAAATTTGAAAGCCGTAACTCTTGCCGCTCTCGAGATATGCAGAAGAAAAGAATTTAAAAAACAACAACAACATGGGATTACGGACTATATGTGACATAAATGTATATTAACCTAGCCTTCATCATATCTGGGGTCTTCGGAAAACCCATTTCAACAGACGGACAGACGGACAACCGGATTTGAACTTTCCTTCTCATAAGAAGCCAGAATGTATACACTTTATATGGTCTTAGATCAATATTGTAGAAATTACAAACGGAATGACAAAGTTATACATATATACCCTTTTACCTTCGGTGAAGGGTACAAAAAGCAATGCGTCTGTAAGAGGCGCTTTTTGGTACTTTTTGTGCTTTTCCTGGTACTTTTTGATTTGCTTTTAATATTGGACCTAGAAACATAAAATTAAACATGAAAATTCCTGAGTAAATGAAAATCTGTAAGGGGGATTTTTCGTACTTCTTTCTCTAACTGGTACTTTTTTAATTAAAGTAGTACTCTCTTAATTTAATAATTATTGTTGTTCATTAAATAAAAAAAAGAGAACAGGTGTCTGGTGCTATTTGGAAATTCGGCTCTTAGGGAATAAAATCTTAAAAGCTGTATTTTGGTACTTTTTTGTCCCCCATCTATTGTTTAAATCAACGCACATAGAAATACACATTATCTAAAATTCGTAACTTATCTAAAATATGCAAATGCAAATTTGGTACTTTTTCGGAATTCGAACGTTTGAGGGTTGAAAATCGTACCTAATTTTGTTACTTTTCCCAAGATATTTTTTCTCCATCTATTTATCTTTCATCACACAGCCTAAACTCCTGAAGCTATAAAGTTGACATTTGTACCGGAGGCAGGCCTGTCGCCAAAGCGATCACGCTTACCTCACATCTGCTTATTGTTGTTCAATAGAAAAAAAGGCGGTAAAAACGGAATTTCGCTAACCTCATATCTGCTAAACTAAAAGAGACACAAAAAAATGTAATACCTATTATTTTTCATTAAAAAATAATCGGACAGGTGTCTAGCATTTTTTTGAAGTAAGGAGTCAACGGGTGAAACCTGTATATTTAAACTTTTTTGTTACGCCATCTATATTTTAAACCAATAAACATAGAAATAAAAATTATATTACTCATCTAAAAAATACAAATACACTTTGGTTCTTGGTACTTTGGTACTTTTTCGGAATTCGATCCCTAAAGGGGTGAAAATCGTTTCTAATTTTGTTACTTTTTTAAAAACATTTTTCTTCATCTATCTATATAAAATGAAATTTTAACGTTACTGACTGCTTCATTATCCTACTCCACTTATCCTAAACTCCAGAAGCTAAAAAGTTGATATTTGGACCGGAGGATGGGCTCTCGCTAAATCGATCCCGCTTGCCTCATATGCCGCTAAAAAGGACACCAATAAAATTTAGTACTTATTGTTGTTCAATAAAAAACTTAGCGGACAGGTGCCTGGTACTTTTTTGAAGTTCGGCCTTTTTGGGGAGTAAACGGGTAAAACCAGTATTTTAAAACTTTTTTGCTATGCCATCTATTTTTAAACCAATAAACATTAAAATAAAAAAATATATCACATACGTAACTTATCTAAAAATATAAATACAAAAATGATGCGTTTCGAAATATGAACGTTTATTTGTTATTTTTTTTTTAAACACTTTTCTTCATCTATAAAGTTGTAAACTTACTGACTGATTCATCATCGCATGACTAAACGCCTGAAGCTAAAATGTTTAAATTTGCCCGGGAGGTTGGCCTCTTGTGAAATCGATTCCCTAGGACAGGAGTTTTGTAAATTTTTATGGTAAGTGGGTAAAGAGGTAAGAACGGCTAAATTCCCTAACCTCATGTTCATTAAAAAAATAAGTGTTTAGGTGTCTGGTACTCTTTTGAAATTCGACCCTTTTGGGTAAACGGGTAACACCTGTATTTTAAAACTTTTTTGCCACGACATCTATGTATCAAACCAATAAACATTGAAATAAATAAAAATCACATTCGTATCTTACGAGTGTCTTTAATAAATTTGTCCTCTGTAAGACCAACTGACAAATCTGCATCTATGAAATGTAGAAATTTTATGATTATATTCGTTTAGTTAAAATGTTTTATTAAACTTACATCTTATTGCTTTTGTTGTGCTTAGATTTCGTACACTTTTCTTGTTGTCAGTACCTTTCCAGCATAGCTGTTTACCTAATTCGTCCGTTAATAATTTTCTCCAACAATTTTTTGTAAAATTTGGCGTCTTTGCAACCAATGTCAGTTCGTTTTCCTGAAAAAAGGGATAAAAAAACTCTTGTTTTCATATACATAATTTATGGGATAGAATAGAACTTACAAAGTAGCAAAGTTTTCGCCGTTTTCTTGTAGGCGTGTATCAAAATCAATAAACAATTCCATTTCTTTGAATGACTATGCAGGCATTACGATTGGTTTTATTTTAACTTTTTCTTTTTTCAGCTCATGCAACTCTAAACGCAAAGTTAGCACTTCATTTGTCAGTCTAGTCAACATTGGCTGAATTGCTGGAACCACTTGACTGGCTATTTCTGAAACACTAAGCCCGGCCTGTGAGGCGACTCTATTTATTTGCGATTTCTTACGAACGGTTGCAAATATCAACACGTGGTTTCGTGCCAACTCAGTCGTCAGCTGTATGAGCTTGTGTGTAGACGTTCATCGCGCTGTGTTTTCTTGTTTCGGAGATATTCACACCCTAGTCGCCTGTGAGGCGAGGTTAAGTATTAAAGGTAATTTTTTTGCAATTTATTTTTTATTTCTTTTGTACCAATTTAAGTCTATAATTAAGATTTTTACCGTTTTCTTTTCTGAGATGTATGTTCCTAAATCCCAAGTAGAAAAGTGGCTGGAAGAGTTGTCGGTAAATGGCAGCGAAAATGAGGACAATTTGGAATTTGATATTGATTCGGATGACAGCCAAATTGATCTGGATAACATTGCAGAACTTGGGGCTGACATGGAAAACATTATGGTAGGCAATCAGCATTCCACTTTTATGCCTGTCCACCCAGATGTAACTACTGATACACCGCAAAACGAGAATCAGCCTGATGAAATCCTTGTAATCAATCCTTCTGCACCTATTATAAGAGGTAAGAACAATTTTATTTGGTCGTCTTTACCGTCTACAACACAAAGAAGCTCGAACAGAACTCCAGCTAGGAACATTATTCATATTATGCCAGGATCAAAAGAAGGGGGTGAAAATATTATAACACCTCTGAAGTGTTTCGAAAAATGTTTCACCTCCGATATGATTGATGAAATACATACTTCTTCGCACTAATGAAGACATTGTGATCAAGGCGGAGAAGTACAAAAAAACAAACTACTACTACCTCGGCGACCAGAAAGGAGGAACTCCATGCTTTTCTTGGACTTTTAATTTTGAGTGGTGCATTGAAGAATAATCATTTGTCCATAAAAGTTTTTGACTATTCGCTTTGTGGATCGCAAAACATAGCAACAATGAATATGGAACGCTTTGAATTTCTAATAAACTGTCTTCATTTTGACGATCGAAGCACTCGAGAAATCCGAAAAAACCGATAAATTTGTCCCATCCGCAATATTTGGGAAATATTCATTAAACAATGTAGAGATCTTTATAAACCTGGCTTATATGTGACGATAGATGAGCAGCTTTTAGCAGAATGTATATACCGCATAAACAAGCCAAGTATGGTATCAAGAATGTTTTAGTGTGCGATGTCAGAACCAAATATATGTTCGACGCTTCTCTATATTTGGGAAAAAACTACAGTATACCTGCTGGAGTTGCGTTAGGTTCATATTATTGTAAGCTCCTTACAAAAACCATACATGGAACAAATCGGAATTTAACAGCAGATAATGGTTCACATCTATACCATTAGCCAAAGAACTGCTGGCAGAGCCGTATAAATTAACTTTGATTGGTACGATAAGAAGTAACAAAAAAGAAATTCCAGAAGAATTTAAGCATATTTCTTCACGTTCTGTCGGCACATCAATGTTTGCCTTTCACGATAAGCTGACTCTTGTAAGCTACAAACCAAAGTCTCATAAAACTGTTCTCTTAATTTCAACCATGCAAGATGGACCTACAGTAGATCCTATATCGAAAAAAACCAGCAATCATAAAGTCATACAATGCAACAAAAGGTGCTGTTTATACATACGATCAGATGTGTGTTCACGCTAGTTGCAGCCGCAAAACTCGTCGTTGGCCACTTTGCATGTATTGAACAGTTATATTCTATATGTTTCCAACTGTGAAGAACTTAAAATAAAGGATATGACTAGAAGAGCATTTATGAAAGAGCTTAGCAAGGATTTCTGCCACGAATGGTGCACAATAAGGCTGAATGAAAGACATTCCATGCAAAAACGAGTTCGTGAAGCAATAAATAACTGTTGCCCCACTTCTGAAGATCAGGAGAATGATACAGAGCCAGAAATAAAAAAGGTAAGAGAGCAACCTGTAAATTGTGCCCACCCAGCAAGAGACGAATGAGTATTTATTACTGCGCTAAATGCAACAAAACATACTGCCAAGAACATAGATCACCAAATTGCTTCGAATGTGATACCCGAAAAAATGTGTGTCTTCATTTTTATGTGGGAAGCAAAATATATATGATTTACAAAAAATTTTTTGTTTCTCTATAAATACGTACAAATAGCTATAAGACTAGATATTTTTAAGTTTTTGAACTAAAATTTAATTTATCTTTATTAATTTTAAAAAATTATCTCTTTAAAAAAAATGTGTTCCTTTTAATACCAATTTTTTTATTTAATATATCAAAAAATAAATGAATTCCTTTTTGGCTTGCTAATAATTAATTGTATTCTTTACGATGAGCTATTTTTTTAATAAAAAAACTTTTTCAAAAATACTAATTTTGTGTTTTTTAAAAAAGTAGCGTTACAGGCGAGGTTTATTATTAACGTGTAAAACAATAGGTTTAGTTTTCTAGGGTTAATTTAAAAAATTCATTATACAATTTTATTTATTGCAGATATTTCCTATAAATTAACTATTACCTTCAGAATTTGGTAAATCCGTG
Source organism: Pollenia amentaria (assembly GCA_943735925.1). Classification (NCBI taxonomy): domain Eukaryota; kingdom Metazoa; phylum Arthropoda; class Insecta; order Diptera; family Polleniidae; genus Pollenia; species Pollenia amentaria. The sequence goes on along the minus strand of OX031007.1, from coordinate 89,069,667 downwards.
TGTATGACATTATGTTGGTTTATTGCAGATGATTCCATTGTTGTTATGCTTCGATGAGATAGAATATTGCTCTGCGGATTTGTGAAATAGTTGTTGCAGTCTTCAGACGTGGTGAATGAGTGGTTAAAAAGGTAAACTCGTTGCTACAACAAGTACAACAAGACAAAAACAACAGGGCAAATTGTTTTTGTATTTTGAACCGAGACGTCAAAAAAGCAACATTGTGCCTTCAAAAGAAAAACACTTATTGGAAAAAAAAAAAAACACGTGAAGGAAAAAAATGGCGCTTACTAACAATGTGTAAAGAAACATAAAAAAATGTAAACAAAATTGAAAATTTTTTGACGGTACTTCGTAATAATAGTTTTTACTAATGGCACATTGAGATCCTTGTGAATATTAGAGTTTTTAACATACCAGGGAGCGACTGTGATCATCCAAAAAAATTTTTTTTGGCGCCTTTGAATTTTTTCGATATTTGAGGCCGAGGCAGTGCCCCATAGCTGAATACCGTAGCATCAGATTGGCTTTAATATAGAGTTGTAAAGTAGATGTTTGCAGTCGAGGCTAAGAACAGAATTTCTTCCAATAAGCCAATAAATTTGAATTGCTTTTAGTTTCATTTGTGTTTGTTTTGCTTCTATATGGCATTTCCGTGTTAAACGCCGATCTAGATGAATACCGAGATATTTTACATGCGATTGCTGGGGCACTAATTGATTATTGATTTTAACAGGGGCACATGACTCCCGACGCAAGGTGAAGGGATGACAGTTTTCGTGTACGCTTAAAAAAGCTGTATCACCAGCAAATGTTGAAGTAAGGGTGTGGTTGTTTGTCTGAGGTGTATAAAAGGTATAACAATGGGCCCATGATGTTTCGCTGAGAGACTCCAGCGTCAATTGGCTGAGGAGAACTTATAAAATCTCATTCTTTAATAATAAACCTTCGACCGACTAAGTAGCTTTCTAACAGCTTGTGTGTGTTTACTGGTAAGTTTAACTTCAATTTATGTAATAAGCCTTCATGCCAGACTTTATCAAACGCTTGAGAAACATCGATGAAGAGGGCGGAACAATATATTTTTCTATATGACACAACAATACCTCAGCCATATAATAACAGAACCTCGTACGCTAATGTATTAAAATCTAATCCTATGCCACTGCAAGGCGATTTAGCAAATAATGACGAAATTCCCATTTCTAATTTAACTCGGCTAGAAAAAACTATGGAAACATTAGTGCAAACAGTTAACAATTTTACTAACACAATGGGTAACATGATGCAAGAAATGTTAAGAATGCAATCGATGCTATTGCAAGCTGTACTAAACAAGCCATGACCTGTTTAAAAATGTGCTTTTGAAACGCAAACGGCATCCGCCAACACAAAAATGAACTAGAATACTTCCTTAAAAATAAACAAATTGATGTTATGATGTTTTCTGAAACTCATCTGACCTCGAGAAATACGTTTAGAATCAATGGTTATATATTATATGATACCAAGGACCCTCGAGACAGAGCTTGTGACGGTTCTGCCATTTTGATAAAGAACCGAGTAAAACAGTACTTAATGAGTGATAATCGTGAAGATTATCTCCAAGCAACGAACATTTGCGTTGAGGAATTAAATCGAAACATAGTAATTTCATCATTATACTCCTCACCTAGATTTTCTATATCAGAAAGCCAATATAATAAATATTTAAATTCATTAGGACTGAAACTAGCTGTTCAACATTCTAGTATAACCCTCAAAAAAACCAAAAATAGTAAAATATATTCTGCAGATGTTGAGCGTCTCTTGACTGAAAACAGGAGAGCTCGAAGAGAATGGCAATTGCATAGATCCCCTCAACTTAAGAATTTACTTAAATAGTGCACAAAAAGGCTAAGAAAGTTACTGCAGTGTCAAAAAACTGCTTCTCTGGAAAAAATATCTTAAGGAACTTGATGCAACTTCTCAATCAGACTACTCATTATGGCGTGCAGCTAGAAATCTTAATATACCAGTTATCACTAAACCACCATTAAGAAACTTAAATGGAAGTTGGGCACGAAATAATGTAGAAAAAGGAAATATTTTTGTTAATCATTTAAAAAACGTATTTACCCCGCATACATCTCCCGATATTGCAGTCGAGTTGCCACCTGTTGCTGTTAGAGCTGCTGTTCCACTTAGATTTGAGATAAAATAAATCGAAAAGGCTATTCATGATTTAAGCCCCAAGAAAGCCCCTGGTTTTGATAAGATCAGCAACAAAATGCTTTTAGAGCTACCCAGCATAGCAAGAAAATTATTCTCTTGATTTTTAATGCTATTTCACGACTTGAATACTACCCACAAGAATGGAAAGTATCCTTAGTTACAATGATACCTAAGCCAGGAAAGGATCCTACAAAAGTTGAGTCATATAGACCTATCAGCTTATTGTCTTATATATCAAAGCTATATGAGAACTACTAGTGTCAAAATTAACGCCGATTTTAAATGAAAACAGAAGAGAAGAGAACATATCACAATTGAACAAACCCATCGTATAGTAAACGCCATAAGAAAAGCCTTTGAAGAAAAAAAAATATTGTGCCGCCCTCTTCATCGATGTTTCTCAAGCTATTGATAAAGTCTGGCATAAAGGCTTATTACATAAATTGAAGTTAAACTTACCAGTAAACACACACACGAAGGTTCATTACACTATGCTAGTTGAAAAAACAGACAAGCCGGGCACCTGGCGTTTTAACATAATTCGGGTACGCTGAATGCAGTGGTGCCCGCGGTTTTTTAAATTTGGCTCTGGTTTTCGAGATATACCGTTATTTCGAAAATGGAGGAGGTTGCACAACATATGTTCGCGTAACTCAAAAACGGTTTAGTTTATTAAAAAAACTTAAAAAACCGAAATTCCGCAATAATCATTAAAACCATTCAAAGAGCAGACTTTTCATCGGAAATCAAAATGCTTGAGAGGAGTGCTGAAATCGATAGAAAAAGCTCAATTATCAGTCTAACACCTTTTCTCGATAAGGAAAAGATTATCAGAGTTGGAGGACGACTCCACGCCTCCACATTGCCATACGATGCAAAACATCCTATGTTAGTCCCGTTTAATGACCCTCTCATAAAACTACTTTTTATCATGGTTCATGAAGAAAATAAGCACTGCGGACCACAAACTCTATTGTATTTAATACGGCAACGATTTTGGCCGATTATAGGAAAAATAATGGCACGATCTACAGTTCAAAAATGCATTAGATGCGTCAAGGAACAACCCCAATTATGGCAACACTCATGGGCAACCTACCTTAAACTCGGGTCACTCCAGTACGACCTTTCATTACTACTGGAGTTGACTACTGCGGTCCATTTTGGATACATAACAAGGTCCGAGGTAAAAAACAGACAAAGGCATATATAGCTGTATTCTGCTGTTTTTCAACAAAGGCCCTCCATCTGGAACTGGTTTCCGATTTAACAACTGAGGCATTCATTGGTGCATTAAAACGATTCATTAGTGGCCGCGGTCGCTGTCAAAACATGTATTCAGATAACGCCACCAATTTTGTAGGCGCTAAGAACCAGCTATCAGAGTTAGCTGAGACTATTTATTCTGAAAAAAGTCAGGAAAGGATTATCTCCACTACCAGTAAAATTGGAATACATTTCCACTTTATTCCACCAAGAACACCATATTTCGGAGGACTTTGGGAAGCGGCTGTAAAATCAGCAAAATACCTTCTGTTACGCAGCATTTCAACAGCATCCCTAACACAAGAGGAACTAGAGACAATCGTAATAGAAATCGAGGCAATACTTAATTCTCTCCCGTTGACTCCAACATCTAATGATCCAAACGATCTTAGTGCATTGACCCCTGGTCATTTTCTAATAGGCGAAGCCCTTACTTCACAAATAGACAGTAGAGCCACATCCTCAAGCAAAGCTTCGAGTCTGTCACATTGGAAGCTATTATCTCATCTCAAACAAGAATTTTGGAAGCGATGGTCTTCGGAATACTTGACTGAATTACAGCAACGCCATAAATGGAATAAACAAGGCACCAACCTTAAGGTGGGAGATATGGTAATCATAAAAGAGGACAACGTGCCCGTCATGGAATGGCCAATTGTCAGAGTTGCTCAAGTATTTCCTGGTGATGATGGAATAGTTAGGGTCGTGGAAGTAAAAACATCCAAGGGACTATTTAAACGCCCAATTCACCGATTAGCTCTTCTTCCCATTGACCAAAATTCCGAACCAACCACTACCACAATCACCAATAATGAAATACTAAACGAAGATACGTCCAACTCAGATGGAGAACCCAAAACTAAGAAACAAAGGTTCCAAAAAAATCATCTTAGCCTGGCATTACTAACGATACTAATTATGTTTCAGCTAGCGTTCAGAGCTCCTGTCGAAAATAAGAAGTTCGGTAATCAGTTTGGAATTCATTTTGAACATTTGGGTACAGTAACTCTTTCAAACACTGAGTGGAATTTACTTGTTTACTACGATTTAAAAGCTTACTGGGCCGAAACATCAGTTCTCATTGACGGCACACAATGCTTGCAGTCTTTGTGTCAGCTGATGCGACCAAATTCATCATGTATTGGAATCATTGATCATTTTAAGCATATGGAAAGTGATTTGCAACTGGAAAATCGGATGCTTCGTACTAAAAGGGGAGCTTTAGACGTGGTAGGCAACGTTGCACATGAATTATTTGGCGTATTGGATTCTGAATACGCAAATCAAATGTCAGAAACGATACAAAGGGTTAATGAAAATGAGTCATATTTGCTGAAATTATTAAAAAACCAAACATCAATTGTCGATTCAACAATCAATGTTATAAAACAAAATCAAATTGCAGCAAGTGCAAGGTTTGAATATTTAGAAAGAGAACTAAAACTTTACACTGACAATATAAGTAGTACGCTAACACAACTTCAATTGTCTCAACTGTTTAATTCTGCAGTACTTGAATTGACTCTCATTTCAACAAACTTAGTAAAAATACAATCATCAATCCTTGATACACTGATCGACAGTCAGCACGGAAGAATCAGCCCACTCCTTCTCGCTCCTCAACAATTAAAAAATGAAATCAGACAGATAAAAGGTCACCTGCCTTCGTCACTAAGGCTGCCATTCGCAGAAGATGAGCTACTCCAATTACTTAAGCTGATGAAGGTTAAGGGTGGACTCTCGCGTCAACATGCTATTTTTAAAATAACCTTACCATTGATTGAACATAAAGAGTTTAAACTAGTCCATCTTACCCCTGTTCCTAAAATAGTAAACAAAACCATGGTAGCTATTAAACCATGCACCAACGTTTTAGGTATCAACGCTTACCGAAAGCAATTTATTCTTCTCTCAAACTCACAATTGAAGACTTGCGAAGTAGTAAATCAAAACATCTTTCTGTGTGCCAACATTCAAATCCGTTATAACTACGGATCAGAGATATGCGCATGTGAAATACAGCTATTCAACAATAAAACTTCGCCAATATGCAACACTGAAAAAACTGATCAAGGATGGATATCATTAAACAGCAAGAATCAATGGATTTATGCAAGTCCGTCACCTTCACAGGCCACCGCAGTGTGTAACAGAGAAATTATTCCTATCTTTTTTAAAGGATCAAGACTACTCACTCTGGGTCCAGAATGTATCCTAAAACACAACTTTGCCACTATAAATGGTCGACAAACGATATCAAGCACAGTAAATTCATCATACACAAGCTTTTGCCCAGGTTCAAACGTATCATTTGTAATTCCTCACTCATCTTGCAGACAGCAACCAACCAAGGCCTAATAAGTTTGAGAGTTTATATTCAGAAAATTTAAGACATATTGAAACATGGCAAAAAGCACTAAAAGATCACGACATCATGGAACTCCCTAACAAGTTAAGTACTCATCAAAGGCATTCTTATACCATTAGCTACCTAGCCTTTTCCTTGAGTCTCATCACGCTAATAATAGCACTAATAATATTCAAGAAATCAAAAACAAATGAACTAATTAACGAGGATATTAAGCTTCCAACAACACCTATACCGATGCCTCGACCACAAACAACAACACCTATACCGATGCCTCGACCACAAGCTACAATACCTCTACCGATGTCTCGCCAACAAACTAAAATTACTATAGATATATAACTTACCTAGAATGTATTTTATACCTTTTATTTTACCATTGTACTTATTTTATCCGCCTTGTTTAATGCAACATTTCTTTTCACCCTATTTTACTTGTTGAACGACTGTTTAAGAAGCAGAATTCATACCAATTTATTACCCAATATTTTAATTTCTGTTTAATTTCGTCAACTGCATACACAGCATTTTAAGTTCATTAACCATTGCACATAATATTTGTTTACTAATAAAGTTCAGTTACACTATTTCTAAACTAGGTCATTGATTTTATGTTAAGTTAAGCAATTTTATTTTTTTTTTGTTGTTTTTATTAATCTAAGCATTTTTACCATGAATTACTTGTATATAAAAGAAAGTAAAAAATAAAGTAAGTAAAGTCGTTTTTTGATAATCATAATAACAATTGTGTTTTATTATTGACGGCTGTCTTTAAGTAACAAGTGCTTAAAGATTCTCACAAGAAAAAAATTGGTACAGTTCAAATTCAAGTGTTTGAACTGAGTCCTACTAATCAAAGTTAACTCAATTCAAAACATTTGGTGACCCCGACGTGATTGCAAACGGCACCCGCCAACACAAAAATGAACTAGAATACTTCCTTAAAAATAAACAAATTGATGTTATGATGTTTTCTGAAACTCATCTGACCTCAAGAAATACGTTTAAAATCAATGGTTATATATTATATGATACCAAGGACCCTCGAGACAGAGCTTGTGATGGTTCTGCCATTTTGATAAAGAACCGAGTAAAACACTACTTAATGAGTGATCATCGTGAAGATTATCTCCAAGCAAAGAACATTTGCGTTGAGGAATTAAATCGAAACATAGTAATTTCATCATTATACCCCCCACCTAGATTTTCTATATCAGAAAGCCAATATAATAAATATTTCAAATCATTAGGACTGAAACTTGCTGTTCAACATTCTAGTATAACCCTCAAAAAACCAAAAATAGTAAAATATATTCTGCAGATGTTGAGCGTCTCTTGACTGAAAACAGGAGAGCTCGAAGAGAATGGCAATTGCATAGATCCCCTCAACTTAAGAATTTACTAAAAGAGTGCACAAAAAGGCTAAGAAAGTTACTGCAGTGTCAAAAAACTGCTTCTCTGGAAAAATATCTTAAGGAACTTGATGCAACTTCTCAATCAGACTACTCATTATGGCGTGCAGCTAGAAATCTTAATAGACCAGTTATCACTAAACCACCATTAAGAAACTTAAATGGAAGTTGGGCACGAAATAATGTAGAAAAAGGAAATCTTTTTGTTAATCATTTAAAAAACGTATTTACCCCGCATACATCTCCCGATATTGCAGTCGAGTTGCCAACAGTTGCTGTTAGAGCTGCTGTTCCACTTAGATTTGAGATAAAATAAATCGAAAAGGCTATTCATGATTTAAACCCCAAGAAAGCCCCTGGTTTTGATAAGATCAGCAACAAAATGCATTTAGAGCTACCCAGCATAGCAAGAAAATTATTCTCTTGATTTTTAATGCTATTTTACGACTTGAATACTACCCACAAGAATGGAAAGTATCCTTAGTTACAATGATACCAAAGCCAGGAAAGGATCCTACAAAAGTTGAGTCATATAGACCTATCAGCTTATTGTTTAATATATCAAAGCTATTTGAGAGCTACTAGTGTCAAAATTAACGCCGATTTTTAATGAAAACAGATGTATTCCCAATCATCAATTCGGTTTTAGAAGAGAACATATCACAATTAAACAAACCCATCGTATAGTAAACGCCATAAGAAAAGTCTTTGAAGAAAAAAAATATTGTTCCGCCCCCTTCATCGATGTTTCTTAAGCTATTGATAAAGTCTGGCTAAAGGCTTATTACATAAATTGAAGTTAAACTTCCCACACACACGAAGGTTTATTACACTATGCTAGTTGAAAAAACAGACAAGCCGGGCACCTGGTGTTTTAACATAATTCGGGTACGCTGAATCCAGTGGTGCCCGCGGTTTTTTAAATTTGGCTCTGGTTTTCGAGATATACCGTTATTTCGAAAATGGAGGAGGTTGCACAACATATGTTCGCGTAACTCAAAAACGGTTTAGTTTATTAAAAAAACTTAAAAAACCGAAATTCCGCAAAAAAAAAGGTATGAACTCTAACTACTTTATGAAATTAGACTTATATTTCATATCATAATGTTTTTAATTTACAGGAAATATGGCCGTTGAATGAAATTCTTAAATTTGGCCCCTGCAGCTCCTAGGATACCCCTAGATGGGTCAAATGTATGACCACTTTATTTTTCATCTCAATCATTTATTGCTAACATACCCACCCGCTATCTCCATTGCTTAAGGGGGCTTCCATACAAAATGTTTAATGCAGACTAGAAATATATTGAAGAAAAAGTCCCATAAATGCCCAGGAGTCGCCCCTAGGGGGATAAAATGTATGACTGACCTCCATTAGTTTTTTGTTCTTAACATTTTCTCACCATTCCTTAGGGGGGCTCCCATACAAATATTGCGTTTAATTAAAATTATTTTTTTTTTCCAAAAAAAAAATCATGTTTCTAAAACGACTGCGGATATTAGAAAGAAGTTTTACTTTTATTAAAGGAAATTTTATTGCGGAATCTCGGTTTTTTAAGGTTTTTCAATTAGCTAAAGGGTTTTTGAGTAACGCGAAAATATGTTGTGCAACCTCCTCCATTTTCGAAATAACGGTATATCTCGAAAACCAGAGCCAATCTTAAAAAACCGCAGGCACCACTGGATTCAGCGTACCCGAATTATGTTAAAACCCTAGGTGCCCAGCTTGTCACGAAAAAAAAGTGTCAATTTCTTGCACAGTGTTATTAAAGAATGTGATTTTATAAGTTTCCTCAGCCAATTGACGCTGGATTCCCTCAGTGAAGCATCATGGGCCCACTGTTATACCTTATATATACCTCAGACATGCCAACAAACAACCACACCCTTACTTCAATATTTGCTGATGATACAGCTTTTTTAAGCGTACACGAAAACTGTCATGAAGCATCCCGTTACTTGCAGGATCATATATGTATTTGCACTGGAAAAGTGGTTAAATAATGGAGGATAAAGGTCAATGAGCAAAAATGCGTACATATAACATTCACCTTGCGTCGGGAGTCATGTCCCCCTATTAAAATCAATAATCAATTAGTGCCCCAGCAATCGCATGTAAAATATCTCATTATTCATCTAGATCGGCGTTTAACATGGAAATGCAATTCAAATTTATTGGCTTATTGGAAGAAATTCTGTTCTTAGCCTCGACTGCAAACTTCCACTTTACAACTCTATATTAAAGCCAATCTGGTGCTACAGTATTCAGCTATGGGGCACTGCCTCGGCCTCAAATATCGAAAAAATTCAAAGGCGCCAAAATAAACTTCTTCGAATAATCACAGTCGCTCCCTGGTATGTTAAAAACTCTAATATTCACAAGGCTCTCAATGTGACATTAGTAAAAACTATTATTACGAAGTACGCACCCAAATACACTAGCTCGAAATATTTTAAATGACAGTGGCCACTCTAGATTAAGGAGAAGAGATACTGCAGGACTCATCCGACATAAGACCGCTAAACATCTACATATGTGAACAGAAACCGTGAGGAGAAAAATTTTCGTCTAGCATTGGCAGGACAAAAATAAAGTATAAGTATAAATTTTGATTAATTATTTTTAGTTCATATTTAATATATGAAGATTCAATAAATAAATAATGAAAAAAATGTTAAAGCAAACACAAAATTTATTACTTTTTGTAATATTGGATATATCCTTTCTCTAGGGGATATTTTTTTTAGTAAAAATACATACATACTTTCGTTTTCTAATAAACTTCAGGTTCTAAATGATCTATGAAGCTAATATTTATCGAAATCTAATTGTCTATCAGGCGCTAATCACTATCAATCTTTTGGTTGATATGGAATTTTTTTTTTTTTTTGTTAAATAAACAGTGAGTTTTGTTGAATATACAGCAAATTTTTGAGATCACTAATATCTTAAATGGTATATTTTTTATCTCTAAAATCAAATTCTCATATTATTTGTTTTAAAATGGAAGAATTTCATATCACACCTGATCTACACCTCATAGAAATTACCCACGCTCTACCCACGAGAATAAAAACTGCACCAAATTCGGGTTATTATCCATAAAGTGGCAACACTAAAATAGATTTTTACAAGGTAGACTCGTTGACCCATATGTTTGTCAGCTGTTTACCCCAGTTAGAGCCGTGTTTTTTTTCAATTTGTGTTTTTCTTTTGAAGCCACAGTGTTGCTTTTTTGACGTCTCGGTTCAAAATACAAAAACAATTTGCCCTGTTGTTTTTGTATTGTTGTATTTGTTGTAGCAACGAGTTTACCTTGTGTAGTTGTACCATGGTTTTAACCACTCATTCACCACCTCTGAAGACTGCAATAACTATTTCACAAATCCGCAGAGCAATAGTCTATCTCATCGAAGCATAACAACAATGGAATCATCTGCAATAAACCAACATATTATCATACACACGCAGTTACCAAATTCTGAAGGTAATTGTTAATTTATAGGAAATATCTGCAATTAAATTGTCTGCTGTTAAATTCCGATTTGTTCCATGTATGGTTTTTGTAAGGAGCTTACAATAATATGAACCTTACACAACTCCAGCAGGTATACTGTCGTTTTTTCCCAAATATGGAGATGCGTTGAACATATACTTGGTTCTGCCATCGCACACTAAAACAATCTTGATACCATACTTGGCTGGTTTATTTTTTTTTTTTAAAGCTTTCTTATTTTGTTTATTGGATCTTTTCTTTGAGAAATATAACAATAAGTATTAATATCTTAAACTAAATGTATATTGTGGCCCTGATGCCAGCGCATAAGTGACCAATGAGTGTTAACAGGTTTTGTGTTTTTTTTTTACTGGTGAGCTATAGCCAATGTATCTACTCTATTTAAACGACTATGTCCTCTAAATAGGAGTAGGGTCTGTGCTAAGGGATTTGGGTGTGTTGACAATTTACGCACGTATTTAGAGCAATATTTCTGTATTTCTTCACGGATGTATGGGATGCTAAGATCTTTGTGTATGTTTTCGTTGCGGATAAGCCACGGGCTGCCAGTTATAAGGCGTAATATTTTGGATTGCCTTCTTTGCAATTTTTCAACATTGGATACTGATGCAGTTCCCCATAGTTGTATTCCATAAGTCCAGATTGGCTTGAGGATGGCTTTGTATAATAGGACCTTAAGTTCAAGATTAAGGGTGGAGTGAGAGTTTAGGAGCCAGAGCAACTGAGAAGTTTTAAGTTTTAGTTGTGTACATTTTGAGTCAATATGTTGAGACCAAGTGAGACGTCGCACAGTGGCGCCCGTAGAGCAAGCGAGGTTGCAAAAATCAAAATTTTCATGAATGCCGACGAAGTTTTGAATAAACCCATGTTATAGGAAACTTTTCAACGATTTCAAATATGCCACTCTTAATAATATCACATTTTTAGTTTAGAAGATATAACCGTTCAAAGTTGACCGACTTTCGGTTTTCAAAAAAACACACAATTTTTAGTCAATTTGTTGCGATTTCAGGTGTAATATCACGAAAAATAGGTAACGAATCGCCTTATTTTTTGTTTGTATTGATTGATGTATTTATTAAATGTATAATGATAAAAAAAAATTAACTGTTTGCTTTGTGTTTCTCCTGGTAAATCACTATTTAAAAACTATCCGTTTTTTCACTATTTTTCAACTTTGACGGAAAATAAAAAAAAACTATATTTTTCTATATTTGCCATATTTGCAAAACCTGTTCTTTGATTATTTCTTTACATAATTCAAAAGGTTTTATCTGCCCGTACGTGCCCGTTTGGCTTCTAGAGGTAAAAAAGTTTAAAAAGACATGGTTGCAGAAATTGTATGGCGTCCATCCCTTATATGTTTTGACTGACAGTAGTTTGATCTAATAGTTATTATATTAGCAGGTACGTACCTCACATAAACAATACTTTGGCGTACAAATGGTCAGGAACAATATTGACTTATGGTCCCTACAGGTAGGCACAAATCTTATTTGGACACGTGCATAATATCAAAATTGCATTATTCAGCATAAATCCATATGTATGCAGGGAACAGGTAAATTTTTAGGCATGGTAGCATAAGCCTATATATTGCAAAATAAGCATAATGCCTGGATTAGTCTACGCCTGAAAGTTGGCGCAACAATTACTGAAACCATTTAACAATTTAAGTACTGAAAACATGGCGTTGTACAATTTAAAATTATTTGAACTGTTTAGAAAGTCAACCACACCAAAGTTTTTCACGGAAGTGAAAATTCTTCCTGAGAAGTTGACATTGATCAGCCAATGAGGCTGCGATGGATCATCCGGACAAAGCGTTTATAAGCAAAGGATATCTCCCGATGACGCTACAATATCGGACGGAAATATGTTTATGGCATCTGTTGTTCCTTTGCGGCTAAAATCGGATGATTCCCTACACTGGAAAAATCCACGTCCGTCATCAGTGCATTATTGCCGACCAATAATGTTTCAGTTTGCAAGGGAATCGGCAGAACTCATAAGGACTACGGTGAAGGACATTAAAGAACAAATAAGCAAGATTAAGCCTACAAAGCTGCAAATTGGAGAAGGAAAATATATTGAATGCAATTACGAGTTCCACCTGACCATGGTTGACGGAAAAGTCGTAAACGAACTGACAGGAACAACCTCAACAATGTCATGCCCGATTTGCAAAAAGAGTCAGAAGAACTTTTTTCAATTCAATTCAATTTATTTCATATATAATATGTTACATCTCAATTTTATATAATTAGTTGTAAAGAGTTTAAGATTAGTATCTTTTTCTGCTTAATTATAACATATTTCAATTAGTTATCATATACATATATATAGACAGAATTATATTGGAGGTAAAAATTTAGCAAAAACCTATTTAAACCCCTTTTTTCGTTTTATTTTTATATTTTTTTTATCGATTTTATATTATTATTTGTCAGAAGAACTTTGGTAATTTAAACGATTCTACAAATGAGGAGAATTACGAATATGGAATGTCACCATTGCACGCAAGGATAAGGTGTATGGAATTCTTGCTAAAACTGGCATATACCCTACCACAAGAGGAAGAAAACTTCGATGAAAATACATCAATAAAGGATAAGGAAAAGATCAGAAAGAAGCAAATACAGGATGCTTTTTTTAAACAAGTTGGACTAAAAGTAGACTGTCCCAAGCACGGATACGGTAACTCAAACGATGGAAACACTTCTAGGAGATTTTTTGAAAATGATGAGGCAGTAACTAGAATCATTGGAATTGACAATCAAATCGTGAAAAGATTGGGAACGATCTTGGATGTTTTAAACTGCAAAGAAAATGTCAATTCTACAAAATATGGAGAATATGCGTCGAAAACTGCATCTCTTTTAGCAGAAATGTATCCACAGAAGAAGTTGACCCCGACCGTCCATAAAATATTGGCGCATGGTAAAGATATAATTTAGTACCAGTCTTTGCCAATTGGAGAGCTTTCTGAAGAAGCACAGGAGTCTCTTAACAAATTTTATAAAAAATATAGATTGCAGAACACATTCAAAGCATCAAGGGTGAGGCAAAATGAGGACCTCTTCAACATGTTGGCAGCATCTTCCGATCCACTTATTTCTTCCCTGCGGCATGTGAAGTCACGAATAGAGTTACAAAATAATTATAGTTTAGAAATGGTTAGTCTTTTAGATATACCTTCTCTTACGAATTGTGATGAATATTTTACAGAAAATTGAAAAAATAAATTTAAAAAAAAAATAATTTTTTTTTTAATTTGTTGGGTAATAATTTAAAACATAAAACCCTTAAGAAAAAAAATAAAAACAATCTAAAAATGTAAAAAAAATTTTTTTTAGTTACCATAAAATTGATTTTTCTACTAATTTTAACTTTGATAACCCATAAGTAGGCCCCTACAAAGCGTAGCACCCTTTCCAAACGCTCATTTCATAGTCTGAACAGTTATCTATCATATGCTGTTTAAACTGTTCAATTATCTTATTCGGTTCAAAAGATATGATTTTTGCAACGAAAAAACTCAAATGGCGCCACTGTGCGTCGGTCGAGGTGAATTCCCAGATATTTTATATGCGACTTCTCAGGGACATTGACATTGTTTATTGTTATATTAGGGCAGTTTTCCCTTCTTAAGGTAAATGTAACCTGGGCACATTTCGAAGGATTTACCATTATTTTCCATTTAGTGAGCCATTTTTCAACTTCATAAATGTGAGTTTGCAAGTTGTAAGAAGCAATATTAGGATTTTTATCTATGCAAAGAAATGCGGTGTCGTCTGCGAAGGTTGCAATATGTGTAAGGGCACTTGTGGGCATATCTGCAGTGTATAGTATATACATAAGGGGGCCAAGAATACTGCATTGGGGAACACCAGCCGAAATTTGTCTGGGGCTTGAGATTATGTCTTTGACCTTGACGACGAATGTTCTGTCGGTTAAGTGACTTTTTAGAAGTTTGTGTGTATTTTGGGGTAACAGCGAAACTATTTTATATATTAACCCTTTGTGCCAGACTTTGTCAAAGGCTTGAGAAATATCAATAAATAATGAAGTGCAATATAGCGTCCTCAAATGTTCTTCTGATAAGAGTCACTATTCGATGAATTTGTTCTACCGTACTGTGGTCTTTTCGGAACCCAAATTGGTGAGCGGGGATGATTTGGTGATCGTTAAGGAATGGAGTTAGTGCATTTAGAAATAATTTTTCAAAAAGCTTTGATAAAATAGAGAGAAGACTAATTGGCCTGTATGAGCTTACTTGACTGGGATCTTTTCCTGGCTTTGGAGTCATTATAATCTCGGATATTTTCCAAGAGGAAGGGTAAAAGCCTATACGCAGAATTGCGTTAAATATATAAAGCATAAGTCTTAGGGCATTGCTAGGTAGTTCACATAACATTTTTGCTGTAATTTTGTCTTGACCAGGAGATTTCTTTATGTTTAGATTTCGTACAGCTGTTATTATGTTAGGAAATCGAAGTTTCATGGGGGAAACTACTTTCTCATTTATCTGTGGGACAATTATGTCGGAGTTGGTGTTATTGGGTGTGAACACTTGTTCTAGGTGGTCCGCAAAAGCTTTAGATTTGCCATTTGGACTTCTGGCCCAACTACCGTCAATAAGGCGAACTGGAGACTCGTAACTTGTAGGACAGTTTAGATTTTTAGTGGCTTTCCATAGGCTGTAGTTAGTTCTTTCTGTTGGATCAAGATTTTGTAGATATCTTTGGAGGGATGATACTTTGTTTTCCAGGAGAACTTTGCGGAGTGCTCTTTGACATTGGTTAAGTTGGAGTTTTAAAGCTGGAGATCTATGTTGCTGCCATAATCTTCTAAGGTTTCTTTTTTCTCTGATCAGAGTTTGAACGTTTTGTGGGCATTGTGCTTTTTTCGTAGTCTGATTTATAGTCGGTGTAGAAACATTTGCTGCGATATAAATTGTATCTGTAAACTTGCTTATTGCTTCTTGCACTTCTTCTTCATTTTTCAATGAGATATTAGAGGGTAAGTGTGAACTTATATACTTTTTATATTTAAGCCAATTAGTCATCCTGTTTGGGAAATACCGGTGCTTGGGGATCGGATGTTCCTGAAAGACCGTCAATATTGAAGGCGAATGGTCGGACGAGAGATCTAGAGATGTGACTATAGAAATGTGTTCACGTTTAATGTTCTTTAATACCGCAAAGTCGAGAATATCTGGAATCTTGTTTGGGTCTGATGGCCAATGAGTTGGCTGACCCCCGGAGATAACATCTAGTTTGCATGAGACTATCGATTTTAAAAGCTGTCTCCCTTTAGTGTTATTGAGTCGAGAACCCCAGTGCGTGTGCTTTGCGTTGTAATCCCCAGCTGCAATAAATTTGGTACCTAAGGTTTTGTAGTAATGGGTGTATTGGGATTCCGTTATGCTATGTTTAGGAGGACAATAAACAGAAGAATTTGTTAGATTTTCTGCCATAAGGGTAATGGAAGTTGCTTGGATGTGTTCTGTTTTATATTCGTTCAATGGAAAATGACTCAGATTTTCATTTATAATTATGGCGGAGCCACCACACGCTTTTTCACTGGGGTGTCTAGTATCGTATATTGAGTATCCTTTGATTCTAAAGCAGTTTTTAACAGTAAAATGTGTCTCAGATATTAGCAGTATGTCAATTTCTTGGGAACTCAAGAAGTGTTCTACTTCTTGTTTATGTTGGCTGAGGCCATTGGCGTTCCAAAAACATATTTTTATCTGGTTCATTGTTTGTTTGAGAATGCTTGAATAAGCATGCCCTGGTTTCTGAGCAGTTCTTGCATAATGACTTGCATGTTAGACATAAAGTTGTTAATAGTTTGAATTAAAACTTCAATGGACGCTTCTAATGAACTTTTTTGTATAGGGGTTTCGGAAAATTGGCATTCCCTTGAAGTTTGAACGTACGATATTGGTGTGGGGTTTACTGTTCTACTGTCATTACGGGTTGTTTTAGATTGAGCGGATGAGGGGAGATTAAGAATGTTTTGACGGTAAGAAGATTGTGAAGGGTTTTCGGAATATTGGGATTCCCTTGTTGCTTGAGCGTATGTTATAGGTGTAGGGTTCACAGTTCTACTATCGTTACGAAGTGTTTCAGATTGAACGGATGAGGGGAAATTGTAAATGCTTTGTAGCTTAGAAGACATAACTCCTGGACCATTGTTATTATTAGTGTTCTGTGCATAGGGGGCATTTTGAGTAGGAATGTGCGCGTTTTTGAGTTGTAGGAAGTCATTAGATCTGAATTGACGATAATCTGGTTTATTGGAGTACGTTTTCTTGAGTTGGATGAAAACTGGACAACCTCTGTAGTTGGCGGTATGGTTTCCGCCACAGTTGCCACATCTTTTGAGGGTGGGATCGTTTTTGGAATTTGAACATTCGGAAGTTTTGTGGATGTCCCCACATTTGACACAGATTGATGGTAGTCTACAGTATTTTTTTGTATGGCCAAATTCCTGGCAATTTAAACATTGGGGTGGATCTTTGCGTATTCTAGGTTCCTCCACGGAAATTCTACGGTTAAGGAGATACCGCAATTTATATTTGGGGTGGGGCTCATTTTTTTAAGTTTTTTGGGGTCAAAAGCGATTTCAACCCTAAAAAGTGGTTGCGAGATTTTGTTCCTATTGAATATGTTATGAATTGATTTTACTTCGTAGCCTTCGCTGTTTATTGCTGCTGTTAAATCGTTTGTAGGAACATTGCCCTCAATACCTTTGATAACAACGGTAAGACCCTTTGCACTTTTTAATTGATGGGTGTAGTAACTTTTTTTTTCCGAGTCTAAGTATTTTATAACTTCGCGGTAGCTTACTTCAGTGGGTGTTTGTATTTTAGTTTCAGTGAGGTTGCCTCTTCGAATAGAGACCACGTAAAAGTTGTTTTTACCGACTTTATCGGATAAACTATTGACTAAAATATTTGAATTGGGCTCTCGTACGTATATTGGTGGCGGTTTGTACGCTTTTTTTGGTTCATCGGACATATCTTCAGATTCATTATCTAAAATAGAATACCGGTTTCAATTACCGTATTTGTTGTAGAAGTACTTTTAATTAATTTTGGCGTAGGCTGCTTTTTCGTAGAATTTGGGCTTCGGTTACGCTTAGTTATAGTGAAGTAACGATCAATGCCTGTTAGTGTTACGTTTTCTCTTGTTGAGTCTATTTTTTTCTGTTTAGGTATAGCGCCTTTTGTAGTGACTATTGCCGGTTGCTTCTGTATCTGGTTTTGAGTGATTGAGTTATGCATCGATTGAGTATATGTAGATAATGTGAGCGAATTATTATTAGCATTGCTCACTTGGTCATTATTAAAGAGAGTTTGAGTTTGTGTGGGTGCAGTAGTTATTGACATTGAGAGAAAATTGTTGACGTTGTTGTAGTAGTAGTTGTAGATGCCTGTGTGCTTATAATAGCAGACATGCTTGAACTGGCAGAATTGATTTGTTGATACGTTGTTAGAGGCGAAGGAAGGGGTAAGAAATTATTGTGTGTAGGTGTTGAAGAAAGAGTTGGAGTTTTGCATTGCGTTGACCACGAGAGAGGTGTTGATTGCGCAGGTGCTGTGAGAGTTTTTGAGATAACTGGATAATTTATACTCAAATTTGATGGTGATGCGATTTGCGCGGGAGACAGTTGTTTATCTTCACTTGTAAGTGAGGGTGGAGAATGCCCTACAGGCATTTTTGTTTGTTTACTTTAGCACTCTTCTTTATTTGTTTTTTTTTTTTTTTTTTTAAATAAAATTTTAAATTGGATAATTTGTGTTTTTTTTTTTGATTTTTGTTTGTATAAATGTTCCATTTAAATAACATTAGCTACTTAAATGAAAACAGCGTCTTTTCGCATGTTATAGAAAAAATATTTGGTTTTTTAAATGCACTTTAATTATGTTGTTTGCTATTATTTATCGGAGCAAAAACAAAACACGTCCGCACTGTGTGAAATAATAAATACTTTTTCTGTATTTATTCGGTATATACATTCTGAAAGGACATATTCCTCTAACTGCTAATAGCTGCTCATCTATCGGCACATATGAACCAGGTTTATAAAGATCTCTACATTGTTTAATGAATATTTCCCAAATATTGCGGATCGGACAAATTTATCGGTTTTTTCGGATTTCTCGAGTGCTTCGATCGTCAAAATGAAGACAGTTTATGAGAAATTCAAAGCGTTCCATACTCATTGTTGCTATGTTTTGAGATCCACAAAGCGAAGAGTCAAAAACTTTTATGAACAAATGATTATTCTTCAATGCACCACTCAAAATTAAAACTCCAAGAAAAGCATGGAGTTCCTCCTTTCTGGTCGCCGAGATAGTAGTAGTTTGTTTTTTTGTACTTCTCCGCCTTGATCACAATGTCTTCATTAGTGCGAAAAAGTATTTCATCAATCATATCTGAGGTGAAAAATTTTTCGAAACACTTCAGAGGTGTCTTTTGATCCTGGCATAATATGAATAATATTCCTAGCTGGAGTTCTGATCGAGCTTCTTTGCGTTGTAGACGGTAAAGACGACCAAATAAAATTGTTCTTACCTCTTATAATAGGTGCAGAAGGATTGATTACAAGGATTTCATCAGGCTGATTCTCGTTTTGCGGTGTATCAGTAGTTACATCTGGGTGGAAAGGCATAAAAGTTGAATGCTGATTGCCTACCATAATGTTTTTTATGTCTGCCCCAAGTTCTGCAATGTTATCCAGATCAATTTGGCTGTCATCCGTATCAATATCAAATTCCAAATTGTCCTCATTTTCGCTGCCATTTACAAGCAACTCTTCCAGCCACTTTTCTACTTGGGATTCAGGAACACACATCTCAAAAAAGAAAACAGTCAAAATCTTAATTATAGACTTAAATTAGTACAAAAGAAATAAAAAATAAATTGGAAAAAATTACCTTTAATACTAAACCTCGCCTCACAGGCGACTAGGGTGTGAATATCTGCGAAACAAGAAAATCTAAATATGGAAGAAGTTAATGTAAGAAAAAATTCATTTAATTTAATTTCATGTAAGTGGTCTTGTGCTAATCATAGCACACATAGCGCACTTTTTTCTGAGCACTGCATACACTTATTTGTTTCATTTCTCTACACTTCCCTGTAGTTTTTTCGTGTCAATTTATCCCAAAAGTGGCAGTACTATACACTGTAGACTGGTTATAAAACTATCCACATTGATCCTATACTCTGAAGACAGTTTATAAAACTATCCACTTTAATCCTGTACTCGGAAGATTGGATCTAAAATTGTGGAAAATTTTACTGTCACTTTGTGCTGGCACTTAGCTGTCTTTTTGAGTCGCAGATGGTGGATAGTAAAAAATGTATGTCATTGAGCATTTCGTTCATTTTATGTGAGAGAGAGAAACAGAACGTTTGACAACACAATCAGAAAAGCAACAACAACAGTACCATAGTTGGTAGAATTATGTTTCTCTTTTTAATTAATAAATGAATTTGTTATGTTTTTTTAACGAAATAATTTTTTTTTAAGTTAAATAAATTATAAAATGACTTTTATTTCATAAAAAATAGGGAATGATTTGGGTTTTTTTTAAGGGAGTGGTTTGGCAGGTATAAGGAGACAGTTAAGGGTAAGCCAAGAAGAACCGGCTTATGAACTGTCTTTTTGTGGCCTCTTGGTGACAATTTACCCCCTCGTAGGACATCCCCATGTTAAAGTGGCCAGTCATATGGCTAGCATTCGGATTGGTTGTGTCATAAAGGGGCTAGTATTATAACCAGCTCGGAGACAGCCACATAAACTACAGGGTTAGGACATGTTTCCACTTATGCATTAACGAAATGCAGGATGGATAAAATTGTATTGCAGTTGTATTAGTGGAAACTTGGAAAAAAAATATTCAGGCTTCCACTAAACATGTACGGTCGACGCTGTTTCATTAACGACTAAATGAAAGACCATAAGAATTATGTGACTCAATGATTGCAAATCAATTCTAGTGAAAATAAAGAGTGCTTTTAGGCACAGCTAAAAATTGTCCTTTCGTGCTCAAATTTTTTGTGTGGTTTTTTGAGACCAAATGAAATGTTTTTAGTTCTTGCCGTGATACAAATTCAATACAAATAAGGACCGGTCTAATATACATATATATTAGGGCGGGCCAATTTGTATGGAGCCGAAAAATTCGATTAGAGTCGCCCCCTAGGATGATTCTATGGACAATTCTAAGTATGACATATGAACACGTTTTATATACCAAAATATCAGAAATTTTTAGCAGCATATATTTCCCGAAAACCCTGAAACTTTTCTCCCAAAAATGGAAAATTTTTTAAAACATACCCATTTTCGGGAACAATAGATTTTCTTTATAATCTAAGTAAATGGTAAATTTCTTCCTAAAGACGTAGGTATATAAATCTGCCACATCGGTTAAGAAATATTTAAGTTATTAGCAAAATACTCCAAAAATGGGCTGAAAAGCATCAACATTTTTATAAAAACTAAATTTTTAGAGCTGTTACATGACGTATGGATACGTCTTATATAAAATTTTTAGTAGAACATATTTGCTGAAAAACTCGGAAAAATCGGTTCAGATACAAAAAAGTTATTACCAAAATATAATTTTTTTTTAAGAAATATAACTATTTTCGGGAACCGTAGATCTTTCCGAGTCCAAGTTTTATTACCAAAGTAAATGGAAAATTTCTTCCTAAAGACGTCGGTGTATAAATCTATCAAATCGATTGAAAAATGCCCGAGTTATGACCAAATTACTGAAATACCAATATTTACATTTTTTTTATTTTTATATAATTAAGTTGTTTTATTTTTTGAAAAGTGGGAGACTCGAAAATCGAAATAGACCTATGGTTCCTTCACCAAAGTTTCGTAGAATTGTCCATAGAATCATCCTAGACAAAAAATTTGGCCCGCCCTAATATATATTTAAATTTGTAGCTTTCTACGCTTTTCTCCCGCATATTCCATCGATGTTATAATTCATCCATAGCTCCAGAGATAAAACACATTCAATATTTTTTTTATAACGTTATTTTTCAAATTTTATAGTATGCTGTTAAAAATTAAAAAAGTTTTGCAATAATACTTACATATTTTTTTTGTATTGGCTTCCACTATTTCATCTTCCATCTTTTTATAATAATGGTCGGTTTTAAGTTTCTTGTGATTTCAAATCTCTCACAAAAAGTGATTTTCAGAATGTGCATGTATGTCAATTTTTTAATTTAATTTTTGTAGTATTTCGCTTTTTATATTTTATTCTTTAATTTATATACTTTAATAATAAATCTTATTAAATAAGATAAATTATCTTATCAACTATTTCAGTATTTTTATTGTAGTTTTTTTTACTTTTTATATATTGCATTTCACTTTTATTTTGTTCATTAATTTAAACAATTTTTTTACCTGCATATCTACTTTAAACCAAATTTTATAAACAAATGACATAAGGGCTACCAGAGCTGTAATTTAACAACAAGCATTTCAAGTATTGCCAAACGTCGTTAAAAAATTATTGTGTAAAATGAAATGATCCATGGCTGTATTACATAAGAGTAGTTCAAAAAGTACTTCTTTTGACCACGTACTCCATTAATTTTTTGTAGGGATATAGGTCATCCTCTATAGTTGGCAGTGTGATTACCACCACAGTTGCTACATTTTTTACATTGGGGTCGTTTTTAGACTTATCGCAAAGAGCTGTACCATGCAATTCTCTACATACAACGCAAACAGGGGTTAAATGGCAGTATGCCCAAGTGTGACCAAATTCTTGGCAGTTTAAATATTCCACGGGACCATTTCTTTTGTGCAGCTCCTCTATCATAATTTTCTTATACAGGATATATTTCAGACGGTAAATGGGATGCGTTTCGTTTTTTTAAGCTTAACGTGGCCGGATTAAAACTACACTCGAAATGGTGGCTGGGAATTTTTTTTTTTTTTAATATTCATAACATTTTTAATTTTGAAGCCCTTCTCTTCTAAAAACGTTTTTATCTCACCTGGGTCCACGCTTAAGTCAATGCCCTTAATCACTACCTGAAGCCCTTTCCAGCTCTTCTGTTCATATGTATAAAAGTTTTTATTAAGTGCTTCAAATTTATTAATTACTTTACGAAAATAATTTTCATGATTAACTTGTATTTTTGTATACTTCCACGCTTTATTGCAGCTACATAAAAAGAATTTTCACCTATTACCGAGATTAAACTCTTTATTAATTCACTTGAGTTTTGCTCTCTTAGATATATCGGGGGTGCCCTAGAAGATTTAATAACATTTTGCGCAGAGGATTCCTTATCCAGAATTGAAAAACGATTTTGGGAACTTATTCTATCAGGTGTACCATCTTTTAAGACTTTTGGGACCGAAGCAACTGCTAAAGAGGTAGGGCTGTGACCCCGTTTAAGCACTGTTATGCACCTTTTAATACCTACTTGTACTTGTGACCACATTTTACTTGTGATACTGAGTTTTTCATTATGCGTGATTTGGGGTTTATATTTTCACCACTTATTAAAATTGTTTTTGCCGCTGAGGCAATGCTTGCGTACGAGTACTAGGTTTACCTGTTAGGTATTTACTATCGTCGATTCGTTTTTTTATTTCTGCATTTGTTTCGTTAACACTAACTTCCATTATTGCATTCTGTTTTATTGTTTTTGCATTATTTGCACTCATAAGTCTCAATTTACACGTTTCATTGCTCAACTTCTTTTCAATTCCCTTTTGAAGATGCCATTATGTTCACACGCAGCAACCGGTTTCAACTTTTTTTGATTCAAACAACAATACTTTTATGCAAAGCGAACCAAAGCGAAAAAGAAAAGAAAAAAATTTACATGCAGCCATTGTTGTGCATATACCTACGAATGAGAATACAAAGCGTACTGCCCTAGTACAGACATCTCCGTACCAATCCCTTTTCTTCTTGCTTCCCTCTCCTTAAAACACAAGAGTTGATCATCACAAGATGAAACGTGTGAATGTAGACCAGAGGTAATCACAAAGAGGCAGTTGAAAATGTGTTTGTAGTGGTGAGTACATTTTCGGTGCACTGAAAGAAATTTCTAGATAAACATGTCGAAAACAATTTTTTTGTGTATTAAACATATTTTTTGTTATATAACTGCATGTATACACTTATTTTATTTTTTTTTTGTAATTTGTATGCAGCTTTATTCAAAATATTAGATGAAAATTCAAACTTTTTCCCCACTCTATTTTCCACATTTTAATAAACACATGCAATAGTAGAAAAATATTCAAAGTGCACTGAAAATATCGCAAATTCTGCAAAAGAGAGATAAAAAAAAGTACTCAGTTGAGATATTTACTATCAGCCGTATTCATAACGAAAATTTGGCATGAAGTTAGCACAAAGTTTATTCATAATACACTTACCAAACTCTGGCTAACGATTTGCTTAACTCTTGTCAACAAGCTGCCAAACGTTTGCCAATTTGTGATAAACAGCCGTTTTATGTTGAATAATTTTGTTTGTTTTTTTTTAATACACTGTTTTTTTTTTAGTTTAGAGTCCTTTTTTAAATATATTTTAATTTAAAAACATTTCAAATTTTTTATATGAAGAGGGAAAATAAAAAAAAATGAAATGAAATGACAAAACCAGCGATGATTAATGCAAAACGTGTTGCATTTTCGAGTATTATAATGTGGCATCATTAATATTCAGAGTTGATTTATTAAAAGTTAGCAGACGGATAAAATTTGTTATTAATAAACTCTATGCTAACAAGCTGCTAAGCTTAATCGGCATTCTAGTTAGCAACTCGTTGTAGGTAGTGTACAAACTGTGGCTAACTTTTTGTTATGAATACGGCTGTATGTGTTTTGTTTTTGTTTTTAAATAACAAAAGCGACGGCGACCTGCTTGTTTGAAAGCTAGCATACAACTGAATAAAATTATAGTTTTTTACAATCTTTGAAGTGAGTTTCGGTAACATTCCGGTTGTGTGTGTGAAAATCCCGAAAAGTGCTCGGCCCCTGGGGGCATAGCGTGATGATCGTTGTTTTATATTATTTGATTTTAGTGAAAAACCTTTTTCATTAAGTTCTAATTTTATTCTTGGAAAGTTAAGAATTGAAAATAGTTAAAAAATTTTTAGTAATTACATATTTATAACAATAGATTTTTATTTATATATTTTCAGCCAAAAGTATGTATTATGCAAAGTGGAATTCAAAGAGATATGTCCTGTTCAAATTGTGGAACTCTTACAACGACAATTTGGAGAAGTATACGTGGTGAAATTGAGTGCAATGCATGCGGCTTGTACTTCAAAACATGCCAAAAATAGACCACATTTAATTTATTTATTTATTTATTTATTTATTTATTTATTTAATCAATACAGTACAACAAGAACTAGTCTTATCTAATAGTACTGGGGAGATAATGGCACAATATGATTTTTGTTGGTAAAAAAAATTAAATCACTTAATACTAATTTTAAGAAATAAAAGAAATTTAAATTAGATACAATTGAAAAATATTAAATGATATTAAAAAATTATGATTTTTAAATTAAATAAGAAGAAAGCATATAATATTACTCACATCAAATAAATAAAAGTTAAAACATTATGTATGTAAAAGCTATATAAATTTTGTTATCCTAAACGATTAAATATTGCAATTTTGAAATGCTTTGCATTGCTAATGATTTGAATATTAGGGGGAAGTTGGCGCCAAAGATTGATAGCAGTGTAGAAAAATGTCTTTTCGATATATCTTTTCTAATGCGAAAGGTATTTACTTTGTTTCCTCGGTCAGACCTTGAGAAGATTATTCTATTGTATAGGTATTCAGGCTGTTTGGTGTAAATCACCTTAGGAAAAAATAATAATTTTCGAAGCTTTAACAGGCTATCAAATTGTATATTACATATCCGCCTACTGCGGCCAAAAACATATCTGGCAATATTAGTGTACGTTACATTAAGCCTTTTCATACTTTATGTATCACAGTTAGCGAATAGTTCACAATATAGATGAGCGATCCCGTGATTTTTAAAGATCATCGTGATTAGTGAATGTGATTTAAAAATCACTGCTCCTTTAAACTGTGATTGTGATCACGGTTTATCAGTTTAAAGCAATTGCGGCCAAGCTATATGTACAATGCGCGAGCTTTTGTAAGCACTTTACAAAGAAACAACAACAAATTGTAAGAGCTTTCAAATCTGTTTACTTTCATATACATACATACTTGAACAAATAAATTTTGGCATAAAAAAATTCTAATAAGATAGAAGAGAGAATGAAAGGAACAGCAATATCATTCGACATTTCATTCAAAAAACGCTATTACAAACAGTGTAATATCGTAAATTTGTATATGTAACAAAATACAAAAAGAACGACTTAAAAAGTACCTGTTACTTGACAAATTTGGTCACAACTGTGATTCGTGATTTTTCAGTAACAGTGATTAAATCACAGGTACAGAAATATCGCTCATCTCTAGTTCACAACCGTACAAGAGCGTTGGCAATAAATATGTTTTAGCTAGTAACATTCGAATATCAAAAGTTGTATAATGTTGCGACATCCAAAGGTTTCTTAACATCGCATATGTTTTACCACATATAACATTTATGTGATTAGACCAGTCTAGTTTCCTGTTGAATATTACACCTAAGTTTTTGGCAGTTTCATCTATTGTGATTATAGATTCTCCGACCAGAATTGGTGGTAAAATAGTTGGCAACGATTCTGTTTTTCCAATTATCATTGCTTTTGATTTATTTGCATTTATGGAGAGTCCATTGGCTGAAGCCCATTCTTTAACACTATTAAGGTCATTATTGATCCGGTTAATGCAATTATTAATATCAGACGGTTCACAACTAATAAAAAGTTTTACATCATCTGCATACATATGTATTCCACAAAAACTGAGTCGAGAAGGTAAGTCATTAGAATATAATACATATAATAGTGGACCAAGTATGGAACCCTGTGGTACACCTCTCGGAGTTGAGCAACTATAAGACTCATCAGTCCCATGATACGCAGATTGGCTTCTGTCACACAAATAAGAATAAATCATCTTTATGGCGGTTGCCGAAAAATAGAACATGTGCCTAAGTTTTTGACAAAGAATTAAATGGTCTACTGTGTCAAATGCTTTAGAATGATCAAGCAGAATTAAAAACGATACCATACTGTTATCCACGTTTGCTCTAAGCTCCTCTGAGACTTCGATTAAGGCAGAAATGCAACTGTGTTTAGGTCTGAAACCAGATTGCTTGTCGGTAAGCAGAGAATTTTCATGTAAAAAGTGGTTCATTTGAGTATGGAATTAACGTTCAAAGACTTTAGATAAAAAGGGTAATATAGCTATCGGTCGATATGTGCTATCAGCTTTTGGTATAGGAATAATATTTGCGTGCTTCCACGCTGATGGAAAAGTAGACGTTGTAACAATGAAGTTGAAAAAATGTGTTATATGTAAAAGAGTATAAGTAATTATTAACTTTATGAACTTCGGGTGGATTCCATCGTATCCCACAAAATGGGATTTAATACTCAAAATAGAACCTAGAACTTCTTCTGGTGTGAAATGTATGAAATTAAAGCACAGTGCACCATTGGGATTATGATTACTGCCATCCATGGTATTAGAAGAATTGTCATAAAAGTTAGGATCTACTTCTGGCATTGGAATATTGGTAAATTCATAATTCAGTTTGTTAATATCAATCGTATTATCATCTTTAGCATTACCATTAACAATTCCCATATTTCGAATTTCCCTCCACTTCTTCTTCGAGCAAACAGCCGATTCGAATTTTTCCTTATAAAATATTGATTTTGAAGATCTATTTTTTGAATTTTCTTTTCTCCTAGCGTCCTTAAAAGCATTATGGAGGTCAAAAGTTCTAAATCGCTTCCATCTCTCATAGGCTATGTTTCTTTCTGTGTCATGTTTCGAGAACAGGGACGCGGAGAGCTGATCAAAGAGCAGCAGTTTTGAAAGATTATTAATAAAATAAAGGTCGAGTAGAGTACTAAAGAACAATTAACCACCTTCAAGCCAATGGCATTCATATCCATCATCAAAGTTCGGTCAGCTGATATATTTTCATTGAAGTCTCCAGTAATAATAACGTCAGTATAACCAAGAGTAAGCGATGT
This sequence comes from Pollenia amentaria, assembly GCA_943735925.1. NCBI lineage: Eukaryota > Metazoa > Arthropoda > Insecta > Diptera > Polleniidae > Pollenia > Pollenia amentaria. Next base: position 89,041,675 of record OX031007.1, on the reverse strand, counting down.
CAGCTTGCTCAGTAGTGGGTTAAAATCGGTAGCTTTATTAGGTTTATAAATGGAACCAATTAAAAGATTCTGGTTATTGTTATTAAATATTTCGAGAAACAGATACTCGATTTTCTCATCTGAAAGACACTTACATTTAAGTTTACAGTTTATTAATGTTTTTGCATATATAGCCGCACCTCCGCCATTTGAGCACCTATCGGCTCGGAAAAGACGATAACCATTTAACCCATAAATACTATCTTGAATTTCAGAATAAAACCAAGATTCTGAAATACACAAAATGTCAATACCAGATTCTTCAAAAATATATCGAAATTCATCCATTTTGTTGTTCAAGCTTTGAGCATTAATATGGCAAATATTGAGACCAGAAGTTCTTCTGGAAAGAATTCTGGTCATAGTGTATAAATTTTCTTTGGAGCCACTTATCCTATCATCAGATTGTACAAGTATTATAACAAACAAAGTTCCTACAAGCAATGCAAGCATTTTTATTAATATTGGTATTTTTAACAAGTATATATAAACTGAAAAAGAAAATTTTATATCTAAAAATAGAAAAAACGAACCGAGCTATCAAAACCAATTAGATTTAAACGTAATGAATCTTTACGATGCTTAATAAAACTAGTTATTGACTTCAAGACAAAGTTTCTTTCATACGGACATTGAAATTTGACAATAATCGCAGCATCTGAGGGTTTTTGTATTGTTATTTCTTTTATTTGTGTGATTGTTTTTATTTATTTTAACACGAAAAATGTTTTTTTATATTCGGAGGTGAAATTTTTACGGTTTCACAAATTTTAAGATAAAAATTATAAAGGTTTTCATTTGGTTCAGTAGGCAAATTAGTTATTCTTATATCATATGCTACTATTGAGTTTTCGTGTTTTCTAGCACAATTTTTTAAATAAATGATTTCGTTCTTTAAGTTTTCTGTTTCATGTTTTAGTGCTATCATTTCATTCGTTTTTTATTTCTTGAACAGATGTTTCTAAGTTTGTTACTCTTTCTGTTACTTTGTTTATGTCACTCACCAACACATTTTTTGTCTATTTCGTTTAAGAGACTATCTTTACACTCTCTTAACATTTTTTTGCATAATTGCCTGTAATTGATCTGTTAATTATTCGGTTAACTTATCAAAACGCTTATCCATGGTTTGCATAAACTTAAGGGGAGATGCAGTAATTGGAGCAAAAGATACGCGAGGAGTTTTTGATGAATTTTCGATAAGAGAACTGTTGTGTGTAATATCTCTTAATCTTTTATGCGTGGGAGTAAAAGAGTTTTCTGCATTTGGTGTTAAATTTACAGCTTCCATTGTGTTGTATTTGTAATTTCTTGTTTATTTTTCCTTGTTGACTTTTTCTTATTATTATTTCTTAGACGTGCTGAGTACATAATTTTACAAAAATGTACGAGATTAAAAAAAGTGTTTTGTTGTGTGTGTTGTTTTTACAATGTTTTGATTTTATTATTAAAATCTTTATTTGTACTCTGAAAAATTAGAAAAGAAAACTGAGTTTTGAATATTTAAAAGTATTTGCATAATATTGTGAAAACAAAGCAAAATATTAATTACTGATAGTTTAATATTGTATCTTTTTTGTATGTATTTTAAAAGAATAATAAAAAGGCGCTTAATTTACCATAACAATTTGCTACTTAAACTAGGTTGACAGTGTAAAAATATTTATCGAATTAAGGTGGTGGTTATTTATAAAGAATTCAATATTTACTGGGGCTTTAATTACATTGTATTGGTACATGATACACCTATGCTTAAAAAACATTTTTCGTGGCTTTTAGCATAGCTACTTATGTAGATCGAATTTCAATGATGTCCATAGAGGAAATTATTTACTATTTGCAGTCATAAACGCTCAGTATTATCATATTTTTTTTCAAAAATCTTATAATTTCTAAAAAAAAAAACAACAACACAAAACAAACGTTAAAAATGCCTGTGCTTATATGGCTTTTCAAAAGCAACACATTTAACAATTCAATAATATTTGCATATTTATTTCTAACTAAATTTTATAAACAAATGACATAAGGCCTTCCAGAGCTGTAATTTAACACCAAGCATTTTAAGTGTTGCCAAACGTCGTTAAAAAATTTTTGTGAAAAATAAAATGGTCCATGGCTGCATTACATAAGAGTAGTTCAAGAAGTACTTCTTTGGACCATGTACTCCATTCATTTTTTGTAGGGATATAGGGCATCCTCTATAGTTGGCAGTGTGGTTACCACCACAGTTGCTACATTTTTACATTGGGTTCGTTTTTAGACTTATCGCAAAGAGCTGTACCAGGCAATTCTCTACATACAACGCAAACAGGGGTTAAATGGCAGTATGCCCTAGTGTGACCAAATTCTTGGCAGTTTAAATATTTCACGGGACCATTTCTTTTGTGCAGCTCCTCTATTGTAATTTTATTATACAGGATATATTTCAGACGGTAAAAGACGGTAAAGTTTTGTGACGAGGTAAACGATTCTATATTTTCAAATAAATGAGACATTAAGATATTTATATTCACAAATATTAAAGTCGATCGTCTTCGTTGAAGATAGACATGTTTCCTTATTTCGGCATACGGCTTATTTTAATAATTAAAAAAAAAAATAAAAAACAGGATCATGGACGCATAAATTGAATAATTTTTTAAAAATATGAAAAAGAAAGTACAACAAAAAGCAAAAATATATATGTATGTGCATTAGAGTGGGTCAATTTGTATGTATTAAAAAAAAATTCACCAAGTGATTATCAAAATCGTAATCTACGACGAATTCTAAGAAGGTTTGTCGAAGAAACCATGGGTCTTAAACCAAAATCGATCTTCCTATTTTTAAAGAGAAACTTTTCTTCTCGTATTTTAAATTTATTTTAATATGGGGGATTATTTGTGAAGCGAACAACCCAATAAAAATATTGTTGGAATACCTTTATATATGGCATAACTATAGTTCTAGAAGATTTGAAATAGTACGCGAAATAAAGTGGTAAAGTGGGATTAAGTGGGATTTTTACAAATATGACCTCTGTAGCGCGTAGGCGGCTCCTAGATGGGTCAAATGTATGGCCAACCCCTCTTAACTTTTCATATCCATCTTTTACTTCTAACAAACATATCCCCTATCTCCAGTCCTATCAATACAGACCAGAATATGTATATTGAAGAAAAAGTCCCATAACCGCACAGCAGTCGCCCTTAGGGGAATAAAATGTATGCCCAATCTCCATTAGTTTTTAGTTCTTTACTTTTACTCAAAACATACTTGCCCTTTATTTCCACTTCTTACGGGGGTTAAAATACATATATCGCGTTTTAAGAAATTCTTAAATTGAATTAAAATTTTTCGACTTTTGTGAATCATATCAAAAGTTATAAACAGGTTTTAATTATTTATGGCTTGAAAATATGTGAAGATTAGCTGCATTTTCCAATTTCTTATGAAACAAAATTTCGAAATTTGGCTAAAAAATTTATTTTTTCCTAAATAAAAAATATATATATATAAATGAATAATATAAAATAAAATTGTAATACAAAACCTTTCTTCATAAGCAAATACATTTTTTTACATATACATAGTTAGAAAATTTTCAAGTTATACTAGTCATGTGCGATTTTCCGCGGTTCAACAATGCAATAACGTAAAGAAATTTGTATAATTTTTAAACTAATAGATATTCCATAATAAAATGTTGCTTTAAATTGGTCATTTCCTGCTTTGCATATTTTTTTTTTCTTCCAGTATTTGTTTATTGAATCTTCATATATTAAATATGAACTAACAATAATTAATCAAATCTTATCCTAATATTTACTTTATGTCCTGCCAGTGCTAGACAAAAAAGATTTAGTCATCACGGTTTCTGTTCACATGTGTAGGTGTTTATCGCTCATCTGATTGGGTGAGTGCTGCAGTGTCTCTTCTTCTTAAGCGAGTGTGGCCGCCATAATTTAAAATATTTCTAGCTAATGGATTTGTGTGAAGTTCCAGCCTTTTCAAATATTTTACTGCATATTTCTTTATCATAGTTTTTACTAATGGCACATTGAGATCCTTGTGGATATTTGAGTTTTTGACGTACCAGGGGGCGGCTGTGATTATTCGAAGAAGTTTATTTTGGCGCCTTTGAATTTTTTCGATATTAGAAGCCGAGGCAGTGCCCCATAACTGAATACCGTAGCACCAAATTGGCTTTAATATAGAGTTGTAAAGAAGAAGTTTGCAATCGAGACTAAGAACAGAATTTCTTCCAATAAGCCAATAAATTTGGATTGCTTTTAGTTTCATTTGAGTTAATTTAGCTTCTATATGCCATTTCCACGTTAAACGCCGATCTAGATGTATACCGAGGTATTTTACATGCGAGTGTTGGGGTATTATTTGATTATTGATTTTAATAGGGGGGCATGTTTCCCGACGCAATGTGAATGTTATATGTGAGCATTTTTGCTCATTGATCTTGATCCTCCATTTTTTTTAACCACCTTTCCAGTTCAAATATATGATTCTGTAAGTAACGAGATGCTTCTTGACAGTTTGCGTGTACGCTTAGAAAAGCTATATCGTCCGCAAATGTTGAGGTATGGGTGTAGCTGTTTGTAGGCAAGTCCGAAGTATAAATTAAGTATAATAGAGGGCAGAGGATGCTGCCTTGTGGGACTCCAGCGTTAATTGGCTGAGGAGAACTTAAAAAATCGCATTCTTTAATAATAAATTGACGACCGACTAAGTAGCTTTCTTACAGCTTGTGTATGTTTGCTGGTTAGTTTTGCTGCAATTTCAGTAGTAAACCTTCATGCCAGACTTTATCAAAAGCTTGAGACACATCGATGAAAGGTGCTGAGCAATATTTTTTTTCTTCAAAGACTTTTCTTATGACATTTACTATTCGATGAGTTTGTTCAATTGTGCTGTGTTTTATTCTAAAACCGAATTGATGATTGGGAATACATCTGTTTTCATTTAAAATCGGCGTTAATTTTGACACTAGTAGTTCTCAAATATCTTTGATATATTAGACAATAAGCGTATAGGTCTATATGACTCAACTTTTGTGGGATCCTTTCCTGGTTTAGGTATCATGGTAACTAAGGATACTTTTCACTCTTGTGGGTAGTATTCAAGGCGTAAAATAGCATTAAAAATTAGTAGAATAATTTTCTTTGCTATGCTGGGTAGCTCCAAAAGCATTTTGTTACTGATCTTATCAAAACCAGGTGCTTTCTTGGGGCTTAAATCATGAATAGCCTTCTCGATTTCTCTTATCTCAAGTCTTAGTGGAACAGCTGATCCAGCAGCAACAGGTGGCAACTCGACCAAAGTATCGAAAGATATATGAGCGGTAAATACGGGTTTCAAATGATTAACAAAAATATTTCCTTTTTCTATGTAATTTCGTGCCCAACTTCCATTTAAGTTTCTTACATAAGAGTAGTTCAAGAAGTACTTCTTTGGACCATGTACTCCATTCATTTTTTGTAGGGATATAGGGCATCCTCTATAGTTGGCAGTGTGGTTACCACCACAGTTGCTACATTTTTACATTGGGTTCGTTTTTAGACTTATCGCAAAGAGCTGTACCAGGCAATTCTCTACATACAAGCAAACAGGCAGTATGCCCTAGTGTGACCAAATTCTTGGCAGTTTAAATATTTCACGGGACCATTTCTTTTGTGCAGCTCCTCTATTGTAATTTTATTATACAGGATATATTTCAGACGGTAAAAGACGGTAAAGTTTTGTGACGAGGTAAACGATTCTATATTTTCAAATAAATGAGACATTAAGATATTTATATTCACAAATATTAAAGTCGATCGTCCTCGTTGAAGATAGACATGTTTCCTTATTTCGGCATACGGCTTATTTTAATAATTAAAAAAAAAAAAATAAAAAACAGGATCATGGACGCATAAATTGAATAATTTTTTAAAAATATGAAAAAGAAAGTACAACAAAAAGAAAAACTATATATGTATGTGCATTAGAGTGGGTCAATTTGTATGTATTAAAAAAAATTCACCAAGTGATTATCAAAATCGTAATCTACGACGAATTCTAAGAAGGTTTGTCGAAGAAACCATGGGTCTTAAACCAAAATCGATCTTCCTATTTTTAAAGAGAAACTTTTCTTCTCGTATTTTAAATTTATTTTAATATGGGGGATTATTTGTGAAGCGAACAACCCAATAAAAATATTGTTGGAATACCTTTATATATGGCATAACTATAGTTCTAGTAGATTTGAAATAGTACGCGAAATAAAGTGGTAAAGTGGGATTAAGTGGGATTTTTACAAAAATGACCTCTGTAGCGCGTAGGCGGCTCCTAGATGGGTAAGATGTATGGCCAACCCCTCTTAACTTTTCATATCCATCTTTTATTTCTAACAAACATATCCCCTATCTCCAGTCCTATCAATACAGACCAGAATATGTATATTGAAGAAAAAGTCCCATAACCGCACAGCAGTCGCCCTTAGGGGAATAAAATGTATGCCCAATCTCCATTAGTTTTTAGTTCTTTACTTTTACTCAAAACATACTTGCCCTTTATTTCCACTTCTTACGGGGGTTAAAATACATATATCGCGTTTTAAGAAATTCTTAAATTGAATTAAAATTTTTCGACTTTTGTGAATAATATCAAAAGTTATAAACAGGTTTTAATTATTTATGGCTTGAAAATATGTGAAGATTAGCTGCATTTTCCAATTTCTTATGAAACAAAAATTTCGAAATTTGGCTAAAAAATTTATTTTTTCCTAAATAAAAAAATATATATATATAAATTAATAATATAAAATAAAATTGTAATATAAAACCTTTCTTCATAAGCAAATACATTTTTTTACATATACATAGTTAGAAAATTTTCAAGTTATACTAGTCATGTGCGATTTTCCGCGGTTCAACAATGCAATAACGTAAAGAAATTTGTATAATTTTTAAACTTATAGATATTCCATAATAAAATGTTGCTTTAAATTGGTCATTTCCTGCTTTGCATATTTTTTTTTTCAGTATTTGTTTATAGAATCTTCATATATTAAATATGAACTAACAATAATTAATCAAATCGTATCCTAATATTTGCTTTATGTCCTGCCAGTGCCAAACAAAAAAGATTTCGTCATCACGGTATCATGTTCACATATGTAGGTTAGACCGTCTCACTTTTTATACTTTTTTCGAAATTCCTTCATGAACATCGATTTTCTATATCTATTATAAAAACCAAGAATTTTGTTGTATAACACTTAAATATTGATGAATTGGAACTGGTCTCTCAAATCGTTTTTTCATTTTTTTAGGCAAAATACCTTTTTTTCAAAAAATGGAAAAATCTTGATTTAGTAATTTGCCTCAAACTCAAGCAGTTCTGAATGGATTTGAACATCATTTCATGCATTAGAAAGCTTATTAAATTTCCTAAATGTTCCTTAAAGCAACATTGCCATTTTGTTCGATGGTTTTTTATTCATAGCACTACAAATTCAGATTTTCAAATACAAACTTAACATTTTTTTTAATTTTTGCTTACCTTTTCATATATAAAAATTGAACGAGGCAAAACTTTTATATTCTGTAAATGCAGTATGGTAGGAAATTTTAAAATAAAGATTTTGGTGTAAGTAACAGTCGTATTCTGTTAAGAAAAACTGCAGTTTTAGTTGAAATGTGTAAAGTTGTTTATTTCTAAATTTTCTTCTATTGCATAAATATATTATAAAGTAAGAACATATTGGTTTTTTTATTTTTTCAAATTTGGTAAAATTATGCTTTTGTTGGAGGTTGGATGCGTTTTGTGAAAATTCTCGATGAATTGAATTAAATCATTTTGGGTGTGGCACTTCCCATACAAAGACGTTATACATTTAGCTTCTATATGCCATTTCCACGTTAAACGCCGATCTAGATGTATACCGAGGTATTTTACATGCGAGTGTTGGGGTATTATTTGATTATTTATTTTAATAGGGGGGCATGTTTCCCGACGCAATGTAAATGTTATATGTGCGCATTTTTGCTCATTGATCTTTATCCTCCATTTTTTTAACCACCTTTCTAGTTCAAATATATGATCCTGTAGGTAACGAGATGCTTCTTGACAGTTTGCGTGTACGCTTAGAAAAGCTGTGTCGTCCGCAAATGTTGAGGTATGGGTAAAGCTGTTTGTTGGCAAGTCCAAAGTATAAATTAAGTATAATAGAGGGCCCAGGATGCTGCCTTGTGGGACTCCAGCGTTAATTGGCTGTGGAGAACTTAAAAATTCGCCTACTTTAATAATAAATTGACGACCGATTAAGTAGCTTTCTAACAGCTTGTGTATATTTGCTGGTAAGTTTTGCTGCAATTTCAGTAGTAAACCTTCATGCCAGACTTTATCAAAAGCTTGAGACACATCGATGAAGAGTGCTGAGCAATATTTTTTTTCTTCAAAGTCCTTTCTTATGACATTTACTATTCGATGAGTTTGTTCAATTGTGCTGTGATTGGGAATACATCTGTTATCATTTAAAATCGGCGTTAATTTTGACACTAGAAGTTTCTCAATAAGCTTTGATATACACCTAATTCTCTTTTTACACGAATTATTTTTACACGAATTTTCATTTAACACGAGTTAAAAAGTTAACATTTTTCTCTTTTTACACGAATTGTTTTGTTTTAACACGATTTTTTTAATTTTTTATTGTTGTTTATTGTACTTTTACGTTATTTTTTAGGTATCTTTTTTTACACGAATTTTTTTACACGAATTTATTGGGAACGTATCTATCGTGTAAAAAGAGAATTGGGTGTATTAGACAATAAGCTTATAGGTCTATATGACTCAACTTTTGTGGGATCCTTTCCTGGTTTAGGTATCATGGTAACTAAGGATACTTTCCACTCTTGTGGGTAGTATTCAAGGCGTAAAATAGCATTAAAAATTAGTAGAATAATTTTCTTTGCTATGCTGGGTAGCTCCAAAAGCATTTTGTTACTGATCTTATCAAAACCAGGGGCTTTGTTGGGGTTTAAATCATGAATAGCTTTCTCGATTTCTCTTACTTCAAATCTTAGTGGAACAGCTGATCTAACAGCAACAAGTGGTAACTCGATCGCAGTATCGAAAGATGTATGAGGGGTAAATACGGTTTTCAAATGATTAACAAAAATATTTCCTTTTTCTATGTAATTTCGTGCCCAACTTCCATTTAAGTTTCTTAATGGCGGCTTAGTGATAACTGGTCTTTTAAGATTTCTAGCTGCACGCCATAATGAGTAGTCAGATTGAGGAGTTGCATCAAGTTCCTTAAGATATTTTTCCAGAGAAGCAGTTTTTTGACACTGCAGTAACTTTCTTAGCCTTTTTGTGCACTCTTTTAGTAAATTTTTAAGTTGAGGGGATCTGTGCAATTGCCACTCTCTACGAACTCTCCTTTTTTTCAGTCTAGAGACGCTCGACATCTGTAGAGTATATTTTACTATTTTTGATATTTTTGCGGGCTATGCTAGAATGTTGAACAGCTAGTTTGAGATAATTGTCAAAATTTACAATAGAAAGATTCACATTCTCTGGTGTTCTAAGCGGAATATTTTCAGTGCAATGGGTACTGAGATATTTTTTATATTTTAACCAATTTATTTGTGTGGCTGACGTCACTAAGTAACCAGACGGCGATACAATTATATTAGGGTTTTATATGGTGAGAATTGTAGGTGTGTGATCAGAAGATAATTCTAAAGAAGCTTTAACATGAATCGTTTCTGCGGGGATGTTTTTAACCACGCCAAAATCGATTTCATCTGGAATTTTTTCCTGATCAGTAGGCCAATAAGTTGGTTGTCCACTCGCGACCACATTTAAATCCAATTTAGACATGGTATTATACAAAACACGACCCTTTGGTGTAATGAGCCGTGACCCCCAGAAGGTATGTTTAGCGTTGTAATCGCCAGCGGCTAGAAAACAGGGTCCTTATGATTTAAAATATTTATAATATTGGCCTTCTGATATTGAAAATCTAGGTGGAGAGTATAAAGATGAAAGTACTAAGTTTCGATTTAGCTCTTCAACACAAATGTTCGTTGCTTCCAGATAATCTTCACGATGACCACACATTAAGTAGTGTTTGATTCGGGCTTTTATCAAAATAGCAGAACCTCCACAAGCTCTATCTCGAGGGTCCTTGGTATCATATAATATATAACCATTAATTTTAAACGCTTTGCAATTGAAAATTGTTTTTTTTTTTCAAATTAGTTTGTTTTTATTAAAAGATCAATCGATTTTCTATAAGAATCACTTAAAATGTTTTTTGGTCACTAGGGCATACTGCCATTTAACCCCTGTTTGCGTTGTATGTAGAGAATCGCATGGTACAGCTTTTTGCGATAAGTCTAAAAACGACCCAATGTAAAAAATGTAGCAACTGTGGTGGTAATCACACTGCCAACTATAGAGGAAGCCCTATATTCCAACCAAAAATGAATGGAGTACGTGGTCTAAAGGAATACTTTTTGGACTACTCTTATGTAATGCAGCCATGGACCATTTCATTTTGCACAAAAATTTTTTAACGACGTTTGGCAACACTTAAAATGCTTGGTGTTAAATAACAGCTCTGGTAGGCCTTATGTCATTTGTTTATAAAATTTGGTTAGAAATAAATATGCAGGTAAAAAAATTATTTAAATGAAGGAACAATATAAAAGTGAAATTCAATATAGGTTAGGTTAGGTTCCATTGGCAGCAATGATCAAGCACAGCTCACGTGGGTCCATTAGTTAGTTCCCGTTGTGTTACCATATCACGCCGTCTCCCATGGGTCCTATGAAATCTGGCTGCTAGTATTCCCATGCAGCCAACCGGTCGATTCAATAAAGGAGTGGATCCTGTTTACATCAACATCAGAGAGACAGGTTTTGTCCCCAAGGACTCTTCGACCAAACATTTCGAGTCTTAAGTCTCCGAATGCCGGGCAATTACAGAGAAGATGTTCCGTTGACTCTTCCTCCTCCTCATCGCCGAAACTTCATTATAAGGGAGCCCCAGCCTCTGGGCGTGCCTTCCAATGAGCCAGTGGCCAGTTATAACCGCAATTAGGTTTCTTAGATGATGTCTGGACAGCTGTAATGCCCGCCGTGTCCTTTTTCCATCTATGATGGGCCAGATTTTCCTGGTTTCCCCACAGGTGGTTTCATCGTGCCACCTCTGACTGGCGATAAGATGAAACTTGTGCGCTATAAGTTGCTTACACCTTGGGAGTGAAGCACCTACATAATATGTGGAACCGTCCCGATTCAAGGTGGTACCTGCATACGCCAACGAATCCGCCATGCAGTTCCCATGTATGACCCCGTGTCCGGGGACCCAATTAAGGGTGACCAGTGAATGTCTCGCTATCTCCTCCAGAGACATCCGGCATTCTCGGACAATTCTTGATGTGATGAACACATTCTCCAGGGATCTTATGGCCGCCTTGCTATCGGTAATAATTTGAATATCCCTTCCAGATATTTCACCGTACCGGATGTGTCTCGCGGCTGTGTGGATGGCCATTATCTCGGTCTGGATTAGACTGCAGTGGTCCGGCAGCCTTATAGGAATGCTCCAGTTTAGCTGCTCGGAGTATATGCCAGAACCGACACCATACAGTGTTTTAGACCCGTCCGTGAAGATTCGAATCGCATTCGCGGGAATTTGCAGGTCATCATAGTGGACCACGTTATCCAAAATGCTTACCGTAAAGCCAGGATCAAAAATTGGCTCGGGTGTGGCATAATCAGCATCCATGTGCCAATTAATATCGTTCAGAATGTTAGCATGTCCGATATTGTAATCCCTCCATGCTCCGGTGGCCCTTAGTCTTACCGCCGCGTCCGCAGCTATTCTTTTCGCCAAAATGTCTGGTGGTAACCAGTTCAAAATCGTAAACAATGCCTTTTTTTATTTATTTATTTATTTATATATATTTAATCAATGGACATTATTCTTACTGACTAATAACAAGATTAACTTAAAATTAATGAATTGCATGATGGATTTAAAAATGTACATAAAAAATTACTAGTTAAGATAAACAATTATTTTATGCTTTATAACATTTAAATTTAAAGAAAAATCAACAAATTGAGACAAAGAATTAAATTGTCGACATAACCTTGAAAAAGGATCAGCAATAGCGTAATTTACTCTACAAAACTTTACAAAAAGCAGATTATAATGACGAGTATTGCGACAAGGTATATTGAATTTAACAGAATTTAACAGAAATTCACAACAAATATTACCATTAATAATATTAACCATAAAAGATACATTTAACATTGTACGACGACTTTTGAGCGATGGTAGTTTTATTAAAGCCAGTCTGCTAGAATAGGAAGGAAATCTTGTCGAGTGACTCCATTGAATACCACGTAAACAGAACAACAAAAATTGTTTTTGGACAGATTCAATATGAGAATTATGAATGTTGTAATATGGATCCCAAATGATTGACCCGTATTCTAAGATATTTCTACAGTTATTTCTATAAAAACGCATGCATTTGCATTTCAATAGATTCAACTCCAACATATTATGATTACACCATAACAAAAAGTTATTAAGATCCGATTGAAGATAAAAATGATCAACAAAGCAATTAAAAGAATGGAAAATTTTTACATCATCAGCATACATCAATATATTGGCGAAGTTGATAACATTGGGCAGATCATTAATAAACAGCGTAAATAAAAGTGGGCCAAGATGACTGCCCTGAGGAACACCGGACGAAACATATATGTACTTGGATATACAATTATTGAATTGTACTTTTTGCTTTCTGCCAATTAAATAAGAACTTAACCAGCTTAAACTTCTACGGGATAAACCTAACAAATCCAACTTAGTAAGAAGAAGTTGATGGTTAACTTTATCAAATGCTTTACTGAAGTCAGTATAAACAGCATCAGTTTGTTTCCTTTGTGTAAATGCAGAGTTGATCAAAGTTGTTAAATGAAGTATATTGGTTGTAGTCGAACAGCCTTTCCGAAAACCATGCTGGCATGCTGCCAGCAATGACGATGTGTGATGGCATAGGAAATCAGCAACAAGTTTTTCAAATAGTTTTGGAATAGCACTTAATTTGGCAATCCCTCTATAGTTTGTTATATCCGATCTATTACCAGATTTAAATAAGGGTTTTATATACGAGTCTTTCCATAATACAGGAAAATAACCACATATAATCGAAGCATTAAACATTAAAGTTAATGGCGTAACTAATGATTCAGCACATTGATTTAAAATACATGTTGGAACAATATCAGGACCATGATTAAAAGACATCTTTAACCTTTTTAAGTTAACCAAAATATCATTGCTATTAAATGAAGGGAAAGATATTGCCTGGTTTGATGAGAGCAGATATGGATAACCATTACTATCATCGTATACAGCATCAGAATAAGTTCTTGCAAAAAAATCGGCAAACATATCACAAATGACGTCAGCATGTCCAGATTCTTGGCAACCAAATTTCATAACGGATGGGTATCCATTAGATTTTCTTTTAGAATTTACAAATGCAAAAAACGATTTTGGATCACGAACGAAATTGTTTTTCACCTTATTTATGTATTGATTATATAAAGCATGATTCAGCAGATTATATTCAGAACGACTGACGGAATATTTTCCATAATCAATATATGATCCAGACTTTTTGAATTTCTTTAGATTTCTTAGCCTAGTCAGCTGTTTAGAGTTCCATGGTGGTCCAACTGGAGTATAAACAGTTTTTTTAGGTACACAAATATCAAAAAATGAGTAAATTTTATTATAAAATGTAGAAATCATTACATCAATATCCAAGCTGTTTAAAGGAGCACGTAAGACGCTTCTCCAGCAAGTATTTCTTATTAATTGGTTTAATAAGACATAATTAGTCCGTTTGAAAATAAAAACTTTATCAACATTTAAGGGCTTTAATTTTACTTCAGATGGAATCGAAAAACTGACTTCAATAGTAGGATGATATCGATCTTCAGGCAACGTTATAGGATCAGAACGGGTAATAATGCAATCATCAACATTATTCACAAACACCAAGTCAAGCAGTTTACCAAAGTCATTGTATACATCATTCATTTGATAAAGAGATAAGCCAAGAATTTCATTTAAGAAGTCTTCATGACAATATTTATTTTTGAAAGGGATTAAATAATGCGTATCAGACGTATGCATCCATGATATTGAGGGCAAGTTGAAATCACCAACAGCAAAAAAAAAAGTCATCATTATAAACATTTAGCATAACAGAATTAATGGCTTGAACATGTTTTAAATAAATAGAACTTTCAGAATCCGGAGGAATGTATGAACAGGTGAAGCAAATTTTTCTATTTTTCAATTTAACCACAACAGCAATAAATTCAATACCAAGGGTATCAGTAACTACAACTTCAGATGGATATAAACAAGAGACCGCAATCAGAACTCCACCACCTCTACGTACATTTCGATTATATCTAAATATTTGGTATTTATTAGAAAGAATTTCAGCATTATAAATATCTTCATTTAGACAAGTTTCAGTAAAGATAATAACATCATAGGTAAAGTCATAACTGTTAACCAGAAGAGTAGACAATTTGGTATTCAATCCACGAACATTTTGATACATAATATTTATACAATTCTTAGAGTCCATTAGTTTTTTGAAACTAATGAATTTCTAGGTGGCAAACGAACAATAATTTTAGATTTTGGATTTTCCTTAAAGATATATTCACGACCAATGATATTAGCAGGCCAAAAACTTGTATCAATAACCTGATCATAGACACAAGCAGTAACAGCAATTTTAAACGATGTTATACTTCTGGGTTGAGAATACGAAAATTTTTTTATAACAATATCAACATTAGTACCAATTTTCGATTTAATGTAATAATTAATGTCATCTACGGTTGTATCGGATGCCAAACGGGAAATAAATACTGTACGTTTTGGAGGCACTACAATTAATGGCTTAGGGCCGGTAACGTTAGCAACATTAGTTGCGACACCAGAACCTGATGGACAAGGACTGAGATCAGCAGCATTTTGAAATCTAGGTAGTGATGAAATTGAGCTAGAAAATCCTTAGAGGGGGTTGATCTAATGGCACCTGTTACCGCTATCGCCACCATTCTCATTGTACGTTCAAACCTAGTTTGATGACTCTTCACCTTGAGCGCCGGCCACCAAACAGCTGCCCCATAGAAGAGAATGGGTTTAATGACACATTCGTATAACCAGTATACATTCCTCGGGTTAATTCCCCAGTTTAGGACAATGGCCCTTTTGCAGCAATATAATGCAGTAGCCGCCTTATTAGTCCTGGAACTGGTGTTCATCCCCCAGTTCAGTTTGCTGTCCAGTATTAGTCCAAGATACTTGGCGCTGTTAGACAGTTCCAGTGACACCCCTTTAATCCTCGGGGTATTACATTTGGGAATTTTGTATCTCCTTGTGAAAAGTACCAGTTCTGTTTTGGCAGGATTTACATCCAGTCCACATCCCTGGCACCATGTTGTTAGGACGTCCAATGCGGACTCCATTAGTTCAGACAATAGTCTGGGATCTTTACCCATAGCCAGAACTGCAACGTCATCCGCATATGCAACCGTTCTGCAGCACGTCTTTTCCATGGCTCTGAGAAGGATATTCATATTCAGATTCCAAAGTAAAGGTGACATGCCAATACATGCCCCTAGTCGCAACCTTTGAAATGTTCGAGGCGCCCAAGTTGGATTCTATACGCCTGAAGTGCAAGATACTGCTGACAAATTGAATGATCGCTGGGTCGATTTCCAAATGTCTCAGCGTTAATAACCGATTCAGGTCCAACGTTGTTGAAAGCGCCCTCAATATCCAGGAATGCAACTAAAGCAAATTCCTTGTAATGCAGGGATTTCTCTATGTGGCCCACCAATGAGTGAAGCGCAGTTTCAGTGGACCTTTCCTTCGTGTAGGCGTGCTGAGCCGGTGACAGGGAATTGTGTCCCAACGATGATCTAATATGACTATCCAAAATCCTCTTCAGTGTTTTCAGTAGAAAGGAGGATAGACTAATTGGTCTAAAGTCTTTAGCCATAGTGTGAGATGTCTTCCCACTCTTGGGGATGAAGACGATCTTATATGTTGTCCAAGTTGATGGGACATGTGAGAGACTTAGGCAAGCTCTAAATATTGCCAATATCCATGGCATCAATATTCCCAGGTTCTTTTGTAGGTCCGCTGGGATAATGCCATCCGGGCCTGGAAATTTAAAGGGAAGCTTTTGACCGCCCATTCCACACGATGGCGAGTTATCGGAATATTAGAGATATCCCGAGCGCCACTAAAAGCTTCCTCCCTAGGCACATCATTAGTGCAGCATGGGAAGTGTGTATTCATCAGGACCTCAAGGGTGTCCCGACTGTTTGTGGTCCAGGATCCATCCATCTTTCGTATATATGATGGAATAGCTGGTTTAGAGGATAAAATCCTACGTCGCCGACTTGTCTCCGAGGAGTTTTCCACGTCACTGCAGAATTTCCTCCATGACTGTCTCTTGGCCTTCCTAATAAGATTTTTGAATCCATTTACTGAAGACTTGTAATTGTGCCAAACACCATTACGTTTTGCCTCATTGAAGAGTTTCCTGCTTTCCTTGCATTTTTCAGCAATTTCCGCATTCCACCATATGGGCTTAGCTATGCCCTTCCTGTCAATTCTTATACAGGATTCGTTTGTTGCCTCCATTAAGACACCGCGGAGTCCAGCATGGACACACTGTCTATGAGAACCGGGCACATAGGCAGCTTGTCCCTGAGTACACTCGCATAGGTAGACCAGTTGGTCTTTCTTCTATTCGTGTATGGTTTAACTGAATCAACTCTAAAGGAAAAATTGAAATCAACATACATGTGATCAGAGAAGGAACAGTCCCTTGACACGTTCCAATCGCTAATCATATCCGCGAACTTATCACTAATAAGCGTAATATCAAGAACCTCCTTTCTGTTAGTCACAATTAAGGTGGGCTCACTACCCCTATTAACTACTGTTAGTTCGTTTTCTACTATGAAGTCCAAAAGTGACTCACCTCGTGAATTGACATCCGAGCTTCCCCAGACGGTATGGTGTGCATTAGCATCAGCACATATTATTAGGGGGATGTTGCGCCTGTTAGCATACGACATGGCCTTCCTGGTTGTGGAGTTAGGAGGATTAGCACCCTGGTCGTGTGCCATGTAGCAGCTCATAAACCAAACCGTGCTGGTTTTGCTTGTGTCCTTATCGCTAAAATCAGAAAGAATGAAAGCTTTAAGGATGTTTTTGACCATAACACAAGCCCTGGTCTTACCTTGATCAGCTACGTACAGAGTACTATAGCCGTCTAAACTGAGTCCGCAAACCCTGTCTCTATACAACAATGGTTCTTGGATACATATAAGCTCCTCCGTACCTGAAGCCAATCGGAGAAGACAATTTATAAAAAGTAAAAAAATTACATAGTTGGTAAAATAATTTACATTTTTTTATATCGAAATTTGTAAAGAGTCGGCTTGTAATTTTTGGATAGTTAGGGCATGTTGCGTTTTAAGTAAAGATATGCAAATATTATTGAACTGTTAAATGTGTTGCTTTTGTAAAGCCATATAAGCACAGGCATTTTTAGCGTTTGTTTTGTGTTGTTGTTTTTTTTTAGAAATTATAAGATTTTTGAAAAAAATATGATAATACTGATTGTTTATGACTGCAAATAGTAAATAATTTCCTCTATGAACATCATTGAAATTCGATCTACATAAGTAGCCACGAAAAATATTTTTTAAGCATAGGCGTTTCATGTACCAATACAATGTAATGAAAGCCCCAGTAAATATTGAATTCTTTATAAATAACCACCACCTTAATTCGATAAATATTTTTACACTGTCAATCTAGTTTAAGTAGCCAATTGTTATGGGAAATTAAGCGCCTTTTTATTATTCTTTTAAAATACATACAAAAAAGATACAATATTAAACTATCAGTAATTAATATTTTGCTTTGCTTTCACAATATTATGCAAATACTTTTAAATATTCAAATTTCAGTTTTCTTTTCTAATTTTTCAGAGTACCTGGGACGCCGACGTCGTCCCACATTCTCATAGAATGTGGTCTATTTTTGCCATGTAGTTTGAAGTACAAGCCGCATGCATTGCACACAATTTCACCACGTATACTTCTCCAAATTGTCGTTGTAAGAGTTCCACAATTTGAACAGGACATACATATCTCTTTGAATTCCACTTTGCATAATACATACTTTTGGATGAAAATATATATATAAAAATCTATTGTTATAAATATGTAATTACTAAAAATTTTTTAACTATTTTCAATTCTTAACTTTCCAAGAATAAAATTAGAACTTAATGAAAAAGGTTTTTAACTAAAATCAAATAATATAATAACACTTTACCAATAATATCGTTAGCCTAGCTCACATAATTGCAACTTAAGAGCAGCAGCTAAAATATTTGAGTGGGTGTTAAACCGTTAATTTCAATTCTATGGCATTAAAGTTTTGTGACGAGGTATATTTGTGCGAAATGTATTGGAGTCACTAGAAAACTCAATTAAAAAATCTAGTTCGGGGGTTTCTAAGCGATTCTATATTTTCAAATAAATGAGACATTAAGATATTTATATTCACATATATTAAAGTCGATCGTCCTCGTTGAAGATAGACGTGTTTCCTTATTTCGGCATACGGCTTATTTTTTATAATTAAAAAAAAAAAAAAAATAAATAAATAACAGGATCATGGACCCATAAATTGAATAATTTTTAATTTAAATTATTTAACTAAATAAACGTGAATATTAAAAATATGAAAAAGAAAAAATATATATGTATGTGCATTAGAGTAGGTCAATTTGTATGTATTAAAAAAATTCACCAAGTGATTGTCAAAATCGTAATCTACGACGAATTCTAAGAAGGTTTGTCGAAGAAACCAGAGAAACTTTTCTTCTCGTATTTTAAATTTTTTTTAATATGGGTGATTATTTGTGAGGCGAACAACCCAATAAAAATATTGTTGGAATACCTTTATATTTGGCATAACTATAGTTCTAGTAGATTTGAATAAGTAGGCGAAATAAAGTGGTATTAAGTGGGATTTTTACAAATATGACCTCCGTAGCGCGTAGGCGGCTCCTAGATGGGTCAAATGTATGGCCAACCCCTCTTAACTTTTCATATCCATCTTTTATTTCTAACAAACATATCCCCTATCTCCAGTCCTATCAATACAGACCAGAATATGTATATTGAAGAAAAAGTCCCATAACCGCACAGCAGTCGCCCTTAGGGGAATAAAATGTATGCCCAATCTCCATTAGTTTTTAGTTCTTTACTTTTACTCAAAACATACTTGCCCTTTATTTCCACTTCTTACGGGGGTTAAAATACAAATATCGCGTTTTAAGAAATTCTTAAATTGAATTAAAATTTTTCGACTTTTGTGAATAATATCAAAAGTTATAAACAGGTTTTAATTATTTATGGCTTGAAAATATGTGAAGATTAGCTGCATTTTCCAATTTATTATGAAACAAAAATTTCGAAATTTGGCTAAAAAATTTATTTTTTCCTAAATAAAAAATATATATATATAAATGAATAATATAAAATAAAATTGTAATATAAAACCTTTCTTCATAAGCAAATACATTGTTTTACATATATATAGTTAGAAAATTTTCAATTTATACTAGTCATGTGCGATTTCCCGCGGTTCAACAATGCAATAACGTAAAGAAATTTGTATAAATTTTAAAGTAATAGATGTCCCATAATAAAATGTTGCTTTAAATTGGTCATTTCCTACTTTGCATATATTTTTTTTTCAGTATTTGTTTATTGAATCTTCATATATTAAATATGAACTAACAATAACACTGTGCAAGAAATTGACGCTTTTTTTTCGTGACAAGCTGGGCACATGGCGTTTTAACATAATTCGGGTACGCTGAATCCAATGGTGCCCGCGTTTTTTTAAGATTGGCTCTGGTTTTCGAGATATACCGTTATTTCGAAAATGGAGGAGGTTGCACAACATATGTTTGCATAACTCAAAAACGCTTTAGCTTATTGAAAAAACTTAAAAAACCGAAATTCCGCAATAATTTCCTTTAAGAAAAGTGAAACCCCTTTCTAATATCTGCAGTCGTTTTAGAAACATAAGGCCTAGGATTCAACATTGCCATATATCTCCAGCCCTTAGGTGGGCTTCTATACAAATATGGCCGTTTAATGAAATTCTTAAATTTGGCCCCTGCACCGCCTATAATGCCCCTAGATGGGTCAAATGTTTGACCAACCCCACTTTATTTTTCATCGCAATCATTTATTTATTTCTAACATACCCACCCGCTATCTCCATTCCTTAAGGGGGCTTCCATACAAAATGTTCAATGCAGACTAGAAATATATTGAAGAAAAAGTCCCATAAATTCCCAGAAGTCGCCCCTAGTAGTATATAATGTATGACCGACCTCAATTAATTTTTTGTCCTTAACATTTTCTCGAGACATACTTGCCCCTTATCTTCACTTCTTAGGGGAGCTCCCATACATATATTGCGTTTTATGAAATTCTTAAATTAATTAAAATTTGTCGACTTTTGTGAATAAAATCAAAAGTTGCAAACAGATTTTAATCATTTATAGCTTGTTTTGTTTGGAGTTTATACGTCTGCAAAAAATTTGAAGCATTGCTGCATTTTCCAATTTTTTATGAATTTTTAAAAAACAAAAATTTCGAAATTTTGTTAAAAAAATTATGTTTCTAAAACAACTGCGGATATTAGAAAGGGGTTTTATTTTTCTTAAAGGAAATTTTATTGCGTTAGTTTTGCTTCTATATGGCATTTCCATGTTAAACGCCGATCTAGATGAATACCGAGATATTTTACATGCGATTGCTGAGGCACTAATTGATTATTGATTTTAATAGGGGTGCATGACTCCCGACGCAATGTTAATGTTATATGTGAGCATTTTTGGTCATTGATCTTTATCCTCCATTTTTTTAACCACCTTTCCAGTTCAAATATAAGAAACGAGATGCTTCTTGACAGTTTGCGTGTACGCTTAGAAAAGCTATATCGTCCGCAAATGTTGAGGTATGGGTGTAGCTGTTTGTAGGCAAGTCCGAAGTATAAATTAAGTATAATAGAGGGCCGAGGATGCTGCCTTGTGGGACTCCAGCGTTAATTGGCTGAGGAGAACTTAAAAAACAGCCTTCTTTAATAATAAATTGATGACCGACTAAGTAGCTTTCTTACAGCTTGTGTATGTTTGCTGGTAAGTTTTGCTGCAATTTCAGTAGTAAACCTTCATGCCAGACTTTATCAAAAGCTTGAGACACATCGATGAAGAGTGCTGAGCAATATTTTTTTTGTTCAAAGGCTTTTCTTATGACATTTACTATTCGATGAGTTTTTTCAATTGTGCTGTGTTTTATTCTAAAACCGAATTGATGATTGGGAATACATCTGTTTTCATTTAAAATCGGCGTTAATTTTGACACTAGTAGTTCTCAAATAGCTTTGATATATTAGACAATAAGCTTATAGGTCTATATGACTCAACTTTTGTGGGATCCTTTCCTGGTTAAGGTATCATGGTAACTAAGGATACTTTCCACTCTTGTGGGTAGTATTCAAGGCGTAAAATAGCATTAAAAATTAGTAGAATAATTTTCTTTGCTATGCTTCTTATCAAAACCAGGGGCTTTCTTGGGGTTTAAATCATGAATAGCCTTCTCGATTTCTCTTATCTCAATTCTTAGTGGAACAGCTGATCCAAGAGCAACAGGTGGTAACTCGACCGCAGTATCGAAAGATGTATGAGGGTTAAATACGGTTTTCAAATGATTAACAAAAATATTTCCTTTTTCTATGTCATTTCGTGCCCAACTTCCATTTAAGTTTCTTAATGGCGGTTTAGCCATAATGAGTTGTCAGATTGAGGAGTTGCATCAAGTTCCTTAAGATATTTTTCTTATAACTTTCTTAGCCTTTTTGTGCACTCTTTTAGTAAATTTTTAAGTTTAGGGGATCTGTGCAATTGCCACTCTCTACGAAATCTCCTTTTTTCAGTCTAGAGACGCTCGACATCTGTAGAATATATTTTACTATTTTTGATATTTTTGCGGGCTATGCTAGAATGTTGAACAGCTAGTTTGAGATAATTGTCAAAATTTACAATAGAAAGATTCACATTCTCCGGTGTTCTAGGCGGAATATTTTCAGTGCAATGGGTACTGAGATATTTTTTATATTTTAACCAATTTATTTGTGTGGCTGACGTCACTAAGTAACCAGACGGCGATACAATTCTATTAGGGTTTGATATGGTAAGAATTGTAGGTGTGTGATCAGAAGATAATTCTAAAGAAGCTTTAACATGAATCGTTTCTGCGGGGATGTTTTTAACCACGCCAAAATCGATTTCATCTGGAATTTTTTGCTGATCAGTAGGCCAATTAGTTGGTTGTCCACTCGCGACTACATTTAAATCCAATTTAGACATGGTATTATACAAAACACGACCCTTTGGTGTAATGAGCCGTGACCCCCAGAAGGTATGTTTAGCGTTGTAATCGCCAGCGGCTAGGAAACAGGGTCCTTATGATTTAAAATATTTATAATATTGGCTTTCTGATATTGAAAATCTAGGTGGAGAGTATAAAGATGAAAGTACTAAGTTTCGATTTAGCTCTTCAACACAAATGTTCGTTGCTTGCAGATAATCTTCACGATGATCACACATTAAGTAGTGTTTGCTTCGGGCTTTTATCAAAATAGCAGAACCTCCACAAGCTCTATCTCGAGGGTCCTTGGTATCATATAATATATAACCATTAATATTAAACGCTTTGCAATTGAAAATTGTTTTTTTTTTTCAAATTAGTTTGTTTTTATTAAAAGATCACTCGATTTTCTATAAGAATCACATAAAATGTTTTTTGGTCACTAGGGCATACTGCCATTTAACCCCTGTTTGCGTTGTATGTAGAGAATCGCATGGTACAGCTTTTTGCGATAAGTCTAAAAACGACCCCAATGTAAAAAATGTAGCAACTGTGGTGGTAATCACACTGCCAACTATAGAGGAAGCCCTATATTCCAACAAAAAATGAATGGAGTACGTGGTCTAAAGGAATACTTTTTGGACTACTCTTATGTAATGCAGCCATGGACCATTTCATTTTGCACAAAAATTTTTTAACGACGTTTGGCAACACTTAAAATGCTTGGTGTTAAATTACAGCTCTGGTAGGCCTTATGTCATTTGTTTATAAAATTTGGTTAGAAATAAATATGCAGGTAAAAAAATTATTTAAATGAAGGAACAATATAAAAGTGAAATACAATATATAAAAAGTAAAAAGCTGAAATAGTTGGTAAGATAATTTACATTTTTTTACATCGAAATTTGTAAAGAGTCGGCTTGTAATTTTTGGATAGTTAGGGCATGTTGCGTTTTAAGTAACGATATGCAAATATTATTGAACTGTTAAATGTGTTGCTTTTGAAAAGCCATATAAGCACAGGCATTTTTAACGTTTGTTTTGTGTTGTTGTTTTTTTTTAGAAATTACAAGATTTTTGAAAAAAATATGATAATACTGAGCGTTTATGGCTGCAAATAGTAAATAATTTCCTCTATGGGCATCAATGAAATTCGATCTACATAAGTAGCCACGAAAAATGTTTTTTAAGCATAGGCGTTTCATGTACCAATACAATGTAATGAAAGCCCCAGTAAATATTGTATTCTTTATAAATAACCACCACCTTAATTCTATAAATATTTTTACACTGTCAATCTAGTTTAAGTAGCCAATTGTTATGGGAAATTAAGCGCCTTTTTATTATTCTTTTAAAATACATACAAAAAAGATACAATATTAAACTATCAGTAATTAATATTTTGCTTTGCTTTCACAATATTATGCAAATACTTTTTAATATTCAAAACTCAGTTTTCTTTTCTAATTTTTCAGAGTACCTGGGACGCCGACGTCGTCCCACATTCTCATAGAATGTGGTCTATTTTTGCCATGTAGTTTGAAGTACAAGCCGCATGCATTGCACACAATTTCACCACGTATACTTCTCCAAATTGTCGTTGTAAGAGTTCCACAATTTGAACAGGACATACATATCTCTTTGAATTCCACTTTGCATAATACATACTTTTGGATGAAAATATATAAGTAAAAATCTATTGTTATAAATATGTAATTACTAAAAATTTTTTAACTATTTTAAATTCTTAACTTTCCAAGAATAAAATTAGAACTTAATGAAAAAGGTTTTTAACTAAAATCAAATAATATAATAACACTTTACCAATAATATCGTTAGCCTAGCTCACTTAATTGCAACTTAAGAGCAGCAGCTAAAATATTTGAGTCGCTGTTAAACCGTTAATTTCAATTCTATGGCATTAAAGTTTTGTGACGAGGTATATTTGTGCGAAATGTATTGGAATCACTAGAAAACTCAATTAAAAAAAATCTAGTTCGGGGGTTTCTAAACGATTCTATATTTTCAAATAAATGAGACATTAAGATATTTATATTCACAAATATTAAAGTCGATCGTCCTCGTTGAAGATAGACGTGTTTCCTTATTTCGGCATACAGCTTATTTTTTATAATTAAAAAAAAAAAAAAAAATAAATAAAAAATAGGATCATGGACGCATAAATTTAATAATTTTTAATTTAAATTATTTAATTAAATAAACGTGAATATTAAAAATATGAAAACGAAAGTACAAGAAAAAGAAAAAATATATATGTATGTGCATAAGAGTAGGTAAATTTATATATATTAAAAAAAATTCACCAAGTGATTGTCAAAATCGTAATCTACGACGAATTCTAAGAAGGTTTGTCGAAGAAACCATGGATCTTAAACCAAAATCGATCTTCCTATTTTTAAAGAGAAACTATTCTTCTCGTATTTTAAATTTTTTTTAATATGGGGGTTTATTTGTGAAGCGAACAACCCAATAAAAATATTGTTGGAATTCCCTTATTTTTGGCATAACTATAGTTCTAGTAGATTTGAATAAGTAGGCGAAATAAAGTGGTAAAGTGGGATTAAGTGGGATTTTTAACCATACAAATATGACCTCTGTAGCACGTAGGCGGCTCCTAGATGAGTCAAATGTATGGCCAACCCCTCTTAACTTTTCATATCCATCTTTTATTTCTAACAAACATATCCCCTATCTCCAGTCCTTAAGGGAGCTCCTATACAAAATTTTCAATACAGACCAGAAATATATTGAAGAAAAAGTCCCATAACCGCACAGAAGTCGCCCTTAGGGGGATAAAATGTATGCCCAATCTCCATTAGTTTTTAGTTCTTTACTTTTTCCCAAAACATACTTGCCCTTTATTTCCACTTCTTACCGGGGTTCCCATACAAATATCGGGTTTTAGAAATTGCTTAATTGAATTAC
Source organism: Pollenia amentaria (assembly GCA_943735925.1). Lineage (NCBI taxonomy): Eukaryota > Metazoa > Arthropoda > Insecta > Diptera > Polleniidae > Pollenia > Pollenia amentaria. The sequence continues at coordinate 89,016,095 of OX031007.1, read as the reverse complement.
AATTTTTCGACTTTTGTGAATAATATTAAAAGTTTTAAACAGGTTTTAATTATTTATGGCTTAAAAAGATTTGAAGATTAGCTGAATTTTCCAATTTTTTACATATAGTTAGAAATTTTTCAATTTATACTAGCCATGTGCGATTTTCCACGGTTCAACAACGCAATAAGGTAAAGAAATTTGTATAACTTTTAAACGAATAAATGTCCCATAATAAAATGTTGCTTTAAATTGGTAATTTCCGGTTTTGCAGTTCAAATTAGTTTGTTTTTATTTTAAGATTTTCTATAAGAATCAATCCAACAATATTTTTATTGGGTTGTCCGCTTCACAAATAATGCCCCATATTAAATTAAGAAATTTAAAATACGAGAAGAAAAGTTTCTCTTTAAAAATGGGAAGATCGATTTTGGTTTTAGACCCATGGTTTCTTGGACAAACCTTCTTAGAATTCGTCGTAGATTACGATTTTGACAACCGCTTGGTCGAGAATAAAATTGACCCACTCTAATGTGCATACACATATACACATTTAGAGTAATAATATTTTTTGTTTTTTTTTCATGTTTTTTCTAAAGCTTTGTTCACACCTATTAAATATTTTACCTCCTACAAGGAACCACTAGTTTTATTTATAAAATAATTGATTTTGCAAAACGTTTGGCTAGATCAAACATCATTTAACAGTTTCTATAATATATTATACAATTATCTTCTTACAAATAAAGGTAAGTAAATCAATAGGAATTGTTAAAAATACAGCTAAAGTTTGATAAGTTTTCTGGTCACGCTTTTGTTGGATTTTTTCGTCAAATATTTGTTAGGTCTGAACATACCTTAAGTGTTGATACACAATAAATAATAATAAGAGCACAACTGAAAACAGTAAAGTAAAAAAACTATTAGTCTACATTCACACGTTTCATCTTGTGATGCTCAACTCTTGTGTTTTAAGGAGAGGGAAGCAAAAAGAAAAGGGATTGGTAGGGAGATGCCTGTACTCGGGCAGTACGCTTTGTGTTCTCATTCGTAGGTATATGCACAACAATGGCTGCATGTAAATTTTTTTCTTTTCTTTTTCTCTTTGGTTCGCTTTTAATAAAAGTGTTGTTGTTTTGAATCAAAAAAAGTTGAAATCGGTTCCTGCGTGTGAACATAATGTCATCTTCAAAAGGGAATTGAAAAGAAGTTGACCAATAAAACGTGCAAATTGAGACTTATGAGTGCAAATAATGCAAAAACAATAAAACAGAATGCAATAATGGAAGTTATTGTTAACGAAACAAGTGCAAAAATAAAAAAAGAATCGACGATAGCAAATACCTAACAGCTAAACCTAGTACTCGTACGCAAGCATTGCCTCAGCGGCAAAAACAATTTTAATAAGTGATGAAAATATAAACCCCAAATCACGCATAGTGGAAAACTCAGTATCACAAGTTAAATGTGGTCACAAGCCTCAAGTACAAGTTGGAATTAATAGGTGCATAGCAGTGCTTAAACGGGGTCTCTGTCCTACCTCTTCTGCAGTTGCTTCGGTCCCAAAAATTTTAAAAGAGGGTACATCTGCTAGAATAAGTTCTCAAAATCGGTTAGCAATTTTGGAAGAGGAATGCTCGGAAGCACATAACGTTACCAAATCTTCTAAGCCACCCCCAATATATCTTAGAGAGCAAAACTCAAGGGATTTAATAAAGAATTTGATCTCGGTAATAGGTGAAAATTCTTTTTATGTAGCTGCAATAAAACGTGGTAGTATAAATGAAACAAAAATACAAGTTAATCGTAAAGATGATTTTCGTAAAGTAATAACTAAATTAGAAGCACTAAAAAAAACTTTTATACATACCAACTGAAGAGCAGTAAAGGTCTTCAGGTAGTGATAAAGGGCATTGATTCATGCGTAGACCCAGGTGAGATAAAAACGTTTTTAAAAGAGAAGGGATTCAAAATAAAAAACGTAATAAATATTAAAAATAGAGAAAAAAATCCCCAGCCACTATTTCGAGTGGAGTAAGAACCCGGCGACGTTAAGCTTAAAAAAAACGAAACAGTTTGAAATATATCCTGTTTAGGAAAATAACGACAGAGGAGCCGCACAAAAGGAACGGTCCCGTGCAATGTTTAAACTGCCAAAAATTTGGTCACACTAAGGCGTACTGCCATTTAACCCCTGTTTGCGTTGTATGTGGAGAATTGTATGGTACTGCTCTCTGCGATAAGTCTAAAAACGACCCTAACGTAAAAAATGCAGCAACTGTGGTGGTAATCAGACTGCCAACTATAGAGGATGCCCTGTATACTCTATCGTCTAGCACTCGGTTGGACCGAAACCTAATCCCCCTCAAATTCAGGTAACACTTCAAGTTAACACTAATGACATTCAGGTACCGCAGCCTAGTAATAACAGAACATCCTTAAAAATTTGTTCCCTAAAAATAAATAAATTGATGTTATGTTGGTTTCTGAAACTCATCTGACCTCAAGAAACACGTTTAAAATCAATGGTTATATATTATATGATACCAAGGACCCTCGAGGTAGAGCTAGTGGAGGTTCTGCTATTTTGATAAAAAACCGAGTAAAACACTACTTAATGTATGATCATCGTGAAGATTATCTCCAAGCAACGAGCTTTTGCGTTGAGGAATTATCTCGAAACCTAGTAATTTCATCATTATACTCCCCACCTAGATTTTCAATATCAGAAAGCCAATATAATTAATACTTCAAATCATTAGGATCCTGCTTCCTGTGTGCTGGCGATTATAACGCTAAACACACTTTCTGGGGGTCACGACTTATTACACCTAAGGGTCGTGTTTTGTTTAACACAATTTGTAAAATGGACCTAAATGTGGTCGCGAGCGGACAACAAACATATTGGCCTACTGATCAGCAAAAAGTTACAGATGTCATAGATTTTGGCGTGGTTAATAACATCCCCATAGACACGATTCATGTGGAAGTGTCCCTAGAATTATCTTCCGATCACACACCTACAATTGTTACTATAATGAATCCAAATAGAATCGTATCTCCGTCTGGTTACTTATCGACATCAGCCTCACAAATAAATTGGTTAAAATATAAAAAATATCTTAGTGCCCATTGCACAGAAAATATTCCGCTTAGCACACCGGAGAACGTGGATCTCGCTATTGTTAATTTTGACAGTTATCTCAAACTAGCTGTTCAACATTCCAGCATAACCCTCAAAAAACCCAAAAACAAAATCATATATTCTACAGATGTCGAGCATCTATTGACTGAAAAAAAGAGAGTGGCAATTGCACAGATCCCGCCAACTTAAGACTTTATTAAAAGAGTGCACAAAAAGGCTGAGAAAGTTACTGCAGTCTCAGAAAACGGCTTCTCTGGAATAATATCTTAAGGGACTTGATGCAACTCCACAATCAGACTACTCATTATGGCGTGCAGCTAGAAGCCTCAATAGACCAGTTATCTCTAAGCCACCATTGAAAATCTTGAATGGAAGCTGGGCAAGAAATGATATTGAAAAAGGAAATCTGTTTGCTAATCGTCTGAAAAATGTATTTACCCATAATATATTTCACGATATAGCAGTCGAGTTACCGCCTGTAAATGTAAGAGCAGCTATTCCCCTAAGATTCGAGTTTAAAGAAATCGAAAAGGCTATGCGGGATTTAAACACCAAGAAGGCACCCGGAATTGATAAGTTCAGTAATAAAATGCTTTTGGAGCTACCAAGTATAGCGAAGAAAATTATTCTTTTTATTTTTAATGCTATTTTACGCCCTCAATACTAACCTCAGGAATGGAAGGTTTCCTTAGTAACCATGATACCAAAGCCAGGAAAGGATCACACAAAAGTTGAGTCATACAGGCCTATTAGCTTATTATCTAATATTTCAAAGCTATTTGAGAAACTAATAGTGTTAAAATTAATGCTGATTTTAAATGAAAATATATGTATTCCTAATCATCAATTCGGGTTTAGAAGAAAGCACAGCACAATTGAACAAACTCATCGAATAGTAAATGTAATAAGAAGAGCCTTTGAAGAAAAAAAATATTGCTCAGCAGTCTTCATCGATGTGTCTCAAGCTTTTGATAAAGTCTGGCATGAAGGTTTACTACTGAAATTGCAGCAAAACTTACCAGCAAACATACACAAGCTGTTAGAAAGCCACTTAGTCGGATGTCCATTTATTATAAAAGAAGGCGATTTTTTAAGTTCTCCTCCGCCAGTTAACGCTGGAGTCCCACAAGGCAGCATCCTGGGCCCTCTATTATACTTAATTTATACTTCGGACATTCCAGCAAACAGCTAAACCTCAATATTTGCGGATGACATAGCTTTCCTAAGCGTACATGAAATCTGTCAAGAAGCATCTCGTTACTTACAGGATCACATATTTGAACTGGAAAGGTGGTTTAACGTGGAAATGGCACATAGAAGCAAAATTAACTCAAATGAAACTAAAAGCAATTAAAATTAATTGGCTCATTGGAAGAAATTCTGTTCTTAGTCTCGATTGCAAACTTCTACTTTACAACTCTATCTTAAAGCCAATTTGGTGCTACGGTATTCAGTTATGGGGCACTGCCTCTGCTTCTAATATCGAAAAAATTCAAAGGCGCCAAAATAAACTTCTTCGAATAATCACAGCCGCTCCCTGGTATGTCAAAAACTCAAATATCCACAAGGATCTCAATGTGCCATTGGTAAAAACTATGATAACGAAATATGCAGTAAAATATTTAAAAAGGCTGGAACTGCACCCAAATCCATTAGCTCGAAATATTTTAAATTATGGCGGCCACACTCGCTTAAGAAGAAGAGACACTGCAGCACTCACCCAATCAGATGAGCGATAAACACCTACATATGTAAACAGAAACCGTGATGACTAAATATTTTTTGTCTGGCACTGGCAGGACATAAAGTAAATATTTGGATAAGATTTGATTAATTATTGTTAGTTCATATTTAATATATGAAGATTCAATAAATAAATACTGATAAAAAAAAAAAAAAAAAAAAATATGCCAATGCAAGGTGATTTGCCAAATAATGATGAGACTCCAGTTTCTAATTTAAGTCGTCTAGAAAAGACCATGGAAACACTAGTGCAAACAGTAACTAACTTTACGAACACAATGGGTAATATGATGCAGGAAATGCTAAGAATACAATCGATGTTATTGCAAGCTGTACTTAACAAGCCATGAATTGTTTAAAAATTTGTTTTTGGAACGCAAACGGCATTCGCCAACATTAAAATGAACTAGAATACTTTCTTAAAAGTAAACAAATTGATTGTTTCTGAAACTCATTTGACCTCCAGAAATACGTTTAAAATTAATGGTTATATATTATATGATACCAAGGACCCTCGAGATAGAGCTTGTGGAGGTTCTGCTATTTTGATAAAAGCCCAAATCAAACACTACTTAATGTGTGATCATCGTAAAGATTATCTGCAAGCAACGAACATTTGTGTTGAAGAGCTAAATCGAAACTTAGTACTTTCATCTTTATACTCTCCACCTAGATTTTCATTATCAGAAAGCCAATGTTATAAATCATAAGGACCCTGTTTCCTAGCCGCTGGCGATTACGACGCTAAACACACCTTCTGGGGGGCAGAGAAGCAAGCCCATTAAAAATTTTCGGCGGCGGCTGAAGACTAAAAATATTCAGCGGCGGCGGCTGAGCTGCTTTGCGCCGAGTTTTTTGACGACTAAGAAAAATATGCGGCTGCGCCGAACTTATATCAAGAAAACACATAAACAAACATGTTAAGCAAAACAAAAAGACAAATAATGATTTATTCATTTGAAAACTAAAAATTGTATAAAAGATAAATCAAATTTAGGAACACTTTTATTTAAACTTTTCAAACGAATGAAAACAATTTTAACAATTTTAATTTTAAAAATGGATAATAGGTAACCAATCTTTTTAAATAACCAGTATTCAAAATTATATTTAAATGTAACAAGTAACAAGGTTTTGCCAGACTTTATTTTAAAAATATTACAATTAATTTTTAAAACAACTTATTCCGAGTTGAAAACACTTTTAAAAAAATTATTTTATCCTATATTATCCCAAGCGATATTTTGGTCATCAGATTTTAGTAAAAATTGTAAGATGGTATGTAAATACCCTCCTAAAGGATAATGTTAATTAATATTATTAATAATAATAAAATATTTCAGTAAAACAAATACAAACACAGTGTTTTACCTAGTCAAGTTTTACTTTAACATTTATGTGAAAAACGAAACACAAAAAAAAAATCATATGTTGATTAGTTTTAGAACTATTTTATACATTTAATATAAATATATAAGTTTTAAGAAAAATATTCAATTACATTGTGACCAAACCAAAATAACTCACATTTTGCGTCGAGACATTTTTTGCAAAAAACTCAAACAAGCAACAAATCAAAAATTGAGTACAGAAAAAAATAACAGCACTTAAGATTGTTAGGTAAACACTTCACGGCTACCACAGCATAAAAATATTTACAACTGCATTCACAAAAAAAAAAAAACTATGATTACTAAAAGCAAACGCCAAAATGGAACACTAGGATGATATAGATTAAGATTAATATTTAGATTTTTAGTCGAACTTAATGAATTATTTCGGATTTTTTAAGTATTTTACATATTTTATTGCTAACAATTGTATTAGTAAATTTTTCAGGCTCAAGTCCATTAAATTATTTTCCTTAGAAAGACAATTGTATTTACTAAATTTTCATAAGTTCTAAGAATGCAGAAAAAGTTAATTGTGTACACAAGTGGCAGAATGGAATAGATGTGAATGAAATGAACTTGTGTCTGAATAACTTACAAATATAGTACTTTTTGATTTTGTTGAAAATTTTTTTCTTGTTGAAAATATAGAAAGCAAACCCAAACTTTAAAAGTTAGATAAATATCTGCCGCTGCCGATTAAGTATTCACTAACTTAAACCAAAAATAATTGAATAACCAATTTTGGATAAATACTAAAAAAAATAGTAAAAATAAGAATCGACTTGAATTTAAGCCGCCGATCAGCCGAGTAATTCGGCGGCGGCGCGGCTTGTTGAAAAAATTTGGCTGAGCGGCTAGCCGCCAACCGCGCCGTTACGGCTTGCTTCTCTGCTAGGGGTCACGGCTTATAACACCAAAGGGTCGTGTTTTGTATAATACAGTCTATAAAATGGACTCAAATGTGGTCGCGAGCGGATATCCAACTTATTGGCCTACTGACTAGCAAAAAAGTCCAGATGTCATCGATTTTGGCGTGGTTAAAAACATCCCCGCAGAAACGATTCATATTGAAGCTTCCTTAGAACTATCTTCCGATCACACACCTACAAGTGTTACTTTAATGGAAAAATATCTTTAGGAACTTGATGCAACTGAAGAGCTAAACCGAAACTTATTACTTTCATCTTTATACTCTCCACCTAGATTTGCAATATCAGAAAGCCAATATTATAAATATTTTAAATCATTAGGACCCTGTTTCCTAGCCGCTGGCGATTACAACGCTAAACATACCTTCTGGGGGTCACGGCTCATTACACCAAAGGGTCGTGTTGTGTATAATACAATGTCTAAAATGGATTTAAATGTGGTCGCGAGTGGACAACCCACTTATTGGCCTACTGATCAGCAAACAATTCCAGATGTCATCGATTTTGGCGTGGTTAAAAACATCACCGCAGAAACGATTCATGTTGAAGCTTCTTTAGAAATATCTTCTGATCACACACCTACAATTCTTACCATATCAAACCCATATCAAACAAATTGTATCTCCGTCTGGTTACTTAGTGACGTCAAATATAAAGATATAAAAAATATCTCAGTATCCACTGCACTGAAAATATTCCGCTTAGAACACCGGAGAATGTGAATCTTTCTATTGTAAATTTTGACAAGTATCTCAAACTAGGTGTTCAACATTCTAGCATAGCCCGCAAAAATATTAAAAATAGTAAAATCTATTCTACAGATGTCGAGCGTCTCTTGACTGAAAAAAGGAGAGTTCGAAGAGAGTGGCAATTGCACAGATCCCCTCAACTTAAAAATTTACTAAAAGAGTGCACAAAAAGTAGAAAAATTCAATCATTTAATATCATGCTTGTCCGAAGAAGCTTTGGGTACAGTCAAAGCTTTTCAGATTTCTGAAGAAAATTATCCCAAAGCATTGGCCAGTTTAAAAAAGGTGTATGACAATGAATGTCTGATATTTTTTGATAATATATCAAAACTTTTTGATCTACCAGAGATCACTAAACCTTCGGCATCTGCTTTGTGAAGTATGATTGACATAGTTTTTGCGATATATTATTCTCTTTTATCAATTGGTGATGATAAGAAAATAACAAACGCTATCTTGATACATTTAGTGATGTCAAAAATAGATCCAGTGACTAAGTCAAAGTGGGAAGAGCAGCTAAATTTCGAAAGGCTGCCATTATGGTCAGACTGTGAAACCGCCTCGAACAAACGGTATCAGCATATTGCTGCTGATGAATCTTCAAGTTCAAGACCGAGGTTTAATAAAAATAAAACTGATAATTTTACAAAGAAAAATAATAAAACATCACTAAATTGTACAAAATCAAAACAATCTACTGACAAATGTTTATTTTGTCAATCCAATTAACACATAAAAAATTGCCCTTTTTTTGCTGCTGAGCCTGTAAACCAACGATTTAAAGGGACATACAGTAGCTAGATGTACATCATCTAAATGTAGAATTTGCAGTGGGTCTCATAACGCATTGCTACATAGATACAGTACTAGTGCAAATTCTAATAATAACAATAGTATTTCTTCAAATAACAATTTTGAACAACCGTCAAATTCTCACGAAGCGGTAAATTATTCATCGTCTGATGAAAGAATTATTCTTGCAACAGCCGTCGTGAAAGTAAGAAATAGTTTTGGTGATATTATATTAGCCAGAGCTCTTTTGGATTCCGGTTCTCAACTAAACTTGATAACTGAGGAACTTGCACAGCTACTACCATTAAAACGAGAAGGAGGTAGATTAAAATTAAATGGTATTAGCGAAACTAATTCATTTTCGAAATCGTGCGTAAATTTAACTGTCACGTCGAGGGTTAACTCTACACAATTTACTTCGAAGTTTTGGGTATTGAGTTCTATAACAAATTTACAGCCTGATCATAAAATTAGTACGACTAGCTTTAATATTCCAAGAAATATAGAATTAGCCGATCCTTGCTTTTATAAACCTTGAAAGATTGATCTGTTATTAGGTGCGGAAATATTTTTTGACTTAATTTGTATTGGACAAATAAGGTCTGGCCCTAGCCTGCCAATTCTTCAAAAGACTTCGCTTGGTTGGATTGTTACTGGAAAGTATAACCAATCAAAGGGCTCTAGCGGCAATAACAACGTTTTTCATTTAAGTACGTCTATAGAAAACGAGAGCAATATATTTTCAATTTATTTTTCTTTTTAATAAGACCTAATGATATTTATGTAAATAAAACAATTTTATTACATTTCACCCGACGTTTCGTCACTTTTTTGGTGACTTTTTCAAGGGTTGTCTATTTAAATAAAAATAATAAAAGGACAACATTAATACAAAATATTTTTCCCAACAACCAAACACAACTTACATAATTTATATATTATTTTATATTAAAAACATTAGATTTTTAATAAAATTCAATTGCACAAAAACATTTAACAAAAAACAGTAAAGCACAACTTAAAATTATTATTAAAGAATTAATTATATTGTGGTTCTGTAACTAGCGCTAATGTTGTCAATATCTTCATTGTGGTTCATTGTTTTCAGTATGTTTTGTTGTATTCTCAAGCTTTCTATTGTATATATCTTCCTCACCCCTCGTTCAAAATCCAACACTCTCACTTGTTCTGTTTCAAAGGAATGAGATTTTGAAATCATGTGTTGTGATAATGCACTTGCCTCTGTCCTCTTCAATATGTAATTTTGATGTTCTCCTATTCTCTTTTCAAGTGAGCGTTTTGTTGTTCCTATATAAATTGAGTCACAATTCTGATCGTCCCTTCCGTTACACTTTACTTCGTAAACAACATTACTTTGTTGTAGTTTTTGTATTGGCGCGTTCACTCTTGACAATATTGCAGTTAAAGTTGAATTCGGTTTGAATGCAAAGTTTATTTGTTCTGATTTTATTGTTGCCCTTATGTGTCTATTATCCATCAAGACAGGTATGTATTTTACACTGTAAAAGTGTTTGTCTTTTTCAGGGTTTCTATCATTATTGATGATAGAAATAATATAGATTCTATTGTCAGAAAATTCTGGCAGTTAGAAGAACTTCCAAATGAAGCAGCAAAAAATTTATTTTTAAGAACAGCAACAATGGGAGGAAATGTTTAGAAATTCAGTACGACGTTTACCGTCAGGACGATTTGAAATCTCTTTGCCTTTCAAATCTGATACAAAAATACTTGGTTCATCTTTCGAAACTGCTAAAAGGCGGTTTCTTGCGCTAGAAAGGAGACTTTCTAGAGATTCAAATATGAGAGAAATGTATCACGATTTTATGAAAGAGTATTTCGACCTAGGTCATATGTTGACAAAATTCCAAATTATCCTCACTATTTTATTCCACATCAATGTGTGTTGCGGCCTCAGAGTTCAACTACGAAACTTCGATAAGTTTTTGATGCTTCGTGTTGGTATACTAATGGCACGTTGAGATCCTTGTGGATATTTGAGTTTTTGACATACCAGGGAGCGGCTGTGATTATTCGAAGTAGTTTATTTTGGCGCCTTTGAATTTTTCGATGTTAAAAGCCGAGGCATAACTGAATACCGTAGTACCAAATTGACTTTAAGATAGAGTTGTAAAGTAGAAGTTTGCAATCGAGACTAAGAACAGAATTTCTTCCAATAAGCCAATTTGAATTGCTTTTACTTAAATTTGAGTTAATTTGGCTTCTATATGCCATTTCCACGTTAAACGCTGATCTAGATGTATACCGAGGTATTTTACATGCGAGTGTTGTGGTATTATTTGATTATTGATTTAAATAGGGAGGCATGTTTCTCCATCTTTATCCTCCATTTTTTTAACCACCTTTCAGTTCAAATATATGATCCTGTAAGCTGTATCGTCCGCAAATGTTGAGGTATGGGTGTAGCTGTTTGGCATGTCAGAAGTATAAATTAAGTACAATAGAGGGCCCAGGATGCTGCCTTGTGGGACTCCAGGGATAATACATCCATTTTCATTTAAAATCGGCGTTAATTTTGACACTATCAGTTTCTTAAATAGCTTTGAGATATAAGATAATAAGCTAATAGGTCTGTATGACTCAACTTTTGTGTGATCCTTTCCTGGCTTTAGTAGCATGGTTAGTAAGCAAACCTTCCATTATTGAGGGTAGTATTGAAGCGTTAAATAGCATTAAAAATAATAAGAATAATTTTCTTTGCTATACTTGGTAGCTCCAAAAGAATTTTATTACTGATCTTATCAATACCGGGTGACTTCTTGGTGTTTAAATCACAAATAGCCTTTTTGATTTCTCTAAACTCAAATCTTAGAGGAATAGCTGCTCTAGGGTTGCCAGTTTTGAAATCAGAGAAATCAGTACATAAGAGAAAATAATCAGTACAATTGCATAAAAAACAGTATTAAAAAAGTAAATTTTAATATAAAATTTCATATTAATAACATAAAAAGCTTTAATCTTTTTTAAACCAAAACTTGAATGCAGTCTATAATTTGAACAGTGACAAAATTAAATTAATAAAACTCAACTTTTTCAAAACAATAATTCAATTCCGTAAATATTTTGCTGTTTGAGTTAATTGTTGCACTAGGTATTTTCTTAAGATACTATCACACCTAGCAAATATTTGATGACAAAAAAAACCTGATCAACATGTGAACAAAAATTTGATTTCCTTTATTCTATTATATTTTTTGAATATAGGTCAACATAAAATTAAATAAAAGTAGTTTTTTGCTATATCTACCAGCATAATTAATTTCATTTTGCAATTGAAAGGTCATGCTGAATCTCTTTTATTTTGCGGAAACAGCGTATGGGCATAAATATTAACAATGTTACAAGTTAAAAATATTTATGGCCTTTTTGTACATGGTTTCCATTTTTTTCCTGTCTTCAGTCTTAAAGAAATAGTAAAACCCATTACAACTATAACCAAAGTTTATCTCTATCTGCAACTCACCTTCTAGGTTTTATATTAGCAGCCTGTTTCTCCATTTGCTACACTTTGAAAACTAAAGACTCGTTCTGTATAAGCGTTTGAATGTGGAATGGAAGAAATAAAATCACACTTTTCCTCAAATTCGTTAATGCACCACCATTTAGAAACACTTTCCATTTATCTTTAACTGTCTACTTTTTTCGTACTAACTCGGCAAAAATCTTTAATGTTAATAACTCATCGATAAGGACATATATATTAATATTTCTATCGCAAACGATTTGACAATATGACAAACTAGTTATATACTGAACAAATTAATATTTAATTACAGTACAAAAACAGTACATTAATGAAAAAATTAGTACATTTGCGTACTGATTTGCTTGCAATGCATAAATCAGTACTTTAAACAAAAAACAGTACATGTACTAATAAAAACAGTACGAATCGCAACTCTAGGCTGCTCTTACAGACGGTAACTCGACTGCTATATCGTGAAATATATTAAGGGCAAATACATTTTTCAAATGATTAACGAACAGATTTCCTTTTTTAATATAATTTCTTTCCCAACTTCCATTCAAGTTTCTTAATGGTGGCTTAGATATAACTGGTCTATTGAGACTTCTAGCTGCACGCCATAATGAGTAGTCTGGCTGTGGAGTTGCATCATGTTCCTAAAGATATTTTTCCATTAAAGTAACACTTGTAGGTGTGTGATCGGAAGATAGTTCTAAAGAAGCTTCAATATGAATCGTTTCTGCGGGGATGTTTTTAACCACGCCAAAATCGATGACATCTGGAATTTTTTGCTAGTCAGTAGGCCAATAAGTTGGATATCCGCTCGCGACCACATTTGAGTCCATTTTATAGACTGTATTATACAAAACACGACCCCTTGGTGTTATAAGCCGTGACCTCCCAGAAGGTGTGTTTAGCGTTGTAATCGCCAGCGGCTAGGAAACAGGGTCCTTAAGATTTATAATATTGGCTTTCTGATAAGAAAAATCTAGGTGGAGAGTATAAAGATGAAAGTACTAAGTTTCGATTTAGCTCTTCAACACAAATGTTCGTTGCTTTCAGATAATCTTTACGATGATCACACATTAAGTAGTGTTTGATTCGGGCTTTTATCAAAATAGGAGAACCTCCACAAGCTGTATCTCGAGGGTCCTTGGTATCATATAATATATAACCATTGATTTAAAACGTATTTCTTAAGGTCAAATGAGTTTCAGAAACCATCATTACATCAATTTGTTAACTTTTAAGAAAGTATTCTAGTTCTAGACTTATCGCAGAGAGCGATATTCCACATACATGGCAAACAGTGGTTAAATGGCAGTATGCCCTAGTGTGATCAAATTCTTGGCAGTTTAAACATTGCGCTGGACCATTCCTTTTTTCCTATACAGGAAAATATATTTCAGACTGTAAATGGGATGCGTTGCGTTTCTTTTAAGCTTTACGTCGCCGGGTTCTAACTCCACTCAAAATAGTGGCTGGGGATTTTTTATCTACTTTTAATATTTATTTCATTTTTTATTTTGAAGCCCTTCTCTTCTTAAAACGTTTTTATCTCACCTGGGTCTACGCATGAATCAATGCACTTTATTACTACCTGAAGACCTTTACTGTTCTTCAGTTGGTATGTTTAACAGTTTTTTAGTGTTTCTAATTTAGTTATTACTTTACGAAAATCATCTTCACGATTAACTTGTATTTTTGTCTTATTTATACTACCACGCGTTATTGCAACTACATAAAAAGAATTTTCACCTATAACCGAGATCTTGAGTTTTGCTCTATAAGATATATCGGGGGTGGCTTAGAAGATTTGAAACCGTTTTGTGCTTCCGAGAACTCCTCGTCCAAAATTGCAAAACGATTTTGTGAACTTATTCTTTCAGTTTAAAACTCTTTCTTTTAAAACTTTTGGGGCCGAAGCAACTGGAGAAGATGTTGGGCTGCGACCCCGTTTAAGCACTGTTATGTACCTATCAATACCAACTTGTACTTGAGGCTTTTGAGCACTTTTTACCTGTGATACTGAGGTTTCCATCATGCCTGATTTAGGGTTATCTTTTCATCACTTATTAAAACTGCTTTTGCCGCTGAGGCTACGCTTGCAGGTTTAATATTTTTTATTGTTTTGAAATCAACCGTATTATTAGACATAGAAGGTAATACTGAGTTTTCTATTATGCCTGATGGGGAATTACTATTTTCATCACTTATTAAAATTAAAGAGGGATCATGTGCGAGTAATAGGATAAGCCGTTAGGTATTTGCTATCATAGATTCTTTTTTTTATTTCTGCATTTGTTTCGTGAACACTCACTGTGATATATGCCTTTCTATCATTCTGTTTTATTGTTTTTGCATTATTTGCATTCATTAGCGTTTTTTTTACTTAACTGTTTACAGTTGTGCTCTTCTTATTAGTTATTGTTTATCAACACCGAGAATAAAAACAATAAATATTTTTGGTCAAAATGTGTGTTTATGTATTTATGTATGTACATACATACATTTTTTTCTTTTTCTTATATTTTTTTTTTTTAATTTATAATAAAAAATAAACCATGTGCTGAGCTTGGAGAACACGTCTTTCTTCAACGAGCGCGACCGAAATCCAATTCATGATTCATTTTATTCACCATAAACCAATATAAATTAATAAAATCACATTATTTTTACCTCAATGTATAAAACTTTCCCAAGTGTTAGAATAATTAATGGGTACTCAAATCTTCCTGTATATTCTTCGCTACTTTAACTTGTAAATTTTGGCTGGCAAAGTGTTCATTTACTTTTAAGTATTTTTGAGAGCAATTTCTTTGAATTCCTACTTACTCTCTCTTTGCAAGTTTCTACTGGTAAAGTAAATTAACAACCTCACAATATATAAAAAGTAAAAAAAAACTTAAATAAAACAAACTAACATAGTTGGTAAGACAATTTATCTCATTTAATTACATTTATTATTAAAGTACATAAATTAAAGAATAAAATATAAAAAGTGAAATACTACAAAAACTAAAAAAAAAAAAAATAAATCAAAAAACTAACATACAGGCACATTCTGAAAATCACTTTTTGTGAAAGTGAATCGAAATCACAAGTAACTTAAAACCGACCATTGTAGGCGAAATAAAGTGGTAAAGTGCGATTTAGTGGGGTTGGTCATATATCTGAGCCATCTATTAAAAGTTGTAAACAGGTTTTGATTATTTATAGTTTGAAAGGATTTGAAGATTAGCTTCATTTTCAAATTTCTTATGAAACAAAAATTTGTTGTGTCTTTGTTGAAGCTTTGATATTGTTCCAGGTAAGAGCTGAGTGCTTAAAATTCTTATTCACTTTATGGTCTTACTTGTATAATATTTTTGGCTTTTCTAAAGTATTTGGAAAAAGTTTCCTGACGAGCTGGCCTAAGCAACCAGCGAAATGCGCATAGAAACTAGCTTTCCCACAACAATAAATTTCAGTGTTTTTTTTCATAAATTGGGATTATGAGCACATCATTAATAAATGAATTAATTAATAAATATAATAATAAAAAATAATTTTTGACAAAAATTTCGAAATTTGGCTAAAAAATTTATATTATAAAAAAAAAAAAATATCAATGAAATAAAATAAAATTATAATATTAAACCTTTCTTCATAAGCAAATAAATTTTTTTACATTTAGTTAGAAATTTTTCAATTTATACTAGTTATGTGCGATTTTCCGCGGTTCAACAATGCAATAACGTAAAGAAATTTTTATAACTTTTAAACGAATAGATGTCCCATAATAAAATGATGCTTTAAATTGGTCATTTCCGGTTTTGCAGATGAAAAAAAAAATTTTTTTCAAATTAGTTTGGTTTCATTTAAAGATCAATCGATTTTCTAAAACTTAAAATTTTTTTTGGTTTGATTAGTTTTTAGTTCGAAAAAATAAGTTAAAAAAACACTTTACCACCCCGTAACTCGACAAATAAACATCATAGCAAAAATTATTTCGCACACTCATTCATATATACTAGAACTATAGTTATGCCAAATATAAAGGTATTCCAACCATATTTTTATTGGGTTGTCCGCTTCACAAGTAATGCCCCATAATATATAAAGAAATTTAAAAAACGAGAAGAAAAGTTTTTCTTTAAAAATGGGAAGATCGATTTTGGTTTTAAGCCCATGGTTTCTTGGGCAAACCTTCTTAGAATTCTTCGTAGATTACGGTTTTGAGAACCGCTTGCTCGAGAATAAAATTGACCCACACTAATGTGCATACACATATACACATTTAGAGTAAAAATATTTTGTGTTCTGTAAACAGTAAAGCTAATAGGTCTGTATGACTCAACTTTTGTGTGATCCTTTCCTGGCTTTAGTAGCATGGTTAGTAAGCAAACCTTCCATTATTGAGGGTAGTATTGAAGCGTTAAATAGCATTAAAAATAATAAGAATAATTTTCTTTGCTATATTTGGTAGCTCCAAAAGCATTTTATTACTGATCTTATCAATACCGGGTGACTTCTTGGTGTTTAAATCACAAATAGCCTTTTTGATTTCTTTAAACTCAAATCTTAGAGGAATAGCTGCTCTAGGGTTGCCAGTTTTGAAATCAGAGAAATCAGTACATAAGAGAAAAAAATCAGTACAATTGCATAAAAACAGTATTAAAAAATTAAATTTTAATATAAAATTGCATATTAATAACATAAAAAGCTTTAATCTTTTTTAAACCAAAACTTGAATGCAGTCTATAATTTGAACAGTGACAAAATTAAATTAATAAAACTCAACTTTTTCAAAACAATAATTCAATTCCGTATATATTTTGCTGTTTGAGTTAATTGTTGCACTAGGTATTTTCTTAAGGTACTATCACACCTAGCAAATATTTGATGACAAAAAAAACATGATCAACATGTGAACAAAAATTTGATTTCCTTTATTCTATTATATTTTTTGAATATAGGTCAACATAAAATTAAATAAAAGTAGTTTTTTGCTATATCTACCAGCATAATTAATTTCATTTTGCAATTGAAAGGTCATGCTGAATCTCTTTTATTTTGCGGAAACAGCGTATGGGCATAAATATTAACAATGTTACAAGTTAAAAATATTTATGGCCTTTTTGTACATGGTTTCCATTTTTTTCCTGTCTTCAGTCTTAAAGAAATAGTAAAACCCATTACAACTATAACCAAAGTTTATCTCTATCTGCAACTCACCTTCTAGGTTTCTCCCTTTGCTACACTTTGAAAACTAAAGACTCGTTCTGTATAAGCGTTTGAATGTGGAATGGAAGAAATAAAATCACACTTTTCCTCAAATTCGTTAATGCACCACCATTTAGAAACACGTTCCATTACTCTTTAACTGTCTACTTTTTTCGTACTAACTCGGCAAAAATCTTTAATGTTAATAACTCATCGATAAGGACATATATATTAATATTTGTATCGCAAACGATTTGACAATATGACAAACTAGTTATATACTGAACAAATTAATATTTAATTACAGTACAAAAACAGTACATTAATGAAAAAATTAGTACATTTGCGTACTGATTTGCTTGCAATGCATAAATCAGTACTTTAAACAAAAAACAGTACATGTACTAATAAAAACAGTACGAATCGCAACTCTAGGCTGCTCTTATAGACGGTAACTCGACTGCTATATCGTGAAATATATTAAGGGCCAATACATTCTTCAAATGATTAACGAACAGATTTCCTTTTTTAATATAATTTCTTTCCCAACTTCCATTCAAGTTTCTTAATGGTGGCTTAGATATAACTGGTCTATTGAGACTTCTAGCTGCACGCCATAATGAGTAGTCTGGCTGTGGAGTTGCATCATGTTCCTAAAGATATTTTTCCATTAAAGTAACACTTGTAGGTGTGTGATCGGAAGATAGTTCTAAAGAAGCTTCAATATGAATCGTTTCTGCGGGTGTTTTGAGTAGCACTTAATTTTACATACTGAAGTTTATTGTTTCAAATTATTCCTTATATACTATTTACAAAATTCTTATAACTATCTAGTAGGCATGCGTACGTGACTATGCGCACATATTCTTATCTCTTATTTTTAGCTAAGTACAATCTGTTAATGAGTTTTCTTAATGAGTTTTCATTGTCATGAAACATATGTATAAGGGTGGTTTTCCCATGTGCGTGTGGCCAAACAATAAAATGTAATTTATTTATAGATTACCAATGAGTTTTCTTATCCTAAACAAACATAACACAGCCAGGGGTTGTTTTACAGCTGCGTGAGATTAACAGACCCACACGAACTGTAAGCATCTTAAAAATAAATTTAAAATATGTTCAACTACAATTGAACATTCTGCGGGGGGGCAAAAGTTATTGCAGATATTTGTCTTATTTTAATAAGCCTTCTTATACATAACATAATAAGAATGATTATGACAATTAATACTAATATAAGAGATGTATGACCAGCTATGTGATGAAATGAAATGCCTCTCAGTTCGATATTTTGCTTCTTCAACTCATCGACATGGCCTTTTAGCTGGGATATTTCACGATTGTGGTTCATCAAGACATTACCCAGTGGTTTCGTAATTTCTATCTCGTCTGTTTTCGCATCTCTCGTCAAAAAGGAGTGAAATTTATTGTTGAACTCTGCGCGAACGTTGTGTCTGGCTGCTAATGTGATCCCTTCAATTCTTGCTGTACAATCATTTTCTAAAGCTAGTATACCTAGGCGCGGAAGCTCCATGATGGTTTGCTGCTGATTCAAACATTTTATATGTGCTGATGTGTTCTTAAATACCTTATAAAGCCAGTTACCCCTTGTGCTAAGTTCCACCCAAAAGGGAACTTTATCAGCTTCGTCAAATGAGCAATTGAGAACTGTGTGCGGTTTTAAAGGTGATAGTTCACATTCATTGGATGCGGCATCCATCCATGGGAAATTTTCTTCACACACAATTTCTTCGCTTAACGTTTGTTTGCACTCATTAAGCACTGCATCCGTCAAAAAATGAAAGGCGTCCATTTCGTAATTGTACACAATATATGGTGCTTTTATCCTTGCCATTAATGCAACGTCATCTCTAACAAACGGAACTGGAATTATTTTGTAAATCTGGGATGACGGACGGTTGAAAAGTGGTATTTTCAAATTAATGATGAGTTGGCTGCCCAAAAATGTGCCCGTTCCAGTTAAAAGATGCCATATTTCTTTTAGCTCAGTACCGCTTCTCTTTCCTGGTAACATAAACTTGTCAGGAATTGTATCTCTTATTCTGTTGATTTCTGCTTGTAGTTGTTGTGGACTTATTATTACTGGATGTATCTTTCCGTTATTCACATTAAGCAACAAATCGATTGCTTCCTTCTGAACTTCACTGCACTCATCTATTATATCATGTAATTGTTTGGTTACCATGAAGAAGCGTATAGATTCTCTATATTCGAAGTGACGTTCTCTCACCGTATCACTTATGTTTTTAATTTTGGACCTCATATCATCAAAGTGCGTGTTAACCTCTTCGGTTGTTCTTTTAAGAAGATTAACAGTTGAATCAACCACCGATGTCTGCTTCTTAGATAATTCTTTTAAATTATGTTGATTTTCTAAAAGTGAATTCATGTTGTTCTCCAAAGCCTGTCGGTCATCTTCATCCATCAATCCAAACAAAACGTGATGTAAGGAGCCTATTAACTTTAAGGGAGCCTCTCTTTTCTTTCGGGAACTTATGTTGAGTAAATCGTTGGCAGTTTTTATTTTGTTCATCTTATACTCCATATTATTTAATACTGCCCAGCACTGGTCTTTAAAGGTGTTTATTTTGGGGCATATTTCCTTAGAGCTGCCAATTATATCTGTTGCTTTTTCCAACGTTTCAAAATAAGTCTTCATTTCGTAATAAATTATTATATTCCAAGAAGAACCCGCCACATTGATTTGACCTATTGAATCCAAATACATTAATGTTTTTTCTTGTATACTATGTACCTTCGTTGATGCGTGTGTAGTCATTATAAACAACAAGTTCAGTAAAAGAATTATTGGCAATGCAAATTTCTTCTTTTTCGGCTGATTCATTGTAATATTGACCTGAGCTGTACTGGAATTAACTTCTTTGATCGGCAGGGTTGATAATTCCTCAATATCATCATGATGTTCCAAAGGGCATAATTTATTCGTTGGCCTTTTTGTTATGCCATTTTGAGTTTTAAGAGTCACTACTCTAACAAGTCCATCTTTTCCTGGATGAACATCTATCACTCTAGCTAACGGCCAGCGAGCGGGATGAGAATCTTCATTCTTGATTATTACAACTTGTCCATTCACAATATTGTCATGTGTTTTTCTCCATTTTGATCTTTGTTGCAAAGTACATAAATATTCACTTTTCCACTGCTTCCAGAAATGATCTTTCATTTTTTGCAAAAGTTTCCATCGATCCAGACAATTTATTTTGGTTTCTTCATATTTTTCTGGACATCCTATCATCGCACGTCCTATTAGAAAATGACCCGGTGTTAATACTTCCAGTTCATCAGCATTGCTATTCAGTTCATGAATTGGTCGCGAATTCAACACTGCTTCGATCTGAGCAAGTAACGTGCTTAGCTCTTCGTACGTGAGTTTATTTTCACCTATTATTCTTTTTATGTGAAACTTCATTGATTTAACTGCAGCTTCCCATATTCCACCCATGTGTGGACTTGCCGGGGGAATGAAATGCCACTTTGTTTTTTCATTTTCCAAGATTGGCGCTATCTTAGAATTATTTTTAATGGCTTCAATAAAATCTTTGTCAAGCTGCCTTGCTGCTCCAACAAAATTTGTACCGTTGTCTGAGTATATATCGCTAGATTTACCTCTTCTTCCAAAAAATCTTCTAAGTGCTGCAAGAAACGCCTCTTTTGTAAGACTGCTGACTGCTTCAAAATGTACTGCTTTTGTAGTCATGCATACGAATATAGCGATATAACCTTTCATTGATTTTTGTCCTCTTCCGTTTGAACATTTTATGTGGACTGGACCTGCATAATCAATACCGCAATGAGTAAATGGTGGATTTGCATTTACTCTATAGTGAGGTAGCATTCCCATAAGCTGGTTATTTGTATAATGCCTAAATCTTATGCATTTAGTGCAGCTCCTTATGCACTTTTTTATGCTATTTTTTGCTCCTATGATCCAATAATTTTTTCGGATTGTATTCTCCATCAATCGATTTCCTCCGTGCATGGTGTATACGTGAATATGTTTAATAATTCTATCGCCTAGTGCTGATTTTAGTATGATGAGCGGATGCCTGTTGTTGTACGGCAGGTTAGCGTATTCAAGTCTTCCTCCAACTCTTATCACTCCATTTGAATCTAACTGCGGATGTAGAGGTGCTAGTTTACTTCTGTGATCTACCATTTTATTAATTTTTAGCTGATGCATTTCATTTGGCAATTCGTGATCTTGATGAAGTTTTACCATTAAGATCTCAGCCTCTTGTAGCTCTTCTGTTGTTAAATAATGAGGTAAGTTTCTTTTGCCTCTTAGTTTTTTGACAAAACGTAAAGTATACGCCAAAACGCGTTTAAGTTTGGTGAAGGAAGAAAATTTATTAATTATAGTGTATAAATAATTCTCCTGCTTTGAAGTATTTGTAACTGCAACAAGTGCCTCCACAGGGTTTTCTAACGGCCACTGCCTTTTATCCTTTATAAGCCACTCAGGACCTTCCCACCAGATCTTCTCATTAACTAATTTTTCTGCTGATATTCCTCTGGACGCTATATTTGCTGGATTTTCTTTTGATTTAACATATCTCCATTGTGCTTCTGGGATTAGTGAAAGGATCTCAGTCACTCTTGTTCTTATAAATTTATCTTTATTTTTGGAATTTTTTATCCAAGCCAGAGTGATCATTGAGTCACTCCAAGTATAAATAGCAGCGTTTGAGTTAAGTGTTTCTTTTATTTTGAACATTAGTTTAGCAAGTAAATGAGCAGCGCTTAGTTCTAATTTCGGCAACGTTTTACGATTTTTAATCGGGTTTACCTTACTTTTAGCGGCTACAATGGTTATGGTCGACTCAATTTTTGCGTAGACTACTGCGGCATACGCTTTTTCTGAGGCGTCAGCGAACCCGTGTAGTTCAATCGATATTTCATTTGAGAGTTGAATCCATCGGTTTATTTTAATTTCTGTTATTGCTGATAAATTTTTAGTAAACGCTAGCCACTCTTTTGTTAAGTTTTCATCTAATGGCACGTCCCAATCAGTTTGCTGTCTCCACAAGTGTTGTATAAATAGTTTTGCTGTAATTGTCACTGGTGTTAGCCATCCTAATGGATCGAATATCTTTGCTAATCGTGATAAAGCAATACGCTTGGAAACTATTTCTTCTTTTTCAAGCTGCATGCTGAAGGAGAAACAGTCCATAATAGGATTCCATTGCAATCCTAACGTTTTTAAGCATTCATCTTCCTGAATTTTTAGTATTTCATTATCTCCGCCTGGGTTCCCTGTATGCACTATTTCATCGTGATTTGAAATCCATTTTCGTAAGTGGAAACCAAATTTATCCAAATGGTAAGATATGGCTTCTCGGACGTCCTTACATTCTTGTAGCGTATCTGCTCCTGTCAGCAAATCGTCCATATAGAAATCTTCCTTTATTATTTTTGCAATGTTTTCATTTGTACAGTGGTTTGCAATTTCAATTAATGTTCTTATTGCCAAGAATGGTGCTGCTGCTGTACCGTATGTCACTGTTGTCAATTTATACTGCTCGATTGCATCACTTGGGTTTTTTCTCCATAAAACATACTGGTATTCTTGATCCAGTACATTAATATTTATCTGCCGAAACATCTTTTCTATATCAGCAGATATAACATATTTCCAGGACCTCCATCTTGTAATGATATCAAATATATCTTTTTGTAGTTTCGGACCAACGTTTAACACGTCATTCAAACTTTTACCGTTTGATGTCTTTGAAGAAGCATCGAACACCACTCTAACCTTTGTAGTAAGACTGTTTTCTCTGATAACTGCTTGATGTGGCATGTAGTACTTCCCTTTTCTGCCAGCGTCTCCCTTTTTCATATGCCCCATTGACAGCAATTCATCCATTATTCTGCAGTATTCGACGTTCAAAGAAGTATTCACTATGAGCCGTTTTTCTAGGTTTATAAATCGAGCCATTGCTCTTTTATAAGATTCTCCAAGCTCGATATCATCTAAAAATGGTAGTCTGACAATAAATTTACCATCCTCACCTCTCTCAGTTGTGTTTGAATAAAGTTGTAAACAATAATCATTTTCGATTGAAGCTTGCTCATTTTCAATCTCCTCGATCTCCCAAAACCTCTCAATACTGGTTGTGGCTGCCGACTTTCGCTTGTTGTTTGCTCGATTAACTCGTATCACCCCGGAAAGTATCCAACCGAACTTTGTGCTCTGACCCACTATTTTATCATTTCTATGTATTCCTTCCTCTAATATCTGGGAATACAAATCAGCTCCAATGACAATATCAATTCTGTCGGACTTATTAAAATTTGGATCCGCTAGCGTGAAATTGTTCCACTCCTGAATATCATAATTGAACGATATCTCTGGCTGAGTTGACGACAATGTTGGAAGAATTAAGGCCTCCGTTGTTACTCGTTCATTGCTTAGAAATCTAGGATGTATTTCTAGATTTACTTTACATTTTGCTACGCCTACTACTGTTTGCCCTAGTCCATGAAGTTTAACCTCCGTTTTTGTTCTTGGCAATTGCAAAATTTGAGCAGCTTCTTCGCTTATCGCTGCTTGGTGTGCTTGTACTCATGGATTTTTTTTCTTTTGCTTTTTCTAAGTGAATAACTGTATTGTGAAACATCCCGCATTTTTGGCATTTGTTCTCACTAAAACATTTTTTGTCTTTTTTATGTTTAAGACAATTGTAGCATAACTCGTTCGTTTTGACCCAGGAATGTCTCTCTGTAACCGGCAATGCCAAGAATTGTTTGCATACTATAATGTTGTGACCTGTTTTTTTACAGTAAGAACAAATTCGCCTTTCTGTATAAAATGTTGTGGATTTTACCTGTTGTTTGTAGTTGCTGCTCTTCTTACTTGTTGAAGCCTCTAGTGCTTGGTAATGCTGCTCTATGAACTCCATGACGTCTTTCAACTGTTGTATTTCTTTTGATTTTTTTGTATTCTGTTCATACAGAATAAGACCTTCTTTATCCAATTTTCTTATTACTATCCTAGCAATAAATGGATCCGCGTCTTGCAAATTTATATCCATGGCCCTAAGAGCATGCATACATTCGTTTGTTGTGTCCAAGAGATTTTTCAAGCTTTCTGGCGATGCACTATTTATATTCGGATGATCCAAAATCTTATCCACTAGTTTTGTGAATAAGATTCTTTCATTCCCAAATCTTTGCTTTAAAATTTCCCATGCTGCGTTATAGTTACTTTCTGTTACTGGCAAATGCTGTATTAATCTAAGTGCTTCGTTTTTTAGATTTGTTTTTAAATAATACAATTTTTGCACTTCTGCCAGTTTGTGGTTTTCATGAATCAACTTCTTAAACAAATCATGAAAGGAATTCCACTCTTCCACCTTCCCGCTGAAGCACGGTATTTCAATGCTTTTTAAAGCGATTTGCTTCGGTTCTTCACTGCGTCTGGCAATCTTATTTATCTTCTCTTTATATATTATATCGTAGAGATCGTCAATCTCTTCAAATTCTTCATCTATCTCATACCCCATTAGGTAATTATTAGATAGTTCCGAATGAAGCTGCCTTATATCATCTATTTGCCTTTCCCATGCTGATATTAATTTTTCTAATGCAAATAAGTTTTCTTCGCTTTCTTTATGCATTAGGGATTCCCTCAATTTAAATACTTTTCATCTAAATTGATTAATCAATACCTTTAATTTTGCATCAGGGATACTTTCAGCTTTCTTCTCTTTAGCCTCTTCGGACACCGCTCCATTGCTTTCTCTCGCGTTTACCTGGTCTATTAGATGTTGCATCTGCTTTTGATGTTGTTCTTGTTGTTGCTGCATTTGTAGCTGCATCTCTATTATCATTTTGTTGACGTTGTCATTTTTGACTTCCACTTCAGGCTCTTCAAGTGACATTTTAATTTGTTGTAGTAGACTCATTGCCGATTCTACTTGACTCTTCGTGTTTTCAAACACCTTTTCACGGAAATATAAATCATCGTTTACTCCATGCTGCATCAATTTTTCGTTATTTGTAAGAAATTCTTCCCATTTTTTGGCCAAGCTTTTTATTGTTTCTTCAACCGCGGCTTTTCTCACCAATTTGTTTTTAATTTTTTCAGAAATTGTATTAATTTCATTATTAATTTGATTTTGAGCCTTGTATAACAGGACTCTGGTTGCCATTTTTTCGTAAGCGAAAATTTTTCTATTTACCGCTTATGCAATCTATTTATTTTTGTTTTTTCGTAAGCGCAAATTTTCGTATTTGGCGCTTATATACAGTATTTATTTTATTTTTAAATACTGTACTTTTGTTTAATGGTTGGTTTTTTTCGTAAGCGCAAATTTTCGTATTTGTCGCTTATATACAGTATTTATTTTATTTTTAAATACTGGAATTTTTGTTTACTGGTTCGTTTTTTTTTTCTCTATCGAAGGACCAATGTTTTGAGTAGCACTTAATTTTACATACTGAAGTTTATTGTTTCAAATTATTCCTTATATACTATTTACAAAATTCTTATAACTATCTAGTAGGCATGCGTACGTGACTATGCGCACATATTCTTATCTCTTATTTTTAGCTAAGTACAATCTGTTAATGAGTTTTCTTAATGAGTTTTCATTGTCATGAAACATATGTATAACGGTGGTTTTCCCATGTGCGTGTGGCCAAACAATAAAATGTAATTTATTTATAGATTACCAATGAGTTTTCTTATCCTAAACAAACATAACACAGCCAGGGGTTGTTTTACAGCTGCGTGAGATTAACAGACCCACACGAACTGTAAGCATCTTAAAAATAAATTTAAAATATGTTCAACTACAATTGAACAGCGGGGATGTTTTTAACCACGCCAAAATCGATGACATCTGGAATTTTTTGCTAGTCAGTAGGCCAATAAGTTGGATATCCGCTCGCGACCACATTTGAGTCCATTTTATAGACTGTATTATACAAAACACGACCCCTTGGTGTTATAAGCCGTGACCCCCCAGAAGGTGTGTTTAGCGTTGTAATCGCCAGAGGCTAGGAAACAGGGTCCTTAAGATTTATAATATTGGCTTTCTGATAAGGAAAATCTAGGTGGAGAGTATAAAGATGAAAGTACTAAGTTTCGATTTAGCTCTTCAACACAAATGTTCGTTGCTTTCAGATAATCTTTACGATGATCACACATTAAGTAGTGTTTGATTCGGGCTTTTATCAAAATAGGAGAACCTCCACAAGCTGTATCTCGAGGGTCCTAGGTATCATATAATATATAACCATTGATTTAAAACGTATTTCTTAAGGTCAAATGAGTTTCAGAAACCATCATTACATCAATTTGTTAACTTTTAAGAAAGTATTCTAGTTCTAGACTTATCGCAGAGAGCGATATTCCACATACATGGCAAACAGTGGTTAAATGGCAGTATGCCCTAGTGTGATCAAATTCTTGGCAGTTTAAACATTGCGCTGGACCATTCCTTTTTTCCTATACAGGAAAATATATTTCAGACTGTAAATGGGATGCGTTGCGTTTCTTTTAAGCTTTACGTCGCCGGGTTCTAACTCCACTCAAAATAGTGGCTGGGGATTTTTTATCTACTTTTAATATTTATTTCATTTTTTATTTTGAAGCCCTTCTCTTCTTAAAACGTTTTTATCTCACCTGGGTCTACGCATGAATCAATGCACTTTATTACTACCTGAAGACCTTTACTGTTCTTCAGTTGGTATGTTTAACAGTTTTTTAGTGTTTCTAATTTAGTTATTACTTTACGAAAATCATCTTCACGATTAACTTGTATTTTTGTCTTATTTATACTACCACGCGTTATTGCAACTACATAAAAAGAATTTTCACCTATAACCGAGATCTTGAGTTTTGCTCTATAAGATATATCGGGGGTGGCTTAGAAGATTTGAAACCGTTTTGTGCTTCCGAGAACTCCTCGTCCAAAATTGCAAAACGATTTTGTGAACTTATTCTTTCAGTTTAAAACTCTTTCTTTTAAAACTTTTGGGGCCGAAGCAACTGGAGAAGATGTTGGGCTGCGACCCCGTTTAAGCACTGTTATGTACCTATCAATACCAACTTGTACTTGAGGCTTTTGAGCACTTTTTACCTGTGATACTGAGGTTTCCATCATGCCTGATTTAGGGTTATCTTTTCATCACTTATTAAAACTGCTTTTGCCGCTGAGGCTACGCTTGCAGGTTTAATATTTTTTATTGTTTTGAAATCAACCGTATTATTAGACATAGAAGGTAATACTGAGTTTTCTATTATGCCTGATGGGGAATTACTATTTTCATCACTTATTAAAATTAAAGAGGGATCATGTGCGAGTAATAGGATTAGCCGTTAGGTATTTGCTATCATAGATTCTTTTTTTTATTTCTGCATTTGTTTCGTGAACACTCACTGTGATATATGCCTTTCTATCATTCTGTTTTATTGTTTTTGCATTATTTGCATTCATTAGCGTTTTTTTTACTTAACTGTTTACAGTTGTGCTCTTCTTATTAGTTATTGTTTATCAACACCGAGAATAAAAACAATAAATATTTTTGGTCAAAATGTGTGTTTATGTATTTATGTATGTACATACATACATTTTTTTCTTTTTCTTATATTTTTTTTTTTTAATTTATAATAAAAAATAAACCATGTGCTGAGCTTGGAGAACACGTCTTTCTTCAACGAGCGCGACCGAAATCAAATTCATGATTCATTTTATTCACCATAAACCAATATAAATTAATAAAATCACATTATTTTTACCTCAATGTATAAAACTTTCCCAAGTATTAAGCCTAGTACTCTGTTCAACATTTCACGTGAAATGCTGTCAAAACTCATATGAAAAAAACTTGTGCGGAATTTCTATGAAAAAATGTTGATAGAGTTGTACTCTGTTTAATTTGTGAAAAAGTTGCGAAATGTTTCTAGCAACATTTTTTTTACAACTGCGAAATAATATAAGCTGCACTTATTTCACGTGGAATTTTAAGCAAATGAAAAAAGTTTAAACTTAATTTTAAAATGAGAACTGCAAAACATAAATAACACAACCGGTAACAGGTTTTCATCAATTTTTAATTTTATTTTTACTTAATTTTTTATTTAAAAAATACTTTTTAGTAATATACATGTGGGTTTTGTTTACATATGCAAAACAATGTCGCATACTTTGAAAGATTAAAAACGTCAAATTGTGCAAACTCTCGAGATAGGTAACATTGATACATGTCAAATTTTTCGCATGAAATAATAGATGTTGCTGAACATTTTTCACAAATTGGAACTGAGTACTAGGCTTTAGAATAATTAATGGGTACTCAAATCTTCCTGTATATTCTTCGCTACTTTAACTTGTAAATTTTGGCTGGCAAAGTGTTCATTTACTTTTAAGTATTTTTGAGAGCAATTTCTTTGAATTCCTACTTACTCTCTCTTTGCAAGTTTCTACTGGTAAAGTAAATTAACAACCTCACAATATATAAAAAGTAAAAAAAAACTTAAATAAAACAAACTAACATAGTTGGTAAGACAATTTATCTCATTTAATTACATTTATTATTAAAGTACATAAATTAAAGAATAAAATATAAAAAGTGAAATACTACAAAAATTAAAAAAAAAAAAATAAATCAAAAAACTGACATACAGGCACATTCTGAAAATCACTTTTTGTGAAAGTGAATCGAAATCACAAGTAACTTAAAACCGACCATTGTAGGCGAAATAAAGTGGTAAAGTGCGATTTAGTGGGGTTGGTCATATATCTGAGCCATCTATCAAAAGTTGTAAACAGGTTTTGATTATTTATAGTTTGAAAGGATTTGAAGATTAGCTTAATTTTCAAATTTCTTATGAAACAAAAATTTGTTGTGTCTTTGTTGAAGCTTTGATATTGTTCCAGGTAAGAGCTGAGTGCTTAAAATTCTTATTCACTTTATGGTCTTACTTGTATAATATTTTTGGCTTTTCTAAAGTATTTGGAAAAAGTTTCCTGACGAGCTGGCCTAAGCAACCAGCGAAATGCGCATAGAAACTAGCTTTCCCACAACAATAAATTTCAGTGTTTTTTATCATAAATTGGGATTATTAGCACATCATTAATAAATGAATTAATTAATAAATATTTCATTCCCGAAAATAATTTTTGATAATAAATTTGTATGTGCCCGGCAAAAAAAAAATAAAAAACTGAAATGGCAAGCTGCTTTATTAAGCAACTTGTTTTTTTTAATTTTGTTTTTTTTCTTTCTATCCTCTTACAACTACAATTCGTGTTGGAAAAAACCCAGCCAATTGTAGGGGAATGTAAGAAAGAAAAAATTCACTATTTATTGTTGTGTCTTTGTTGAAGCTTTGATATTGTTACAGGTAAGAGCTGAGTGCTTAAAATTCTTATTCACTTTATGGTCTTACTTGTATAATATTTTTAGCTTTTCTAAAGTATTTGGAAAAAGTTTCCTGACGAGCTGGCCTAAGCAACCAGCGAAATGCGCATAGAAACTAGCTTTCCCACAACAATAAATTTCAGTGTTTTTTATCATAAATTGGGATTATGAGCACATCATTAATAAATGAATTAATTAATAAATATAATAATAAAAAATAATTTTTGACAAAAATTTCGAAATTTGGCTAAAAAATTTATATTATAAAAAAAAAAAAATATCACTGAAATAAAATAAAATTATAATATTAAACCTTTCTTCATAAGCAAATAAATTTTTTTATTTATACTAGTTATGTGCGATTTTCCGCGGTTCAACAATGCAATAACGTAAAGAAATTTTTATAACTTTTAAACGAATAGATGTCCCATAATAAAATGATGCTTTAAATTGGTCATTTCCGGTTTTGCAGATGAAAAAAAAAATTTTTTTCAAATTAGTTTGGTTTCATTTAAAGATCAATCGATTTTCTAAAACTTAAAATTTTTTTTGGTTTGATTAGTTTTTAGTTCGAAAAAATAAGTTAAAAAAACACTTTACCACCCCGTAACTCGACAAATAAACATCATAGCAAAAATTATTTCGCACACTCATTCATATATACTAGAACTATAGTTATGCCAAATATAAAGGTATTCCAACCATATTTTTATTGGGTTGTCCGCTTCACAAGTAATGCCCCATAATATATAAAGAAATTTAAAAAACGAGAAGAAAAGTTTTTCTTTAAAAATGGGAAGATCGATTTTGGTTTTAAGCCCATGGTTTCTTGGGCAAACCTTCTTAGAATTCTTCGTAGATTACGGTTTTGAGAACCGCTTGCTCGAGAATAAAATTGACCCACTCTAATGTGCATACACATATACACATTTAGAGTAAAAATATTTTGTGTTCTGTAAACAGTAAAGCTAATAGGTCTGTATGACTCAACTTTTGTGTGATCCTTTCCTGGCTTTAGTAGCATGGTTAGTAAGCAAAAATTCCATTATTGAGGGTAGTATTGAAGCGTTAAATAGCATTAAAAATAATAAGAATAATTTTCTTTGCTATATTTGGTAGCTCCAAAAGCATTTTATTACTGATCTTATCAATACCGGGTGACTTCTTGGTGTTTAAATCACAAATAGCCTTTTTGATTTCTTTAAACTCAAATCTTAGAGGAATAGCTGCTCTAGGGTTGCCAGTTTTGAAATCAGAGAAATCAGTACATAAAGCCTAGTACTCTGTTCCAATTTGTGAAAAATGTTCAGCAACATCTATTATTTCACGCGAAAAATTTGACATGTATCAATGTTACCTATCTCGAGAGTTTGTACAATTTGACGTTTTTAATCTTTCAAAGTATGCGACATTGTTTTGGATATGTAAACAAAACCCACATATATTTTACTAAAAAGTATTTTTTAAACGCCCGGGAGACTATCAAATAAATACATCAATCACATAGTTGTGTGCGTGCAGTCGTTCTTCTTCGGGTACACATACGCGTTGTCGGCAATGCTTGATGAAAATCAAAAAGTTTTGATTTTTTTATTTGATGGCTGATTATTTGATAGTCTCCTGTTGTGATTGACAAAAAAAAATTATTTTCTTTGTGTTTGTTGTCTTGAAAAATATAAATATTTTGGTTTTTTACAAAATACAATTGTTGATTG
Organism: Pollenia amentaria; assembly: GCA_943735925.1. Taxonomy (NCBI): domain Eukaryota; kingdom Metazoa; phylum Arthropoda; class Insecta; order Diptera; family Polleniidae; genus Pollenia; species Pollenia amentaria. The sequence continues at coordinate 88,984,522 of OX031007.1, read as the reverse complement.
CCGTGTTTATTTGTACGTCTCCGAAAAAGCCTCAAATAAACGACACTAACACATATGCACTGATTGACGGGTTTATTTGAAAGTCTCCAGAGCCCTTTAAATATAAAATTAAGTAAAACTGAAAGTAAATATTGATTATAAACTGTTACCGGTTGTGTTATTTATGTTTTGCAGTTCTCATTTTAATATCAAGTTTAAACTTTTTTCATTTGCTTAAAATTCCACGTGAAATAAGTGCAGCTTATATTATTTCGCAGTTGTAAAAAAATGTTGCTAGAAACATTTCGCAACTTTTTCACAAATTAAACAGAGTACAACTCTATCAACATTTTTTCATAGAAATTCCGCACAAGTTTTTTTCATATGAGTTTTGACAGCATTTCACGTGAAATGTTGAACAGAGTACTAGGCTTAAGAGAAAAAAATCAGTACAATTGCATAAAAACAGTATTAAAAAATTAAATTTTAATATAAAATTGCATATTAATAACATAAAAAGCTTTAATCTTTTTTAAACCAAAACTTGAATGCAGTCTATAATTTGAACAGTGACAAAATTAAATTAATAAAACTCAACTTTTTCAAAACAATAATTCAATTCCGTATATATTTTGCTGTTTGAGTTAATTGTTGCACTAGGTATTTTCTTAAGGTACTATCACACCTAGCAAATATTTGATGACAAAAAAAACATGATCAACATGTGAACAAAAATTTGATTTCCTTTATTCTATTATATTTTTTGAATATAGGTCAACATAAAATTAAATAAAAGTAGTTTTTTGCTATATCTACCAGCATAATTAATTTCATTTTGCAATTGAAAGGTCATGCTGAATCTCTTTTATTTTGCGGAAACAGCGTATGGGCATAAATATTAACAATGTTACAAGTTAAAAATATTTATGGCCTTTTTGTACATGGTTTCCATTTTTTTCCTGTCTTCAGTCTTAAAGAAATAGTAAAACCCATTACAACTATAACCAAAGTTTATCTCTATCTGCAACTCACCTTCTAGGTTTCTCCCTTTGCTACACTTTGAAAACTAAAGACTCGTTCTGTATAAGCGTTTGAATGTGGAATGGAAGAAATAAAATAACACTTTTCCTCAAATTCGTTAATGCACCACCATTTAGAAACACTTTCCATTTATCTTTAACTGTCTACTTTTTTCGTACTAACTCGGCAAAAATCTTTAATGTTAATAACTCATCGATAAGGACATATATATTAATATTTGTATCGCAAACGATTTGACAATATGACAAACTAGTTATATACTGAACAAATTAATATTTAATTACAGTACAAAAACAGTACATTAATGAAAAAATTAGTACATTTGCGTACTGATTTGCTTGCAATGCATAAATCAGTACTTTAAACAAAAAACAGTACATGTACTAATAAAAACAGTACGAATCGCAACTCTAGGCTGCTCTTACAGACGGTAACTCGACTGCTATATCGTGAAATATATTAAGGTCAAATACATTTTTCAAATGATTAACGAACAGATTTCCTTTTTTAATATAATTTCTTTCCCAACTTCCATTCAAGTTTCTTAATGGTGGCTTAGATATAACTGTCTATTGAGACTTCTAGCTGCACGCCATAATGAGTAGTCTGGCTGTGGAGTTGCATCATGTTCCTAATAATATTTTTCCATTAAAGTAACACTTGTAGGTGTGTGATCGGAAGATAGTTCTAAAGAAGCTTCAATATGAATCGATTCTGCGGGGATGTTTTTAACCACGCCAAAATCGATGACATCTGGAATTTTTTGCTAGTCAGTAGGCCAATAAGTTGGATATCCGCTCGCGACCACATTTGAGTCCATTTTATAGACTGTATTATACAAAACACGACCCCTTGGTGTTATAAGTCGTGACCTCCCAGAAGGTGTGTTTAGCGTTGTAATCGCCAGCGGCTAGGAAACAGGGTCCTTAAGATTTATAATATTGGCTTTCTGATAAGAAAAATCTAGGTGGAGAGTATAAAGATGAAAGTACTAAGTTTCGATTTAGCTCTTCAACACAAATGTTCGTTGCTTTCAGATAATCTTTACGATGATCACACATTAAGTAGTGTTTGATTCGGGCTTTTATCAAAATAGGAGAACCTCCACAAGCTGTATCTCGAGGGTCCTTGGTATCATATAATATATAACCATTGATTTAAAACGTATTTCTTAAGGTCAAATGAGTTTCAGAACCATCATTACATCAATTTGTTAACTTTTAAGAAAGTATTCTAGTTCTAGACTTATCGCAGAGAGCTGTAGCATGCAATTCTCCACATACATGGCAAACAGTGGTTAAATGGCAGTATGCCCTAGTGTGATCAAATTCTTGGCAGTTTAAGCATTGCGCTGGACCATTCCTTTTTTCCTATACAGGAAAATATATTTCAGACTGTAAATGGGATGCGTTGCGTTTCTTTTAAGCTTTACGTCGCCGGGTTCTAACTCCACTCAAAATAGTGGCTGGGGATTTTTTATCTACTTTTAATATTTATTTCATTTTTTATTTTGAAGCCCTTCTCTTCTTAAAACGTTTTTATCTCACCTGGGTCTACGCATGAATCAATGCACTTTATTACTACCTGAAGACCTTTACTGTTCTTCAGTTGGTATGTTTAACAGTTTTTTAGTGTTTCTAATTTAGTTATTACTTTACGAAAATCATCTTCACGATTAACTTGTATTTTTGTCTTATTTATACTACCACGCGTTATTGCAACTACATAAAAAGAATTTTCACCTATAACCGAGATCTTGAGTTTTGCTCTATAAGATATATCGGGGGTGGCTTAGAAGATCGTCCAAAATTGCAAACGATTTTGTGAACTTATTCTATCAGTTGTACCCTCTTTTAAAACTTTTGGGGCCGAAGCAACTGGAGAAGATGTTGGGCTGCGACCCCGTTTAAGCACTGTTATGTACCTATTAATACCAACTTGTACTTGAGGCTTTTGAGCACTTTTTACCTGTGATACTGAGGTTTCCATCATGCCTGATTTAGGGTTATCTTTTCATCACTTATTAAAACTGCTTTTGCCGCTGAGGCTACGCTTGCAGGTTTAATATTTTTTATTGTTTTGAAATCCACCGTATTATTAGACATAGAAGGTAATACTGAGTTTTCTATTATGCCTGATGGGGAATTACTATTTTCATCACTTATTAAAATTGTTTTTGCCGTTGAGGCAACGCTTGCATGTTTTATATTTGTTAGTGTATCAACCGTATTATTAAATACAGAGGGCGAGAGGGATCATGTGCGAGTAATAGGATTAGCCGTTAGGTATTTGCTATCATAGATTCTTTTTTTTATTTCTGCATTTGTTTCGTGAACTCTTACTGTGATATATGCCTTTCTATCATTCTGTTTTATTGTTTTTGCATTATTTGCATTTATTAGCGTTTTTTTTACTTAACTGTTTACAGTTGTGCTCTTCTTATTAGTTACAGCCGTACCTAAACAAGAGCGGAAGGCGGAACGTTTTCTTCAGCGTAGCTTTTACGCTGATATGCCATACCTAAATAAGAGCGTCAGCGTTGTGCCATAAACAGTAGTGTTAACTTTCGTGCCGACTAAAACCCGCATTAAAGACATAAGAAATTGAATTAAAACCGCTAGTTTGACCTAAAAACAGCTAATTTGCCATTATTTATTATCAAACAATAAAAACAGGGTTATCAAAACAACAAATATAGCAGCCCTGTTTATTTTAACGCGCTGTAAAAATCGGATTTTCCAATTGCAAAGCGTTGACGCCGCGCTATTTAGGGATGCTTCATACAAATTGTATGGGCATGAGGATTTTCGACAGCTAGAAAACGCGTTCCGCTCTTGTTTAGGTATGGCTGTTATTGTTTATCAACACCGAGAATAAAAACAAAAAATATTTTTGGTCAAAATGTGTGTTTATGTATTTATGTATGTACATACATACATTTTTTTCTTTTTCTTATATTTTTTTTTTTAATATATTCAACATTTTTTATTTTTTCGAATTTATTCTATGAGTTAAATTTCAGTTATGTATTTTATAAAGCTTTTTGTAATAGCTCTATTCCTTAAATTTTCTAGAAATGACTTTATACACTACCAGACGATTATATTGTATTTTCTGGTAGTGTATAAAGTCATTTCTAGAAAATTTAAGGAATAGAGCTATTACAAAAAGCTTTATAAAATACATAACTGAAATTTAACTCATAGAATAAATTCGAAAAAATAAAAAATGTTGAATATAATAAAATTGCTTATGAAAAAGAAATAATTCCCAATATATATTTTTTTTTTTAATTTATAATAAAAAATAAACCATGTGCTGAGCTTGGAGAACACGTCTTTCTTCAACGAGCGCGACCGAAATCCAATTCATGATTCATTTTATTTACCATAAACCAATATAAATTAATAAAATCACATTATTTTTACCTCAATGTATAAAACTTTCCCAAGTGTTAGAATAATTAATGGGTACTCAAATCTTCCTGTATATTCTTCGCTACTTTAACTTGTAAATTTTGGCTGGCAAAGTGTTCATTTACTTTAAAGTATTTTTGAGAGCAATTTCTTTGAATTCCTACTTACTCTCTCTTTGAAAGTTTCTACTGGTAAAGTAAATTAACACACTCACAATATATAAAAAGTAAAAAAAAACTTAAATAAAACAAACTGACATAGTTGGTAAGACAATTTATCTCATTTAATTACATTTATTATTAAAGTACATAAATTAAAGAATACAATATAAAAAGTGAAATACTACAAAAATTAAAAAAAAAATAAATCAAAAAACTAACATACAGGCACATTCTGAAAATCCCTTTTTGTGAAAGTGAATCGAAATCACAAGTAACTTAAAACCGACCATTGTAGGCGAAATAAAGTGGTAAAGTGCGATTTAGTGGGGTTGGTCATATATCTGAGCCATCTATTAAAAGTTGTAAACAGGTTTTGATTATTTATAGTTTGAAAGGATTTGAAGATTAGCTTCATTTTCAAATTTCTTATGAAACAAAAATTTGTTGTGTCTTTGTTGAAGCTTTGATATTGTTCCAGGTAAGAGCTGAGTGCTTAAAATTCTTATTCACTTTATGGTCTTACTTGTATAATATTTTTGGCTTTTCTAAAGTATTTGGAAAAAGTTTCCTGACGAGCTGGCCTAAGCAACCAGCGAAATGCGCATAGAAACTAGCTTTCCCACAACAATAAATTTCAGTGTTTTTTATCATAAATTGGGATTATGAGCACATCATTAATAAATGAATTAATTAATAAATATAATAATAAAAAATAATTTTTGACAAAAATTTCGAAATTTGGCTAAAAAATTTATATTATAAAAAAAAAAAAATATCAATGAAATAAAATAAAATTATAATATTAAACCTTTCTTCATAAGCAAATAAATTTTTTTACATTTAGTTAGAAATTTTTCAATTTATACTAGTTATGTGCGATTTTCCGCGGTTCAACAATGCAATAACGTAAAGAAATTTTTATAACTTTTAAACGAATAGATGTCCCATAATAAAATGATGCTTTAAATTGGTCATTTCCGGTTTTGCAGATGAAAAAAAAAATTTTTTTCAAATTAGTTTGGTTTCATTTAAAGATCAATCGATTTTCTAAAACTTAAAATTTTTTTTGGTTTGATTAGTTTTTAGTTCGAAAAAATAAGTTAAAAAAACACTTTACCACCCCGTAACTCGACAAATAAGCATCATAGCAAAAATTATTTCGCACACTCATTCATATATACTAGAACTATAGTTATGCCAAATATAAAGGTATTCCAACCATATTTTTATTGGGTTGTCCGCTTCACAAGTAATGCCCCATAATATATAAAGAAATTTAAAAAACGAGAAGAAAAGTTTTTCTTTAAAAATGGGAAGATCGATTTTGGTTTTAAGCCCATGGTTTCTTGGGCAAACCTTCTTAGAATTCTTCGTAGATTAGGGTTTTGAGAACCGCTTGCTCGAGAATAAAATTGACCCACACTAATGTGCATACACATATACACATTTAGAGTAAAAATATTTTGTGTTCTGTAAACAGTAAAGCTAATAGGTCTGTATGACTCAACTTTTGTGTGATCCTTTCCTGGCTTTAGTAGCATGGTTAGTAAGCAAACCTTCCATTATTGAGGGTAGTATTGAAGCGTTAAATAGCATTAAAAATAATAAGAATAATTTTCTTTGCTATATTTGGTAGCTCCAAAAGCATTTTATTACTGATCTTATCAATACCGGGTGACTTCTTGGTGTTTAAATCACAAATAGCCTTTTTGATTTCTTTAAACTCAAATCTTAGAGGAATAGCTGCTCTAGGGTTGCCAGTTTTGAAATCAGAGAAATCAGTACATAAGAGAAAAAAATCAGTACAATTGCATAAAAAACAGTATTAAAAAAGTAAATTTTAATATAAAATTGCATATTAATAACATAAAAAGCTTTAATCTTTTTTAAACCAAAACTTGAATGCAGTCTATAATTTGAACAGTGACAAAATTAAATTAATAAAACTCAACTTTTTCAAAACAATAATTCAATTCCGTATATATTTTGCTGTTTGAGTTAATTGTTGCACTAGGTATTTTCTTAAGATACTATCACACCTAGCAAATATTTGATGACAAAAAAAACATGATCAACATGTGAACAAAAATTTGATTTCCTTTATTCTATTATATTTTTTGAATATAGGTCAACATAAAATTAAATAAATGTAGTCTTTTGCTATATCTACCAGCATAATTAATTTCATTTTGCAATTGAAAGGTCATGCTGAATCTCTTTTATTTTGCGGAAACAGCCAATGTCTAATTTAACCAAGAACAGCTTCAAAAGGGTTTTGCTAGTTCTAATTTCACTAAGAACTCTTCTATAAAAAACTAATATTTAAATTTTCTCAAAAATGAATTATTTGACATTGGCCTTTTTAGCACCAAGCTACAGTTATGGACAACAATGTTAAAAAACCAATTCAATCCTTGAAATAACGAAGCTTGTTATGTATTTATCTTCGAAATAATTTAAAAAAAAATTTTTAAAAGTGATTTGCAACTAATTTCTATTAATAATTGTAATTATTGCAAAATGCACAATCGTTTTTCAGACGATCTTATACTATTTATTTTTATAAATAATATATTTACACGTATGGGCATAAATATTAACAATGTTACAAGTTAAAAATATTTATGGCCGTTTTGTACATGGTTTTCATTTTTTCCTGTCTTCAGTCTTAAAGAAATAGTAAAACCCATTACAACTATAACCAAAGTTTATCTCTATCTGCAACTCACCTTCTAGGTTTTATATTAGCAGCCTGTTTCTCCCTTTGCTACACTTTGAAAACTAAGGACTCGTTCTGTATAAGCGTTTGAATGTGGAATGGAAGAAATAAAATCACACTTTTCCTCAAATTCGTTAATGCACCACCATTTAGAAACACTTTCCATTTATCTTTAACTGTCTACTTTTTTCGTACTAATTCGGCAAAAATCTTTAATGTTAATAACTCATCGGTAAGGACATATATATTAATATTTGTATCGCAAACAATATGACAAACTAGTTATATACTGAACAAATTAATATTTAATTACAGTTCAAAAACAGTACATTAATGAAAAAATCAGTACATTTGCGTACTGATTTGCTTGCAATGCATAAATCAGTACTTTAAACATAAAACAGTACATGTACTGATAAAAACAGTACGAATCGCAACTCTAGGCTGCTCTTACAGACGGTAACTCGACTGCTATATCGTGAAATATATTAAGGGCAAATACATTTTTCAAATGATTAACGAACAGATTTCCTTTTTTAATATAATGTCTTTCCCAACTTCCATTCAAGTTTCTTAATGGTGGCTTAGATATAACTGGTCTATTGAGACTTCTAGCTGCACGCCATAATGAGTAGTCTGGCTGTGGAGTTGCATCATGTTCCTAAAGATATTTTTCCATTAAAGTAACACTTGTAGGTGTGTGATCGGAAGATAGTTCTAAAGAAGCTTCAATATGAATCGTTTCTGCGGGGATGTTTTTAACCACGCCAAAATCGATGACATCTGGAATTTTTTGCTAGTCAGTAGGCCAATAAGTTGGATATCCGCTCGCGACCACATTTGAGTCCATTTTATAGACTGTATTATACAAAACACGACCCCTTGGTGTTATAAGCCGTGACCCCCCAGAAGGTGTGTTTAGCGTTGTAATCGCCAGAGGCTAGGAAACAGGGTCCTTAAGATTTATAATATTGGCTTTCTGATAAGGAAAATCTAGGTGGAGAGTATAAAGATGAAAGTACTAAGTTTCGATTTAGCTCTTCAACACAAATGTTAGTTGCTTTCAGATAATCTTTACGATGATCACTGTTCAGAACTGAACATGTTGATAACAGATATGGGTAAGGGTTGTTTAAATTACTGATAAATAAAATATCACATCTGTTTTCATGTGCTTATCATGTGTATGTATGGTCACCACACGCAGAGATAAGACACATGTTTATAGTTAAGATTAAATATACTACACTAGTTTTAAGATTTTTTATGTTAGCACTTAAGAAAAATATATTGAAAAATAAAGTCAGTTTTTAAATTGAAACTAAAGCAAACACTCGTGTTTACATGGTCCTTCGATAAAAAAAAAAAAAGGAATCAGCGAGGAAGTCTACACCCAAATAAAAAAAAATCAAATAAAAATAATTAGTAAAAATGAGTCAAAGGCAACAATTATACGAAAACCAAAAGCAGATAAGCGATGAAGTTGCGGCCATTCTCGTGAAATTGGAGAGCGGGACAGTGAGAACTGCTTCAATCGCTCAACTCAAAATGCGATTAATTAAATTTGAAGATGAATTTAGAAGCAATAACCAAAAGCTTCTAAAGATGGGAGAGACTTCTGAAGACTACTTCATGAACAATTATTATGAAAAGGTCATGGAAATGTTCAAGCGTACAATGGCAAAATTGGCAATACAAGAAGAGGAAAAAGAACCTGAAAAAAGTAGGTCATACGTCACGCAAGAACAGTTTGTTCAAATGCAGAATCAAATGCAGACAATGTTGGCTCAACATTTTGAACAAATGTTGCTAATGCAAAATGCTCAAAAAGAGCAGAAAAACTCAAATGAAGAGTTTGTAAGTTCTCCACAAGAACCAAAAAACTACATTGGACAAAGAAAAGATTCTGGTCCTGAAAAAGTCTTGCAACTAAATGCAAGAGAGGAAGCTGCATCAAACATGCTCATACGATTTCGTAGAAGAATACAAAAATTGGAGGAATGGTTGTTAGAAGAAAATGCAGAAGACATTTTAGAACATAAAAAAAGTTCGATTAAAGAAGTCATGGTGGATATAAAAAACATCCATAATGAGCTTATAACCAAATACTCCCTGGAAGAAGACATAGATGAGGAGCTGGAGATTATAGAAAAACGGTATGAAGAGGCAGTACAAAATATACTCCGTAAAATATCAGAGCTACGAAAAGAAGAGAAAGTGGTGGCATTAGAAGCAGTGAAAGTACCATATTTTAATGGCGACATTGAAGAATGGTCTTCTTTTTATAATATGTTCAATAAATTTGTACATATGACTAAACTTCCGGCGGTAGAGAAATTGCTAAGACTAAAAACTCACGTAAAGGGAGAAGCATTGAAAATTATCCAAAATCTTCCCATTACTGACAGTAATTATGAAGCTGCATGGGAGATTTTAAATCAAAGGTTTGGCAATAGAAGGATATTATTTACAAAATTGGTGGACAAAATACTAGATCAACCAAATATTAATATTAATTCAGCAAACAACTTAAGAAATTTGCTGAACGTTACAAACGAAAGCATTCAAGCGCTTAAGGCAATGAATGTTTCCTTAATAGATGCCGACCCAATACTTGCTCGAATTGTCATAAGAAAATTGGACAAAGAGGGGCTTGTATTATATTAACAAACCACCAAAAAATCGAAAGAAATACAAAATTTAAAAGATGTGATGACTTTTATAGAACTACAATGTGAAGCATTAGAGGCATCATCAAGTAAAAAGTACAACACCGGAGATAATAACAAAAAGCATCAAAATCGAGCAACGATGATGTTAACGGAAAATGGCTACTGCAACTATTGCAAAAAGAGTGGCCATAAGCTGCGAAACTGTAAAAAGTTTTTGGCCTTAGCAGTAGAAGAAAAAAATTCTTGGGTTCGAGAGGCTAAAATATGTAATATGTGTTTAAATCACAGAATGGACAAGAGGTGTTTCCAAAAAATAAATTGTGATCAATGTGGAAAAATGCATCATTCCATATTACATATTAATTATGGACAGACAACGAAAAATGAAACAGCCAAGTCCATGAATACAAATTCTCCAGCAAACGTGTTGCTTGCCACTGCACAAGTAAAGGTAAAGTCAGCACATGGTGAATACATTTTATTGAGAGCGTTAATTGACCATGGTTCCCAAGTGACAACTCTGTCAGAAGAAGCTTCACAAATGTTAGCCCTGCCACGTAATAAATGTGAGACTGAAATTCAGGGGCTGGGAGGAGTAGTAGTTGGTGTATCAAAAAATAAAACCAAAATAACTTTAAAACCCAGATTTACAAGTAACAAATTTGTGGAAACTGATGCGCTTATATTACCCCAGCTAACTGGAGCACAGCCGAACCACTCATTTAAATTTAATATCAATGAGTGGAATAATTTTATATTAGCGGATCCAGCATTGAATAAATCCGATCGCATAGATGTTGTTATCGGCATGGACATTATAACCAAGGTAGTTGAAGAAGGCCTATTTAAGAAAAGAGGAATCTTAGCACAATCCACAATCTTTGGATGGGTTTTATCCGGTGTTATAAATAAAAAAAGTAAAGCAAATAAAGTTTTGGCAGCTGTAACAAACTTGGAACGATTCTGGGAGCTGGAAGAGTTACCATTAAACTTCAACCACAATGACGAAGATGAAGCTTGTTTAGACATCTTTAATGAAACTACAAAAATTGATGCAGATAACCGAATAGAAGTTAATCTACCCATTAGAAAGGAAGATCGTGAGCTTGGCGATTCTAGAAAACAAGCTGTAGCTAGACTGCTCTCTCTTGAAAGAAAATTAGAAGTAAATCCTAAATTAAAAGAAGACTACAACAACTTTTTGAAGGAGTATTTGCAGTTGGGTCATATGAAGCTAGTAGACGAATTTAACAGCGGTAAATATTATTTACCTCACCAAGCAGTAGTTCGAGATTGCAGTCTGACGACTAAGTTGAGAGTGGTTTTTGATGCATCTGCAAAAACATCAAATGGTAGAAGCTTAAACGATATAATGCTTACAGGACCTAGGTTGCAACATGATATTTTTGATATTCTGACTAAGTGGAGGCTGTGGAAATTTGTTGTCACAGCTGATGTAGAAAAGATGTACCGACAGATTAGAATTACCCAAAAGCATCAGTTATATCAGCACATATTATGGAGAGAAAGTAAAGAAAACCCCATCAAAGAGTATAAACTCACCACGGTTACCTACGGAACTGCATCCGCCCCGTTTTTAGCTGTGAGAGCTTTATTGTATATAGCTGATAATTGTCAAAGCGAAGAATTAAAAGATATAATCAAAGAAGATTTTTACATGGATGATCTAATGACAGGAGCAGATTCAGTTGAGAAATGCAGAAATATTCAGCATGGGGTACGTTATCACCTGGCCAAGTATGGATTTAATTTAAGAAAATGGGTATCTAATAACTTGGATATACTTAACGATATAAGCAGCTCCAGTGACAACAAAATTATTCAAATAAGAGATGATGAATCAATTAAAACGCTAGGGTTACAATGGGATCCAGTGAAGGACAGCTTCCGCTTCAATATAAATTTTTCCGAAAGCAGCAACATAACAAAAAGATATGCACTAGCAGAAGTGTCAAAAATTTTCGATCCTCTAGGATGGTTATCTCCAGTGACTGTTGTTGCTAAATTATTTATTCAAAAACTATGGCTTTTGCATTGTACGTGGGATGAAGAACTACATGATGATTTAAAGAAAGAATGGTTGCAGTTTACAGAGGACCTTCCAGATTTGCAAAGATTACGAATACCAAGATGGTTACGGACCAAAGAAAATTTGAATTTTGAGCTGCATGGTTTTGCAGACGCATCCGAGAGGGCATATGCTGCAGTCATTTATCTAAAAATTAATGAATCAGTAACACTTTTAGCAGCTAAGACAAAGGTGAATCCTATAAAAAATAGAAAAAGTCTACCGAAACTCGAGCTATGTGCAGCGAACCTCCTGGCAAAACTTATATATAAGGTGTCAAATACAATAAAAAGACAGTATTTGTTATATGCTTGGAGCGATTCGACAATTACATTAGCATGGATAGCAAATAACAAAAATAAAGATAAATTTGTAAGAAACCGTGTAGCTGAAATAATAAATACAATTCCTAATGCAAAATGGAATTATGTATGCAGCAAAGAAAATCCTGCAGATGTGGCATCACGAGGTATAAGTGCACATAAGCTAATTTCACACTCGTTGTGGTGGAATGGTCCAACGTGGTTGCAACTATCATCTGAGAGCTGGCCCAGAAGAGGTGAAGGAGTTAAATCTGCATTTGCTACTACCATAGTAACGAAATCTACGCTGTTAGAAGAATTAAATAATAAATATTCCAGCTTTTCTAAACTTCAACGAGTAGTGGCATATGTTTTTAGATTCATAAATAAAATGCGTAGAACGCAGCAATTTTTACAATATTTATCTGCAAACGAGCTATTAATATCGGAGAAGAGAATACTACGCTGCCAACAAGAAGCTGAGAGTAAAGAAGATATAATCGACTTAAAAAAATATGGTACGGTGAACAAAAGCAGCAAACTAGCTAATTTGTTTCCCTTTATAGATAAAGATGGGTTACTTCGAGTCGGCGGTAGGTTGCAAAATTCAAATTTGCCATATGATCAACAGCATCCTATAATTTTGAGGAAATCGTTTTTGACAACGTTGCTGATTGAAAAGGCGCATTTAGCAACATTTCATGGTGGTGCTCGTTTAGTTGAAGCTACATTAAGAAGAAAATATTGGATCATAGATATGAAGAATTCGATTAGGAAATATATTAGAGGCTGTTCAAAATGTATTCGGTACAACCAAGAAAATTCAAAGCAATTAATGGGCAATCTGCCTGAACCAAGGGTAACAATATCTGCTCCATTTCGACATGTCGGTGTAGATTACGCTGGGCCAATTCATTTAAAGTGTTCAAAAGGAAGAGGACAAAAAACGTTTAAGGCGTATATAGCAGTTTTTGTGTGCATGACAACAAAAGCGATTCACCTTGAAGCAGTCAGTGATTTAACATCGGAAGCATTCCTAGCAGCGTTAAAGAGATTCTTTGGAAGAAGAGGACTTAGTTCAGATATTTATTCTGATAATGGGACAAATTTTGTTGGCGCAGACAGAAGAATCGATAAAGATTTTAAAGAAGCAGTTCGGAATAACAAAACAATAATTCCAATACTTGCCTCACAAAAAATTCGCTGGCATTTTATTCCCCCGGCAGCTCCTCACTTTGGAGGAATTTGGGAAGCTGGTGTCAAGTCAGTAAAATTTCATTTAAAAAGAACTATTGGTGAAGCAAAACTTACATATGAGGAAATGAGTACTTTACTTACACAAATCGAAGCAGTCTTAAACTCAAGACCTCTAGTTGGAATGCATAATGATGATGTCACTCAAATAGATGTGTTAACACCAGGACATTTTCTAATTGGAAGGCCGTTAAATGACTGCCCTGATCATATTGAAGAATCATATGTAAGTTCATTAAATAGGTGGAAGTTAATCCAAAAACTAAGGAAAGACTTTTGGAATAGATGGAAGAATGAATATCTTACCACTTTGCAACAGCGAAATAAATGGAAAATTCCCTACGAGAATATAAAAGTAGGTACTATCGTTCTGATAAAGGATGAAAATAGTCACCCAGCTAGTTGGCCGCTTGCGAGAATTAGTGAAACACATTGTGGCAAAGATGGAAAAGTAAGAGTAGTTACGTTGAGACTTCAAAATAGCACATTGAAGAGGCCTATTAACAAACTGTGCCCATTAGTTACCAAAGATGTAATAGAAGATAATTCACCTCCGGTAAGAAGCTGCTTAACAGAGTTCAAAAAACCAGACAAGAAGAAGAAGATGAATGTTATCACAATTTTATTTTTATTATTAATGTTGATAAAACCAGCAAAAGCACTCCCAATTAACGAGAACAAGGCGGCCTCAATAGAAGAACTTTCATCAAATAAGGCTATCTACCTTAACAATGTTGGACAGTTAAATACAGTAAACTCGAAATGGAATCTAATAATATACTACGATTTAACATTATATTTAAAAGAAATTGAAAAGAAAGGAACAATTAAAGAACAGCTACAAGGCGAGTGTCCCAAATTAAACACATATAAAGAATCTTGTGAAATGATGATGTCAGCTATGGAAAGACGATACAATCTCTTAGTTCAAAATAATAATCTTATAATCATCAATCCCCGAGGTAAAAGAGCCCCTTTTGAATTCATTGGATCTCTTTACCACATTCTTTTTGGAATGATGGATGCAGATGATCGGGAACAGATGGAAGCGAATATGCAAAATATTTTTGATAATCAACAAGATTTAAATAAACTAATTGAACAACAGACGTCAGTTATCGATTCGACTTTAAATGTTTTAAAGAAAACTACAGAAGATGTAAACAAAAACTTTAAAGAAATGTACGGTCAACTCAATTTTTTTTACGACCAAATTAACAAAGATATAAGTGAGGAGCGGATGACCCTGTTTTTCTCGATTTTGGTCACACAATTAAATATAATGATTGACGAGTGCCAAAGAGTGCAAACAGCTGTCATAAGTATGCTGATAGACGTCAATCACGGTCATGTTAATACCGATCTTTTAACACCAGCTCAGCTTCATAGAGAGTTATTGGAAATAGAGAAAGTGATACCTAAGGATCTGATTGTACCCGGGAAGGCGACGGGTACCGAGCTTAAAGAAATATATCATGGAATGAAGGCGAAAGGCATAATAATGGATGAACGTCTGGTGGTTCAAGTGGAAATACCATTAACTCAAGAACATAGCTCAGAGGTGTATGAAATAATTAAACTGCCAGTTGATATAAATGGCACCGTGATAATACCAAGAGTAGAAGATGAGTTTATAGTGTATAACTTTGCTGCTAATATGTATTTTCTTATGTCTCAAGCAAAATTAAACAAATGTGACAAAAATCTACAAGGACAGTATAACTGTATCGGAAATATGCCTTGGAAACCAGCTGTAGAACGTTCTTGTGAAGTATCAGCACTAAAACAATCCCGGCATGCTGAATGCGACTTTGAAGCATTTCCAAGAAAAGGAGTTTGGAAACAATTATCTACGGAAAACCAATGGATTTTTGCTGTTTTTGATAATTTTATGTTAACAGTGGACTGCGGTCAGAATAATCGTAATTGGATAAAATTACCGTTCAAAGGCATACTAAAACTATCCTACGGGTGTACTCCAACACATGAAGGTATAACGTTATCGGCCTCAAACCATTTTAAATCTGAAGCAAAGTCAAATATCCAGTCGTCATCATGGGGGGTAGATTCCAAAACGATGGCAGATAAAATAGTCAAACCTTTTGATGTTACTATTATCAACAACACGCACGACATAAATCAACTGAAGATCGAGTTACAAAATATGAAGAAAAAGGTCAACTTAAAGGGTCTGCAGTTTCATGAAGTATCTGGTCACGCATCCTTAATTTTAATTTGTATTGTTATTTTAATTTTTAGTTTCATCTGCATTAAGAGAAATTGCTGTAAGAATAAAGAAAAAATAAAAGTGGAGTTTTCCACACCAATACCAATGCGCGCCCGGCAAAATGTTCAGAACTGAACATGTTGATAACAGATGTGGGTAAGGGTTGTTTAAATTACTGATAAATAAAATATCACATCTGTTTTCATGTGCTTATCATGTGTATGTATGGTCACCACACGCAGAGATAAGACACATGTTTATAGTTAAGATTAAATATACTACACTAGTTTTAAGATTTTTTATGTTAGCACTTAAGAAAAATATATTGAAAAATAAAGTCAGTTTTTAAATTGAAACTAAAGCAAACACTCGTGTTTACAATCACACATTAAGTAGTGTTTGATTCGGGCTTTTATCAAAATAGGAGAACCTCCACAAGCTGTATCTCGAGGGTCCTTGGTATCATATAATATATAACCATTGATTTAAAACGTATTTCTTAAGGTCAAATGAGTTCCAGAAACCATCATTACATCAATTTGTTAACTTTTAAGAAAGTATTCTAGTTCTAGACTTATCGCAGAGAGCTGTAGCATGCAATTCTCCACATACATGGCAAACAGTATTTAAATGGCAGTATGCCCTAGTGTGATCAAATTCTTGGCAGTTTAAACATTGCGCTGGACCATTCCTTTTTTCCTATACAGGAAAATATATTTCAGACTGTAAATGGGATGTGTTGTGAACAACTACTTTATCTGTAATAAAAATCATTTGGTGGAAACATGTGAAAAGTTTTCTCAGTTAAAGCTGTCCGATCGGTGGGACAAGGTTCACGAATTTAAGTTGTGTCGTTTATGTCTTCAAACGCATGGTTATTATCGCTGTTCCAATTCAAAGTGCCCAATTGAAGGTTGTGAAGCTAGACACCACAAATTGCTTCACAAATTTAGGCAGAAGTCTACTGTCACAACACATTCGAGTTCAAATATTGATGAAAAAACTTTTTTTAAGATTTTGCCCGTTACTTTATACAATAATGGGACTTTCGTTGAAACCTTTGCCTTTTTAGATGATGGTTAAAATGTTACACTTATACAAAAGGACATTTGCGATCAACTTGGTCTGGAAGGTAATATTAATAATCTTTGTTTAAAGTGGACTTCGGACACTTGTCGCATAGAAGAAGAATCAATGGAAGTCAGCTTTTGTATAGCAGCACGTGGGGAAAATTCAAAAAGATATGAACTATTTAATGTACACAGTATTAAAAACCTTTCTTTGCCAGTACAAAGTGTTACCAAAAAAGACTTGAAAGCATATCATCATCTAAAAAATATACCTTTATCAACATATAATACAGTTTGCCCAAAAATTCTTATTGGTTTAAACAATGGTTTCGTATGTTATCCGTTAAAGATAGTTGAAGATTCTGCATCTGAACCTTGTGCATCAAAATCAAGGCTAGGATGGGTTATTCATGGAGGATGCAATATGGCTGTTGAGAAAGCTCTGTTTTACCATGACATCAAACAATGTGAATGCTCTTATGAAATTGAAAAGTTACAAAAAATAGTAACCGAATACTTGTCTTTAGAAAATCTGGTCCAGCAAACCAGCGACTCTTCATATCAAAATCAAATACTGTCTTCCACTTTGTTGCGTCATCTGCTACATTGTCTTTTGTGGGAATATGTCTCCACTCTGATATTTTGCTACTATCAAGCACTTCTCCAATGCGAAACATAACAAATTGTTTGTAGTTTCGAGGATCAGCTTTCAGCCAGCAAAGGACGGTATTGAAATCAGACCAAAAGTAACGTCTTTTAATTTTTATATTAGGAATACTACAGATTATATTTCCCAAACGTACTCCTAATACCGCTGCCATTAATTCCATGCGTGGAATGGATAAGGGTTGTTTTGGAGCGACTTTAACTTTAGCGCTTACTAAAGAAACTCGAACTCCTTCAACTGATGATATTCTAAAATATGCTACAGCCGCATAACGAAACAAATTGATATCTTAGTTGAAAAAGGCTATGCAAGAAAGTTTTCTACAGAAGAAGCGTAAAAAGTGAACGGAATTACATGGTACCTTCCAATTTTTATAGTAAAGAACCCAAACAAGCCAGGTAAAGTTCGATTGGTCTGGGATGCGGCGGCAAAAGTGAAGGGTGTTTCTTTGAATTCGATGTTGTTAAAAGGCCCTGACTTGATGGCACCGCTACTTTTAGTTCTGTATGGTTTTCGTTTAAAAAAGATTGACATATGTGGAGATATCAAAGAGATGTTTCATCAGGTGCTGATTCGAAAGGAAGATCAGAATGCACAACGGTTTATCTGGCGCAATGGTGAACATAACAGAACTCCTGACGTTTATGTAATGCAAGTGATGACGTTTGGTGCTGCATGTTCTCCAAGTTCGGCACAATACATTAAAAATATAAATGCGCTGGATTTTCAAAAACAGTTTCATGGAGGATGCAATATGGCTGTTGAGAAAGCTCTGTTTTACAATGACATCAAACAATGTGAATGCTCTTATGAAATTGAAAAGTTACAAAAAATAGTAACCGAATACTTGTCTTTAGAAAATGTTGGACGCAAGTTTAAAGTGATATCGCCCGAAGAAAAGCGTGCAAAATTTTTACTTCAAACGACAACTAGGCGAATTGGTTCAAGATTCGAAACAGGATTGCTCTGGAAGAAAGATATTATCGAAGTTCCCAAAAGTTTTCAAATGGTAATAAAACGACTTCAATGTCTCGAGAAGAAAACAAATCCGGAAGACATTCCAATCATAACGAAACAAATTGATATCTTAGTTGAAAATGGCTATGCAAGAAAGTTGTCTACAGAAGAAGCGTAAAAAGTGAACGGAATTACATGATACCTTCCAATTTTTATAGTAAAGAACCCAAACAAGCCAGGTAAAGTTCGATTGGTCTGGGATGCGGCGGCAAAAGTGAAGGGTGTTTCTTTGAATTCGATGTTGTTAAAAGGCCCTGACTTGATGGCACCGCTACTTTTAGTTCTGTATGGTTTTCGTTTAACCTTTATGTCAACAGATGAATAATTATACTTACGTCAACAGGAAGCATACCCGGGTATGCAAGAACATTTTATATGGGAATTCACATGTTTTGTTGTTTTTTTGTTTTATTTGTATTTTTTTTTTGTGTTTCTCCCACTTTGATTTGTTTTAGTGCAGGAATGCTAAAAATAGCGGTAGTTTTAGCAGACTTATAAAACCCTATATATTATGAAATAAACTTGCAATATTACTTTATTTTAATTTTTTCATATACATACCCGGGTATGGTAGGGATGAAAAAAAGCCGATGTACATGGTCTGGTTTGTCCAATTTTGTTCAAACCTTAGAATTAGTTAGAAAACACTTCTAGTGGGTATATCATGAAATTTAAAAGCGATATGAAAGCCACTTTCAGAGATACAGCGTTATTAATATTCAAAACATACCCGGGTATGCAGTTGTTGACGTAAGGGATAGGAATTAAAAAATGACCACATCCATGGTCTGCTTAGTCCAATTTTATTCAAACATCAGAATATGTTAGAAAACACTGCAAGTGAGGATATCATGAAATTTCAGAGCGATATAAAAGTCACTTTCAGACATACAGCGTTTTTAAAATTCAAAACATACCCAGGTATGTAGCTGTTGACATAAAGGTTAAAAAAGATTGACATATGTGGAGATATCAAAGAGATGTTTCATCAGGTGCTGATTCGAAAGGAAGATCAGAATGCACAACGGTTTATCTGGCGCAATGGTGAACAAAACAGAACTCCTGACGTTTATGTAATGCAAGTGATGACGTTTGGTGCTGCATGTTCTCCAAGTTCGGCACAATACATTAAAAATATAAATGCGCTGGATTTTCAAAAACAGTTTCCAAAAGCTGTAGATTCAATTATTAATCATCATTACGTTGACGATCTACTTGACTGTGCAGATACTGAAAATGAAGCAATTGAATTAGTAAGAGACGTGGCCTTAATACATAACAGAGGCGGTTTTTTTATCCGAAATTGGAGATCGAATTCAAAGGCTGTAATGGACAGTATTGGTGAACTAGAAGATAAAAACAAAATAACCATTGGTGCCAATAGAATCGAGATGAATACAGAAAAAGTATTGGGTATGTGGTGGTCAACAGCAGATGATAACTTTACGTTTTCTTTAAAACTAAATCGAGTTAACAAAGAAATTTTATCTGGCTTCAAACGTCCAACAAAAACCGAAATATTGCGAACCCTAATGTCCATTTTTGACCCTTTTGGTTTTTTGTCGGCGTACGTGGTATACCTCAAAATATTACTTCAAGAAGTTTAGAGGACGACTGAGGGATGGACTGATGAAGTAAATGACGATATATTTAAAAAGTGGAGAATCTGGATTAATATTCTACCAAATATTGAAAAAGTCAAAATTCCTCGGTGGTATATGATCCAACCTGAATCTACGGTTCAACTTCACATATTTGTTGATGCTAGCGAACTGGCTTATGCGGCTGTAGCATATTTTAGAATATCATCAGTTGAAGGAGTTCGAGTTTCTTTAGTAAGCGCTAAAGTTAAAGTCGCTCCAAAACAACCCTTATCCATTCCACGCATGGAATTAATGGCAGCGGTATTAGGAGTACGTTTGGGAAATATAATCTGTAGTATTCCTAATATAAAAATTGAAAGACGTTACTTTTGGTCTGATTCCAATACCGTCCTTTGCTGGCTGAAAGCTGATCCTCGAAACTACAAACAATTTGTTATGTTTCGCATTGGAGAAGTGCTTGATAGTAGCAAAATATCAGAGTGGAGACATATTCCCACAAAAGACAATGTAGCAGATGACGCAACAAAGTGGAAGACAGTATTTGATTTTGATATGAAGAGTCGCTGGTTTGCTGGACCAGATTTTTTAAAGAAAGATGAATGCAGTTGGCCTGAAAATAAATCACAGATTGCAAAAGTTTCGAACGAACTTAGAACTCATATTGTTTTAGTACATAGTGCTGTAATTGATGATCGATTGATTGATTTTCATAGATTTTCTTCTTGGAAAAAACTGCTTAATAATATTGTTAGCCTGTTCAAATTTTTGAACAAGTTAAAAATGAAATTTCAAATGTCAAGGAAACAACAGTTTATATTTCCTGAAATATCTAAACTACATGTAATGGCAGAAAATTTGATTTTTCGTAAAATGCAATACGAGTATTTTAAGGACGAATTTGCTATTTTATCAAACAGAGATAGAGAAATTCCAAAGTCAAGTGCCTTATATAGATGTTCTCCTTTTATTGATGATAACCTAGTGATTAGAATGAATGGAAGAATTGGTTTGGCATCCTGTATACCGGAAAATTTAAAACGTCAAATAATTTTACCAAGAAATCACTATTGCACAAAATTATTAATTCAACATTTTCATGAAAAATTTCATCACATTCATCATGATACGTGTCTTAATGAATTGCGTCAATACTATTACATTCCCCGATTAAGGGTTGAATTAAAAAAAGTACGTAGAAACTGCCAATTTTGTAAGAACTTAAATGCGAAGCCAGTGGTTCCTGAAATGTCCATTCTACCTAAAGCACGTTTGTCACCTTTTACACGACCATTTTCATACGTTGGTATAGATTATTTTGGGCCTATGTATGTTAAAGTTACCCGGCACCAGGAAGAACGTTGGGGGGTACTCTTTACATGTCTAACTATAAGAGCAATACATATTGAAATTGCTCGTGACATGACAACTGACAGTTGCATTATGGCAATTCAAAATTTTGTGGCTCGTCGTGGTACACCTATTGAAATATATTGTGATAACGGAACAAATTTTAAAGGTGCTGAAACAGAACTGAGTTATGCGATTAAAAATATTGATTTAAGCAAACTTTCCATAAAGTTTTCGACGTCTTCAACAACCTGGCGTTTTAATCCACCAGCGGCACCACATATGGGTGGAAGTTGGGAGCGTTTGGTTCAATCAGTTAAGAAAGTATTGCACCAAATTTCGCTAAATTGTTTATTCAAAGACACGCTTTACAATGGGTTACTTGAATGTGAACGAGTTATCAACTCTCGACCATTGACATATGTAGACTTAGAATCAACATCTGATGAAGCATTAACCCCAAATCATTTTCTATTGGGATCTTCAAATGGAGACAAGCCACTTGGGGAATTTTCGCAAGATGATTATATTCTAAGGAAAAATTGGAGAAAAATGCAGTATTTTGCCAATTTATTTTGGAAACGGTGGGTGCTTGAGTATCTTCCAACAATAACAAAACGAACAAAATGGTTCAATAAATGTATTCCACTTGACGTTGGTGATATAGTAATCGTAGTCGATCCGAATCTACCAAGAAATAATTGGCCTAAAGGAGTAGTTAAATCAGTCTGCAAATCTAACGACGGAAATGTAAGAAGTGCTACAGTTCAAACAAGTGGTGGTGTATTTAATAGACCAGTAACAAAATTAGCCAAACTTAATGTTAGACACCCAACAGATTCTACAAATGATATTGGTTAAAATGTGATTTAACGATGGGGAGAATGTTGTGAACAACTACTTTAGATATTTTTTATTATTTTAATCAATATACCTGAATTAAACAGAAAATGTATACTTATGTACTTTGATATTAATATCAAATAATTTTATTTTATATTAGTTGGAAATAATTTGAATTGAAAAGAAACTATTAATTTTGAAGTTAATTTCCTAAAATAAATAAATTGTTTAAACTAGAATAAAATTTACTTTCAAAAATAGTTTTATTTCCAACAGGATGCGTTGCGTTTCTTTTAAGCTTTCTCCACTCAAAATAGTGGCTGGGGATTTTTTATCTACTTTTAATATTTATTTCATTTTTTATTTTGAAGCCCTTCTCTTCTTAAAACGTTTTTATCTCACCTGGGTCTACGCATGAATCAATGCTTTTTATTACTACCTGAAGACCTTTACTGTTCTTCAGTTGGTATGTTTAAGAGTTTTTTTAGTGTTTCTAATTTAGTTATTACTTTACGAAAATCATCTTCACGATTAACTTGTATTTTTGTCTTATTTATACTACCACGCGTTATTGCAACTACATAAAAAGAATTTTTACCTATAACCGAGATCTTGAGTTTTGCTCTCTAAGATATATCGGGGGTGGCTTAGAAGATTTGAAACCGTTTTGTGCTTCCGAGAACTCCTCGTCCAAAATTGCAAAACGATTTTAAAACTTTTGGGGCCGAAGCAACTGGTGAAGATGTTGGGCTGCGACCCCGTTTAAGCACTGTTATGTACCTATCAATACCAACTTGTACTTGAGGCTTTTGAGCACTTTTTACCTGTGATACTGAGGTTTCCATCATGCCTGATTTAGGGTTATCTTTTCATCACTTATTAAAACTGCTTTTGTCGCTGAGGCTACGCTTGCAGGTTTAATATTTTTTATTGTTTTGAAATCAACCGTATTATTAGACATAGAAGGTAATACTGAGTTTTCTATTATGCCTGATGGGGAATTACTATTTCCATCACTTATTAAAATTGTTTTTGCCGTTGAGGCAACGCTTGCATGTTTTATATTTGTTAGTGTATCAACCGTATTATTAAATACAGAGGGCGAGAGGGATCATGTGCGAGTAATAGGATTAGCTGTTAGGTATTTGCTATCATCGATTCTTTTTTTTATTTCTGCATTTGTTTCGTGAACACTCACTGTGCATTATTTGCATTCATTAGCGTTTTTTTACTTAACTGTTTACAGTTGTGCTCTTCTTATTAGTTATTGTTTATCAACACCGAGAATAAAAACAATAAATATTTTTGGTCAAAATGTGTGTTTATGTATTTATGTATGTACATACATACATTTTTTTCTTTTTCTTATATTTTTTTTTTTAATTTATAATAAAAAATAAACCATGTGCTGAGCTTGGAGAACACGTCTTTCTTCAACGAGCGCGACCGAAATCCAATTCATGATTCATTTTATTCACCATAAACCAATATAAATTAATAAAATCACATTATTTTTACCTCAATGTATAAAACTTTCCCAAGTGTTAGAATAATTAATGGGTACTCAAATCTTCCTGTATATTCTTAGCTACTTTAACTTGTAAATTTTGGCTGGCAAAGTGTTCATTTACTTTTAAGTATTTTTGAGAGCAATTTCTTTGAATTCCTACTCTCTCTTTGCAAGTTTCTACTGGTAAAGTAAATTAACACACTCACAATATATAAAAAGTAAAAAAAAACTTAAATAAAACAAACTGACATAATTGGTAAGACAATTTATCTCATTTAATTACATTTATTATTAAAGTACATAAATTAAAGAATAAAATATAAAAAGTGAAAAAATACTACAAAAATTAAAAAAAAAATAAATAAAAAAACTAACATACAGGCACATTCTGAAAATCACTTTTTGTGAAAGTGAATCGAAATCACAAGTTACTTAAAACCGACCATTGTTAAAAAAAGATGGAACATGGAATAGTGGAAGCCAATAAAGAAAAATATGTATGTAAGTATTATTGCAAAATTTTTTAATTTTAAACGGCATACTATAAAATTTAAAAAATAACGTTATAAAAAAAAACTTAAGCTTTTCTTCTCTTATCTTAAATTTTGGGTACGTTCGTAAATGCATAAAAACTGTGCATCAAAATTTTGTTGCTGATGCGTGATCACCAGTTGCAGTTGTGATGCTGATGCTTTTTTATTGCACAACACCTGTGCAAAGTTTGAATTTTTGAGCACGAGCTAAATTTCAAAAGTTTCATAAACCAACATAAAACAATAATAAAAATTGTATCAATAATAGTGATGACAAATTTTATTGAATGTATTGAAACAAATTGCGACAGTTTTCTTATAAATAACAAGAAAAAGCATCAACAAAGAAAAATAAAACGATTTCTATTATATCAAAAGTTATTGCATCAGAATATTAACTGATGCAATTATTGCAAAAATTTGCTGCAGAGCTGCGGCATCACTGCATAAAAAAACTTTTGACCCATGAGAGTGATACCAAGTTTCGTACAAGTGATGCTTTTACGAACATTAAACTTTACTGATGCGCAAGTGATGCGCAACAACTGCATTTACGAACGTACCCTTTATTTAATATGGGGCATTCTTTGTAAAGCAAACAACCAAATAAAAATATTGTTGGAATACCTTTATATTTGGCACAACTATAGTTCTAGTAGATTTGAAAAGGTAGGCGAAATAAAGTGGTAAAGTGCGATTTAGTGGGGTTGGTCATATATCTGAGCCATCTATCAAAAGTTGTAAACAGGTTTTGATTATTTATGGTTTGAAAGGATTTGAAGATTAGCTTCATTTTCAAATTTCTTATGAAACAAAAATTTCGAAATTTGGCTAAAAAATTTATATTATAAAAAAAAAAATATCAATGAAATAAAATAAAATTTCTTCATAAGCAAATAAATTTTTTTACATTTAGTTAGAAATTTTTCAATTTATACTAGTCATGTGCGATTTTCCGCGGTTCAACAATGCAATAACGTAAAGAAATTTTTATAACTTTTAAACGAATAGATGTCCCATAATAAAATGATGCTTTAAATTGGTCATTTCCGGTTTTGCAGATGAAAAAAAAAATTTTTTTCAAATTAGTTTGGTTTCATTTAAAGATCAATCGATTTTCTAAAACTTAAAATTTTTTTTGGTTTGATTAGTTTTTAGTTCGAAAAAATAAGTTAAAAAAACACTTTACCACCCCGTAACTCGACAAATAAACATCATAGCAAAAATTATTTCGCACACTCATTCATATATACTAGAACTATAGTTATGCCAAATATAAAGGTATTCCAACCATATTTTTATTGGGTTGTCCGCTTCACAAGTAATGCCCCATAATATATAAAGAAATTTAAAAAACGAGAAGAAAAGTTTTTCTTTAAAAATGGGAAGATCGATTTTGGTTTTAAGCCCATGGTTTCTTGGGCAAACCTTCTTAGAATTCTTCGTAGATTACGGTTTTGAGAACCGCTTGCTCGAGAATAAAATTGACCCACTCTAATGTGCATACACATATACACATTTAGAGTAAAAATATTTTGTGTTCTGTAAACAGTAAAGCCAAAAAAAAACTCATGAGTGCAATTAATGCAAAAACAATAAAACAGAAGGCAATAATGCAAGTTAGTGTTAATGAAACAAATGCAGAAATAAATAAAAAAGAATCGACGATAGTAAATACCTAACAGCTAAACCTATTACTCGTACGCAAGCGTTGCCTCAGCAGCAAAAACAATTTTAATAAGTGATAAAAATATAAACCCCAAATCAGGCATAATGGAAAACTTAGTATCACAAGTAAAATGTCGTCAAAAGCCTCAAATACAAAAAGGGTATTGATAGGTGCATAACAGTGCTTAAACGGGGTCGCAGGCCGACCTCTTCAGCAGTTGCTTCGGTCCCAAAAGTCTTAAAAGATGGTACAGCTGATAGAATAAGTTCCCAAAATCGTTTTGCAATTCTGGATGAGGAATCCTCTGCACAAAATGTTATCAAATCTTCTAAGGCACCCCCAATATATCTAAGAGAACAAAACTCAAATGAATTACTAAAGAGTTTGATCTCGGTAATAGGTGAAAATTCTTTTTATGTAGCTGCAATAAAGCGTGGTAGTATAAATGAGGCAAAAATACAAGTTAATCATGAAAATTATTTTCGTACAGTAATTACTAAATTTGAAGCATTAATAAAAACTTTTATACTTATCAACTGAAGAACAGGAAAGGGTTTCAGGTAGTGATTAAGGGCATTGACTTATGCGTGGACCCAGGTGAGATAAAAACGTTTTTAGAAGAGAAGGGCTTCAAAATTAAAAATGTTATGAATATTAAAAAAAGAGAAAAAATCCCCAGTCACTATTTCGAGTGTAGTTATAACCCGGCGACGTTAAGCTTAAAAAAACGAAATGCATCCCATTTACAGTCTGAAATATATCCTGTATAAAAAAAATTACGATAGAGGAGCCGCACAAAAGAAATGGTCTCGTGGAATGTTTGAACTGCCAAGAATTTTTTCATACTAGGGCATACTGCCATTTAACCCCTGTTTGCGTTGTATGTAGTGAATTGCATGGTACAGCTCTTTGCGATAAGTCTAAAAATGACCCCAAAGTAAAAAATGTAGCAACTGTGGTGGTATTCACACTGCCAACTATAGAGGATGCCCTATATCCCTACAAAAAATTAATGGAGTACGTGGTCCAAAGGAGTACTTTTTGGACTACTCTTATGTAATGCAGTCATGGACCATTTCATTTAACACAAGAATTTGTTAACGATGGTTGGTAACACTTAAAATGCTTGGTTTTAAATCACAGCTCTTGTAGCCTTTATGTTATTTGTTTATAAAATTTAGTAAGTAATAAATATGCAGGTAAAAAAATTATTTAAATTAAAGAACAAAATAAAAGTGAAATACAATATATAAAAAGTAAAAAAAAAAATTAAGAAAAAAAACTGACATAGGTGGTAAGATAATTTACATTTTTTTACATCGAAATTTGTAAAGAGTCGGCTTTTAATTTTTGGATAGTTAGGGCATGTTGCGTTTTAACTAACGATATGCAAATATTATTGAATTGTTAAATGTGTTGCTTTTGAAAAGCCATATAAGCACAGGCATTTTTAACGTTTTGTGTTGTTGTTTTTTTTTTATAAATTATAAGATTTTTGAAAAAATATGATAATACTGAGCGATTATGACTGCAAATAATAAATAATTTCCTCTATGGAGATCATTGAAATTCGATCTTCATAAGTAGCTATGCTAAAAGCCACGAAAAATGTTTTTTAAGCATATAGGTGTTTCATGTACCAATACAATGTAATGAAAGCCCCAGTAAATATTGAATTATTTATAAGTAACCACCACCTTAATTCGATAAATATTTTTACACTGTCAATCTAGTTTAAGTAGCAAATTGTTATGGGAAATTAAGCGCCTTTTTATTATTCTTTTAAAATACATACAAAAAAGATACAATATTAAACTATCAGTAATTAATATTTTGCTTTGTTTTTACAATATTATGCAAATACTTTTAAATATTCAAAACTCAGTTTTCTTTTCTAATTTTTCAGAGTCCCTGGGACGCCGACGTCGTGTGTGTATTGTATCCCTTCTCATAGAATGTGGTCTATTTTTGCCATGTAGTTTGAAGTACAAGCCGCATGCATTGCACACAATTTCACCACGTATACTTCTTCTCCAAATTGTCGTTGTAACAGTTCCACAATTTGAACAGGACATATCTCTTTGAATTCCACTTTGCATAATACATACTTTTGGCTGAAAATATATAAAAAAAAATCTATTGTTATAAATATGTAATTACTAAAATTTTTTTAACTATTTTCAATTCTTAACTTTCCAAGAATAAAATTAGAACTTAATAAAAGGGTTTTTAACTAAAATCAAATAATATAAAAACACTTTACCAATAATTTCGTTGGCCTAGCTCACATAATTGCAACTTAAGAGCAGCAGCTAAAATATTTGAGTGGCTGTTAAACCGTTAATTTCAATTCTATGGCATTAAAGTTTTGTGACGAGGTATATTTGTGCGAAATGTATTGGAATCACTAGAAAACTCAATTAAAAAAATCTAGTTCGGGGGTTTCTAAGCGATTCTATATTTTCAAATAAATGAGACATTAAGATATTTATATTCAGAAATATTAAAGTCGATAGTCCTTGTTGAAGATAGACGTGTTTCCTTATTTCGGCATACAGCTTATTTTTATACCCTTCACCGAAGGTAAAAGGGTATATATAACTTTGTCATTCCGTTTGTAATTTCTACAATATTGATCTAAGACCATATAAAGTAAATATATTCTGGCTTCTTATGAGAAGGGAAGTTAAAATCTGGTTGTCCGTCGGTCCGTCCGTTGAAATGGGTTTTTCGAACACCCCAGATATGATGAAGGCTATGTTGTTATACATATATAGTCTGGAATTGTTTGCTATTGAAATTCTGGAAGATCGGTCCATAAATGGCTGAGATATGAGAAAAAAACTACGACTTCCTCTAATTTTTTCCGTAAATCCCATGTTGTTTTTGTTTTTTAAATTCTTTTTTTTTTTGCATATCTCGAGAGTGGCAAGAGCTACGGCTTTCAAATTTAGTACAAACATGTTGCTTGCCAATACACAAACTCTTAGGTACAAAACATATCGGTTATCAATACACTGTATCCCACAAAATATGGGCGCGATTGGAAAAGTGGGCGTGGTACCTCCCGTACAAAGACATTATTGAAAATACTCAAAATTTTAAATTTTAGGGCTCTAGTATGACATATGAAAACGTTTTATATACCAAGATATCAGAAATTTTTAGCATAATATATTTCCCGAAAACCCTGGAACTTTTCGCCCAAAAGTGGGATTTTTAACCATACAAATATGAACCCTGCAGCGCGTAGGCGGCTCCTAGATGGGTCAAATGTATGGCCAACCCCTCTTAACTTTTCATATCCATCTTTTATTTCTAACAAACATATCCCCTATCTCCAGTCCTTAAGGGAGTTCCTATACAGAAATATATTGAAGAAAAAGTCCCATAACTGCACAGCAGTCGCTCTTAGGGGGATAAAATGTATGCCCAATCTCCATTAGTTTTTAGTTCTTTACTTTTTCTCAAAACATACTTTCCCTTTATTTCCACTTCTTACCGGGGTTCCCGTGCAAATATCGCGGTTTAAGAAATTGTTAAATTGAATTACAATTTTTCGACTTTTGTGAATAATATTAAAAGTTGTAAACAGGTTTTAATTATTTATGGCTTGAAAAGATTTGAAGATTAGCTGCATTTTCCAATTTTTTACATATAGTTAGACATTTTTCAATTTATACTAGTCATGTGCGATTTTCCGCGGTTCAACAACGCAATAACGTAAAGAAATTGGTATAACTCATGGTGAAATTACTACAAGGTGACAGCACTAGGATTTGTTGTACAACAATACAACAAAAACAGGCAAATTTGTTTGTGTAAAAAAGTTAAGTGTGTCAAAAATATGGATTTTCACCACACCAAAATATTATTCTTATTGAAACGTCAATTCCTCACAAAATTAAAGCCATATAAACATTTACTTAGTAAAACAAATTTATACAAAGTAAAAAAGCATAATTATTATGTTTTATATAAGAAATAGCAAGTTAAATTACTTACATACATAAATGCAGCAGTACAAGTCAACTTGCTGCAAAGTGTAAAGTGCATATCAATATCAGCCAAATTTTAGATGTCAGTGAATACATATCGGATAAAAACAAGAATAGACAAGTTTTAGTTGCCAGCATTAATCATGGAAGTAAGTTACAATGCTAGCAAATTGTCACCTATAATAATATAGTTTTAAACTTTTTTAGGTAATATTGTAGATGGTCTGACCCTGGTTTTGACGCTTGTGCACATTAAAATTTAAACAGAAGTCGATAAAAAAACTGGTGGAATTTGATGGTTTTGGCATTTTATTAATTTTTTTTTTTATTCTTTAGTGTATGTATATACTATATACTTATTTATTTAAGAATTTTAATCAAAATACAAGTAAAACCTTCTTTATGTTTATGTTATAATAATGAGGAGAGAATCCTTGCCCATGGGCAAAGGCCGTCTATGCAGAGCATCTTTAGTTAGCGAAACCTGTGCTCGTTATACCATGGAGAAGAAAATCTTTGTACCCGGCTGAAGGCTGGCTATGCAGAGAAGCTTTAGTTAGCGAAAATCCTTGCGCCCGGCCAATGGCCGGCTATACAGGAAATCTTGAGTTAGCGAAGCCGGTATTAGTTATATCATAGGGGAGAAAATCTTTGCGACCGGCGGAAGGCCGGCTTTTTTTTTTGTGATGCTGGTTTTTGTTATTTTATGAAATTTGTTTTACACTTATATAAACTAGTATGGGCCAGCAGTCGACACAATCGACTCCAATCTAGAAATAACTTATTTGTACCGTTATTTCTAATATTTATTTAATCATATGGGTTAAAACTTTATTAAATATGTATATACATATGTAGAAATATATTAATTTAATGTTAAAAAACATATCGCACTTGATTATAAAGTTGGTATTAACTCAAAATGTAATAATTCTCAGTAGAGCAGAACAATTTTTAATTTTATGAGGCATATTTCTTTTAGGCATATGAAATTTAGTGACAATTTTTCTAAAAATATAACATAAGCTCCCTAATGTCAATGTTTATAGCATTTTCAGTTTAAATAAAACATTTTTCAAATAAAACGGGACCTTTTTCAAATTAAACGAAACTTTTTTCAGAATAAACGGAACTTTATTCAAAATAAAACAAACTTTATTCAAAATAAACGAAACTTTATTCAAATACCGTTAAACATTTTTCAAATTAAATAAAACCATTTTTAAAATTTTGTAGGAATTTAGTTTAGTGAAAGAGCTCTAGGTGTTTTGCAAACCGTAAAGAGAAAGAATATGACTCTAATTGCTACGACAGATAATACTGGCGTTGTTAACCATAAAGTTATTTCTGTATCCAGTGTGAATTCGGCCCGTTTCCAAGTATTTCTTCGGGAGCTCTTAGATAAAATTGAAATCAGCCCAATGCTACAAAACTCATTTTTAATTATGGAGTATAACAGAATCCATAAATCCCAAGTTATATGACATATGGTGGACAATACTGAATCTACATTGAAATGTTACCACTATATTCTCCTATGCTGAACCCGATAGAGAAGACATTTTCAAAGTTAAAATTTCATGCCCAATCATCATTTAGATATTTTACCACTGACCGTAACATTGTAAGTGTCGCCTCTTCATTAATAAGTAATTCAAAGAAATCCAAAAAATAAATTCCCTACAAATTTTTAACTGTTTTTGAATAAAGTTTCATTTATTTTGAAAAAGGTTTCGTTTAATTTGAAAAAGGTTTCGTTTAATTTGAAAAAGGTTGCGTTTAATTTGAAAAAGGTTTCGCTTAATTTGAATAAGGTTTCGTTTAATTTGAATTATGTTGTTATAATCTCTCTATATATAAATTTTTTGTAAATACATGATTATCATATAACAAATGACCACGATCGGTAGTGTCTGTTATATAAAATCGCAGCCCATCAAAAGATCGCACTTTATTTAAAAAAAAAAAATGCAATAAACACATTCTTTACAATGTAACCATATTAATAATGTAACAATAACATTAAAATTATTCATAAGTGCAAAATTTAAGAAATCAACGGTAACATTTAAAAACAACAACTCTTCCAAAAAGAAAACAACATATTTAAAATTGTCTTTTTATTGCATCAGGCAATATTGTGTTTTTATTGGGCACATAAATTTGATGTTCTATAGGCACTATTGGATTTGTATTGGGCACATACATTTCATGTACCTCAGGCACTATTGGCAAAGCTTTTGGCAACAAACGAGTTAACCGTCCCAGAGCTAGGATATCGTTTTTTGAAAAGTGGTCAATACAAATTCTTGTGGCTGAATTAAATTCCTTCCTGCACAACTTACTCCACTTTTGACTCATTGTACCGATTTTTGGAGGTTTAAAAAACGTACCGTTGCCAGGCAGTTCTTCCTTAACGCATAATAAACACTTACGCATTTTTGAAAAGCACGCACAAAGGCTTCACAATTAAAATAGGTTTGATTTTTATTTAAATAAAAGTTTTCTTTTGCAAATGAGTTTTTTTGTTGGTCCTCCACCACGATGCAAAAAGCTACGTTATAAACGATTGGCTGTAATTTGTAATTTAAAGCACTAGTTGCTTTTCGCAACAAATAAAAAGCACTTTTATAATACAATACGTATTAAATTTAAGTTATATTTCAAACTATTTGCAAAACATTCACAACAGAATGTATCTTTTACAAACGATTAGTTTTAATACAACTCACAAGTTTTTTTTTTATTATAACTACAATACATCTTTTTTTATGTTTTTTTTTTTTTTTATTTCAATTGTTTTAACTATTTATTTTAAACACAATACCAAACAAATTGTTTTTTTTTATCTTGCAAATTATTTTTTGAAATAAATTAACGTTATCAATCAATATTTTGACACTTGCTATGAATAAACAAATAATTTTGACACAATAAATCTTTCACCATGGATAAGCAAAAAATAATAGATTACGTAGTGCTGCCACCTTCTAGTAATTTTACCATGGTATAACTTTTAAACGAATAAATGTCCTATAATAAAATGTTACTTTAAATTGGTCATTTCCGGTTTTGCAGATGAAAAATTTTTTTTTTCAAATTAGTTTGTTTTTATTTTAAGATTTTCTATAAGAATTAATCCAACAATATTTTTATTGGGTTGTCCGCTTCACAAATAATGCCCCATGTTAAGAGAACGATCTCTTAAATGGATACAAGATCTGAGATATTTCTTTCAAGTACTTCAACCTGAAAGAGTTTGTTTTGTTTTGTTCTATTGTTCCTTTCAAGCACATAAACCTGAAGGAATTTTGTTTTTTGTTTATGTTCCTGACAAGCACTTTAACCTGCAGGACAGTGTACCAAATAAAACACAAAAATGAGTTTCTTAAAGCACACTGATCTTATAAAGTTATATTTACGCTAATTTATATTAAAATTATGCTTACATATAAGAAATGAATAATTACATATATTTAATAGTGGCTTAATGCTAAAAAGTGCAACGACACAAAATAATAAACAGAAATAAGAATTGTCTATATAGCACAAAACTTGACCTACTTAATAAATAAAGCTTTGCCTAGTGGTCATAGACTTATGAATTGTGTATGATGATCAGCTATGGGCACCACTACATTGAAAGCTTTGCATGTGTGGCATTGTATTGGTTTGTTTATGTTTGCATTTGTTGGTTTTTGTAAATTTGTACGCTTTGTTTTTTTCTCATTTCATGACACGCGACGCACGTCTGCTTCATTTGAAATGTTCTGCTAGACTAAGCACAATTTCTTTTCTCTGCTTCGCTCATCAATTTTGTATATGTACACATCGTTCGCTCTTTTTGAACTTTGATTTTGAATTTGCCCATAGCTGATGATGATGCATCAACAAAATGAACTTAATTGTGAAATGCTATTATTACAAAATTAAAATAAACAAACGATAAAATTTATTTGGGTTAATGTTCAATGAACCTTATTGTGAAATTAAAATAATAAATGAAACTAAATGTATTAACATGCTCCCCCCGTTGAGTGTAGCTAAAAAAAAAAAAGAATTAAATAAGTAAACAAATGGAAAAAATTACTAATAAACTTTGAAGATTATGTGTCGGCGTTGTGCTGAGCTGGCATTCCTTCTCGTCTTATTGAAGCAGTGTGGATCTTTTGCTTTTTGTTAGTCAGTTGTTGATGTTTGTTAAATGTGGACGGTGAATTCTGACGTGGCTTGTTGTTGACGGGGTTTGGGAACTGGAGTAGCAGCCTTTTTAGAATTTTGTCTTCTTGTGAGGTAAACTAAGATGCCAAGCGTGATTATTAGAGATGAGTAACCGATGGTGATGTGATGGTAGTTGTTGGTGTCAATTTTGTTCGGAAGCTGAAGAATTTTTTGTGTGTTCAAAGAGGTTTGTAGTTTTGTTAGATTTTTAACTTGTGATATGTATTCGTTCGTAGGGATTTTATTTAGCAATGGGTTTATACGTTCTTCATGGCTTTGTTTGGTGGTTTCCCAAAGATTTGTGTATGATGTTTTACTGGAGCTGGATATTACTTGCTGCCCTTTTAGTGTCATGATCCTTTGAGGGTTAATTGGGTGATCTGTTGGTTGCATACCACTGTTGCTTGGGATTGAAATGGAAGGGAATATATCCATTTTTTTGGATGTCGTAGCGGTACCCATGATGCGGGTTCTTTGACATGCTGCACTGGGCAGTCTAGCTGAGTTCTGTTGTTGTCTTAGAATTCGTCGTAGATTACGGTTTTGAGAACCGCTTGCTCGAGAATAAAATTGACCCACTCTAATGTGCATACACATATACACATTTAGAGTAAAAATATTTTGTGTTCTGTAAACAGTAAAGCCAAAAAAAAACTCATGAGTGCAATTAATGCAAAAACAATAAAACAGAAGGCAATAATGCAAGTTAGTGTTAATGAAACAAATGCAGAAATAAATAAAAAAGAATCGACGATAGTAAATACCTAACAGCTAAACCTATTACTCGTACGCAAGCGTTGCCTCAGCAGCAAAAACAATTTTAATAAGTGATGAAAATATAAACCCCAAATCAGGCATAATGGAAAACTTAGTATCACAAGTAAAATGTCGTCAAAAGCCTCAAATACAAAAAGG
This sequence comes from Pollenia amentaria, assembly GCA_943735925.1. Lineage (NCBI taxonomy): Eukaryota > Metazoa > Arthropoda > Insecta > Diptera > Polleniidae > Pollenia > Pollenia amentaria. The sequence goes on along the minus strand of OX031007.1, from coordinate 88,949,268 downwards.
GTATTGATAGGTGCATAACAGTGCTTAAACGGGGTCGCAGGCCGACCTCTTCAGCAGTTGCTTCGGTCCCAAAAGTCTTAAAAGATGGTACAGCTGATAGAATAAGTTCCCAAAATCGTTTTGCAATTCTGGATGAGGAATCCTCTGCACAAAATTTTATCAAATCTTCTAAGGCACCCCCAATATATCTAAGAGAGCAAAACTCAAATGAATTAATAAAGAGTTTGATCTCGGTAATAGGTGAAAATTCTTTTTATGTAGCTGCAATAAAGCGTGGTAGGATAAATGAGGCAAAAATACAAGTTAATCATGAAAATTATTTTCGTACAGTAATTACTAAATTTGAAGCATTAATCAAAACTTTTATACTTATCAACTGAAGAGCAGGAAAGGGCTTCAGGTAGTGATTAAGGGCATTGACTTATGCGTGGACCCAGGTGAGATAAAAACATTTTAGAAGAGAAGGGCTTCAAAATTAAAAATGTTATGAATATTAAAAAAAGAGAAAAAATCCCCCGTCACTATTTCGAGTGTAGTTATAACCCGGCGACGTTAAGCTTATAAAAACGAAATGCATCCCATTTACAGTCTGAAATATATCCTGTATAAAAAAAATTACGATAGAGGAGACGCACAAAAGAAATGGTCTCGTGGAATGTTTGAACTGCCAAGAATTTTTTCACACTAGGGCATACTGCCATTTAACCCCTGTTTGCGTTGTATGTAGTGAATTGCATGGTACAGCTCTTTGCGATAAGTCTAAAAATGACCCCAAAGTAAAAACTGTAGCAACTGTGGTGGTATTCACACTGCCAACTATAGATGATGCCCTATATCCCTACAAAAAATTAATGGAGTACGTGGTCCAAAGGAGTACTTTTTGGACTACTCTTATGTAATGCAGTCATGGACCATTTCATTTAACACAAGAATTTGTTAACGATGGTTGGTAACACTTAAAATGCTTGGTTTTAAATCACAGCTCTTGTAGCCCTTATGTTATTTGTTTATAAAATTTAGTAAGAAATAAATATGCAGGTAAAAAAATTATTTAAGTTAAAGAACAAAATAAAAGTGAAATACAATATATAAAAAGTAAAAATAAAATTAAGAAAAAAAAACTGACATAGGTGGTAAGAGAATTTTTAACGTTTGTTTTGTGTTGTTGTTTTTTTTTTAGATATTATAAGATTTTTGAAAAAAATATGATAATACTGAGCGATTATGACTGCAAATAATAAATAATTTCCTCTATGGAGATCATTGAAATTCGATCTTCATAAGTAGCTATGCTAAAAGCCACGAAAAATGTTTTTTAAGCATATAGGTGTTTCATGTACCAATACAATGTAATGAAAGCCCCAGTAAATATTGAATTATTTATAAGTAACCACCACCTTAATTCGATAAATATTTTTACACTGTCAATATAGTTTAAGTAGCAAATTGTTATGGGAAATTAAGCGCCTTTTTATTATTCTTTTAAAATACATACAAAAAAGAAACAATATTAAATTATCAGTAATTAATATTTTGCTTGGTTTTTACACTATTATGCAAATACTTTTAAATATTCAAAACTCAGTTTTCTTTTCTAATTTTTCAGAGTCCCTGGGACGCCGACGTCGTGTGTGTATTGTATCCCTTCTCATAGAATGTGGTCTATTTTTGCCATGTAGTTTGAAGTACAAGCCGCATGCATTGCACACAATTTCACCACGTATACTTCTTCTCCAAATTGTCGTTGTAACAGTTCCACAATTTGAACAGGACATATCTCTTTGAATTCCACTTTGCATAATACATACTTTTGGCTGAAAATATATAAAAAAAATCTATTGTTATAAATATGTAAATATGTTTATATTCAGAAATATTAAAGTCGATCGTCCTCGTAGAAGATAGACGTGTTTCCTTATTTCGGCAAACGGCTTATTTTTATACCCTTCACCGAAGGTAAAAGTGTATATATAACTTTGTCATTCCGTTTGTAATTTCTACAATATTGATCTAAGACCATATAAAGTAAATATATTCTGGCTTCTTATGAGAAGGGAAGTAAAAATCTGGTTGTCCGTCGGTCCGTCCGTTGAAATGGGTTTTTCGAACACCCCAGATATGATGAAGGCTATGTTGTTATACACATATTGTCCGGAATTGTTTGCTATTGAAATTCAGGAAGATCGGTCCATAAATGGCTGAGATATGAGCAAAAAACTACGATTTCCTCTAATTTTTTCCATAAATCCCATGTTGTTGTTGTTTTTTAAATTCTTTTTTTTTTTGCATATCTCGAGAGTGGCAAGAGCTACGGCTTTCAAATTTAGTACAAACATGTTGCTTGCCAATACACAAACTCTTAGGTACAAAACATATCGGTTATCAATACACTGTATCCCACAAAATATGGGCGCGATTGGAAAAGTGGGCGTGGTACCTCCCGTACAAAGACATTATTGAAAATACTCAAAATTTTAAATTTTAGGGCTCTAGTATGACATATGAAAACGTTTTATATACCAAGATATCAGAAATTTTTAGCATAATATATTTCTTCATGGCTTTGTTTGGTGGTTTCCCAAAGATTTGTGTATGATGTTTTACTGGAGCTGGATATTACTTGCTGCCCTTTTAGTGTCATGAGTTTATGTTTAAGGGTGCATATTGGTTCCAGTTCAAGCAAACCTGATCCTTCGAGGGTTAATTGGGTGATCTGTTGGTTGCATATCACTGTTGCTTGGGATTGAGATGGAAGGGAATATATCCATTTATTTGGATGTCGTAGCGGTACCCATGATGCGGGTTCTTTGACATGCTGCACTGGGCAGTCTAGCTGAGGTCTGTTGTGAAACAAATTAATTTCACAACTACATGCTGATGAACCATGGTCATACTTTAGTTGAATCTTCGAACAGAGATATCGCTCTTTTGTGAGAAGTAAACATGAGTTGAATTCGAGATTACTGAGAGCGTAATACTGGTTGCGATCAATGTTGATGACCAGAAACGTAGAGCATGGCTGAATTGTGATTAATTTTCCCGGAAAGTAACATACTGTCCATGGTGACTTCATCTTCAGTATATTCAAAATATTTTACCAGGTTAGTACATGTTGTCTTTTCTTTACATACATGGTTAAGTGTTTTTGTCCCTTCCGAAAAAATGGTTAACTCAGACCAAAATTCCTTTAAGTCATAGTATATCAATAGTTGCCATTCTGTCGGTGATATTACTGCTGATACGATTACTTCGAAATGTATGCCTAATTTTCTTCCGAATTTTTTATTGTGTACTTGTGCACCTACTATCAATGGAAGTAGCATAATTGCTATCATCACGGTGACTATAGTGTGAGAGGCACGTCTTCTCTTTTTAGGAATTTCATTGTCATTGGTTTGTGACGTGGTTGGTTTTTCTGAATCATCTTGGTTGTTGGTGCCACCCGAGTCTGTAGTGTTAATTGGTAGTGGTGCTAGTCGAGCAATTGGCCTTCTGGAAATGCCCTTTTCTGTTTTGACTCCGCTACCCGTGCAAAGCCATCATCTCCATAGTGTACCTTTACAATCCTTCCTAAAGGCCATTGTAAAGGTGTTGTGTTATCTTCTTTTATGATGACCATATCACCAGGTCTTATGTTTTTTTTTGTGTTTGCCACTTATGGCGATACTGCAGTTCACAAAGATACTCGCGTGACCATCTTCTCCAGAATTCCTCTTTGACATGAGTGACCAACTTCCATCTAGTCAACAGGTTGGTGTTTGGCTGTGTATCTCCGATGTTGGCTTGTGTATTTATAGGTTCCCCGATGAGAAAATGACCCGGAGTGAGTGCCGCCAAATCATTTGGATTGTCTGACATGGGACTGATTGGGCGAGAGTTGAGAATACCTTCTATCTCTATTACCACAGTATCAAGTTCTTCGTACGTCAATGTTGCTGTTGATACACTCCTTACTAGCAGATGTTTTGCGGACTTAACCGCCGCTTCCCATAAGCCTCCGAAGTGGTATGAAGTGAAATGCAATCCCTCTGGACGTACATTCGTTATGGATTTTTGCATGAGCGGAACTTTAATACAGTGAGTCTGACAGCTCCTTAAGTTTATTTTTTGTACCAACGAAATTTGTTGCGTTGTCACAATATAGGTTTTTGCAGAGTCCTCTGCGGCTTGTAAATCGATTTAATGAGTATATAAAGGCTTCAGTGGTTAACTCACTTACTTATTCTAAGTGCACAGCTTTAGTAGCGAAACAGCAAAATACAGCGATATAGGCCTTGTGAGGCCTTTTTCCTCTTACTTTATAGTGAATCCAAAATGGTCCACAAAAGTCAACGCCAGAGTTGATAAATGGTCGTGCTGGTGTTATTCGTGCTGGTGGCAAGTTTCCCATAATTTGGCTAAGCAATTTTGGCTTTGCTCTAGTGCATTTTATGCAGTGTTGAACAGTTGATCTTACTGTCGACTTTCCTTTGACTGGCCAATACCTTTGCCGTAGGTGAGCAAAAATTGCTTGTGGTCCACAGTGTCGATTTTGTACATGCACCATCTGCATTAGTAGTGATATTGGATCATTATATGGGATTAAGATTGGGTGCCTTGCGTCGTAAGGTAACGTTGATGATTCTAAGCGTCCTCCCACTCTGATAAGGCCATTAGAGTCTCAAAATGGTGTAAGATTGTTGTATCGGCTGCCTTTGGTCACTTCCTTATGTTTCAGCAAATGTTTTAACTCGTCACTAAAGTCTGCCTGCTGCATTGCCCTAACGATAACTATGAGAGCTTGCTCCAACTCGTGGGTTAATAGCTCTAGTTTGCGCTGCTGCTTCTGTTTTCTGCTATTGTTGATGAATCTGAGGATAAATCCTGTCACTCTTTGCAGTGTTCTGAAAGACCCTTTATGATTTATCTGGTAGATTAGACTTGTTGAATTTTCACCTGTGGTTGTGATGGCAGTGACTTTCTTTAGTTCCATGTAACTGTCGTCACTGATGGCTTTATATTTTGAGAAGTTTTGTGGCCAAATTCCATTTTGTTCACAAAGAAACATGGGTCCGTAGAACCATAAGGGGTGTTCGGATAATTTTCTTGGCGAAAGACCACGTGACAGAACATCTGCGGGATTATCCTTTGATCCTACATGTCGCCATTGTTCGACAATAGATATTTCTTGTATTGCAGCTATTCGGTTAGCCACGAACGTTTGGTATGATGACGATGGCGAATGGATCCAGGCCAACACAATTTCAGAATCTGTCCATAGATATGTGGGGCTATTTTCAAGTTTTAAGTCCCGTTTAACCCTTGATGTTAACTGAGCTGCTAGCAGTGCTGCGCAGAGTTCGAGGCGGGGAAGAGTTTGGTTCTTCAAAGGTGCTACCCGAGATTTCGCACATAGTAGTCGTACTATCACTTGATTGTTCTTGATGACTGATCTGATATAGATTGCTGCACCATACGCCTTTTCTGATGCGTCGGCAAAGGCATGAAGTTGTATATTCGATGCTATTTGTCCTGCAAACATATGTCGAGACATCTTTAGATTGTTGATATGTTTTAAATCATCGCGGAAGGTCATCCATTTTGAGCAAAGGTCTTCTGGTAGCTCATCATCCCATCCTAGTTTTAGTTGCCACAACTGTTGAATAAAGATTTTTGCCGTGACTACAATTGGTGATAATAGCCCCAAGGGATCAAATAGTCTAGCTAGATCTGAGCAGACTGTTCGTTTAGTAATCTGATGAATTTCCCTTAAGCATACTTTAACACAGAACTGGTCAGAGGTTGGCATCCATGTTAATCCTAGGGTTTTGACCGTTTGGTTATTATCATTAGTAAAGTCGAAATTTACTTCTTTTTGTTCTTCTGTGGTGTTTTGTAGCAACTTCTGGTGATTGGCGGTCCATTTTTGTAATTTCAGACCATGTTTGCTTAGGATGTGTTTTAATCATTAGGATGTGTTAGCATCATTAAAGCTGTATGCAAGCTATCATCTCCCCCGATTCCATCATCCACCTAAAAGTTGTCTAGCAGGAATTGGGCTCCATGCGGATACTTTGTTTTATTTGATTCACCAATTTTTTGTAGACATATTGTTGCTAAGTATGGTGCGGATCGGGTTCCGTAGGTTATTGTGTTCAGCTGGTAGTATTTTATTGGCATCAACGGTTCTTCCCTCCAGATAATTGTTTGAAATTTTCTGTCTTCTGGCTGCATGAGGAATTGCCGATACATCTTTTCGATGTCAGTTGTGAAAACAAAACGTGGTAAGCGGAAGCGAAGAAGAATTGAGAATAGATCGCTTTGCACCGTGGGCCCTGTGTGCATTATATCATTCAATGATACACCGTCTGAAGTCTTAGTAGAGGCATCAAAGACTACTCGTAGCTTAGTTGTGCTGCTTTCAGGGCGAAGTATGCAGTGATGAGGAATGATATACATTGGTCTTGGCGTGGAATTTAGGTCAATTTGTGACATGTGGCCTAATGCTTCGTACTCTTTCATGAACTTGACATATTGTGCCTTTATTTCGGGGGCCTTCGCTAACCTTCTTTCTAGTGAGATTAATCGGTTGAATGCTGTATTGTATGTGATTCTTCCAATGTATCAGGGTTGTTGCAGAATGGAATTTTTACCGTAAATCTTCTATTCCTATCGATTGTGTGAGTTTGTGCAAAATGATCTTCGCACTGTTGTCTGAAGTTGATAGTCTTGTGTTGAGCAATGGCATTTTCTAAATTTGTATCGTCTTCAGTGCACATTCCACATACTGCAGCTCTTGCTTCGTGTCCTCCTATCTTACCAGCAACGACCCAACCCAATAATGTATTTTTAAAATCGGCAAATCGTTACCAAGTTTAACCTGTCCTATTGCCATTAGTTGATGGTAAAATTCTGCCCCTAGTAAAACGTCTATTCTATCAGGGCGGTTAAATTCTGGATCGGCCAGCACTAGGTCTTTAGGAATTTGCCAGTGGTCAATTGTGATCGTTTGCGATGGTTGAGGCGGAATTATTTGTGGAAGAACTGCAGCCTCAAGTCTTGTATTAAAGTTGTTTATGCGTGAGTGTAAGGCTATGTTTACGCGATGCTGCACTCTAGTGTTGCGTGAGCCTATACCGCTGATGCATATTGAGGTTGGTTTTAGTGAGATTCCAAGGCGTTTAACTAACCTTTCGCTGACAAGGTTTAGCTGTGATCCGGAATCAAGGATTGCCCTACAATGTATCTCCTTTTTGTTTGATTGAACCTTGATCATTGCTGTGCCCAGAAGGACGTAGTTACTTGTTTGAGCGTGATTTGAAGCAGCAAGTGATGTTGCGTTTTGCTGAATTTGCGGTGTTCTGGCGAAGGATGTTGTGCGTTCGTTAGAAACCAGGTTATTTGCTGCTGGTGCGACTTGGTTCTGATTTGTGCCTTCTAGATGCAACAGAGTATTGTGTTTTTTGTTGCACTTCATGCAATTTTTGCTAAGGCAGTTTTTAGCGTTATGACCAGGGCCCTATTCCACAAAACAACTTATCAACTTTTCACTTTGTACTTATCAAATTTTTCGTCAATTTGCAAAACTTTATGTTCCACAGAACTATTAAATTTGATAAGTGATAAGTTGAAATTGATAGGTGTAATTTGCAAAGTCTTTACAATTTTTATATTCTCTTTGCAATTTCTTTTCCACGTACGTTCTCTTATGCAAAGTGCAAAGTTAATATTGAAAAGTGTTATTTGCAAATAATTATTCTGTTTCGTTCCACAAAAACTGTAAATTCTATTTTTGCAAAAGAATTTTTGATAAGTTTGTCAAAAATTTGCAAGGTAAACGATCGCATTGCAAATTCATATTCTTATATCTTTTGAAGCTTTCAAAATGTTAAGACGTGAGTTTTTGTTTGGCGATATTGAAGAAGTGGTTATAACAAGAAATTATAGAGACCGAATAAATTTTTCGGGACTACAAAACTTTAATTTTAAAGAGTGCTTTCGTTTAAATCAAATCCAAGTTTATTTCATTTTAAATAAAATTGGAGAAAAATTAAAACACAATACACAGCGCAGTAATGCTTTGTCGGCGCAAAATCAATGAAGCTTTCAAAATGTTAAGACGTGAGTTTTTGTTTGGCGATATTAAAGAAGTGGTTATAACAAGAAATTATAGAGACCGAATAAATTTTTCGGGACTACAAAACTTTAATTTTAAAGAGTGCTTTCGTTTAAATCAAATCCAAGTTGATTTCATTTTAAATAAAATTGGAGAAAAATTAAAACACAATACACAGCGCAGTAATGCTTTGTCGGCGCCATTGGCTCGGAAATTATTGCCAGTACCATGGAGTTGTAGCTACGCATGGTGTTGCAAAATCAACAGTTTGCAGAACCATCCATTGAGTTGTCGACGTTTAAATAGACGTTTTATTTGAAAACACAGTGCATTTATTTGACCCTTATTCTTTTGATTGTATAATAAAATTTTCGAGCTTGAGGGCATATTTTTTATATAAAAATTTTTAATTTTTTTTTTATCCAAAATTTCGACGCTGCTTTGTCTTCCTTCTTCAGGGTTTTTATCTTTCTTTATTATTTAACAAATTTAACAATATATACATATATATATATATATATATATACATACATATCGCACTGCTTCCCCTAAAGAGCTGCAACTCAAAACTTACTGTTTTACTGTTTTAAACTGTTTTTTATATAACAAAGGGAGATACAATTGCATTTTCTTGACAAAATACTAGAGAAAATTATGTAAGATTTTTACAGTGGAAAGATATGGCCACTGTACATCGATTTCTTGCAAAAAGTGAATATTTAAAAATTTTCAAAAATATCAAAATATCAAATTAAAAAATTTTTTAATTGCATACAAAAATGTTTTTCAATTCCATCTTGATCAAATTTTAATTTGACATTTTGATAAACATGCATATATACATATGTTATATATTTTTAAATTTGTTAAAAAAATTGTTAAATAATAAAGAAAGAGAAAGACCTTGAAGAAGAAACACAAAGCAGTGCCGAAATTTGGATAAAATAATTTTACAAAAAGCTTTATAAAATACATAACTGAAATTTAGATCATAGAATAAATTCGAAAAATATAAAATGTTTAATATAATAAAGTGACTTATGAAAAGGAATAATTCGCAGATTCTACTTACAACAATTTAATAAAAAAATACTTACGTTATTGTTTTGAAAACTAGCAAATAAAATATCTTTTTTTTTCTTTAATAATATTTAAAACTGACAGTTTTTTCTCCATTTTTATTTTGCGGCTCATTTTAATAACTTTTATTAAGCAACGCAAAGTCAAAAGTGATAAGACAGAAATGCAAAGCTGATTAAATGCTTTGTGGAACACTTTGCACACTCACTTTGCATGAAAGCGCAAAGACTTTGCAAAGAGAGCAAAGTTTTTGCAAAGAGGGCAAAGTCTTTTCATAGAGAGCAAAGTCTTTGGCAAACTTTGCTTACTGCAAAGTTAGATTTGCAAAGAATATTGTGGAACAGAAATACTTATCACTTTGCCAAAAAATGAAATTTGATATGTGCAAAGTAAAAAGTTGATAAGTTGTTTCATGGAATATTGCCCAGGTTTTAAACAGTTCACACAGCGCTTTTGCTTTTGAACAAATTGAAGCCTTGATACCGGTGACTGCTGAAGAAAAGTGTTGCATGCAAATAATGGGTGATTTCCATTTTTGCACAGAATGCAACATGGGTTGCCTTGGCACTCGGATGTAATCGAGGTACACACTCGCGATTTGGAGTGTGGTGACTTTCCTTTTTCGGCAATGGATTCCATAGATTGGAAATGTTTTTCTAGAAATTTCAGAAATTCTTGTACGGTTGGGACTTCTCTTGGTTGAAGAAGGGATTGCTCGTACTGTAGTCGTGTGGTTTGATCCAATATTTTCAGTAGCAAATGAAGCAACAGCGGATCCCATGATGAGGTGTCAATGTCGAGATTTCTAAGTGATAAAAGACACTCTTGGGTTTTATCATGCAGCGACTTGTAATTGTCGCTTGATGTTTTGGTTGGAGCATCGACAAGCTCCTGGATGAGTTTACTCACCAGTAATCTTTTATTGTTGTATCGCTCTACTACAACCGATCAAGCAGCTTCAAAGTTTTCTCCTGTGGTGGTGAAATGCTTGACTAAGTTTGCTGCTTCCCCTACTAAATGTTCCTTTAAGTACCACATTTTCTGGACTGTTGGAATTGGCTGCTGAACAATTAGGGAGGAGAATATGTCGTGAAATTCCTTCCACTGCATGTAGTCGCCTTCGAATTTAGGTATTACTATTTTGGGAATAGGCACTGTGGACACTTCTGAATGGCCATTGTTACCCTGAACTGATGAGTTATTTCTGAAGGTTCTGGAGGCTGCCCGGACCTGCTTTTCGCGCTAAATAAATCTTGACATGTTGTACCCGTGTTGAATGGCTTCACCGCATAGTTCTGCTATTTGGTAATGTAGGCCTTAGATATCTTGCCCTCGTTTTGTTGCAGTTACGGAGTCTTCAATTGTGTAGTTGGGTTCTAATAATCTGTCTACGGCTGACATCATGGCTGCTTGCCTTCGCATGAGTCTCACCAGCTCGCCAGTTGCCGCCGTGGATTCCTCAGCAGTAGTTGCCTGACATTTGTCGTCCGGGCTGTTGGTCATGAGCCGCTTCGTGGCTTCAGGAGGACCGACCTTTAGCATTGAAGATTCGAATTCTTCCTTATATTGCTGCACGGTGCCCATGATTGAGCTGTAGTAATCCTTTATAAAGTAATCATGATCCAACGGGATCTTTTCCAGTAACCGAATCTGATTATCGGTACCTTCAAAACTTGCCCACTCCTCGTCAAGCCGTCTCAATCGTTCCTGGAAGTAGCAAATTGATGTTTTCCTTGAAGCTGGGTCCTTTTTGTAATTTCGGATGATGGCTTCAATCCGCTGTCCAGTCTGTTGCTAGCTGATGACAAGCTCTTCGAACGAGGTCATGGTGTATTCTTTCTCCTTGCTAGTTCAAATTAAACGAAAATCCTGTGCCTGATACAGGATCACGTCGGGGACACCAAAAAATGTTAAGAGAACGATCTCTTAAATGGATACAAGATCTGAGAATTTCCTTTCAAGTACTTCAACCTGAAAGAGTTTGTTTTGTTTTGTTCTATTGTTCCTTTCAAGCACATAAACCTGAAGGAATTTTGTTTTTTGTTTATGTTCCTGACAAGCACTTTAACCTGCAGGACAGTGTACCAAATAAAACACAAAAATGAGTTTCTTAAAGCACACTGATCTTATAAAGTTTTATTTACGCTAATTTATATTAAAATTATGCTTACATATAAGAAATGAATAATTACATATATTTAATAGTGGCTTAATGCTAAAAAGTGCAACGACACAAAATAATAAACAGAAATAAGAATTGTCTATATAGCACAAAACTTGACCTACTTAATAAATAAAGTTTTGCCTAGTGGTCATTGACTTATGAATTGTGTATGATGATGCATAAGCAAAATGAACTTAATTGTGAAATGCTATTATTACAAAATTAAAATAAACAAACGATAAAATTAATTTGGGTTAATGTTCAATGAACTTTATTGTGAAATAAAAATAATAAATGAAACTAAATGTATTAACACCCCATATTAAATAAAGAAATTTAAAATACGAGAAGAAAATTTTCTCTTTAAAAATGGGACGATCGATTTTGGTTTTAGACCCATGGTTTCATGGACAAACCTTCTTAGAATTCGTCGAAGATTACGATTTTGACAACCGCTTGGTCGAGAATAAAATTGACCCACTCTAATGTGCATACACATATACATTTTTAGAGTAATAATATTTTTTGTTTTTTTTTCATTTTTTATTCTAAGTGTTGAAACAATAAATAATAATAAGAGCACAACTGAAAACAGTAAAGTAAAAAAACTCTTAGTCTTCATTCATACATTTCATCTTGTGATGCTCAACTCTTGTGTTTTAAGGAGAGGGAAACAAGAAGAAAAGGGATTGGTACGGAGATGCCTGTATTCGAGCAGTACGCTTAGTGTTCTTATTCGTAGGTATATGCACAACAATGGCTGCATGTAAATTATTTTCTTTTCTTTTTATCTTTGGTTCGATTTGAATAAAAGTGTTGTTGTTTTGAATCAAAAAAAGTTGAAACCGGTTGCTGCGTGTGAACATAATGGCATCTTCAAAAGGAAATTGAAAAGAAGTTGAGCAATAAAACGTGTAAATTGAGCCTTATGAGTGCAAATAAAGAAATAAAGAAATAAAGAAATGAAGAAATAAAGAAATGAAAAAATAAAGAAATAAGGAAATAAAGAAATAAAGAAATGAAGAAATAAAGAAACAAAGAAATGAAGAAATGAAGAAATAAAGATATAAAGAAATAAAGAAGTAAAGAAATAAAAAAATAAAGATATAAAGAAATAAAGATACAAAGAAATAAAGAAATAAAGAAGTAAAGAAATAAAGAAATAAGGAAATAAAGAAATAAAGAAAGAAGGAAAGAAAGAAAGAAAGAAATAAATAAGTAAATAAGTAAATAAATAAAGAAATAAAGAAATAAAGAAATAAAGAAATAAAAAAAAAAAGAAATAAAGAAATAAAGAAAAAAGAAATAAAGAAATAAAGAAATAACGAAATAAAGAAATAAAGAAATAAAGAAATAAAGAAATTAAGAAATAAAGATATAAAGAAGTAAAGAAATAAAGAAATAAGAAAAAAAGAAATAAAGAAGTAAAGAAATAAAGAAATAAAGAAGTAAAGAAGTAAAGAAATAAAGAAATAAAGAAATAAAGAAATAAAGAAGTAAAGAAATAAAGAAATAAAGAAATAAAGAAATAAAGAAATAAAGAAGTAAAGAAATAAAGAAATAAAGAAGTAAAGAAATAAAGAAATAAAGAAATAAAGAAATAAAGAAGTAAATATATAAAGAAATAAAGAAATTAAGAAGTAAAGAAATAAAGAAATAAAGATATAAAGAAATAAAGATATAAAGAAATAAAGAAATAAAGAAGTAAAGAAATAAAGAAATAAAGAAATAAAGAAATGAAGAAGTAAAGAAATAAAGAAATAAAATAAAGAACTAAAAAACTAAAGAAATAAAGAAAAAAAGAAATAAAGAAATAAAGAAATAAAGATATAAAAAAATAAAGAAATAAAGAAATAAATAAATAAAGAAATAAAGAAATAGAGAAATAAAGACATAAAGAAATAAAGAAATAAAGAAAAAAAGAAATAAAGAAATAAAGAAATAAAGAAATATAGAAATAAAGAAGTAAAGAAATAAAGAAATAAAGAAGTAAAGAAATAAAGAAATAAAGAAATAAAGAAATAAAGAAATAAAGAAGTAAAGAAGTAACGAAATAAAGAAGTAAAGAAGTAACGAAATAAAGAAGTAAAGAAATAAAGAAATAATGAAATAAAGAAATACAGAAATAAAGAAATAAAGAAATAAAGAAATAAAGAAATAAATAAAGAAATGAAGAAATAAAGAAATAAAGAAAGAAAAAATAAAGAAGTAAAGAAATAAAAAATAAAGAAATAACAAAATAAAGAAGTAAAGAAATAAAGAAATAAAGAAATAAAGATGTAAAGAAATAAAGAAATAAAGAAATAAAGAAATAAAGAAGTAAATTAGTAAAGAAGTAAAGAAGTAAAGAAATAAAGAAATAAAGAAATAAAGAAATAAAGAAATAAAGAAATAAAGAAATGAAGAAATAAAGAAATAAAGAAAAAAAGAAATAAAGAAATAAAGAAATAAAGAAATAACGAAATAAAGAAGTAAAGAAATAAAGAAATAAAGAAATAAAGAAATAAAGAAATAAAGAAATAAAGAAATAAAGAAATAAAGAAATAAAGAAATAAAGAAATAAAGAAATAAAGAAATAAAGAAATAAAGAAATAAAGAAATAAAGAAATAATGAAATAATGAAATAAAGAAATAAAGAAATAAAGAAATAAAGAAATAAAGAAGTAAAGAAGTAACGAAATAAAGAAGTAAAGAAGTAACGAAATAAAGAAATAAAGAAGTAAAGAAATAAAGAAATAAAGAAATAAAGAAATTAAGAAATTAAGAAATTAAGAAATTAAGAAATAAAGAAATAAAGAAACGAAGAAATAAAGAAATAAAGAAATAAAGAAGTATAGAAGTAAATTAGTAAAGAAGTAAAGAAAAAAAGAAATAAAGAAATAAAGAAATAACGAAATAAAGAAGTAAAGAAATAAAGAAATAAAGAAATAAAGAAATAAAGAAATAAAGAAATAAAGATATAAAGAAATAAAGAAATAAAGAAATAAAGAAATAAAGAAATAAAGAAATAAAGAAATAAAGAAATAAAGAAATAAAGAAATAAAGAAATAAAGAAATAAAGAAATAAAGAAATAAAGAAATAATGAAATAATGAAATAAAGAAATAAAGAAATAAAGAAATAAAGAAATAAAGAAGTAAAGAAGTAACGAAATAAAGAAGTAAAGAAGTAACGAAATAAAGAAATAAAGAAATAAAGAAATAAAGAAATAAAGAAATAAAGAAATTAAGAAATTAAGAAATTAAGAAATTAAGAAATAAAGAAATAATGAAATAAAGAAACGAAGAAATAAAGAAATAAAGAAGTATAGAAGTAAATTAGTAAAGAAGTAAAGAAATAAAGAAATAAAGAAATAAAGAAGTAAAGAAATAAAGAAGTAAAGAAATAAAGAAATAAAGAAGTAAAGAAATAAAGAAATAAAGATATAAAGAAATAAAGAAATAAAGAAATAAAGAAGTAAAGAAGTAAAGAAATAAAGAAATAAAGAAATAAAGAAATAAATAAATAAAGAAGTAAAGAAGTAAAGAAATAAAGAAATAAAGAAGTAAAGAAATAAAGAAATAAAGAAATAAAGAAATAAAAAAATAAAGAAATAAAGAAATAAAGAAGTAAAGAAATAAAGAAATAAAGAAGTAAAGAAATAAAGAAATAAAGAAATAAAGAAATAAAGAAATAAAGAAGTAAAGAAGTAAAGAAATAAAAAAATAAAGAAATAAAGAAATAAAGAGATAAAGAAATAAAGAAATAAAGAAATAAAGAAATAAAGAAGTAAAGAAATAAAGAAATAAAGAAATAAAGAAATAAAGAAGTAAAGATGTAAAGAAATAAAGAAATAAAGAAGTAAATAAATAAAGAAATAAAGAATTAAAGAAATAAAGAAATAAGGAAGTAAAGAAGTAACGAAATAAAGAAATAAAGAAATAAAGAAGTAAGGAAGTAAAGAAGTAACGAATTAAAGAAATAAAGAAGTAAAGAAGTAAAGAAATAAGAAATAAAGAAATAAAGATATATAGAAATAAAGAAATAAAGAAATAAATTATTTTTAAAGATAACAAGAATGCCAACCTAGCAAAATAGCTAGCAGGTCATTATCGATGATAGTTTTTGAGCAATGATAATTTCTTTCGGATCAAATATAAAAAAAATCAATTTTTTCTGAATTGGAAAAAAATATGTTTAACAACATAGCACGACCACAATTACCAATATTTTGACCTAATTGTTAGGCTACCTTAGTTGTAATATGTTTACTATTAAATAAAATTAAAATTTTGGAAATCGGTGACAAACAAAAATTGGACTTTTGGCTAATGAAATAAGGCCGTACTTCCTGTTAATTGAAACTGGAAGTTTCAATGGAACCAGGCATGTTCGATCGATCACACATTAATTGTCAACACTGGATATAAAGTGGTTGTTGGTAGTTGTTAATTATCCCGTTGTATATTATTTATTTCTCTGAGAATAGTAATTAAAACTACAAAATAATGACTTTTTTATACTTATATGTTTGGAAGTGTACCCGTCTTATTGTCTTGTATATTACTTTGTGTATTCTTCTTTTGTTTAGGAATGGTTTAGTCTGTAACGTGATCTCAAATCAATAAATTGTATACCGTTTTGCATTTAACAATAAACGTTTCTTTAGTCAACAAAATACAAACCCTATTCGAACCATAGGGTAGGATTTAAATAAAGGACATTCTTCTTACTCATAAGTAAATTTGGTACGTCACTTTTTTATAGGACTAGAAATCACACTGTCAAATTTCGTGAAAATCAGTTCATCATTTACTATAGACCCCATATAAACAGTTAATTACGCATAATAAATTATGTTATCATAATAAAATTTAATACTTCACAGTTTTATAGGACTTTAAATCATACTAATACATTTCGGTCCATAATTTACCATAGGCCCTAAATAAAGCCCACTTTGGGAAAATAATTAAATTCGCCTAAAACCGTAGCACATATAGATATTGCGGTACAAATTTTTCCAAAGTAATAAACGGTCCATAACACTGTGAGACAAATGGTAGGGGTCAGCGATCGGGGAAAGTTATATCGGTAAAAAAGAAGTTATACGTGTCCCGGCGTTTCGCTGGGTCACGTCTAGGAATCGAGATATATCGATTTGAAGTTAGTAACCATCTTATAGGGGAAATTGTCACCTTTGGTGGTCTTTTTTGACATAACTCGAGAACCACTGGTCCGATTTTGCTGAAACGAATTTAAAAAAATTAGGAATTACACTAGATTTAAGCCCAAATATATTTATATTTTTAATAAAAATACAAAAAATATTTACCACAGGCTTTTGCAGGGTATAAACTATATATTTTCTGAAAGTAAATAGTTTTCTGGACAAAATGATCGATGCGTGCAAAAAATCGTTCGGACAGTTTCCGAGAAATCTGGGTTCATCCAAAATGGTCAGTAAAAATCTTTACTGATTTATGCAATGAACCACAGGCTTTTGCACGGTATAAACTATATATTTTCTGAAAGTAAATAGTTTTCTGGACAAAATGAGCGATGCGTGCAAAAAATATATTGTTTATACCGTGCAAAAGCCTGTGTTCCATGGCATAAATCAGTAAAGATTTTTACTGACCATTTTGGATGAACCCAGATTTCTCGGAAACTGTCCGAACGATTTTTTGCACGCATCGATCATTTTGTCCAGAAAACTATTAACTTTCAGAAAATATATAGTTTCTACCCTGCAAAAGCCTGTGGTAAAGATTTTTTTGTATTATTATTAAAAATATAAATATATTTGGGCTTAAATCTAGTTTACCGACGCAGCTCCAAATAAAAAAAAAAGTACCTAGGGTTATAGAAAATGGAAAAATAAGAAGAAAAAATTAAATAAGAAAGTTGGCGCAAACGCTTAGTTTTCGAGTTATGGGCGTTTAAAGTTTTTATATAAATATGTGATTTTGGAGTACATTTCCAAATGTACATATATGGCTAACCCTGCGGCCACACGATCAACTTTTTGTTGACAGCCTTTTACACATACTGTTTGTCAAAATTTACATAAATTGAAAGCTGTGACGTAGGCTGCACGCAATTTTGAAGCAATTTACTTTCAACATGTCATCAAGAAAACAACTTATACTGACAAACGAAAAATTTGCTCACTAAACTTCTAATCAGCTGTTAAATTGAACGTAAAATTTCCAAACAAATGGATAGTTAAAATTGAGAGCAATCTCTTCATCAATTTAAAAAGTGTGAGTGTGTTAGTAAAAAAAATGAGAGTGAGAGTAAATTGAAAGGAATTGAAAGACGAAAATTGATCGTGTGGCCTCCATGTAATATTGGTATCATTGCAAAGCGTTTCACTAGATCTTTCTGGACATACAGAATTTATTTTAATATTTTTAGTTTATTAAGAAGTGGGACGAGTTTGCAAAATACAAAAGTTTTTTAGTAAGCATAAAAACAAATTTATTAATTTTTTCTAATTCTTTAAAGTATGTATTTACTACATACTAATTTATTTAAGAATTTTAATTAAAATACAAGTAAAACCTTCTTTATGTTTGTGTTATACTAATGAGGAGAGAATCCTTGCCCATGGGCAAAGGCCGTCTATGCAGAGAATCTTTAGTTAGCGAAGCCGGTATTAGTTATACCATAGTGGAAAAAATATTTGCGCCCGGCCGAAGGCCGGCTATGCAAGGAAGCTTTAGTAAGCGAAACCGGTGTTTGTTATACCATAGAGAAGAACATCCTTGCGTCCGGCTAAAGGCTGGCTATGCAAAGAATTTTTTTTTGCGATGCTAGTGTTTGTTATTTTATAAAATTTGTATTACACTTTTATTTAAATAAACTACATTCTTTCCTAGTGCACTTCCGTAACATTTCGACGTTTAATGAAAAAAACTGTAATGTGATCTAAAGAGTTTAAAATTTTGAAATAAATTATGTATATCCAGAAAAATCTGTTCAAGAGCTTTAAAATGATACCAATATTGGCCATATACGTTTAGAATTGTAGTGGAAAATCACATATTTATATGAAAATTTTAAACGTCCATAACTCGAAAACTAAGCGTTTGCGCCAACTTTTTTATTTTATTTTTTCTTCTTATTTTTCCATTTTCCATCACCTCGGGTACTTATTTTTTATTTGGAGTTGCGTCGGTAAACTAGATTTGTTAATCTATTTGTACTTCCTTATTTTAAATTCCAAAATTCGACGCTAACTTTTTGTTTATACTGCAAATACCCATTATTTGGGTATTTTGGTTTCCCGGTTTTAAATTCCCAAATTGGACGCTATTTCTTCAACGCTATCTTGGCTCACGTTTGTTATTTCAATTGTTTACACACCGATCAGCTGTTTTCTTGAAAGATTTCACTGGATACTGTCTGCGTACTTTTTGAGATATTTTCAGCCGAAAGAGTAAAATTTGTCTTACTCTCCCAAAAAAATTTACTGAGTATTTGCTACTGGAAAAGTACCCAGACAGACCTATAATGATTTATTTTCTTTGTTAGGAATTGGTTCGAAGGTAATTTTGGAAAGAGAATTGGAGGAATATTTTGGTATAGAAAGAACGATTGAAATAGTTTCTTCAAGAAATATCACGTTAATTTTGATATTAGTGTAAGATGGCTTGTTGCTTGTTAATATGCATTGTAGTGTTTCTTATTTGGGAAGAGTGTTTAGCTTATTTGGACAAATGAATTCATTTCTATTTAATGGTTTTGCAAGCCTTTTGTTAGGGCATCAAGTGTGTTTTTAATTTCTTTTTCGTCTTCGCTGTCTAAGTTTCCAGTTATCTATATATAAATAGGCAAAGGCAAAACGGTTAAGAACACTTTCCGTCTCTGTTTGTCAACCGATTTAAACAAAAAATACACCATTTAAAAGGCATTTACCTACAGAAGTGCACAATGTATATTTTAAAAAGGGTAAAAATTAGGTGACTTCATATCTCCAAAACTAACAGAAACCCAAAAGAAATGTACACTTATCGTTGTTCATTAAAACAATAAGCGGGCAGGTGTCTGGTTCTCTTTGCAATTCGTTCCTTTCAGAGAGTAAACTGGTTTAACCTCTATTTTGGAACTTTTAGGTTCTCCATTTAGCTTTTAAACCAATAAGTATAGGAATAAAGTCTATACCAAATTCGTATCTTATCTAAAAAATACAAATATAAATTTGGTACTTTTTCGAAATTCGAACGTCTTAGAGGATAACATCGTACCCATTGGTACGTTTTTTAAAAACATTTTTCTCTGTATATTGACATTTAACGCAATAAATTATGGTCTCCCACTACAACATTGATATTTTTGATACTTCAACGGAGCGAAATAATTTTTAGAAAGGGGAAATACGGGAAATTTAATTACTTTCTTTTACATTTCCGTACTGCGTGTGGTAATTTTTAAATTTTTTGTAATATTAAACTTAGAAAAAAAAATTATTTGTGCAAGGTCATGAGTGAATGAGAACCTAAAGATGAAAAATGTTGGCACTTTTTTGTGGTACTGGTACTTTTTGAATTTTAGTTAATATTGGACCTAGAAACATAAAATTAAGCATGCATTGTTCTGAGGGAATAAGAATCTGTAAGGGAGAGGTTTTTCAACTGGTACTTTTTTTAATTTCCTTTAATATTGGACCTAGAAACATAAAACTAGACCTGCAATGTCCCGAATGGGTGAGAATCTATAAGAGGGAACTTTTTTGGTCTTCAAATGGTCCTTTTTGCATTTCCGTTAGTATTGGACCTAGAAACATAAAATTAAACATGCATGGCTCTGAGTGAATAAAAATCTGTATGGAAGAGCTTTTTGGTACTTTTCGTTCTTTAACGGGTACTTTTTGAATTTTTAATAATACTGAACATAGAAACATAAAATTCAGCATGCAGAGTCCTGAGTCATTGAGAAACTATATTTAAGAGGCGAAATTTTTGTAATTTTACTTTTTCAATTGGTACTTTCTGGTTTTTTTCATATAATTCAACTTAACAAACTAAATTAAACATTCACGGACTTGAGTAGTAGAGAACATTTGGTTTGGAGGTTGGTACCTAGCCAAATCGATCCACTTAAACGAATTCTCTAAACATTTAAATTCATATATATTTATATGTATGTTTTCTTCATATTTGCATAAAAAGTTAAGACCACTTGGCAAACTCTAGTAAATTTAATTCCTTTACCGAGTGCGTTAATAAGACCTCTTTTGTTTCTAAAATTTGGAGATAAGTTGTTGATTTTAACTTTAAGTAAAACAAAATTGTTTTTTATTGTATCTAATAGTGGTTTTGTATCTGAAATTGACTCGTCTAATAGTTTTATGTTCTTCCGTATTGTTTCAATGGAGTGGTAGTATTGAGTTAAATTTATGAAGTGAAATACCCTGTGGTAGTGGTCAATGATCCTTATATCATTCTCCTCTTTTATCGGGATGTATCCATTGTTGTTTGTAAGATCTTGTATATACAGTTTTAGAGTTCAAAAGGTGTGCAATTGAAGTTAATAATATTATTGGTAATAATTTCATCTGAAAATAAATAGTCATATAATTTATGTAGTTTCTGATGTACTTGTGTTTTAGTTTTCAGTGTTTTGAAGCGTTTTCTTCCTTTTAATATGTGACTTATAGTATTTGTGTCCCGTGCTAGTAATTACATGATCATTATCAAGTTCGGAAACTAGTACTTTACGAAATTTAGAGTGATTTTTACCTCCTCTTTCATCCTTTAAGTATACAGGTCCTGTTTGGATATCTACGTTTTCCCGGTTAATATTACGTTTGTTAATATTATTCTCTTTAACTTTCATAATAGATTCTTTGATTGTTTTGTAATCGTCTTGACTGATTGTTCCATTCCTGAAATCGATTGGTTTTCTTTTGATTGTGGAGTGAATAGTATTATTATAAAACATAAGATTTTGTAAATTTTTTCTTTGACTGATTTTGTTTCTCTATTAGGATCGTGTTTGAGAATTCTTATGTGTTCATTAATTTTATTATGTAAGCGCTCTACATCTGAGTTTGAAGTATGGTTGTTGTTTGAAGTGTAGTGAATTTCGATATTTTGTTCCCTGAGAAATTCTAAAAGGGGAAGTGCTTTGAAACCTAGTTCGCTATATATGATTAATTTTTTTACATTTCCAACTGACGCCAAATACTGTGTTAGGGCGATTTTGAATTCGATCCACGATCTGTTTTTTATTTTAATTGCCTGGGCATATTTGGAGAATTTGTCTATAAATGTAAGATATAGTGTTTTTTCTAAACTATAAAATACGTACTATTTCTCCTGGTTTCTCTGGTGTTTCGGTAATTTGAATGTTTTTGTTTGATAGGGTGTATGTCGTATTTTTCTTTGTTACATATTTCACAATTATTTATGAATTGTGTCACCCGTAACTTTAGTTTTGGGTGGTATATTTCTGTTTCCAGTTGCGCAAAGTTTTTGTAATGCCCCTATGATTGGTTTTCCTATGTTCTCTGTTAAAATATTTTCGTCCAAAATGTCTTCTAATACCTTTTTACATATTAAGACTTTAAATCTATTTTTATCTTCAAAATATTTGTTTAATATTACTTTAAACTGTTCAGCAGCAGTTTCGTCATGGATTAGTACTGCATTTGTCCTATCGGGATTAGAATGATTTTTCAAAATTGTTATGAGGGTTGATTCGTCAAACTTTTTAGCTGATATTGTTTTCCTATTATTTTGAAAGATTTTCTCGTTTTTTATCTTTAGTGAGCCAGATGTTGTCTTAGCAATGATAATTTGTTGTTTATAGAAGTTCAAAGGATTGGTTGTTTCCATAATTAAGTCATTATTTGTCGATGTTGAAGTATTATTTTCTTCGTTTAGATTTACCTCGATTCTAGATAGTGCGTCGGCGTTTCCATTTAAGACTCCCTTTTTGTATTTGATTTCGTAATCATACTCATGTAGCCGTAATCTCCATCTTATAAGTTTTGAATTAGGTTCTTTAATGGAGAATAACCAAGTTAAGGGTCTGTGATCGGTTTCAATTAAAAATCGTCTGCCAAATAGGTATGGTCTTAGTTGTTGTGTTGCCCATACTATCGCCAATAGCTCTTTCTCAATTGTGCTGAATTTTGTTTGTGGTCATTTAGTGCTCTACTTGCGTAACAAACAGGGTATCCATCTTGGGATAACACTGCACCTATTGCGAAATTACTTGCGTCTCTTTGTAGAATAAATTTTTTATTAAAGTCGGGATATACGAGAACTGGAGAATTCACTAATAATCTTTTTAATGTTTTAAAACTTTCACTGTATTCCGGATCATTTATATCGATATTCATTGAACCTAACTTAATTGGGGGGGGGGAGGGTAAGGGCACATCGAATTTTTTTGCTGGAGATCACATATTTGTGCTTAAGAAGCAAAAATTAAAAAAATCCGCTTAGCTGTTTTTGTAAAAAATGTATTTTTGTACTTATAATATAACTGTTTTTGACAAATTCTTAATTTAGAAAAAAAATCTGCGTGGCACTTAAAAAAATATATAATAATAATATTTCTCAATAATTAGGCAGATAACTGTAAAATAAAAACATATTTTGCAACGATGCATTAGTTTTTCAATATATATTAGAGAATATAAGAGAAGTAAATAAACGAATTTTTACATATAATTATCAGTTCACCGCGAACTTTTGTTGCGTTAACTTCGTACATAATAGGTGTCTATTTAATTAGATATAATAACATGATGTCCATAGATCATGCTTTGACTCATATAGAGAACAGAAAGAAAGTGTGTCTATTTTGTTTGAATAAAAATAATAGTCATTTATTTGAAGTAAAGGGTAAATTGCAAGAACGAATAACTGTTTTAGTCAATTATGATTTCAATGATGAACGTTTGCCAAGTGTTATTTGCACTTCATGCCGAATGATTGTATATCGACAAACTGATATTAATAAAAACTGTGCAAAGGGATCATTAAATTTTCCTGATTATTCCAATTGGACATATCCAAATCAATTGTCAACGCGATCAAATGACGGCGTTGTATGCACCTGCACTTTCTATCAGCTCGCTAGATTTCGAAGTTAATTTAATTTCAGCTCATCTAATAAATCTGAATAAAAATCGAAAAAGTTTAAGAAAGAAGTAAAAAAATGTCCTAAATGTTTAACAATGGTATCTCGTGGTAAAAACCATAATTGCAATAATACTTCGAATTATGATAATGTTAAAGAACACATAAATGATACTTTGAATCCCAAAGAAAAACAACAATTAATATGCCACTTGATCAAAAATGATGTTACAGTAAAAAAGTGATATCAGAGCAAAAAATTGCACTTTCTCAAAAAAATGGTAAGCCAATGAACGTTATAGTAAATTCAAAAGCTGCAAAAAGAAATATTGAGCCTCAAATTTCAGCGGATTATATGTCAAAAATTGGAACAAGCTTTTCATTATCGAAAAATAGTATTTGTGGTATTGCTAAGGCCTTTCGAGTGGCAACAAAAAATCGTCGAATGTTTGTGCAAAAATTTGAATATCGCCTACAAAATAAAAATCACTTGCTCGATGGATTATTCGAAATAAAAAATATCACAGCCATTTCTTCTAAAAAAGGTAACGTCACTCAATATAAAGAAAATATGATTATTTGTAATAATTAAAATGGCTTGATTGATTTTGTTAAAGAATCTAGACAAATTGATAGTGATCAAGTGAATTTAAAATTTGGAATAGACGGGGGTGACGGTTTTTTAAAGGTTACTTTATCGATTCAAGTATATGGCATTGATACAGATAGTGAGAGAAAACGTCAAACTTATGATGATGGTGTTACTGCGAAAAAGATGAAAGATTCATTAAAAAAAAATATTTTTAATTGGTATTGCTGAGAAAATGGAAGAATTATATGAAAACGTTCATACGGTGTGAACAATTTTGAACATAAGACAATTTTACGATGCAACAATATCTACAGATCTCAAACTCGCCTACGTATTATCAGGAATAATGAGTCATGCAAGTTGTTACCTTGTACGTGGTGTACCGCAAAAAATGGTAATCTTGACTCTTGCGGAGAATACACAACAATTAGAGATTGTGTGGAAAATTTTGAATCATGGAAGAGAGAGGGAAGTAATAAAAAAGATGCTCATAATTATAAAAATTGCATAAACCTTCCAATCTATTCTGTTGACAAAGATAGAGAAATAATAGATATTATTTCACCTCCGGAGCTGCATTTGTTACTAGGCACGATAAATCATATATATAAACATATGTTAGTTGAATTTGAGGAAGAAAGTTTAATATGGGCCACACAGTGCAATGTTTCTCGAGAAATATTTAATAAAAGTCCATCATTTGCAGGAAATGCGTGTAAAACTTTATTAGAAAAAGTGGATATTTTACGATCCTATCAAAATTTAGGCTGCCTAAAGTATGTTCAGTGCTTACGACTTTCGCGAAGTTGTTCATTCTTGTTTCGGGAGTATTCTGGATCCAAAATTCACCGATCATATTAACAATTTTCGTAAAAGCTTTCTTGACTTAAATATCAGCGTTACACCTGAAATTCATGCGGTCTTTTACCATATTATATATTTTTGCAACAAATCAAAGAGAGCTCTTGGGTATTACAGCGAACAGTCTGTAGAATCTGTGCATGCAGATTTCAAAAAAACTTGGCAAAAATACAAAGAAAAAAAGGATAATGCCAATTTCTGTAATAATTTATTAAAATCTGTGCGAGAATACAATAGTCAGCATATTTGAAATTGTGAAAATTTATAGTACAAGCAAATGGATATATTTTTACATAAAAATCATCACATTTTGAAAAGTATGTATACAAAACATATTTAATGTATATACATATATTAAACCGACTCAAGTTGTATGGAGCCGAAAAAAGTGTTTTAGTTACCCCTCTGAAAATAAAGGTTGATATGTTTTATGATGATTCCCAAAATGTTTTGGTTTTAGCGTTGACCATCCGTGAGCTGGACCATTTTTAAAAAAGGTCTTTTTTCAGTTTTTCTAATTTTTTTGTACTTTGCTCCAAGACGACATAAATAAAATTTGTTATCATCGAAAAGGGTTTTTGAAGCAGCATCCAATTGTATATAAAACTTTACGACTTGCGACCTACTTAGTGAGATATTTAACTAAATACATATTTTCGTTTCGGGTTTTTATACAAATTCTACGTATGTGGAAGTAATGTTCTGCTTTTCAAATTGAATCTGTTTTAAAATAATTTTAATTAATTTTTTTTTGTAATTTTTCACATAAACCGCGAAAATCGTGATATATTTTATCTTTTTTTCATATATAGGCAATATGGGTATAACATTTTTTCATTTTAAAATTTATCAAAATGTGAAAAATACAATAAAAAAATATAAAATTAATAAAAAAAAAAATACGTAGAATTTGTATGAAAACCCGAAACGAAAATATGTATATAGCTTAATCAGGTGTGTTCTAGAATCCGAATCCACTCGAAAGTGGATTACTTCAGCATTTTTGGTGTTCTGCATTTCACATCCGCATGTTTTTATTCGTTTTCAATTAGAGCAGTTAGGGGTTGGTGAAAGTAAAACGAATCGACTTTTATTCTTATATGTGATAAAATTTTTAACAAAAACAAAATTTAGGTTTTTAGTTTGAAATGTTTTTTATTCAATTTAATAAAAAAAATATATATTCCTTTCCACAAATATTAATAAAAATAAAATTTTTATCATATCCAAAAATTTAAGTTGTTTTTATTAAACTCACTTGTGTAAAAAAACAAACATGGAGTCAAGCATTATTTTTTTTAACAAATTTTTTTAAACAATTTCTTTGAACTTTTTGAACATTATTTTCTTGTCTCCGCAATTGTATATAAGATAAAACAAAGGCTCGAGGCATTTTTATGACAAAATTTTATTATTTAAGAATAATTTTTTATACAAAAAAATTTTTTTTTTTATTTTGAACAGCTGATAAAAAGCTGTTTTTTTTTTGTTTTTGACATTTAGATTTTTTTTCGAACACAAACTTCGAATACACAAAAACATGCGGATTTGAGAATACCAATTTATGAATTATGCGGATTCAAAATAATTTGCGTTTTCAAAACGAGTCGAAACCTAGAACAGACCCGAATATCTCAATTAGTAGGTCGCAAGTGGTAAAGTTTTATATACCATTGGATGCTGCTTCAAAAACCCTTTTCGATGATAACAAATTTTATTTATGTCGTCTTGGAGCAAAGTACAAAAAAATTCGAAAACTGAAAAAAGACCTTTTTTAGAAATGGTCCGGCTCAGTGATGGTCAACGCTAGAACCAAAATATTTTGGGAATCATCATAAAACATATCAACATTTATTTTCAGAGGGGTAACAAAATCACTTTTTTTTTGAGTCGCTCTAATATATATACTTATGAATGAATAAATTACATAATCTATATATATAAAAGAAAGTGGCGTTAGTTACTATTTTCATAACTAAAGAACGGCTGGACCG
Organism: Pollenia amentaria; assembly: GCA_943735925.1. Lineage (NCBI taxonomy): Eukaryota > Metazoa > Arthropoda > Insecta > Diptera > Polleniidae > Pollenia > Pollenia amentaria. Next base: position 88,922,406 of record OX031007.1, on the reverse strand, counting down.
ATTTCGATGATTCGTACCAATTCGGAATGGTATCTGACCAAGTAAGAAGAATAGCAAAAAAAATCTAAAATAGGTGGCGCCATTGAAAATTACTCAGTATGAATTAATTCGTAAACTCTGCATTTGGCGATGCTATGATCTTTAGCAAAGTTGTTGAGCATGAGCCGGCGAAGGTTTATAAGTTGATATGACCAATTTCAGACAGGTGGCGCCACTGCAAATAACTCGAAATGAGTTATATCATAAACTGTGCATTTGATCATGCTATTGTTTTATTCTATATAAAAAGTATGTGTTTCTTTATTGAAAGTCTTTAATAGAATAGAATACATAATTATAATAAACCTACAATGTGCAAGAGGAACTGTTCACACAACTATAATTTACATGTTTACATTACACAACATCTTCCTTTTTTTTAAGTTTTTTAAATTACACAAGCAAGTTACAGTAAACAACAAAAGCTTCTAATTTTCTCTCAATCAATTTCAATATAATCATCATATCTTGAAGGAGGAACTATGTTTCTACCAGTCCTAGTTACATAATTACCACTGCCCCGAGGAATTTCATCTTCAGTTACAGCTTCAGTTTCATTTACGACTTCATTTGTCTTTTCAGATCTATTATTCTTTACGATTTCATTTGTCTTTTCAGATCTATTATTATTTACGATTTCATTTGTTTTTTCGGATCTGTTTAGAGATGACCCCTACCAACAGCGACGACCCTGCCTACCAACAACTTGTTATATTTTATTTTCTTTAATCTGTATATTCATATTCATATGTAAACATTATAAAGTTAAATTGTTGTTACATTTGCACTCAGTATATCCCGTTATATTTAGTACAAAAATTCTTTTATAATATGTGACCCTTTGTTGTATATTGAAAAACAATTTAAACTTACTCTAGTTTCGATCGTTAAAAAGTGAACAAGCAAAGTAACAAAAAAAAACATTTAAATTGTGATACAAAAAAAAACATTAAACAAACAAAAAAAAACATTGTAAATTAAATAAACAAAAAATAAATAAAAATACAAAAACTAAAATAAAAATAAAGTGTTTTATTTAAAATAAAATATAAGTGAACCGTGTAAAATTTGAGGTGCAAAAAGAATTTAAAGTTCATCCCTCAACATTTTGGTCCTTCGAGCCGGATAATTTTTACAAAAAATAAAACGACAATTACCTAGGTACCGTGTGTGTAAATTTTATTTTACAAAAAATTGTGTTTGTGACTCTAAATTTTAAAACAACAAAAACATTGTGTGTATTTAAAAATTTTTAAAATAATTTTGTGACTCTAAACAACAACAATTTAAAAGAACAAATTTTTTTGAAAAAAAAAGAACAGTCAACAAAAATTACAAAAATTAAAATTACTAACGGTAAACCACCACCGGCAGATCAAAGCTCAGCAGCAGAGAAGTTGGAGCAGGGACAGCAAAGAAACAAACTGCAACTACAACAACAACAACACAACAAGTAAGTCAAAGTATACAATACAACAAGAAGTAAATATTCTTGCTTGTTGTGTTACTCTTTAATTTTTGCCGCTGCAATTTTTAAGAGAAAATAACCGTGACGTCACTATCTAAATAAATAAAAACCGAGTTACCATTACGTCTATTTTTGAAAAATTAACCGGGGAAATTAATACAACATTTGACTCGAAATTTTTAAGACACAATTTGTTTTATCGCTAGCAGGCAATTTTGTTGACTCAATTTATTATTATTCTGACACTTTTTCAATCTACAAACATGTCCCTGAAAAAATTCGTCAATTGCACAAACGATTTAGTCGACTTCGAAAAGATTCAAGCAGAAGCGAGCGCTGAAGATAATGTACACGCGTTAGAAATAATTCGAGTAGAATTAGACTCCATATGGACCCAGGTAAAAAGGTCATATGAAGAATGTAGGGACGTAGATCAGGATGGTGATAAACCAATTGACAAAAATAAATTACGGGAGCGATACCAAAGAGCCCTAACAGCCTATAAAAATTGTTTGTCGTCCATCAATGCTGAAATCCATGCGCTTACGGACACAGCCATAGAACCAGTTGAACGCCAGTCAAATATTCCGTTAGAAAGAGAGGTCTCATCAATAAGACTCCCTCCTTGCGACACCGACACCTTTTTTGGGGATTATAAATTATGGCCCAGTTTCCGTGACTTGTTCACAGCCATATACATTAGAAATCCTAAAATTAGCAATATTGAAAGGCTTTTTTATCTGACCCAAAAAACCGGGGGAGAAGCCAGAGACGCAATTTCGCATGTCCCTTTAACAAACGATGGGTTTATCATGGCTTGGAAAAATTTAGTTGACCGGTACGAAAATAAATGGATGCAGGTTAATGAGCAATATAAAATTATTTTGGATCTGCCTCATGCCTCTATGGACTCTGGAGCCTCAATTAAAAAATTACAAAGGACAATAAACGATTGTAGGCAGACATTAGGCACACTAGGAATTGACACTTCAACATGGGAGTCCTTTTTAATTTACATTTGCTCTCAAAAACTTCCCAGGGCCCTTGTTCAAGAATTTGAAAATTCTCGTGAAGATTGTGCCGAAGTACCCAAATGGCAAGAATTCGACAAGTTTTTGACCCGCAAATTTAAGACCCTAGAATCAGTAGGCAATATTAAATCATCAGAGGACAAATTCATAACGCCCAAGTCAGAGGTCGCGAAAACCAACCAAAATAAACGGAACATTAATTCATTCCAAACGAATATTACGAAATCTGAAAGTCACAATCAGAACAAAAATAAACCCGTCAGAAGTTCTTATAATAACTCCATAACGTGCCAACATTGTAGCGAGTCACACACCCTACGATCATGCCCCACATTTTTAGAAAAAAATGTAAGTGATCGAATTCATATCGTAAGAGTCACAAATTCATGTTACAACTGTCTGTCGATCAATCATAGTGTCAGGGAGTGCCCTAGCAAATACAGTTGTAGGCTGTGTAAACAAAAACACAACACTTTGTTGCACAAGGCAACGGTGACCCAGCCTACAAACTTGCCACAAAATAACGCTGACGAGCAACCAAGCACAAGTGCCGCAGCTCAAGCCCAATTCATACAGTCCACTTCAAGATCAAGTATTCCTAACTTTACTTCCCTGACCCTGCGCGAAAACATACAAACATCGACAAATCAAACAGACCGAGAAACCTTGCTTTTCACTGCTATTGTCGAAATAGAAACTAGAGGTCAAAGATACCAGGCGAGAGCTATCATCGACCCTGGATCACAATCAACCTTTGTATCGGAGAAACTACAAAACCGATTAAAATTACCCACAAAAAGAAACATAGTTCACGTTTCTGGTTTGAGTCAAACAGTTTCTGAAACCTCAACTAAAGCATGTTTGCTTAACCTTTGCTCACGGGTGGACACATCGTTTAAGTTAGAAGTTTGGGCCCCAGTTCTCAAGACCCTTCCCTCTAATTTACCACCTCAAACGTTAGACATGCAAAAGCACAGTGAGACTGCAAAATTGCAACTTGCAGACCCTCACTTCAATCAAAGTAGACCCATCGACATGCTAATAGGCCTTGACGTAGGCCCCTCGATTTATTGCATGGACACACCGATGCGGTCTATAGGATCCCTTTTGGCACAAAAAACAGTATTTGGCTGGATTGTGGGGGGACCAACACCAAAAACTACTCAACCCAGAACAACAATTTCGTTATTAAATACATCGTCCCTTGACCAAATCCTCACACGCTTTTGGGAGGTGGAGGAAACCCCAAAACAGATTTTGAGGTCAGAGGAGGACACCATTGTGGAACACAATTTCAAGAAAACAACACGTAGAAACGACACGGGAAGGTATATAGTTACCCTGCCCTTCAAAAAAACAGAAGAAATAGGCTCTTCTCGCAATATTGCTATGGCTCAGTACCTACGAATGGAACGCATGCTCAGCCAGAAACCCGAAATAAAGCAATTATATGACAATGTCATTTTGGAATATCTTGAGTTAGGCCACATGAGGAAAATCGCAACCTCGGATATAAACAAAGCAACGAACTATTATCTGCCGCATCACGCAATAATAAAACCTGACCGATTGACCACTAAACTTAGAGTGGTTTTTAATGCCTCTAGCCCAACGTCAAATAAGAATAGTCTTAATGACATTTTATATCCAGGACCCATTCTTCAGCAAGATCTTGTTCTTCTGATAGCAAAATGGAGATTTTTCCGCTTTGTATTCAACGCCGACATTACTAAAATGTATCGTCAAATACTAATCGACCCAACTCAAACAAAGTTTCAAAGAATCTTATTCAGAAAATCTTCTAATGACACAACGTTAGAAGCAAAACCCATAAAATTATTTACAACTACGACATATGAAGACCCATTAAATCGTTTCTCATCATTGTCACGTGCATATCGAGTTATAGCTTACATCTTACGATGGAGAAAAAACTCTGGTCAAAACAAAAGTAACTTTAATTTTCCCTCAACAGAAGTCACTGCCAATGAAGTTCAAGACGTTAAAGAACGACTAATTATACTGACCCAAAAGATTCAGTATTCAGAGGAATACAAAAAGTTACAACTTAAAGAAAAACTTTCACCTAAAAGTAGTCTTCTAACCCTAAATCCTTTCTTAGACATCAAAGGAATTATGCGAGCAAATGGAAGACTAACTTTATCACCATCTTTAAACTATAATGAACGTTTTCCAATTATACTGCCATATAATTGTCAACTATCGAGACTCATCGCAGAATTCACTCACAAAATAACCTTAAATGGTGGAAACCAACTTATGACTCGAAGTATAAGAACCGAATTTTGGATTTGCAAATTAAAAACTCTAGTAAAAACCGTTATTCGGAACTGCAAAACTTGCATTTTATACAAAAAGCGGACTCAAGAACAAATTATGGCGTCATTACCTCCAGAACGCACGACACTCTCCAGACCCTTTACAATCACTGGCGTAGACTATGCTGGACCCTTCAACATAAGAAATTTCACCGGTCGAGCATGCCTTATTACAAAAGGCTATGTGTGTATTTTTGTCTGCTTTTCCACCAAAGCAATACACTTAGAAGCAGTAAGTGACATTTCAACTCAGGCTTTTCTAGCTGCTTTTGCCAGATTTATTGGAAGACGGGGATGTCCATCTAAAATTTATTCCGACAATGGAACAAATTTCGTTGGAGCTGCAGAACTTATAAGAAAGGATCGACTCGATTTTGTCAAAAATCTTCAACAAAAAATAATTCATCACTACAGTCATCAGAACGTAGAATGGAAATTTATACCCCCTGGCACTTCACACATGCTAGGACTATGGGAAGCCGGTGTTAAATCCTTCAAAATCCATTTACGAAAAATGACTCCAAATATGAAATTTACATTTGAAGAGTTTTCTACAATTTTGACCCGAATTGAATCCTGTCTAAACTCCAGACCCTTAAGTCCAGCTAGTGACGACCCAACTGATCTATCACCGCTTACTCCTGCACACTTTCTTATTGGTACTTCATTCATAACCCCACCAGAAAAAGATTCGAGCAATGAAAACTTGACCCTCGCCAACCGATGGAGACGTCTAAAAATTATTTACCATACTTTCTGCGAAAGATGGATATCAGAATATTTAAGTGAGCTGCATCGTCGATATAAATGGAAATATCAACACCAAAACCTCAACGTTGACGATTTAGTTGTCATCAAAGACAGTAATCTGCCACCTAATGAATGGAAATTAGGTCGAATTACCAAAACCTACCTTGGACCCGACAAAAATATCAGAGTAGTTGATATTCGAACTACAAATGGAATTATTACGAGACCCATAACGAAACTCGTACTGTTATTTAATAATTAAATACACATTTCTAATAATTATTTTGTATAATTCCAGTATAAGTCACCCATGAAAAACACAAGTAACTTTGTGGCATTGGTCGTATGGTCTCATCTCAGTTTACTATTTTTCAACAACTCCACATCTAATACTATGGCACACAGTTCACCCCCTGGTAACATCATCTGTACTCCAGCATTCAACGTGATGAAACCCAAAAACAAGGTGCTATAATGCGGATGCTTATTTTCCGGACCCCTTGAAGAACTTGAGCCCAGTTGAATATATCACCATATCATGGGGGGCGGAATGTTTAGAGATGACCCCTACCAACAGCGACGACCCTGCCTACCAACAACTTGTTATATTTTATTTTCTTTAATCTGTATATTCATATTCATATGTAAACATTATAAAGTTAAATTGTTGTTACATTTGCACTCAGTATATCCCGTTATATTTAGTACAAAAATTCTTTTATAATATGTGACCCTTTGTTGTATATTGAAAAACAATTTAAACTTACTCTAGTTTCGATCGTTAAAAAGTGAACAAGCAAAGTAACAAAAAAAAACATTTAAATTGTGATACAAAAAAAAACATTAAACAAACAAAAAAAAACATTGTAAATTAAATAAACAAAAAATAAATAAAAATACAAAAACTAAAATAAAAATAAAGTGTTTTATTTAAAATAAAATATAAGTGAACCGTGTAAAATTTGAGGTGCAAAAAGAATTTAAAGTTCATCCCTCAACAGGATCTATTATTATTTACGATCTCATTGGAGCCCGTTAATGGTTCTGGTTTTACTAAAATATGCTGCTCATTTCTTCTATATAATGCACCATCATTATCCCTGACAACGAAAGATCTTGGTTCCTCACAGTTTTCCATAACCTCCCCTGAATACCAAAACGATTTGTCATTCCTTTTGAACATAACTCTATCACCAGGCTTAATTGAATTTTTCCCCCTAGCACCCTTATTGTACCGTGCAGCAGATTTCATCGTTTTAGTTCTCAGTTGACTTTCATATTCCTCCCTATTAACCAATCTAGGTTGAAAATTTTCTGAAACTGATGGCAACTTGGTTCTCAAACTTCGGGACATTAAAAGTTCCGAAGGACTTGGCATGTTATCCCTTGGAGTAGTCCTATACAGCAATAGAGCCATATATGGATCCGTTCCACTTTCTCGACATTTATTTAACATTTTCTTTACAGTTTGAATTGCTCTTTCAGCAAGACCGTTTGAACGAGGTAAGTAAGGACTTGAGGTTCTATGTTCAATTCCCCAATCCTTAAAAAAAATTTTCAATTCCTTAGAATTGTAAGGTGGACCATTGTCCGAAATAAAAATTTTTGGTATTCCATGCCTCGCAAATATGGATTTAAGTTTCACAATAACATTCCCGGATGAATATCCATTCTCTAGAACATCAATTTCAAAATATTTTGAATAGTAGTCTACCACAATCAAATACTTTCTCTTGTCATATTCAAAAATATCACTACCCACTTTATACCACGGAATATTATAAATCTCATGCGGAATCATTTCCTGTTTAGCATTTGAATTGCGATACTTTAGACATATTTCACAACCTGACACTATGTTATATATGTCGTTGTACATGTTCGGCCAAAAAATACTTTTACGCGCCAAGCTTTGACATCTCTGAATGCCCATATGACCTTCGTGTAGCTTTTCCAACATTTGACGACGCATTGATTTAGGAACTAAAATTTGGTTTCCCTTAAGAATTATATCATCGACAACAGTTAATTCCTCTTTGATTTTGTAATATGGCACGACTTCTCTATCAACAAATTTTTGTTGTTTTGGCCAACCGTCCCGAATATAACATTTGATTTTCTGACAAGTTTCATCGCTATATATTTGTTGCTTAATGTGTTCAACATTCGAAAAAGGTACCTCCAAGTGAGATTTCAAAAAATTACAATGAATTGTGACATCTTTGTCAAATTCTTGTAGTGCCTTTTCTTTTAAAGGACATCTAGAAAGTGTATCAGCAATATACAACAATTTTCCCGGTTTATAAAAAACATTTAAGTCATAACATTGCAAGCGTAACATGAAGCGTTGTAACCTTGCAGGTATTTTGTATAACGGCTTATTAAATAGAGACACCAATGGCCTATGATCAGTTTCTACATTTACCCTAGTGCCATAGGTATACTGATGAAATCTTACACAACCAAAAAGAATGGCGAACAATTCCTTTTCGATTTGCGCGTAGTTGGTCTGAGCGCTTGTCAAAGATGCTGACGCAAAAGCAATAGGATTTTTACCATGCAAAATCGCCGCCCCGACTGCGAATTTAGACGCATCGACTGTAAGTGTTAACTGCTTATTGGGATCAAAATAAGTTAACACTGGCGTTTTTGTTATTTCCCTTTTCGAATTCTCAAACTCTTGGGTATGAGCTTCCTCCCAATGCCACAAAATATCTTTTCTCAAAAGATTTCTTAAATGTTTATTTTTCAACGATAAATTTTCCATAAACCCCCCGAGATAGTTAACCATGCCCAAAAAGCGTTGGAGTTCAGATACATTTTCAGGAATTGGCATTTCCAAAATCGAATTAATCTTTTCCTCATCAGCCCTGACTCCATCCTTATCAAATACATGACCAATGAATTTAATTCTGTTCAACAGAAACTTTGACTTCTCCCTATTAAACTTAAGACCGACCGCCCTTGCCCTTTCAAGCAACTTTCCTAAAATTGTATTATGTTCCTCAACAGTTTTGGCATGTATCAAAAAATCATCAATATAAATTATTAAACCCTCTATATCTCCAAATAACTTTACCATCTCCGCATGAAAAATCTCCGGAGCCGCGTTTATACCAAATGGCAAACGTAAGAACCTATATCTTCCAAAAGGGGTATTGAATGTGCACAATTTAGAAGAATTCTCATCCAATGGCACCATCCAGAAACCACTGTTAGCATCTAATGTGCTGAAAAACCTAGAACCACTTAACTTCGCCTTGCAATCATCAATATTCGGAAATTGGAAATGAGGTCGTAAAATTGCTTTGTTTAAATTTCGGGGATCTAGACATACCCTTAATTTTCCATTCGGTTTTGATACTAAAACAATTGAACTAACCCATTCCGTTGGTTCCTCAACACGTACAATAACCTTTAAACTGACCATTCGCTCCAATTTAAGTTTCAATGAATCATGTAACGAAAATGGAATTCTTCTTGGCGGATCTACGACAGGATTTACATCAGGTTTTATAACTAGCTTACATTCATTTTGAATTAGCCCTAAACCTTCAAACATATCTAAATTGCTATCAATAACATTTTCAGTTGATAGTGTTTTTACCGTTTTTACTAAATTCATTTTAATGGCCAAATTAAGGCCTATTATGTTTTTGCATTTTAAATTTATAATATAAAATACATCTACATATCGACTACGATCATAAAATAATTCCACATCTACTTTACCAATAATTGGCAGCCTCTCACCACTAAAAGTGTTAATATTTGTATTTGTATCCTTAACACAGCCAGAATTCAGGAGTCCAAGACTTTCAGCCATTTGTTGAGAAATGATATTAGCATCAGCCCCTGTGTCTACTTGAAATTCCACCTTTCTATTTTCAATTTTAACCACAATGTTCCACCCCTTTTGTTGACCATAAGACAATGTTCCCACAAATAAATCATTAGACTCCTCATCATTTGTATATTGCAAATTTTTTACATATTTATTGGCACTGTGCTGTTGGTGTTTATGTTCACCATAACCTCTACCACCAACATTGACATTTTGTTTTTGATTTTTTTTTTGCAAAGCACATCTTTAGATAGTGACCTTTTTTATTGCAGCCATGACAAGTTGCATTTTCAGCAGGACATTTGTGTCTGTGAAACTGACCACATTTGTTACATTTTTTTGTTGATCTTCTGTTGAAAGTTTGTTTTTGAAAAATGCGACTTGCTCTCTAATGCATTCATAGCTAGACCATCAAGTTGACTAGCATTTTCACGAGCAGTTTCAATATTTTTTGCTATTTGTACTGCTCTATCCAATTTGACATCACCTTCACTTAATAAACGCTCTTTAATATGTTGCAAATTTGATGCGAGTCCACAAATAAAAACATTTTTAACAAGATCTTCTCTTAAGCCACCAAAATCACATGTAAGACTCAGATTTTTTAATGCAGTTACATACTCATCAATTGATTCATCGCCATTTTGTTTTCTTGTAAAAAATGTATGGCGTTCCATCGTCAAATTCACTTGTGGTACAAAATAATTAGCAAACAATTTTATTAGCTCCTCATATTTAACTTCGGCAAGACCCTTGTTAAAAGAATTAAAAATTTGAAGACAGTCAGGACCCATATGGTGTAAAAGTAAGGCTACTTTCCTTGCATCTGGCTCTTCACTTAATTTTGACGCCATCAAATATATTTGAAAATGACTAAGCCAATTTTTCCACTCAGAAGCCATATTGGATGCCTTTAAGTTAATTCTGTTCACTGCACTCATATTTTCGCTTTTATTGGACATGACCTTTTACTTTATTTGACTTTTCTTTTATCTTCAATTGACTAGACTTGTTTTTTTTTTTTTTCTTTGAATAATTTACTTTATTTTATTTTATTTGACTGACACACCTGACACCATGTTTTATTCTATATAAAAAGTATGTGTTTCTTTATTGAAAGTCTTTAATAGAATAGAATACATTGTTACTTAAACTAACTTACAAACTAGTTTGACAGGGTGTATCATAATTATAATAAACCTACAATGTGCAAGAGGAACTGTTCACACAACTATAATTTACATGTTTACATTACACAACAGCTATGATCTTTAGCACAGCTGTTGAGCATTAGCATACAAAGGTTTCTAGGTTGGTATGACCAATTTCCGATAGGCGGCACTATTGAAAATTATTATTATTTATTTATTTATTTGATATTAATGTTATATAAATATAAAATTAATATATATAATAATAGCACTGGCTGCCAGGGCCATCGGCTAGGTTTTGTAGTATAAATATTGTTCTAAATTTTGATTTTTAATTTTGAAATGAATTTAAATATAGTATTTATATTGTGTTCTGTAGGATTTCTAAGCAGGCTTATACCGCTGTTGGATAGATATTTATCATGATAGTCTTTTAAATGATGACATGTTGAAAGTATATGTATAACGCTATTAACTGATCCACAAAAGGCACAGGTGTTGGTAACATTTTCTTTTAGGAGATGAATGTGAGTAGTGATGGTGTGACCCATTCTCAGTCTTGAGAAGATTTTTATCTTGTTTTTGCATATGTTGGTTGGATATATAGGAGGTGTGTAATTTAGGTTTATTTGTGAAAAGTGGGGGTGATGGTATTCTTTAAGCTTATTTCCTCTTTGTATTGTGAGTTTATTTATGATTGTGTTACGGAGGTCATTTTTTTCAGTTGTTGCGTCTCTGATAATGGGTGCATAGCAGCCATTTTTTGCAGCTAAATCCGCAAGGTTGTTACCCGGTATACCAACGTGACCAGGCCCCCATACTATTTTTATTTTGTTCTTAGAGTTTATAAGCAGATCCCGAATTTTGTTTATCGTTTGCCATTTGGTATTAGATGGATTGTTGATGGCTGATAGAACGGAAAGGCTATCGGAAAAGATAAGGCAATTTTTTTTTGTTTTGATTGCTATATATAATGCTTGGGTAATTCCGGCGGCCTCTGCTGTAAAGATGGAAGATATGTTAGATAGTGACTTAGTTACGATTACTTTACCAGTTTTATCAACGACAGCGTATGCTACATTCTCGTTGTCTTTTGATGCGTCAGTGTAGAGATGTCGCCAGTTAGGTCCCCCAAGAGTTGTTTTGAGTTCGTTATACAGTTGTATATATATTTCGTTACATGTGTTTTGCTTCTTGAAGGACGAGAGAGACATATTACACGAGTTGTTGTCGAATAACCATGTTGGGTGTTTAGGGTTGTATTTATAAAGCTGATCTCTGTAGAAAAGTAGGTTATTATTAACGATCTTATAAAGCGATGACTTGACTCTAGGGCTTTTTGTTGATAATATAATAGACGCGACGTCAGCATCTATGATAGAATTGTTAGACGAAAGTACTTTAGGAAGCAATCTATTAAGGCATTCAGAAATTTTTTTTTGTTCTAGCGTTGGAAGCCCTGATTCAATTAATAAAATTTGAATAGGTGTAGTTCTGAATGCATATGTGCTGGCTCTAATTGTTTGGTGGTATATCGTTTTTATAATATTTAATTTCGCATTTGATGAGTTGCCATACAGAAATAGACCATATTCTATCTTGTTCAAGATAAGCGTTTTGACAAGATAAGTAAGGGTGTTGGTGTGAGTGAAACTCCTTGTAGCCAAGTACCTTAGGAAGTTGGCTTTGTGGATAAGTGATTTTTTAAGCATTAGAATATGCTCTTGCCAGCGATAGTTTTTTTCAAATAGTATGCCTAATATCTTTTGCTTAGTCACGTTGGAGATAGTTGTGTTGTTAATTGTTATGCTCATGGGCTGGCAATTATGCTTGCGGCATACGTGCAAAATAGATGACTTTATGAAAGAGATTTTTGCTCCTGATAGTTGTGTCCATGTTTCTATGTCGGTGAGTACTTTATGAAGCATATCGTTGATTAACGAATTATCGCTGTTTTTGCATAGAATGAAAAGGTCATCAGCGTAAAGGCAATGATCTATGTACTTGTGGGTTTTGATGATATTACTAATTTGATTAAATGCAATTTGAAATAGTATGACAGATAGGGGTGAGCCCTGGGGTATTCCATTTTTTAGCGGGAACTTGTTTGACATATGCTGATTTATTGTGACTTGAATTGTTCTTCCAGATAGAAAGGACTTCACATAATTAAAGATTTTTGGGCCAACACCCCACTTACTTAATGAATCTAATATGATGTGGATTCCTATGCGGTCAAAAGCTTTCTCAAAATCTATACCTAGTATAGATGCGTGGTTTCTACATGATAGGGTTTTAGAAATATAGTGATCAATATGCAATAATACATCTGTACAGCCTTTATTTGTTTTGAAAGCAAGTTAGTTTACAGCAACAAGCTTTTTCTTGTCAATATACCATTTTATGCGATTAGCAATTATACTTTCCAATATCTTTGATAGACATGGCAAAAGGGATATGGGTCTATATCCAGAGAATGAGGTTAAGTCTTTATTAGGCTTGGGTACGGCTACTATTGTTGCATTTTTCCATGACTGTGGAATTACACCACGATCCAATATTTGGTTATATAGATTAAGCAGTAGATTTCTACTACGACCGCCTAAGTGTTTAATCATGTGGTAGGATATGCGATCATGCCCGGGTGTGGTTCCTTTAACTTTTTTAAGAGTTGTTGTTAGTTCGCACATTGTTAGAGATGAGTCGATTGTGTGAGCATCAGCATTACATGCTTCTGCGACTGAAGAGATTAGTGAGTTATTTTTGGCATTAACGAACTCTGGAGAGAAGTTTTTGTCTAACGAGTAATCTGACCATTGTTTTGCAAAATAGTTAGCAATATTTTTTGAATCGGTAATAATTTCACTATCAGTTTTTATTATTGTTACTGGTTTGAATGTGTCTCGACTAGATAATGTGTTTACTTTTTTCCATAAGCGAGATAATGGGGAGTCTCTGCATATAGTTTTGCTGAAATTTTCAAAGCACAGCGATTTGGACTTTTTGGACTCCAATCTGAATTTAGAGTTTGCTTTTTTATATGAGATAAGGTTTTCAGTCATCGGGTGTTTTTTGAATTTATGCCACTTATCCAACTTATCTTTACGGAGTTGTGTAAGAGTGGTGTTCCACCAAGGGACGTAACGCTTTTGGCCGGGTGTTGTTTGAGGGATGAAGGAGTTGGCTGCAGTTCTTATAGTTTTTGTAATTATTGCATTATCTTTATTTGTGTTCCTTGAAGTTTTCAAGTGTTCCAGTTTCTTATCTACAAAACATTCGAATTGTTCCCAGTTTGCTTTTTTAAAGTTAAATTTGCGTAAAGGAGATTTGCGGAGATGGTTGAAATTAGTTATAATTGTGGTCAAAATGGGGAAGTGGTCACTATGATGCATATCATCAAGCGTATGGCAGGCAATTATTGAAAGCAAGGATGGGGAGCAAGCTGTGATGTCAATATTTGTAAATGTGTTGTGTGTAGAGAAGTGGGTAGGGTTTCCATCATTGATGATACAGAGATTATTTTGATTAAGTGAATGTTCAATAGTAGATCCACGAGGGTTGTTGGAGGTCGATCCCCATAACACATTCCAGCTATTTACATCACCCACTAATATAATGGGGGTTTGAACGTTTACAAAAAGATGGTTAAAGTCTTGTAGAGAAAAGCATTCATTTGGTGGGATGTATACTGATATTATGGTTATTTTTATATTTAATGTAATTTCAATGGAAATGTTCAGTAATTTTGATGTATTATTAAGACATTTATGTGGTATATGGTTGCGAATTAGCAAACCGATTCCACTTTTAGCTGATGAATTTGATGGATGATTTTGAAAATAGCAACGGTAGTTTTTTGGAGGGACAGGATTTCGGTTAAATGCACAGTGAGTTTCCTGAAGGGACACAACCTGAGGTGAATGTTCATTTAGGATGAGTTGTAGATCGATGTAATTGTTGAAATATCCTTTAATGTTCCATTGTATAATATTGAATGAAGCCATAATAGAAAATAAGTAAATTATGGTTGTGCTCACTATAAAAAGGCCCAGGTGCACACCGAGACGGACAAGGACCAAGAGCGACACCGACCGCACCGGCGGGTGAGATGCACAGCTCCCACCGAACCGAACCATCCGGGTCTCCCGCAGTCCCCATCCGCCCCGATGCGCAGCCAGTCCTAAAGTTTTTGTGGGCTTAAGTCTCCATATCTACACCTCCATCAGAGGAGTGTATTTTACTTTTTGATGTGGAAGGTTTGTTTGCCTTATCGCCAGTTAGCTGGCTTTTTAAATCCTGATAAATTAAACTGGAGTATGGAGTAAGTTTGGCTCCAAGTGATTCTTCCGTAGAAAAATTGGTTCTTTTCGGGGTCGATAGACCCAAATCTTGTACGTTATCAAGTACCATATCGGTACAAGTAATGTCAAGAGGGTGTTGGTTTTTAATTGGTAATAACTTTGTTTGAGTTGTAGGTTTTACAGTTGTGTATTTTGTTTTAGTTGTGGTTGGTTTAGTTGTTGAATTGGATATATTAATTGGCTTGCTTGATGATGATATTGTATATGTTTTTTCTGTGTCTTTACTAATGGCTGTTTCTTTTTGAGTGTTATTTGATTGTTTTGTGACGTCAGAGAAAGTAGGTATGGGGTTACTTTTTGTGTAAATTTTATGTGCTTCAGGATTGGCGTTGTAAGTTTTCCAGGCTTCCCTAATAGTGCAACGGCGGTTTATTTTAATCTTTAGGACGGACTTGTGCTTTAGAAAGGTGGGACAAGTAGAGTCATATGAGGTATGTGTTTCGACATTGCAATTTACACAAAATTTCTTTTTGCATGGTTCATGAGGCACTAACTCACCACATTCCTTACATAGTTCAGCATTTTTGCAACGGTTCTTTGTATGCCCAAGTTTTTGGCAGGTTTTGCAGCGCATTGGATTTGGAATGTACTCGTTGACTTTAACCCTTTCCCAGCCGAGTTTTATGTATTCTGGAAGTCTAATTAAATCGAAAGTAAGGATTGCGGCGCCAGTTGGAACTAACTTATCATGTTCAGTTTTTTTCATTATTTTCTTAACTTCAACTACCTTTTGGCTTTTCAGCCCAGCAAGAATTTCTTCTTCGCAAAGATCAATTATTTTTGTAGAGAAAAACTTTCCTTGCACATAGTTTAGAGTCTTGTGAAATGTAATAGAAACCGGTATTGTGTCTACATAGTTAGCTTTTATAAATTTCTGAGCAGCTTTTAAATTATGGGTTTTAATTAGAAGGTCACCTGATTTCATTTCAATGACATCTGAGTAATCTTTTGATATGAAGTTTAAGCCTTTTTCGATTTGAAAAACGTTGTAGGCTGATATAGGTTTCGGTGTTTCATCTTTCTTTAATGTTCTAGTTGAAATAATTATATAGCGTGGGATGTGATCATCACATTGTTTGAATTCAGGAAGAGGGGCAAAGTCTTCTTTGCGAAATCGTTTGCCATTGTTGGAGAGGTCTTCGTTAGATCCAAGTTCCCTGAACCGGTTACGGTTCAGGGATTCCGAACCATCCATCCCACACGGAATGGATAATTAAAATATAAAACAATTTACTTGTTCCAAATAATTCACTTTTTTATTTTTGGTATGCAAAACTTAAATAAACCACGTTTTTTGTTGTTTACAATGTCTATTTATTAAAACAAAACTGAGCACCGTTATACTATGTATATTGACACAGCAGAAGAGAGAAAATACTTCTATACACGGCAATTGCCTAAGCAAAACTGTATTGAAAATTAATCAAAATAAATTATATCATTTGATCATGCTATGGTCTTTAGTAAAGTTGTTGCGCATGAGCCGGCAAAGGTTTCTATGTTGGTATGAACAATTTTCGCTTTTCTAGGCAAAACAACGTTTGCCGGGTTAGCTAGTATTTAATAAATTAAATGATGTCAAAATCGATAAAGGCATTTATTTTGTTGTTACACTCATATCACATTATTTATTCCGTTTTTAAACAAGTATATTTACATTTTTCAGTTGTCTTCTCGTAAAATATGTTTTTATTTTACAGTTATCTGCCTAAATATTGAGAAATATTATTATTATATATTTTATTCTAAATTAAGAATTTGTCAAAAACAGTTATATTATAAGTACAAAAATAAATTTTTTACAAAAACGGCTAAGCGGATTTTTTTAATTTTTGCGGGATTTTGCTTCTTAAGCACAAATATGTGATCTCCAGCAAAAAAATTCGATGTGCCCTTACCCCCCCTTTAAGTTAGGTTCAAGGCCACCGTGTGATTTCCTTTGGTGTAGTGGGTAATGGGAAATTTTGTACGCATATTAGTAGTAGTAGTAGTAGTAAGAATTCTTTATTCGATAATGTGTTTTTTTTTTTTAAATTACATTATAAAACTGTACGCATATTATTTTATCTGGATTAGGCTTGATGCCTTCTTCGGTTACAATATGTCCTATGAAATTGGTCTCTTATTTTAAAAACTCGCTTTTATCAAGTTGGATTTTAAGGTTTACATCCTTTATGCCCGTAATTTCAACAAAAATAAATCAAGCTGTGTATAGAAATAAATGGTGTAAGTGCTGCCATATTTTAAGAGAAAACTTAAGGAGAAAACACGAAGGCAAATAAATGTTGATATAGGTAAGATACCTGTTAGGTACGAACACGACCAGCTATCTTTTTGTAGAAATTACGGGCATTAGTCTCGGGAATACTTTAGTTAGGAATTCTACGTGCTCTTGTAGTGAGGTCGAAAATATTATTATGTCGTCCAAATATACTAGGCAGATCTTGTTTATTACGTCTCCTAGAACGTTGTTCATTAGTCGTTGGAATATTGCCGGGGATGTCTTCAGTCTAAAAGGCATACGAAGGAACTCGTAATGGCCGCCTTCCACATGGGTAGCGATATGTTTTCACGGCTATTGGAATATTATTGACTGTCCTTATTTCGTGTTTGATTGCGTTAGTAAATGTTAAATCGCTTTCTTCTGTGTAAAATATTTTCTTAAAATTTTTTATGGTCTGTAGTAATTTTTCTTTCTTTTCAAGGTTCAGGTGAGAGGTTCGAATCTGTTCTAGTAGGGGAGGTTTTAAATTTTCATTATTTGAGGGATTTATGTAAAAATTTTCTTCTGTTATTTTATCTGTTTCCTGAGTTTGGAATACGATTCTTTTTGGGTTATTTCCACAAACATTAACGAGAGCGTTAATTTTGAAATTTTCTGCTTCGTATATTCCTTCTATGATTTCGATATTTTCATTGTGTGTTAATATTGTTTGGGGTTTATATATTAATCCTTCTTCCTGTTCTATAGGCAGTTCTACTTCATATATGCCATCTTTTTAAAAATAATATTCTACGCCATTTGTATTGTATTTTAATGGGATTCGTTTTTCTGCAATTTCTAAAATTTTATCCCTTAAATTTATTATAGCTTTTAGTTGTATTAGTATATTGTTTCCGATTAAGCCATCATATTATGTATGAAAATTACAGACTAAAAATTCTATTTAATTGTTAGTATCACCAAGTTATTCAAAGAGTGGGATAGATACCTTTTCATTAATTTGAATGGTATGTTGAAGTGTTTTGAGGTTCAGAATATTAGTATCCTTTCTCCATTTATGGAGTGCGTCGCTCCTGTGTCTATAATAAATTTTAAAGCTATTAATTTTGTTTTTATCGTTATGCAGGGTAATTTTCCGTAGAGGCTGTCAGTATATGGGTAATGAGAGTTTAAGTTCACTTTGCCGAAAAAGCCATTAAACTCCCCCAAAAGCCATTAAAATCACCCAAAAGCCATTGAAATCCCCCAAAAGCCATTAAAATCACCCAAAAGCCATTAAAATCCCCCAAAAGCCATTAAAATTTTTCAAAAGCCATTAAAAAGCCATTAAAATCCCCCAAAAGCCATTAAAATTTTTCAAAAGCCATTAAAATCCCCCAAAAGCCATTAAAATGAACACGTGTTAAAGTAGGTCAAATGAACACGTGTTAAAGTAGGTCAAATTTAAAAAAAAAAAAAAAAATTTAGCTGAGACTTAGAAAAATGTTGGGGGAGCAATGCACAAGTGTTGGGTGCATTGTTGAAGCCTTTCTTTAGTTTTTTTATTTTGAATTAGGTGATGAAAAAATAAATTATTGGATGGACAGAAAAAAAAGGGGGAAAAGGAAAGTTAGTCAGACATACAGACAGACTGGCTTCGTAACAGCAAATGGTTTTTCAATTTTATTTGGGGTTGAAGAATAAATTCAAAGTATCTATAAATTATGATTTTATTTAGTTATTAAAAAAATTGTATAGATGCAATTGGTGTTTCTATTTTATTTGGAGTGGATAGGGAAATATGAAACCATTCTTGAAAATTTTTTTAAAAAATTTCAAAAACAAAGTAATAAAAAAAAGTCGTTAAATTTTATAGGATAGCAATGCACAAATGTTGGGTGCATTGTTGAAGCCTTTCTTTTGTTGTGATCGATAGACAGACAGCCAGACAGACGGACAGACATAGAGATAGATAGACATACAGACCTTGTAGAAGCAATTGGAAAATATTGTTGATAATTCTATCTTTTTATTTTGAATTATGTGAAGAAAAAAATTTTTGTTGGGGAAACACACATAGCTGATAAGCGCATTTTTTTTATTTATTTGTATGTATATGTAATTGATGTTTAAAATTCGGTTACTTAATAATAAATAATTTATGACATACATATACCTACATAAATATTTTCAGATAAGAAAGTGTATGTCATGGAAAGTTAGTCAGACAGACAGACAGACAGACACACATACAGACCGGCCGGTTTTGTAAAAGTAAATGGTTTTTAAATTTTTATTTGGGTGGAAGAAAAATTCAAAGTATTTATTTTGATTTTTAAAAGAAAAGAGAAGAAAAAAAGGGGGAAAAGGTTTGATTTTTAAAAGAAAAGAGAATAAAAAAAGGGGGAAAAGGAAAGTTAGTCAGGCAGACAGATATACAGACAGTCTGGCATTTTATTTGTTGATAAGTAAATTTACGATTGTATAGATATTTGAAAGTATATATCAGGTTTTAAATATATTCTATTCATTAGTTTCTAAGTAGACTTGCTTAAGAAAGTTTGTGTTTTTTTTGTGAAAATAAAAAAAGAAATTAATATTTAAAATAATAATAATGGCTAGTGTACTAATTTGTGAAATTTGCCAAAACCAATATAAAAAGAAAGAAAGTTTAAAAAAACATATTCAAATTCATGTGCCATGTGATGTGTGCAATCATATATCCCTGACATCAATGGAGAGGAAAAAACATATGGAAATCCATCTAGATTTCCTTCAACAGCAGCAGCAGCAACAACAGCAACAACAACAACAAGTAGAAGAAATGTATGAACATCCTTCAACATCGGATGCATCTAGGAAGCGTCTATCGATGTTACAATCAAATATACCATTTAAACAACAAAAGCCTGAGTCATGTTCAGAATCTTTTATTATGTGTGAGGATTGTAATGTTAAAATTCAACCTCAACAGTGGTTTATTCATTGCTCCCAACCCGGACACAAGAAAATGTACAGGAGAGAATTGGAAACCGGATTCAATTGATAAAAAATTCATTTAAATCTCGACTTTTGACGTACCGTTTCCCGAAAGGAGATTTGAATGTAAATGAATATTTGAAAGAGGGTCAAATGTATGTTCAGAAATTATTAAATAATTGTCTGGCTGAGCACATAATTGTGAAATTTAATTTGGAATTGACAGCTCGATATAAGCTACCAGCACACCCTCTTAAACCAGAAACTGATATGTACCACAATACGGAAATGATACGCTTATCAAGGGCAGACAATATTGGCTCAGCTCTCACACTTCAATTTGAAAAGATTAAGGCGAAGATGTCTGAGTTTCAAGAAAGAGATTCTGGTTGGACGCTTATCCAAATTAAATGTCTATGTTTAAATAATGGATTGGTTTTGGAAAAAGTTCACCGAATTCTGAAATTTAATCAAAAGCCGTGGTTAAAGACATACATAGATTTAAATACGACACATAGAACAGAAGCTAAGAATCAATTTGAAAAAGATTTCTATAAATTGCTCAATAATGCTGTGTATGGTAAAACCATGGAAAATGTCGATAAGAGAAAAGACGTTCGGTTGGTTAGTGAGTGGGAACGTACCAGCCTTAACCGATTGGGTGTAGGTGAACTTATAGCAAAACCAAATTTTCACAGTATTTCACAGTTTACTGATAAATTTTGGGCTGTACAAATGAACAAAACTTTGACATATTACAATAAACCCATTTATTTAGGCTTTTGTGTACTTGATCTATCAAAATGGAAAATGTATGATTTCCATTATGAGTATATGAAACCTTAATTTGGAGATAATATAAATCTCAATTATATGGACACTGACTCTTTCATTTACTCAATTAGAACTGATGATTTCTATGATGATATAAGAGGAGATATAAAAACACTCTTTGACACATCAGCATATTCACAAAATAATCCATTTAACTTTCCTCAATTAAATAAAAAAGTACTTGGAATGGTGAAAGATGAAACTGAAGGTAAATTCATCACTGAATATGTAGGCTTAGGACCCAAAGTTTATTCTTTCACAGTTGAAGATGATAAAGATGTTAAAAAAGCTAAGGGGGTTAAAAAATGCGTGGTAGACAATTATACTATAGATCATTATAAACATGTCTTATTTAATAAGAAATCAGTAGGGGCATGTATGTACACATTCACATCTAAGTTACACACAATACTAACAAATAGAGTTAATAAAATAGCTTTAAATTTTATTGATAGTAAACGTAAAATAAGAAATGATGAGATTAATACACTTGCATGGCACCATTATCAGTTAGATACTGATAATGGTGATTTAGAATTAAGTAGGTTAATTAGTGATATTGAGTCACTAAATAATTAGTATAGAATATATATACATTACCTTGTAGTATTAAAAATTATATATAATACATGTAAATATATACACCTATATACACATAAAATAAAAAAAAAACCAAAATTTATTTAAAAAAAAAACCAACAGTTTTATTCTTTATTTAATAGAAATTAAATGAAAAAAAAAGTAAGTATTAGAATGTATTTTAAAATAGATAATATAACTTTTCGAACAATTCCAGTTAAAGGTGTGTACTCCATCATACGATCGTGTAGTATTAAACAATAAGCATTTGTATTTTTTGGTACTGGACTACTTGTCTCGAACTCAATTTTCACATCGATGGGCCCATTTTTAACAATTTCATTTTGATAACTAACATCAACTACTGCAATTGGAATATTTTTAAATTTCTCACATGAAAGAAGAGGTTGTGCTTCTCTCATATAGTAATTTTGTTGAAACTTAGCATACATATCATACAAAATAGCGTATCGATTCTCCTCAAATTTTAAATTTAAATCATCATATGGTTACGATTCTGAATTTAAATGCACTTTAACATTTTTCAAATCTGAATGTATATATTTATTATCGTTTTCTAATACGAATAAAAGAAATCTTGGCCTTTCTCTATTCACTGATAGTTTAATATTCCAGTTGTGATTTCTGCCTCCGGAAAATGTTGGATTAAAATAACAGTCCCAACTGCTATGGGTACTGAACAGGGTTCAGAAATATTCATACATGAATTCTAAAATTCCAACATTCATGATAAATTGTCATGAATAATGCTTGCAAAATTTTTTTGTTTTATTCTCACACTGTAAAATGAATAGCTAAGAATTTTTTTTATTTTTAAGCACATGAATAGTTTTGTTTTTTATTTTCCAGTTTGTACATATGCACGTATGTGAATAAAGAAAAGTACAAAATTGTAAAAACTAAAATATGAGAGGCTAATCGTTGCTGTCATTTATGTTTATAATAAAAAGAGTTCCTCTCTGTTGTGTTTTGCTTTATTCGTGTTTAAAAACACAAAATATCGCTTGCTTCATTTGTTCTTGTTTAATAGTATTTGTAGCCTTGATTTGTACATGATAAAAATGTTTTTTTAAGCGTCGTTTATTCGTGGTTTTTTCATACATTAAGAAAATAAATACACTTGCAACTTTATTTTGAACAATTGTAAATATAACAACAGTACAAATTTTCAATGAATTACTTATTTTAAAAGTGTTGTGTTATGTTTTTTTAAAACTTTAATAAAAAAAAATATAAAATAAATCATACCTATTTTTTTGTTTTTTTTATGAGCAGTATTTTCACTTAAAAAAATTTTTTTCTCTAAATTTGCATTTTAAAAAAAAAAAGACATAAAAAAAACTGATCGTGCCACTAGTTGTTGAAAATTTTTTTTTTTTCAACGTTCAAAAATATTTATGTATGAATAGTAAAATTCAAACATTTATAATAAATAATTTGTCTTATCTCATGTTTTTTGTAGAAACAACACAAGAATGATATAAACATAGATTACGCATTGCGCATGTTTTTTATTATTTACAAAATTTAACTGTTTAATATTAAGTCACATCAGCACATTATACACATGTTTGTTTACTTGTGTTTCTACATTTCATTTTTAAAAGCTGAATGAGCTATTTTGGTGTCTTTGTATCATGGAAACAAAAAACAATACAAATATAAGAACAAATAAAGCAAGAGATTTTTTGTGTTTTTAAACACGAATAAAGCAAAACACAACAGAGATTATGATGTGAATAGCAAGTGTATATTTGGAAGTATGTATAAGAATGCAAGATGAGCAAAAGCAGTTAAAAAAAAAATTCTCTCATGTACAAATGTAAGAAAAAATAAATCTCTATTATTATCTTATGTGTCTTGTAGAAACGAAAAATAATGAAAATACTTTTATACAAGAACGAATAAAGCAAAATTGTTTTTGTGTTTTTAAGCACGAATAAAACAGCACACAACAGTGTATAAAATTTTTTATTCCTACCCATGAGTGAATAGTGAGTGAATATTTGGAACTCTGGTAATGAAACACCCTCCTTTATAATCTTCATTATTTGTATTTTTCGTGTATCTGATAGGTGAATATGTGGTATTCACCATGTTATGTTTTTAATCGAAAAACTTAATTTTTCATTAGCATCTGTAGAGTAATACGCCTTATCATCATTTGAACTTCGTAAAAGAATAAGTTCATGTTTACTATTTAAAATTATTTTATTGAAATCCTCAGCAAATCCCAATAGTAGTTTAAGGGGAATATAAAAATTAAATTTTCGCATTGACAGGTCTTCAGAAATATTCCACCCTGCATTTCTCATCATATTGCTTTCAAATTCATTTAGTGAGACATAATTCTTAATTGTACTGGATATTCCCAAGTATCGAGTACGATCAATTTCAACACCATTAATCTCATACCGTATTTCATCAAATAAGTATGCAACACAATTACTCCTCAATCTAGTATTTTATGACGCTTCTTCACCTTTAGTGTTTTTAATGTTTCCTTCTATATATAAGTAGCTTTCAGACGGAAGAACATATAAGTCTTGATTTTGTAGTGTAATTCGAATTTCATCATTGTTTTTAAATGATTGAATATAGGGCACATAGCTGTGATAATCTTTTTTTATTATATTTTCATCAGAATACGGGTTTTCAATGACATTGAGTATATCAGACATTTTTCTTTATTTTTAACTTAAGCAATTTTAAAAAGGTGGTGTTTTCTTTCGATAATGATGGTCTTATAGCTTTAATATGATTAGTAGGAATGCCCCTATTAACTTTAATGTGCTTAGTTTTATTGTAAATTATCATTTTTTCCTGGGTCTTAGATGTAATCTAATTTTTATTTCTTCACCTCTAAAAATTATCTGCACGATTTTCTTGGTCAACAATCCAAATTTTGAGATATGTTATTTCTTTGACGTTTACTGGTAAATAAATTAGGTTATTAGCAATAACATCTAATTTATATCCTGGTGGTACGTCTAATGCGAACTCGTGTAGTATATGTGCGGGAGAATTATTCATATATGCTCCTGTTATGATGTTACACTGAATTTGTATAGCATTCACTTTTAATATATTTACAGGTTGATTTGATATATGTTTCATACCAGCCTTTAAAATGTCTTCACTAAAACCTAACAGTTTACCAATGGATCGTTTTCGATTAAATAAAATTGCATCGTGGGATGAAGTTATTTCAATTTGTAAAGTATTATTATTAGCTTTAATGAGAATAGATTTATTATAATTTTCTGCTTTATACTGCCCAACTATATAATCAACAATATCTTTTAACTCGTATGATCCAATAGGAATTTCAATTATTTTATCTCCTATATGAAATAAATTATTATCATAATCTACATTAGGAATAGAGTTATATGAATGAAAATCAACTAGAGAACATTCATAGTCATCTTTTAGATCTATTGGTGGGAAATAATTTGCCGTTAAAATTGATGAATTTCCACTTAAAGCTAAAGTAATTGACATCCTGAATGGTAAATTGTAAATGAAATGAAAATGCTTGAGTTTTTTGTTTTATTAAATTTATACATTTATTAGAAAAACTTTTTTTTTTTTTTTTTATTTGTTTTCTTATAATATTTCATTTTTACTTATCCAAGAATTATGTTGGTTTGGAAAACCTAACCATTTAACATACGCTTTATTACCTTTTTCTTTTAAAATTTTTTCCACCAGAAATGTATTAGGATAACGTGTACGACGTATTTCTTCCTTGTAAAATGCGCCTTTTATAGGATATCCTTGATAGTCTCCAAGTAAAAATGTGATTGGGTAGGTGTTCTGTATCGTTTTTATTTTAAATATTTCTGTAGTCCAGTTCGGTGTATAACCTTTTTCAAATATATGTTTATATTTACTTATGCGAACATAGTCCCCAACCTTAAACCTTGATGATTTAAACATTTTTAAATTATTATATACAGTATTCAGTAAATATTGTTCATGTTCAGGTTTTACATCCATAGGTGCCATTTTTATTGTACTGTGAGTTTTTCTATTATATTGTTTAACAAGATTTTTATAATTATCAATCCAGTGAAATGTTCCATTATAACTAAATTCTCTCCACATCATACCTTTTAGTGTTCGATTAAAGCGTTCAACAATTGAAGCTTTCATTACACTATAAGTAGAGTAATGATTAATTGAATATTTACGCATTAGTAAATCAAACTCCTTATTAAAAAATTCTTTTCCGTCATCTGTTTGTAAATTTTTAGGTATTCGCCCCTTACTTAGTATTTCCTGGAAAGCTTTGGAAACTTCATTTGCGGTTTTTGCTTTAATTGCTGCAGCCCAAGCATATTTTGAAAATGTATCAATGACTGTTAGCATATATTTGTATCCGTTGTTTATAATGGAATAGTTACCCATTTCTACTAAATCTGCTTGCCAAAGATCATCAATTCCCTTTGTTATTTCTTTCCGTCTTAAGAAATTTTTCCGCGCTTGGGAATGTAGTTCATTTATTATCGTTCTTTTTTCCATTATGTTGTTGTTGCTGTTGTTGTGATGAAAACGTAATCATTACACTATATATGTCAGAAATTTTCTTATTTAAATCCTTTATTTCATTTCTTACAATTAAAACTTCTTTGTTTATACCCCTTTTTAAATGTTCTTGCATATGGGTCATTTGTGTATTCACATAATTTTTGTTAACAGCATCTGTCCCATTCATTGGAGGTGACAAATTTAAAATTCTTTTATTCTCTATATCAATATTATTTACGTTGAGTTTAATACCGAATTTTTTTGAAATGTTGTTTCTTGTTATATCTCCTATATATTTTTGATTATAGTAATGACCAAATTTGTCAACAGTCATAATTTTCTTATTATTATTGTTTTAAAAAGTTATTCAATTATATTTGCTTCCCTTAGTTCTTCGATTATAGATATTATTTCATTAGAATGATTATTGTTACCAGCATGTTGTGATGCTATTAACAGCCTCAATCGGTCTACAATTTCATTAGGATTATCCCAGTATATATAGTTTGGCTTATTAATATTAACCTCCATTAAACCCTTGCCAACGTGAGGAGTTGTAGTAAATAATTTATTTATTATTTTTTTATATTTATAACCTCTGTTTCCATTAATTTCATTATTAGGATCATAGTTCCTTCGATGTGCGTTTGTATCAAGTAAAATATGTTTATATATTGCTAACTCTGACGAATCAAATTGTTTTGGATTTTTATGAAAAAGCAATGAGTATAACCCTGGGGTTAGTGCCCAAGATTTTTGACCTATAATTATTTTATCATCAGTAAGCTTTATAATAGAATTTCCAAATTTCCAGTCTCCATTTTCCATTTTATGAAGTCCAAATATAGTGTCAAGCTTTTTATTTCCATTTAGGGTTGATAAATCAAACTCCCAATCGGATGATTGAGAATAAAATTGTTCATTTTTCGATTTATCATTTACTTCATCTTCACTATTACTATTATGGTCTTCTTCTTCTTCTTCTTCTTTATTCCTTTTTATTTTATTAGGTGCTGAATTAATGTTTTTCTCGTTCAATAATTTTTTCTTAGGAGTGGTGGTGAATATAGTATTATTTTCCGTTTTTATTTTAGTATTGTGCTTACATTTATATTTTTCGTCTGTGGGTATTGTGAGATTTGACGAATCTGACAATTTGACTAGTTTCTTTAGAGGTTCTGTTAAAGGTTTAAACGTTCTTTCTAAATTATTAAATTTTTCCAATTCTCCCAGTCTTATGCTTTGAAATTTTTTCTTTAAAATTTTTTTGGATTTCACCAACTCTTTTAAAATATTTTCTTCCATGATTATAACTTTAAACTAGTGTCGTCACCAACTTTAGATCCTGAAATAACTCGTAGTATACTTTTAACAGCTTTTTTTTATAACAGCTAAACAGCTTCTTAAAACAGCTAAACAGCTTTTTAAAAACAGCTAAACAGCTTTTTAAAAACAGCTAAACAGGTAATTAAAACAGCTAAACAGCTTTTTAAAACAGCTAAACAGGTAATTAAAACAGCTAAACAGCTTTTTAAAACAGCTTTTAAAACAGCTAAACAGATTTTTAAAACAGCTAAACAGCTTTTTAAAACAGCTAAACAGCTTTTTAAAACAGCTAAACAGGTAATTAAAACAGCTAAACAGCTTTTTAAAACAGCTAAACAGCTTTTTAAAACAGCTAAACAGGTAATTAAAACAGCTAAACAGCTTCTTAAAACAGCTAAATAGCTTCTTTAAACAGCTAAACAGCTTCGTGGAATAATTTTGACAGTTCTCCAAGTACAAAAAAAAACGTATTTAATATTAATAGGTATACGTCTGATGTAGTTAGTAGTATTTATATGACTAAATCTGAATGAATTGATCAAAGCCTATTCTATAACGCCCTTGCTTCATTTCATCATCTTTACTTATTATAAGAAATCCATATTTATCCTTCCAACATTCTCCGCAAATGTAACGAAACATATTTAAACTCATGTCACTGCCAACATGATCATTGTAGATGTGCTTTAAATTTAATTCATCTTGCTTGAATAAAATAATCATATTTGCATTATCACGTACTAAATGTTTTGGAATATGTGTATAAGTCTGACATAAATAAAAAGAATCAATATCCTTATGTCTCCCCATACAGAAATATGATCTTATATTATTTTGTCAAATATCATAATAGAATTTACTTTAGCTTTTTCGGGTGGTATGACATGTTCATTGTCTGAAAATGTATAAAGTCCCATACCCTTTACTGATGAAATTAATCTTGACAGATATTTATATTTCGGTTGATTTAATGATTTTGAGTATATATAAATATTTTTAAATTTTAAACCATTCGGACTTTCAATTAAACTAAGCATTATATTTGTTTTGCCATAGTTTGAGGGACCAACTATTAGTGCTCTGATAGAATTAGGTAAAAGACAGCTATGTTTAAAACCATTTCTGTTTTCCGTTAAATCCAAGTTTCTCACTGAAATATTCAATTGTTGTTTTACCAAACGCATCTTTATAACTGAAAGCATACGTTTGCTTAATATTGCGTTTTATTTACTTTCAGATTTTTTTTTTTTATTTTCAGAAAAGCAATTTTTTATATATAAATGATTGTGTATAAAAATAAAGAATTTAGTAGAAAACATTTCGTCCTTGGAAAAGGACTTGTAACTAGCTTAATTAAAAAATTGGAAAAACGATTACAAAGGGGTGATAAAGGTATCAATCCGTTGGATGCAGCTTGTAAAATTCATGATATTGCTTATGCCCAGAACACTGATATTCATAAACGACATTACGCAGATAAAGAACTAGCAGAAAAAGCTTGGAGTAAAGTTAAAGCTAAAGATAGTACATTTGGAGAAAAACTCAACGCATACCTTGTCACTAACGCAATGAAGTCAAAAGTTAAATTGGGCTTGAGAGTAAAAACTGACAACCAAAAGAAAAAGTGTTGACGAAATATTTTTAAGAATGCCGTTAAATCAGCAACCGATATTTTAAAAAAGGAAAAACCAAATGACATCAAAACCGCTATTAAAACTGCACGAAAAGCTATCCGACATTCATTTCTTGGAAAAAAATCTATAGTAAAAATTCCTAGAATTATCAACATACCTAAACTTGGCGGTTTTCTTCCACTTGTCCCTATTCTAACAGCACTTGGAGCATTGGGAGCAATAGCTTCTGGAGGGTCAGCAATCGCTAAAACTATTACTTTAGCTAAAAATGGTAGACAACAGCTCGAATAAAGTAAGCGTCATAACAAAATATTAGAGGCAATAGCTATGGGTAAAGGTCTATATCTTAAACCCTATAAAAAAGGCTATGGAATATTTTATACCTCATCCAAAAACTATTAAAGCAGCTACCTAATAGACCACTAACAGATGTGGACTTGAGAACATTTGGGAAGAAGTATATTCCTTATTTTAGAGGAGTATATATGAGGGATAAACTTCCTAAAACTCCACACCGAATAGAGAATGGAATTATAAACTTGGACTCAAATATAGGATATGGAACACATTGGGTAGCATTTTATAAAAATAATGATAATGTAGAATACTTTGATAGTTTTGGTAATCTCCAACCACCTATAGAAGTTTTAAGATACTTTGGTAAAAACATTAAATATAACTATTTAAGATATCAAAAATTTAATACTTTTATTTGTGGTCATTTATGTTTAAAATTTTTAATAAATTTCAAAATAAAGAATTAATAAAAAAAAACTCAAATATTTTGTTTTTGTTTTTATATTTTTTTTTATTATTTTTTTTTTTGTTTGTTTGTTTTATTTATTATCCATTCTTAATAATAATCTATAGATTTTCCCATCTGTTTTAATCTTATTTTGCATTTTTTTTCCAAACTCATAACAAAGTCTGGTTAAATCAATTTCTATATCTCTTTCATTTATACCTTTAATTTCATAATATTGTACATTTGTTTTATTTAAAATAGAGCAATTTGGAATATTATGTTCATAATAAAAATATAAAATTTGCTTGCGAAGAATTGTATTCCAGCTTAAAAATGTTGTCAAGAATATTCCGACTTGGGTTAGCGATTTCCAAGTCTCAGGATCAATTTTAATTTTATGGTTTCCCTGTTGTAGGATGAGATAGCAAATACTATTCTTATACTGAAATGTATATTGAACATCCCTCTTATCATCCTTATAAATTAGATTCATACAATCTAGGAATTCACATTGATTTAGTGTTTCCTTAATATATTCCTTATATCTTATAAGGTTTATTCATTCATCCCGGTCCAATCCAATGAAGTTCCTATCCTTATAATGCAACCAGACAATAGGCTTAAAACCAAGAGCTGTGGAAAATCCGCAGGATATCTTTAATTTTAAATTTATAAAATATTCCAACTCAAATACACAGTCGTGTATTTTCGGGTTTCTTACAAGATTGAACATTCTCGATGAATTTTAAATGTAAACTAATAATATTTTTGCTTTGAAAATCTCTATTTAAAGAAAAAAAAATGCTTTTATCTTTTTTTTTTTTTTTTTTTTTGAAAATAATATATTAACTGTAATTATTTTTGTTTTCTTGTACATAAATTTAGACTTCTAAAATATTTTAATATCTTTTTATAATTTTCTATAATTCTTATAACCTCCTTTTTCCTCTTATAGAAAAAGTAGCAGCCACACAAACCCACGACATCTCCACTTGTACTTTCGTGAGAGCAAGACATATTATATACATTAAAATTTGTATATTCTCTTTTGAATGTACATAATAATTCCAAATGTTCTTCAAAGATTACACTTCCAAATTCTTGTAGAAAAGCTTCAATAACCTCCATCTTTCCACATTAAGATTTCATTTACAACTTATTAAAAATATTAATAATTCACTAGAATTTATAATAAATTTTTTTTATAATTGTTCAATCATTTTTTTATTCAAAAAATTATTTTATTTAAATGTATTAAAATGAGTATAAGGGTAATATCCTTTCATAGGAGCAGCCGTCTTAATTTCTAGCTTATAATTAATGCTATATTTTTCGTCATCTAAAGGAATCTTTGAAATTATATATGAGCCAGTTGATAGGCTCCCAACATCGTTTTTAGTCAAGACATTAAACCTTTTAGGAAGATAAAGCATAGCTCCATCCAATTCCAAGACAATGGCATCTCCATATTTTGTAGTTACCCGTTCAGCTCCTGTAATAGGATAGTCCTTTCCACCTATCAAATTTTTAACACTTAAAATATGTTTTATATTTAATTTGTTGAATGAAGCAATTAATTCCGCGTTAATATTCATCGTTTGATAATTTATAATGAAATGTAATAAATTACTAAATAAATTCACAATTTATAGAAAAAATTTTTGTTTTTTTGGTTACACTTAGTTTTAACATATGTTGTTTGCTCTAATTCATTAAAATTATCGATAATGTTTTTTAATTTTACCCACCACATCCATTGTAAAAAACAAGTAGTTTTCAGAAGTATACTCCACTAAGCCTTTTTTTACTTTATATACTTATATAGGAAAATCCATGCAAACTAGTATAAATACTATCTGTATATTTGTCTGTCTGACTAACTTTCCTTTTCCCCCTTTTTTCTTTTTTTTTTCTTCTCTTTTCTTTTAAAGATCAAAACAAATACTTTGAATTTTTTCTTCCACCCAAATAAAAATTGAAAAACCATTTGCTTTTACAAAACCAGTCTGTCTGTCTGTATGTCTGTCTGCCTGACTAACTTTCCATGACATACACTTTCTTATCTGAAAATATTTATGTAGGTATATGCATGTCATAAATTATTTATTATTAAGTAACCGAATTTTAAACATCAATTTTTAATAACTTAATAAATTCACAATTTAATTAGTTTTTTCCCCCTTTTTTTCTATCCATCCAATAATTTTTTTTTTCATCACCTAATTCAAGAAAAAAAAAAGCCTTATCAAAAATATTTTCCAATTGCTTCTACAAGTTGTTTCGAATACACTCGATCATTACAACAAGCAAAACAACAACAACCACAACATCCCTGCATCTGGCTCTCCATAATCACACATAAAAAAAAAAAAAATAAAAAAATGCGCTTATCAGCTTTGTGTGTTTCCCCAACAAAAATTTTTTTCTTCACATAATTCAAAATAAAAAGATAAAATTATCAACAATATTTTCCAATTGCTTCTACAAGGTCTGTATGTCTATCTATCTACATATCACTATGTCTGTCTGGCTGTCTGTCTATCGATCACAACAAAAGAAAGGCTTCAACAATGCACCCAACACTTGTGCATTGCTTTCCTATAAAATTTAACGATTTTTTTTATTACTTTGTTTTTGAAATTTTTTAAAAAAATTTTCAAGAATGGTTTCATATTTCCCTATCCATTCCAAATAAAATAGAAACACCAATTGCATCTATACAATTTTTTTAATAACTAAATAAAATCATAATTTATAGATACTTTGAATTTATTCTTCAACCCCAAATAAAATTGAAAAACCATTTGCTGTTACGAAGCCAGTCTGTCTGTATGTCTGACTAACTTTCCTTTTCCCCCTTTTTTTTCTGTCCATCCAATAATTTATTTTTTCATCACCTAATTCAAAATAAAAAAACTAAAGAAAGGCTTCAACAATGCACCCAACACTTGTGCATTGCTCCCCCAACATTTTTCTAAATCTCAGCTATAAAATTTAACGACTTTTTTTTATTACTTTGTTTTTGAATTTTTTTTTTTTTAAATTTGACCTACTTTAACACGTGTTCATTTGACCTACTTTAACACGTGCTCATTTTAATGGCTTTTGGGGGATTTTAATGGCTTTTTAATGGCTTTTGGGTGATTTTAATGGCTTTTAGGGGATTTTAATGGTTTTTTAATGGCTTTTGTTAAAGTTAAAGCTAAAGATAGTACATTTGGAGAAAAACTCAACGCATACCTTGTCACTAACGCAATGAAGTCAAAAGTTAAATTGGGCTTGAGAGTAAAAACTGACAACCAAAAGAAAAAGTGTTGACGAAATATTTTTAAGAATGCCGTTAAATCAGCAACCGATATTTTAAAAAAGGAAAAACCAAATGACATCAAAACCGCTATTAAAACTGCACGAAAAGCTATCCGACATTCATTTCTTGGAAAAAAATCTATAGTAAAAATTCCTAGAATTATCAACATACCTAAACTTGGCGGTTTTCTTCCACTTGTCCCTATTCTAACAGCACTTGGAGCATTGGGAGCAATAGCTTCTGGAGGGTCAGCAATCGCTAAAACTATTACTTTAGCTAAAAATGGTAGACAACAGCTCGAATAAAGTAAGCGTCATAACAAAATATTAGAGGCAATAGCTATGGGTAAAGGTCTATATCTTAAACCCTATAAAAAAGGCTATGGAATATTTTATACCTCATCCAAAAACTATTAAAGCAGCTACCTAATAGACCACTAAAAGATGTGGACTTGAGAACATTTGGGAAGAAGTATATTCCTTATTTTAGAGGAGTATATATGAGGGATAAACTTCCTAAAACTCCACACCGAATAGAGAATGGAATTATAAACTTGGACTCAAATATAGGATATGGAACACATTGGGTAGCATTTTATAAAAATAATGATAATGTAGAATACTTTGATAGTTTTGGTAATCTCCAACCACCTATAGAAGTTTTAAGATACTTTGGTAAAAACATTAAATATAACTATTTAAGATATCAAAAATTTAATACTTTTATTTGTGGTCATTTATGTTTAAAATTTTTAATAAATTTCAAAATAAAGAATTAATAAAAAAAAACTCAAATATTTTGTTTTTGTTTTTATATTTTTTTTTATTATTTTTTTTTTTGTTTGTTTGTTTTATTTATTATCCATTCTTAATAATAATCTACAGATTTTCCCATCTGTTTTAATCTTATTTTGCATTTTTTTTCCAAACTCATAACAAAGTCTGGTTAAATCAATTTCTATATCTCTTTCATTTATACCTTTAATTTCATAATATTGTACATTTGTTTTATTTAAAATAGAGCAATTTGGAATATTATGTTCATAATAAAAATATAAAATTTGCTTGCGAAGAATTGTATTCCAGCTTAAAAATGTTGTCAAGAATATTCCGACTTGGGTTAGCGATTTCCAAGTCTCAGGATCAATTTTAATTTTATGGTTTCCCTGTTGTAGGATGAGATAGCAAATACTATTCTTATACTGAAATGTATATTGAACATCCCTCTTATCATCCTTATAAATTAGATTCATACAATCTAGGAATTCACATTGATTTAGTGTTTCCTTAATATATTCCTTATATCTTATAAGGTTTATTCATTCATCCCGGTCCAATCCAATGAAGTTCCTATCCTTATAATGCAACCAGACAATAGGCTTAAAACCAAGAGCTGTGGAAAATCCGCAGGATATCTTTAATTTTAAATTTATAAAATATTCCAACTCAAATACACAGTCGTGTATTTTCGGGTTTCTTACAAGATTGAACATTCTCGATGAATTTTAAATGTAAACTAATAATATTTTTGCTTTGAAAATCTCTATTTAAAGAAAAAAAAATGCTTTTATCTTTTTTTTTTTTTTTTTTTGAAAATAATATATTAACTGTAATTATTTTTGTTTTCTTGTACATAAATTTAGACTTCTAAAATATTTTAATATCTTTTTATAATTTTCTATAATTCTTATAACCTCCTTTTTCCTCTTATAGAAAAAGTAGCAGCCACACAAACCCACGACATCTCCACTTGTACTTTCGTGAGAGCAAGACATATTATATACATTAAAATTTGTATATTCTCTTTTGAATGTACATAATAATTCCAAATGTTCTTCAAAGATTACACTTCCAAATTCTTGTAGAAAAGCTTCAATAACCTCCATCTTTCCACATTAAGATTTCATTTACAACTTATTAAAAATATTAATAATTCACTAGAATTTATAATAAATTTTTTTTATAATTGTTCAATCATTTTTTTATTCAAAAAATTATTTTATTTAAATGTATTAAAATGAGTATAAGGGTAATATCCTTTCATAGGAGCAGCCGTCTTAATTTCTAGCTTATAATTAATGCTATATTTTTCGTCATCTAAAGGAATCTTTGAAATTATATATGAGCCAGTTGATAGGCTCCCAACATCGTTTTTAGTCAAGACATTAAACCTTTTAGGAAGATAAAGCATAGCTCCATCCAATTCCAAGACAATGGCATCTCCATATTTTGTAGTTACCCGTTCAGCTCCTGTAATAGGATAGTCCTTTCCACCTATCAAATTTTTAACACTTAAAATATGTTTTATATTTAATTTGTTGAATGAAGCAATTAATTCCGCGTTAATATTCATCGTTTGATAATTTATAATGAAATGTAATAAATTACTAAATAAATTCACAATTTATAGAAAAAATTTTTGTTTTTTTGGTTACACTTAGTTTTAACATATGTTGTTTGCTCTAATTCATTAAAATTATCGATAATGTTTTTTAATTTTACCCACCACATCCATTGTAAAAAACAAGTAGTTTTCAGAAGTATACTCCACTAAGCCTTTTTTTACTTTTTATACTTATATAGGAAAATCCATGCAAACTAGTATAAATACTATCTGTATATTTGTCTGTCTGACTAACTTTCCTTTTCCCCCTTTTTTCTTTTTTTTTCTTCTCTTTTCTTTTAAAGATCAAAACAAATACTTTGAATTTTTTCTTCCACCCAAATAAAAATTGAAAAACCATTTGCTTTTACAAAACCAGTCTGTCTGTCTGTATGTCTGTCTGCCTGACTAACTTTCCATGACATACACTTTCTTATCTGAAAATATTTATGTAGGTATATGCATGTCATAAATTATTTATTATTAAGTAACCGAATTTTAAACATCAATTTTTAATAACTTAATAAATTCACAATTTAATTAGTTTTTTCCCCCTTTTTTTCTATCCATCCAATAATTTTTTTTTTCATCACCTAATTCAAGAAAAAAAAAAAGCCTTATCAAAAATATTTTCCAATTGCTTCTACAAGTTGTTTCGAATACACTCGATCATTACAACAAGCAAAACAACAACAACCACAACATCCCTGCATCTGGCTCTCCATAATCACACATAAAAAAAAAAAAATAAAAAAATGCGCTTATCAGCTTTGTGTGTTTCCCCAACAAAAATTTTTTTCTTCACATAATTCAAAATAAAAAGATAAAATTATCAACAATATTTTCCAATTGCTTCTACAAGGTCTGTATGTCTATCTATCTACATATCACTATGTCTGTCTGGCTGTCTGTCTATCGATCACAACAAAAGAAAGGCTTCAACAATGCACCCAACACTTGTGCATTGCTTTCCTATAAAATTTAACGATTTTTTTTATTACTTTGTTTTTGAAATTTTTTAAAAAAATTTTCAAGAATGGTTTCATATTTCCCTATCCATTCCAAATAAAATAGAAACACCAATTGCATCTATACAATTTTTTTAATAACTAAATAAAATCATAATTTATAGATACTTTGAATTTATTCTTCAACCCCAAATAAAATTGAAAAACCATTTGCTGTTACGAAGCCAGTCTGTCTGTATGTCTGACTAACTTTCCTTTTCCCCCTTTTTTTTCTGTCCATCCAATAATTTATTTTTTCATCACCTAATTCAAAATAAAAAAACTAAAGAAAGGCTTCAACAATGCACCCAACACTTGTGCATTGCTCCCCCAACATTTTTCTAAATCTCAGCTATAAAATTTAACGACTTTTTTTTATTACTTTGTTTTTGAATTTTTTTTTTTTAAATTTGACCTACTTTAACACGTGTTCATTTGACCTACTTTAACACGTGCTCATTTTAATGGCTTTTGGGGGATTTTAATGGCTTTTGAAAAATTTTAATGGCTTTTGGGGGATTTTAATGGCTTTTGGGGGATTTTAATGGCTTTTTAATGGCTTTTTAATGGCTTTTGGGTGATTTTAATGGCTTTTAGGGGATTTTAATGGTTTTTTAATGGCTTTTGGGTGATTTTAATGGCTTTTTCGGCAAAGTGAACTTGAACTCTCATTACCCATATACTGCTGTCTGTTGAACATTTTCTACATTATTGACGTCCATGGGTTCCACACCTGATTGCCTTGGTTGGGTCGTTTAGTTATTGTTGTTGTTGTGATTTTGATTATTTGGCCATCTTTGGTCCTCATTGTTTCTGTAACAATGTCTATTGTCGTTCTGACGATAATTGCTACGTCTTTGACTTTCCCTATTGTTATCGTTTTGTCGATAATTACTATGTCTGGGATTCTCTACTATTATTGTTCTGTTGATAGTTACTGTAACTAGGATTTTCTCTATTATTATTGTTCTGCTGATAATTATTGTATCTAGGGTTTTCCCTATTATTATCGTTCTGTTGGTAGTTACCACGCCATCTATCGTCTTGGTATTTCTTTTTATTGTTTGTGTCGTTTTAATTGTCCTTAGGTTGCTTGGCCTTTCTATATATGTGACCGACTTTACCCATTTGATCGTACCCGTTTTCGTACATAATGTCCATAGCGGCTTCTAACGATGTTGGATTTCTACATGCTAAGATTGTCTTTATAGGCTCTGGAATTTTATTCTTGAAAATGTGGAGAGCTGTTCTCTGATTATTTAATGCAAATGGTTTGAAGTTTCTCCTTCGCCCAGTACTATTGCACTTTTATTACTTAGACATCTTAGTCTATACTTGATATCGTTATAGAAGTCAATAGTGTTTGTGTGGAAAGTGACGGCCCTTAAGTCATCATACAATTCCTCACAATTTTTTATCTCGCCAAAGTTATTTTGTAATGTCTTCTTGATATCTTCCCAAGATCGAACTTGGGTGTTTATCTCAATTACTTCCTTTGCCCTACCAACAAGCCTACTCTTGATAATATCTGAAAATAGTAGTTGTGACAACTTGTCGTTCGTGGCGAGTATTGGATGTATCCTATTATCAGTCTCGTGAAAGTCATTAAGTCGTTCCTATTTCCATTAAATTGGGGTAAATTGTTCAAATATATAATTGGGTCTAAGGTGATCTGTTGAAGATTTGCCATTTTAGGGTATTAGAAGGGAATGTATTGGGGGTTTTGAATTTTTACTCTATTAGAAGGATTTAAGGTTTATTCGCAGAGAACAACAACAAAAAAATTTATTCTATTCACACGAAGTATTGGACTGAATTAAATGAATATACCGATGGAAAATTTTTCGGGAATATTATAAACGCGATTATAGTTATAAATATAGGTTATTCTAATTAAATATTAACTTACGATGATTTTTTCTGGTTTTATGTTGTCAATCTTATGTTGCTGATATTATTCTTCCTTCAAAGTAGGTTTATGGAAAGTATTTATTTGTTGTTGATGGTTTCTTTGGCTTTATGTTGTCAATCTTTTGTTGCTGATGTTATTCTTCCTTCAATCTAAGTTTTTGGAACGCATTTATTTGTTGTTGATGGTTTCTTTGGTTTTATGTTGTCAATCTTTTGTTGCTGATGTTATTCTTCCTTCAAAGTAGGTTTTTGGAACGCATTTATTTGTTGTTGATGGTTTCTTTGGTTTTATGTTGTCAACATTCAATGTTTTTAAATTTCACTTGGCCACTTCACAGTCCAAAATAA
This sequence comes from Pollenia amentaria, assembly GCA_943735925.1. NCBI lineage: Eukaryota > Metazoa > Arthropoda > Insecta > Diptera > Polleniidae > Pollenia > Pollenia amentaria. The sequence continues at coordinate 88,883,614 of OX031007.1, read as the reverse complement.
TGTTACTTTATTAGTTTGGTTTGAGGTAAACAAATTGTTTTATTGCCAAAATAAAGTTTTAATCTTTTTTCATTAAAACAGAATTAATTAATGGTTTAAAATTTTATTGGTTTGATTTACACGAACAAAGGCAACAAAAAGAAAAAAAAAATTTATTTCCGCTTTTTACTTTCCAATTGGTCAAAGGGGTATGACCACTTCACAAAATTATTTTATTGCTTTATAATTCACAACACAAAATAAAGTTTTATCCATCTATAAGTAGGGGGCAAATCTTTGAGATTGGACGTTCGAGTATGCCCCTTGTTGTCTTCAATGATACCACTCTGACCATGTTGTCCTTATCGGGATATGTGCAGGTTATTCTTCCAATGAGCCATTGTGTAGGGGGAAGATTTTCATCCTTAATAAGAACGATGTCATCGATTTGAAGATTTTTACTTTTCTGACGCCACTTTGGCCGTTGTCGAAGGTGGGTTAGGTATTCCCTTGACCACTTAAACCAGAATTGTTGTCTTTGTATATGTTGCCATCTGCCTAAAGGACTAACATTAACGTCAATTAAGTTTTCGTCTGGAATTGACTTCATCGGGCGTAGTATTAAAAAATGTGGTGGTGTTAAAGGGTCGACGTCTCCCTCGAACTTCTGACATTATGGTCGAGAATTTAGGCAGCATTCAATTTGACACAATAGCGTACTTAATTGTCTTTGTATATGTTGCCATCTGCCTAAAGGACTAACATTAACGTCAATTAAGTTTTCGTCTGGAATTGACTTCATCGGGCGTAGTATTAAAAAATGTGGTGGTGTTAAAGGGTCGACGTCTCCCTCGAACTTCTGACATTATGGTCGAGAATTTAGGCAGCATTCAATTTGACACAATAGCGTACTTAATTCCTCATATGTAGGAGATGAATTGCCGTTTCATGTGGAATTGCACAGATTTAACACCTGCCTCCCATATGCCACCGTAATTTGGCGCGTGCGGTGGTATAAAATGCCATTGTATTTGTTCGGAAGACATTTCCGTTTGAATGAGCGGATAGTTCTTGTGGAGAAAATCATATAACTCCTTTAATTCACGATTGCAGCCAACGAAATTTGTTCCGTTGTCCGTGTATACGTGAAGCGGTTTTCCCCGTCTGGAGGTAAAACGGCGGAATAAAGCAAGAAATGCTTGTGTAGAGAGGTCCGTTACAGCTTCAAGATGGATTGCCTTTGTATTTAGGCAAACAAATAGAGCCAACCAACTTCTTGGTATGTTCTGGAACCACGTCCCTTCCACGATCGTATAAACATTGGTCCAGCAAAATCAATGCCTATGTACAAGAATGTTGAGCCAGGCTGCAACCGATAGCTGGGAAGATCGCCCATACGTTGTTGAAATGATTTTTGCCTAAACCGCATACATGATGTGCATCGGTAGACAGTTCTTTTTATGATTTGCGAAACTTCTGGAATCCAGTACTGCAAACCTAATAAATATTGCAGTTGACGCCTACCCGCGTGTAAATTCCTAGTGTGATAGTATCGAACGATTAGGTGTGTTAGAATGTTGTTCCTGTGTAATATATACGGGTGCTTTTGATCATAGCTGATATATGCGTTTTCAAGACAACCACCGACTCGCAAAAATCCAATGTTATCGAGAAAAGGAGAAAGACTGGCAAGCTTGCTTCCAGAGGGCAGTTGATTGTTTGATGCTAGCGTATGAATTTCAGCTGCAAAGGATTCACGTTGAGCCTTTTTCACAAGCATTCTGTGTGCATTTTGAAGTTCTATGGTAGGGATGAACCCAGTTGTCCGTTGAGACTTGTGTTTACAGTTGCTGATAAAACGTAAAATTAAAGCAGGCACACGAAGTAACATGTTGTAACTTGAGAATGTATCAAACAAATATGTGTGCTTGACGGATGTGGTTGTGGCGATTGTTTTGCGTTCCTCTAAATTAATACTTTCTGGAATGGTTACTGATGATGATTTGGTTGCTGTTTCCATTGTAAAACTTTGTAAAATATGTGGCCCTTGCCACCATAAACTGTTGTTCTTTAATTCAGCTGAAAAGATGCCACGTGTATCCAAATCCGCAGAATTTTGTTTTGAAGTAATGTGATGCCATTGACTTGCCTGGGATGGTCAATTAACCACGCTAGTACGACTGTTGAGTCAGTTCAACCATATGTAGGTGATTTCTGCAATTCCAACGCCTGTTTCACATTGACCATTACCTTGACCATGAGATGAGCAGCACAAAGCTCTAAACGTGGAAGTGTTACCTGTCGAATTGGTGTAACCCTGGTTTTTGATGTTATAAGACTGGTTAAAGTGGATCCATCCGGTTTAATGACACGAATATAAATGGCAGCAGAATAAGCCAGTTTTGACGAGTCAGCAAATAAATGAAGTTCAATACGATCGCCAACGTTGAAGTTAAACCATCTGGGAATTTTTAGATCCCGAATGTTTTCGACATTATGTTGAAGTTGTAACCATTCGGCCTTTAAATCACTTGGTAGGTCCTGGTCCCAGTTAACACCCTTTATCCAAAGTTTTTGCATAAAGATTTCCATCTTAATTAACACCGGGAACAGCCAACCAATTGGATCGTAAATCCTTGAAATGTCCGAAAGCACGTGACGTCTGAGACTTGTTTTAAACATACACTGTATTGGAAACAATCCGTCAAGGTATTCCAAAGCAGTCCCAGTGTTTTTACCGTTTCCGATTGATCAATTATCATTTCGGCCGAACAAGCTCGGTCTTGAGGCTCGATATTTTCCAACAATTGCCTTGAATTTGTTGACCATTTACGAAGGTGAAACCCCGATTTCGACAAAATTAAACAAAGTGTAACTTGACGTGAAATAGCTGATGCTAAATCTGGTGCGGAAGACATGTAATCGTCTACATAAAACTGGTTACTGATTTGATTAGCCTCTTCCGGAAATTCCCGCAAGTTATCAAGAGCAACCTGCTTAAGGGTACGGGTTGCTAAAAATGGAGCCGATACAGTTCCATACGTTACCGTGTTCAGCTGGTATGTTTCAGGAGGATCCCCCGGAAACTCTCGCCAAAAAATGCTCTGATACGATCTATCGTGCGGATGTACTAGCACCTGCCTGTTCATCTTTTCGATGTTAGCAGTAACACCTATCTTGTGTTCTCGAAGTTTCAATAGAATTGAATAAAGGTAATTTTGCACTGTAGGCCCAACTAGAACTTAGTTTCATCCTTTTGTTGACGATACCACAGCGTAATTGTTTCCCGATCCAACTTTTCCTTCATTAAAAATAGCAATAATGGATCCCATGAAGCCACAGACTCATACAAAACAGAAAGGGCATTGTAGCATTTAACAGTATTGTTATAGAATTGTCTAACTTCCGACAATGTACCATTCTTGATTGAAGGCTGAGTCAATAATAATCTTATATACGTTTCCTTTATCTGATCTAGTCTGTCGTACTTCTTCTTAACCAGCTCCAAAGCTATCATATAATTACCATGAGTAGGAGTCAAATGTTTAATTATAATTTTTGATGATGCTTCTCCCTTTAGTTTCGTTTGAAGATACTCTAGCTTTTCAACATCCGACAAATTTGTTCTAGCATCACCCATGGCGTTAAATAAATTCCTAAACCGAATCCAGTTTGACAGGTTGCCATCAAAATCTGGAATCTGAATTTGTGGTAGACGAATATTTGAGTTGTTGTTGTGGTTCGAATTTTTCACACTAGACGACTGCAAGTTAACGACTGATGTCAACGTTGTAGACATTGTTTGTAATAATGCTGTTAAATCATTATTGAGTTGTGGAGTACTTGCAGCAGCGCCTTCAATAGTTGTACTATCTACACCCTCTTGAGTAAACGACGCATATATTGATTTTGCAGCGAAATACATTTCCTCAATTTCATCACGATACGAATCCTCTCTTTCAATTTTAAGATCGGTTTCGGCATAAGATATCAATTTCGTCCTGATAACCTTATATTTTACAAGTTCATTGATACGTAGCTTTATGTCATTGTAGTTGACACCATGACCAGATTTTATGTTATACAGTTTTGTGATTGATTTCTTTTAATTGTTCCATTTTTAATGTTTTTTCCTTTCACAATTACCGATTTCCCGAAAACTTAGTTTATAAATCGTTTCTCTAGTATTAACCCTTAAATGCATGAATTTTTCAAATATACTGAAACAAATATACAGTATAGAATTTTACTTCCTAATGCATAAAAAAATAAAAAAAAAATTTTTTTTAAACAATTTTTTTCTTTAGCAAAGAGCTGCTTCACACTTTTCACATTTTGTTTGTGTGTATCCCTTGCAGCCTGGCATTTTACAGCGACTTCGTATACAATTATCAATTTTTTTCTTTAGTAAAGCAAAGAGCTACTTCACACTTTTCACATTTTGTTTGTGTGTATCCCTTGCAGCCTGGCATTTTACAGCGACTTCGTATACAATTATCAGGCCAGTGACCAATATTATCTTGCCTTATATCCTTAGGTGGAACATGTTGCACTGGTCCTCGTTTCTTCTTGGCTTGTATCCCATCTTCTACGATATTGCTGCTAGGCCTTCCACGTTTGTTACAAACTGGAATTGTGTCGTCTATGCTTCCTAGTACTTCAGCTAATTCCAATCTGTATTTGCATAAATTTAATGTGGGTGAATTCTCAGTTTTATTTTTCAAATCTTTATATACAAGCTAAGAATTAATAATTGTCATGTCTAACAAGTGGTAAAATATGCGCATATACCACTTCCGGCTTCTCATTTTAATACGATAACTGCCGATAAAACTGTCCATAAGGTCGACCCCGCCCATATGAGCATTATAGTCTTTTATAATTTTCGGACAAGTTATAGCAATAATCTTTTTGTTCACTTTGTCAAACCTTTCTATTTGCGATATAGGCTCTGCTCCAACATATGATGACAGGCAAGTGACAATTTTATTATCCTTCCAAGTAACTGCTGTCAGATCAACACCTTGAAAAGATGTCATTTGTTCGTCATAGAACCCACGAGGAATACATCGTTTCATTAGTTTATTTTTGTCTGGTAGTTTGCAGTTTACTAATCTGTTGGGCTGAACTGTACCTAGGCTATAAATTCCTTGATGTGCAAGATGAGATACAAGCGGCACAGAGGTGTAGAAATTATCGAAGTATATTATGTGGTTTAGATGCCTTGGTACATCTCTGGCTAGCCGGATGACAACATTTCCCACTGGCCCAAAATCTGGTTCATCTGGATGCCGCTTGTGATCTTCACCTGTATATATTTCGAATTTATGAGCAAATCCTTTTACACTGCACATGACATAAGACTTGAACCCCCATTTATGAGGCTTGTTTGGCAAATACTGCTTCATAAAATGTTTTACTTTTGTCGCACACATTTGTTCATCTATTGACAACCTCTGCTCCATTGGTACTGAAGCAAACTTGCCATTTAGGTGGACTTTAATTGGTCTAATTTTGTGCATCCTGTCATGTTCTGGGTGACCTCTGGGTAAATACATAGTTATCATTATTATTGAAATGAAGAAACTTTCGGATAGTTTCGAATCTATTAACCGTCATTAACTTTTGTACTGGTTCAAATCCTACAGTGTTTGACCAATACAAGCGAGTATTTGGATATTGTATAACGGACATATATATAATTATAGATAAGAACTTTCTGAGCTCAGATTCGGTCAAATTCAAAGGTTTCGTTACGTTTATTTGCACAGAATAGAGATTAGATTCTTCTACAATTTTTTGAATAATTTCTGGTGTGAAAAATATGAAAAAAATGTGTAAGGACTGTTTTTTTGACTCAACTCTATAGGATAAGTACTATCGCCAAGAAACTTAGTTTCATCAGTGTTCAAAACAAAGTTTTTTGTCTTCCAAACTAGTCCCTTCATTGAAGCTCGTCGACTTGCCTGGCTTGTACTTGGAAATGTGTCTTGATTTGTTGCGGCTGGTGGGTCAACCGCCTGAGGTTCGTCAAAAGCCACTGGGTCATCATCAAAATCGTTTATATTAGTCTCAATATTGGTCTCTAAGTCTTGAATATTAGTGTCTAGTGCCTCTCGGTTAACAGAACAAACCTCATCTTCTCCCTCAGACTCATCTAAATCATCCTCAGATATTTCTCCATCACATATTTTATTTAAATATTCTTCAATTCCGTTGGAATTTAAAAACCGCATATAAAAAATTTAATAACATGTGATGAAATTTCGTCATACACAACTACTGCACTGAATGCACAGTGTTGCAGTTTTACAACATTCTACACTAACAACTAAATGCATAGTGTTGCAGTTTTACAACATTCTAAAATAGGTCAAATTAAATGAAAAAAACAATATTTTCGCTTATGACCAAGTAAGTTTCTTTGAAAATATATGTTATTCTATTTCAAATCAATTTTTGTTAACACTTACTTTTGAAAATCACGAAATTATACTTCTCACTAAAACACAAAATGCACATGCTTAAAGAATTTTATAACCGTTACTTTGTCCACGTAAAATTCACAATCAAAAAGATTGCAAAACATAAAAAAGTGCTGCCAAAGCATAAACTACACCAAGTACAACCCTTTTACTACACAACAATGTGTAGTGAGCGAATCAATACCATTTTGAGGTGAGTTTAATGGTATGTTACAGAATTACAACAACATGCATTTAAGGGTTAAGTCTGTTTTATTTATAAATTCAGGTATATTAATGGGCACGTTCATAAGACGTAGCTGTTGAGCTCAACTGCTAGAAAACTGTAGACAACTCTTGAGCCGAACATTTTTGTCTTAGAAACGGCATTATGAGTATAATGCAAAATTAACAGCTGATAAACATAAACAATTGAAAGGTTGAGGTTGAGCACAACATGTTGACTTTAGGTAGCTAAAAAATTTTATGATGGAATAAATGGCCTCAAATACCCAACTGTTGTGTTGAGCGGAAGTGCTCAACTATGCGTTTCTAAGACAAACACTAAACGGTTACACAACAGTTACGCCTTATGAACGTGCCCAATGTTTCCCTCAGCCACGCACACGCACTAAGTTCGGACACCTTATCTACGGCGAGTTTTCTCGGTTATTTAACGTTTCCTTTAGCCACGCACACGCGCTGATTAGTTCGGACTCCCCGAGGTAAGTTTCTATATTTTTGGTTTTTTAAAGTTTCGTTTAGTTACGCACACGCACCACGACTAATGCAATTTTTACAACCAACATTTTTGAAAAAGTTACCAAATGTGAAAAATATAACCAAATTAGAAATGCCTTTTGTTAATTGAGAAAAACATGAAAATTTAATTTAAGTTGCATTTTAAGACAAAGGTTATTTGAACTTAATATGTAAATATTATTTACAAACTAAGAAAACAAAACAAGAAATGTAATTCTTGTACATATTAAAAAATAAGGAGAACTAAAAAATTTAAAGGTTTTATTTATTTGAGACCTTTTTCATGAAAAAAATGTTATTTTGTAAAAGTTTTGTTCTGTTTTCACAACACAAGTCATAGAACGTGTAGTAAAACTTATATGAAAAGCACTCCGTTTTTTGATTATTTTTCATATAATTTTTACTACATTAAGCTACATTAGCACATTAAGCCCGTCAAATTTGCATACAAAATTCAGTATATTGGAAGCTAATAAATTGAATCTTTTGAATATGTTCTTTACAAGAAACGAAATTTGTTCTTCACAGTTATAAATAACAAAAAATGAAAAAATTAAATTATTTTCTGCTTTTTAACTGTCAGTGGCTGGGTTGTAAAATGTGGCGATTTTTAAATTCCTGGCGATGAACATTTACGTTTGGCGATATGGCGATGCTCTTGGCGAAATTGGAAACTGTTGGCGATATGCGAAACACTTTTTTTGTGAATTTAATCTTAAATATTATTAAAATGGGCATAACTTATTTCCCTTGTTTGCAAATTGTATTTTAAAATTATATTTAATTGTAATTATTACTGGTTCAAAATTTTTCTATTTGAAATATTCTGTGAATCATATTATAACGAATATTAACAAAATCGATTTCAGAACGTTAATTCAATGGGGGAAAATGTTGACAGGCAAAAGATTTTTTTATAAATTAAAAATATTGCCAAATTATTATATATTTTCTTTCAGTAAATTCCATAAGTTCTCAAATTATTAAAATGTCTATGTGTATATCAATATATTAAAATATACTACTGGAAATAGTGCAAATTTAGAACATTTTCCTTATATTCAAGATTTTAGAAACACCGAATCTACTTTTGTGTACTCTTTCAGTCATTTCTGAAATCGATTCCGCGTGATATATGCACTTTCTACTTTAAGTACCACTTATCTTTACTACTCTTAAAATCAGAAAAACTACGCTCATTAAAAAAAATTAATTGAAAATCTCCATCGATAAAACTTCATTTGATTTCAACTTCAGAACATGGCAGTTTCTTTTATAAAAATCACATTTTGCAATTTTTTTCTTAGCAAAAATCCTAAAAAATATCTGGAAGCTGTTTTGAAAGGAATTTTTTGATTGCGATAAAGTATAAAGCACTTTCCTTCATTTTAATCAAATAATGAGAAAATCGGTGTGCAAAGTTCGAAGTCGTAAATAATTTCCTTCGAATCCATATACGCAATAACCCGCTCGCTGATTTTAAAACTGCACTTTTTTTTATTCGTAAGCTTTTTGACTCTAAATCAGTTTCATATATCTTATCAAATAATTGTAAAAAAATTTAAGATTTTTATGTTTTAAAAATTCATAAAAAATAAATATTGCACGCAAATCACACGTTTAATAACATATTCCGTTCCTTCCTTAAATGTTGCATAGCATATAAGGCATTGGATGTTACCAAAAGCGTTTTTGACCGCACAATATTTTTTAAGTGCCATCATAAAGTTTTTTCTGTTAACCTGAAACAAAAATATGTATTAGTAGTGGTATACACAATTCTGCATACACTGAGAAAACTAAAAGCTTTAAAATCAAAGAAAAAACGTCTTTGTAAAATTGTAACGAAAATATCTTTGTTAGAAGGAAAAAATCCTTGCATCAATGATTTATTCTTTAAACAAGCAAACGACTAAAATTCTTTGAAGCTTAATCAAAGAAATTATCTTTTCCGTAAAGATAAAATATTTGCTACAACGATTAATTTCTTTGCTAATAAGGGATTGAAAAACGTATTTAAAATTAAAGACTTTTCTTTGTTTTTTTAAAGCTAAGCATCCTTGCTACAAAGACAAAGCCTGTAACTTTAAAGAATTTTGTCTTCAATGCATAAGTGAACATGTTTGCTTGTTCACACATGTCTGCTTGCAACGGTAAACAAGAGCGGTTAAAAAATAAATAAAGATAAAGTCTGTATCTTTAACGGATTTAGTCTTCAAAATTAAATTTGTATACGAATGCATAACGAAACAAGTGTAGCCGATTGATTACAATATACTTACATATGAAAAAATAAAAAGAATTGTTTTCGTGGTTGTCATTAATTGTAAGTCAGTCGATAGGAACGCTCAATTGTGCATGTGCACAATTTTTTATGTCAAGTGATTTAATATGTAATTTTAATATAAATTGAAGTGTTGTGTTTTTTTTAAATATATTATAATAACAATATAAAATATATAATAATAAAAAAACGCTCAATCGTCGTGGCAGCGCTTGACCTTTGTCAATATACTTATAACTATTAGTAGGTGAAAAGTGAATAAAAGGTAAGTTAATTAAAAAAGTTACATATTAAGTGAAGTGTTGTGTTTTTATTTTACCTTTACATGATATTTAATTCTTTTTTAGAAATGGAAGCTGAACTTGAAAGTTTACTCCGTGAGTGGGGCATCGATGATGAAGGAATCAAAATTTTTTTCGGAAAGCGGTATTTCTACGATCAATGTATTAAAAATGATGCGATCCTGTGACATTAATGAAATTTTCATAAACCGATGTGACATGAACCGCAAAATTATATTTCGCTACCACTTGCAAAAGTGGCGTTTACAAAATAATGTAAGTATAGGGTGATAGTTTATTAATTATTTATTTGTTAACTATCGTGGCGTAATAATAATTTTTTCTGTTTCTGTTTTTCTTCAGTTTGATGCGATATCTTGCTGCGGTAGCGACAAAACAGTGACAAATAGCAGCTCAACAATTTCTGATTGGTTGCAAAATGATTGTGAGTCAACATTTGATTTAAAAGAAGTGCTTTCAACATCAGTTGCCGGACAAGATGTGCTACAAAAATATGAATCAAAAATCCACCTAAACGAACAAGATCAGTCGGCAATTTCACGAATTATTGTCGATTACTTCATACTCAAAAATATCAAAATGCAGCCGAGGCACATGCTAATGGTATTGAATTATTCAGATACCCACGTCAGGAGTTAATATTAAACTCATCGTGTGAAAAAGTTGTTAGACTTTAATTAATTAAGTAAAGTTACGCTGTATATGAACTATTTTTTATTTTTATTGTATTAAACTTAAATAAAAAAATGTATTATAACTCTTTTAACATTAAAAATGTCTAGAGTCAGTATTAAAGTCAACGTCTTAAAATGTTGTTAGATTTTAATTATTTAAGTAAAGTTATGCTATATATGAACTATTTTTTATTTTTATTACTTCAAACTGAAATAAAAAAATTGAATAAAAATACTGTGCTTGATTTCATTAAATATTTTATTTTGCAGAAAAATTTTATTTTTTTAAAACATTTTTATAGCAGATTTCAAAGAAAATTGCCTTTGTTTCTACATATCACTCTTTAGTATTTCAAAGAATTATTTCGTTGAATTTAATTGCGTTTCTTTGTAATAATGTAAAAAATTACGTCTTTGTTACAATGAAAATTGTACTTAAAATAAAAAACTCAAGTCTTAAGACTAACGAATGAAAGTCTTTGTGCCAAAATACTTTTTCCTTAGTTTAAGGACTTTTTTCATGTGTTTCCAAAGACGTACATCCTTGCCACAAGATTTTAAGTCCTTTTTTTTAAACAGGGTTCAGAAATATTCATACATGAATTCTAAAATTCCAACATTCATGATAAATTGTCATGAATAATTTTCATACTTTTTTCATACCAAATACAGGTAGAATAAAAAGGATTAAAAAACTTAAAATCTTTTTATTTAAATGCTATAAAATACCTGACACAAATTTAACAACGCATTGCATAGTTATAGGGTCATAGAATATTATTAGAGTCATAAAAACAGATAAAATAAAAAGACCAAAAAAAATTAAAATCCCCTTCTACGGTGGGATTCACAATATACCTGTTTAGCGTAAACGCATGTTTAAGAGTTACGATAACCCCTAACAAAGTAATAATTTAAATAAATACTTTTGTTTATTTGATACGAGCACTAGCGCCCCAACATTCAAATAAAACACACATGCATACATACAACGTATGCATTTAAATTTAAAACTCTTTTTTTTATTTTCTTTTTGCTTATGAACAAAAATGCACATATGGTTGCACTTATAATTTCAACGCTTCTTTTCTTTGTGTTTTTTTTTTCATTTAAGTACTTATGAATGTTTGTCCATAAACAATAGAACAATTATTGAGAAATGTTTTTTGGAAAACCAATAATAAAATAGAACAATTAGTGAGAAATATTTTTTAGAAAATAGAACAATTAGTGAGAAATTTTCTGTATGTAATATTAAGATTCATAGTAAAATAAGTAAGGTAACAAAAAAACCAACCCGTGTTTTTTTTATACGGCATAACTGATCGAAACAGAACTGGCGACGAGGATGGGATACCGCAAGTCCTTCCCAACAAAAATAAAAAATTTTTAATTGTGAACGGAAGTGCGTGGATTTTTTAATTCTTAGTGCGGTTATCAAAACAAGAAAGGATTAGTATATTAATATCAACCTCCTTAAAATTAATAAACAGTCATAGCCTTTGATCAAGTGAAAAATAAAAAGGGAAAATAAAATTTACCTTAGTTCGTGCAAATCAAAACAATAAATTAATTTTGTTTCTGAACACGAATTTTATAACAATAAATTAATTTTGTTTTAATCAAAAAGGATAAAACTTTTTTTTGTGTTGTGAAATATAAAGCAATAAAATAATTTTCCTTTGGCCAATAAATTTTTTTTTCTTTTTGTTACCTTTGTTCGTGTAAATCAAACCAATAAATTAATTTTCATTTTACTACTAATTTTAAACCAGTAAATTAATTCTGTTTTAATGAAAAAAGATAAAAACTTTATTTTGTGTTGCAAATTAAAGGCAATAAAACAATTTGTTTAACTCAAAGCAAACTAATAAAGTAACATTGTTTTGGACTGTGAAGGGGCCAAGTGAAAATTAAAAACATTGAATGTTGACAACATAAAACCAACAAACCATCAACAACAAATAAATGCGTTCCAAAAACCTACTTCGAAGGAAGAATAACATCAGCAACAAAAGATTGACAACATAAAGCCAAAGAAAGCATCAACAACAAATAAATACTTTCCATAAACCTACTTTGAAGGATGAATAATATCAGCAACATAAGATTGACAACATAAAACCAGAAAAAATCATCGTTAGTGTAATATTAAATTAGAATAATTAATTTAATTCAGTCCAATACTTCGTGTGAATAGAATACATTTTTTTTGTTGTTCTCTGCGAATAAACCTTAGATCCTTCTTATAGAGTAAAAAATTCAAAACGCCTTAAATAATCAGAGAACAGCTCTCCACATTTTCAAGAATAAAATTCCAGAGCCTATAAAGACAATCTTAAGGCTAGATTACACTATTATACTTTGTATTAATACATGTCAAAAACTAAAGTAATATGACAAAGTGTGATAGTATGAATGCAATGTGTCACAAGCATTACGAAAAAAGTTTGACATCCCATACGACTTAATCGTTTTTTGAAAAATTTGTAAACGCTAATACTTTTCATTGGATCAGGGTTGCATTTTAACAAAGGATGTTAATGTGTGATAGTGTGACTACAAACTGTAATGTTACATTAGATTTTTTGACAGTCACAACAAAACTCATTAGATTTCCATCTCACAAAGTATTATGGAATACGTAAGGCTTGTGAGATAGTGTAATCTAGCCTTTAGCATGTAGAATTTCAACATCGTTAGAAGCCGCTATGGCAATTATGTACGAAAACGGGTACGATCAAATGTGCAAAGACGGTCACATATATAGAAAGGCCAAGCAACCTAAGGACAATTACAACGACACATACATTAAAAAGAAATACCAAGACAATAGAGGGCGTGGTAACTACCAACAGAACGATAATAATAGGGAAAACCCTAGATACAATAATTATCAACAGAACAATAATAATAGAGGAAATCCTATATACAGTAACTATCAACAGAACAAAAATAGTAGAGAGAATCCCAGACATAGTAATTATCGATAAAACGATAACAATAGGGAAAGTCAAAGACGTAGCAATTATCGTCAGAACGACAATAGACATTTTTACAGAAACAATGAGGAACAAAGATGGCCAAATAATTAAAATCACAAACACCAACAATAACCAAACGACCCAACCAAGGCAATCAGGTGTGGAACCCATGGAAGTCAATAATGTAGAACATTTTCAACAGACAGCCTCTACGGAAAATTACCCTGCATAACGATAAAAACAAAATTAAGAGCTTTAAAATTTATTATAGACACAGGAGCGACGCACTCCATAATTAACCCAGGTATTTGCCATCCTAAATGGAGAAAGGATACTAATATTCTGAACCTCAAAACACTTCAACATACCATTCAAATTAATGAAAAGGTATCTATCCCACTCTTTGAAGAACTTGGTGATACTAACAATTAAATAGAATTTTTAGTCTGTAATTTTCATAAATAATATGATGGCTTAATCGGAAACAATATACTAATATAACTAAAAGCTATAATAAATTTAAGGGATAACATTTTAGAAATTGGAGAAAACGAATCCCATTAAAATACAATACAAATGGCGTAGAATATTATTTTTAAAAAGATGGCATATATGAAGTAGAACTGCCTATAGAACAGGAAGAAGGATTAATATATGTATAAGCCCCAAACAATATCAACACACAATGAAAACATCGAAATCATGGAAGGAATATACGAAGCAGAAAAATTTCAAAATTAACGCTCTCGTTAATGTTTGTATAAATAACCCAAAAAGAATCGTATTCCAAACTCAGGAAACCGATAAAATAACAGAAGAAAATTTTTAAATAAATCCCTCAAATAATGAAAATTTAAAACCTCCCCTACTAGAACAGATTCGAACCTCTCACATGAACCTTGAAGAGAAAGAAAAATTACTACAGACCATAAAAAATTTTAAGAAAATATTTTACACAGAAGAAAGCGATTTAACATTTACTAACGCAATCAAACACGAAATAAGGACATTCAATAATATTCCAATAGCCGTGAAAACATATCGCTACCCATACGTCCACAAGGACGAAGTAAAAAGACAAATTAAAGAAATGTTGGATAAACAAATAATCAGACACATTCACTCGCCTTACTCAGTACCGGTTTGGATAGTACCAAAAAAAAATAGATGCTAGTGGCAAGAAAAAATGGAGATTAGTAATCGACAACCGAAAGTTAAATGAAGAAACGATTGACGACAAATATCCAATCCCCAACATATACGAAATCTTAGAGAAACCAAATCGAAATACACTAGAAGGACATACCTAAGACGGCTTTCAGTGTGGAAGGCGGCCATTACGAGTTCCTTCGTATGCCTTTTGGACTGAAGATAGCCCCGGCAACATTCCAACGAAAAATTACTACAAAAAAAAATTACTATAAAATTATTACCAACGACTAATGAACAACGTTCTAGGAGACCTAATTAACAAGATCTGCCTAGTATATTTGGATGACATAATAATATTTTCGAAAAATTGCAAGGCCGATGACTAAATATTTAAAAATGAATGCTAATATCGATAAAAATGATCCGGAATACAATGAAAGTTTTAAAACTTTAAAAAGATTATTAGTGAATTCTCCAGTTCTCTTATATCCCGACTTTAATAAAAAATTTACTCTACAAAGAGACGCAAGTAATTTCGCAATAGGTGCAGTGTTATCCCAAGACGGACACCCTGTTTGTTACGCAAGTAGAACACTAAATGACCACGAACAAAATTACAGCACAATCGAGAAAGAGCTATTGGCGATAGTATGGGCAACACAACAACTAAGACCATACCTATTTGGCAGACGATTTTTAATTGAAACCGATCACAGACCCTTAACTTGGTTATTCTCCATTAAAGAACCTAATTCAACACTTATAAGATGGAGATTACGGCTACAGTAGTATGATGACGAAATCAAATACAAAAAGGGAGTCTTAAATGGAAACGCCGACGCACTATCTAGAATCGAGGTAAATCTAAACGAAGAAAATAATACTTCAACATCGACAAATAATGACTTAATTATGGAAACAACCAATCCTTTGAACTTCTATAAACAACAAATTATCATTGCTAAGACAACATCTGGCTCACTAAAGATAAAAAACGAGAAAATCTTTCAAAATAATAGGAAAACAATATCAGCTAAAAAGTTTGACGAATCAACCCTCATAACAATTTTGAAAAATCATTATAATCCCGATAGGACAAATGCAGTACTAATCCATGACGAAACTGCTGCTGAACAGTTTAAAGTAATATTAAACAAATATTTTGAAGATAACAATAGATTAAAAGTCTTAATATGTAAAAAGATATTAGAAGACATTTTGGACGAAAATATTTTAACAGAGAAGATAGAAAAGGAACATAGGAAAAACAGTCATAGGGGCATTAACGAAAACTTTGCGGAACTGAAAACAGAAATATACCACCCAAAACTAAAGTTACGGGTGACACAATTCATAAATAATTGTGAAATATGTAACAAAGAAAAATACGACACCAGAGAAACCAGGAGAAATAGTACAGGCGTACGTATTTTATAGTTTAGAAAAAACACTATTTCTTACATTTATAGACAAATTCTCCAAATATGCCCAGGCAATTAAAATAAATAACTGATCGTGGATCAAGTTCAAAATCGCCCTAACACAATATTTGGCGTCAGTTGGAAATGTAAAAAAATTAATCATAGATAACGAACTAGGTTTCAAAGCACTTCCCCTTTTAGAATTTCTCAGGGAACAAAATATCGAAATTCGATACACTTCAAACAACAACCATACTTCAAACTCAGATGTAGAGCGCTTGCATAATACAATTAATAAACACATAAGAATTCTCAAACACGATCCTAATAGAGAAACAGAATCAGTCGAAGAAAAAATTTACAAAATCATTATGTTGTATAATAATACTGTTACGAAAGTAACTTTAGTTAAGAATAAGTTTAATTTATTAGTAATTTTATTAGTTTAAAATGTTATTAGTTACGCATATTTC
The DNA here is from genome assembly GCA_943735925.1 of Pollenia amentaria. NCBI lineage: Eukaryota > Metazoa > Arthropoda > Insecta > Diptera > Polleniidae > Pollenia > Pollenia amentaria. The sequence goes on along the minus strand of OX031007.1, from coordinate 88,867,119 downwards.
TAATGTTAACCCACTGTACAGAGTTTTCTAGTACAAATGTAATGTTATGATTGTTATAGATAACTGTATAACATAATAGTGTTAAGATTATTTTTAACCCATAAAGTATGCTAGATGTCAGCGAACAGAGTATAAATACTCGCGAAGGTGGGCATCGATAATCAGTATTAGTACGATTATTTAAGTGTGTACATAGCAATTATAAGTGGTAAAATTGACTAAGTTCTAAATAAAGTGGCATGAATAGTTTATAGTACAGCTATAAAGTAAAGAGTCTAAAGTGTTTTATTTATTTTATTAAGGTTGCAATAAAAGAACTCAAGAGGTTTATTATAAAGCAAATAAATCAAAAACGTTAATATACTTCATTGCTATCCAACGGAAAGCTAAGGCAAAATGTGAAATACCAGATAATAGTCTGGTAGTGTATAAAGTCATTCCTGAAAAATATAAGGAATAGAACTATTACAAAATGAAAATGTTGATTATAAATAAGTAATGTTTAATATTAACACAAAAATAATTCTTAATAACTTCTTGATACTTAACAAAGCTTTTACTGGTTTGGTTACACTTAATTAAAATTGTGCTCACTAAAACATTTCAATTCTATTTACAACAATAAGAACGCTGTTAATGAATATATCAATATCGATCAAATATAAGAGTAACATAATGATCATCACCCCTATCGTGAAAAACAAGTGGAATTTTTGTTCCCATGAAATTTTTATTCCCCTCGAAGGGAAAAATGCTACCGTGAAACTCCCGTGAACAATTTTTCGCGCTATCAGTTTTCAGTGTTAAAAAAGAAAAAATATTAAAAAACATTAAAAAAAAATTTTTTTGTTTAAAAATACATACGCATATTTTAAAGAAAAGTTAAAAAATACAAAATAAAATATATTGTATTGGAGTGATGTGCAGTAAAAAAATTTCTAAAATTCTGCCAACGCGTCTTCAAAAAATTCATAACTCCTCAGGCAATCGACCTGTTTTTTGCATTTTGTTGAACAATATTCATATAAGTTTGTACCTTTTTTAACGGAAATTGACCTTAAAATTAATTTTGTAAACTTCAATATTCAAATTATGAGAAGAATTATTTACATAAATGTTTTGTTCCCCAGCAAAAATAAAGTGAGATATTCAAAGGGAAAAGTGAACAAATTACGAAGGAAAAAATTGTTCAGGATAATGGGAATTTTTTCCCGCTAACATTTTTTTCACGTTATGAATTAATTTTTATCATGGGAGTTTTTCACGATTGCAAATACGTGAAAAGGGAACAAAATACGAGAGAAAAATTATTCACGATAGGGGTGAATAAGTAAAACAAATGAACTTAATAAAGCTTTATCCAACTATGCATGTAGAGGGCCTTCTGCATACTTGTTTTAGTTTTGGAAGATCCAAAATTTTTGATTGATTTTTTTCTTCTTTTTGTTAAGTTCATTTGTTAAAATAAATTAGGGGTAACGTATGAGATTGAGATTAGGGTAATGTTATAGGGAATTATTAGGGTTAAAACTGGGGTTTTTTGCAAAATTAGGCGTTACATATCTTCCTCGTTTTTGTTTCTAAAATACTCTCCGGCCAATTCTTTATGGCTGAAGATTTCCATGTTTTTATGAAAAACGTTGTTATTGCTCAGATATATTATATCCACTGAGTTTGCATCCGAATGTCACTTGCTTTTAAACCTTTTCAAATTTTTTTTTTTTTTTTTTTCTTCTTTATTTAAACAAATTAAGATTAGTCTTGCTTAACATTAACCTACAACTAGTCTCATTTAGTGACTAACTAGTAGTTCATTTATGGATATTTATTAGTTTATAGGCTCATTGGCCTTGATGTTCCCCATCGAACCGTGTAACCAGATCATGAGGTTTGAAACGATTTAGCCTTCTGCTTAATACTGATGTATTAAGCAACGTAGGAATTTCCGAGTTTGTGTGGTTTTGTAGCCTTGTGTCATGTTTTCTAGCATGTAGAATTATTTCCTGTTTAACGGAGTTTATTTTAAGATCCCGATGAAGGTCTTCATTTTTGATGTACCACGGTGCACCTACTATGTTTCTTAAAACTTTGTTTTGAAACCGCTGAATTATCTCGATTACATGGTTTTTGGCGCATCCCCAAATTTGAATGCCATACAACCATACAGGTTTGAGAACTTGGTTGTACAACATTAATTTATTGTGTGTCGAAAGATTTGAATTTCTACCAACTAGCCACATTAATTTTCTATATTTGATGTCGAGCTCATTTTTTTTCTTTTCAACATGCTTCTTCCAAAGAAGCTTTTCATCAAGCGTCATTCCCAGGTATTTTGCATGGTCGGATATAGGCACCTGTTGGTTGTCTATATAGATAGGAATATGCTCAATTTTTTTTAGAGTGAAGTCGATATGGATTGATTTAGAGCTGTTTAGTTGTAGACGCCAAGTTTTTGTCCACAGATCAACTTGATTTAACGCGTTTTGAAGAATTGTGGTTGATTCTTGATTAGATTTACCTTTCGCTAATATTACTGTATCATCAGCAAAAGTGCCTATAAAACAGTTGTTGGTGACAGGCATATCGTATGTGTACAATAAATATAACGTTGGGCCCAAAATACTACCTTGAGGGACACCAGAGGTTATTTGATGAAGTTTAGAGTACTGATTTTCGCATCTTACTCTATAGTATCTATCTGAAATGTAGGACTGAAGTAGTTCGCAATATGTTGTAGGTAGAATATTTTGTATCTTTCGCATAAGTCCAGCATGCCAGACACCATCGAAAGCTTGGGATACGTCTAAGAAGACTGCTGAGCATACCTCCTTGTGTTCAAGAGCGATCTCTATTTGATGTGTAACTCTGTGTATCTGCTCAATAGTAGAGTGTTGTTTTCTAAATCCAAATTGATGGTCTGGAATCAGGTTTTTGGATTTTATAACGAGTTCTAGTCTTGTGCTAATTATTCTTTCAAATAGTTTTCCCATTATTGGCAGTAACGAAATAGGTCGGTAGGATTTGACTTCATGAGCATTTTTTCCTGGTTTGGGGACCATTATTATTTCTGCTACCTTCCAGTAACATGATATATATTTGTATTTTAGGGAAGCGTTAAAAATGGTAGTTAGTTTAACCACTCCGTTGTATGGTAAATTTTTTAATATGTCGGCAGTAATTTGATCGAATCCAGGAGATTTCTTGGAATTTAGGTATTTAATTTCATTTATAACTTCCTTTAGATAAACTTGTTTAATGTTGTTCAATTCTGCTATATTATTTTGATTATTGTTTATTCCAGAACTTGCAGAGTTATAATTGGCGTAATTTCCATAACTATTTAGGGAAATGTCATTTATCGAGGGGGATTGAGTTTTTTTAGTTCCAAAGACAGTGCTGAGATGATCAGCGAATGTGTCAGCTTTTTCTGAATTACTTTTGGCCCAGGTACCATTTGTTTTTAAAATCGGAGTTTTTTTTGTTGTTGGTCTATTATCATCCTTAGCTGCTTTCCAAAGTGAATAGTCAGTTTTACTATCGTAAGATAGGTTTGAAAGATAATCACTTAGATTGTCTTCTTTGAATTTTTTAATTTCCCTTTTTAGAAATTGGGCTGCATGGTTTAATCTGGACTTATCATCAGGTGAGCGAGACTGTTGCCATTTTTTACGTAGCTTTCTCTTTGAAGAAATAAGCTGTTTTATTCTTAGAGGATAAGAAGGAGAACCAGGCTTCTTCGTTAGTTCGGGAGTGCTTTGCCAAGCCGCTTGTTGAAGTGTGTTTGAAAATAAAAGAGTTTATTTTTCAATATCTTCAGTTGAGTTAATTTGACAATGATTTATTGATGAATTAATTATTGATTTAAAGTAGTTCCAATCTGTTTTCTTGTTAACAATTCTATTGTGAGATGTATTTTGTGTAACCATACCGTTAAGGGTAAGGTAAATTGGTGAGTGGTCAGAACTAAGTTCATAGCCATCTTCTATATAGACGCAATTTAGCGGAATTTTTTTGAGAATAAAAAAGTCTATAACGTCTGGCGTTTTCGTTGTATCGGTAGGCCAATAAGTTGGTTTACCAGTGGACACCACTCTACTACCAGTGTTTTTTATGGCGCTTAGTAGTTCTTTACCTTTTGTTGTTGTCAGGTTTGAACCCCATTGAATATTTTTCGCATTAAAGTCTCCTCCCATAAGAAATTTGTATTTATGTGAATTTATTAGATCTTTGTATTGATGGATGTTTATATTGTGTCTCGGTGGACTATAAACTGATGTTACAGATGTGGGAGATCCATTAAATGTAAGTGTTATTGTTGTAGCTTGAAACTCTTCGCAAGAAATCTTGTTTTCTTCCCAATGTGAAATACTCTTTTTTATTAAAATAGCACTCCCCCCTCGAGCACAGTTGCTTGGATGGATAGTGTGGTAGATCTCATACTTTTTAAAAGTCGTATAAGATTCTTTTGTAAAATGTGTTTCACTTACTAAGCAAATATCTACATTTTTTCTCTTCTAAGACAAATATTAATTCTTCTTTGTGTTGAAGCAAACCATTTGCGTTCCATAGCATTATCTTAAGGGATTTATTCATTAAGTATTGCAAAGAAGTTTTGCTCAACTATATTTAAGCGACTTTCTATTGATTTATTAAATGATTCAATTGAATCTAATTTGGAGAGAATTCGAGCTAGTACATCTTCATTTCCTAAGTTTTTAACAGTTTCTCTTGTTATTTTTTGAGAGGTAGAAGCCTTAACAACTTCTGAAAAAGGTCTTTTTTTAAAATGTACCTTTTTTTTGGGTTGACTTTCTGTTGGTAAGTCATTAGCTGGAAATTCATTTGTTGCTAAATCATTGGCATTGACAGGTGTGTCTGGGTTGTTTTTACGTTTTTTTTCACGAAGTTTGTAATTCTTTTGCCACCATGCATCCCCGATAGCTAGCAGGATGCGGTTCGCCACAATTACAGCATTTTGGTTGAGAGCCAACCGGTTTGTCACACTTTTTGGTTTCATGTTTTCCAGCGCATTTCACGCATCTTGATTCTTTAGAGCAATAGTTTTTCGTGTGATTAAATGACTGGCAGTTTTTGCATTGTGGGATTTGCTTCGTAAGTTTAATGGGTTCAATCTTTATTATTTGATTTAAGATTGTTTTTATTTCGTATATTTTATTTATATTTTCGGAGTGGTCAAAAGATAGGACAAACATATCTAGTTCTTCTTTTGTTCCGAATTTTCTTTTGTTAAAAGCATTTGTTGCTTTAAAGCCCTGTTTATTTAAATCAGTTACTATGTCGTTAGGATCACTTGAACGGTGCAAGTTTTTGGCAATAACCCTTATAGGTCTAGTTTGCTTATTTTCGTAAGAATGCCATGTTATATGGTCATTAGTAAGAGCTTTGGTAGTTTCCCTATAATCGTTAACGTCAAAAGTTATAACTTTATGGGAATTATTGTTCATAACAACGGTTGAAAATCCTTGTTTAGCATTTTCTTTAACTGTTTTGTGGAGCTTGTTAATATCGCTCATATTATTAACCTTTTCATATTGATACTAGTATTGTGGTTATTTTGTTGAACTGTTAATGGTTTTTAATCCAAATTTAGATATTTTTTAATTAGGCTTAAGTTCATTGAATTTAATTTTCATTAAATTATTTTTATGAAGACAGGAATTTAACAATATGAAATCAATTAAAATTTTTATTGATAATTTTTCATTCTTGACTGCCCTGAGATTTGAACCCAGGCTTTCACGGACAGGTTGCCCATACTAGTTTCGATTGTAACCACACAATCTCGTCAGTGGGGTTTGCCGTTTTACTCACTCGGCTATTGAGGCCGGGCGACGTCAATAGTCAAACATCAATCCTTAAGCCAAATGGTATTTTCACCTTGGTAGATCGAAATTTGCTTTTTTTTTTTTGTTTTTCATGTTTTTTGTCTTTCTTTTTTCTTGTTGACCTTTTTCAGCACAACTTGAAGGACAAATGTAAACATAGCTCGTGCCTTAGCTGATAACAATACTAGTATTGTGGTTATTTTGTTGCACTGTTAACTTTAGTTAAGAATAAGTTTAATTTATTAGTAATTTTATTAGTTTAAAATGTTATTAGTTACGCACATTTCTAATGTTAACCCACTGTACAGAGTTTTCTAGTACAAATGTAATGTTATGATTGTTATAGATAACTGTATAACATAATAGTGTTAAGATTATTTTTAACCCATAAAGTATGCTAGATGTCAGCGAACAGAGTATAAATACTCGCGAAGGTGGGCATCGATAATCAGTATTAGTACGATTATTTAAGTGTGTACATAGCAATTATAAGTAGTAAAATTGACTAAGTTCTAAATAAAGTGGCATGAATAGTTTATAGTACAGCTATAAAGTAAAGAGTCTAAAGTGTTTTATTTATTTTATTAAAGTTGCAATAAAAGAACTCAAGAGGTTTATTATAAAGCAAATAAACCAAAAACGTTATTGAAAAGGCAGTAACGTAACAATACTATTCACTCCACAATCAAAAGAAAACCAATCGATTTCAGGAATGGAACAATCAGTCAAGATGATTACAAATCAATCAAAGAATCTATTATGAAAGTTAAAGAGAATAATATTAACAAACGTAATATAAACCGGGAAAACGTAGATATCCAAACAGGACCTGTAGACTTAAAGGATGAAAGAGGAGGTAAAAATCACTCTAAATTTCGTAATAGTTTCCGAACTTGATAATGATCATGTAATTACTAGCACGGGACACAAATACTATAAGTCCCACATTAAAAGGAAGAAAACGCTTCAAAACACTGAAAACCAAAACAACTTTATTATAATCAACATTTTAATTGTTTTTATTTTTTGTAACGGTTCTATTCCTTAAACTTTTGAGGAATGACTTTATACACTACAAGACTATTATCTTTATAAAAAACATAACTGAAATTTAACTCATAGAATAAATTCGAAAAATGAAAATGTTGATTATTAAAAAGTTGCTTATGAAAAGAAATAATTCCCAATATCTATTTTTTAAAATAGTTGAGTTAAATACATTCAATTTATAAAGTATCACTATCCAGTGTGACACAAAGAATGCTGACGAAGGCCGTAGCGGGCCGGAAAATGCATTACATTCTGCTGGTGTCTAATAACTGTAAATTTTTTTGTACATACAATATACTTCATTGCTATCCAACGGAAAGCTAAGGCAAAATGTGACAAGAAAATACCAGATAATAGTCTGGTAGTGTATAAAGTCATTCCTGAAAAATTTAAGGAATAGAACTATTACAAAAAGGTTTATAAAATACATAACTGAATTTTAACTCATAGAATAAATTCGAAAAATGAAAATGTTGATTATAAATAAGTAATGTTTAATATTAACACAAAAATAATTCTTAATAACTTCTTGATACTTAACAAAGCTTTTACTGGTTTGGTTGCACTTAATTAAAATTGTGCTCACTAAAACATTTCAATTCTATTTACAACAATAAGAACGCTGTTAATGAATATATCAATATCGATCAAATATAAGAGTAACATAATGATAATCACCCCTATCGTGAAAAACAAGTGGAATTTTTGTTCCCATGAAATTTTTATTCCCCTCGAAGGGAAAAATGCTACCGTGAAACTCCCGTGAACAATTTTTCGCGCTATCAGTTTTCAGTGTTAAAAAAGAAAAAATATTAAAAAACATTAAAAAAAAATTTTTTTGTTTAAAAATACATACGCATATTTTAAAGAAAAGTTAAAAAAATACAAAATAAAATATATTGTATTGGAGTGATTGCAACATCAGTTAATTGCGCTTTTATGCAGTAAAAAAATTTCTAAAATTCTGCCAACGCGTCTTCAAAAAATTCATAACTCCTCAGGCAATCGACCTGTTTTTTGCATTTTGTTGAACAATATTCATATAAGTTTGTACCTTTTTTAACGGAAATTGACCTTAAAATTAATTTTGTAAACTTCAATATTCAAATTATGAGAAGAATTATTTACATAAATGTTTTGTTCCCCAGCAAAAATAAAGTGAGATATTCAAAGGGAAAAGTGAACAAATTACGAAGGAAAAAATTGTTCAGGATAATGGGAATTTTTTCCCGCTAACATTTTTTTCACGTTATGAATTAATTTTTATCATGGGAGTTTTTCACGATTGCAAATACGTGAAAAGGGAACAAAATACGAGAGAAAAATTATTCACGATAGGGGTGAATAAGTAAAACAAATGAACTTAATAAAGCTTTATCCAACTATGCATGTAGAGGGCCTTCTGCATACTTGTTTTAGTTTTGGAAGATCCAAAATTTTTGATTGATTTTTTTCTTCTTTTTGTTAAGTTCATTTGTTAAAATAAATTAGGGGTAACGTATGAGATTGAGATTAGGGTAATGTTATAGGGAATTATTAGGGTTAAAACTGGGGTTTTTTGCAAAATTAGGCGTTACATATCTTCCTCGTTTTTGTTTCTAAAATACTCTCCGGCCAATTCTTTATGGCTGAAGATTTCCATGTTTTTATGAAAAACGTTGTTATTGCTCAGATATATTATATCCACTGAGTTTGCATCCGAATGTCACTTGCTTTTAAACCTTTTCAAATTTTTTTTTTTTTTTTTTTTTTTTTTTTTTTCTTTATTTAAACAAATTAAGATTAGTCTTGCTTAACATTAACCTACAACTAGTCTCATTTAGTGACTAACTAGTAGTTCATTTATGGATATTTATTAGTTTATAGGCTCATTGGCCTTGATGTTCCCCATCGAACCGTGTAACCAGATCATGAGGTTTGAAACGATTTAGCCTTCTGCTTAATACTGATGTATTAAGCAACGTAGGAATTTCCGAGTTTGTGTGGTTTTGTAGCCTTGTGTCATGTTTTCTAGCATGTAGAATTATTTCCTGTTTAACGGAGTTTATTTTAAGATCCCGATGAAGGTCTTCATTTTTGATGTACCACGGTGCACCTACTATGTTTCTTAAAACTTTGTTTTGAAACCGCTGAATTATCTCGATTACATGGTTTTTGGCGCATCCCCAAATTTGAATGCCATACAACCATACAGGTTTGAGAACTTGGTTGTACAACATTAATTTATTGTGTGTCGAAAGATTTGAATTTCTACCAACTAGCCACATTAATTTTCTATATTTGATGTCGAGCTCATTTTTTTTCTTTTCAACATGCTTCTTCCAAAGAAGCTTTTCATCAAGCGTCATTCCCAGGTATTTTGCATGGTCGGATATAGGCACCTGTTGGTTGTCTATATAGATAGGAATATGCTCAATTTTTTTTAGAGTGAAGTCGATATGGATTGATTTAGAGCTGTTTAGTTGTAGACGCCAAGTTTTTGTCCACAGATCAACTTGATTTAACGCGTTTTGAAGAATTGTGGTTGATTCTTGATTAGATTTACCTTTCGCTAATATTACTGTATCATCAGCAAAAGTGCCTATAAAACAGTTGTTGGTGACAGGCATATCGTATGTGTACAATAAATATAACGTTGGGCCCAAAATACTACCTTGAGGGACACCAGAGGTTATTTGATGAAGTTTAGAGTACTGATTTTCGCATCTTACTCTATAGTATCTATCTGAAATGTAGGACTGAAGTAGTTCGCAATATGTTGTAGGTAGAATATTTTGTATCTTTCGCATAAGTCCAGCATGCCAGACACCATCGAAAGCTTGGGATACGTCTAAGAAGACTGCTGAGCATACCTCCTTGTGTTCAAGAGCGATCTCTATTTGATGTGTAACTCTGTGTATCTGCTCAATAGTAGAGTGTTGTTTTCTAAATCCAAATTGATGGTCTGGAATCAGGTTTTTGGATTTTATAACGAGTTCTAGTCTTGTGCTAATTATTCTTTCAAATAGTTTTCCCATTATTGGCAGTAACGAAATAGGTCGGTAGGATTTGACTTCATGAGCATTTTTTCCTGGTTTGGGGACCATTATTATTTCTGCTACCTTCCAGTAACATGATATATATTTGTATTTTAGGGAAGCGTTAAAAATGGTAGTTAGTTTAACCACTCCGTTGTATGGTAAATTTTTTAATATGTCGGCAGTAATTTGATCGAATCCAGGAGATTTCTTGGAATTTAGGTATTTAATTTCATTTATAACTTCCTTTAGATAAACTTGTTTAATGTTGTTCAATTCTGCTATATTATTTTGATTATTGTTTATTCCAGAACTTGCAGAGTTATAATTGGCGTAATTTCCATAACTATTTAGGGAAATGTCATTTATCGAGGGGGATTGAGTTTTTTTAGTTCCAAAGACAGTGCTGAGATGATCAGCGAATGTGTCAGCTTTTTCTGAATTACTTTTGGCCCAGGTACCATTTGTTTTTAAAATCGGAGTTTTTTTTGTTGTTGGTCTATTATCATCCTTAGCTGCTTTCCAAAGTGAATAGTCAGTTTTACTATCGTAAGATAGGTTTGAAAGATAATCACTTAGATTGTCTTCTTTGAATTTTTTAATTTCCCTTTTTAGAAATTGGGCTGCATGGTTTAATCTGGACTTATCATCAGGTGAGCGAGACTGTTGCCATTTTTTACGTAGCTTTCTCTTTGAAGAAATAAGCTGTTTTATTCTTAGAGGATAAGAAGGAGAACCAGGCTTCTTCGTTAGTTCGGGAGTGCTTTGCCAAGCCGCTTGTTGAAGTGTGTTTGAAAATAAAAGAGTTTATTTTTCAATATCTTCAGTTGAGTTAATTTGACAATGATTTATTGATGAATTAATTATTGATTTAAAGTAGTTCCAATCTGTTTTCTTGTTAACAATTCTATTGTGAGATGTATTTTGTGTAACCATACCGTTAAGGGTAAGGTAAATTGGTGAGTGGTCAGAACTAAGTTCATAGCCATCTTCTATATAGACGCAATTTAGCGGAATTTTTTTGAGAATAAAAAAGTCTATAACGTCTGGCGTTTTCGTTGTATCGGTAGGCCAATAAGTTGGTTTACCAGTGGACACCACTCTACTACCAGTGTTTTTTATGGCGCTTAGTAGTTCTTTACCTTTTGTTGTTGTCAGGTTTGAACCCCATTGAATATTTTTCGCATTAAAGTCTCCTCCCATAAGAAATTTGTATTTATGTGAATTTATTAGATCTTTGTATTGATGGATGTTTATATTGTGTCTCGGTGGACTATAAACTGATGTTACAGATGTGGGAGATCCATTAAATGTAAGTGTTATTGTTGTAGCTTGAAACTCTTCGCAAGAAATCTTGTTTTCTTCCCAATGTGAAATACTCTTTTTTATTAAAATAGCACTCCCCCCTCGAGCACAGTTGCTTGGATGGATAGTGTGGTAGATCTCATACTTTTTAAAAGTCGTATAAGATTCTTTTGTAAAATGTGTTTCACTTACTAAGCAAATATCTACATTTTTTCTCTTCTAAGACAAATATTAATTCTTCTTTGTGTTGAAGCAAACCATTTGCGTTCCATAGCATTATCTTAAGGGATTTATTCATTAAGTATTGCAAAGAAGTTTTGCTCAACTATATTTAAGCGACTTTCTATTGATTTATTAAATGATTCAATTGAATCTAATTTGGAGAGAATTCGAGCTAGTACATCTTCATTTCCTAAGTTTTTAACAGTTTCTCTTGTTATTTTTTGAGAGGTAGAAGCCTTAACAACTTCTGAAAAAGGTCTTTTTTTAAAATGTACCTTTTTTTTGGGTTGACTTTCTGTTGGTAAGTCATTAGCTGGAAATTCATTTGTTGCTAAATCATTGGCATTGACAGGTGTGTCTGGGTTGTTTTTACGTTTTTTTTCACGAAGTTTTTGTAATTCTTTTGCCACCATGCATCCCCGATAGCTAGCAGGATGCGGTTCGCCACAATTACAGCATTTTGGTTGAGAGCCAACCGGTTTGTCACACTTTTTGGTTTCATGTTTTCCAGCGCATTTCACGCATCTTGATTCTTTAGAGCAATAGTTTTTCGTGTGATTAAATGACTGGCAGTTTTTGCATTGTGAGATTTGCTTCGTAAGTTTAATGGGTTCAATCTTTATTATTTGATTTAAGATTGTTTTTATTTCGTATATTTTATTTATATTTTCGGAGTGGTCAAAAGATAGGACAAACATATCTAGTTCTTCTTTTGTTCCGAATTTTCTTTTGTTAAAAGCATTTGTTGCTTTAAAGCCCTGTTTATTTAAATCAGTTACTATGTCGTTAGGATCACTTGAACGGTGCAAGTTTTTGGCAATAACCCTTATAGGTCTAGTTTGCTTATTTTCGTAAGAATGCCATGTTATATGGTCATTAGTAAGAGCTTTGGTAGTTTCCCTATAATCGTTAACGTCAAAAGTTATAACTTTATGGGAATTATTGTTCATAACAACGGTTGAAAATCCTTGTTTAGCATTTTCTTTAACTGTTTTGTGGAGCTTGTTAATATCGCTCATATTATTAACCTTTTCATATTGATACTAGTATTGTGGTTATTTTGTTGAACTGTTAATGGTTTTTAATCCAAATTTAGATATTTTTTAATTAGGCTTAAGTTCATTGAATTTAATTTTCATTAAATTATTTTTATGAAGACAGGAATTTAACAATATGAAATCAATTAAAATTTTTATTGATAATTTTTCATTCTTGACTGCCCTGAGATTTGAACCCAGGCTTTCACGGACAGGTTGCCCATACTAGTTTCGATTGTAACCACACAATCTCGTCAGTGGGGTTTGCCGTTTTACTCACTCGGCTATTGAGGCCGGGCGACGTCAATAGTCAAACATCAATCCTTAAGCCAAATGGTATTTTCACCTTGGTAGATCGAAATTTGCTTTTTGAATGAATGATTATCTATTTTAATTGATTTACATGTTCTTCCTAACTTCTGTTTTTTCGTACCTTTTGTCAAGAATTCTTCTTGAAATCCAAAGTACATTTTTTTTTGTTTTTCATGTTTTTTGTCTTTCTTTTTTCTTGTTGACCTTTTTCAGCACAACTTGAAGGACAAATGAAAACATAGCTCGTGCCTTAGCTGATAACAATACTAGTATTGTGGTTATTTTGTTGCACTGTTAATGGTGTTAATGGTGTTAATGGGAAAATTATCAATAAAAATTTTAATTGATTTCATGTTGTTAAATTCCTGCCTTTTCATATTGTTTTTTCATACCAAATACAGGTAGAATATAAAGGATTAAAAAACTTTAACAACGCATTGCATAGTTATAGGATCATAGAATATGATTAGAGTCATAAAAACAGATAAAATAAAAAGACCAAAAAAAATTAAAATCCCCTTCTACGGTGGGATTCACAATATACCTGTTTAGCGTAAACGCATGTTTAAGAGTTACGATAACCCCTAACAAAGTAATAATTTAAATAAATACTTTTGGTTATTTGATACGAGCACTAGCGCCCCAACATTCAAATAAAACACACATGCATACATACAACGTATGCATTTAAATTTAAAACTCTTTTTTTTATTTTCTTTTTGCTTATGAACAAAAACGCACATATGGTTGCACTTATAATTTCAACGCTTCTTTTCTTTGTGTTTTTTTTTTTCATTTAAGTACTTATGAATGTTTGTCCATAAACAATAGAACAATTATTGAGAAATGTTTTTTGGAAAACCAATAATAAAATAGAACAATTAGTGAGAAATATTTTTTAGAAAATAGAACAATTAGTGAGAAATTTTCTGTATGTAATATTAAGATTCATAGTAAAATAAGTAAGGTAACAAAAAAACCAACCCGTGTTTTTTTTATACGGCATAACTGATCGAAACAGAACTGGCGACGAGGATGGGATACCGCAAGTCCTTCCCAACAAAAATAAAAAATTTTTAATTGTGAACGGAAGTGCGTGGATTTTTTAATTCTTAGTGCGGTTATCAAAACAAGAAAGGATTAGTATATTAATATCAACCTCCTTAAAATTAATAAACAGTCATATCCTTTGATCAAGTGAAAAATAAAAAGGGAAAATAAAATTTACCTTTGTTCGTGCAAATCAAAACAATAAATTAATTTTGTTTCTGAACACGAATTTTATAACAATAAATTAATTTTGTTTTAATCAAAAAGGATAAAACTTTTTTTTGTGTTGTGAAATATAAAGCAATAAAATAATTTTCCTTTGGCCAATAATTTTTTTTTTCTTTTTGTTACCTTTGTTCGTGTAAATCAAACCAATAAATTAATTTTGATTTTACTACTAATTTTAAACCAGTAAATTAATTCTGTTTTAATGAAAAAAGATAAAAACTTTATTTTGTGTTGCAAATTAAAGGCAATAAAACAATTTGTTTAACTCAAAGCAAACTAATAAAGTAACATTGTTTTGGACTGTGAAGTGGCCAAGTGAAAATTAAAAACATTGAATGTTGACAACATAAAACCAACAAACCATCAACAACAAATAAATGCGTTCCATAAACCTACTTCGAAGGAAGAATAACATCAGCAACAAAAGATTGACAACATAAAGCCAAAGAAAGCATCAACAACAAATAAATACTTTCCATAAACCTACTTTGAAGGATGAATAATATCAGCAACATAAGATTGACAACATAAAACCAGAAAAAATCATCGTTAGTGTAATATTAAATTAGAATAATTAATTTAATTCAGTCCAATACTTCGTGTGAATAGAATACATTTTTTTGTTGTTCTCTGCGAATAAACCTTAGATCCTTCTTATAGAGTAAAAAATTCAAAACGCCTTAAATAATCAGAGAACAGCTCTCCACATTTTCAAGAATAAAATTCCAGAGCCTATAAAGACAATCTTAAGGCTAGATTACACTTTTATACTTTGTATTAATACATGTCAAAAACTAAAGTAATATGACAAAGTGTGATAGTATGAATGCAATGTGTCACAAGCATTACGAAAAAAGTTTGACATCCCATACGACTTAATCGTTTTTTGAAAAATTTGTAAACGCTAATACTTTTCATTGGATCAGGGTTGCATTTTAACAAAGGATGTTCATGTGTGATAGTGTGACTACAAACTGTAATGTTACATTAGATTTTTTGACAGTCACAACAAAACTCATTAGATTTCCATCTCACAAAGTATTATGGAATACGTAAGGCTTGTGAGATAGTGTAATCTAGCCTTTAGCATGTAGAATTTCAACATCGTTAGAAGCCGCTATGGCAATTATGAACGAAAACGGGTACGATCAAATGTGCAAAGACGGTCACATATATAGAAAGGCCAAGCAACCTAAGGACAATTACAACGACACATACATTAAAAAGAAATACCAAGACAATAGAGGGCGTGGTAACTACCAACAGAACGATAATAATAGGGAAAACCCTAGATACAATAATTATCAACAGAACAATAATAATAGAGGAAATCCTAGATACAGTAACTATCAACAGAACAAAAATAGTAGAGAGAATCCCAGACATAGTAATTATCGATAAAACGATAACAATAGGGAAAGTCAAAGACGTAGCAATTATCGTCAGAACGACAATAGACATTTTTACAGAAACAATGAGGAACAAAGATGGCCAAATAATTAAAATCACAAACACCAACAATAACCAAACGACCCAACCAAGGCAATCAGGTGTGGAACCCATGGAAGTCAATAATGTAGAACATTTTCAACAGACAGCCTCTACGGAAAATTACCCTGCATAACGATAAAAACAAAATTAAGAGCTTTAAAATTTATTATAGACACAGGAGCGACGCACTCCATAATTAACCCAGGTATTTGCCATCCTAAATGGAGAAAGGATACTAATATTCTGAACCTCAAAACACTTCAACATACCATTCAAATTAATGAAAAGGTATCTATCCCACTCTTTGAAGAACTTGGTGATACTAACAATTAAATAGAATTTTTAGTCTGTAATTTTCATAAATAATATGATGGCTTAATCGGAAACAATATACTAATATAACTAAAAGCTATAATAAATTTAAGGGATAACATTTTAGAAATTGGAGAAAACGAATCCCATTAAAATACAATACAAATGGCGTAGAATATTATTTTTAAAAAGATGGCATATATGAAGTAGAACTGCCTATAGAACAGGAAGAAGGATTAATATATGTATAAGCCCCAAACAATATCAACACACAATGAAAACATCGAAATCATGGAAGGAATATACGAAGCAGAAAAATTTCAAAATTAACGCTCTCGTTAATGTTTGTATAAATAACCCAAAAAGAATCGTATTCCAAACTCAGGAAACCGATAAAATAACAGAAGAAAATTTTTAAATAAATCCCTCAAATAATGAAAATTTAAAACCTCCCCTACTAGAACAGATTCGAACCTCTCACATGAACCTTGAAGAGAAAGAAAAATTACTACAGACCATAAAAAATTTTAAGAAAATATTTTACACAGAAGAAAGCGATTTAACATTTACTAACGCAATCAAACACGAAATAAGGACATTCAATAATATTCCAATAGCCGTGAAAACATATCGCTACCCATACGTCCACAAGGACGAAGTAAAAAGACAAATTAAAGAAATGTTGGATAAACAAATAATCAGACACATTCACTCGCCTTACTCAGTACCGGTTTGGATAGTACCAAAAAAAAATAGATGCTAGTGGCAAGAAAAAATGGAGATTAGTAATCGACAACCGAAAGTTAAATGAAGAAACGATTGACGACAAATATCCAATCCCCAACATATACGAAATCTTAGAGAAACCAAATCGAAATACACTAGAAGGACATACCTAAGACGGCTTTCAGTGTGGAAGGCGGCCATTACGAGTTCCTTCGTATGCCTTTTGGACTGAAGATAGCCCCGGCAACATTCCAACGAAAAATTACTACAAAAAAAAATTACTATAAAATTATTACCAACGACTAATGAACAACGTTCTAGGAGACCTAATTAACAAGATCTGCCTAGTATATTTGGATGACATAATAATATTTTCGAAAAATTGCAAGGCCGATGACTAAATATTTAAAAATGAATGCTAATATCGATAAAAATGATCCGGAATACAATGAAAGTTTTAAAACTTTAAAAAGATTATTAGTGAATTCTCCAGTTCTCTTATATCCCGACTTTAATAAAAAATTTACTCTACAAAGAGACGCAAGTAATTTCGCAATAGGTGCAGTGTTATCCCAAGACGGACACCCTGTTTGTTACGCAAGTAGAACACTAAATGACCACGAACAAAATTACAGCACAATCGAGAAAGAGCTATTGGCGATAGTATGGGCAACACAACAACTAAGACCATACCTATTTGGCAGACGATTTTTAATTGAAACCGATCACAGACCCTTAACTTGGTTATTCTCCATTAAAGAACCTAATTCAACACTTATAAGATGGAGATTACGGCTACAGTAGTATGATGACGAAATCAAATACAAAAAGGGAGTCTTAAATGGAAACGCCGACGCACTATCTTGAATCGAGGTAAATCTAAACGAAGAAAATAATACTTCAACATCGACAAATAATGACTTAATTATGGAAACAACCAATCCTTTGAACTTCTATAAACAACAAATTATCATTGCTAAGACAACATCTGGCTCACTAAAGATAAAAAACGAGAAAATCTTTCAAAATAATAGGAAAACAATATCAGCTAAAAAGTTTGACGAATCAACCCTCATAATAATTTTGAAAAATCATTCTAATCCCGATAGGACAAATGCAGTACTAATCCATGACGAAACTGCTGCTGAACAGTTTAAAGTAATATTAAACAAATATTTTGAAGATAACAATAGATTTAAAGTCTTAATATGTAAAAAGGTATTAGAAGACATTTTGGACGAAAATATTTTAACAGAGAAGATAGAAAAGGAACATAGGAAAAACAGTCATAGGGGCATTAACGAAAACTTTGCGGAACTGAAAACAGAAATATACCACCCAAAACTAAAGTTACGGGTGACACAATTCATAAATAATTTTGAAATATGTAACAAAGAAAAATACGACAGACACCCTATCAAATAAAAATTTCAAATTACCGAAACACCAGAGAAACCAGGAGAAATAGTACAGAAATAGTTTTCTAGTACAAATGTAATGTTATGATTGTTATAGATAACTGTATAACATAATAGTGTTAAGATTATTTTAACCCATAAAGTATGCTTTAGTTATTGATGTATAAATCAATTTAAATTCAGCCACAGTGTTAGTGCATAATGATATTAGCTGTAAGATAATAAAAGCTAGATTGGCCCAGAAATGTCGAAAATGTTACAGACATTTCAACGAGTCGAATGCTCTAGAGACACCTAGATGTCAGCGAACAGAGTATAAATACTCGCGAAGGTGGGCATCGATAATCAGTATTAGTACGATTATTTAAGTGTGTACATAGCAATTATAAGTAGTAAAATTGACTAAGTTCTAAATAAAGTGGCATGAATAGTTTATAGTACAGCTATAAAGTAAAGAGTCTAAAGTGTTTTATTTATTTTATTAAAGTTGCAATAAAAGAACTCAAGAGGTTTATTATAAAGCAAATAAACCAAAAACGTTATTGAAAAGGCAGTAACGTAACAATACTATTCACTCCACAATCAAAAGAAAACCAATCGATTTCAGGAATGGAACAATCAGTCAAGATGATTACAAATCAATCAAAGAATCTATTATGAAAGTTAAAGAGAATAATATTAACAAACGTAATATAAACCGGGAAAACGTAGATATCCAAACAGGACCTGTAGACTTAAAGGATGAAAGAGGAGGTAAAAATCACTCTAAATTTCGTAATAGTTTCCGAACTTGATAATGATCATGTAATTACTAGCACGGGACACAAATACTATAAGTCCCACATTAAAAGGAAGAAAACGCTTCAAAACACTGAAAACCAAAAGAACTTTATTATAATCAACATTTTAATTTTTCGAATTTATTCTTTGAGTTAAATTTCAGTTATGTATTTTATAAAGCTTTTTGTACTAGTTCTATTCCTTAAATTTTTCAGGAATGACTTTGTACACTACCAGACTATTATCTTGTATTTTCTTGTTACATTTTACCTTAGCTTTCCGTTGGATAGCAATGAAGTAGTCTTGTAGTGTATAAAGTCATTCCTGAAAAATTTAAGGAATATAACTATTACAAAAAGCTTTATAAAATACGTAACTGAAATTTAATTCATAGAATAAATTCGAAAAATGAAAATGTTGATTATAATAAAGTTGCTTATGAAAAGAAATAATTCCCAATATCTATTTATTACTTATTTATATTCATTGACAGAATTTTTATTGTTGTAAATAGAATTGAAATGTTTTGTGAGCACAATTTTAATTGATTGCAACGAAACCAGTAAAAGCTTTGTTAAGTATCAAGAAGTTATTAAGAATTATTTTTGTGTTAATATTAAACATTACTTATTTATATTCATTGACAGAGTTTTTATTGTTGTTAATAGAATTGAAATGTTTTTGTGAGCACAATTTTAATTGAGTGCAACCAAACCAGTAAAAGCTTTGTTAAGTATCAAGAAATTATTAAGATTTTTTTTGTGTTAATATTAAACATTACTTATTAAAATTTATCAACAGAGTTTTACCGTTGTTAATACAATTGCATTTCTTCTTTTCGAGCATAATTATAATTGAGTACAAAACAACCCAGTAAAAGCTTTTTTGATTCTCACGCAATTATTGTAAATTTTTTGTGTTTGTTAATATTAATCCGTTGGGATTTAAGTATATTGTAGGAACCCTTTTGATAGTTCCTTATTATGAGTTTGGTATTTAAAAGTTTTCTAACTTAAACTGGAAAATAAAGATATTTATTTGGATTTAAACACGAATTAATTTCTTGTCGAGGTAAAACTGTAACGGTCTTTGGTAGAAGCAAGTGTGCTTTTCATTAGTAGACTTTCAACCTTCAAAAACCCTAGGATGGGTGGGTATAGAGGTCCAAGGCGGTAACATCTAAGCTTTGTTGTGAAACATTGATAAGTATGGGTGTAGTAAACAATAGGGGCTTATTATTCGCACGTTATTTTTTTATTTGTAAGGTACAGGTAAGATGAAACACAGGAACAAGATACCCGCCCAATACTACCGAACTAGTTAGCTCAGTTAGAACGTGCGACACACTTTCTGCAAAAACCTGAACTGATTAGGGTAAATTATATTAAATAAACTATATCGTATCAGAAATCTAAGTTTTTTTTCGGATTCACCCTTACCTTAACATTTGTTCAGCATAGAATCTGCCTAATTTAAGTAGTCAAACTATAAACAGCCCGGTTACAAATAAAGGGCGCCCAATGTGGGGAAAAGGAAAAAATTAATATCGAAAAATTTCATCTTACGAAAATATGTTATTGACGCCCCACTAATGACTAAGCACCACAAGAATACAAGTACACTCATATACTTTTGGAGAATTAGTCTGATGCTTTTATTACCTTTGTGTTTGTCAATTTATTTGGTTTTAGACCAAAAATAAAATACTTTTTCGTTGTATTAGGATACATTGTATGTGGTAAAATGGAAGCCTTTACAATTCATTGCTACTTAAAGGACCTTTTTATTCATTTCTGTTAGGCAAGTAAAAACTGCGGCGTATTATCTAGGCATTAGGAAACACAATGTGAAAACGGTTTTGTTAGTTAATGTATAAAAGCTTTGGAATTAAAATTTTTTTGTAGTTGGTTTTTATATACCATCAATTGTCCACTTTTATCGCTAGTTTTGCATCCCCAATTTTCACATTTTTTTTTTCTTCATGGCCGAAAACTCAATTTTTCTATTTTTTTTTTATATTCAGTTTACCACACAATTTTACCAAAGACCTGAATAACAGTTTTACAAAATTGATATTGAAATTATTTATAAAGCTTATCAGAATAAAAATAAAATGACTCTAGTACATAGTAATGAGAATTTATCATCTCTGGTGGCAAATGATAAGGAAAAAAATGCACCGTTTGTGACAGAGAATACGAAATAGATGACTTAGTTGTTTCAACACCCTGTAACCATATTTTACATAGGGAGTCCTTAAGGAGACTTAAGCATGTCCCATTTGCGGGAAGGCGTGTAGGCCAGCAAAACGTAAGTCACATGATATTTTGGCCGGGGATGAAATCCAAGCCGTGTCTAACCCCCCTCCTTTCAATGCGAACGTTAGTAATGAAGGTGCGAGACCTAAAACTACGAATAGAACAAATGTCAGCATAGTTTGATTAAAACTGAAATGACTAAAACACCTGCATTCAATCGAAATCATAAGGTGGGAACTATTGATTGCTTACTTAATGTTTCCCTTAAGAATTCTTCGAGTGGGCACCTAAATTTCGATGCCCCTGATATAAGTGATAATGCAGTGCAAATTTTGGTAAATGATGAAGTGAGAAGTCATTTAGAATCTCTTAATTTAAACTCAAATCTCGGTTATAGACCAAATCCTGATAATACTACTAACAATAGTGTGAATCATTATTTCAGAGGTAACAGAAACCATAATATCGGTCGAATGACTCAGCATAGAAACTCCAGAGCGAGTCTAGGAAATGCAGGCTTTAACAATAATAATCTTCAGAGCAATTTAGCCGGTAGATCAAGCCTGGGAAACCCCAACGTAGATCGAATTATGACCTCATTACAGATAAGGTCTCTCAAACTATTTCTGGCTGGCATTTGAGATATAGTGGTCAGGAAGAGGATGGTTTGTTGGTTGAGCTCTTACCATTCAAGGCCTGCGGGGAAATTTTGATTTGTTATGCAAACATATTCATTTGTTATTTAGTGGAAAGGCAATCGACTGGTTTTGGAGGTTTCATCGAAATACCACCAGATTAGATTGAACCATTTTATGTGATGAGCTTAGGAATGAATTTCGAGATAGCAGAACCGACTATGATTTAAAAGAACAAATTAGGAATAGAAAACAAAGGAATGGAAGAAATTTGACTTATTTTATGATGCTCTTTTGCGGATATCTGATCGTTTACAACAACCAATTAGTAATTTTGAACTAATGGAAATTTTAAAGCGAAACTTAATAGGTGTAGAGAAATAGAGGAGATAAAAGATTTGTCTTGCTAGAACTGTTCCCAAAAAGGCCACCGTTTCGATGATTGTCTGGCTGAACAAATAATATTTTGTTATGGCTACGGAAATACCAATGTATTCAAACCAAATTGTTTGAAATGCAATAAATATCCAAAAAAAAAACTACGAACCTAATTCGACAACAAAACTGTTAGTATCCCAGTCAACTCAAAAGTAACTCCGACTGCATGTCAAACAGGTTTGATAGAAGATTATGAATTTATTACCCCCGACAGACATGACAAAGATGAGGAATATTTGGTAGGGAAATTCTGACTCAATATCTAGAATGTATTCGGAAAACAACGAGGAAATAAAGTGTGGAAATAGGGAGGAAATATTTGTATCTGAACTGGAGTACTCCATCGAAATTGATCTAGAATCTTGGGAATTTTTGTCTGCTGAGTATGTGTCCTTATTTGAAAAACTTAAGAGTGGAGAAAAATACCTTCCTAATATCAGATAAGTTGATAATCTGATATATAAACGTTGTGAACACGCTTCATAGGAACCAAAACAGGAGGAAATGTCATGGAAATTATGGGTTCCTCAAGCTTTGACGAGTGACTTAATCCAAAGAGTCCATGATCACCCTTTATGTGCTCATGGTGGTGTGGGCAAAAGACTACATGGGTTGAAAGTATTTTTCTTTTGGCTGAAAATGGCAAAGCAAGTTTCAGATTACGTATCTTCCTGCGAGGTCTGTAAACGGACAAAAGCCTCGAATAAATATTTAAGACCACCTATGGGTCAGCAAACTAGTTCTGTTAGAATTTTTCAGAAATTGTATTTAGACTTATTAGGCCCATATCCTCGTTCGTCTTCCGGAAACACGGGAATCATAATAGTTTTAGACCATCTCTCGAAGTTTCTCTTCTGGAGAAGCGTATGTTCCATATTTTCAATGTACCGGAAACAATTCGACGGATAACGGCGTTCAGTTTAAATCGAATCTATTTAAAGATTTTCTTTGGTCATATGGAATTTTTTATAATCTGACTGCTATCTATTCGCCGCAGGCAAACGCTAGTGAGAGAGTGAATAGGTCGGTATTGGCTGCCATTAGGGCATACGTTAAGCCATCGCAAAAGAACTGGGACGAAAACTTATCGTCCATTAGCTGCGCTTTGCGTAGCTCAATTCATGCCAGTACGGGTTTTTCGCCATACTTCCTTCTTTTTGGTCGGAATATGCTTACGGACGGAAAATCCTTCACACACGGATCTGAGGAAAGATGAAAAATTAGAACTAATTAGGCAGAAAGCTCAGGAGAAAATTCGCAGGTCCTATGAGATAAATGTCAAAACCTATAACCTTAGATCAAGGCAAGTGAATTTCGAAATAGGACGAATCGTCTTCCGACGTAATTTCGGACAATCTAGGGCTATCGATCACTTTAATAGTAAACTTGGAAATCAGCTCGAGAAGGCCAGGGTAATAAAGAAACATGTAACTTGCTATTATAAGTTGAAAGATATGACGGGCCGAAACCTTGGAAAATTTCACGCAAAGGATATTAAAATTTGACTTCAGCCTTTTGTACTTATTAGGAATAAGTCTATAAAACCTGTTTTGTAACGCCTAATTTTGCAAAATACTCGTATCACCGTCGTTTGACCAAACACAAATGTTTCAGAAATATAAATAAACCAGATTATGTGAATATTTGTACATTTAAAGGAAGACTATTTGGGCGAATATCGAGCGAATTTTTACCCATAAAAGGACGAATGAACTTGGTTTAACGGTAAAATAATAAGAAAGGCAATACAGTCCGTATTTTCGGAAACAGTTTACTTTCGGCCTGAAAGTAATGTAAGTTCTTTTACAAGTCTCACCACTGACAGAGAACGCATTGGCCAGCACTTATGGTTTATGTCATTTTACTTTAAATTTAGTTTACTCGTTGCTATGCTCTCATGTATGTTTCATGTATTTACAATACATGATTTTTGGTAAATACCGAATGAGAGTGACAAATCTACGTCTCATTGCGATTCAAAAAGCTCTACGCCTAGTTTTATTGTAGAGGGAAAGAAAGCATGTTAATTTTGATAGGTATAATGGTTTGGGAAGTTAAAATCTTGATTTTTTTTTAATTTTGGCTGCGTTTCTGAAACGTGTTGAAATCATTTTTTTTTTTATTAATATTTTATATATTAAACTGAATTATAGTGTAAAATCAGAGGAAAGTATCAATTAATTAATGATTTAAATTTATTGATATTAACTAAGCTGATTGAAAAGTAAAATTTTTAACTAATTTGTCACGAGTAAAAATAGAGGAAAAAAATAAGGAAAACCCTGTCAAAGAACAATTCCTAACATCTTTAGTTAACTACTTTATCCACTTAGACGGCATACCATTTTACGGAGGAACACCACGTTGTGTTAGACGTCCCTATTACCTACAGGTATTGTGGGATCACCGTACAACTAAAAAAAACACCCATGTGTATTTTGGTACCCCATTACGTAACCCGTTGAATCCATTCTTTCAACGAAAGGTCTTATTTTTCATCATCCAACTAAACATCACCACTTGTAACCCATGGTTGAAGCGTAAGGGAACGAATACTTTTGCTTGTAAAGAGATTTCTCACTTTACCTAATATGGAGAATCAACATTTCACAATCCCGACGCAGTTTGACCGCTGGCGGAAATATCGGGGAATTACCAAAGGCATACCTATGTTTCCTATAAATAGATTTCCACCGAATATCTGCTAGTGCACTGTGATGATTATCATCTGTGATACCCATCGTCTTACCATAGAAAAAAAAGGGACAACCAACTAGTCGTAAAATTATCTAAGGAGATCATAGTTCCAGTTTAAACCAGTATTTACTATCCCTTTTTCCCAACTTCTAATTTGACCAACTAACTAAGCTTCTGAAAGTCGAATATTTCTTTAACATTCGTTTGTTTATTTTTTTTTATTTTTAATTTATAACCGAAACATACCTTAACGACTTTCAAAACCTAATCCCAGTCGATCATCCTGTTTTCTTACTTATGACTAATAACACCGGTTTATTAACTCGTTATATACAATTTTAAATTACACTATTCTACAGTTTGTTCAAATATTAACTCATGATCCTACAAAAATCTTAACCATTACAAAAGAAAAAAAAATTAGTTTAACCCTAACCCCAGTTTTAACCCTAATAATTCCCTATAACATTATCCTAAGCTCAATCTCATATGCTTACCCCTAATTTATTTAAACAAATGAACTTAGCAAAATGAGAAAAAAAAATCAATCAAAAATGTTCGATATTCCAAAACTAAAACAAGTATGCAGAAGGCCTTCTACATGCATTGTTGGATAAAGCTTTATGTAAGTTCATTTGTTTTACTTAAGTATATGGGTAATGAGAGTTTAAGTTCACTTTGGTGTAAAACCCATTAAAATGTATGCAAAAGCCATTAAAATGGGTGCAAAAGCCATTAAAATGTGAAAAATGGGGTGCAAAACCCATTAAAATTGAAATCGAATAAAAAATGTTTGTTAGGAGAAAAAACACACAACTGATAAGCGCTTTTTTTGTGTGTGTTTATGGAGAGCGAGATGCAGGGATGTTGTGGTTGTTGTTGTTTTGCTTGTTGTAATGATCGAGTGTATACGAAACAAAAAAAATATTTATTGAGGGTAGATAGATAGACAGACAGCCATAGAGATAGATAGCCATTTAGACCTTGTAGAAGCAATTGGAAAACATAGTTGATATGGCTTTTTTTGTTTTGAATTAGACAATGAAAAAAAAAAAAATTATTGGATGGACAGAAAAAAAGGCAAAATAACAATTAAATTGTGAATTTATTAAGTTATTAAAAATTTTGTAGATGTAATGGATGTTTAAAATTCGTTACTTAATAATAAAGAATTTATGACATACATATACCTAAATATTTTCGGATAAGAAAGTGTATGTTATGGAAAGTTAGTCAGACAATTCCCAATTCTCAAAGTATTTGTTTTGATTGATAAAAGAAAAGAGAAAAAAATATATATCTGTAGTAGCGATCAGGTGGAAAATGAAAATATTTTTGATGAGCCTTTCTATTGGTTATTGTTCTGAATTAGGTGTTAAACAAATTAATTGATCGATTGACATGTGTTAAAAACGCTAGTAAATGAAGGTCAACATTTTTCTATATATAAATTATGAATTTATTGAGTTATTAAACATTTTATAGAAGCAAAAAAAAATTTTTTTTTTGTTGATAAGTAAATTTACGATTGTATAGATATTTGAAAGTATATATAAGGTTTCTAAATACATTCTATTCATTAGTTTCTAAAGTATACTTGCTTAAGAAAGTTTGTGTTTTTTTTTTTTGTAAAATAAAAAGAAATAAATATTTAAAATAATAGTAATGGCTAGTGTACTAATTTGTGAAATTTGCCAAAATACGTATAGAAACAATAAAAATTTAAAAAAACATGTAAAAATTCATATACCATGTGATGTGTGCAATCATATATCCTTGACATCAATGGAGAGGAAAAAAACATATGGAAATTCATCTAGATTTTCTTCAACAACAAGTAGAAGAAATGGATGAACATCCTTCAACATCGGCTTCATCTAGGAAGCGTCTGTCGATGTTACAATCAAATAAACCATTTAAACAACAAAAGCCTGAGTCATGTGCAGAAGCTTTTATTATGTGTGAGGATTGTAATGTTAAAATTCAACCTCAACAATAATTTATCCATTGCTCACAACCCGGACACAAGAAAAATATACAGAAAAGAATTGGAAACCGGATTCAATTAATAAAAAATTCATTTAAATCTCGACTATTGACGTATCGTTTCCCGAAAGGAGATTTGAATGTAAATGAATATTTGAAAGAGGGCAAAATCTATGTTCAGAAACTATTAAATAATTGTCTGGCTGAGCACATAATTGTGAAATTTAATTTGGAATTGTGTTACGCGTCGGTTATTATGTCGAATAATAAAAATTGTTTCTTATTTAAAAGGACAAACACCTAAACCAAAAAAAACATTCGTTAAGAGGTATAAACTCAGATCTTCCCGCTAGCTCTACTTTAGGCAGTTTTGGTTCCTAACCCGTTTTTGATGCGTAAGCATATAGCATACTCTTCATACCCAAAGAGCATGCAAAATACAAAGAATGAAAATTCATGAAGAAGAAGTTATTTCGATACAGAGTGGAAAGATGGTATTCCACACAGGGTACAATTTTCCCTCCCAAATTAAAATCGGACACCTACGACAGATTAGTTACCCTACATTTACTATCTGTCCCTAGAAAAGACATATTTTCGTTCACTTACATAATTGTCATGGTTCTCTTTCCCGTATTAAAAAGGCTTAGAAATTAATTTCGAATTATTTACAAATTTAAGCAAAAGAAATTTATTAATAAAACACTATGATAAAAATCCTAAAATATAGAAATATATCATACATACATAAGAACATACTAGTTTAATGATCTTAACAAGTTAATTGTGCAGAACATACTAATAACAAAGTAATTTGATTGCTTATGCTTTCATATCAAGAATAACCTAATCGGAACAAAACGGAATCGGACTGACATTGAAAAGAATGAAATTAATAAGGTTAACTAAGAAATAATCACTTACAAAACTTAGAGCAATTGATGAGGGAAATTTTCTCCACTATTGATTTGTTGGGCCCAGCATTCAATATGTGTTGTTGTTGTTTTCTTTCATTGATGGATCTGCTCTTTTATAAATGAAGATTAAAGTATGAATGAAATAATGGTATAGAATATAGTAAATAAAAAAGAATAACTATTTAAGTAAAAGATATTGTAGATTGATTGGTTTACACCAGAAAAAAAATGTTAGTGAGGTATAAACTAAATATATAACATGTGAAATAATTAGCATTAATAAAAAAAATAGCGGTAGCTAAATTTAAATAAGGTTATGAATTCAAGTCACATTATACTTCACATTAGAAATTATTTTTATATAAAAGTGGGAATTGGTAAGTAGATTAACTCTTTCTAAATATAAATTAAATAGTATCTAGATTAATGCTGTTATGTATTGAAGATTTTTTTAAATTTTTTTTTTTGCCGTACACTAATATAAAATATAAGGTAGAAAGAATTAATGTTATAAATTTATAATTACAGTAATATTATTCTTAGTTTGTTAATATTTTACGCTTTAAATAAAATGGATCTATGATTTTACCATTAATTTTCTTTAGTTAAGCATTTTCGTTCTGATTATTTGAGTATTATATGAGGGTTATACGCATGAGCAATAGGTTAAGTAATTAAAAAGGTAGGGTTAGTAATCACGCAAAGAAATTATGAAATTTAAACTATGTAATGTATAATAATTTCGGGTTTTGTAAATTACTATTTAAAACATATAATGAACCCACTTCGTTTTAAATAAGAATATAACTTGATTTAAATTCCAAACCTTACTTTAGTATGTCATAGTTTATAGGGAGTATTTTATACGAATTTAAAATGCATTACACACGTTGTCTTACGGTACTATTACTGTTGTAGGGTAGAGTATCTACAGGTGGCCACGTGGGCCAAATCAAATTCCTCGTCCACGTGCTAATATTCTTCGAAATATGAGGTTTATATAGGAATTATGTACTGTACTCTTCATACAAATCAAGGTAAGTTCCCAAAAAGGCTTCGGCAAAATGGTGAGTTCAATTACGCCAGAATTAACCTTAGAATATCAATTATAATTAGGAAAACCCCTACTGTAAGCATACCCAGTAAAAAAAATTTGTGTTTTTTGAAGCACCTAAGAGAAAAAGCGCATAATTGAGCGCTTCAATAAGAGAGCTTTTACACAGCAGAAAATGATAATGAATAAAATATACAAAAATAGCTGCTATTTTAGTGTTGTCAACGAAGAAGGTTTTAAAGCGATAACAAAATAAAAATATGTTATGGCTTACGAAAATGCTTGAAAAAAGGCATTTAAACAAGTAAAAGCAAAACAATAATGAATATTTTAATATAGTTAGGCCTTAAGAAAGCGCTTTAGGAATGCTTTGTTTGCATGTTTTATTACGTTAAAAGAAGCGCTTATAGTCAGCAGAAAATAGTCCTCCAAACCGGGAACACTCCATACAAAAATCAGGCGTCCCATCAGCTGGTTTGAAGCGATTTGAGGTATGAATTCATATATAAAACCTGCTTCTTTTGGAGCACATTTTTTACTGGGTAAAGTGACTCTTACCTTTATATATTTTGGTTTAAATATAAATTGCCCGCAAGCGTTTTCAAACGCCTATAAATTTACTTATTATAAATTTGCGTATAAAAATTGTGGTTTAATTATAAACTTTTGTTAAGTAACAAAATATCACTTTTAAAAAAAAATATTTCAAGTTTTTCTTCCGAACTGTCAACTTATCTCAACTGCACTTGGTATAAGAATGATTGAAATTTGACAAAATCTGCATTAAGCAGTGGCATCATGTTAATGAAATTACGCAGTTATATGATTCAAGGAGAATTAAAGAAGCATTGCAATATTTTCACACTTAAAAAGTACAAAGAAAAATTGTGGTACTACTTATTCCATTCCTGGCTTATAGCAATGTAATGATAATGTTCACACTCTTTGTAAGTGACGACACTTTTTTAGCAAAACCTTTTATAGGCTTTCCCCTTCCATAACTATTTGTAATGAACATAATTAGCAGCACATTTCTCAATTTGTAAATTATGTACGAGAAAACGTACCTAATTTTTTTTAAACATTTTTCTTAATATACTAATTACCTGGAGAATTCTTAGACATTTAATAATTCACTTCATTCGTTAAAATCTTTCAAGATGTTGTTGAAAAAGTGTTTGGTAAAAATCGTTACAAAACTGTATCGAACCGAAAATTTTCTAATTAAGGTCGAACAGGAAAATGATTTTTGTTAGTTGATTTCACAATTTTTATTATTCGTTTGTTTCATGGTGTGGCACGACCCACGAAGCCGGGCAACTAACTATGATTTTAAATCAGATGAATGATATTTACCTAAATACCTGCCATCCAAATCTTCCAGTCCATACAAATTTTTCCTTAATTTTGCACTTTAGAAAATTTGGCAGAAATTTTCGATTTATTCATTTCGACATGTAACTTAGAACATGGTTTTTCCTGTAAACGATTTGGCCAAGTTGAAATTTTAATGGTCTGCTTCTTAAGTTATATGACCTGGTTGCCTTTTCGTGCGCAACTTTTAGATTGTTTCTAATCCGATCTCTAATTTTTGCTAACCTATCGACGCTGCTCGGGATGCTTAAATCTTCCCCTGACATGCAACCCAGTTTTTCTAATATTTTGTAGGATGAACCACGTAAAACCATATTTTGGCCAAATGCCGAATATTATGGAGAGCATTTAATTGAAGTGTGATAATCACTTCTTAAAATAGTTAAAATTTGGGGAATGTATCTATCCCATTCTCCATGTTCCTTATGGTCTTTTAAAAAACATCTTAACTTAGTAACAACCTCGCGATTGGCTCGCTCAGATGCATTAGAATGAGGAGCATAAAAGCCAGTAGTGACATGTTAAATATATAATCTAAAAAAATCTGACATTTCCTTTGAAATGAATTGTTTGCTGTTGCCACTGTGAATTACCCTTGGAACACCGAACGTAGGGAATACTTCGGTTTGGAGAAACAATACCACATTTGCGGATGTAGCAGTTTTTAGTGGTTTAAGAAACAAGAATTTTGTCATGTGATCTAAGCGAATAGAAATCGTTGTATTTTTGGCCAAAATCTGCTCACCCATTAGAGGCTGCGAAATTGCGTTCGTTGATTTAATACATTTGCATGTATCACAATTGCTTATAAATGACTTAATGTCTTGTGCCATAGCTGGCCAAAAGTACTTTTGACGAACTCTAGACAAGATTTTGAGGAAACCTCCATGTAATGAAGTACTCGAATCATGGGCTGATTTTATAACTAATTGGGAAAGTGACTTTGGAATCCAAAGACGCCACAAACTCTTCTCGTCTTCTTCACCATTTTCTTTAAACTTAACACGCTTATAAACCTTGTTATCCAAGATTCTTAGATCTGGCAATAATTCATTTTTTTCAAAAACTGTTTTTCTTAGATCTTCATATTCAGGTTCGTTGAACTCCGATGCTGACAAATCCACTTCATATGCCATTTCCGATACAACTATTTCATCAATGTCAAGCCTCGATAGACAATCTGGTATTACGTTAAAACGCCCTTTCCTATGTTCGACTACAAAATCGAATATTTGTAATTGAAGGCTCCAACGGGCCAATCGTCCGCTCAAGTCCTTTTGTGACATTAACCACTTTAAGGAGGATTGGTCCGTTAAAACACGAAAAGGGAGACCTTGAATATATGGGCGGAACTTTCTAACACAAGCTATAGCCGCCAGACACTCTAATTCTGTAACTGTATAGTTACTTTGCGACCTATTTAATTTTTTGGAGACGTATGAAATTGGGTGTTAATTCCCCTGATCATCTTCTTAAAAAAGCACACCACTAATACCAACTATAGGCGCGTCACATTGTATGATAAATTCCTTTTTAAAATTTGGTTCTGCCAGTACTGGTGCTGTCGAGAGAGCTGACTTAAGTTTTTCAAATGAACATTTAGCAACTTCTGTTAACTGAAAAGGTTTTTGAGACTTTCGTATGCAGTCTGTTAGTGGGCCTGCACGGTTTGAAAAATTATTTATGAACGACCTATACCAGTTTGTCATACCAATAAATATACGCACCTGCTTAGGAGTTTTAGGGATGGGAAATTCTACAATAGATCGAACCTTTTCTGGGTCTACCTTAAGACAGCCCTTTTCGACTATATATCCCAAATATCTAACATTGGGCAACTTGAGACAAAATGTTCTGGAAATCTGGGCTGCATATCAATAAATCGTCCAGGTATATGAACACATTTTCTCTTAGACGTGAGGGGATAACTTTATCCATGAGCCGGTTCATGGTTTGGGGTCCGTTGCAGAGGCCGAACGGCATATATTTGTAATGAAATAAGGGTTTCCCTGGAATAGCAAAAGCAGTTTTTTCTTTTGAAGATTCAGAAAGTTTTATCTGAAGGAACGCATCCTTCAAGTCAATGCCACTAATAATAAACGTATCCTAAATCCGGCTCTATAAACCTTAATATGTGGCAATGGGTAAGAATCCTTTTTTGTTACCGAATTTAGTTTTCGGCAATCAACGCATAACCTTACCTTGCCAGGCTTTCTAACCAAAACAGCAGGTGAGCACCATGGTGAATTGGACTCTTCTATGACCCCCATACTCAGTAGCCTATCAATCTCCCTAAAAGCTTCCTCCTGCCTTGGGGGTGACAAGGGGTGTGTCTGTTTTTGATAGGGGCCGCATCACCGGTATCAATGTGGTGTTCTAGGAGATCGGTGCACCCTAAACCAAGTCTTTCAAAAGATGGGAATGCATGGATTGTCTTCTCAAATATTAGTTTTTCTTCAGAAGTGAGATTATGGAAATTTGACAATTCATTTGGGTCGCAAGACAACTCGTTAACAATCGGAAAACCCGAGGGTACTATTTCAGGGGCCAAGGCAAAGTCTTGCTAAAAATGTATCCCGAAATATGCTTCTTGTTTCAAAGATGGTACTAAATAAAAATCTATGTTTCTTGTCACGTCTTTAAAATAAATCGGTAAAGTGCAAAAACCGATCACGTCCTGTTTAGAATTGCTTGCTGTTTTAGCTGAAGAATTAATAGCTTTAAAAGGTATATTAACACTTTCTAAAAACTTTAGACAACCCTTTCCCAAAATATATACATTCGCTCCTGAATCTAGAAGGCCTTTTAAAGACTGTTTGAGTACTTTACCATTAGCAAAAGGCATGTTATCTGATCCATTGATCAAGGTGGATTCTAAAATTTTTCGGAAATGTTTTCTCTTCTTATACCGAGTCTACATTTCATTATTTTTAAACTAGGTTTTTTCACCAATACTGGTAGATTCTGATCAACACCATGCATTTGTTTATGTGTTAAGTCAGTTTGTTCGGAAGCTGATCTGTATTTAACTAATGTAGAATCATTTAAATTTTTTTGCAAATCGTTAAAACTATATGAGTCTAATTTAAACTCGTGGTTTTGAGGGATGGTAGGGTCCCCGGTAGCCAGTTCGCCGATTTTCCTGTTTCCCTGGTTGTTGGGACATTTTGGAGTTAAACCCCCTATAGTACCACATTTAAAACAGAAAGGCTTCTTAATTTTCTCATGGCAATAGATATATGAATGCCCGTACGAAGAGCAGTTCCAACATTTAATATTGGAGTAGTCGTAATTTGTTTTCCTAGGCATTACAGAAATGGCCTCAATTTGAGGATCTGAATCTACTGAATCCGAATCTAATGGTTCGGACAATAAGGAATCGATTTCATTCACATTTTTAGATAATCCAGAAGGATTTTGGAATCTTGTATCTTTTATTACCTTTTCCGCTTTTCGGGCTGTATCCCGAAATTGATTATTGTCCCTAGACTCCGCATTAAATAGTAAAAAACGCAAATTATGATTTAAATTTTTTCTTTACAATAGCTATTACTGTTACGTCTGGTAGAGGATTTTGCAGTGTAAGGTTCATGGAAATAATAGCTGAATGAAAATCGTCATATGACTCTTTATATTGCTGCTTGCGTGAAGACATTTTTAACAATATGTCGTGGTCAGATTCTAAATGACCAAACTCCTTTGTTATTGCATGACGCAATAAGGGATATGTAAAATTTCTATTTTGTCTGGCAAAACGCCGGTACCAGTCTTCGGCTTTTCCCTCTAAAAGAACGTGAAAATTGGACAGTAAATGTTCGTCTGAACACCTGGACCTTGAGCATAGTGTTTCCACTTTAAAGAGAAAATCGGATACTGATGCCAGCCCATCATATGAAATTTTCCACTTTTCAAGTTTAACGTTGTTATCTGTACTGTGATATGTCTGATTATCGGACGAACAATTACTGAGGGGATTTTGAGTATTATAACTTGTAGGGTTACGTAATATTTCATGAGGCCTGAATGAATTTGATTGGTTGTTAACAGAGCCAATCTGTGAAATGCTATCTCTTATAGAGCTAAGTTCTCTACTAAGCTCTTCCCTGGTATTTCTCATCGATTGTTCCATAAGCGCAATTAAGGTATCAAATGGTGTATTTGTGTTAGACGTATTTGTATTGTGAATCATGGTATTATAGAATGGGGCCATCGGAACGTTAGAGCCTAAGTTACCACGATGTCCATTCTGTGGAGTTAATTCTTGGTTTGGGCCTATACCCGAAACTCGTCCAGTAGTTGGAACGAAAATTTGAGCGTGTGCCGAAAGCTCTTGATTGTCCATAATTTCTATGTCAGGGAAGAGAGAAGACGTAGGTAAGCAATTTGTACCTGGTTCCTTACAAAAAGGCCCAGGAGCGAATATATGAGCTGAAGATACATTCAAACTATTTGAACTTTGAGTCCTTTCGACAGGCTTAAAAGTTAATGTATCAGGTCTAGGAGAATGTACCACTTTTGACTTTGTTTTTGGAATTGAATCATTCGACTCCAATGAAATATTCTTGCGCGATGAAGAAGAACTACCTGAACGCCCTCTAATACTAGAATTATTCAAACTAACTCGTGAAGAGTTTCTAGTATTCATCACGAAGTAGTTATAAAACAACACCAAAAAAATAATTTGATTGTCTGGCGAAATTTGAAAATTTAAATTTTTGAAATGACGTAGGCTATTCTACATTTAGAAAACATTAGATGTGGGTCAAAGCCCTTTGGAAAATGAAGCTCACACTTGAAATTAATTAATTAGAGAACTCCCCTTTATTTTCGCATATGTTGCAATATTTGAAAACTCTTTAAAATATAAGCAAAAAAAAAAAATTACTATTTACAGTATTAATAAGATTCGAAAATTTTAAATGTTCTTTCCGAAAGTATTAAGAGAAAGAAAATACAAAGAATAGAAAGCAAAAAAAAAATAAAAAAAATATTTTTTTGTTTTAAATATAAACTTCAATGAAAAAATTGGTTTAACCCTAGATAGATAAGTTACAACTTTCTCGCGCTCAATTATCTTAGTCGTTAGCATCAGCTTGTTGGTGGTGGCCTTTTTTGGGCGTTAAGTTGTGTTTTCTTTGAGAAATGAGCACAAATAAACACAACATACGTTTGAGAGACGTATCGTTATCTTTAGTGTAACTTTTGTCGCAAAAATAACTTTTTGTTTAAGTTGAATTTTAAGGTATTTGTTATTTAAATTAGCTGTAAAAATGTCTTGTAAGCGCGGCTTGGACGACGCAGAAGTTGCTGCTCTTGAAAAGCGTGTTGGACGACTCAGATTCACTGGAAACTGTGAGCAAATCGGAAGATGACTAAATGGAGAATAATGTTCAAAGTGATGTATAAGACAAGCTTGCTGACATCCTTGATGCTGATGAGAATATACCACCGACTAAGAAAAATCCTCAAGAACGTGATAATTTTACTACTTCTGCCGATAGCCAATTATTACGGTATATTATTCCAATATAAGACGTAAAAGTAAGCACTGCTGAACTACATCAATGGGTCAAAGCGCTGTACCCGAATTTCTTCAATGAATATAGTTCGAA
This sequence comes from Pollenia amentaria, assembly GCA_943735925.1. Taxonomy (NCBI): domain Eukaryota; kingdom Metazoa; phylum Arthropoda; class Insecta; order Diptera; family Polleniidae; genus Pollenia; species Pollenia amentaria. Next base: position 88,831,354 of record OX031007.1, on the reverse strand, counting down.
CGGCAAGAAGACTAATTTGGGAATGTAGATAACTGTACGACCCAATTTCATGCTTCGGCATTTTTGTTACTACCGAAATAATTTCAGAAATTGTTCAATGCACCAAACAAAAGGCTAAAAATGTCTACCTTATCGGAAACTTTGCACGGTAACATTAAAAAAGATTTACCAGATGAAATAAACAATAATTGCAGTAGCAGTGGAGAACAGCCTGAATAACAAAGAGAGAAAATAGTGTCGTTTCTGTCTATCAAAAATTCGACGAACGTCCAAAATGGTTTAAAATTCAATGCACCTATATGTGGCGACCACAAATATTTAGTTTGTAAGCCTTGCATATAATGCTATTTGAATTTATGATTTTTTTTTTGGTACAGATATTATTATCTAAGCAAAGTGCAACAAAATTATCTATTTTAATTTTTAGAGCCGAACTGAAGTTCTTTATAAATAACTCTTTAAGTTGTGATATTTTTTTAAGACTTATTGCGTTTTATTTTTAACTTCATTTTTATTGTTGTTTTCTGTTTAAAAATTACTTTATTTTAAAAGAAATTTAATAAATAAATGATTTTAACAAAAAAATGTATCAATATTATTTTCGGTGATGCCCCTTAAAGGATATAAACTAGCACACGTCTTTCAGGTGTAACATTATCTTTTCAGTACAAAAAAATAACGTTATCTTACTAGGGCTAAGTAAATTTTCCAAAACAAAAAATTCAAGTTGCTTGGAAAGATAAGCCACGACAAAATTTAAGTAAAAAAAAATTAACGTGTCCTTATTTTCAAAACTATATTTTAACTAACAAATACGGATCTGTAAAACATAGAAAAGTAATAAAAAAAATTGTTTAAGTCAATTGGTTTCATTAACGCCATTAATCTTAAACCAAAGGTATGATTGTATTACCTAAATGCAACAAGACTAAATAAAACAAAAACGATTTTAGAACTTGGACTTTTAAAACAAGTCAAACCTTATTTGGTTAAATTTTCTCGAAACATACCTAATTCCTAATTGTTGCAAATAGATTTAAAAGAATTGTTTAACAAATGGAACTTAGTATAATAAAGATGTAAAACATTTTGCTCAGACAAAAAATTGTTTAACCAAAGTTTTTGATCGCGTAAGCATATAGCATACTCTTCATACCCAAAGATGCATGCAAAATACAAAGAATGAAAATTTATGAAGAATAAGTTATTTCGATACAGAGTGGAAAGATGGTATTCCACACAAGGTACACTTTTCCCTCCCAAATTAAAATCGGACACCTACGACAGATTAGTTACCCTACATTTACTATCTGTCCCTAGAAAAGACATATTTTCGTTTACTCACATAATTGTCATGGTTCTCTTTCCCGTATTAAAAAAGGCTTAGAAATTCATTTCGAATTATTTACAAATTTAAGCAAAAGAAATTTATTAATAAAACACTATGATAAAAATCCTTAAATATAGAAATATATCATACATACATAAGAACATACTAGTTTAATGATCTTAACAAGTTAATTGTGCAGAACATACTAATAACAATAACAAAGTAATTTTATTGCTTATGCTTTCATATCAAGAATAACCTAATCGGAACAAAACGGAATCGGACTGACATTGAAAAGAATTAAATTAATAAGGTTAACTAAGAAATAATCACTTACAAAACTTAGAGCAATTGATGAGGGAAATTTTCTCCACTATTGATTTGTTGGGCCCAGCATTCAATATGTGTTGTTGTTGTTTTCTTTCATTGATGGATCTGCTCTTTTATAAATGAAGATTAAAGTATGAATGAAATAATGGTATAGAATATAGTAAATAAAAAAGAATAACTATTTAAGTAAAAGATATTGTAGATTGATTGGTTTACACCAGAAAAAAATGTTAGTGAGGTATAAACTAAATATATAACATGTGAAATAATTAACATTAATAAAAAAAATAACGGTAGCTAAATTTAAGGCCCTTATCATGTACAACGCAGCGCAACGCCACAGAACTAACGCAACGCCAAAGAATAACATTGAAAGCACAAACAATGTCATAAATATTTTGTAGTTTTTTTGTTGCTTTCTACAGAAATTCACATTGCGTCTTAAAATTTCAAACGCTCCATTGCTTGTGTCGTTGAAAATTTTAAAACGGTACATGAATTTCTGTTGAAAGCAACAACGAAATTACAAAATATTTATGACATTGTTTGTGCTTTCAATGTTATTGTTTGGCGTTGCGCTGCGTTGTACATGATTAGGGCCTAAATAAGGTTATGAATTCAAGTCACATTATACTTCACATTAGAAATTATTTTTATATAAAAGTGGGAATTGGTAAGTAGATTAACTCTTTCTAAATATAAATTAAATAGTATCTAGATTAATGCTGTTATGTATTGAAGATTTTTTTAAATTTTTTTTTGCCGTACACTAATATAAAATATAAGGTAGAATTAATGTTATAAATTTATAATTACAGTAATATTATTCTTAGTTTGTTAATATTTTACGCTTTAAATAAAATGGATCTATGATTTTACCATTAATTTTCTTTAGTTAAGCATTTTCGTTCTGATTATTTGAGTATTATATGAGGGTTATACGCATGAGCAATAGGTTAAGTAATTAAAAAGGTAGGGTTAGTAATCACGCAAAGAAATTATGAAATATAAACTATGTAATGTATAATAATTTCGGGTTTTGTAAATTACTATTTAAAACATATAATGAACCCTTTTCGTTTTAATTAAGAATATAACTTGATTTAAATTCCAAACCTTAGTTTAGTATGTCATAGTTTATAGGGAGTATTTTATACGAATTTAAAATGCATTACACACGTTGTCTTACGGTAGAGTGTCTACAGGTGGCCACGTGGGCCAAATCAAATTCCTCGTCCACTTGCTAATATTCTTCGAGATATGAGGTTTATATAGGAATTATGTACTGTACTCTTCATACAAATCAAGGTAAGTTCCCAAAAAGGCTTCGGCAAAATGGTGAGTTCAATTACGCCAGAATAAACCTTAGAATATCAATTATAATTAGGAAAACCCCTACTGTAAGCATAAAGTGACTCTTACCTTTATATATTTTGGTAAAATTATAAATTGCCCGCAAGCGTTTTCAAACGCCTATAAATTTACTTATTATAAATTTGCGTATAAAAATTGTGGTTTAATTATAAAATTTTGTTAAATAACAAAATATCACTTTTTAAAAAAAAAATATTTCAAGTTACTCTTCCGAAGTCCGACTCGGAGTTGTTGCTGGGCAGAAGCAGGTTCTGCGTGAGGACCATAATAGGAATCATCACGGGTCATTGCATGATAGGCAGGATGGCGATGAGGTTGGGATCCGACGTGTCGGATATGTGCGGGTTGTGTGAGGACCCGGAGGAGCTGGAGTCGGTTGAACACATTTTGTGCCGCTGTCCCAGGCTACAGTGCAGCAGGCTGAGGTGGCTGTGCAGCAGATTCCTAGGCGAATTAAGGGACGTCCCGGGCTGTGGGCTCGAGAGTCTGATAGGATTCGTAATGGGGATGGCCTGGCTGCGCAGCAGGAGACTGGGAGCTAACCGCACATAGGGCGGATTGGTGTTTGTGTTGAGTGAGGCTTTTCTCTCGGGTTTGGTCAGAACTTCCTTTTCCTCATCTATTCTTATCTATTCTTATCTTTTCTAATGCTTTTGCTGTTTCTCTTCACCTTCTTTTTCAGCTTCTTAACTATAAACAAGGCATCACAATGGACCGTATTGGTCTCTGGGTGAGGGTGTGAATGAGACTTCACACCAGCCTTTCTACCTACCTACCTACCTACCTACTCTTCCGAACTGTTTAAATTCAACTTATCTCAACTGCACTTGGTATAAGAATGATTAAAATTTGACAAAATCTGCATTAAGCAGTGGCATCATGTTAATGAAATTACGCAGTTATATGATTCAAGGAGAATTAAAAGACAATGGAAAGATAATTTCTCGAAAAAAAAAAAATAATTACAACAAAAAAAACTATTTTCATTGAGTTGGAAGTTTTAAGAGTATCTCTTTAAATCAATATGTATACCCCCATATACATGTGTATATAGAATATACGTACATATGCCAATTCAGGCGTGCGAAACGTACTTTTTGTTCCAATAAGTACAACATGTTTCGCTTTTGATTTAAACACTATGTTACTAATAAAATGTAAACACCCTCCTTCAACATTTCAGAGAAACCATTTTAATGAAAGGGTTTAAAATTATAAAACTATTTTAGAATATATCGCGGAAGCATTGCATATTTTCACACTTGAAAACTAGAAAGAAAAATTGTGGTACTACTTATTCCATCCCTGGCTTATAGCAATGTAATGATAATGTTCACTCTCTTTGTAAGTGACGACACTTTTTTAGCAAAACCTTTTATAGGTTTTCCCCTTCCATAACTATTTGTAATGAACATAATTAGAAGCACATTTCTCAATTTGTAAATTATGTACGAGAAAACGTACCTAATTTTTTTTAACATTTTTCTTAATATACTAATTACCTGGAGAATTCTTAGACTTTTAATAATTCACTTCATTCGTTAAAATCTTTCAAGATGTTGTTGAAAAGGTGTTTGGTAAAAATCGTTACAATTGAGAGCTCGATATAAGCTACTAGCTCATCCTCTTAAACCAGAAACTGATATGTACCACAATACGGAAATGATACGCTTATCAAGGGCACACAATATAGGCTCAGCTCTCACAATTCAATTTGAAAAGATTAAAGCAAAGATGTCTGAGTTTCAAAAAGGAGATTCTGGTTGGACGCTTATCCAAATTAAATGTCTAGAAATTAATATTAACAAAACATCAAAATTATCCGGATCCCAGTACATACCAACACCTGTAGAGCTAATACGAAAACATGCTTGCGGCAAAATATTCCTCAGCATATTATTTCAAAACAACTTGAAAAGGTGCGAGATTATAAAACTGAAAAAAAATTGAGCTTAGATTTTTAGACTCTTTAAGACTTATGGAATCTGGTTTGGAATCATTAGCTAGTAACCTCAATGATCAAGATTTAAATGCAGTTAAAATATATTTTCCAGATGCTGAGAAGTTTTCTCTTATGAAGCAAAAGGGTGTTTTTCCTTATGAATATTTAAATTCATTTGAAAAGTTAAATGAAAAGAAACTCCCACCAATTGAAGCATTTTATAGTAGGTTAAATGATAAAAAATGTTCAGAAGAAGATTATTTGCTAGCACAAAATATATGGACAAAATTTTATTGTGAGACTATTAAGGATTACATGGAGCTGTATTTAAAAACTGACGTGTTGTTACTTACAGATATATTCGAAAACTTCAGAAAGCTCTGTAAGAAGATTTATAACCTAGATCCTCCACATTATTATACCATCCCAGGGCTTTCTTGGGATGCAATGTTAAAATATACAAGAATTGAGCTAGAATTATTAACAGATCTAGAAATGTATAATTTTATTAAACGAGGAATTCGTGGTGGTCTTTCACAATGTAGTAAGAGGTATAGTAAGGCGAATCATAAATATCTTAATGATTATGATCCTACAAAACCGTCCGAATACATTTTATATTTAGACGCAAATAATCTTTATGGTTGGGCAATGTCAGAGTCACTACCATATGGAGGCTTCAGTTGGACAAATGACTTCATTCACCCCAAAAATATTCCACATAACTCAGATGTTGGTTATATTTATGAAGTCGATTTATCATACCCGTCTAGCTGTCATGATTATCATAATGACCTGCCATTCTGTGTGGAAAACAAAATAATTGGTGGGAGTTAATATGAAAAATTAATTGCTGATCTATCTAACAAAAAGAAATATGTCATACATTATAAAACATTAGAGCAATGTTTAAATAAATGGATTGGTTTTGGAAGAAGTTCACCGAATTCTGGAATTTAATCAAAAGCCGTGGTTAAAGACATACATAGATTTAAATACGACACATAGAACAGAAGCTAAGAATCAATTTGAAAAAGATTTCTATACATTGCTCAATAATGCTGTGTATGGTAAAACCATGGAAAATGTCGAAAAGAGAAAAGGCGTTCGGTTGGTTAGTGAGTGGGAACGTACCAGCCTTAACCGATTGGGTGTAGGTGAACTTATAGCAAAACCAAATTTTCACAGTTTACTGATAAATTATGGGATGTACAAATGAACAAAACTTTGACATATTACAATAAACCCATTAATTTAGGCTTTTGTGTACTTGATCAATCAAAACGGAAAATTTATGATTTCCATTATGAGTATATGAAACCTAAATTCGGAGATAATAGAAATCTCAATTATATGGACACTGACTCTTTCATTTACTCAATTAGAACTGATGATTTCTATGATGATATAAGAGGAGATATAAAAACACTCTTTGACACATCAGCATGTTCACAAAATAATCCATTTAACTTTCCTCAATTAAATAAAAAAGTACTTGGAATGATGAAAGATGAAACTGAATTTAAATTCATCACTGAATATGTAGGCTTAGGACCCAAAGTTTATTCTTTCACAGTTGAAGATGATAAAGATGTTAAAAAAGCTAAGGGGTTAAAAAATGCGTGGTAGACAATTATACTATAGATCATTATAAACATGTCTTATTTAATAAGCAATCAGTAGGGGCATGTTTGTACACATTCACATCTAAGTTACACACAATACTAACAAATAGAGTTAATAAAATAGCTTTAAATTTTATTGATAGTAAACGTAAAATAAGAAATGATGAGATTAATACACTTGCAGGGCATCATTATCGGTTAGATACTGATAATGGTGGTTTAGAATTAAGTAGGTTAATTAGTGATATTGAGTCACTAAATAATTAGTATAGAATATATATATATATATTGTGTCGTTTTCACTTTATAAAACGCGTTAAGGTTTTTAACCTTTGAGTTCTTTTAATTGCAAATCAAAATAAATACACACACGAATTAAACTTAACAAACTTTATTGAAATTCACAAAATTTAACCACTATTGTAAGTAACGATCTGAACAGTTAAATGTATCCAATCAAACTCAACTAAACATTTATGAGTTAGCCTATTTAGTTATTTATAGTTCAAAACTATTCCTAGTTGATTCAAGAACCGTCTAGTAGTTTCTAGAAAATTGTGTTCGAATTATTTTAAATCTAAAGTCTACAATTACAATTGCTAGAAAATTTAGTACAGTAGCGTTCATAAAAATAGTAACTAATATGACATAAAACTATAATTTACAAGATAACTTATAACTAAAACCATAAATAATTCTTAGACAAATCTAATTCCGTAACAATATATATATATATACATTACCTTGTAGTATTAAAATTATATATTATAAATTTAAATATAATAATACACGTTAATATATATATACATACATAAATAAAACTCAAAAAGTTTATTTAACAAAAAAAAAAAACAACAGTTTTTATTCTTTATTTTACATAAATTAAATAAGACGAGGAAAAGTAAGTATTAGAATGTATTAAAAAAAAAGATAACATAACTTTTTGAACAATTCCAGTTAAAGGTGTGTACTCCATCATACGATCGTGTAGGATTAAACAATAAGCATTTGTATTTCCTGGTACTGGACTACTCGTCTAAAACTCAAGTTTCACATCGGTAGGTCCATTTTTAACAATTTCATTTTGATAACTAACATCAACTATTGCAATTGGAATATTTTTAAATTTCTCACATGAAAGAAGAGGTTGTTCTTCTCTCATATAGTAATTTTGTTGAAACTTAGCATACATATTATACAAAATAACGTATCGATTCTCCTCAAATTTCAAATTTAAATCATCATATGGATAAGATTCTGAATTTAAATGCACTTTAACATTTTTCCAATCTGAATGTATATATTTATTATCGTTTTCTAATACGAATAAAAGAAATCTTGCCCTTTCTCTATTCACTGATAGTTTAATATTCCAGTTGTGGTTTCTGCCTCCGGAAAATGTTGGATTAAAATAACAGTCCCAACTGCGAAATGCTATGGGTAAATCATCATATGGATAAGATTCTGAATTTAAATGCACTTTAACATTTTTCCAATCTGAATGTATATATTTATTATCGTTTTCTAATACGAATAAAAGAAATCTTGGCCTTTCTCTATTCACTGATAGTTTAATATTTCAGTTGTGGTTTCTGCCTCCGGAAAATGTTGGATTAAAATAACAGTCCCAACTGCGAAATGCTATGGGTAATGAAACACCCTCATTTATAATCTTCATTATTTGTATTTTTCGTGTATCTGAAAGGTGAATATGTGGTATTCTCCATGTTATGTTTTTAATCGATAAGCTCAATTTTTCATTAGCATCTGTAGAGTAATACGCCTTATCATCATTTGAACTTTGTATAAGAATAAGTTCATGTTTACTATTTAAAATTATTTTATTGAAATCCTCAGCAAATCCCAATAGTAGTTTAAGGGGAATATAAAAATTAAATTTTCGCATTGACAGGTCTTCAGAAATATTCCACCCTGCATTTCTCATCATATTGCTTTCAAATTCATTTAGTGAGACATAATTCTTAATTGTACTGGATATTCCCAAGTATCGAGTACGATCAATTTCAACACCATTAATCTCATACCGTATTTCATCAAATAAGTATGCAACACAATTACTCCTCAATCTAGTATTTTCTGACGCTTCTTCACCTTAAGTGTTTTTAATGTTTCCTTCTATATATAAGTAGCTTTCAGACGGAAGAACATATAAGTCTTGATTTTGTAGTGTAATTCGAATTTCATCATTGTTTTTAAAGGAATGAATATAGGGCACATAGCTGTGATAATCTTTTTTATTATATTTTCATCAGAATATGGTTTTCAATGACATTGAGTATATCAGACATTTTTCTTTATTTTTAACTTAAGCAATTTTAAAAAGACTGTATTTTCTTTCGTTAATGATGCTCTTGTAGCTTTAATATGATTAGCAGGAATGTCTCTATTAACTTTAATGTGCTTACTTTTATTGTAAATTATCATTTTCCCTGGGTCTTAGATGTAATCTAAGTGTTATTTCTTCGCCTCTGAAATTTACTGCACGATTTTTTTGGTCAACAATCCAAATTCTGAGATATGTTATTTCTTTGACGTTTACTGGTAAATAAATTAGGTTATTAGCAATAACATCTAATTTATATCCTGGTGGTACGTCTAATGCGAACTCGTGTAGTATATGTGCGGGAGAATTATTCATATATGCTCCTGTTATGATGTTACACTGAATTTGTATAGCATTCACTTTTAATATATTTACAGGTTGATTTGATATATGTTTCGTACCAGCCTTTAAAAATAATCGACAATATCTTGTAACTCGTATGATCCAATAGGAATTTCAATTATTTTATCTCCTATATGAAATAAATTATTATCATAATCTACATTAGGAATAGAGTTATATGAATGAAAATCAACTAGAGAATATTCATAGTCATTTTTTGGATCTATTGGTGGTAAATAATATGCCGTTAGGATTGCTGAATTTCCACTTAAAGCTTAAGTAATTGACATCCTGAATGGTAAATTGTAAATGAAATGAAAATGCTTGAGTTTTTTGTTTTATTAAATTTATACATTGATTAGAAAAAAACTTTTTTTTTTTTTTTGTTTTCTTATAATATTTCGTTTTTACTTATCCAAGAATTATGTTGGTTTGGAAAATCTAACCATTTAACAAACGCTTTATCACCTTTTTCTTTTTAAATTTTTTCCACCAGAAATGTATTAGGATAACGTGTACGACGTATTTCTTGCTTGTAAAATGCGCCTTTTATAGGATATCCTTGATAGTCTTCAAGTAAAAATGTGATTGGGTAGGTGTTCTGTATCGTTTTTATGTTAAATATTTCTGTAGTCCAGTTCGGTGTATAACCTTTTTCAAATATATGTTTATATTTACTTATGCGAACATAGTCCCCAACCTTAAACCGTGATGAATTAAAAATTTTTAAATTATTATATACAGTATTCAGTAAATATTGTTCATGTTCAGGTTTTACATCCATAGGTGCCATTTTTATTGTACTGTGAGTTTTTCTATTATATTGTTTAACTAGGTTTTTGTTATTATCAATCCAGTGAAATGTAAAGCGTAAAGCGTTCAATAATTGAAGCTTTCATTACACTATAAGTAGAGTAATGATTAATTGAATATTTACGCATAAGTAAACCAAACTCCTTATTAAAAAATTATTTTCCGTCATCTGGTTGTAAATTTTAAGGTATTCGCCCCTTACTTAGTATTTCCGGAAAAGCTTTGGAAACTTCATTTGCCCAAGCATATTTTGAAAATGTATCAATGACTGTTATCATATATTTGTATAATGGAAAAGTTACCCATTTATACTAAATCTGCTTGCCAAAGATCATCAATTCCCTTTGTTATTACTTTCCGTCTTAAGAAATTCTTACGCGCTTGGGAATGTAGTTTATTTATTATCGTTCTTTTTTCCATTATGTTGTTGTTGTAATCAACAACAACAATCATTACACTATATATGTCAGAAATTTTTTTATTTAAATCCTTTATTTCATTTCTAACAATTAAAACTTCTTTGTTTATACTCCTCTTTAAATGTTCTTGCATATGGGTCATTTGTGTATTCACATAATTTTTGTTAACAGCATCTGTCCCATTCATTGGAGGTGACAAATTTAAAATTCTTTTATTGTCTATATCAATATTATTTACTTTGAGTGTTTTACCGAATTTTTTTGAAATGTTGTTTCTTGTTATATCTCCTATATATTTTTGATTATAGTAATGACCAAATTTGTCAACAGTCATAATTTTTTTATTTATTTAATTATATTTGCTTCCCTTAGTTCTTCGATTATAGATATTATTTCATTAGAATGATTATTGTTACCAGCATGTTGTGATGCTATTAACAGCCTCAATTGGTCTACAATTTCATTAGGATTATCCCATTATATATATAGTTTGGTTTATTAAGATTAACCTCCATTAAACCCTTTCCAACGTGAGTAGTTGTAGTAAACCATTTTTTTTATTATTTTTTTATATTTATAACCTCTGTTTCCATTAATTTGATTATTAGGATCATAGTTCCTTCGATGCGAGTTTGTATCAAGTATAATATGTTTATATATTGCTAACTCTGACGAATCGAATTGTTTTTCATTTTTATGAAAAAGCAATGAGTATTATCCTGCGGTTAGTGCCCAAGATTTTGACCTATTATTATTTTATCATCAGTAAGCTTTAAAATAGAATTTCCAAATTTAAAGTCTCCATTTTCCATTTTATGACGTCCAAATATAGTGTCAAGTTTTTTATTTCCATTTAGGGTTGATAAATCAAACTCCCAATCGGATGATTGAGAATAAAATTGTTCATTTTTCGATTCATCATTTACTTAATCTTCACTAGTACTGTTATAGTCTTCTGCTTCTTCTTCTTTAACCCATTTTATTTTATTAGGTGCTGATTCAGCAGAGAAGCAAGCCGATTAAAAATATTCGGCGGCGGCGGCTGAGCTGCTTTGCGCCAAGTTGGTTGCCGATTAAGAAAAATATTCGGCTGCGCCGAACTTATATCAAGAAAACACATAAACAAACATGTTAAACAAAACAGAAAGGACAAATAATGATTTATTCATTTAAAAACTAAAAATTTTATAAAAGATAAATCAAATTTTTAAGAATAAAAATTATATTTACAACAAATACCTTGTTAGTTGTACTACGGTCAGTAACAGTGAAAATTGAGATCATTAAGATTTTCTTAAAATTTGGAAATATCAGGCATTTTAAAATAGTAAATTATTTCACAACTGGTATTTTTTTTAACACTTGTAATAAGGAACACTTTTATTTAAACTTTTCAAACGAATGAAAACAATTGTTACAATTTTAATTTTAACAAGTAAGAGTGCTATATTCGGCTATGCCGAATCTTATATACCCTTCACCATGGTGCGATAAGAATAATCTACATATATAATATATATATGGCATTAAATAATAATGGCTTAAGTCGGAATTTCTTGTTTTGAGATATTAAGGGTATTACCAAAAATAAATTGTTTGGTTTTTATATAAAATTATTAGCCACATAAAAAAATGCGCATTTATTTAGAACAAAAGTCAAAATTTTATAAAAAAAAGTGTTTTTTTTAAGTATATAAAAGTAAAAATAGCAAAAACTTTTTATTTAATTAAAAATAATATATAAATACCATGAGAAAAAAAAAATTATCGAATGGGATTTGAACCAGTCAACACTCAGACGATTACTTGTGACATAACGGCTAGACCACTCGACCACTGGTACGCATGCGAACTTAACTTTAATATAAGTAAATAGGCCGTGGAATATTTTTTTCATATAAGCAAATATCTTTGTGTGAGTTTGTTGTTTGGGTATGAAAGGTGAATATGCGAAAAAGGGAAACACACCACCACCACTGGCGTGTTGCCATACAATAGATTTATCTGTTTTTGCAAGTTTTTAAGATGCAAAAATCCCAATCTCTATTTGTAGAAATTATTTCGTTAAATAGATCAAAGTTTAAAAGCAGAGTGATAGCGGAAGTCATATTGGACATGATGCTGGTGCCTGTAAACAAATGGAAAAATGATGAGGAAGGGGGTGGGGGACGCAAATAAAACAACTTAATTAAAAAAAGGAAATATTGGTATTTCAGTAATTTGGTCATAACTCGGGCATTTTCCAATCGATTTGATAGATTTATACACCTACGTCTTTAGGAAGAAATTTACCATTTACTCGGTAATAAAACTTGGACTCGGAAAGATCTACGGTTCCCGAAAATAGGTATTTTTATTAAAAATTTTATTTTGGTAATAACTTTTTTGTATCTGAACCGATTTTTCCGAGTTTTTCAGCAAATATGTTCTACTAAAAACTTCCGATCTTTTGATATATAAGACGTATCCATAGGTCATGTAACAGTTCTAAAAATTTTTATAAAAATTTTGATGCTTTTTAGCCCATTTTTGGAGTATTTTGCTAATAACTTAACCATTTCTTAACCGATTTGGCACTTAGATCATAAAACTTGGACTCGGGAAGATCTATTGTTCCCGAAAATGGGTATGTTTAAAACAAAAATTTATTTTGGGCATTACTCTTCCATTTTTGGGAGAAAGGTTTCAGGGTTTTCGGGAAATATATGCTGCTAAATTTCTGACATTTTGGTATATAAAACGTGTTCATATGTCATACTAGAGCCCTAAAATTTAAAATTTCGAGTATTTTCAATAATGTCTTTGTACGGGAGGTACCACGCCCACTTTTCCAATCGCGCCCATATTTTGTGGGATACTGTGTATTGATAACCGATATGTTTGTACCTAATTTGGGAACTTTAGCTCGTTTCGTTCACCAGATGTACATAAATCTATTACGTCTTTGTCTGGGAAGTGCCACACCCACTTCTCCAATCCCGCCCATTTTTGAGTTTGTGTATTGGCAAGCAACATGTTTGTACTAAATTTGAAAGCTGTAGCTCTTACCGCTCTCGAGATATGCAGAAAAAAAGAATTTAAAAAACAACAACAACATGGGATTTATGGAAAAAATTAGAGGTAGTCGTGGTTTTTTGCTCATATCTCAGCCATTTATGGACCGATCTTCCTGAATTTCAATAGCAAACAATTCCGGACTATATGTGACATAAATGTATAAAAACCTAGCCTCCATCATATCTGGGGTCTTCGGAAAACCCATTTCATCGGACGGACAGACGGACAACCGGATTTGAACTTCCCTTCTCATAAGAAGCCAGAATATATATACTTTATATGGGCTTAGATCAATATTGTAGAAATTACAAACGTACGGACAAAGTTATATATGGGCATTTCCATGAGAATGTCAACCACGACTCAAAAAATAAATAGCCTTGAAACTATTTTTCGAATATGGTAGAAAGTAAAAAAACACTCAAACTTTACTATGCAAAGGGGTTTACAGCTTATTACAATTTTTAAAGAGCAAAAAATAAAAGTTAAAACTGACTATCTCTTTGATTCATTTTTAGTAACTGCAATCAACAATTTTCACTTTTCTGCCGATTAAATACAGATACTGGTAACATTAGAATTATACATTAAAATTAATGTTACAGCAACAATGAACAAAATTCACGAGAAGAGACCAAAGATATAGTTTGATTAGCGGTATATTTTTTGGTTTGCTTTGGGTGCTATTTAAATGTCACGTACGTGGTGCGAAAACATAATTTGTCTATGTCATTGGTATTTGATCAGTCGTACGTGTTTCAAAATAAAAGTTCAAAGCAAGATATTTGTTGCAAAAAAATATTGACCGGAATTTTTTTTTAAATAGGTATAATAAAAATTTTATAAGCTGTTAAACGTCGTCACGTACGATATTGTATTACTATAAATTCAACTAAATGTATCATCTTATTATGTTTGTATTAGGTTGAAATTTGATCAAAAATTATTTTTTTGCAGTCTTAATGATCTAAACAAATATAATTGGTATCGGTCCATATTTGACCATAGCACTCATTCTAATACTACTCCAGAAAATAGCCTTTAATGTTGTAACTTTCTAATAAATGCTGGTATTGACATAAAAATTAGCGACAATAACTTTTACGACAAGTACTATGTCGTGATAAAATGTTGTGCTGGTAGGTCCAAAATTAGCTATAGGTCCCATATAAACCCCCTTCCTAAAATCGCTGAAAGGCAAGAAAATCTCATATAGATGAAGATATCTGAATAATATTCGGCACAAATAACTTTTATATAACTCTTAACGTCATAGCATAATTCTGTTCCGGCGACCATGATTGGCGATGGGTCAAAAATAGGGACACTCAAAAATTTGTTTTTAAAATATTATGGTGTAGGGTATTATATGGTCGGGCTTGGCCGACTATACTTTCTGACTTGTTTGTTTTAAGTTTTTGTATGCATATATTTCCCAAAAATATATTTCATATCTTGTAAATACTATAAGAGGAAAATCTGTCACGTACGGTATGTCACGTACGATATTACATTTGGTTCATTATAAAACGATCCAGAAAAATTTTTTTCTTTCCAATTACGGATTATAACGGAAAAATATATGGTTTAATGCAAAAAATTTAAAAAAGGAAAAATACATCCCACAATTCGCAGATTTTCGGATTTTTTTACATTCACCCCAAAATCACTTCCGTTTTATGTCACGTACGATATACACCTATTTTGCTAGGTATTTTGGACAACAAGGTTTCGATTGTAAAAATTTTTTTTTTCATATATAGTACCCTCTAAAAGAAACATAATGATTAATAAGTTTTCCAGTTACTACTATTTGCGCAAAAACTCCATCGCTCCGAAGGCGTACAAATGTCACGTACGATGACATGGAAATGCCCATATACCCTTTTACCTTCGGTGAAGGGTATAAAAATGGATAATAGGTAACCAATCTTTTTTAATAATCAGTATTCAAAATTATATTTAAATGTAACAAGTTATTAGGTTTTGCCAGACTTTATTTGGAAAATATTACATTTAATTTTCAAAACAACTTATTCCGAGTTGAAAATACTTTTTAAAAAATTATTTTATCCTATATTATCCCAAGCGATATTCTGGTCATCAGATGTTAGTAAAAATTGTAAGATGGTATGTAAATACCCTCCTAAAGGATAATATTAATTTAATTAATATTATTAATAATAATAAAATATTTCAGTAAAACAAATACAAACACAGTGTTTTACCAAGTCAAGTTTTACTTTAATTTACATAATTGCATTTATGTGAAAAACGAAAAAAAAAATTTCATATTTTGATTAGTTTTAGAACTATTTTATAATTTAATATAAATATATGAGTTTTAAGAAAAATATTCTATTACATTGTGACCAAACCAAAATAACTCACATTTTGCGTCGAGACATTTTTTGCAAAAAACTCCAACAAACAACAAGCAACAAAACAAAAATTGTGTACTGAAAAAAATAACAGCACTTAAGATTGTTAGGTCAACACTTCACGGCTACCACAGCATAAAAATATTTACAACTGCATTAAAAAAAAAAAATTATGAGTACTAAAAGCAAACACCAAATATGGAACACTAGGATGATATAGGTTAAGATTAATATTTAGATTTTTAGTCGAACTTGATGAATTATTTAGGATTTTAAAGCATTTTACATATTTTATTGCTAACAATTGTATTAGTAAATTATTCAGGCTCAAGTCCATTGAATTATTTTCCTTAGAAAGACAATTGTATTTGCTAAATTTTCATAACTTCTAAGAATGCAGAAAAAGTTAATTGTGTATACAAGTGGCAGAATGGAATAGATGTGAATGAAAGGAACTTGTGTCTGAATAACTTACAAATATACTACTTTGCAAAAAATCTTTAAAAATACTTAAAATATCCGTTTTTAATTTCGTGGAAATTTTTTTTCTTGTTGAAAACTGCTGATTTAGTATTCACTAACTTAAATAATATTAAAATTAACCAAAAATTGAATAACCAATTTTGGATTAATACTAAAAAAAATAGTAAACATAAGAATCGACTTGAATTTGAGCCGCCGATCAGCCGAGTACTTCGGCGGCGGCGCGGCTGGTTGAAAAAAATTGGCTGAGCGGCTAGCCGCCAGCCGCGCCGTTACGGCTTGCTTCTCTGGTGAATTAATGTTTTTCTCGTTCAATAATTTTCTCTTAGGAGTGCTGGTAAATATAGTATTATTTTGCGTTTTTATTTTAGTATTGTGCTTACATTTATATTTTTCGTCTGTGGGTATTGTTAGATTTGACGAATCTGACAATTTGACTAGGTTCTTTAGAGGTTCTGTTAAAGGTTTAAATGTTCTTTCTAAACTATAAAATTTTTCTAATTCTCCAAGTCTTATGCTTTGAAATTTTTTCTTTAAGATTTTTTTAGATTTCACCAACTCTTTTAAAATATTTTCTTCCATGTTTATAACTTTAAACTAGTGTGGTCACCAATTTTAGATCCTGGAATAACTCATAGTATACTTTAACCAGCTTCTTACAACAGCTAAATAGCTTTTTTATAACAGCTAAACAGCTTTTTTATAACAGCTAAACAGCTTCTTAAAACATCTAAACAACTTCTTAAAACAGCTAAACAGCTTCTTAACCCTTTACTGATGAAAGTAATCTTGACTGATATTTATATTTCGGTTGATTTAATGATTTTGAGTATATATAAATATTTTTAAATTTTAAACCATTCGGACTTTCAATTAAACTAAGCATTATATTTGTTTTGCCACAGTTGGAGGGGCCAACTATTAGTGCTCAGATAGAATTACGTAAAAGGCAGCTATGTTTCAAAACATCTCTGTTTTCAACCAAAAGAAAAAGTATAGACGAAATACTTTTAAGAATGCCGTCAATAGCTTCTGGTGGGTCAGCAATCGCTAAAACTATTACTTTAGCTAAAAATGGTAGACAACAGCTCGAAGAAAGTAAGCGTCATAACAAAACATTAGAGGCAATAGCTATAGGTAAAGGTCTATATCTTAAACCTTATAAAAAAGGCTATGGAATATTTTATACTTCATCAAAAAACTATTAAAGCAGCTACCTAATAGACTTGAGAACATTTGGGAAGAAGCATATTCCTTATTTTAGAGGAGTATATATGAGGGATAAACTTCCTAAAACTCCACACCAAATAGAGAATGGAATTATAAACTTGGACTCAAATAGAGGATTTGGAACACATAAAGTAGCATTTTATAAAAATAATGATAACGTAGAATACTTTGATAGTTTTGGTAATCTCCAACCACATATAGAAGTTTAAAGATACTTGGGTAAAAACATTAAATATAACTATTTAAGATATCAAAATTGTAATACATTTATTTGTGGTCATTTATATAATTCAGTCGGTCGTGCTCGATGAGAAAAGACGTGTTTCTTTTAACTCCGCATACGGTTCTTTTTTTTAATATAAATTATTTAATAATATCAGTTGCGAATTTGGACGCTCAATATAAAAGTGTAGAATAACTATTAAAAAAAAAAAAAAAATTAAGAAAAAAAAATACAAGTAAAAAAATATACCTACATGTATGTATGTACGCACATACATACTTGCAAATAATCTGTGCAAAAAAATATTTATTCTTTTTTCTTTTATTATCTCGGTGTAACAACATTATACATAATAAAAAGAGCACAGTCAACAAAAATAAAAAAAAAACGGTGAAAAAAACAAAAACAACTCTATAATAACAATGAAACAACAGCAAAAATAAATGATACTCATGCTAGTGAAAGCAATGTGGAAATAAAAACAACAACAGAAAACAATAAAAGCGTTACCACTGACACCATAAACTCGAACATAGACGCAATGGAAAACAAACAAGAAAAAATTTGTCAAAAACCACAAGTGCAAGTTGGTATGGACAGGTATGTAACAGTGCTTAAACGTGGTCGCACCCCTGCCTCTTCAGCTGTAGCCTCGGCCTCTAAAGTTCCATCTTTTGATAGAATAAATTCACTAAATCGTTTTGCAATTCTGGAGGATGAATCTTCTGAAGCACATAACGTCATAAAAACGTCAAAGCCACCCCCGATATATCTTAGAGAGCTAAACTCAAGTGAGCTAATAAAAAGTTTAATCTCGGTGATAGGTAAAAATTCGTTTTACGTAGCTGCAATCAAGCGTGGTAATATAAACGAAACAAAAATACAGGTTAATCACGAGAATGATTTTCGTAAAATAATTAATAAATTTGAAGCACTTAAAAAAAGCTTCTATACCTACCAACTGAAAAGCAGCAAAGGTCTTCAGGTTGTGATAAAGGGCATTGATTCATGCACATTTTTAGAAGAAAAGGGCTTCAAAATAAAAAATTTTACATATATTAAAAATAGGGAAAAAAATCCCCAACCACTATTTCGGGTGGAGTTAGAGCCCGGCGATGTTAAGCTAAAAAAAAATGAAACGCATCCCATTTACAATTTAAAATACATTCTGTACAGAAAAATCACGATAGAGGAGCCGCACAAAAGATATGGGCCCGTTCAGTGTTTAAACTGACAAGAATTTGGTCATACTAGGGCATACTGCCATTTACCCCCTGTTTGCGTCGTATGTGGAGAATTACATGGTACCGTCCGGTGCGATAAGTCCAAAAATGACCCTAATGTAAAAAAATGTAGCAACTGTGGTGGTAACCACACTGCCAACTATAGAGGATGCCCGGTATATTCGATTGTCAAGCGTTCTGTTGGACAGAAACTTAATCCCCCTCAAACGCAGGCAACTAATCAAGGAGACACGTACGGCGTCCAGATGCCTCAGCCAAATAATAACAGAACCTCGTACGCTAATGTATTAAAATCTAATCCTATGCAACTGCATGGTGATGTACCAAATAACGACGAAATTCCCATTTCTAATTTAACTCGGCTAGAAAAAACTATGGAAACATTAGTGCAAACAGTTAACAATTTTACTAACACAATGGGTAACATGATGCAAGAAATGTTAAGAATGCAATCGATGTTATTGCAAGCTGTACTAAACAAGGCATGAACTGTTTAAAAATTTGCTTTTGGAACGCAAACGGCATCCGCCAACACAAAAATGAACTAGAATACTTCCTTAAAAATAAACAAATTGATGTTATGATGGTTTCTGAAACTCATCTGACCTCAAGAAATACGTTTAAAATCAATGGTTATATATTATATGATACCAAGGACCCTCGAGACAGAACTTGTGGCGGTTCTGCCATTTTGATAAAGAACAGAGTAAAACACTACTTAATGAGTGATCATCGTGAAGATTATCTCCAAGCAACAAACATTTGCGTTGAGGAATTAAATCGAAACATAGTAATTTCATCATTATATTCCCCACCTAGATTTTCTATATCAGAAAGCCAATATAATAAATATTTCAAATCAGTAGGACCCTGCTTCCTGGCTGCTGGCGATTATAACGCTAAACACACTTTCTGGGGGTCACGACTTATTACACCTAAGGCTCGTGTTTTGTTTAAAACAATTTGTAAAATGGATCTAAATGTGGTCGCGAGCGGACAACCAACATATTGGCCTACTGTTCAGCAAAAAGTTCCAGATGTCGTCGATTTTGGAGTGGTTAAAAACATCCCCGCAGAAACGATTTATGTTGAAGCTTCCTTAGAATTATCTTCTGATCACACAGCTACAATTCTTACTATAAGAAATCCTAATAGAATTGTATCTCCGTCTGATAACTTAGTGACGTCAGCCACTCAAATAAATTGGTTAAAATATAAAAAATATCTCAGTACCCACTGCACTGAAAATATTCCGCTTAGTACACCGGAGAATGTGGATATTTCTATTGTAAATTTTGACAGTTATCTAAAACTAGCTGTTCGACATTCAAGTATAACCCTCAAAAAAGCCAAAAATAGTAAAATATATTCTGCAGATGTCGAGCGTCTCTTGACTGAAAAAAGGAGAGCTCGAAGAGAATGGCAATTGCATAGATCCCCTCAACTTAAGAATTTACTAAAAGAGTGACAAAAAGGTTAAGAAAGTTATTGCAGTCTCAGAAAACGGCTTCACTGGAAAAATATCTTAAGGAACTTGATGCAACTTCTCAATCAGACTACTCATTATGGCATGCAGCTAGAAATCTTAATAGACCAGTTATCACTAAACCACCATTAAGAAACTTAAATGGAAGTTGGGCACGAAATGATGAAGAAAAAGGAAATCTTTTTGTTAATCATTTGAAAAACGTATTTACCCCGCATACATCTCCCGATATTGCAGTCGAGTTCCACCTGTTGCTGTTAGAGCTGCTGTTCCACTTAGATTTGAAATAAAAGAAATCGAAAAGGCTATTCATGATTTAAACCCCAAGAAAGCCCCTGGGTTTGATAAGATCAGCAATAAAATGCTTTTAGAGCTACCCAGCATAGCAAAGAATATTATTCTCTTGATTTTTAATGCTATTTTATGCCTTGAATACTTCCCACAACAATGGAAAGTATCCTTAGTTACAATGATACCTAAGCCAGGGAAGAATCCTACAAAATAAACTTCTTCGAATAATCACAGTCGCTCCCTGGTATGTTAAAAACTCTAATATTCACAAGGATCTCAATGTGCCATTAGTAGAAACTATTATTACGAAGTACGCAGCAAAATATTTAAAAAGGCTTGAGTCGCACCCAAATCCACTAGCTCGAAATATTTTAAATGACAGTGGACACTCTAGATTAAGGAGAAGAGATACTTCAGGACTCATCCGACGAGAAGACCGCTAAACATCTACATATGTGAACAGAAACCGAGAGGAGAAAAATTTTCGTCTAGCATTGGCAGGACAAAAATAAAGTATTAGTATAAGATTTGATTAATTATTGTTAGTTCATATTAAATGTATGAAGATTCAATAAATAAATAATGAAAAAAAAAAATTTATGTTTAAAATTTTTAATAAATTTCAAAATAAAGGATTAATAAAAACACTCAAATATTTGTTTTTTATATTTAATTTTTTGTTTGTTTTATTTATTATCCATTCTTAATAATAATCCATAGATTTTTACATGTTTTAATTTTATTTTGCCTTTTTCCCCAAACTCATAACAAAGTCTGGTTAAATCAATTTCTATATTTCTTTCATTTATACCTTTAATTTTATAATATTGTACATTTATTTTATTTAAAATATAGCAATTTTGAATATAATGTTCATAATAAAAATATAACATTTGCTTGCGAAGAATTGTATTCCAGCTTAAAAATGTCGTCAAGAATATTCCGATTTGGGTTAGCGATTTCCAAGTCTCAGGATCAATTTTAATTTTATGGTTTCCCTGTTGTAAGATGATATAGCAAATACTATTCTTATACTGAAATGTATATTGAATATCCCTCTTATCATCCTTATAAATTAGATTCATACAATCTAGGAATTCTCATTGATTTAGTGTTGCCTTAATATATTCCTTATAGCTCTTAAGGTAGATCCATTCAAGCCGGTCTAATCCAATGAAGTTGCTCTCCTTATAATGTAACCAAACAATAGGCTTAAAACCAAAGGATGTTGAAAACCCGCATGCAATTTTTAACTTTAAAGTTAGAAAATACTCCAGTTCAAATACTATATCGTGACATTCTCGATGAATTTTAAATGTAAACTAATAATACTTTTGCTTTGAAAATCTTTATTTAAAGAAAACAAATCTTTTATCTTTTTTTTATTTTTTTTAAAACCATATATTAACTGTAATTATTTTTTTTCTTGTACATAAATTTAGACTTCTAAAATATTTTAATATCTTTTTATAATTTTCTATAATTTTTATAACCTTCTTCTTTCTTATAGAAAAAGTAGCATCCACACAAACCCACGACATCTCCACTTGTACTTTCGTGAGAGCAAGGCATATTATATACATTAAAATTTGTATATTCTCTTTTCAATGCACATAATAATTCCAAATGTTCTTCAAAGATTACACTTCCAAATTCTTGTAGAAAAGCTTCAATAACCTCCATCTTTCCACATTAAGATTTCATTTACAACTTTTAAAAAATATTAATAATTCTCTATTATATATATATTTATATACATATATACTAATAAAATAAAAAAAACACTAGAATTTATAATAATTTATTTTTATTGTTTAATCATTTTATTGAAAAATTATTTTATTTAAAAGTATTAAATTGAATATAAGGGTAATATCTTTTCATAGGAGCAGCCGTCTTTATTTCTAGCTTATAATTAATGCTATCCTTTTCAGCATCTAAAGGAATCTTTGCAATGACATATGCGCCAGTTGATAGGTTCCCAACATCATTTTCAGTTAAGGCTATAAACTTTTTAGGAAGATAAAGCATAGATCCATCCAATTCCAAGACAATGGCATCTCCATATTTTTAGTTACCCGTTCAGTTCCTGTAATAGGATAGATAGTCCTTTCCTTCTATCATATTTTTAACACTTAAAATATGGTTCATATTTAATTTATTGAATGAAGCAATTAATTCCGCGTTAATATTCATCGTTTAATAATTTATAATGAAATGTGATAAATAACTAAATAAATTCACAATTTATAGAAAAATTTTTGGTTGCACTTAGTTTTAACATATGTTATTTGCTCTTATTATACCCCACCCATATTATAACAAAAAAATTCTAATTTAAATTTTATTAGTTTTTTATTATTTATATTTTATTTATTAATTTTTTAAATGTATTTAAATTAAAATCACTACATCTATAAACTTTAATCTACTTCCCTAATACAACGATCTCCATCTTCGTCCAAATAAAAACCATAATTTGCCTTCAAAATTATGGTATCTCCCTCTTCAGGGTCCAGAAAATCCTCAACTTCCCACAAAAAAGAGCTAAACTCAAGTGAGCTAATAAAAAGTTTAATCTCGGTGATAGGTAAAAATTCGTTTTACGTAGCTGCAATCAAGCGTGGTAATATAAACGAAACAAAAATACAGGTTAATCACGAGAATGATTTTCGTAAAATAATTAATAAATTTGAAGCACTTAAAAAAAGCTTCTATACCTACCAACTGAAAAGCAGCAAATGTCTTCAGGTTGTGATAAAGGGCATTGATTCATGCACATTTTTAGAAGAAAAGAAAGGGCATACTGCCATTTACCCCCTGTTTGCGTCGTATGTGGAGAATTACATGGTACCGTCCGGTGCGATAAGTCCAAAAATGACCCTAATGTAAAAAAATGTAGCAACTGTGGTGGTAACCACACTGCCAACTATAGAGGATGCCCGGTATATTCGATTGTCAAGCGTTCTGTTGGACAGAAACTTAATCCCCCTCAAACGCAGGCAACTAATCAAGGAGACACGTTTAGGCGTCCAGATGCCTCAGCCAAATAATAACAGAACCTCGTACGCTAATGTATTAAAATCTAATCCTATGCAACTGCATGGTGATGTACCAAATAACGACGAAATTCCCATTTCTAATTTAACTCGGCTAGAAAAAACTATGGAAACATTAGTGCAAACAGTTAACAATTTTACTAACACAATGGGTAACATGATGCAAGAAATGTTAAGAATGCAATCGATGTTATTGCAAGCTGTACTAAACAAGGCATGAACTGTTTAAAAATTTGCTTTTGGAACGCAAACGGCATCCGCCAACACAAAAATGAACTAGAATACTTCCTTAAAAATAAACAAATTGATGTTATGATGGTTTCTGAAACTCATCTGACCTCAAGAAATACGTTTAAAATCAATGGTTATATATTATATGATACCAAGGACCCTCGAGACAGAACTTGTGGCGGTTCTGCCATTTTGATAAAGAACAGAGTAAAACACTACTTAATGAGTGATCATCGTGAAGATTATCTCCAAGCAACAAACATTTGCGTTGAGGAATTAAATCGAAACATAGTAATTTCATCATTATATTCCCCACCTAGATTTTCTATATCAGAAAGCCAATATAATAAATATTTCAAATCAGTAGGACCCTGCTTCCTGGCTGCTGGCGATTATAACGCTAAACACACTTTCTGGGGGTCACGACTTATTACACCTAAGGCTCGTGTTTTGTTTAAAACAATTTGTAAAATGGATCTAAATGTGGTCGCGAGCGGACAACCAACATATTGGCCTACTGTTCAGCAAAAAGTTCCAGATGTCGTCGATTTTGGAGTGGTTAAAAACATCCCCGCAGAAACGATTTATGTTGAAGCTTCCTTAGAATTATCTTCTGATCACACAGCTACAATTCTTACTATAACAAATCCTAATAGAATTGTATCTCCGTCTGATAACTTAGCGACGTCAGCCACTCAAATAAATTGGTTAAAATATAAAAAATATCTCAGTACCCACTGCACTGAAAATATTCCGCTTAGTACACCGGAGAATGTGGATATTTCTATTGTAAATTTTGACAGTTATCTAAAACTAGCTGTTCGACATTCTAGTATAACCCTCAAAAAAGCCAAAAATAGTAAAATATATTCTGCAGATGTCGAGCGTCTCTTGACTGAAAAAAGGAGAGCTCGAAGAGAATGGCAATTGCATAGATCCCCTCAACTTAAGAATTTACTAAAAGAGTGACAAAAAGGTTAAGAAAGTTATTGCAGTCTCAGAAAACGGCTTCACTGGAAAAATATCTTAAGGAACTTGATGCAACTTCTCAATCAGACTACTCATTATGGCATGCAGCTAGAAATCTTAATAGACCAGTTATCACTAAACCACCATTAAGAAACTTAAATGGAAGTTGGGCACGAAATGATGAAGAAAAAGGAAATCTTTTTGTTAATCATTTGAAAAACGTATTTACCCCGCATACATCTCCCGATATTGCAGTCGAGTTGCCACCTGTTGCTGTTAGAGCTGCTGTTCCACTTAGATTTGAAATAAAAGAAATCGAAAAAGCTATTCATGATTTAAACCCCAAGAAAGCCCCTGGGTTTGATAAGATCAGCAATAAAATGCTTTTAGAGCTACCCAGCATAGCAAAGAATATTATTCTCTTGATTTTTAATGCTATTTTATGCCTTGAATACTTCCCACAACAATGGAAAGTATCCTTAGTTACAATGATACCTAAGCCAGGGAAGAATCCTACAAAATAAACTTCTTCGAATAATCACAGTCGCTCCCTGGTATGTTAAAAACTCTAATATTCACAAGGATCTCAATGTGCCATTAGTAGAAACTATTATTACGAAGTACGCAGCAAAATATTTAAAAAGGCTTGAGTCGCACCCAAATCCACTAGCTCGAAATATTTTAAATGACAGTGGACACTCTAGATTAAGGAGAAGAGATACTTCAGGACTCATCCGACGAGAAGACCGCTAAACATCTACATATGTGAACAGAAACCGTGAGGAGAAAAATTTTCGTCTAGCATTGGCAGGACAAAAATAAAGTATTAGTATAAGATTTGATTAATTATTGTTAGTTCATATTAAATGTATGAAGATTCAATAAATAAATAATGAAAAAAAAAAAATTTATGTTTAAAATTTTTAATAAATTTCAAAATAAAGGATTAATAAAAACACTCAAATATTTGTTTTTTATATTTAATTTTTTGTTTGTTTTATTTATTATCCATTCTTAATAATAATCCATAGATTTTTACATGTTTTAATTTTATTTTGCCTTTTTCCCCAAACTCATAACAAAGTCTGGTTAAATCAATTTCTATATCTCTTTCATTTATACCTTTAATTTTATAATATTGTACATTTATTTTATTTAAAATATAGCAATTTTGAATATAATGTTCATAATAAAAATATAACATTTGCTTGCGAAGAATTGTATTCCAGCTTAAAAATGTCGTCAAGAATATTCCGATTTGGGTTAGCGATTTCCAAGTCTCAGGATCAATTTTAATTTTATGGTTTCCCTGTTGTAAGATGATATAGCAAATACTATTCTTATACTGAAATGTATATTGAATATCCCTCTTATCATCCTTATAAATTAGATTCATACAATCTAGGATTTCTCATTGATTTAGTGTTGCCTTAATATATTCCTTATAGCTCTTAAGGTAGATCCATTCAAGCCGGTCTAATCCAATGAAGTTGCTCTCCTTATAATGTAACCAAACAATAGGCTTAAAACCAAAGGATGTTGAAAACCCGCATGCAATTTTTAACTTTAAAGTTAGAAAATACTCCAGTTCAAATACTATATCGTGACATTCTCGATGAATTTTAAATGTAAACTAATAATACTTTTGCTTTGAAAATCTTTATTTAAAGAAAACAAATCTTTTATCTTTTTTTTATTTTTTTTAAAACCATATATTAACTGTAATAATTTTTTTCTTGTACATAAATTTAGACTTCTAAAATATTTTAATATCTTTTTATAATTTTCTATAATTTTTATAACCTTCTTCTTTCTTATAGAAAAAGTAGCATCCACACAAACCCACGACATCTCCACTTGTACTTTCGTGAGAGCAAGGCATATTATATATATTAAAATTTGTATATTCTCTTTTCAATGCACATAATAATTCCAAATGTTCTTCAAAGATTACACTTCCAAATTCTTGTAGAAAAGCTTCAATAACCTCCATCTTTCCACATTAAGATTTCATTTACAACTTTTAAAAAATATTAATAATTCTCTATTATATATATATTTATATACATATATACTAATAAAATAAACACTTAAAATATGGTTCATATTTAATTTATTGAATGAAGCAATTAATTCCGCGTTAATATTCATCGTTTAATAATTTATAATGAAATGTGATAAATAACTAAATAAATTCACAATTTATAGAAAAATTTTTGGTTGCACTTAGTTTTAACATATGTTATTTGCTCTTATTATACCCCACCCATATTATAACAAAAAAATTCTAATTTAAATTTTATTAGTTTTTTATTATTTATATTTTATTTATTAATTTTTTAAATGTATTTAAATTAAAATCACTACATCTATAAACTTAAATCTACTTCCCTAATACAACGATCTCCATCTTCGTCCAAATAAAAACCATAATTTGCCTTCAAAATTATGGTATCTCCCTCTTCAGGGTCCAGAAAATCCTCAACTTCCCACAAAAAATCATAGTCTGCCAGCTGGTTGTTGGGGCTTTCAATTCCTGGGTTTTTTAGCATATTCGCTATAGCTTCGTCGATTCTTCTTCTGCTGCTTCCACAGAATTTTCGTCCACAAATTCAATTTCCAACTGGCTCGAATTCATTTCTTCAAATCTTCAGTGTTCAAATGTAAATAAGCCTAGTTTTCAGAAGTATAATCAACTAAGCCTTTTTTTACTTTTTATACTTATATAGGAAAATCCATGCAAACTAGTACAAATACTATCTGTCTGTCTGATTGTTCACCTAATAAATTTTTTCTTCACATAATTAAAAATAAAAGATAGAATTATCAAGAATGGTTTAATATTTCCCTATTCACTCCAAATAAAATTGAAACACCAATTGCATCTATAAATTTTTAATAACTAAATAAATTCATAATTTATAGACAGAAAAATGTTTGACCTACTGTAGAAGAATTTATCCTATTTTTTTTACAATTGTTTTTATTTAAATTATTTATTAATTAATTTAAGAAAACAAGTAGCGTATTTTATTTAAATCATTTATTTATTAAATAAGTAGCGTTCCTCTTGACGAATAAAAATATTGTGCCACAATTATTTTGTGTAAAAGAAGTTAAACAAGCAAGAAGTAGAAAAATACTTTGTTTGTTAGTATTACATATGTATGTAAGTTTGATGTTTGTACATTATATGCATTGCATGATGCAGCAGGTAGAAAAACATTCGATCTTGAACAACAACAAACTTACAGAAATTACATTTTATTTTTGGCGACTTAAATTAATAATAAAAAAGGTATATAGGGTAGGCCATTAAGTAAATTGTTAGGGAAAAAATCCCAAACATTCTCCCCCTCCAGGAATGTCAGTTTTTGGCACAAGGGACGCGAGTTAAGGCAGCTTTCTATTTGTGCCAGCAGTGTGCTAAGCTCTTCGTAAGTGAGAACACGATCCTTTACGATGCGACGTAAGTGATGTTTGGTAGATTTTACTCCCGCTTCCCATAGACCGCCAAAGTGTGGGGAGGCGGGTGGTATGAAGTGCCACTACGTGCCTTGGTTGGCTAGCGTTTCTTGAAGATAATCGGGGAGCGATAGCTTATTACGTTGGTAGAGTACTTGGAGCTCTTTGTTAGCTCCAACAAAATTTGTGCCACAGTCGGAATATAGGTCGGTGCACTGTCCCCTTCTTGAGATGAAGCTTCGGAATGCTGCCAAGAAGGCATTAACATTTAAACTCGTCACAGCTTCTAAATGTACAGCTTTTGTACACATACACACGAAAAGACATATATAGCCCTTTGTTGTTGACGCATTTCGAAGAGAAGACAATTTTATAGATATAGGTCCAGCGTAATCTAGTCCACTATATTTAAAAGCTCGAGTGGGTTGAACACGAACAGCCGGTAGGTTTCCCATTAGTTGTTGACAGGTTTGGGTTTTATATTTAAAGCAAACTATGCATTTTCGCTGAATTTGCTTAGCCAAATCTCGTGCAGATAGTATCCAATAATACCGAGTAACGTACGATTGCATTAACTGCAGACTGCCATGGAGAGTCTTGATATGAGCTTCTAAAAATATAAGTAAAGAAAGTGGATTTCGTTTAGAAAGTAGTATAGGATATTTTGTTTGAAATGGAAAATCAGCGTTTGAAAGGCGTCATCCAACTCGCAAAACATTAAACTCGTCTAAGAAAGGCGAAAGTTTTCCAATTTTACTGTTAACTGGAAGAGGTTTATTTGATTTTAAGCAGAATATTTCTTCAGAAAATGAAACAACTTGAGTTAATTTGACTAGCAAAATTCGTGACTCCGCAAGTTCATGTGTTTTTAGAAAACCTGCTACTTTATACCTTTTCTCTAGACACCGTTTGACATTGTTGTAAAATCGCAAAATGTAAGCAGTAACTCGTACCATAGTGGTCCAACTTTAGAATTTTGTAGTTATTTCAGGGTACTGCAAAACATTTGAAGATTTAGAGGAATTATAATTGTTCCTGTTTAATACTGCTGAGTGTGTAAAATTAAGAGGAAACTTCAGCCAGGAGGGGCCTTTAAACCATATTTCATTATAAATCAGGCGATCAGGTAGATTTCCCCTCGACGCACAATCTGCAGGGTTGTCACTGGATGGTACATATCTCCAGTCGTTTACATTAGAAAGTCGTTGTATAGTAGCAATTCGATTTTTTACGTAGACTTCCAATTTTGTAGAATGATTTCGAAGCCACGCAAGTACTATAGTGCTATCCGTCCAATAAACAGTATGACTTATTTTTAGCTCTGTGTTGTTTTTTATAAAGGCAAGAAGCTTGACTAGCAGCACAGCTGCGCTTAATTCCAGCCGCGGAATTGTTTCCGTTTTTAGTGGCGCAACTTTAGTTTTTGCTTGTAATAAGTTCACAAATACCTTACCAGATGTAGTAATAACGCGAGCATAAACAACAGCGGCGAACGCTAATTTTAATGCATCGCTAAAGCCGTGAAGTTCAACAGTATTGCTTGTAGACCTACACCCTATCCATCTAGGTATCTTAATTTCTTCCAAATATTTAAGTTTCGATCTATAATTGATCCATCTTTGAGCAATCTCTTCAGGTAGAGTATCGTTCCAGTCTAGTTTTATTTTCCAAAGCTCCTGAAATGTAATTTTTGCCAAAATAGTTGTAGGGGATAACCAACCTAGTAGATCAAACAATTTAGCGGCCTCTGAAAGTAAACTGCTTTTAGTTCTGGTTTCAGAAAATTTAAAGATAATTATGAAGAAAAAATAATCGTTAACAGTGTCCCAGTACAATCAAAGTGCCTTTGCAAAATTTTTTGTTAGTAATGAAAAAAGTTCCCTTTTTTCACGATCCTCTTCAGGAATGCATTGAAGTAACTGGGTAGAATTAGAATTCCATTTACGCAGTCGAAATCCTCCTGACTTCAAAAGTTAGCTCAATTGTTGCTGTAATTCGAAAGCTTGCTCAAAGTCGTCTGCACCGGAAATGATGTCGTCAACATACGTGTCACTACGTAGTGTTTTACAAGCTAATGGAAACCTATTTTCTTCATCTTGAGAAAGTTGTTGCAGGACTCTTATGGCCAAGTAGGGGGCAGACGTAGTGCCGTAAGTAACGGTTTTTAACGAGTAGACACAAATATTGTTTGTTTTGTCTCTCCACAAGATACACTGGAAATTTTGATGTGACTCACATACATTGATTGAACGCTACGCGATGTTTTCTCCAACCTAGAATTATAGCTGATAAATCATTTTGTAGAGCAGGTCCGGCCGATAGTTCTTCATTAAGTGACATCTGAGGAGGTTTTCGATTGCTTCGATCAAAAACCACACGTAATTTTGTGGTGCTACTACTCTCTCTGAGTACACCATGGTGTGGAAGGAAGTAGGCATTAGCTGGAATTGCTTCAGGATACTCACCCAATTTTACCATGCGGTGTAACGAATAATACTCTTCCATAAACTTTTTATAAAGTTCAGCAAAATGAGGTCGCGATTTGAATGAGATTTCTAGCTGCTTAAATCTTTTTAGGGCGTTGTAATCAATAAACGAGAATAAAGGTGGCGATTCACCATGTAATAATCTCTTAAAAGGAAGTTGTACAGTGTATCTCCCTGATTGATCTCGGTTATGAGTTTTAGCAAAAAGTTCTTCACAAAGTTGCTCTTCATTTGTTGAAGACTTACTTTCTAAAAGCTCCTCCTGTTCCCAGAAAAGCCTCAATTGTTTCTCCAATGAGCATACGTTAGCTGTAATTTTTCCATCATCTATTGTTTTACATGTAGGTCCTGATACCATCCACCCAAAATAAGTCTCTTGCAAGAGAAAACTATTCTTAAACTTTTTCAAACCGTGCAATAGCAGGTCACCGTAAACGTCATTTCCAAGGAGGAGGTCTAATTTCTCGGGAACCATAAATTGGGGATCTGCAAGATTAAATTGGGAAACGTCAGAAAATTGATTCGGAACAATTTTACGGGGAACATATGACGAAACAGATGGAATTACTAACGCAGTTACTTTTAAATTGAAATTTTCATCGTAGAGTGAGCTTAGTATCAATTTTACAGACTTCTTTATAGTAACGGTTCTTTTGGCTCCAATGCCTGATATTTCTGCACTTATTCTATTCTTTGGTAGTGGTAAGAGTTGTGACAACTCTTCTGATACAAAGGAGACTTGTAAGCTTTGGTCGACAAGAGCTTTAACAATTACATTATAATTTTCAGTTTTGATACTAACCTTAACAGTTGCTAGTAAAGCTGGGTTTAATTTATTTGTTTTTTCCAACTTAGATAGATGCGTACTTACAGAATTAGTAATAGGTGTGGAAGTAGTAGTTGGATTAGTGAATGGCCGATCTACAGTATCACTGGGAACAATTGTATGTGAAGACTTTTGATTACTAGATGGAGTAGAAAATTCGTTATGTATTACAGTGTGATGAGGCTCACCACATCAATGACATTTTGATTTTAATTTGCAAGTAGCATGCAATTATTTTCTTTTCCGTAGAAGATAACGTTGCAAACTTAAAACATTTGTACAGTGGATGACGCTTGGAGCAGCAGGGGCAGCTGTCATCCAACAAAGCTGTTGCAGTATGAGTTCGAAGAGCCTGAGTTTTCTTTCGACGAAATTTTAAAGATTTCTCCTTGTTTAGTTTATCGGAATAAGGTTCGGTGACATCATCCACCGACTCTAAGGCCTTAAAAGTTGATTCTAGAAAAGAAAGCATATCTTTTATAGGCGGTATTGCTGAACCCGTTTTTAAAGATTGTTCCCACTCCTTGCGGGTTTGATGATCTAACTTTTGCGTGGTTAAGTAAATTAGGATAGAATCCCAGGAGGAGATGTCAACATTAAGTGATTTCAATTGGGCTAAGCAGTTTCTTGTAGAGTCAAGTAATTCTTTAATACTGTGAAATGATCCAGTAGACGATGGAATGGAAAACAATTTCTTTAGAATTTGCTCTACCAGTTTCCTTTCATTACACAGTACAACACATGATTTGCCAACTCAATTCTGTGAACTGTATGTGAAATTATACCCAAAAAGAAGAATTTCTGCATCATTCGTTTTGTCTTCTTACCTGCGATTTGAAGTTAGTATCGATTTGAAGTTAGTACTATCGTATAGGGGAATTTATCACGTTTTAGGCCCTGTTGTTTGACATAGCTCGACAACCCCTAGCCCAATTTAGTTGAAATAAATTTTAAAAAATTAAGAATTACAATTCCCTTAATCTGTTCATATATTGTTTTCCTATACAAGTAACACTTTCGAAGTTAAAAATGAATGTATGAAGGGAAAAAATTATTTTTTGCCTAAAAATTTAAATTTTTTTTTTTTAAAATACATAAAAAATGCAAAATGAAAAAAGTTTCAAGTCTAGTTATTTTTTCGAAAAGTCACATAACCTATGAGCAAAATGAGACAAAGATCATAAAAATCGATGCACGCGTTTCGCTTTTATTCGCAATTGAGTAAAGGTATGAATTTCAAAAATCAGTTATAGCCACCACCCTTAAAATAAAAATAAAAATATAAATTAAAAAATTATCATGCAAAAAAAAACTTTATTTATAAAAACTTAATGAAAATAAAATAATATGCAATTAATATGCAATTATAATATGCATAAAAACAAAATTTTGAACATTTTTTCAATTATTGGCAATATCCATCCTTGTAGAAGTTGACGCTTGTGGTTCTGATGATCTTGTTTTCTTCGTAGGTTGTCATCCGAGATACACATACTATTCAAGGGCGTGTTTCTTTCACTGTGTCCACCAATTTCAATGTCTTCATCTTCGGTGCTTTCTTCAAACTGCATAATTGTGGAACTCCACCAACAAACCTCCGCAAGCAATGCATCCAATTTTTTGCTTTTGAACCGCTTTTCAAATGGCATGGTCACCTGGTGGAACCTCTCTCCTTGTTCGTCTGATTCCTGAGGTGATTGTGCCAAAAAAGTATCGAGGTGGTGATGCAAGAAATGCAATTTCAGCGTCATGGATGCACCGATTTTTTCGAAATAAAACAGCAACCTGTCCACTCGTTGCTGTATCTCTTCTCGCTGGACACGGTTCTTTCCTAGAACGCCTTCTATTACTTCTTTCAATGCGTTCCATGCATGTTGGTGGTCGTGATGCTCTGAAAGCAAATGTGTAAAAGAATCACTTTTGATCAATTTCCGAATATCAGGTCCATTGAGAATACCTGTTTTAAATACATAAGAAAAACGAAAAAATTATTGGTAATGCGAATGTATAGAAATTAACAAATTTAGATATGACAATATTGAAATACAGAGTACGATACGTACCGTTTTTAATTTTCTCATCACTGAGTTTCGGAAAGATGGATTTCAAACAGTCAAAGGCGCCGTTAACTTTTTTGACCACCACTTCAACGAATTTCCCAGCTATTCCCAGTTTCATGTGGAGCGGTGGCAACAAAATATCATCCAGGTCCTTTATCATAGGTTCATTGCGTAATTTTAATTGTTTGTTGAGCTCGGGAGTTCTTCCTTTCCAATCTTTACATTGATATTGATTTCCTTTGTATCGTGAATCCCAATTACAAAGGAAGCAGAAGTATTTTGGATATCCGCCCTTTTCTATAATCCCTTGTAGTATGTTGACCACCTTCAGATCGCAACAAATGTTCCATTTGTGTTCATCGTATTTGATTTTCTTCAAAATTTCGCCCAATGCTTCATACGTTTCCTTCATAGTTGTGCTGAATCCCAATGGAATGCATGGTTTTTTATTTTTTTTGTGCAGCAGCACAGCCTTCAAACTAGTAACTGAACCATCGATGAATAAACGCCAGTCGCCAGCGATATAATCCATTCCCAATTTTTTCACTAAACCTGGGATATCATGGCAGTACGTGAACGTATTTGCTTCGTCAACGGAATAAAATTTCTGAAAATCAGCTTGGCGTTGTCGGTATGATGTTGCGCTGACATTTTGCTGTGTGAGTTTTCTTCTCTTCAAAAATGATGTCAGCCATTCGGAGTCGTGTTGTGATAGTCCCAGCTTGGCCACAATGTAATCCATTTCGATTTGTGGTAGCGGTTGTGGTGCACTATTTTCAATATCGGGTATCCAATCAGCATCATCCAAATCGGTCGGATTGGTGAAAACGGTTTCGGCTAGCAGGGACACAGTATCCGCACTCGGAGGTTTAGGTGCATCGGTATCAGCAGGGCGTTGCACTGGAAGTGTGGCAGTAAATGCAGCAGTGTATACTTTTGTTTTCAATTGTTGTCTGTTTAATCCAGGACGAAAATTTATGCATGCATAGCACCTGGATTCATCATGTCCAGTTGTGTCTTCCACCCAAATTACTGGCTTCATAAAAGATAACTTTCTACTTTTTCCGTGAATCCATTTTAGAAGGGTAGTATAACAACTGTTGCACACTGTGTTCGGCGTAAAATTTGCACCACTTAAATCTGCTTCATCGAAATAATTACAATACGCGGTTTTGAATTGCTCAGTAAACAAATTTTTTCGATCTTTTTTCTGTATTTTTAGGACGATATGACCACAAACGTAACAATATTCATCCAAATATGGGCACTTGTTGTTTTCCATATTGATATATTTTATGTTTTGTTGTTATTCACTTTTAAAAAACTGGAGAAAAATCACTTTTACTGTTCGCGTTCGTCGGCACTGGCTGAATGCCAAAAATCGATCAATGCACACCTATAAATACTACGTATTTTTGAATATTTTACTGCCAGGTACTTATAAATGGGCGCATATTTTAAGGGCGGCTGGCTATATACCTGATTCAGCACTTGTACATTTCAAACTGTGCAAAACTTTCCAAATAATGACCACCCTTAAATGTGGGTGCAATTTCTGTAAAAAAATCATATAAGTAGCCACCGGAAAAACCCAAATAATAAAAAGGTCCACTTTCCGT
The DNA here is from genome assembly GCA_943735925.1 of Pollenia amentaria. NCBI lineage: Eukaryota > Metazoa > Arthropoda > Insecta > Diptera > Polleniidae > Pollenia > Pollenia amentaria. The sequence goes on along the minus strand of OX031007.1, from coordinate 88,795,725 downwards.
TTAATTGTCCACGTACATTTATTACCGCAATCATAAAAATCAAATAACCTTTTGTTTATTCCTTTTTTTTTAATTCTCAGAATCATGAAAAAGGTGTCAATGTTTTCTCCAAATAATGTTGTGCATATCTCGAGCAAATTTTTGAAATTCATACATTTACTCAATTGCGAATAAAAGCGAAACGCGTGCATCGATTTTTATGATCTTTGTCTCATTTTGCTCATAGGTTATGTGACTTTGCGAAAAAATAACTAGACTTGAAACTTTTTTCCATTTTGCATTTTTTATGTATTTTTAAAAAAAAAATTTAAATTTTTAGGCAAAAAATAATTTTTTCCCTTCATACATTCATTTTTAACTTCGAAAGTGTTACTTGTATAGGAAAACAATATATGAACAGATTAAGGGAATTGTAATTCTTAATTTTTTAAAATTTATTTCAACTAAATTGGGCTAGTGGTTGTCGAGCTATGTCAAACAACAGGGCCTAAAACGTGATAAATTCCCCTATACGATAGTACTAACTTCAAATCGATACTAACTTCAAATCGCAGGTAAGAAGACAAAACGAATGATGCAGAAATTCTTCTTTTTGGGTCTAATTTCACATACAGTTCACAGAATTGAGTTGGCAATCAATTAACTGAAAAATGTTGTACTGTGTTATGAAACCTTTTCTCTAATGCATCCCAAGCCAAATGGTAGCTTGAATCGGCTGCTGGGTATTCATTTACTAAACTCAGAGGTGTACCAACGCAAGATCCCTTTAGATAAAAACATTTTTGAACTTTGGACAGAGAGTTATTGTTATGAACGAGTGACAAAAACATGTCACGATAAGATATCCACTCCAAATAGTCACCAGAGAATTTAGGTAAGTCGATTTTGGGCAGTCTTCCACCAGCACTAAAAGTTTCATTACGGCTCGATGTCGCGAAAGCACTTGCACGGTTGGAGTCTGTGGAGAATCAAAATCAAAAATCAAGTCGAGTAGACTTGATTTAAAGGAAATATAAATGTCATAACACTTATAATAATCGTCTCTACTTATATAAGGCACATCCTTTTCATTTATGGTATTATCTCTTACGATATCCATTATTGGTTCGTGACAATCCTTAAAAGTTTTGAAGTTAAGCTCCAAATCTTCCAACATGGTTTGAGTGTAGCCCTATGACTTGGCCTCCTTCGGCTTTTGATTGAAACCAGCTTGCATACGTTCAATGTGGCAGAGAAGATTATTTTGTCCTTCAATCACAGCAGCGATTGATTCCATTTTGCAGAGATTTTGGTTTAAAAAGTCTGATACCACAAAACAGAGGACACCGTAGGCTCGACGGCAGTAAATTTATTGAATGTAAAGACCGGCTAATGTTTCAGTATAAGAGAGCGTCCCAAGTTTCGGCACCAATTCTATGTAGAAGAATTTATTCTATTTTTTTACAATTGTTTTTATTTAAATTATTTATTAATTAATTTAAGAAAACAAGTAGCGAATTTTATTTAAATCATTTATTTATTAATTTAAGAAAATAAGTAGCGTTTCTCTTGACGAATAAAAATATTGTGCCAGAATTATTTTGTGTAAAAGAAGTTAAACAAGCAAGTAGTAGAAAAATACTTTGTTTGCTAGCATTACATATGTATGTAAGTTTGATGTTTGTACATTATATGCATTGCATGATGCAGCAGGTAGAAAAACATTCGATCTTGAACAACAACAAACTTACAGAAATTACATTTTATTTTTGGCGACTTAAATTAATAATAAAATAGGTATATAGGGTATGCCATTAAGTAAATTGTTAGGGAAAAAATCCCAAACACCTACATTAACATCAAAATAGCATTTTTTAAAGACATGTCAAGCGCTCCAATAATTTCAACAATATATTCATTTTCCACCCGATCGCTACTACAGACATATATTTTTTTTCTTCTCTTCTCTTTTATCAATCAAAACAAATACTTTGAATTTATTATCCACCCAAAATAAAAATTGAAAAACCAATTGCTTTTACAAAGCCGGTCTGCCTGTCTGACTAACTTTCCATAACATACACTTTCTTATCCGAAAATATTTACGTATATGTATGTCATAAATTCTGTATTATTAAGTAACCGAATTTTAAACATCAATTACATCTACAAAATTTTTAACAACTTAATAAATTCACAATATTTTCTTTCAACAATATTTTCCAATTGCTTCTACAAGGTCTGTAAGGCTATCTATATCTATGGCTGTCTGTCTATCTATCTACCCACAATAAATATTTTTTTTGTTTCGCATACACTCGATCATTACAACAAGCAAAACAACAACAACCACAACATCCCTGCATCTGGCTCTTCATAAACACACACAAAAAACATTTTTTTATTGGACTTCAATTCTAATGGGTTTTGCATCCACCAATCAATTTTAATAACTTTTGCACCCATTTTAACGGCTTTTGCATCCATTTTAATGGCTTTTGCACACATTTTAATGTCTTTTACACCAAAGTGAACTTCAACTCTCATTACCCATATACTTACTTATTATAAATATATTACCCTTATATTTGATCGATATTGATATATTCATTACTTCGATATCGATATTGATTAGTTTTTATTGTTCATTAGTTTTTATTGTTGTAAATAGAATTGAAATGTTTTAGTGAGCACAATTTTAATTAAGTGCAACCAAACCAGTAAAAGCTTTGTTAAGTATTTAGAAGTTCTTAAGAATTTTTTTTGTGTGTTTATATTAAACATTTCTTATTTTTATTCATTGACAGAGTTTTTATTGTTGTAAATAGAATTGAAATGTTTGTGTGAGCACAATTTCAATTGAGTGTACCCAAACCAGTAAAAGCTTTGCTAAGTATCAAGAAGTTATTAAGATTTTTTTTGTGTTAATATTAAACATTACTTATATTATTATTTATATTCATTGACAGAGTTTTTATTGTTGTAAATAGAATTGAAATGTTTTTCTGAGCACAATTTTAAATGAGTGCAACGAAACCAGTAAAAGCTTTGTTAAGTATCAAGAAGTTTTTAGGAGTTATTTTTGTGTTAATATTAAACACTACTTATTTATATTCATTGATAGAGTTTTTATTGTTGTAAAAAGAATTGAAATGTTTTTGTGAGCACAATTGTAATTGAGTGCAACCAAACCAGTAAAAGCTTTGTTAAGTATCAAGAAGTTATTAAGAATTATTTATGTGTTAATATTAAACATTACTTATTTATATTCATTGACAGAGTTTTTATTGTTGTAAATAGAATTGAAATGTTTTTGTAAGCACAATTTTAATTGAGTGCAACGAAACCCATAAAAGCTTTATTAAGTATCAATAAGTTATTAAGAATTATATTTGTGTTAATATAAACATTACTTTTTTTTATTCATTAACAGAGTTTTTATTGTTGTAAATAGAATTGAAATGTTTTTGTGAGCACAATTTAAATTGAGTGCAACCAAACCAGTAAAAGCTTTGTTAGGTATCAAGAAGTTATTAAGATTTTTTTTGTGTTAATATTAAACATTACTTATATTATTATTTTTATTCATTGACAGAGTTTTTATAATTGTAAATAGAATTGAAATGTTTTTCTGAGCACAATTTTAATTGAGTGCAACGAAACCAGTAAAAGCTTTGTTAAGTATCAAGAAGTTTTTAAGAGTTATTTTTGTGTAAATATTAAACACTACTTATTTATATTCATTGACAGAGTTTTTACTGTTGTAAATAGAATTGAAATGTTTTTGTGAGCACAATTTTAATTGAGTGCAACCAGACCAGTAAAAGCTTTGTTAAGTATCAAGAAGTTATTAAGAATTTTTTTTTGTTTTAGTATTAAACATTGCTTATATTATTATTTATATTCAGTGACAGAGTTTTTATTGTTGTAAATAGAATTGAAATGTTTTTCTGAGCACGATTGTAATTGAGTGCTACGAAACCAGTAAAAGCTTTGTTAAGTATCAAGAAGTTTTTAAGAGTTATTTTTGTGTTAATATTAAATACTACTTATTTATATTCATTGATAGAGTTTTTATTGTTGTAAAAAGAATTGAAATGTTTTTGTGAGCACAATTGTAATTGAGTGCAACCAAACCAGTAAATGCTTTGTTAAGTATCAAGAAGTTATTAAGAATTATTTTTGTGTTAATATTAAACATTACTTATTTATATTCATTGACAGAGTTTTTATTGTTGTAAATAGAATTGAAATGTTTTTGTAAGCACAATTTTAATTGAGTGCAACGAAACCCATAAAAGCTTTATTAAGTATCAATAAGTTATTAAGAATTATATTTGTGTTAATATTAAACATTACTTATTTTTATTCATTGACAGAGTTTTTATTGTTGTAAATAGAATTGAAATGTTTTTGTGAGCACAATTTTAATAGAGTGCAACCAAACCAGTAAAAGCTTTGTTAGGTATCAAGAAGTTATTAAGATTTTTTTTTGTGTTAATATTAAACATTACTTATATTATTATTTATATTCATTGACAGAGTTTTTATAATTGTAAATAGAATTGAAATGTTTTTCTGAGCACAATTCTAATTGAGTGCAACGAAACCAGTAAAAGCTTTGTTAAGTATCAAGTAGTTTTTAAGAATTATTTTTGTGTTAATATTAAACACTACTTATTTATATTCATTGACAGAGTTTTTATTGTTGTAAATAGAATTGAAATGTTTTTGTGAGCACAATTATAATTGAGTGCAACGAAACCAGTAAAAGCTTTGTTAAGTATCAATAAGTTATTAAGAATTATTTTTGTGTTAATATAAACATTAATTATTTATATTCATTGACAGAGTTTTTATTGTTGTAAATAGAATTGAAATGTTTTTGTGAGCACAATTTTAATTGAGTGCAACCACACCAGTAAAAGCTTTGTTAAGTATCAAGAAGTTATTAATAATTTTTTTTTGTTTTAATATTAAACATTGCTTATATTATTATTTATATTCAGTGACAGAGTTTTTATTGTTGTAAATAGAATTGAAATGTTTTTCTGAGCACAATTTTAATTGAGTGCAACGAAACCAGTAAAAGCTTTGTTATCTTTAACAGTTTTTTGTTTATTTTGTCTGTAAAAATCAAAACGTAGTTTGAACATCAAACTAAAGGGAGAAGAAGCATTTTTTTCTATTGACAAATTTAGAATTTTTAAGAATTTTTTTTTGTTTTAATGTGGGAACTATTGATTGCTTACTTAATGTTTCCCCTAAGAATTCTCCGAATGGGCACCTAAATTTCGATGCCTCGGATATGAGTGATAATGCAGTGCAAATTTTGGTAAGTGATGCAGTGAGAAGTCATTTAGAATCTCTTAATTTAAACTCAAATCTCGGTTATATACCAAATCCTGATAATACTAGTAACAATAGTGGGAATCATTATTTCAGAGGTAACAGCAACCATAATATCGGTCCAATGACTCAGCATAGAAACTCCAGAGCGAGTCTAGGAAATGCAGGCTTTAACAATAATAATCCTCAGAGAAATTTAACCGGTAGACCAAGCCTGGGAAACCCCAACGTAGATCGAATTATGACCTCATTACAGATAAGGTTCTTAAATTATTTCTGGCTGGCATTTGAGATATAGTAGTCAGGAAGAGGATGGTTTGTCGGTTGAGCTCTTACCTATTAAGGCCTGCGGGGAGATTGTTGTGCAAACATATTCATTTGTTATTTAGTGGAAAGGCAATCGACTGGTTTTGGAGGTTTCATCGAAATACCACCAGAATAGATTGAAAAAGCCATTAAAATGGAGCCAACCCCATTAAAATGGGAGAAAAAGCCATTAAAATGGAGCAAAAGCCATTAAAATGGGAGCAAAAGCCATTAAAATTTATTGTTGGGAGCAAAAGCCATTAAAAGTGGAGCAAAAGCCATTAAAATTGGTGCAAAAGCCATTAAAATTGAAATCGAATAAAAAATGTTGGTTGGGAGAAAACACACACAGCTGATAAGCGCTTTTTTGTGTGTTTTTTATTGGGAAATTCATGAGCACGTGTTAAAGTAGATCAAATTTTTAAAAAAATTTCAAAACAAAGTAATTAAAAAAGTCGTTAAATTTTATAGGATAGCAATAAAGTTGAGATTTAGAAAAATGTTGGGGGAGCAATGCACTAGTGTTGGGTGCATTGTTGAAGCCTTTCTTTTGTTGTGATCGATAGACAGACAGCCAGACAGACATACATAGAGATAGATATAAAGACATACAGACCTTGTAGAAGCAATTGGAAAATATTGTTGATAAAGCTTTTTTTTATCTATAAATTATGAATTTATTTAGTTATTAAAAATTTTATAGATGCAATTGGTGTTTCTATTTTATTTGGAGTGGATAGGGAAATATGAAACAATTGTTGATAATTCTATCTTTTTATTTTGAATTATGTGAAGAAAATTTTTTTAAGCAATTGGAAAATATAAGGCTTTTTTCGAATTAGGTGATGAAAAAAAAAAATTATTGGATGGAAAAAAAAGGGGGAAAAATAACTAATCAAATTGTGAATTTATTAAGTTATCAAAAATTTTGTATGTAGATGTAATTGATGTTTAAAATTCGGTTACTTAATAATAAATAATTTATGACATACATATACCTAAATATTTTCAGATAAGAAAGTGTATGTTATGGAAAGTTAGTCAGACAGACAGACAGACATACAGACAGACCGGTTTTATAAAAGCGAATGGTTTTTCAATTTTATTTGGCTCATATATAATTTCAAAGATTCCTTTAGATGACGAAAATGATAGCATTAACAACAATAAAAAAACAAATTAATATTAATTCTTGTGTTTTTTTTTCTTTTATTAGTATACAAATATGTATATATAATATAGAATTATTAATATTTTTATAAGTTGTAAATGAAATCTTAATGTGGAAAGATGGAGGTTATTGAAGCTTTTCTACAAGAATTCGGAAGTGTTATCTTTGAAGAACATTTGGAATTATTATGTGCATTCAAAAGAAAATATACAGATTTTAATGTATATAGTATGCCTTGCTCTCACGAAAGTACAAGTAGAGATGTCGTGGGTTTGTGTGGATGTTACTTTTTCTTTAAGAGAAAAAAAGAGGTTATGAGAATTATAGAAAACTATAAAAAAAATATTAAAATATTTTAAATATCTAAATTTATGTGCAAGAAAACAAAAATAATGAATTTGATTAAACTTTTTTTTTATTAGAATTAAAAAATAAATGTACCTTATTTAATTACAGTTAAAAGTTTTCAAAAAAAAAAATGATAAAAGCACATTTTTTTTCTTTAAATAGAGGTTTTCAAAGCAAAAATATTATTACTTTACATCTAAAATTCATCGAGAATGTTCAATCTTGTAAGAAACCCGAAAATACACGACTGTGTATTTGAGTTGGAATATTTTATAAATTTAAAATTAAAGATATCCTGCAGATTTTCCACAGCTCTCGGTTTTAAGCCTATTGTCTGGTTGCATTATAAGGATACGAACTTCATTGGATTGGACCGGGATGAATGGATAAACCTTATGAGCTATAAGGAATATATTAAGGCAACACTAAATCAATGTGAATTCCTAGATTGTATGAATCTAATTAATAAGGATGAAAAGAGGGATGTTTAATATACATTTCAATATAGGAATAGTATTTGCTATCTCATCCTTCAACAGGGAAACCATAAAATTAAAATTGATCCTGAGACTTGGAAATCGCTAACCCAAGTCGGAATATTCTTGACGACATTTTTAAGCTGGAATACAATTCTTCGCAAGCAAATTTGATATTTTTATTATGAACATTATATTCAAAATTGCTCTATTTTAAATAAAACAAATGTACAATATTATAAAATTAAAGGTATAAATGAAAGAGATATAGAAATTGATTTAACCAGACTTTGTTATGAGTTTGGAAAGGAAATGCAAAATAAAATTAAAACTGATGTAAAAATCTATGGGTTATTATTAAGAATGGATAATAAATAAAAACAAACAAACAAAAAAATAAAAAAAAATATAAAAACAAAACAAATATTTGAGTTTTTTTCTTAATTCTTTATTTTGAAATTTATTAAAAATTTTAAACATAAATGACCACAAATAAATGTATTAAATTTTTGATATCTTAAACAGTTATATTTAATGTTTTTACCCAAGTATCTTAAAACTTCCATAGGTGGTTAGAGATTACCAAAACTATCAAAGTATTCTACATTATCATTATTTTTATTAAATGCTACCCAATGTGTTCCATATCCTCTATTTGAGGCCAAGTTTATAATTCCATTCTCTATTCGGTGTGGAGTTCCCTCATATATACTCCTCTAAAATAAGGAATATACTTCTTCCAAAATGTTCTCAAGTCCACATCTGTTAATGGTCTATTAGGTAGCTGCTTTAATAGTTTTTTGATGAGGTATAAAATATTCCATAGCCATAGGGTTTAGGATAGAGACCTTTACCCATAGCTATTGCCTCTAATGTTTTGTTATGACGCTTACTTTCTTCGAGCTGTTGTCTACCAATTTTAGCTAAAGTAATAGTTTTAGCGATTGCTGACCCACCAGAAGCTATTGCTCCCAATGCTCCAAGTGCTGTTAGAATAGGGACAAGTGGTAGAAAACCGCCAAGTTTAGGTATGTTGATAATTCTAGGAATTTTTACTACAGATTTTTTTCCAAGAAATGAATGTCGGATAGCTTTTCGTGCAGTTTCAATAGCGGTTTTGATATCATTTGGTTTTTCCTTTTTTAAAATATCGGTTGCTGATTTAACGGCATTCTTAACAATATTTCGTCTACACTTTTTCTTTTGGTTGCCAGTTTTTACTCCCAAGCCCAACTTAACTTTTGACTTCATTGCGTTAGTGACAAGGTATGCGTTGAGTTTTTCTCCAAATGTACTATCTTTAGCTTTAACTCTACTCCAAGCTTTTTCTGCTAGTTCTTTATCTGCGTAATGTCGTTTATGAATGTCAGTGTTCTGGGCATAAGCAATATCAAGAATTTTACAAGCTGCATCCAACGGATTGATACCTTTATCACCCCTTTGTAATCGTTCCTGGTTAGTTCCTGTTCCACAAAATTGATAACCCGGTAAATGAAGTTCAAGTGGTAGTGAATTAATTAAGCTATTTACAAGTCCTTTTCCAAGGACGAAATGTTTTCTACTAAATTCTTTATCTTTATACACAATCATTTATATATAAAAATTGCTTTTCCGAAAATAAAAAAAAATCTGAAAGTAAACAAAACGTAACATTAAGCAAACGTATGCTTTCAGTTATAAAGATGCGTTTGGTAAAACAACAATCGAATATTTCAGTGACAAACTTGGATTTAACGGAAAACAGAAATGTTTTGAAACATAGCTGCATTTTACCTAATTCTATCAGAGCACTAATAGTTGGCCCCTCCAACTGTGGTAAAACAAATATAAGGCTTAGTTTAATTGAAAGTCCGAATGGTTTAAAATTTAAAAATATTTATATATACTCAAAATCATTAAATCAACCGAAATAGAAATATCTGTCAAGATTTATTTCATCAGTAAAGGGTATGGGACTTTATACATTTGCAGATAATGATCATGTCATACCACCCGAAAAAGCAAAGTAAATTCTATTATGATATTTGACGATGTTGCTTGTGAAAAACAAAATAATATAAGATCATAATTCTGTATGGGGAGACATAAGGATATTTATTCTTTTTATTTATGTCAGACTTATACACATATTCCAAAACATTTAGTACACGATAATGCACATATGATTATTTTATTCAAGCAAGATGAATTAAATTTAAAGCACATCTACAATGATCATGTTGGCAGTGACATGAGTTTAAATATGTTTCGTCACATTTGTGGAGAATGTTGGAAGGATAAATATGTATTTCTTTAGTAAGCAAAGATGATGAAATGAAGCAAGGGCGTTATATAAAAGGCTTTGATCTATTCATTGAGATTTAGTCATATAAATACTACTAACTACATCAGACGAATACATATTAATATTAAATACGTTTTTTTCTACTTGGAAAACTCAAAATTATTCCACGAAGCTGTTTAGCTGTTTTAATTAGCTGTTTAGCTGCTTTAATTACCTGTTTAGCTGTTTTAAGAAGCTGTTTAGCTGTTGGAAGAACCAGGAGCTTTTTCCTGGCACAAAGCAAATTTTAAGCAACCTTTTCTACTACTGTAGAAAAGCCAAGTATTCAAAAAAATGCAACGATTTAATAAAATAAATTCAAAAACAATTTTATTAACCTTTACTTTTCGACTTTAACAATATAAGTTAAAGAAATATTGGAAATGTACAAGCAAGCTTACAAATATACAATTAGAGAATTGTGGGTACGCAAAGCTACATCTTTTTTATATAGATTTTAAATAATGTAGTAATGAGCTGTAAATGGTTCATAAATTCTTTTGTCTTCTTATTTTGTTTTTGAAATTTTTGCTGGCTATAACCAAGTTTGTTGTTTTTGTTATTTACCTGTTGCCGTTGACCCTGTAGGAAATGTGTATGAACTTAACATTTTCCCCGCCTTGAAAGCTAGCTTTCAAAATACCTTACTGGTCAAGAGGAAGTTTGCAGATTTTGGTGATGGATCTCTTAAATGTTCCATCGGTGGTTTTTACAGCTAAAACACGAACGACTCCGTCATTACCTGGATTACAATCAACAACTCTTGCAAGTGGCCATTTAAGTGGAGGAGTATTATCTTCCTTGAGCAATACTAAGTCATTAACCTTTAGATTTACCTTTGTTGTTGTCCACTTGGTCTTTGTTTGTAAAATTTTTAGATATTCATTTCGATATCTGTCCCAAAATTGTTGTTGTATCCATTGTATAACCTGATACCTTTTTAATGAGGTTGGGTTATTAGGTAGTAATGTCCGCTCTGGAATGCTGGTTAATAAACGTCCAACTAAAAAGTGCGCTGGTGTTAGTGGTCGTAGATCACAAGGATCTGACAAGAGAGGTGTCAAAGGGCGACTATTAATGATTGCTTCTATTTGACAGCAAACAGTATGAAGGTCATCATAAGTTAAAACTAAATTTCCAACAGAGCGTTTAAGGTAATGTTTTGCTTGCTTCACAGCACTTTCCCATAATCCGCCAAAGTGTGGGGAACGGGAAGTATATATTTCCAAAGTATACCTTCTTGACAACAAACCTCTTGAACCATTTTATTATGACTTTCAGACAAGAAACATTGAAGTAAATTTCTGAGTTCTCTGTTCGCTCCGATAAAATTTGTTGCGTTATCCGAATATATCACCGAGCATCTACCTCTCCTTGAAATGAACCTTTTTATAGCGCTAATGAAGGCCGCAATGGTCAAGTCGTTCACCAATTCCACATGCACAGCCTTTACCGAAAAGCAGATGAATATTGCTAAATAAATTTTCTTGGGACCACGACCTCGAATTTGTGAGGATACCGAAAATGGACCACAGTAGTCAACTCCTGTAATAGAGAAGGGAAACGATTGTTCTACACGGTGAGCAGGTAGAGATCCCATTACTGGACGGCAACGGTAACAAAAAAGGCAATTATGAACAACCCTTTTCATTACGTTTCTTCCATTAATTATCCAAAAATTATCTCTTAGAATATTATGAAGCGTTAATGATCCTGCGTGTAAGTTTTTACGATGGTAATATCTAATGATTGTGGTTACGAATGGATGTCTACTAGGTAGAAGTATCGGGTATTTGGTTGAAAAAGGCAATGATGAATTTCTTAGTCTTCCACCTACCCTCAACACTCCGTCCTTAAAAAATGGAGCAAGCTGTAGCAATTTAGAATTATGGTTTAAAGGCTTGTTATTTACCAAGCTTTTAATTTCCTCACAAAATGATTATCTCTGAATAAGACGGCATATAAACAGTAAAGACTCGTTTAAATCATCAACCCCGTTTGAACCATGAAGACTATTTTTTTCCAGCAGATATTAATAAATTTGTTTACATATGAAAAAATTCGAATTAGTTTTTCATAGTTGTTTGCATATTTGCTCTCGCTTAATATGTCTACCACCTCTACAGCAATAACGCTTGTTGTAATGCTTAGTCTTTTGCTCGCAGGGTTTAAAAATGATTGGTATTCATTTGGCCAGTTCAACTCCTCAAGTAGCAGAAATTCAGGCCCCTTTAACCAAAATGGCTTACATAGTTCAGTTACTGAAGTTCCTCGGGACAATAAATCTGCCGAATTTAGTTCTACCAATTTTAGCTAAAGTAATAGTTTTAGCGATTGCTGACCCACCAGAAGCTATTGCTCCCAATGCTCCAAGTGCTGTTAGAATAGGGACAAGTGGTAGAAAACCGCCAAGTTTAGGTATGTTGATAATTCTAGGAATTTTTACTACAGATTTTTTTCCAAGAAATGAATGTCGGATAGCTTTTCGTGCAGTTTCAATAGCGGTTTTGATATCATTTGGTTTTTCCTTTTTTAAAATATCGGTTGCTGATTTAACGGCATTCTTAACAATATTTCGTCTACACTTTTTCTTTTGGTTGCCAGTTTTTACTCCCAAGCCCAACTTAACTTTTGACTTCATTGCGTTAGTGACAAGGTATGCGTTGAGTTTTTCTCCAAATGTACTATCTTTAGCTTTAACTCTACTCCAAGCTTTTTCTGCTAGTTCTTTATCTGCGTAATGTCGTTTATGAATGTCAGTGTTCTGGGCATAAGCAATATCAAGAATTTTACAAGCTGCATCCAACGGATTGATACCTTTATCACCCCTTTGTAATCGTTCCTGGTTAGTTCCTGTTCCACAAAATTGATAACCCGGTAAATGAAGTTCAAGTGGTAGTGAATTAATTAAGCTATTTACAAGTCCTTTTCCAAGGACGAAATGTTTTCTACTAAATTCTTTATCTTTATACACAATCATTTATATATAAAAATTGCTTTTCCGAAAATAAAAAAAAATCTGAAAGTAAACAAAACGTAACATTAAGCAAACGTATGCTTTCAGTTATAAAGATGCGTTTGGTAAAACAACAATCGAATATTTCAGTGAGAAACTTGGATTTAACGGAAAACAGAAATGTTTTGAAACATAGCTGCATTTTACCTAATTCTATCAGAGCACTAATAGTTGGCCCCTCCAACTGTGGTAAAACAAATATAAGGCTTAGTTTAATTGAAAGTCCGAATGGTTTAAAATTTAAAAATATTTATATATACTCAAAATCATTAAATCAACCGAAATAGAAATATCTGTCAAGATTTATTTCATCAGTAAAGGGTATGGGACTTTATACATTTGCAGATAATGATCATGTCATACCACCCGAAAAAGCAAAGTAAATTCTATTATGATATTTGACGATGTTGCTTGTGAAAAACAAAATAATATAAGATCATAATTCTGTATGGGGAGACATAAGGATATTTATTCTTTTTATTTATGTCAGACTTATACACATATTCCAAAACATTTAGTACACGATAATGCACATATGATTATTTTATTCAAGCAAGATGAATTAAATTTAAAGCACATCTACAATGATCATGTTGGCAGTGACATGAGTTTAAATATGTTTCGTCACATTTGTGGAGAATGTTGGAAGGATAAATATGTATTTCTTTAGTAAGCAAAGATGATGAAATGAAGCAAGGGCGTTATATAAAAGGCTTTGATCTATTCATTGAGATTTAGTCATATAAATACTACTAACTACATCAGACGAATACATATTAATATTAAATACGTTTTTTTCTACTTGGAAAACTCAAAATTATTCCACGAAGCTGTTTAGCTGTTTTAATTAGCTGTTTAGCTGCTTTAATTACCTGTTTAGCTGTTTTAAGAAGCTGTTTAGCTGTTGGAAGAACCAGGAGCTTTTTCCTGGCACAAAGCAAATTTTAAGCAACCTTTTCTACTACTGTAGAAAAGCCAAGTATTCAAAAAAATGCAACGATTTAATAAAATAAATTCAAAAACAATTTTATTAACCTTTACTTTTCGACTTTAACAATATAAGTTAAAGAAATATTGGAAATGTACAAGCAAGCTTACAAATATACAATTAGAGAATTGTGGGTACGCAAAGCTACATCTTTTTTATATAGATTTTAAATAATGTAGTAATGAGCTGTAAATGGTTCATAAATTCTTTTGTCTTCTTATTTTGTTTTTGAAATTTTTGCTGGCTATAACCAAGTTTGTTGTTTTTGTTATTTACCTGTTGCCGTTGACCCTGTAGGAAATGTGTATGAACTTAACATTTTCCCCGCCTTGAAAGCTAGCTTTCAAAATACCTTACTGGTCAAGAGGAAGTTTGCAGATTTTGGTGATGGATCTCTTAAATGTTCCATCGGTGGTTTTTACAGCTAAAACACGAACGACTCCGTCATTACCTGGATTACAATCAACAACTCTTGCAAGTGGCCATTTAAGTGGAGGAGTATTATCTTCCTTGAGCAATACTAAGTCATTAACCTTTAGATTTACCTTTGTTGTTGTCCACTTGGTCTTTGTTTGTAAAATTTTTAGATATTCATTTCGATATCTGTCCCAAAATTGTTGTTGTATCCATTGTATAACCTGATACCTTTTTAATGAGGTTGGGTTATTAGGTAGTAATGTCCGCTCTGGAATGCTGGTTAATAAACGTCCAACTAAAAAGTGCGCTGGTGTTAGTGGTCGTAGATCACAAGGATCTGACAAGAGAGGTGTCAAAGGGCGACTATTAATGATTGCTTCTATTTGACAGCAAACAGTATGAAGGTCATCATAAGTTAAAACTAAATTTCCAACAGAGCGTTTAAGGTAATGTTTTGCTTGCTTCACAGCACTTTGCCATATTCCGCCAAAGTGTGGGGAACGGGAAGTATATATTTCCAAAGTATACCTTCTTGACAACAAACCTCTTGAACCATTTTATTATGACTTTCAGACAAGAAACATTGAAGTAAATTTCTGAGTTCTCTGTTCGCTCCGATAAAATTTGTTGCGTTATCCGAATATATCACCGAGCATCTACCTCTCCTTGAAATGAACCTTTTTATAGCGCTAATGAAGGCCGCAATGGTCAAGTCGTTCACCAATTCCACATGCACAGCCTTTACCGAAAAGCAGATGAATATTGCTAAATAAATTTTCTTGGGACCACGACCTCGAATTTGTGAGGATACCGAAAATGGACCACAGTAGTCAACTCCTGTAATAGAGAAGGGAAACGATTGTTCTACACGGTGAGCAGGTAGAGATCCCATTACTGGACGGCAACGGTAACAAAAAAGGCAATTATGAACAACCCTTTTCATTACGTTTCTTCCATTAATTATCCAAAAATTATCTCTTAGAATATTATGAAGCGTTAATGATCCTGCGTGTAAGTTTTTACGATGGTAATATCTAATGATTGTGGTTACGAATGGATGACTACTAGGTAGAAGTATCGGGTATTTGGTTGAAAAAGGCAATGATGAATTTCTTAGTCTTCCACCTACCCTCAACACTCCGTCCTTAAAAAATGGAGCAAGCTGTAGCAATTTAGAATTATGGTTTAAAGGCTTGTTATTTACCAAGCTTTTAATTTCCTCACAAAATGATTATCTCTGAATAAGACGGCATATAAACAGTAAAGACTCGTTTAAATCATCAACCCCGTTTGAACCATGAAGACTATTTTTTTCCAGCAGATATTAATAAATTTGTTTACATATGAAAAAATTCGAATTAGTTTTTCATAGTTGTTTGCATATTTGCTCTCGCTTAATATGTCTACCACCTCTACAGCAATAACGCTTGTTGTAATGCTTAGTCTTTTGCTCGCAGGGTTTAAAAATGATTGGTATTCATTTAGCCAGTTCAACTCCTCAAGTAGCAGAAATTCAGGCCCCTTTAACCAAAATGGCTTACATAGTTCAGTTACTGAAGTTCCTCGGGACAATAAATCTGCCGAATTTAGTTCGGATGGTACGTGGCGCCAAGTGCAACCTTTTGAGAGATGCTTAATTTTTGTTACTCTATTTGCTATAAATGTTGGCCAACGACAAACCTCACCAGCAATCCATGATAACGTTATCGTTGAATCTGACCAACACACAATTTTGTTAGGTGTTACGGGAAACTGTTCTCTGATAGATGTTAACAACTGACTCCCTAGTAGAGCTGCACATAGCTCCAATCGTGGAAGACTTATTTCCTTACTTTGCACTACTCTTGATTTGGCGCATATCAAGTTGGAATTGATATTGTTGCCATCTTTAGTAACTGCATAAATACATGCACCATATGCTTTTTGGCTAGCATCTACAAACAAATGTACGTTAGTGGTTGTATTAAAAGTAACGTACCTTGATATTAATTGATTATTGATTAATTAATTGAAGCTCATCGCAAATTTGTTTCCATTCAGAAAATACATCAAAAGGGACGCTTTCATCCCATTGCAATTTTAATTTCCAAAGATCTTGCATCAAAATCTTACATCGTACAATAAGCGGATTGATGAACCCTATCGGATCGAAAAAGCTGGCCATATGTGACAAAATTGATCGTTTTGTTACATTCTGTTTCTGTTGCTAAAGTGGATACGAAAAGTGAAATATATCATCAGACGGAGACCATTTAAGACCCAAGGTTTTAATATATTGCATATCTTCTACCATAACTACAGTTTCACGTTCTGATTGTGGCACATCGTGTAGAATGAGTTCGCTATTAGACGCGAATTTTCTAAGGGGAAATCCGCCACTTTTCAACAGGGCTGTTACCTGTCGTTTTATCTCGATCACTTCATCCTCCGAGTTGCCTCCAGTCATTAAATTATCGACGTAAAAATCTCTTAGTGTAATAGTTGCCCCCAAAGGGCAATTGCTTGTATGTTCCTTTGCCAGTTGCTGGAGACATTTGACAGCTAAATACGGGGCGCAACTCGTGCCATAAGTAAGAGTTTGCAACTCGTAAGTAAGAAGTGGATCGTTTAAGTGTGCTCTCCACAAAATGCATTGCCAATTTCTATCTGCCACCAAAACAAATTTATGATACCTAAAACGAATTAAAATAGTAAAAACATCATCTTGAAGAGTTGGTCCAACATAAAGCTGATCGTTTAGCGATTTTCCATTTGTTGTGGTACACGATGCGTCAAACACTACTCGAAGGCGCGTTGTACTGCTCTCTGGTTTGACAACACAGTGATGGGGAATAAAATAGTGTGCATCATATGTTGCTATTGGTCTCATGTGATCTAGTAACCGATATTCATCTAAAAATTCAATATATTCTCTACGAACACATTTATTACGAGCAAACCTTGCTTCTAAATATGCAAATCTTCGGTGTGCACTTTGTCGGGACTTGCCAAAATCTGGCGGAACGACATTAAAGGGAAGACGTACAATAAATTTGTTTGTTATAGGGCACCTTTTAGTTGTTTCCTTAAAAAATTGTTCACACGGCTTCTTCTGTGGATAAAGTTTCGTTTTTACTTGTTTCAAAATTTTCAATATTCCAAAACGATTGCAATAGCTTTTCTAATAAGGGTTCATTTGGTGCCAAGACTTGCCGCGTGTATTTTATTGGGTTAGTTTCTGGTGAACATACATTGTCGCTGTTTTTTACCATGAGAACAGCTGACCTTTGTTCATTCATTGGCTGCGATAAATTTTGTGTTGCAATTTGTTTGCATGGAGTATCGGTCATCGCAGTTGATCCTGACACGATCCATCCTAACTTTTTTATTAAATTTGGTTGATTTTTTATCTTTATTCTTCCCACCATGAGAAGATCCCAAAACAAATCGACACCAAGGAGCAGATCAACCGGACCTGGTACGTTGAAATGTTTATCAGCCAGTTTTAAATTTGCAGGTAAATTCCAATCTGAAACATTTACGTAGTGTTGAGGATAATATGATGATATTGATGAAATGAAGATTGCATCTAGTGTAAGGGCATATCCAGATGTTAATGATCTTGCTGTAACACTGCATGCGTATTTGGTACAAACAGCATTCGTGCCACCTATGCCGCAAATGTTGATATTAATCTTTCTACGTGGAAGTCGTAAACGTTGTGCTATTCGTTCTGTAATGAAGTAAGACTGAGAACATGAATCAAGTAAAGCTCTTACCGTCATAGACGTGCCACTTGGGGAGCACACTTCAATCATTGCTGTGGCTAGAATTATAGGACTTTTTTCTTCAGCTATTTTAAGGCAAGAGGTGTTGCTTGAATCGTCCGATGGTACTTCAATCTGCGTTGCTTCTTCCAACGATTGGTTCTCCTTGTGCAGTAAAGTGTGATGTGGTGCATTGCACTTTTGACATCTGTTTAAAGAAGGACAAGAGCTTGCGATACGACTTACCCCAAGACAATTCAAGCATAATTTTAAACGTTTTACAGTTCTAAAACGTTCAGGCACGTTCATATCAATAAATGCTGTGCAACGAAATAAGCTGAGGCTTGGGCTAGAGTCACAAACAACATATTTTGATTCTTGAGTTGACGATACGTAGGACGCTATTTGAGGGTTTGAAGCAAACGAACGATTGGTTCTATTTTGCAAGTGACGAATATTTTGACGTGGAGTTATTGAACTATTCTCAAAAATTTCTAAGGACTTGCAGCGCCTTTCTAAGATTGTTGATAAATCCTCCCAGTTAGGCAACATTAATGACGATGCGGAGGTGATTGTAGAAAGAGAACCGATTTGACTGTCTTCCCATTTTACTTGTAGATCAGGATCGAGTTTAGAGATTATTAGGTGTAGGATAATGCTGTCGGCAATTTGTTTAGTTGTGGCAACTGATTCCAAAGCCCGCATGCTAGCGTTAACATTGTCGATAAATGAACGAAGCACTGCCACACTTGGTTTGAGCACCTTTTGAATATTAAAAAGTTCAAGCAATTGGGATTGAAATATGTTTTGTTTGTTATTGTATCTACTCTCAAGTAGCGCGAGTGCTACTGAGTTATTTTCTGTCGTAAGTTCTAGTGATTGTATCAAACTTGCAGCACTATCCTGCAAACAGGATTTTAAATATTGAAACTTGATGACTGGGGACAGCTCTTGGTTTTCGTGAACAAGCAGAGAAAACATGTTGTAAAACTCCATCCAGTCTTTATAATTACCGCTAAACTTTGACAACTGAAGTGTTGGCAAAACAGGACGCTGGGAACTAATTGGTTGAGTTGTTATACGTGTACTAGACATAGGCATTTCTGAGACGTTACGCGATAAAACGCTAGACGTTCTAAAATTACAGATTTTACTTTAAAGTAATCTTCTTCAACAGTATAACGATGAGACTGACTAATTTCTGATTCATCTAGCATCTCCAACTCTTACTGAATCTTTTCAAACGATTCGAATTGGCGTTCCAATAATGAGAGCCTGACTTCTAGCTGAAATGTTGACATATTATTCAAATCGTTTATTTTTTCCTTCATTGTATTAAAGTTCGACATGATTTGTTCTCGCTGCAAGGCTCTGGTGCGAATATTTCCAGTACCACTATAGGTACACGCTTGCAAAGTACAAGGACTTGCTTCATCGCTATCACCTGGCATAGTTTTGGTTTGATAGTATATGATATATGTGTTTCACGACGATCCGGTTCGAAGGACCATGGAAGAACCAGGAGCTTTTTCCTAGCACAAAGCAAATTTTAAGCAACCTTTTCTACTACTGTAGAAAAGCCAAGTATTCAAAAAATGCAACGATTTAATAAAATAAATTCAAAAACAATTTTATTAACCTTTACCTTTCGACTTTAACAATATAAGTGTCCAAAGAAATATTGGAAATGTACAAGCAAGCTTACAAATATACAATTAGACAATTGTGGGTACGCAAAGCTACATTTTTTTATATAGATTTTAAATACATGTAGTAATAAGCTGTAAATGGTTCATAAATTCTTTTGTCTTTTTATTTTTTTTTTTAAATTTTTGCTGCCTATAAGCAAGTTTGTTGTTTTTGTTATTTGCCTGTTGCCGTTGACCCTGTAGGAAATGTGTATGAACTCAACAGCTGTTTTAAAAAGCTGTTTAGCTGTTTTAAGAAGCTGTTTAGTTGTTTTAGGAAGCTGTTTAGCTGTTTTAATTACCTGTTTAGCTGTTTTAGGAAGCTGTTTAGCTGTTTTAAGATGCTGTTTAGCTGTTTTAATTAGCTGTTTAGCTATTTTAAAAAGCTGTTTAGCTGTTTTAATTACCTGTTTAGCTGTTTTAAAAAACTGTTTAGCTGCTTTAATTACCTGTTTAGCTGTTTTAAAACGCTGTTTAGCTGTTTTAAGAAGCTGTTTAGCTGTTTTAGGAAGCTGTTCAAAGTATACTACGAGTTATTCCAGGATCTAAAGTTGGTGACGACACTAGTTAAAAGTTATAATCATGGAAGAAAATATTTTAAGAGTTGGTGAAATCCAAAAAAATTTTAAAGAAAAAATTTCAAAGCATAAGACTTGGAGAATTGGAAAAATTTTATAATTTAGAAAGAACCTTTAAACCTTTAACAGAACCTCTAAAGAAACTAGTCAAATTGTCAGATTCGTCAAATCTAACAATACCCACAGACGAAAAATATAAATGAGAGCACAATACTAAAATAAAAACGGAAAGTAATACTATATTCACCAGCACTCCTAAGAAAAAATTATTGAACGAGAAAAACATTAATTCAGCACCTAATAAAATAAAAAGGGATAAGGAAGAAGAAGCAGAAGACTATAATAGTAATAGTGAAGATGAAGTAAATGATAAATCGAAAAATGAACAATTTTATTCTCAATCATCCGATTGGGAGTTTGATTTATCAACCCTTAATGGAAATAAAAAGCTTGACACTATATTTGGACCTCATAAAATGGAAAATGGAGACTGGAAATTTGGAAATTCTATTTTAAAGCTTACTGATGATAAAATAATAATAGGTCAAAAATCTTGAGCACTAACCCCAGGGTTATACTCATTGCTTTTTCATAAAAATCCAAAACAATTTGATTCGTCAGAGTTAGCAATATATAAACATATTTTACTTGATACAAACGCACATCGAAGGAACTATGATCCTAATAAATAAATTGTTTACTACAACTACTCACGTTGGCAAGGGTTTAATGGAGGTTAATCTTAATAAACCAAACTATATATACTGGGATAATCCTAATGAAATTGTAGACCGATTGAGGCTGTTAATAGCATCACAACATGGTGGTAACAATAATCATTCTGATGAAATAATATCTATAATCGAAGAACTAAGGGAAGCAAATATAATTGAATAACTTTAAAAAAAAAATAATAATAAGAAAATTATGACTGTTGACAAATTTGGTCATTACTATAATGAAAAATATATAGGAGATATAACAAGAAACATCATTTCAAAAAAATTCGGTATCACACTCAACGTAAATAATATTGATATAGAGAATAAAAGAATTTTAAATTTGTCACCTCCAATGAATGGGACAGATGCTGTTAACAAAAATTATGTGAATACACAAATGACCCATATGCAAGAACATTTAAAAAGGGGTATAAACAAAGAAGTTTTAATTGTTAGAAATGAAATAAAGGATTTAAATAAAAAAATTTCTGACATATATAGTGTAATGATTACGTTTTCATCACAACAACAACATAATGGAAAAAAAACGATAATAAATGAACTACATTCTCAAGCGCGGAAGAATTTCTTAAGACGGAAAGTAATAACAAAGGGAATTGATGATCTTTGGCAAGCAGATTTAGTAGAAATGGGTAACTATTCCATTTTAACAACGGATACAAATATATGATAACAGTCATCGATACATTTTCAAAATATGCTTGGGCTGCAGCAATTAAAGCAAAAACCGCAAATGAAGTTTCCAAAGCTTTTCAGGAAATACAAAGTAAGGGGCGAATACCTAAAAATTTACAAACAGATGACGGAAAAGAATTTTTTAATAAGGAGTTTGGTTTACTAATGCGTAAATATTCAATTAATCATTACTCTACTTATAGTGTAATGAAAGCTTCAATTGTTGAACGCTTTACGCTTTACATTTCACTGGATTGATAATAACAAAAACCTAGTTAAACAATATAATAGAAAAACTCACAGTACAAAAAAAATGGCACCTATGGATGTAAAACCTGAACATGAACAATATTTACTGAATACTGTATATAATAATTTAAAAATGTTTAAATCATCACGCTTTAAGGTTGGGGAATATGTTCGCATAAGTAAATATAAACATATATTTGAAAAAGGTTATACACCGAACTGGACTACAAAAATATTTAAAATAAAAACAATACAGAACACCTACCCAATTACATTTTTACTTGAAGACTATCAAGGATATCCTATAAAAGGCGCATTTTACAAGGAAGAAATACGTCGTACACGTTATCCTAATACAGTTCGGGTGGAAACAATTTTAAAAGAAAAAGGTGATAAAGCGTATGTTAAATGGTTAGGTTTTCCAAGCCAACATAATTCTTGGATAAGTAAAAACGAAATATTGTAAGAAAACAAAATAAAAAAGTTTTTTTCTAATAAATGTATAAATTTAATTAAACACAAAAACCCAAGCATTTTCATTTCATTTAAAGTAAACCATTCAGGATGTCAATTATTTTAGCTTTAAGTGGAAATTCCTCAATCCTAAAGGCAAATTATTTCCCACCAATAGATCTAAAAGATGACTATGAATGTTCTCTAGTTGATTTTCATTCATATAACTCTATTCCTAATGTAGATTATGATAATAATTTATTTCATATAGGAGATAAAATAATTGAAATTCCTATTGGATCATACGAGTTACAAGATATTGTTGATTATAAAGTTGGGCAGTATAAAGCAGAAAATTATAATAAAATTATTCTCATTAAAGCTAATAATAATACTTTACAAATTGAAATAACTTCCTCCCACGATGCAATTTTATTTAATCGAAAACGATCCATTGGTAAACTGTTAGGTTTTAGTGAAGAAATTTTAAAGGCTGGTATGAAACATATATCAAATCGACCTGTAAATATATTAAAAGTGAATGCTATACAAATTCAGTGTAACATCACAACAGGAGCATATATGAATAACTCTCCCGCACATATACTACACGAGTTCGCATTAGACGTACCACCAGGCTATAAATTAGATGTTATTGCTAATAACCTAATTTATTTACCAGTAAACGTCAAAGAAATAAATTTTCTCAAAATTTGGATTGTTGACCAAGAAAATCATGTAGTAAATTTCAGAGGCGAAGAAATAACACTTAGATTACATCCAGGAAAAAATTATGATAATTTACAATAAAACTAAGCACATTAAAGTTAATAGAGGCATTCCTACTAGTCATATTAAAGCTATAAGACCATCATTATCGAAAGAAAATACAGCATTTTTAAAATTGCTTAAGTTAAAAATAAAGAAAAATGTCTGATATACTCAATGTCATTGAAAAACCATATTCTGATGAAAATATAATAAAAAAGATTATCACAGCTATGTGCCCTATATTCAATCATTTAAAAACAATGATGAAATTCGAATTACACTACAAAATCAAGACTTATATGTTCTTCCGTCTGAAAGCTACTTATATATAGAAGGAAACATTAAAAACAGTAAAGGTGAAGAAGCGTCGGAAAATACTAGATTGAGGAATAATTGTGTTGCATACTTATTTGATGAAATACGGTATGAGATTAATGGTGTTGAAATTGATCGTACTCGATACTTGGGAATATCCAGTACAATTAAGAATTATGTCTCACTAAATGAATTTGAAAGCAATATGATGAGAAATGCAGGGTGGAATATTTCCTAAAACTACTATTGGGATTCGCTGAGGATTACAATAAAATAATTTTAAATAGTAAATATAAACTTATTCTTTTACGAAGTTCTAATGATGATAAGGCATATTACTCAACAGATGCTAATGAAAAATTGAGTTTATCGATTAAAAACATAACATGGAGAATACCACATATTTACTTATCAGATGCAAGAAAAATACAAATAATGAAGATTATAAAGGAGGGTGTTTCATTACCCATAGCATTTCGCAGTTGGGACTGTTATTTTAATCCAACATTTTCCGGAGGCAGAAATCACAAATGAAATATTTAACTATCAGTGAATAGAGAAAGGCCAAGATTTCTTTTATTCGTATTAGAAAACGATAATAAATATATACATTCAGATTTGAAAAATGTTAAAGTGCATTTAAATTCAGAATCTTATCCATATGATGATTTAAATTTGAAATTTGAGAAGAATCGATACGCTATTTTGTATGATATGTATGCTAAAGCCTATAGTACACGGCATGTAAAAAGACACATGCGCATGTGGTTCTGACGTAATTTTGACGTCATCACACAACACGCAATGTTTATTGTGGCTTTGTATTGACGTCAAAATTACGGCAGAACCACATGCGCATGTGTCTTTTTACATGCCGTGTACTATAGCCCTTAAGTTTCAACAATATTACTATATGAGAGAAGCATAACCTCTTCTTTCATGGGAGAAATTTAAAAATATTCCAATTGCAGTAGTTGATGTTAGTTATCAAAATGAAATTGTTAAAAATGGACCTATCGATGTGAAAATTGAGTTTGAGACAAGTAGTCCGGTACCAGAAAATACAAATGCTTATTGTTTAATCCTACACGATAGTATGATGGAGTACACACCTTTAACTGGAATTGTTTGAAAAGTTATATAATCTTTTTTTTTTAATACATTCTAATACTTACTTTTCTTCTTCTTATTTAATTTATGTAAAATAAAGAATAAAAACTTTCGTTTTTTTTTTTTGTTAAATAAAATTTTGAGTTTTATTTATGTATGTATGTATATATTTACATGTTTTATTATATTTACATGTATTATATATAATTTTAATACTACAAGGTAATGTATATATATTTATATATATATTCTATACTAATTATTTAGTGACTCAATATCACTAATTAACCTACTTAATTCTAAATCACCATTATCAGTATCTAACCATGCAAGTGTATTAATCTCATCATTTCTTATTTTACGTTTACTATCAATAAAATTTAAAGCTATTTTATTAACTCTATTTGTTAGTATTGTGTGTAACTTAGATGTGAATGTGTACATACATGCCCCTACTGATTTCTTATTAAATAAGACATGTTTATAATGATCTATAGTATAATTGTCTACCACGCATTTTTTAACCCCCTTAGCTTTTTTAACATCTTTATCATCTTCAACTGTGAAAGAATAAACTTTGGGTCCTAAGCCTACATATTCAGTGATGAATTTACCTTCAGTTTCATCTTTCATCATTCCAAGTACTTTTTTATTTAATTGAGGAAAGTTAAATGGATTATTTTGTGAATATGCTGATGTGTCAAAGAGTGTTTTTAAATCTCCTTTTATATCATCATAGAAATCATCAGTTCTAATTGAGTAAATGAAAGAGTCAGTGTCCATATAATTGAGATTTCTATTATCTCCGAATTTAGGTTTCATATACTCATAATGGAAATCATACATTTTCCATTTTGATAGATCAAGTACACAAAAGCCTAAATAAAATTTATTGTAATATGTCAAAGTTTTGTTCATTTGTACAGCCCATAATTTATCAGTAAACTGTGAAATACTGTGAAAATTTGGTTTTGCTATAAGTTCACCTACACCCAATCGGTTACGGCTGGTACGTTCCCACTCACTAACCAACCGAACGTCTTTTCTCTTATCGACATTTTCCATGGTTTTACCATACACAGCATTATTGAGCAATGCATAGAAATCTTTTTCAAATTGATTCTTAGCGTCTGTTCTATGTATCGTATTTAAATCTATGTATGTCTTTAACCATAGCTTTTAATTAAATTTCAGAATTCGGTGAACTTCTTCCAAAACCAATCCATTTATTTAAACATTGCTCTAATGTTTTATAATGTATGACATTTTTCTTTTTGTTAGATAGATCAGCAATTAATTTTTCATATTAACTCCCACCAATTATTTTGTTTTCCACACAGAATGGCAGGTCATTATGATAATCATGACAGCTAGACGGGTATGATAAATCGACTTCATAAATATAACCAACATCTGAGTTATGTGGAATATTTTTGGGGTGAATGAAGTCATTTGTCCAACTGAAGCCTCCATATGGTAGCGACTCTGACATTGCCCAACCATAAAGATTATTTGCGTCTAAATATAAAATGTATTCGGACGGTTTTGTAGGATCATAATCGTTAAGATATTTATGATTCGCCTTACTGTACCTCTTACTACATTGTGAAAGACCACCACGAATTCCTCGTTTAATAAAATTATACATTTCTAGATCTGTTAATAATTCTAGCTGAATTCTTGTATATTTTAACATTGCATCCCAAGAAAGCCCTGGGATGGTATAATAATGTGGAGGATCTAGGTTATAAATCTTCTTACAGAGCTTTCTGAAGTTTTCAAATATATCTGTAAGTAACAACACGTCAGTTTTTAAAGACAGCTCCATGTAATCCCTAATAGTCTCACAATCAAATTGTGTCCATATATTTTGTGCTAGCAAATAATCTTCTTCTGACCATTTTTTTATCATTTAACCTACTATAAAATGCTTCAATTGGTGGGAGTTTCTTTTCATTTAATTTTTCAAATGAATTTAAATATTCATAAGGAAAAACACCCTTTCGCTTCATAAGAGAAAACTTCTCAGCATCTGAAAAAAATATTTTCTAACTGCATTTAAATCTTGATCATTGAGGTTACTAGCTAATGATTCCAAACCAGATGCCATAAATCTTAAAGAGTCTTAAAATACAAGATCAATTTTTTTCCAGTTTTATAATCTCACACCTTTTCAAGTTGTTTTGAAATAATATGCTGAGGAATATTTTGCTTCACTTTTCTTATATACAACTCATTTATATAATCATCAATTTCTTCATCAGTATATACCCGAACAGTATGCGACAAAGAAATGTATAATTCTTTATTTATTGGAATTACAGTGTGGAAAAATATAGGAATACAATTTGGAATTTTAAAATTTAAATTACACGAATTATGTGCAGCCCCTCTATATTTTCCTAATAAGTGGCAGTGATCTCTCACAGCTAGTTCATCGCCTTGTGCTAAACCGCAAATATGACAGTTAATAGAGTTTAAAAATTGTTCTTCTTCTAAGGGGGTTAATGAATGCATGGGGACAATTTTTTCATAATACTTCTTATAAATTTGTCTACATTCATTTATTAAATTATTTACAAAATGTTGCCCTACATTAACACTACTACTACTAAACATTTTAAACTTATCTAAATTTTCATTAAAATTACACTTAAAAAAACCATATGCACATGGAACATGTTTTTTTATATATGTATCTACTATTTCATTAATACTACTTACATCTACTTCCTCGAAAACGCATTCAAAATCCGCATACACAACAAATGGAACTTCCATCTGCCTTTCATAATGTTTGTCTCCCTCCGGCATCTTGGGAATGCACTCTCCACATTCTTTTTCTTTGTGAATAAGCATTTGTTCCGGTATGTCTGTGTGGTAAAGGCATGCATTGCAAAATATAATTCTTCCATTATGCGCTTATATTTGACTTGAAAGTAGTCTAAAAAAAAAAAACAAAAAAATAAGAAATAAATTTATTAAATTGAATAGATTTTTTTAAAAAAAAATTTATATAAGTTTATCCTAATTACCTAGAAATATTCTTTATTAAAATATAGTGCATTTTACTCCCACATTCACTTTCCAACAGCAACAAATTTATATGCACTTAATTCTCACTTTTTGTGATGTAGTAGGGACCAACAACCGTTTTCAACTTTCGGTCGAACCCGAACACATTTATACTTATTTCCTTATTGTTTTTATTTTCAAAATACTTTATATCTTTCACATCAGTTGGAAATTTCATTGAAGTGAAGTGCAGTATTGTACTGGCATCAAGCGTAATAATTTGCTCAGAAATATCATTAATTTTATAAATTGTCTGTCTGTGTACATGACTGTCATCACCATTATAAAATGCTGCTATAATACTCCACTTAAAGCAGAAGACGTCATAATTTTTGACGTTCACGCAAGCACGATTTCGTATTAGCTCTACAGGTGTTGGTATGTTTTGGGATCCGGATAATGGTGATGCTTTATTTATATTAATTTCTAGTCATTTAATTTGGATCAGCGTCCAACCAGAATCTCTTTCTTGAAACTCAGACATCTTTGCTTTAATCTTTTCAAATTGAAGTGTGAGAGCTGAGTTTATATTATCTGGCCTTGATAAACGTATCATTTCTGTTTTGTGATACATATCAGTTTCGGGCTTAAGAGGATGAGCTGGTAGCTTATATCGAGCTGTTAATTCCAAATTAAATTTCACAATTATGTGCTCAGCCAGACAATTATTTAATAATTTCTGAACATACATTTCGCCCTCTTTCAAATATTCATTTACATTCAAATTCAAATCTCCTTTCGGAAAACGATACGTCAAAAGTCGAGATTTAAATGAATTTTTTATCAATTGAATCCGGTTTCCAATTCTCTCCTGTACATTTTTCTTGTGTTCGGGTTGGGAGCAATGAATAAACAACTGTTGTGGTTGAATTTTAACATTACAATCCTCACACATAATAAAAGCTTCTGCACATGACTCAGGCTTTTGTTGTTTAAATGGTTTATTTGATTGTAACATCGATAGACGTTTCTTAGATGTATCTGATGTTGAAGGATGTTCACCATTTCTTCTACTTGTTGTTGCTGTTGCTCTTGTTGGTGTTGCTGTTGTTGTTGTTGCTGTGGTTCTTGTTGTGGTTGTTGTTGTTGTTGCTGTTGAAGGAAATCTATATGGATTTCAACATGTTTCTTTTTTTCATTGATGTCATGGATATATGTTTGCATATATCACATGGCACATGAATTTCAGTGTGTTGTTTTAAACTTTTTTTATTTTTGTAAAGATTTTGGCAAATTTCAGAAATAAATACACTAGCCATAATTAATTTTTAAAATTTTTATTTCTTTTTTTTATTTTTAAAACCACAAACTTTCTTAAGCAAGTATACTTTAGAAACTAAATGAAAAGAATATATTTAAAAACTTTATATACACTTTAAATATCTATACAGTCGTAAATTTTCTTATCAACAAATAAAATTGAAACACCAATTGCATCTATAAAATGTTTAATAACTAAATAAATTCATAATTTATATATAGAAAAATGTTGACCTACATTTACTTACGATTTTAATACATGCCAATCGCTCAACTTATTTGTTCAACACCCAATTCAGAACAATAAACAAAAGAAATGCTTATCAAAAATATTTTAATTTTCCACCCGATTCGCTACTGCAGGCATATATATATATTTTTTTTTTTGTTTCTTTTATCAATCATAACAAATACTTTGAATTTATTCTTCCACCCAAATAAAATTAAAAAACCAATTGCTTTTACAAAGCCGGCCTGTCTATCTGTCTGTCTGTCTGACTAACTGACCATAACATACACTTTCTTATCTGAAAATATTTAGGTATATGTATGTCATAAATTATTTATTATTAAGTTACCGAATTTTAAACATCAATTACATCTACATACAAAATTTTTAATAACTTAATAAATTCACAATTTAATTAGTAATTTTTTTCCCCCTTTTTTTCTGTCCATCCAATAATTTTTTTTTTCATCACCTAATTCGAAAAAAGCCTTATCAATAATATTTTCCAATTGCTTCTCTATCTATCTATCTCTATGTCAGTCTGGCTGTCTGTCTATCGATCACAACAAAAGAAAGGCTTCAACAATGCACCCAACCCTTGTGCATTGCTCCCCCAACATTTTTCTAAATCTCAGCTTTATTGCTATCCTATAAAATTTAACGACTTTTTTATTACTTTGTTTTGAATTTTTTTTAAAAATTTGACCTACTTTAACACGTGCTCATGAATTTCCCAATAAAAAACACACAAAAAAGCGCTTATCAGCTGTGTGTTTTTTCTCCCAACCAACATTTTTTATTCGATTTCAATTTTAATGGCTTTTGCTCCAATTTTAATGGCTTTTGCTCCACTTTTAATGGCTTTTGCTCCACTTTTAATGGCTTGTTCTCCACATTGGCGCTAAACTCTCACTACCAATATACTTAGGAATAAAAAACAAAGAAATGGAAGAAATTTGACTTATTTTATGATGCTTTTTTGCGGATATCTGATCGTTTAAAACAACTAATTAGTAATTTTGAACCAATGGAAATTTTAAAGCGAAACTTAAGACGAGATGTTCGTAAAGAACTTCTGTATTTGGATATCAATTTTTTCTCGGAGCTTATAGAATATATTAGAAAACATGAGATTTTGGAAGATGAAATCAATAAGTGCAAAAGGAATAGAACTTTTGTCCCCCGCAAAATTGTGCACGAATTGGAAACAGAATTTCTGGATGATAATGTGAGAATAGGTGTAGAAATAGAGGAGATAAAAGATTTGTCTTGCTAGAACTGTTCCCAAAAAGGCCACCGTTTTGAAGATTGTATGGCTGAACAAAACATATTTTATTATGGCTGCGGAAAGCCCAATGTGTTCAAACCAAATTGTTTGATATGCAATATATATCAAAAAAAAAAAAAACTACCATCTCAACTCGACAACAAAACTGTTAGTATCCCAGTCAACTCAAAAGTAACTTTGACTGCATGTCAAACAGGTTTGATAGAAGATTATGAATTTATTACCCCCGACAGACATGACAAAGATGAGGAATATTTGGTAGGGATTTTGCATTGTTTTCAATTCCCAATTCCAATAAAGAAAATCTTTTTTCAAACTTTAGTAAATCTATGTCGGACTAGTGTCTAGACTGTGTTAGTAGTTTCATCCAACTTAATTTTACCACAATATTACAATTTGCTACAGTTTAAGACTTATTAAGCTAATTTTTGAGAATAGGCCTTATATAGGGCCTATGATAAATTATACCCCTATCTTCCAAAATCTTATTTCTTATCTTAGCAAACTGAAGTGTAAACATTACAATAATATTATAAGGTTTTTCGGTTAAGGGCGTAGTAAAGTGTTATCCTAGATTATGCTTTTTATGCGACATTTCAAGTAATTTTGAGTCTTATAAATGTATATTATGCTTAATTGCACCACAAAAGCATTATTCGTTACACTTTTAGCCATTCTTACATGATTTACGAGATTAATCTAAACATCGAGCCGTAGGTAAATTATGGACCGATATTCACGAAATTTGGTGCCTTATAAAACAAATTTGTTGAAATTTAATGACAATGGGTGCATTTTGCCACAAATTTATGTATGTTTTTGTTGAGTTTTTATTGAGGCAGTTCCACATTTGGGTGTATAACTTTTTTCATACTGAAGCGATTCTGCTAGAATTAAGCCACAAACAGCCTAGAAGATCTAGAAACAATTTGACACCCATATGGCGAAATCAGCTTAGAATAATCGAAGGACTCACAATACAAATACGTTATGGGATCCTAGATGAAGATTATAAAAAGATTCACATGGAATGGCAAACTAAGTATAATTTCATACACCACTGCTGATTAAGGGTTATAAAATTGTAAAAAATATGTTTCTAAATATATGTAGCAAATACAATTTCTCCTTTCTGCTGAATTTGTTAAACGGTAAAATTGTTTCAGAATTCCTACTTCGTAATGTTATGCTTTCAGTTCCTAATCGCCCTTCCAGAAATGTTATTCCACTAACGGCCAATTTCACCAAGTTTACTTATAATTAACTACCAGTTATAACTGTCGAAAACATATTTTTAGCTGGAAGTTAAGGTAACAGTTAAGTTTTAACTGAACTTGATGAAATTGGATGCAAGTCTTTAATACTGTTAGGTTTTTACTTATAAAACGCGTTAAGGTTTTTTCCCTTTATAATAAACCTTTGAGTTCTTTTAATTGCAATTCAAAATAAATACACACACGAATTCAAATTAACAAACTTTATTGAAATTAATTATAATGTTTACAAATTTTAACCACAATTGAACCGTTTAATGTCTCCAATCAAACTAAACTAAACTTTTATGAGTTAGCCTGAATTTATAGTTCAAAACTATTGCTTGTTGATTCAAGAACCCTCTAGTATTTTCTAGAATGTTGTGTTCGAATTATTTTAAAATAACTGTTATACATCTAAATCTAAAGTCTACAATTACAATTGCTAGAATATTTATTACAGTGGCGTTCATAAAAATAGTAACTAATATGACGTAAAACTATAATTTACTAGATAACTTATAACTAAAACCAAAAATAATTCTCAGACAAATCTAATTTCGTAACAATATTTTCAATCTAATTATGCGAATGATCTCTGAATTTGGCAATGCATATACCAATATTGATTTCTATGATCCTATTGACATAAAAATAACCTCTTAAGTATCTTAAAATAATTTTAATATAAAATTTTTTACGTTTTGTTACATAATGGATACTAGACTTTATTATTTTAAGCGTAATTGTCAGTAAGAAATATTAGTTTCATTGGAGAAATAAGTAAAGAAATAAATAATAAATTTTGGGCGGGAATCCCGGGATCCCGGGAAATTGATTTTTATTTCCCGCTTTCCCGGGAATCCAAAAAGTGCGGGAATAAAAAAACTTTAGCTAGGTATGATTTAAACCATTTTAGTTCATTTTCTTGTATCCCGTAATTATAAACTTTTTGTAATAAAATTTCACGATCAATTGTCTCGAAAGCTCTTTTAAAATCTAGGAAAATAGCTATAATTTTTTTATTCTTTGTCACATATTTCCATTTATGGATTACATAATTTAAAGTAGTTTCACACGAATAATTTTTTCTAAAACCCGATTGGTATTTTGAAAATATATTATTTTTCTCGAAGTAATTCTCAAGTTGTTGTTTTACGACTTTTTCAATAGTTTTCTCACAAGTTTTTAGTGTGTTTATTGGTCTAAATTCCTCACATTTTTTTGTTTTAGCGATTTTTTCTATTGGTGTTATTAACGACATTTTCCAGCTTTCAGGATAATATTTAACAAAATCTTGCCAATGATGTTCCAATTATCCATTATTATTTTTATCGAGACATTATTAAAATCAGGTTTATTTTTAATGTCTTTACATATATCTTTAAGTTCAATAAGGTTTATTGCACGAAACTTAAACTTACTATTTATTACATCAATTTGATTTATATATTGCACTTGTTCTATTGAATTTCTAATAGATTTAATGCTATCAACAAAATAATTATTAAGCTGATTGGCTATTGAATAGTTTTCTTTAAACTCTTATTCATTAAATATCACAGATTGTATCACGTTTTGCTTTTTATTAATTACTAATTCTTTTATTTTTTTTCACATTTGTTGTTGATATTTGGCTTTACTTATAGTATTATTAATAAATTTATTTTTCTCATTCTTTATTTTCGTTTCAAATTTATTTCTTATTAGTTTGTAGTTATTCCATTCGTCACTTGTGTTCACTGTTTTTGCAACATGGTATTTCATATTTTTATCTTTTTTAAGTTGTTTTAACTCTCTATTAAACCACTGTTTTGTATTATTTTGTTCATCTATAGTTTTTTTTTATTGTTCTTTCGATGCAATTATCTATATTATACGTTATATCGTTTACGCTATTATTTTCTGGATGGTTTATGGCATTTCTTATTTCTCTATTAAACACATTTTTATTATATTTAAATATTTCCACTGCTTTTTTTGTTGATTGGTTACAATTTTTATTTTTTATGATAATATCTATTGCCTCATGATCTGAAATTTTATTTTCATCATTATTCTTGACTAATATATTCATATTATTTGTAATAACAAAATCTATTAATGTTTTTGTATTTTCTGCCACTCTCGTGTAATCAGAAACTATTTGTTTGAGTCCATTATCATTTAAAGTTGCTTGTATTCTATTTTTATATGTATCGTTTTTTCTCCAGTCTATGTTGAAATCTCCTGCTATTATAATTTCAAGACTTGTTTCACAAATAACTTCTGTAATTTCATAGAATGCATCACAAAATTCCACTTCCCTACAGCTTGGTGATCTATAAACCGCCATAATTATTACATATGTATTTTTGTTTTTCACTTTATAGGCACACATTCAATATTTTGATTCGGCAACGTTTTCGCAAAGTTTTTCAACATTCCATTCTTTTTTAAAATAAATTAAGACTCCACCTGTTCGTGTTGAATTTGAAAGCGTTACATAGTGATCATAATTTAGCAATTGGTATTCGTGTTCTTCAATATCATTTGTTAAATGCGTTTCTGTTAATATTATAAATTCAGGGTTTCTTAGTTCTGCAATTATCTCTATTTTATTAAAATTGTTACATAATCCTTGTGCATTCGTGTATATACCGTGGATACATTTTGATTGTTATATATTAAAGCCAATCATCCTCATTTTTATTTTTATACACCGGACATTCTTTGTCCGATCGTATCCGATCGTATACATAAATGCCATGGCATTTATAACACACTTCTTGATTTCTACAATCTCTAGCTTTATGGCTAAATCCTTTACATTTATATCACATCATTACTTCGGTTTTTTGGCTTGATAATAATTTCGTGTAGGATTCGTTATCAACTAGAATTTTCGCATTGCATTTAATATAATTATTTCTTTTAGTTTCATATATTTTAATAATTTTTATGTTACTGTCCTTCATAAATTCATTTTGTTTTTTAATTTTTTCAATTAATTCTTTATCAGCATATTTAAATGACATATCTGTTATTTTTACACTCATTTCATTATTGCTTGGTATTCTGATTACATATTCTTCACTCATTTAATTTTGAATAGCTGATTTTATTTTTTCCCTTTCTTCATTATTTTCACTATGTATAATTAGAGTACCATTATTTCTGTTTTCCACATTAATTATTTTTAGATCGATTGGGTTCACCTTATTATTTAAGTCTTCTTTTGTTTTTCTTTAGGTTTAATTATAAGTGGCAATGTTTTTTTAAGTCTGGCAATACTAATCCTTTTTTCACAGTTTCAGCAAATGACATATTGTTTTGTTTATCACTTGTTTTTTTTTATTTCTCCTATTAATTCTCCTATTACTTTCTTCGATTGTGTTACACAAATGTTTATTTTTATTTTCATATTCATACCATAAACCTTTTTAATTTCTGATACATTTTGTTCACATATTTTCTGAGCGTTATCTATTTTTCTCAGCCTCTCTTCATATCGTCTTTCAATAACTTCAAGTAATTGTTTTATTTCATTTTCATTTTGTCTTAATGCAAAATCAAATTCGTTTTTATATTCTATAAGGCTCTGCTTGTTCTTATTAACACCATCTTGTATATCTTTTAAAACCATGTCAACATTATGAATATATTGTACACAATCAAGTATCTTTGCCGAGTATTGGTCAATTCCAGAGCACTTAATAGAACAATGCAAACATTTTTTGCATACACCTGCACAGTTTATTCCGGATTCTCCACGTATTGTATTTTTACACTTGTGACACTCAGCCATAGCTGGGCCAGATATAAAATTTTATTTAAACAATAATAAATTAACAATTTCAATTAATTTTATTTTCCTCTAAACAAGAAAAGGTTTATTTTACATATTTAACAGCTTTCGTTTTCGTTTTCAATTTTAATTAATAATAAATATTTCATTCCCGAAAATAATTTTTGATAAAGATCTATTTAATATACTATTGGCAACGTCAGATCCGTTCATCTCCTGTATTCGGATTCAATGGAAAGTCAAACATCGGGATTTAGATGAAGTCAAAAAACTACTAAAGAACAGAAATAACACAGAACAGAATATGGAATATTTGCAATCAATCTTCCAATTAAATGAACAATAATTATAATTGATTAGATCTAAGACAGACATTGTATTAGTAAAAAAGAAAAATAAACAGAACCTTACACCATTAAAATCTATTGCTGCTTTTATTTTTAAAAGGTTTTTTATCCACACATGTATGAAATGTTT
Source organism: Pollenia amentaria (assembly GCA_943735925.1). Taxonomy (NCBI): domain Eukaryota; kingdom Metazoa; phylum Arthropoda; class Insecta; order Diptera; family Polleniidae; genus Pollenia; species Pollenia amentaria. The sequence goes on along the minus strand of OX031007.1, from coordinate 88,759,655 downwards.
TAATAACTAAGAAATATTCAAAAAATAAATACCTATATTTTCGTATCAAAATTAAAAAAAAAATCAGAATTCAGCGTATTTATTTTGCTAATATTAACAAATTTTACAGCAAAAAATAATATTTTTTCTGTAGTAATAGCAAGATTTTAGATAATATTTTTTAAGTGTTTTAAGTGCAAGCAAATTTGACAGCAAAAAATTGTTAATTTTTTAGTAATAATAGCAAAATTTCCAGTTGATTTTACGTTTTTGTTTTATGGTAAAATTTTTTAGTGCAAGCATTAATTTTTTTTGAGCGTCCCATTATTACAAAAATGTCAATGATTATTATTTAATCAAATATGACATTTTTAAATAATTAAAAAAAAATAAAAAAAAAACAATATTTCACGCAAAAGGTAAAAAAATCTAAAGTTCAACTTTTCCCTTAAATTAATGAAATTGAAAGTGGAGAATAGTTTAAGAATCTATCTGTCGATTAAAACAAATTTCACTAAAATATCTCATTCGGTCCAAAAGTTACAGAGTTTTGGCCAATGAAAAACCATTTTCAGCCACTGTGCGGCGTAAAGTAGTAGTAGAAGTTTTAATATCAGCCACCCTTACATATCCATCAGCACCCTTGATTACATTAATCACTCTGCCTGTGTCCCATTTCATTGGTGGCAAATTATATTCATGTACCAATACCATATCATTCACCTTTAGTTCACGATGAGGCTGTTGCCATTTGTAATGATTTTAAAGATTCGCCAAGTATTTACTGTGCCACCTGCGCCAAAAGTAAGCTTTAATTGCTGTGATTCTTTGCCACCGTTGTAAATTTGAAATTTCAGCTTCCATAGTCACCCTCTCTGGAATATTTTGTAAGGAACAACCCACTGTAATGTGACCAGTAGCTCGTTTCTGTATTTCTCGCATCGCAAAATTTCTCACATTAAGTGTGAAACAAAAAATTCCATCGTTTCTCGATTTGTGAAAAAAGCGTTTCTGTATTTGAATGCGAGAACAGATAACACAGATTCTGTTTAAACTGGAATACTTTCAGTAATTAAGTGTCAAGTGCAAGCGAAACGTTAACGAAAGAAAAAGATATAATCAAAATAGGGCTGCCAGATTTGACGATTTATCGTCATTTTGACGATTTCTGTACCAAAATTGGCAAAGTGCCGATTTGCTGATTTTTTCTAGTGACGATATGATTCAGTCTTCGAAATAAAGCAATATTAAATAAATTAATATGTTTGTATATTAGTCACCACAGAAAAACGATATCTTTAAAAACAAGGCAGCTTAAAAAATTTATCGGCAAAATCAAAATTTCGAAGGAAAACTGTTTAATTTTTATTTTCTTAGAGTATTTTCTACATTGCTTTAAATATGTGATCAAAACAATAAACTATTACCCCATTTTTCAGTCAATGCACTATAGGAAATTTTGGCCTTTTTTTTTGGCCAAAAGTGTAAGATTTAGTTCAATATGATATTTTGTCACGCCTTTGTGTGTTTTTTGTCAGAAAAAAAACAATCTGAAATTTTATCGGATTAAAGAAAAAATAAAACAAATAATTTTATTTAAATAGACCTGAAGCTTAAGTATGTATGTATAAACTACGTATTTTACCCATGAACTTTAACAATTTTTTTTTCATTATGTTTTTATAAAAATCGAACAAAATTTGTCAAAATTCCTTTTAAATTGTCCGATTTTTTAAAACAAAATAGACGATTTTTTTTATGTTTTCTTAGGATATTAACGATTTTTTTCACAAATTTATCTGGCAGCCCTGCATAAAACGAAAACAATGAAGAGCTTAAAAAATTAAAATAACAAAATATAACAATTGTGTTTTATTTATTTTCATCATTTAAATCCTTTCCCTTTGAATAAAAAAAAATAATACACATTCTTGTGCACTACATACATAATTTGTGCTCCATTTTTTGAAATTTTATTTTTCTCGCATCAATTTCAACTGTCACTTATTTTGACAGTTCTTGTGAGAAACGTTTAGCAAAATATTGATACAGAAACACTTTTTCTCATATCCTTCCAATAATTGCTGGACAATTATTTAAATGACAGATAATTCTCCCAAAGTAAAGATACAGAAACACTTATGTGAGAAAAACCAGTTTTTGTTTCATATTGCACTGTTTTTGTCATAAATCAATTGTCTCATGCGGGAAGTAATTACATACAAATCGTTAGAATCAGTTGATAATGACGTAAGTGGTCGTGAGTTCATGATTGCCTCTATTTCGACTAATGCTGTTGTGAGTTGTTTAAACGTTAAGCGAGCCGTAGAGTGTACGATACATATGGGATTTGGCTGTTTTCACCGCAGCCTCCCATAATCCGCCAAAGTGCGGCGCTCGTGGTGGGATAAATGCAAACTCCATAAATCTACCTGCGCAATACGATTTAACTGCTGATATTGTTAATGTATCTTGAAAATTGGTGCTAAGCTCCTTTAACTTTGTGTTGGCCCCTACAAAATTAGTTCCATTATCACAATATATTTTTAATGGAACTCCTCGTCTACCGACTAAGCGTTTTATGGCAGCTATAAACCCATCACTGGACAAATCAGATACACATTCCAAATGTACGGCCTTGGAAGCGAAGCATATAAAAACAGCTATGTATGTTTTTAGGTATGATGATATGGGACCACCAAAATCAACTCCCACAATCTCAAATGGACGATTACCAGTTACACGATCTTTTGGAAAGTTACCCATGACTTGTGATAACAGTTTTGGTTTATATCGTGTACAATGAATGCATTGATTTACAACCTGTCTGGCTAATAATCGACGTTTACAATCTAGAGTTGTGTCGGTCGTGAACGACCTCGTTCAATTGAACGGATCAGTCAGACGAACGATGAACGGCCGTTCAGTTTCATCGTTCGATTTCGTTCAATCGTTCACTTGGGTCTTTTGAATCAGTCGGTCACTTGCTTGCCGGACAACTGGTTGAAAAGAAACAACAATACTTTTGTGTTGTATAAGTTATGCAATTATAATATACTTATTTCTTTTACTCATTGCCACATTGCTTTACACATTTTCATAATACAATCAGGGTTGTCAAGTTTCTTGGCGACCTAATTTTCGATTTGGCGATATGGCGACTTTTTGGCGGCTTATAAAATATATGGCGATTTTGTTGGCTATTGATTTTCTATAAACTTGTTTTGAGACTGTTGGACAAATTTACCGTTTGTTATTTAGAAAGATTATATCAATGATGGTATTCCATCTAATATATATCAGGTTTTGCATAAAGCTTATAGCTATAAGGATACGTCAGGTACTTACCATTTTAAAGAACTTGCTTTGACGGTCTTTATATGCATTTAATTCCAACTGCTAATGCCTGTGTTGAAATAGTTCTTTTTAATAATTTACTCTACTAAAACTCGCCTTCATTGTTACGAGTTATAAATTATATGAATGTAAATAGCACTTTTTGTACCTTCGCACGATATTTTGAATATACATTGTAAAAAAAAAAAACAGTAAGAATTGCCTTGCCGGTGAAGTGTATAGCGTGTTAGATATACATATATCCAATATTTATTTAATACTAAACACAAAAAAACGTTTTGCTGCTTTAATTGGATTATTATAAACTATTGTATCTTTTGTGTGTTCACCAATAATTTTACTTTTATTCAAAAAAATATACATATATCAAGGCGACTTTGTCCCATTTTTGGAAAATTTTAGCGATTCAGAAGAAATATATTTTTTTAGGATTTATAGAAAACATTGGAGAAAGTTCTAAAATAAATTTTATGTTGTCAAAAACGCAAAATAAGCCTTGGCGATTTTTGACATTGAATTTGGCAAAAAACATCAAAATAAATCTGAAAACCCTGGCTGCTTTTCACAATTTTTCTACAATTTACATGAGCGTTGCCAGTTGTTCTTAATACAAAACCCGCCAAATGCTAATTTTTTTCATTTGAGCAGAAAATTTTATAAATATTTATTTCTTTTAATTTTTTAAATAAGTCCCTTTATTTATAAAAGCTTAGTAAAGTTTTACAGCACGAAATTAGTATGGAAAAAAACTTTTAATGTATACATTACATTCGTTTATGAATAAGACTCTTAAAATATAAAAAAAATTAGCAATGTATGTTTGTTCGGTGAAATCTTGCAACTCAATTTTGAAGCAGATACCTCGAACCGATTGAGCTGTCATTTTTAAACACGTTTAGTTAAGATGACGATGCATGGTTAACTGTGTTACGTTATTCTAAATCTAACATTATAAGACACCCAAGATGGCAGACTTATTTTTAATGCATTCCTACAATATGAGTATCAAATGGGAGGGCTTGCTGAGAATAAGTCGAAAAAGAAAGTGACGTTACTCTTAATCATATATGGCGGACTAAGTTTTTAATGCTTGCCTTCAAGATGGGTATCAAATGAAAGGACTCATGAGAATACGAATGCTAGTTTTAATATAAACTAAAAGTAAATAACCTTTTTAAAAAACAAGCTTTTATTGAAATGCGCTTCAAAGAAAAATATAAATGAAAAGTATAAAACTACTATCAACTTATAACGGATTACATAATTTATATGATATACGAGATTTACTTGTGTAGACAAACAAGTAAATTATACATATAACTTGATGTGATTGATTTAAACTATTAAACTTTTCAAACCATGTAAATACTAGTACTTAAATCTCGCGACTAGCTTTTAAATCAAATAAATTGTGTAAAGACAAGCGACAAGCTTTTATATCATATACATTTATTAATGATGTTATAAGTTGATAAAGTTTATTTCTCTTTTCTTTTTAGCGCATTTAATTAAAGCGTGTTTTTTAAAAAGGTTTTTTAGTTTTTATAAAATAAAAACAAAAAATAAAATTTATATTATCACATATTTTGAGAATATAATACATATAACGCATGAATAATAATAATCACTATTGCTATTTGCTCATTTTTGTAATATTATTTTGATATTTAAATTGTGCAATTGCTATTATTTTTTTGTTATTAAAAGTATTTTGTTCTTAACCCTTTCGCGGACAGTGACGTGTATAGCCGTCATAACAAAGGTTTCTGGTGGGACATGACGTTCGTACACGTCATAAAAATTTTTGCTGCTAAATCTTTTAATATTGAAGCTTTTCAACAATAGATCAGCAACTGTGTTTGATACATTGCTTTTGCATACAATGAATGTTTATAAACAAAGTTTCAGTCATGATATCATATCAAATGTTCATATGTTGCTAAGTATCAAAAAATATCATGTTATTGTTTCCACCACACACATGACGGATATACACGTCAAGTTTATATGGAAATTAGTTCAAATGTAGAATACGCGTGTTTTTGGGAAGTCCCAAAAAATAACGGACAAAATTAATTTTGTGTTTTGTATTCAAATCTTGGTAAGTTTAAGTTTTTTAATTAAATATTGGTACTAGTGAACTTATATTGTTGTTAAGTTGCAATTTTATAATAAATATATTATAATACATAGATATTCTGCGCCAAATTCCATTTTTTTGGAAATGTCGTACGAAAAAGAAAGAGCGAAAAAGAGAAATTGTTTGGTGAAGAAGATTCGAGCGATAGCTACTCCGAAATAGACTCAGATTCTTCAGAGCCATTTGCGGATGATGGAGAATATTCTGGGCGGGATCCAAACTATGTTCCAGACCTTCTAAGCTCAGAAACGTCATCAGTATCCCTAATAGACGACATATATTCAAAAAATGATACCTTTGGTAATGCACCAAGTTTGAATGAAACAGAAGCAAACACGGAAGATGATGTAGATGATATGTGGTTATCAGATACGGAGAGTATTCCCGACTTTTGTTTTGATTCTGGTCAATCTGGAATAAAAATATCTGTACCAGAAAACCCATCACCATATGATGTTTTTTCAACACTTTGGACACCTGAAATTACCAGGACATTCGTAGAATGCCCTGACCAGCAGGAAATCGAAAAATTTTTTGGTTTATGCCTTCTCAAGGCCAAATAAAGTTTCCTACAATTCGTAAAATGTTTACGAAGGATTAATTGTACTATCATCCAATTTTCGCATCTACTTTATCTGGAAGAAGATATGAGCAAATTCTGCGTTGCATAAACTACGAAAGATATCCAATTGAAAATAACAGGCTATCAAAAGTTTCTGAGTTAATAAATATATTAATCCAAAATTTCTCTAAAGCGTATTATCCAGGGGAATCCTTAAGCCTAGGTGAGTCCCTGTTACTTTTTAAAGGGCGTATTTTTTGCCGTCAATATATGAAAGCAAAACGAGCAAAATATGGAATAAAATTTTATGAACTTTGTACACCAGATAGATATACTCTAAACTTAGAGTTGTACAAAGGAAAAAACTTCCAGGAGTGTGAAAAAATAAGAAAACTCATTCTATAGTAATGCGACTAATGAAGCCCTACTTAAATAAAGGCCACCATATATTTATGGATAATTTTTATAATAGTACCGACTTAAGTATGGATCTGCTTAAACACAAAACGCACTCTACAGGAACATTAAGATCCAATAGAAAAGGCAACCCTTCCATTGTAGTAAAAAAAAAGTTAAAAAAAGGAGATTACACATGGAAACGAAATAAAAAAAATGTATGTAAGTAAATGGAAGGACACAAGGGATGTTCTGTGCATAACAACAGCCTACAAACCTGCATTAAAAGAATGTTCTAATAGATTTGGTAGGAAGAAGATGAAACCTATAGAAGTAGAAGCATATAATTCCAATATGGCAGGTGTTGATAAAAATGACCAAATGATAAGCTATTATTCCTGTCCAAGAAAAACCGTACGATGGTACAAAAAAATAATATTTCACCTTCTTGATGTATGCACATATAACTCGTTTTACATATATAAAAAATATACAGGAAAATCAATGAGTTATTCAGAATTTAGAGAAGAGCTGATATATTCTTTATTAGGACTCTGCAAATCAAAGTCATCAAAAGAACAACTTCAGTCAAATCATCTAAACACAAATCAACATTTTCAAGAGAAAACACCTCCTATTCCAGGAAACAAAAAAAAAAAAACTTCTTAAGATGCAGACAATGTTACAAAGAAAGCATAAGACGGGAAACTTCATACCGTTGTAAGACATGTGTCGATAAACCTCCTCTCTGTCCTGGTCTATGTTTTGAAAAATGGCAGACAAACATATAAAAAATACAATTTGAAAATTTAAATTTACGTATGAATAATAAAAATTTGTTTCGCTTTTTTTAAGTTCCATTTCTTTTACTACCAAAGACTGAATTTTATGAATTAAATATTTTTATGTTTTAACGAAATATGTTGTTTTCTAAAATAGCTGTTAATTTAAAAATTTACATTGACGTGTATAAACGTCACAGCTTAACTTCAAAGCTTTTTATGTTTTATACGTGCATAGACGTATATATCCGTCTGACGGCAATCGACGTCATGGTCTCTAACGTCATCGCTGAGGTACAAAGAGCATCATGACGGAAATAAACGTCAAAAATCTTATGTCCTTTTTATCCTTTAGATAGATTATATTTTTAATTTTGAGCAGTTTGGTGTTTTCGGAATTTTGCTATCTAGAAAAATGACGTAGATATAGCAAAATGCCCACGGGAAACCCTTCGTTAAAAGGGGTGTCCACGAAAGGGTTAAAATACCACATAAATTTGAAATTTTTTTTCTCTCATTATTTTTGTTTAAATTAATTTTTAAAGAATTGGGCTCTTACTTTGAATAAGCCCTCGCAACAATTTTTTGTTCTTTCTATTAAAATGGAATTACCTAAGCATATAATAAATAAACTAGTTTTAAAATCGCCACGTTTGGCGAGAAATTACTACGTATGGCAGCCCAGATTGTACTATGAATTTTTTAAAACAGTGTGGCAAGTCGCCACTGGCAATGTGTTAAAAGAAAAACGTATAGCATACACACTTATAGTGTTGTTGTTTCTTTTTAATCAAATGAACGAAAAAAATGCGTATTTGGTTTGTGCTTATTTTTTCTATTCTAGGTTACACTCAAAAAAGTTTTACAGTAACTTAATGAGATTTATTAAAATTGTTTTCCGTAATTAATGAAATTTTTTTATTTTATTAATTAAACTGTTTCTGCATATTGTTCCGAAAACAAACTACAAAAATTAATAAGGGTTTTCATGATGAGGCAAACTTGCAAGACTCGTTTCATGAAGACCCTTGTTAATTTTGGTGTCATTTTAAATACAAAAATCGATACAAAAATCAATTAATAGAAAACAACTATAAAATTAAAAGCTAAAATTTGTGAATAAAAAGTGAAATTTGTTTTTTAAACAAGCATAAATAAAGCATAACGACTAATTTGCTTAAATTACTGCAAGATTTTATTGTTTGTGATATTATTAACACTTAACACATTTTTCATTGAAAACGGCGGTAAATAGGTATTAAACAAACAGCGCCAGTTTACGAGTCAAAATTGTTGAGCAAATTTACGAAGTTTGTGTAAACGAATTCTCATACAATTTTTGGCAGTTCATTTGAGAGCGCGTAAAAATGCACAGTTTGCGAGACTTTTAGTGATATCATGAAAACCCTTAATGATTTTTATTTCTGTTAATATGTTCAGTTATTTTTTATGCATAAAATAAAACTGAAGTACATGTGTACATATGTACATAAATAAAAAAAAATAGAAAGGAAAAAATATTTGGCTCATTTGGTAGGTCATAATGACAGATAAAAACACTGCTTTAGCTGTCTTAGTACGTAATTTAAATTAAGTTCAAATTAACTGAAAAGCCTTTGAATATATTTTTTGTACCTTTTTTTGTAACTTTTTTTTAATTGTAAATAAAGAGAAAAGTTAATTAATTTTTAATTAATATCTCCGTTAAAAAATTAACAGTAAAAAATTACCTTACAATTCCTTTATTTAAAATTATCCGTTTTCTAATTACATTTTCAGTTTTCTAAACTTAATGCCTATTCTTTTGAATTTACTTACATAATGTTTCGAGTGTAATCTCACATGTTGTTTCTTTTAACACATTCAATCGATTGTTTAGTAAAGAGGACAAGACAAGTGAACGACTGAACGAAAGCGACAAATGATTCAAAAGACAAACTGACCCAAAAGACAAAGTGACCTGAAACGAACGATTGAACGAAAAGAACGAGCTCGTTCACTGATTCGAATTGAACGATAATGACCGGTCACTTAAACGAACGATTAAGCCCAAGACTATTACAATCCAGAATTGTTGTTATAGTGTTGCTACCAAAGCCCGTGGTCCAGCATGGTAATTTAAACGATGAAAATTAATAACCATTGTTTTCACAAATGGGTCTGACCTTGGAAGAAGGAATGGGAACTTACTTGACGTGGCAACTCGTGGCAATTTAGCAGTCGTCCTCTTATGTGATGAAGAGCGCAAGTCAACTAATCGGGTGAAATTATTATATATTTTTGGTAGATTTGCATCGTAAAAAATAGGAGAACACTCTTAGGCGTTTTAACTAATTGCTAAATTTATGTATTATTTGCATTTCATGAGGAAGAACTATTCCTAATAGTTGAGCCACATGAATTGATTTTCTTTTTTCAAGCTGCAGTTCTTTGGCCCATGAACCCAATTAGACTGCATGAGTTGAGATGCAGTACAGCCCCTTGAAACTAGATCTGCTGGGTTGTTTTCTGACTCCACATACCTCCAAATGGGATCAGTGGCACAGTCTTGGATTTCTGCTACACGGTTTCATACAAATGTTGATAGTGTTGATGAGTTCGATTTGATCCAGTGTAGAGTGACTTGTGAATCTGACCAAAAATATGTTTCAGAAAAGTTGTAGTAAAAGTATGGCTTTAATTTCTTCCAAAACTTGGCCAACAGATGGGCTGCACAGAGTTCCAAACGCTGTAAGATTTTTGTCTTTAACGGAGCAACACGTGTTAAAAAGCTATTATACATAACTACTCTTCACTGCTTATACATTGGCATTTTAACTCATTATTTTAACACGGTGATGTCATTGGGGGCAAGTACTTACCACCCACGCTTACAAATAAGGAGTTAAATAAGTCATTACCACATTCGCTTACAACTAGGGAGTTAAAAAAGACATTACCACGTACGCTTACAAATAGGTACTTCACATTGGTATCAACAAAACTGAATTTGTCACACAAATTGTGTTTTTAATTTAATTTACTTTCTAATGTAAAATTTGACTACCGTGCATTAAGGACATCAATTAAAATTTAAATTAATAATATAATTTGTTTTAAATAATTTTTAAGTTCTTTAGAAATAAATTTTTAATTAAAATATTAATTTAATATCAAATAAAATAAGTTAAACTTGTAGAATTGTTGTTGGGAATTGTCAATATTTAATTAAATAAATTAACATATTGTTTGAAGTGGCAAAGTTTTTTGATCATTTTTTTAATTAAAATTTTAAAATTTTTAGTAATCAATTAATCATTTTGGTAATAGGTGCAAAATCAACAAATTGTTTGCTTGATTCTATGAATTTGGTATGAATTCACAAATAGTTTTTTATTAATAAGAAATAAAATAAAAAAACTGTAAGAACAGTAAAATCAATTTGTATTAGATTTGAATAAATAAATGCATTTGAGGGCATTTTATTATGAATTAATTATAAATTTCGTTAATCAGCTAATAAGCAAGTGCTTATGTATCAGATTATATGTCAGTCATTACTAAACTACTTCTATGTAATGCAGATGGTGTGAAGTTGCCATTGAAAAGTAAGTTGTTCAAAAATTGCAAATGATTAGCAAGTTTTTGCTGGGAAAGGCTACGTATGGTTAAAAAGGCGCTGTCGCTGTACCATAAGTTATTGTGTTTAATGTGTATGTTTTAATTAAATTTAGATTGATCGTCACGCCAAAGAATTAGTTGAAGATGTCGGTCGTCTTGGTGTTCCATAACTTGTCGATACATTTTGACAACATCAGCTGTCATCCAATAACGATGACATCTGAAACGAAGTAACGTGATAAGTAAATCATTCTGAATTGTTGGACCTACCATCATTATATCATTAAGAGATATTTTTGATGAGATTTTACATGACCCATCAAATACACACGCAGCTTGGTCGACACACTTTCAGGCTTCAGCCTTCAGGTACATAAAAAGTTGTATTTTTCAAGGTACGGACATCAATAGGCGACATATACCCTAACTCTTCATACTTCTTCATAAACACGTTGTACTCTGTGCGCAATGCCACATTTTTATGAGTCTTTTTTCAAGAGACAGGAACCGGTGCATGGCAATGTCACGAGAATTACCAAGAACAATTCTCCAATCATTTTGTTGCATAACTGTTTCTTTAAAATGGCATAGGTATTCGCACACTATCAACGGATTCCAGCTTCCAAAGCAGCTCAATATTTTCACCAACATTTAAACGGAGGACATAGTAGCAGAAGCTGATCAAATGTTTTATTTATACCTACCGGATACTATCCATCCTAGCAACTTTTTTTGAAGGATAGGAATATTTTCACCAAGACGAGTTTGACTTACGGATAGCAGCGAAAAGAAAGCTTCTGCTCCAAGCAGCATATCAATACCACGACGTAGATGGAAATCAGGATCCGCTAAATTTATATTTAAAGTAAACCTGAAATAATTAATATTTATATTTTCATCTGGATGATAACCAGTGAAGTTTTTTGAAATTAACAAATCTAGAGCCATTTCGAAGTTATTTATGCGAGATTTTATTGTAGTTTGTGTTTTAAAATTAACTTTAAATTCGATTGAACCAATTCCTATGATATCGATGTTATTTCGGAATCGCTTTAGCTGAAGTGCACTGCAGAGTCTATAGCTTATGAAATTCACTTGTGAACAAGAATCAAGAGAGCACGTCCAAGTTGGTAATTTCCATATTTATCACGAATTTAGATTACGGCAGTAGCCAAGATTACTTTTGTGGGATTTTTGTTACGTTGCATTGTCGAGTGTAAAGCTGCAGCTGATGTTGTTGGTGTATGTTCCTCCGTTTTCTGGTGTAGTAATGAATAGTGTCGTTTTTTTCAAAATCTTCATGAATAGCGAGAAGAACATTTTGAAACGTCATGATCTTTAGAAAAACAGTTAGAGCAAATTTTGAGTTTTTTAACTAAATCATTACGCTGATCTACTGGCAATACTATAAATAATTGACATGTTGAAATGTAATGTCCTGGCTTAGAACAATTACAACAAATTGAATTTGGTTGTTTTACCACGAATGTGTGTGTTGTTTGTTTTGTTTGTGATTCGAAGTCGAAATCTGGCCTTGATTATGTACAAATGGGTTTACACTACGTCTACACTGTGCATCTAACTGTTGGCATGGTTTGTCTAACATAGAGCAGCAACTGGCCCACGACGGAAGGTTGTAAACTCTAAAGACTCTTCCCATATTTGCCTTGTTTCAATGTCAACCTTGCTCATTACCAAATATATTATAATGGCATACCTTATATGTGTTGGAGAGCCAAGGGAGCTTAAGGAGCCATAGAGTGCAGATATAGTCTCAACAGCATGTCTGCGTTCTTTGGGTACAGGTTTATTTGTTTTTGGAAGTTCTAACATTGCACTTATATTTTCCAAAAATATTAATGTAACATTATCATACCTTTCTTTAAGCCTTGCCATCGCCTTTTCATAGTTGTCTTCTGTAACTTGAAATGATTTTAAAGTTGCAAGAGCTTCTCAAATTAAACAAGACAAAAAGGGGTATATGGGGGTTTATATGGGGCCTAGGGTAAATTATGGTACGCTCTTCTCGAAATTTTACAGTGTGATTTCTAGCCCTATAAAACAGCGACGCACAGTGCTTTGTCCCCATATAACGAAGGGTCAAAAATAGAAGGAGTTGCCAGATATTTTTGATATTTGGTACACAATCATAATATAGCTAAGTTAAGGAAAATATGAATTTTTGGAGAAATCGGTTCAAGGCCACGTCTACCTCCCATGTGTCCTGAAATTCAAAAATGTAATTTTAGCTTTAATAATGCCCATAACATTGCAAAAAATAGTCATGCTGATGTACAAGCAACTAGCAACGTGTGTAAATTTTCATTGAAATCGGAACAAGGACTCAAGGTCCTGCCATATACCATTTTTCTTACAAACGCTATAATACATACAAAAATTGTCCAATCGTAATAAAATTTGATATGTAAATTTGTATTTCTAAAATATATATTTATACTAAATTTGGATTAATCGGATTAATAATGTAAAAAATACCGAAACATCATTTATTGAAAAATGGGTTGAAAACGCTTAAAATACTTTTATAAAAATAACAAGTTAGAATGTATAGTCGGTCAAGCCCGTACATATGATAACCTTCAGCACAGTATTTAAAAACAAGTTTTCTAGAGTGTAAGCTATTTGGGACCCATGAGCAATCATGGACCCGCCTGAACAAAATAATGTTATGAGGTTAAGAAACATTTAAAAGTTCTTTATGCCGAATATTGTTTAGATATGTTCATCTATATGAGATTTTTAAATGGGGGTTTTTATGGGATCTATAGTCTATTTTGGACCTACCAGGACAACGATTTGTGATGACATAGTAGATATCGTAAAAGTCATTGTCGACAATTTTTATGTAAAAACTAACATTTATAAGGAAGTTATGGTATTAAACGCTATTTTCGGGAATATTATTTGTATGGGATCCATGGTCAAATATGGAAAGATTCCAATTTAAGCGAGGATGATTTCGATTGCAATAAAATTAGTTTGGATAAAATTTAGTCTTGATACCAATATAATAAGATGGATGGTCTATCGGCACGAAGACCCTATTTCGAATAGAAGCTTGTGGGGGGAATATGTAAAATTTTAGACTGATTCGCCTCATTTTCAATAAGCTTGGTCCTTGTGCTAATCAGAACCTATGTGCCAAATTTCATCAAATTATCTCCAAAATTGATTGTACGCACAAGGTTACATGGACAGCCAGCCAGCCGTCCTGCCAGGTAATAACAAGTAAGAGAATATAGTCGGTTAAGCCCGACCATATATTACCTTACACCACAGTATATAAAAACAAATTCAGTAGTATCTATTTGGTTTATTTCTTATTATATTCCTAGTTTATATTCTTTTAAACTAATTCAAGCTATGGAAATTTGAGCAGTCACAAAAAATAGCAATTTTTTAACTTAATTTTTTTCAAGTTGTGGTCAAATTTTGTAGGTTTTTTTTTATTTATTAGAAAACAGTTCATATTTACGAATACAGAAAAATCCATAGACGATATTTTCCTTTTTTTTTATTAATCCATGAAAGTTAATAATTTTTTAGGGCTTAAGAAAATAATAAGCCTTTTTCAAACCAATAAAAAAATATGTATAGGACAATAGTTCACCAAATTTTTTTTACAGTTCGTTTAAAATGTATCCCCTATACAAAACATTATTTTTTTACAATTATTTTCTTGATACAATAAAAAACCAAGGTCATTTGAGATTTTAACGCTCTCTTGTACCGTAAAATACAGACAAACACAAACACTTTTTAATACATATTTAAATCTTTGTTGTTTTTTTTTTTAAACAGTATTAATTTGAATTTATATGGCAAAGTATTTGAAGTATATTTTCCTTTAAACTCCTGAAAACTATGGAAATTTGGGCGAAAATAGCTATTTAAAAAAATTCTTTTTTCAATAATTTTTCTTATATTTATTATAGAACAGTGTAAATTTTTGAAAGAAAAAAAAAACCAATTGACGATATTTTTCTTTCTTTTTAATATTCCATCAAATTAAAAAAATTTAGAGCTTAAGTGAATAATAACCATTTTTCAAACCAATAAAAAAAATACTCCTAAGGAAAGAATTCACATTTTTTCACAGTTAGTTCTAAATTTAGTTAACTACTACAGAAAAAAATTTCAATCTCGTAGTGCAAAAAAAAATCAATTTTTTACAACAGTTTTCCTGAAGCATGTAAAACTCAAGTAGTTGTTTAGCAATTTTTACTTACAATTCTGCGGCTTTGGCTTCCTCTAGCGCCGCCAAAAAAAAGTTAAATCTAAAAAATTCTTTAAAATTCATTTGAATTATATTGTTATCTATCGATCTTTATATTTTTATATTATTTTTTGTCTATGGGACACACTACTGTGCGACGTACCAAATTTTATTATGATAGCATTATTTTTTACGGTTTTAGGCGTACCTTAGCTGTTTTCTGGGAGTAGGGTTTATATGGGGCCTAAGGTGATTTATGGGCGGAAAATCCCGAAATGTGACAGTTTGATTTCCAGTCGTATAAAACGAATATCATTTCACGATTTATGCTAGTTTTTGTAACAATATTATAAATTTTTTAGGGTGGTGGTTCCACATTTTTTTTTCATAGCTCTGATCCTACTGAACCAATGTTGCTGGATGTTTATTCGAAACTGCTTAGGATAACTACAAGCAATTAGTTTAATCCAATTTGTATCACTAATTTCCCTTTGAACCGTATTAATTTGAATCATAGCTTCGGCAATTATTTTGATTTGTTTGTGCAAAAAATGGTTGAAACTTATCAATTTTACAGGGTTATCAATTTAGTAGTTTCAAAACCGCCGATATGTGTAATGTAATTTCTTGTTCGGTTCTGATGTTTTCCCCCAAAGTTCCAACAATTAATTTACTGACGCCAAAAAGTTCCCATTTACGATTTATGAGACCCTTCTTGAATCCAGTTACACTAATAAGGATTCTAAAGAAAACACTTTTATGGGATGAGCTAGGCCCTTTACTAAGGCTAGACTTCAGCAGTCGGGGAGGTTCTTAACCCGCTACATTCCCAAGAACATTACAAAAAATATTATATAGAGTCCCTGAAACAAAACTAACCTTTCAAAAAATCATATGGTTATTATGGATATTTGTTTTTGTTTTAACTTAAAAAAAAAAAGAAATCTAAGAAGGTATGCAAAATCCTAAAACAGCGGTCAGATGATTTGCCGAGTGCTCTTAACCCTCCCACCTTGTTCCAACTAGCACGATTTTAAATGGAACCCAACATTACTCTCATCCTATCATTTCTCTAAGGAAAAGCCACCAACGACTTACAAATCCATAATGAAAACTAGCTTTATTTAGTAGAAATCAAAAATTCACATTATTTGTTTATTAAGAGTTTATAAAACATTAATTATTAAATGTTCATGCCGTTAGATTTACTAACAAAAGAACAAAATAGCCTAGGTTTAATAATTGGAATAAATTCTAAAATAATGTAAAAAAAAATGTTAAATTCAATCTCGGTGATTCATTGCAAAGTTAGGAGGTTATAGATTGTAGCGGGAAAAAACGGTACACTTACAAAAATATGATTATTTGATTTCTGTTACATCTCTTGCTTTTTCACCCAAAAATATAACAAGATTTGCTTTGGTTATGGAAACTGTTTCTTTCTTTTGTTTTAAATTTGTTCTGATTTTAGTTTTTTTTCCTAGTACTTTTTTTTATCTAATTTTGTTAAAAAATTTACGTATTTTGCAGAATTAATACTGTTTTAAAAATTTTTTTAACTGATTTGTAATTTAGATTAATAGCAAAAATATAAATAATTTACGAAATTTATCTCTTGGGGAAAACGAAATAGAATATTGAGAGCTATGTCTTTGCTTTACTTCCGTGGTTAACATATGAACAAACCAACATTGGAGGCAGAAAAAAAATTTATTTAAAAAAATTCAAAAGAAAAATTATATTTATAATTGTTGTTGGGTTATTGTTGTAATTTTGGATTTGTTCAATTGTTAAGCACGGAGATCAAAATTAAAATAGAAAGTAATACAACCAAATAAAATAATAAAAATGTACACATACGTTTACACTGCTAGTTGAAAGGCCTACCAGCGATGCGAGTGTAGACGGGGAAAGGTATTTTTTTTTACAATTTTACTTCTCAAAAATATTGCCGTTAATTATTCACATACACATTTGTTGTATTTTATTTTTGGTTATTGTGGTTTGTTATTGCTGTTTTCATTGGTTTGTTCTTATATTTTCTCTATAACACTTTATCTCAATATTAAATTATTTCTATATGTACTTTTAATTTCTTTTATTTATGGCACAGTGCAACGAATTCTTGTTGGGAATTTTTTATATGGATATCTAATTTTTTTTTCATTTAACTAATAGGGCATTTACATTACATCGAAATCTAGTAGATTTCATTTGAAATCTTCCTCCAAATCTAGTTCGTTTACATTATACTTGTTTGACATTAGCGAGATTTGGTTTTCACAACAAAAACCGCCGACTGAAAGTTTTTGATGTAACACATACTTACATATGTATAAAGAAATAGGCATTTAAAAATTTGCATTACATTTTCTTTATAATCACCTTCATTTATTTTATCAATATTATTTGTCGTTTGCATTTTTTTTTTACTATTTTACAAACTTTTTGAATTTTTTTTTTACAATTTTAACAAGCAGCTATTATTGTTTTTGTTTTGTTTTTTTGTCAAAATGTCATTTTTTTTTCTTGTGCAGGGAAGTAGTTTTTAGTGCTATATGGGGAAAAACATAGTTGCATCAATAAGTACTACTAGATTTCGAATAGATTTCGTCAAAATCAAGTTACGGAGTAGATTTTGTTTTGTACGGGAAATCTAGCCAAAAACAACTAGATTTGGCTCGAAATCTCGAAAGTACTAGATTTCGTTGTAGTGTAAATTGGCTATAAGGAACTAAAATTTACTTTATTTCAACAAATAAGTTTTTGTTCTTAAATTTTTTCAACTTTCCTCCAAGCAAATTTGAGTTATATTTATAGCCACCGTGAAATATAGAATTAGATTTTTATATATATGTAGGACGAAAATATAAGATTTAAAACATTCTTACGTTAATATTATCCAAACGAAAGACAAATACCGATAAAACGATAAAAAGTTATCAAGATTATCTGTAAAATTATAATTTTCACCTTAAAGCCTGAGAGCCACGTAGGCTTTTTTCTGTAGATATCTCACCAGTAGGGAGATCGATTATTCGACTTTTTTCAATAACCGGTTTTCGAATATTACGAATAGTTGCTTTTTAAAAAACCCGGTTTTCGGTTAAGCAATTTTTAAATAACCGGTTAACCGGTTTTAATTCGAATACTTAAGAACACAAAAATCAAATAAGTTTTTAAATAAAACGTTAATTTCAATAAAAAAAAAACAATTTCAGAGGTAAGGAACCAACAAAATACATAGATATGACTTACGTTAGGTCTGTTCTAACCTAACAAATATTTTAGGATAAAATCGAAGAAAAGTGGGACCAGTAAATTGATCAAACTTTAGCTAAATTTTCAACAAATTTTTTATTGATTTACTAAACTTTATTTGTAAGAAGATATTTGTATAATGCAATTTAGAAACTGTTTAATGACATTTGATCTAGAGAAACGTTTTGCAAAAGCAAATAAATTATAGAAATTTTATAAAGTTATTATTTAAAATATTCTCTCAAATTTATTTTGAATGAGTTTTAATTTGTTGGTGGTTAAGCATGTCTATATAAATCAACCATATTTTTAAAAAGTTGCAAACAAAACCTCTTAGCAATTTTGTTTCAGCATTATAGAAACGAATAGTGAACTTAACATTCTGTTTGTGTAAAATATTTGTCAATTCGTCGACTACAATATAAAACATTCCATGACATTGTTTGATTTCTTCAATTTTGTTTTTTAGTTCTTGGTGTTTTAATAAATAGAACTGATTCCGCGTTATGTTGTAATTTTCAGCATGAAGAGATTCTAAATTATAGTTTTTAGTGCCTTAACGGGCATTTCGTCCTCGGCAACACAACGGGCTAATATTTTACCCAATGATTATTTTTTTGCATCGCATTTTAGTTAAAATTCATTTGGATCACATTAATGTCAAGCATGTAGACTAATTAAAGGTGATTAATAAGTCGTGACATGGAAGAACCTTTGTAACTTATCATTTTAGGGCTCTTCAGGCAACTATCTTTTTCTTATTAATCGCGCTCGAAAAATATCTAGAGATAACCTTTATATAAAAATATATTTAATATTTAGAACACTCTTGCACAAATTACTATTTACTTTTTAACAGCACAGTTTTTTGTAGAATTTTGAATAGTTTTTGGTTTTTTTTTCTACAAGAACACACGCTTTAATAAGCGATTTGTATTTACAGTGTTCATAATGTTTTTTGACCTTTGTTACGTTTTGTTTTGACATTCTTTATAAAAAGTTTAAGTTTGGCCAATATTCAATTAGAAAATACTTAAATTACGGGTACATCTACAACAAGAGTAAGGAAAATGTATATAAGTCACACATTACTAAAATAACCGGTTTATTATACCAAAGTAACCGGTTTATTCGATATTCGAAAAATGGGCATTTTAAAATAACAGACTTGGGCAAAGCTAAAATAACCGGTTAAAACCGGTCGAATAATAACCGTTCGATCTCCCTACTCACCAGTAATAGGGCCGAATTAATTAAAATCAAAGTAATATTCTTCTGACCAGACCTTTTACTATGGGAGATAAAAAACGAAAGAAGGAGTTATTTTCTTTTTAGAGGTTACTCAATAGCATAAAATTCTCGTTTAGAGTTTTTCGAAGTTTTATGTCAAAAAGTTTAAACAGCTGTGAGGCACTTTTATTTTCACCATAGCAACCGGGTAGATCAAAATCTTAATTTTTCATATCAATAATTAAGACACTAACATTTCCGTCGGACATTAATAAAGTTAAAAATAAAGAAAAACTATTGATTTCAAAATTTTGTAGCTTCAAAAGCTGTAGCTACAAAATATATCCCATGTAAAAAAATGGATTTTCCCTATAATTTGTTATGATGGTATATCACAAACCCAAATAACCTGACGAGTTTTTCTTCGGAAGATTAGATCGAAACGTCCATCATGATTTAATATCTTTCGCATGATAAGTACCAGTATTGCCTGTCGGTATATCCTCCAGGACATAATAACAACTACCAATTGTTTTCACACGGGATTTTATAAAGTTTGGGCATAATTTTGCAATCAAATTCTTAATAGCGTCACTTTGAACGAATATTCGACGAAATACTATTTGATCCAAAGGTTCCACCTGCCAGTATGCATATTTGAGGTAAATTTTTGATATTATGTTGGCTTTTGGCAATCGTGCAAATATGCCTTCAATATTAGGAAGTGGTTAGTCATCTTTCAAAGTTACTTCATTTATCTTCCTAGCATCCAAGCAAAGTCATATTTTTCGGGTTTGATCACCAGCCGGATTGTTGAGCTCCATGTACTTGCACTTGGCTCTATCACCCCCAAACTAAGCATCCGATCCACTTCCGAAAACATTAACTTTTCCACTGCTGGTGAAACCGGATAAAATCGTTGCTTAATTGGGCGAGCATAGCCCACATCAATAATATGTTTGATTAGTGATGTTTTTCCTAACCCTTGCAATTCAAAGTTGGGGTATAACGATTCAACTATTTCAAGTTGTTGTTGTTGCTTTACGTTAAGAGGATATTGGTTTTGATTAGCCGAATTAACTGAAGCCACATAATTATTGTTCGAATCACTCTCTGCAATAAACGAATTATTAAGCCCGAATTTTCTTAAGAAGTCTAAGCCAAGAATAACCCGTTGTTTAAGGCTAGGTACATTTTATTAGTTTTATTTCTCTATGAAATCTCCGCTTCCAAAAAACCTGTTACCTATTGGGACTTGCCATCTGATGTGCGTACCGCTGATTTAATTTTCTTATAACCTTCTATCACAGAAAAATCGTTTGTAGCAAGATCTTTGCCTATACAGCTTATATTAGCTCCAGTGTCCAATAACCCTTACTACAATTGATTTAAAATTGTTATCTCTGCATAAAACCTGCTATCTACTTTTGCATTTACAATTGACGAATAAATAATTTTCTGTGTATTTTTAACGTTCTTATAAAAATTGCGCATGCGTACTGTGTAATGTTTATATTTTTTTTTTACCAAATCTTTGCCTAGGTTAGAATCTGAAAATAATTTTGATCTAACATTGATATAATCTCTTATTCTTTCATGAAATGGTCTTATTACCTTAAATTGCTGGTTACTAATTTTAACATCATTTGGAATTCCGCTGTTGTTGAGTTTAAGTTGTATGTCCGGTGTTTTGGCTTTGTCATTTTGGTCATGTGATTTATTTAGGATAGCTTTAGATTTATTTCCGATGATGAGATTGTACCTCTTGATATTTTCAAGTTTTTTGAACAATTAGCGCATTAAGGCTTGTACACGTTTTTCATGCCACATCCGTAGCAAAAAATCATTCGTTCTTTTACACACATATCCCATACATGTCCCTCCTCTTCACAGTTCCAACATTTTGGTAAATTTTCGCCATGGTGAAGGGCGTTCACTGATACGGGTGCATTTAGGGTTTCAAAATCACAAGGCTCTTTCTCAGTGTCTTCCAACTTATTCACTTCTACAGCGGCAGCTCTTCTGTATTGAAAACCACGGAAGAAGTTTCTCTCTTTTTAGATATAGTTTCTTTAACTCAGCTAATGAACATATATCAACATACAATAGTTCATGCCGTATCTTTGGTCGTAAATTTCTACTTATAGTTTCGATAATTTCCTGATCATGGAGTGGTGTTGGCAACTGATCTAAAATTTCGTTTATTGCATCATAAAACGATTTATAAGATTCATTTGGTTTCTGTTTACGACTGTGGAGTTCTTCACGGATATCAAAGGAGCTTCTAAAATCTTTGTATTGCCTTCTGAAGGCTGAACAAAAGCTTTCCCAGTCTATGGTTACATTTGACTTGTGTTATCTCCAGTACCATTCTTTGGCTTTCCTCGTCAAAACAATGTAGAGATTACGACATATACAATCAAAATTCCCATTTTTTTATTCCAACTTTGAATTGTTGAAGTGACTTTATCAGGGTTAATATGAAATATATTAGGTTGAATGTTTTGACTTTAGATTTTGGATTAGAATCGTCAATGTTATTATTTTGACTCTGATCATTAGGTGGCTTTTGGGACTATCCATTGGTGATTTGAGAAATATTATCGTCATCTCCTAGAAGTTGACTTCGATGTCGTTTCGTTGCAGACCCACGAGCCCTACCTCTAAAGTTTTAAGTCGTATTCATGGATTTAGTACCTGGTATTAATAAATCTCTATAATGGCAAAATTTTTTACAGTTGGGACATTCCGGTGAATTACTTAACCATTCTGTAATACATAATTTATGAAATATATGATTACATTTCGTCGTTAAACGAGCTTGTAAATTTGTTATATCTGTTTCACAAAGTGAGCAAGCTAATCCTAATGACGTATCCGACATTTCCGGTATATTTTCCGTGCTTCTTACTACGGCCATATTTCAAATCAAAATAAACTACAATTGTTACGAAAAATTGTAGGTACACTGTAAGGAAGTATTCAATTCCAAATCGAAAATAAGTAAAAAAAATTTCTATACTATCATATCCGGGAAAAAAAATATCCGTAAGATTAAAACAAACTAAACAAGTTTTAAAATTCGCTCTCAAAATTAAGTTAAAACATTTTGATAAATAGTTACACATTCTATTTATCAAAAATGAATACACAATATATTGATATAAAATTTCTGTTCTAATATTGGCTCTCCTTTTCTAAAGAAAATTAAGAATAAAAACAACAACTAAATGGAAATTGCGAAAAAAAATTTCCACAAAACCAAAAAATCTTAAGGGTATTTTGCATACTCGATAAAAAAAAATTAATTATTGGAGATCTCTTCTATGAATCAAATTTAATTCCACATATCTATTACTTCCTGAATTTGTTAGGGATTGAACTGCGTTTTAGGGAACACAGATTCAATAGTTCCACTATTAAATACATAGCAGCAATATACATATGTAACGAAATCGAATCAATAACATCTACAAACTAATGGAGTTATACGTATAGAAAAAATTAAAATAAATAACAATTTAAAGAGCTTTCGGGTCGAAATCCAACCAATAACAACAGCTAGTCGAATTCCATCAAAAGAATTAAAATGTATTCTATATCTTAAAAATTTGCAATATTAATCATTTCCAGAAGTTTGCTCAGAAAAAGATAACGATGTAAAGAAATTAAATAAATTCGTTAAACAAAACAACATTTTGCTAAGGAAAAAATCCCACTTTCAGTAAATAGATCCTATGTTTGCGACCTGACACTTCAAAAAGATTATGCATCTTCTGACACCTAGCCTTTTTGAACTGATTAGCTCCACGTTGGGCGCCAAAATTCT
Organism: Pollenia amentaria; assembly: GCA_943735925.1. Taxonomy (NCBI): domain Eukaryota; kingdom Metazoa; phylum Arthropoda; class Insecta; order Diptera; family Polleniidae; genus Pollenia; species Pollenia amentaria. The sequence continues at coordinate 88,736,282 of OX031007.1, read as the reverse complement.
GTAATGCCATTTCGTTTTCGGTTCTGATGTTTTCCCCCAAAGTTCCAACAATTAATTTACTGACACCAAAAAGTTCCCATTTACGATTTATGAGACCCTTCTTGAATCCAGTAACAATAATAAGGTTCCTAAAGAAAACACTTTTTGGGATGAGCTAGGCTGACGGGACCCTTCACTAAGGCTAGACTTCAGCAGTCCGGGAGGTTCTTAACCCGCTACATTCCCAAGAACATTACAAAAAATATTATATAGGATCCCTGAACCAAAACTAACATTTCAAAGAAATCATATGGTTATTATGGATGAAGTTTTCTATTATTTGTTTTTGTTCTTACTTAAAAAAAAAAAATCTAAGAAGGTATGCAAAATCCTAACACAGCGGTCAGATATTTTGCCGAGTGAGGTTTAACCTCCTTGTTCCAACTAGCACGATTTTAAATGGAACCCAACATTACTCTCATCCTATCATTTCTCTAAGGAAAAGCCACCAACGACTTACAAATCCATAATGAAAACTAGCTTTATTTAGTAGAAATCAAAAATTCACATTATTTGTTTATTAAGAGTTTATAAAACATTAATTACACTGTGCAAGAAATTTACACTTTTTTTCGTGACAAGCTGGGCACCTAGCGTTTTAACATAATTCGGTGAATCCAGTGGTGCCCACTTTTTTCTAATATCCGAAGTCGTTTTAGAAAAATATTTTTTTTTTTTGGAAAAAAAAATAATTTTTTTAACAAAATTTCGAAATTTTTGTTTTTAAAAATTCATAAAAAATTGGAAAATACAGCTATGCTTTTGCAGACGTATATAAAACGAAATTCCAAGCAAAACAAGCCATAAATGATTAAAATCTGTTTGCAACTTTTGATATTATTCACAAAAGTCGACATATTTTAATTAATTTAAGAATTTCATAAAACGCAATATTTGTATGGGAAAGTATAATTTGAGAAAATTTTAAGAACAAAAAACTAATGGAGGTCAGTCATACATTTTATCCCCCTAGGGGCAACTCCTAGGCATTTATGGGACTTTTTCTTCAATATATTTCTAGTCGGCATTGAACATCTTGTATGGAAGCCCCCTTAAGGAATGGAGTTAGCGGGTGGGTATGTTAGAAATAAATGACTGAGATGAAAAATAAAGTTGCGCTGGTCATACATTTTGCCCGTTTAGGGGTTTGTCAGGCGCTGCAGGTGCAAAATTTAAGGCTAGGGTTCAACGCGCATAAAAAACAAAGTACCAAACAAAATAAGCTATAGGTGATTAAAGTCTGTCTACAACTTTTGATTTTTTCAGAAAAGATGAAATTTTTTTATTTTTTATAATAACCAAACTTAAAAATTTCAAAACGTTTATTTTTGTTGTTAATTAGTTAAAGTTAAAGTTTTTATTTAGAAATTTATTCTTCTTCCTCCTGCAGATTCCAACAAATATCCCCTAATAGCGAATCAAGTTGTTTGCCGCTATACCAGTGTTCGAGCCTGGCTGTTACTTGGTGAAATCTCTCGCCATGTTCATCAGACTCGGCTGGTGATTGTTCATTAAATTTGCATTTTAATAATGCAAAAAATGTATTTTCAATGACATTCTAACGTTTAAGTTTCTAAATGCGGTTAGCATATTTTTAATTAAAATTCGCCAGTTTTCGGACCGATGATTTCCTAATACATTTTCTATTACTGATTTCACACAATTCCAGGCCATTAGCTCGATATCATTCAATGCAACCTCAAATTGATGGTCCTTCATAAGACGACGAATGGCCGGTCCATTAAGAGTTCCTGTAAAATAAAAACATTATGATATGAAATATAAATCTAATTTAATAAAGTAGTTAGAGTTCATACCTTCTTTTACTTTCATGCCGCTTAATCGTGGAAAAATTCGGCGCAATTCGGTAAAAGCAACACCATCTGGGCTCAATGCTTTTATAAAATTTTTTACAATACCCAGTTTGATGTGGAGCATTTATGACATTATTTCTTAATTTTAAGAATTTTTTAATCGGTAACTGTGGATTTTCCAAAATTCCTACCGCAAAGTGAAAGTTCAAAAATGCGTACATATAACATTCACCTTGCGTCGGGAGTCATGTCCCCCTATTAAAATCAATAATCAATTAGTGCCCCAGCAATCGCATGTAAAATATCTCGGTATTCATCTAGATCGGCGTTTGACATGGAAATGCCATATAAAGCAAAACTAACACAAATGAAACTAAAAGCAATTCAAATATATTGGCTTATTGGAAGAAATTCTATTCTTAGCCTCGACTGCAAACTTCTACTTTATAACTCTATATTGAAGCCAATCTGGTGCTACGGCATTCAGCTATGGGGCACAGCCTCGGCCTCAAATATCGAAAAATTTCAAAGGCGCCAAAATAAACTTCTTCGAATAATCACAGCCGCTCCCTGGTATGTTAAAAACTCTAATATTCACAAGGATCTCAATGTGCCATTAGTAAAAACTATTATTACGAAGTACGCAGCAAAATATTTAAAAAGGCTTGTGTCGCACCCAAATCCACTTGCTCGAAATATTTTAAATGACAGTGGACACTCTAGATTAAGGAGAAGAGATACCGCAGGACTCATCCGAAGGGAAGACCGCTAAACATCTACATATGTGAACAGAAACCGTGAGAAGAAAAAATTTCGTCTAGCATTGGCAGGACAAAAATAAAGTATTAGTATAAGATTCGATTAATTATTGTAAGTTCATATTTAATATATGAAGATTCAATAAATAAAAAAAAAAAAAAAAAAAAATTAAAGTGTGGTAATAATGCATGCATATTTCTTTGGAATAGCATAAATTTGAATATTTGTTCTTTTGTTTTTTATTGTATGGCATAAAAACCGCATTTAAAAAATTTTACGTCAAAATGTCATTGGAAATAAATTTTCTGCATTGGCACATTCTCCATATCGGCCATTTGCTGCCATAGAGTCATAACTCAAATTTGAATTTCTAGCATCTAAATATTTAATTCTTCTCTCTAGAGTTGAATATAGAAGATATTTGTATGAAATTTTTACACAATATGAAGAAGCGATATGGTGATTAACTCCACATTGTTAGCTAGTAGGCGGCCCTATGTTCCATTGTGAGCTAAAGCATTAAATACATTAGCTCAAAAATCAGCGTTTTTGAGTTATGACTCTATTACAGCAAAGGCTCGATATATACATTATGTTTAATAAAGAATTTAATAATTAAAAAAAATCCTATGAAATGCTCAATATAAATTATATTCTTCATATATATTGAAGAAAAATTCCCACAAATTCCCAGAAGTCGCCCCCAGTGGTATATAATGTATGACGGACCTCAATTAATTTTTTGTCCTTAACATTTTCTCGAGACATACTTGCCCCTTATCATCCACTTCTTAGGGGGGCTCCCATACAAATATTGCGTTTTATGAAATTCTAAAATTAATCAAAATTTGTCGACTTTTGTGAATAAAATCCAAAGTTGCTAACATATTTTAATCATTTATGGCTTGTTTTGTTTGCAGCTTCGTTTTTTATATGTCTGCAAATTAGAAGCCTAGCTGCATTTTTTAATTTTTTATGAATTTTTAAAAAACAAACATTTCGAAATTTTGATAAAAAAATTAATTTTTCTTACAAAAAAAAAAAAATTATGCTTCAATAACGACTACTCATATTAGAGAAAAGGTTTTATTTTTCTTAAATGAAATTTTATTGCGGAATTTTTTTTTTTTTAGTAATTTCAATAAACTAAACCGTTTTTGAGTTACGCGAATATATGTTGTGCAACCTACTCCATTTTCGAAATAACGGTATATCTCGAAAACCAGAGCCAATCTTAAAAAACCATGGGCACCACTGGATTCAGCGTACCCGAATTATGTAAAAACGCCCGGCTTGTCTGTTTTTTCAACTAGCATAGTGATGTACCAACAAAAGAACAAAATTGCCTAGGTTTAATAATTGGAATAAATTCTAAAATAATGTAAAAAAAATGTTAAATTCGATCTCGGTGATTCATTGCAAAGTGGAGGTTATAGATTGTAGCGGGAAAAAACGGTACCCTTACAAAAATATGATTATTTGATTTCTGTTACATCTCTTGCTATTTCACCCAAAAATATAACAAAATTTGCTTTGGTTATGGAAACTGTTTCTTTCTTTTGTTTTAAATTTGTTCTGATTTTAGTTTTTTTTCCTATTATTTTTTTTTATCTAATTTTGTTAAGAATTTTATGTATTTTGCAGAATTAAAACTGGTTAAAAAATTTTAACGGATTTGTAATTTAGATTAATATTTTTTTTTCGAGAGAGAGGGGGGACATTTCTCCCAACGGAGACGGTACCGCGACCAAGCCAGGTCTATTGTACCCACCCCCCTATAGTTGGCCAAAAGACCCTCTGCCTCCCAGAGAAATCCAAGAAGGTCTTTTGCCGGTATTGCACCGACTCGGGACTGGTCTATCGCGCCGTGCCCCAAGTGTCTCCTTCTGGCCCATGCCAGCGCCGGACAGTCACACAGTAAGTGCCTTGTGGTCTCGTCCTCCTCACGACATGGAGTGCATTCCTGGTCCTCTGCCAGGCCCATCCGAAACAGGAGGTGCTTGATCGTATGGTGACCCGTCAGATAAGCTACCAACAGTCGCAGTTCTCGTCTGTTGAGACCCCTTGTCTCAAATTTACTCCCGGGAAATATCCATTCCTTTGCCTGAAGCATTCTCGTGAGCGATACCCAGTATCTCCTGTGCTCACTGAGAGCCCATTACTCCAGTACGGACTGGGTAGTGGCCCAGCTTAGCCCACAAAAGGGCTTGGGGCCCACCATTTGGGCGTTTGCTCCAACCCTAGCCAGCTCATCAGCCCTTTCGTTTCCCGGGACCCCTGAGTGTCCCGGCACCCAAAATAAATTTTTTAGATCAACAATTTCTTAAATGGTATACATTTTATCACTCAAATCAAATCCTTTTATTATTTGTTTTAAAATGGAAGAATTTCAAATTACACCTGATCTTTACCTCAAATACATTACCCACGCTCTACCCACGTGTAAAAATTGTACCAAATTCGGGTAATTACCCACAAAGTGGCAACACTGCTAGAGATGCTTGTTACCTCACATACAAACTGTATGTATGTATATACGTATATGCACGGAGCACAGAGCTGCTAGTTTTGAAATAGCGGCCAAAAAAAATTTTTTTTTAATACTCATAATAAAGTAAACACCTCAGAAGTAAAGTAAACATTCCGATCTCTACGTAAATATTTTTCCTATGCACCATTTTATTGTCCGACTGAAAAGTATGATTTTAAAAAGAAAATTTTGTTAATTCAATTGCTTATAACTTTTTATTTTCAAAACGGATTTTTATGAAATAAACTGTTTTCTTTAAAATGTCAATGAAGATATATGTATCCACCACTAATGAAATCGCTTTCATATTATTTTTAAAAATGTGCTAAATTTTACATAAATTTAAGGTTTGATGGAATTCATAAATGTTGTGTTATAAATGTATTCTTCTAAACAAAGTACAGGTCAATTTTAAACGAAATTCTATGAAACTTTGTATAATGCAAGTACGAACCTTGTTGACTTGGGCATAAATCGGTCAACATTTTCAGGTACCTCCCATACAAACCGCCTTCCTAAAACCAATTAAACGCTGTCTAGCAAAGCCAGATATAACGATCAAATTAATGTGCTGTTTTCAGGTGACTGACAATTGATCGTGTAGTAAAATTATTATGAAAAGCACTTAAAAAAACTGAGTGATATTAATATAAATTTTACTACACGATCAATTTTCAGTCACCTGGAAACAGCATATAAGCCAGAAGAACTCATGTATGAACATCAAATATTATTACAATCGGTACACGGACCATACCCCTCATATAACTTCCACTCCTGAAAGGCACTTTAATGACATACAGATACAGCGAACATAGGTACTTGGCAATCTAGCCGGACATAAGGCAAAAAATAAAGTCGTTTACTTAAATATATATTGGGAATTATTTCTTTTTCATAAGCAACTTTATTATATTCATCATTTTTTATTATTTGAATTTATTCTATGAGTTAAATCTCAGTTATGTATTTTATAAAGCTTTTTGTAATAGCTCTATTCCTAAAAATTTTTTTTAGGAATGACTTTATACACTTCCAGACAATTATATTGTATTTTCTTGTTACATTTTACCTTAGCTTTCCGTTGGATAGCAATGAAGTATATTTATGTACAGAAAAATTTACAATTATTAGACACCAGCAGAATGTAATGCATTTTCTGGCCCGCTACGGCCTTCGTCAGCATTCTTTGTGTCACACTGGATAGTGATACTTTATAAATTGAATGTATTTAACTCAATTTTTTTAACAAATAGATATTGGGAATTATTTCTTTTTCATAAGCAACTTTATTATATTCATAATTTTTTTATTTTTCGAATTTATTCTATGAGTTAAATTTCAGTTATGTATTTTATAAAGCTTTTTGTAATAGCTCTATTCCTTAAAATTAATTGTCTGGTAGTGTATAAAGTCATTCCTAAAAAAAATTTTAAGGAATAGAGCTATTACAAAAAGCTTTATAAAATACATAACTGAAATTTAACTCATAGAATAAATTCGAAAAATAAAAAATGATGTCGTTTACTTAAGATTTGTCGTTTTGGGACACTGTTAAAGTCAGGAAAGGTGACTCATTTCATAAACGTTTTTAATGACTATTTGCGGTTTTAAGAGGTTTACATTCAGTAGTGCGATTCACTAACTTTTTTTTACGATAATTAACGATAAATAATTAAAATAAATATAACGAAAATTTGTCGAATTTGCTATTCAGTAACATTTTTAACCATATTCGCTGTCTATTAAAGTAAGCTGTAACTTTAATCATTTTTTTTTCGTTATGTTAACGACAATAATTTACGTTGTGTTTATTTAATCAATAATAAGTATTTTATGTTTAAATTGGCTGAGGCCAAACTTCTTACATACAAACTACATAAATACATATGTATGTATGAACAAAAACCAAATTCTAAATGCAAAATGTACAAAAAAAGCAAATTATGAACAAAAACAAAAATCCAAATGTATAATTCAAAAAATAAAATAGGTTTAAAACAGTAAATTAAGCAAAATTTCATTTATTTTTTCTTAATTCTCTTTTGTGATTATCGTTTATTTTAACATTTTGTAGACAGAGATGTTACAAAAACTACAGTTGTTTACAATCGTTAAAAATAAATTACAGAATCACACTATCGTTACTGCAAGCGAATATACATATATGTCGAAAAAAATTACGATTGTCGGATCGTTAAAAGTTAGTGAATCGCACCACAGGGGGAAAACGCAAATATTTTAAAATTCTTTTTAACACACTCATAATTTAATTATTTCAATTTTTCTTAAAGAATTCGGTTTTATAGAGAAATATTTGTATTGTGTTGTATTTGTATTTCTTTTATTACAAAAATCTTCTTTACATACGAAGATGATTTTTTATGTAATTTTAAAAAGAATACTTCGGGCTACAAACAATATGGTGAAAAAAATATCTTTTTAAAAAATGTAATATCTGCAAAATATTAAATTTAAAAAGGGACAAGTCAAAAACTTTTTTGTTTTGGCTGATTTTTTTATATAATAATATCTTTAAAGATTCTGAAGCTTTGAAGGAGGTGTTTTTTTTCTTTTTTGAAGATATGACTTTTTTCATTTACAACTTTTAAAAAAATAATCTTAAAATAAAATTTTAAAATTGTTATTTTGAGCAATAAGTATTTATTAAATCCATGAAATTGAATTAGTTTTATACATTATTTTAGAGAAGTCGTCTTTTCCTTGACTCTTTTCCTACCGTTGATGACTAGCTCTTAACCTAACAAAATTTAAAACTATGAGCGCAACCAAACCAGTAAAAGCTTTGTTAAGTATCAATAAATTATTAAGAATTTTTTTGTGTTAATATTAAACATTACTTATTGAAATTTATCAACAGAGTTTTCTTATTGTAAATACAATTGCATTTTTTTTTTCGAGCATAATTATAATTGAGTACCAAACAACCCAGGAAAAGCTTTGTTGATTCTCACGCAATTTTTGTAAATTTTTTGTATTTGTTAATATTAACCCGTTGGGATTTAAGTATATTGTAGGAACCCTTTTGATAGTTCCTTAATTTGAGTTTGGTATTTAAAAAAAAACTGGAAAATAAAGATATTTATTTGGATTTAAACATGAATTAATTTCTTGTCGCGGTAAAACTGTAACGGTCTTTGGTAGAAGTAAGTGTGCTTGGGGGTTTTTCATAAATAGACTTTCAACCTTCAAAAACCCTAGAATGGGTTGGTACAGAGGTTCAAGGCGGTAACATCTAAGCTTTGTTATGAAACATTGATAAGTATGGATGTAGTAAACAATAAGGGCTTATTATTCGCACATTATTTTTTTTTTATTTGTAAGGCACAGGTAAGATGAAACACATGAACAAGATCCCCCCAATACTCCCGAACTAGTTAGCTCAGCTAGAACGTGCAAAACGCTTCCTGCAAAAACCGGAACTGATTAGTATAAGAATCGTATAAGAAATCTAAGTTTTTTTTCGGATTCAGAACCTTACCTTAACATTTGTTCAGCATAGAATCTGCCTTATATAAGTAGTCAAACTATAAACATCCCGGTTACATATGTTAAAAATTACGTTCGAAAAAAAAGAAACTTTAATTCCTATAGCACTGAAATACAATTGGACTTAGAAAATAAATGATCTGTTTTCATCAAAAATTTAAAACAGCGATACAGAAAAGTTAATTACAGCAAAGATAGATTTTATACGAGCTTTGCAAACTTGTTAGAGATCGCTTTATCATGGAGAATATGTCATTATTTGTTGGCGCCTATTGGAGATTTATCAGAGGAAGCCTAGGAAAAAAGGATTACAGTTTTTATAGAGAGCTCAATACTATAAAAATTCCACTAATGAAGATATATTTAATATATTATCGGGATTTAGATGAAGAAGTCAAAAAACTACTAAAGAACAGAAATAACACAGAACAGAATATGGAATATTTGGAATCAATGATTTACTTAAATGAACAATAATTATAATTCATTAGATATAAGACAGACATTGTATTAGTAAAAAATAATAATAAACAAAACCTGACATTGTTACAAAAGCTATTAAGATTTATTGCTCCTTTTATTTTTAAACGGTTTTTTGTCCACATATGTATGAAATGTCTTAATAAATAAGAAATATTCAAAAAATAAATACCTATATTTTCGTATCAAAATTTAAAAAAAAAATCAGAATTCAGCGGATTTATTTTGCTTATATTACCAAATTTTAGAGCAAAAAATAATAGATTCTTCTGGAGTAATAGCAAGATTTTACATAATATTTCTAAAGTGTTTTTAAGTGTAAACAAAAAATTGTTAATTTTCCAGTAATAATAGCAAAACTTCAAGTTGATTTTACTATTTTTTTTTTAATGTTAAAAAAATTATTATTACAAAAAAATTTAAAGTTTATTATTTAAATCCAACTATGACATTTTTAAATAATTAAAAATAATTTAAAAAAACAATATTTCACACTAAAGTTAAAAAATCTAAGCTTCCACTTTGCCCTTAAATTCCCCAATAACTACTCCACCGATTTTAATGAAATTGAAAGTGGAGAAAAGTTTAAGAATCTATCTGTCGATTAAAAAATAAATAAAAATCAATAAAATATCTCCTTCGGTTCAAAAATTGCAGAATTTTGGCCAATGAAAAACGATTTTCAGCCACTGTGAGTCGGTAGGATAGCAAAATAAATTTTTGTTATCCCTGCAAATAAGAACTTACGGTAAACCAACATCCCTGAATATCAAGGATATCAAGTGCTTACTGTGAATAAAAATCTATTAGTGAAAATAATAGTAACAAAATACTTGTTAAGTGAAAATTAACATAAGTATAAAATTCGTAAAAAAGATTTATTGAAAATAAAATCTATAACGAATAATGTCATTCAGCCCAGGAAATGCAGCCCTAGCAGCAGCGGTAGCGGCGGCAAATGCAGCAGCAAACGCAACAGCAGCTGCAGTTAGAGGACGAGTGCTTGACAACAACCCACCACCGTATTTAGAAAAAATACAGGGTTTCGATGGCCGAAAGGAGGATTTATCAGTGTTTTGTACCAACGTTGACGATATTTTACCAACACTCTCGGACTATAACGGACAAGCTCAAAAATGTGCATACACATTGTAAAATCAAAACTAACAGGAAAGGCCAGAAGAGCCATGAAGATACATCCACACTTAAACAACTGGACGGACATGAGAAAAATGCTGGAAACTAATTTTGGAGGATTTCAACCGTCCGATCAGTTATACGAAGACCTGAGGGCAGCACAATATCGAGGTGATACCCTAGATTATTATAACTTTGTTCTACACAAATTGGCAATGCTGAACCAAAAATCTAGGCAAAAAGGAAACCTTCACTATATTGAAAGAAATATCCCAACAGCACTGAACATTTCTGCGACAAGATTACCCATTCATATAAGAACAGTATTATGCGCTTTTAAACCACAAACAACGGAAGAAGCCATCCACAAATTGTCCCAATCAGGCTTTTTATCAGAGGAAAAAAGAAATACCAGTAAGAATCAACAGCCTCAAAAAGGACCAAATTGGCAGCCTTAGACCAATCAAAATCAACAGCCCAATCGAAATTGTACACCAAAGATGTACAACCCACCACAACAAAAGCAACAACATCATGTGTAAGAACCAAAGAATCGGCCTCTCTGGGGACAATCCAAACAACTTGGACTTCCCTATATTGTACTCAGAGGACGGAAAAGAAATCTTAGACTTTTAATTGACACAGGATCTACTGCAAATTTTCTCAATTTGAACCAATGTCCACCTGAATTCATTATAAAACTGAAAAACCCTTCCCAAATTATAACTGCAGCTGGAAATATTACGGTTACACATGACGGAGTTATGCCACCAAAAAATTTAAGTATACCTTTGAACTCAGAAACAACTTTTAGACTTTTTAAATTTCATGAATTTTTTAACAGCCTCTTGGGCCACAGCACTTTAAGAGAAAACAAAGCATCTATCAACTATGATAATGACACATTAATCATTTACGGAAGACAATTTAGAATTTATTATGAGGGGGAACCGCAAACTCATGACACACTGCCGGACGAGCTAAAAAATTTACAAGAACTTCATAATGCTGAGACTTTGGGAACGGAGTGCTTCTTAAGGACAGAATTAAGGATTATGGACAATCAGCTTAGGGAACATGTTAAGAAAATCTGTGTTATAAACATGGATAACATTCTCGTTTTCTCGGCATCCTTGCAAGAACATCTCGGAAATTTGGAAAAAAATTTCCGAACTCTGAGAGAAGCAAATCTTAAAGTTTCACTGAACAAGACTGACTTCTTGAAAAAGGAAACATAATTCTTGGGACACGTTGTCACCTAGGAGGGTATAAGCCCTAATCCAAACAAAATAGACGCTATAAAACGTCAAACCATTCCGAAAACTATTAAGGAAATACAAAGTTTCTTCGGACTCAGTGGTTATTATCGAAAATGTATACCCGATTTGCGAAAATAGCCAAACCCGTAACAGTTCGCCTTAAATAGGATTCAATTAGCAATGTAAATGATAAGGACTTAAAGAAGCTTTCTTTAAATTGAAAAATATATTAATGCCGACATGGTTTTAAAATATCTCGACTTTAATGAACAATTCATATTAACCACCGATGCAAGTAACTATACATTAGGTGCTGTTCTATCTCAGAAGAACGGACCAAAAGCATTTGCATCGAGAACCTTGAATAAACATGAATGTCATTATTCGACCACCGAAAAAAACTGTTGACCATAACATGGGCAGTAAAAGTTTAGACATTATTTGTACGGACGGAAATTCCAATTTCGTACAGACTAATCTCAAGGAACCTAACTCCAAGCTTATCCGATGGAAGATCAAGCTCAACGAATATGAGTTTGACATTCAACACCTGCAAGGCAAGGAGAACAAAGTGGCCGATGCATTGTCAAGAGTTAGGGAAACAAACGTATTCGAGAGAAAGAATACTGGATTTAATTGCAGTATTTGTGGGAAATTTTACAACCATAAACAAAGTCTAACTTTGCATCCAAAAACGCATACTGACAAAAACCTGCAATGTAAAATTTGTAAGACCACGATGTCTCCAAGACCACCTTAGGAAAACACATAATTATGTAGAGAAAAAAGAAACTTTTGAAAATATTGAAAGACGCAGTGAATCACCTGTACCTACCGTACATTCAGCTGATGAAGACAGCAGTGATCACTTTTCCATATCTGAAAGACCTTTACACTCATTCAACTATCAAATTGTGATAAAATTTGAAAATATTGAAAGACGCAGTGAATCACCTGTACCTACCGTACATTCAGCTGATGAAGACAGCCGTGATCACTTTTCAATATCTCAAAGACCTTTACACTCATTCAACTATCAAATTGTGATAAAACACAACAATGATGATAGAACTGAGAAAACTTTAATCTTTGGGAAACCTAGAGTAACATATTCCTATGCAAATTATACGGAACAGAAGGTAGCGCAAATTTTATCTGATTCTAGTGATCAACCAGAAGTTGGAATGTATTGCGAAGATACCGACGATTTAATTAAAATTCAAAATGATTACAAAAAGTTTTTTAAAATAATTTAACAAACGGTAAATGGTTTAAAGTCTCCAAATATTTTTACATAAATTATGCAAAGTACCCCTTTAAACAATTACAAATTGATGAAAACTTTAAACTCTGCCAACCAAAGCTGATTTAGAGGAAATTAAAACGCAAATTGGTACTGTAAATACGGAAGTAATTGCACTAAAAATAGAAAATCAAAAACTTGGAGAGGAATTGGTAAAAGTAAAAAAAAGAAAATGAAAATAATATAAAGGACATTGTTTGGCTTGAAAACCAAGTTAGGACTTACAAACTTTTTATCAAAGGCCTTAAATATGTTTAAAGAACAACTCCAAATCAATACCAATATAATTAGTGTTCGGAAAATTTTTGAACGGAAAGGAAAGATGGCGGTGATAGTAGAACTGGAATCGGCCAAATCTTTAGATGAGGTATTTAAAAACACTAAAAAACTTGCCGCTTCATCTATTTCTGTCGAGCGGGATATGATTCCAAATAAACAAGAACAAAAGAAAGCTTCTTTGATATTGAAGGAAAAAATACAGGAAATAAGCAAAGAGCATAAAGTTATTGTTAGAGAAGATAGGCTGAGAATTAAAGATCAATGGTTTAAATGGAATAAAGAAAACAAATTAGTATGTGGTAATATTGATGGTAAAACTGAATTGGTAAAAATCTATGGGGAACAAATAAATACTCTAAATTTAGATTACGATTATATTATGCATGATTTAAATACAAAAAACTAAAGCCTGTCTGTCAAACGAAATCAAACATCTGTAGTTACACAAAAAATCAAAATGCAGCAATTATATATGAAAATAATACATTAGATTTAAGAATATTATCGTATAAAATAAATGGTCTTGAAAATAAATATATGTACCCGCCTTTGTTTACTTATATAAAAAACTCTGAGATCTTTATATTGCTTGAAACACATGTTGAAGAAGAAAAAATAGAGAGAGTTCGGAAATATTTTGTAGAGTTCGATCATTATTTTGAAGTGCCAAAAAGGAATTAGGTATTTCCTGTGAAAAGACTATAGACTCAGATATTATCATACTAAAATTTTACGCAAAAACAACTTCGTTTACAATTGTTCCTATATATCTGAGACCAGCCAGCTGGGATTCTGAATACAAAAATATAAAAGATATATTCGAAAATGAAAACATTATAAACCCAATCATAATAGGCGACTTAAATGTCAGAATTGGCGAAATAAATCAGGAAATGATTGACATCTACAAAGACACTTTTAGTGCTGGGTGTGATACAAGAAAATCGAAAGACAAAATTGTAAATAGAAAAGGTCGGCAGTTGGTAGAGTTTTGTACAGAAAACAATTTGCTAATTCTGAATGGTAGAACAAGAGGTGATAAAGAAGGACAGTATACATCAGTAATGCAGGGGGGTTACCGCGTATTTCGATTCGAAAGAAATAATTTACGAGTTCGAACAATTTGTACTGTGTATTACGATTTTCGTACAATTTGTTTCGAATGAACGGAAATTTTTTATACACTATCGAAAACCAAAAATCCCTTTCGAAACGGCAACTCTCTATTACGAACAATAAAAATCCCTTTCGAAAGTGCAACTCTGTATTACGAAAACACGAGTCTGTTAAGCAAAAAGTGTTAGGAAATTGTTCGAAAGCTATTTTATTGGTGACAAAGTGAACGAAAAACAAAAAATGTAAATATTTAAATCTTTCAAGATAAATAAAAGCGTAAAATAAACAAATTAAACCAAATAATGTTATATTTGATATAAACTAAATAATTACTAATGTTATTATTGTAAATGTTTTAATATTTGTGGTCTTGAAATTTGCAAAAAAAAAAAAAAAAAAATATATTAAAAAAAATATGTATGTATGTACATGTACAAAAAGCAGTATAAAGAAGTGATTGACTTTTTCTTTGGAATCTTCAAACCACAGGGAAATGCAATCAGTTTTTATTAAAAAAAATCACAATTATAACATTTTTACACATTGAATAGTATTTAATATTTCTTTTGTTTTGGGATATTTTCGTCCATTTTTGTATTTTAGTGACAGTGCTACCAACTTTTTATCAAATTTCCCATTTGTTTATAAATACAACTCTGTCATCGTTTCGAACGAGTTACGCAGTTCGGTTCAACTTTCGAATCGGAAATTGCTTTCGAAAAATGTTTCGTTTCGAATCGAAATAGGCGGTAACCCCCCAGGAGAATCTGTCAATGATATCTGTGCTTCTTCACAAGAATTTTTAAAATATATTGATGAATTTACAATCGAAGACAAAGTATGGTCGGACCACTTTCCCATTATGTTAAAACTAAAGATTAAAAGCACAAACGAAATTGTAAGGAAGCTACATTTACTGCCGAAACTACGCTGGAAAATTTGGGAGAAAGACCAATATCAAACAAAGCTAAATATTAAGTTAGAATCTATAACAAACACAGAAACGGGATCTAAATGAACTATGTGAAGTAATAAAGAAAGCCTCATCCACAGCAGCATTAAAGAATATGTCGTTCGAACCCAAAAACAAATGGGACAATAACAGATGCAATAGCGCAAGACTAACAAGCTTTGAATTGCTACAGCAATATAGAAATACTAAAAGCCCAATTCTTAAAGCAAGGTATATTGAAGCACAGAAAAAATATAAAATCGTATGTAAGGTGTGTAAGACTGAGTATTATCAACAACTTACAATGAGGATCAGCAGCGTTAATGATAGCAGGCAATGGTGGAAATTGGTGAACGAAATCCGAAATCGTCAATATCAAATTGGTTGCAATGTCTCAGTTTCTGCTTTTAAACAGTATTTTGAAAATTTACTAAACCCCGTGCAAACAGAAGTACACATACTCTATGCACCAATATTTAAAGAAGACATTTTGCTAGATAGTCCAATAACTATGGACGAAATTAAAGCCATACTGAATAAGGTATAACTGAACACAGCACCAGATGAAGGCAGAGTCCCTTATGAATTTTTTATAAATGCCACAAATTAGTTCTACGCAAAAATGCTATCAGTATACAATAATGCGTTTACCAGTAACCAGGTACATAACTCTTTCACAAAAACTATTGTTTTTCCTATCTACAAAAAGGGAGATCCAAGCCAAATTATAGAAGTATATTATTTATGAACAGTGCTGTTAAGATAATGATGGCAATTTTAAATGATCGACTGTTAAACTGGGTAGAGCACAATCAAGTTCTTAATGAGTATCAAGTAAACCTCTGCAAAAATGCCTTTAAAAGCCGTTTCAAGACATTCATTTGTTTTTTAAATACTGATTGTCGCTCACTCTTTGCTAACGAATCAAATGCTATGTTGTGCAAAACACATATAAAAAAAAAAATAAATAAAAACACACAATTGCAAATTAATTGTAATTAGTGTGTTATAAACGACCAAATACGAAGTGTAAAGAGTGGAATTTACACCAAACAGCAACAAAGCAAAACAAATCACATTAACTAAACCAAATCACACGAATCACACGAAAAAACTGTAGCAAAATAGGTGATAAGTATAAATTATCTTGTTTTTTTTAATTATTAGGTATGACTAGCTAGATTTGTATGAAGCAAAAAAAATTAGAGATGAAAAATATTTTTATAGAATATTTAATTTTTATTTTAAATTATTTTATTATTACCAAAACATATTATCAAATATATAATTAAAAGTAAAAAAAAATTAAAAGTTCTATTAGTTGCAAAATTAATATAAAAATAACATACAACGATCAAAATCTGAGAAACAATCGGCAATAAACATCAATATCACACACTGTGAATTGAAAAGTTTACCGGACATAACTGTATTATAGACACACAATTGTTGTGTGTTGTTTTTTCGTTCAAATCAAATTATGGATTGAGTTGGTTTATTTAAATCCAACTACTGCTTTACACTGATTTGTTTGAAACGAACTACTGTTTTAACATTGATTTGGTTTTTCATAATGGATCATTGTGTGTATAAGAAACAAATGCATTCGTGCAGGGGTTTAGTATCAAGCAGGTTTTCGCAGAAATTATTCCACGGTTGACTACATTTATAATTTATCAGCTATTGTTAGCATAAAGTTGGCAGAAAAAAAGAAAGTTTATGCTTTTTTGTGGACTTCAAAGCTGCGTTTGATAGCGTCTCAACAAAAGCTCTGATTTATAAGCTCTTTAAGATGGGAGTCTCATACAAATTTGTCCAGTTCATAGAAAAAATATATTCTAATACACAATTTGCTGTGTGGACTGGTAAAGATTTTTCAGAATATTTCCAAACAAAATCAGGTGTTAAAAAAGGGTGTATACTGTCACCACTACTTTTCGCCCTGTAAATTAATGATCTACATGAATGTTTGGAAGGTGGTCTTATGGTAGAAAATATAAATATTCGACTTTTACTCTATGCCGATGACATCGTCATATTATCTGATGATATAACGGTAATGCAAAAAATGATACATAATCTTGAAAATAACTGCAACATGTGGAATCTGGAAGTTAATTTAAACAAATCCGAAATTTTGGTGTTCAGAAATGGCGGTCGACTAAGTCAACAAGAAAAATGGGTTTTTAAAGGAGATTTTTTTTTCATTATTTAGTTATTGAATCTTCATATATTAAATATGAACTAACAATAATTATTCAAATCTTATACTAATTTTAAATTTATTTTTGTCCTGCCATTCACATATGTAGATTTTTAGCGGTCTTCTCGCCGGATGAGTCCTGCAGTATCTCTTCTCCTTAGTCTAGAGTGGCCGCTGTCATTTAAAATATTTCGAGCTTGTGGATTTGGGTGCGACTCAAGCCTTTTTAAATATTTTACTGCATATTTCGTAATAATAGTTTTTACTAATGGCACATTGAGATCCTTGTGAATATTTGAGTTTTTAACATACCAGGGAGAGACTGTGATTATTCGAAGAAGTATATTTTGGCGCCTTTGAATTTTTTCGATATTTGAGGCCGAGGCAGTGCCCCATAGCTGAATACCGTAGCACCAGATTGGCTTTAATATAGGATTGTAGAGTAGAAGTTTGCAATAGAGGCTAAGAACAGAATTTCTTCCAAAAAGCCAATTAATTTGAACTGCTTTTAGTTTCATTTGTGTAAGTTTTGCTTCTATATGGCATTACCATGTTAAACGCCGATCTAGATGAATACCAAGATATTTTACATGCGATTGTTGGGGCACTAATTGATTATTGATTATAATAGGGGGACATGACTCCCGACGCAAGGTGAATGTTATATGTACACATTTTTGCTCATTGACCTTTATCCTCCATAGTTTTAACCACTTTTCCAATTCAAATATATGATTCTGCAGGTAACAAGATGCTTCATGACAGTTTCCGTGTACGCTTAAAAAAGCTGTATCATCAGCAAATGTTGAAGTAAGGGTGTGGTTATTTGTTGGTATGTCTGAGGTATATATTAAGTATAACAGTGGGCACATGATGCTTCCCTGAGGGACCCCAGCATCAATTGGCTGAGGAGAACTTAAAAAAGCCCCTTCTTTAATAATAAACTTTCGACCGACTAATTAGCTTTCTTACAGCTTGTGTGTTTACTGGAATAATTGTTTGATTGTGTGATTAGGGAAAAAACAAATTTTTTAATTTTTTTTTTCGAAACCCTTTGCTTCGTGATGGACGTTGGCATGCTGGTGTATTCGGCTGTAGCTCGCCGGGAATTGGGGGTTCGTGTCCATCTAGGTTCACACAATTATTACCATCTTTCGTGCCGAGATAAAAAGAACGATAAAAAACGAGCAACGATATACCAATTACCTAACGGAAGAGGTAAAGACCTTAAATGAACGGACAGACATTTCGATGACCGAAACTTTCACACTGCGATCGTAAGGCGGGACTCGAATCCTAGGGACAAGATGTAATGGTCCCGGTCATTCTGCCCACCCCATATGACACGTTAATGTCAACCGTGACATTACTTTCGGCCTGAAAAAAACTTTATGTAATGTACCTAATCGCTACTTTCCACGCTTTCATTTCACTTTAGCTACGGTTCAACCCTCTTTATTTCAATTAAAACATGTTTTTATTTTCAAGTATAATCAAGTATAATCGGAATAAGCGAAAAGTTTATTTATAATAAGTTCTAGCTCTATTTTGAAATGTATAAATAATTAATAATAATCATAAATTCTATTTACTGTTATGGTACAAAAGGTTCCAATTACTAAGGGGGTTATCAATTACATTTTAGAGATTTATGACTGAGTATAAACAAATTTAAGTGTTATTAATTTTAACAAAAGAAAACTTTAAGATAATCAAATGTATACTGAATCCGCGATTTTAAATATAATAAACGTTGCTGTTAAGAATAAACAAAAAAAATAAAAGATTCAACAATCTTCTCAGTTTTTAGATTTTTACATATTTCAAGTACCTATTGAATCTATTCTGAACCCTTTTACATGCATTA
The DNA here is from genome assembly GCA_943735925.1 of Pollenia amentaria. Lineage (NCBI taxonomy): Eukaryota > Metazoa > Arthropoda > Insecta > Diptera > Polleniidae > Pollenia > Pollenia amentaria. Next base: position 88,717,034 of record OX031007.1, on the reverse strand, counting down.
TCTCAGTTATGGGTGCCTCTATCGACGCAATAAATGATTCAGTAACTGATCTAATTATCAAGAGTTGCATGTATAAAAGTATGTATTTATTTTATTACTAATTTTTCTTGGTGTATTTATTTATTCATTTATTAAGTTAGCCTTGATAATATATTTTTTTTCTAATACTAATTTGAATATTTATTCGAGTCTCCTTTTTTCCGAATAATTGTTAGAATAAAAAAAATCAAACTATGCCTTAGAAAATTTATTTGAGCGCTTAGTTATTCGTTTATTTATATTGTGATTTGTTTATGCAGTTATAAATATTTAGTGACCTATTTAGTTAGTTTCGGTTATTAATTTAGTTATTCTCAGTTATTTTCAGTTATTTCTTCAATTAGCCTTAGTTATTTATTAAGTGAGTTTAGTTATTGTTTTAATAATTTATTAAATTTTTTTGTTACCTGATTTATTAAGTAATGCTTTAGTTATTATTTTATTTACTAAGTTTTTTTTTATTGCTTATTCGAATACATATGTATATACTTTTTCTTTTTAGATTTTATTTTTTTTTATTAATAATATTCAGACGAATATTTGAAAATTTATTCGAATATTTTTTTTTTTTTATATATTTGAGTAAATATGTATTCGAATAATAGTTTGAATATTCATTCGGACAGGTATTTTGAAACATTTACTCGAGTATTTATTCGGGGGGTTTATTCGAATGAGTATTCAAGTGCCACTTTAGTTGTTTATTTGCTTAGGTTTTTATTTTGCCCTTTATTTAATTATACCTATTTAGTCATTGATTCAGTAATTTAGTCGGTTAGTTTTAGTGATTCATTATGTTATATTTTCAGTTAATTATTAGGTTAGTCTCGGTTAGTTATTCGGTTATATTTAGCTTCGATTTGGCTAGTTTCGGTTATTTGTAGTTATTTATTTGGTTATGTTTTCCGTTAATTATTTAGTTAGATTAAGTTATTTATTTATTTAGTTCAAGTTAGTTATTACAGAATGTATTAATTAAGTTATTCCTAAGTCAAATTATTAAGTTAGTTATTATTATAAGTGTTAACTTATTTCTTAAGTAAATTTAGTTCTTTTAAATATTAATTGAAATAATCTTAAAATTTTTCAAGTGTCAATTAAGTTCTTCATTGATTATGACAACTATTTCAGTAGGTTATCATTAATTTTAATTTTTTAGTCTTTTCCCTTCATGAACGGTCTAACTATCTAAATACATACATCCTTAGTCAGGTGGTTTATGGATCTAAGTATTTAAGAATTAGGTCGACGGTTCCAGAGGCCCATGATTTATTAAATTAAGGAATTAATTTGATAATTTAATTTATAATGCTGTCTGAATTTGACTCGCAATATACTTATAAAAAAACTTTTCGAATTTACAATACGTTTGTATTTAGGATACTTTCCATTCTTGAGGGTAGTATTCAAATCATAAGAATAATTTTCTTTGCTATGCTGGGAAGCTGCAAAAGCATTTTGTTACTGATCTTATCAAAACCAAGGGCTTTCTTGGGGTTTAAATCATGAATAGCCTTTTCGATTTCTCTTATCTCAAATCTTAGTGGAACAGCTGCTCAGCTGAACAGCAACAGGTGGTAACTCCTCCGCAATATCGAGAGACTTATGAAGAGTAAATACGGTTTTCAAATGATGAACGAAAAGATTTCCTTTTTCTATATCATTTTGTGCCCAATTTCCATTTGAATTTCTTAATGGTGGTTTTGTGGTCTTTTAAGATTTCTAGCTGCACGCCATAATGAGTAGTCTGATTGAGAAATTGCATCGAGTTCCTTAAGATATTTTTCAAAGGATGATGTTTTTTGGGACTGCAGTATCTTTCTTGGCCTTTTTGCGCACTCTTTTAGTAAATTCTAAAGTTGAGGGTATCTATGCAATTGCCACTCTCTTCAACATCTGCAGAATATATTTTACTATTTTTGATTTTTTGGGGGTTATGCTAGAATGTTGAACAGCTAGTTTTAGATAACTGTCCAAATTAACAATAGAAAGATTCACATTCTCCGGTGTACTAAGCGGAATATTTTTAGTGCCATGGGTACTGAGATATTTTTTATATTTTAAACAATTTATTTGTGTTACCGACGTCACTAAGTAACCAGACGGAGCTACAATTCTATAAGGGATTGTTAGTGTAAGAATTGTAGGTGTGTGTTCAGAAGATAATTCTAAGGAAGCTTCAACATAAATCGTGTCTGCAGGGATGCTTTTAACCACTCCAAAATCTATGACATCTGGAACTTATTGCTGATCAGTAGGCCGATATGTTGGTTGTCCGCTCGCGACCATTTAGTATCTCAACGCAAATGTTCGTTGCTTGGAAATAATCCTCACGATGATCACACAAGCTCTACCTCGAGGGTCCTTGGTATCATATAATATATAATCATTGATTTTAAACGTATTTCTTGAGGTCAGATGAGTTTCAGAAACCATCCGACATCAATTTGTTTATTTTTAAGGAAGTGTTCTAGTTCATTTTTATGTTGGCGGATGCCATTTGCGTTCCAAAAGCAAATTTTTAAACAGTCCATGGCTTGTTTAGTACAGCTTGCAATAACATCGATTGCATTCTTAACATTTCTTGCATCATGTTGCCCATTTTGTTAGTAAAATTGTTAACTGTTTGCCCTAATGTTTTCATGGTTTTTTCTAGCCGGGTTAAATTAGAAATGGGAATTTCATCATTATTTGGTACATCACCTTGCAGTGGCATAGGATTAGACTTTAAGACATTAGCGTACGAGGTTCTGTTAGTATTTGGCTGTGGTATCTGGTACGTGTTTCCTTGATTAGTTGCCTGCGTTTGAGGGGGATTAAGTTTATGTCCAACAGAACGCTTGACAATCGAATATACCGGGCATCCTCTATAGTTGGCAGTGTGATTACCACCACAGTTGCTACATTTTTTTACATTAGGGTAATTTTTCGACTTATCGCAGCGGACGGTACAATGTAATTCTCCACATACGCGAAAACAGGGAGTAAATGGCAGTATGCCCTAGTATGACCAAATTCTTGGCAGTTTAAACACTGAACGGGCCCATTTCTTTTGTGCGGCTCTTCTATCGTGATTTTTCTGTACAGGATGTATTTTAAACTGTAAATGGGATGCGTTTCATTTTTTTTTAGCTTAACATCGCCGGGCTCTAACTTCACTCGAAATAGTGTTTGGGGATTTTTTTCCCTATTTTAAATATTTGTAACATTTTTTATTTTGAAGCCTTTTTCTTCTAAAAATGTTTTTATTTCGTCTGGGTCCACGCATGAGTCAATGCCCTTAATCACAACTTGAAGAACTTTACTGCTTTTCAGTTGGTACGTATAGAAGCTTTTTTAAGTGCTTCAAACTTATTAATTATTTTACGAAAAATCATTCTCATGATTAATCTGTATTTTCGTCTCGTTTATATTACCACGCTTGATTGCAGCAACGTAAAACGAATTTTCACCTATCACCGAGATTAAACCTTTTATTATCTAACTTGAGTTTTGCACTCTAAGATATGATAAGATAAGGGGGTGGCTTCGACGATTTTATGACGTTAGGTGTTTCAGAAGATTCATATTCCAGAATTGCAAAACGATTTTGTGAATTTATTCTATCAAAAGATGGAACTTTAGAGGCCGAGGCTACAGCTGAAGAGGCTGGGCTGCGACCTCGTTTGAGAACTGTTATATACCTGTCCATACCAACTTGCTTTGTGGTAATTGAAAACTATTTACTTGTGTGATTTCCATTGCTACTAGGATTGTCTTTGCAATGGTAACACTTGCAGGCGATGGTTTTGCCGTTACGTTATTGCTATTGTTTTCTGTTGTTATGTTTATTTCCACATTGCTTTCGCTAGCATGAATATCATTTATTTTTGTTATTGTTTCATTGTTATTACTCATATAGAGAGTTGTTTTTGTTTTTTTTTTTGATGACTGTGCTCTTCTTATTATGTATTCAATTTCTGTAACACCGAGATAATAAAAAAAGAATAAATAATTTTTTGCTTAGATTATTTGTAAGTATGTATGTGCGTTCATACATATACTTTTTTTTCCTTGTATTTTTCTACTTATTTTTTTTTTTTTTTTTTTTTTAATTATTCTATTGTTCACTTTTATTTTGAGCGTCCAAATTCGCTTGTTAAATATTATAAACCAATTTATGTTAAAAAAAAAAGAATCGTATGCGGAGTTAAAAAAACACGTCTGTTCACAACGAGCACGACCGAACGAATGGAGATAAGGTAAAAATATCCCCTGAATTTAACTACCTGGGAGTCATCTTCACGCCAAAACTGAAGTTTAACAAACATGTCGAAAAAAGGAACAATCATGCAAAAAGTGCAATAAATTCAACATGGCAAAGTTTGATAGGGAAGAAAGATATAAATCTTAGAATGAAGTGGAAAGTCGAACTTGCAGTGTGCAGAGCAATTCAAGCCAATGCAGCTCAGGTTTGGGGTTTTGGACATTTTGAAGATGTTGATAAGCTTCAACGATATTTCATGAAAAGAATATTCCATTTACCTACCTTCACCCCAAGGTACATTCTTATGTTAAAAACCGCTGCTGAAGACAGCCATCTTTATACATTGGGACTTCATCTTAAATATTTAAGGCGAATAATGTACAATTATACACACCTCACCAATTATCCTCAATTTTATTGCGTCGCAACATTTTTTGGGTAAACGAATTAAACGAGAAAGCTACTTCCTTAAACATTCAATGGCCAGAAACAAACCACACGGAACCGCAATGGAATTGCTTTAGTACGGAATTGCTTAGTAACTTGAAAATCAATATCTTGAATGAAAGATTGGAGAGTAAATTGAAAACCACCACAACGATCTACAAACATCTGGATTATGAAAGAGGAATACATTACTTTAATGATGAATTAAATACAGATAAAATCACATGGATATTTAGAGCACGCAGTGGACTAATTGCACTAAACTATAACAGATTAGGGGCAGCAAACGAAGACACGTTTTGTAAATTGTGCAACCTACAGGCACATGAAACATTCCAACATTTTTGGTATCTGTCCTTTACTAAAAGAATTTAGATATGCTATATTTCGGAAATATTACCTAGAGGAAGAAGATATGATACATATATTAAATGGCCAAAACGAAGAAGACTGGGTGAATTTAGTAAAATATTTAAAATGTGCATTAACTTATAGAAATTATTTAATAACAGAATTTTACTAAATTTTGTTGTAATTTTAATAACCAAATTTTATTTTTGCATTAAATGCCGATATTTGTTTGTGATCGTTCGACAGACGCTTTTATGAAAAACATGTCATTAAGTTCTTTAATATTTTTCTTTTTATATATTTCATCTATACTAATAAGATGTTAATTAATACTTAAGTAACTTTTATAAATAAAGAAATTCTTATTCTTAAAAAACCATAAAAAGTTAAGGGAAAATTACAATTATTTGCTTAACCTAAAAACAGTGTTAACAAACCAATTAAGAGAAACCATAGAATATGAAAAACTTTAAGAACTTACAGCAAAACACCATAGATTGGAAATAATCATCCAGGAATCGAGAAAACTTAAATGGAACTTAAAAAATAGAATTAATTATCCTAATTTAAAAAAAGAAATTACTAAATTTATCAATAACTGCTTAATATGTAATTTTAAGTTGGAAAGGAAACAAATTAAATTACCTTTTTAGAAAACCGAAACACCTAAAGCTTCACACGAACACTATCATACGGATATATGGTATTTAGAAAATACGCCATGATTGAAGAAGTTCAAGACAGAACACCATTGCAACTTATCAAAAGGTACACAAAACTCTTTATGTACATGAAAACTCCTAAAATTCTCACCTTAGATAATGAAACATCCTTCAAATCAGCTCTCTTTACTGACTTTTTGGACAAAAAAGAAATATATTACCACACCCAACCGACATATAGGGAATTCCGATATAGAACGCTTTCATGCAACCATGAACGAGAATATACGCATATTTAAAAAGCGCGAGGAAAATTTGGACATAGCTTACAATGTTGACTTAACGTATCAAGCTCTAGCAACATACAATAATAGCATACAGATGACAACAGGGGAAAAATCAATTAATCTACACTTTAGGCATATTAAGACAAAAGAGATTTTTGACAGAATGGAAGAAAGAAAAACTAAAACTCATTTTTTGATTTTTATTATTTTGAACAAAAATAACAGTTATTTTTTGAATTTTATTTTTTCGATCAAAAATAACAGTTATTTTATGATTTTTTTGAACAATAATAACAGTTATTTTTTGATTTTATAATCACTACAATATGAATTATAATCACTACAATATGAATCTGCCTATATATTAAAAATAAGAAAACTGTTGAGCAAACGGCCACCTCAGTAAACTTACCCTTACTTCCCTTGGAACCCGGGATAAGCTCTTTATCTGGGGGCGTTATGATATCATTCACGTCTAGATTGCCTTTTGCTTAAACAAAAAACCTTTGCACTGAATTTCCTTACAGTAGAATTATAAGCATAAACGTTTTATGTATCAGACAGCACAATACTCGTACAAGTAAATACATATGTTTATTCATTGTGTATGAGTCTGATTTCAAATACAAGTTACATTAAAAAATTTTGAAGTAAAATAAAAATTCATTACTATTTTAACCGTTAAACTTTACTGTTACTTAATCATAACTTATATATATATATATATAAAATTTTATTTACATTTCTTGTAAAAATAAATTCAAAATTATATTTGTCTCAGCGCCATGTTGTCATTATTGAGACAAGGTGGCAAAAAAAAATTCATGTACAAAAATTATTAACTTATTAATTTATATATCTACAAGAGAAAATAAATTTATGCTTTTTAATATTGAAAAGACTTTTTACAGTAGAAGCGTTTCAAGATTTTGCAACAAATAGTCCTTAAGATTTAATTTAAAAATAAAATTCTGCTGGCGGTTTTTAAAATTGCTGGCAGATTATTGTATTGAGCATCTCGACGCCCTAAGGTTCTGATTGTTGCGTGTGTTAAAAAGTGACTGATTCTGAACAAATTTAATGGTATGATATAATATATTGTTTAAGGATGGGCAAAATTGGTTTAAATACATCTCGGTAAAGAGTTAATGTTGGGAAAAAGACAGGTAGATTGTAAATTAATTTTAACGACTTATTTTGCATACTCTGAAGAGTTTTTAAAACTGTTGTTTTCTTACAGCCGTATATTATAGCCATATAATTTAAATGACTTTGTACTAGTGCATGATACAACAACAGTTTGGCTTCTCGATTAAGTTTATATTTCAACTTATACAATATACCAATAGCTGGAGCAATTTTGGCTTTAACCTCACGTATATGCAAATCCCAAGCAAGGTTACTTTGCAGCGTTACACCTAAATACTTTACTGAATTTGTTTCATTAATCATATTACCAACAACATAAATATTTAAATTGTCACTAACAGGATGCGGTCGAAATCGAACTAACTTAGTTTTGTAAGCATTTAAGAGTAGTTTATTTAGACGAACATCCCGTTACATATTTGTTTTCAAAGCCAAGTCCAATTTGTAGGGATAAAAGAGGCAAAAATTATCTGCAAACATGTGCAAACGGCCAGTTAAGTCTAAATTACATATATCATTTAGGACCAAACAACTACCCTGTGGTACACCACACTCGACATTTAACATATAGATTTTAATGTTATTAATCTGCACATATTGCTTTCGATTTTTGAGATAGCTCTCGAACATCATCAACTCTCTTCAATCCACCCCACAGTATTTCAATTTTTGCAGCATAATTCCATGATCAACTAGATCAAAAGCTTTACTTAAGTCTTGGAAAAGACCAGGAACTGAACCTCTGTCCAAACCATTACATATATAATTAACAACATCTATAACCTCTTCTTCTGTTGCACAACCTTTTTTAAAACCAAATTGGTATTTGTAAATATAATTATTGTTTTCAATATACAACAAAAGCATTTGATATATCAGTTTTTCAAAGATTATGTCAATAGTAGACGGAACTGCGACTGAACGAAATTCATTTAGCGCAGAAGCGTTAGAAACTTTAGCAAAAGGTATAATTTTATTGATTTTTAAGCAATCTGGAATATATACGAGCTAATAATTTTATTAAAAATATAAGTTAATATTGGCAAAATTATTTCTTTGCACTTAACTATCAATTACGGCGCAATTCCATCATATCCAGTAGACTTTTTTACATTCAAATTATTAATAGCAACTTCTAAGTCAAAATCAGTGACAATTTGAAAATAAAAACGATCAGCACTTGGAGATAATGATTACAATTATCACCACAATATGTTTGTATCCGGCTCCTCAATTCTGTTACCGACACTATGTGTTATTTCAATATTAAAATCCTTTATTTATGACATTATTTCATAATTTCTTTGAAAGGCAAAAAAGGGCATAAGTTTGCTCGTTTGTTTTCTGTTGAACTTCAATATCGAAAATTTTTTCGTGTCGCTTAACAATTCAATGCTTAGTTTCTGAGATATACGTTAGAAATGACAAAAAACTAAGAATTTTGCAAATTTTCGGGTTTTTCAAGATTTTTACAATTTTTGTCCGAACAAAACGTTCTATCGACAAGCGGCACGGAGGAATTTAAGACATTAAAGTTCCAAACCAGAACCAGTTTGCTTTACATAATAGACTTTAGTCATTTTTGTGCCACTTAAAATATAAAGTTAGGATTTTTTTATTTTCACAAAATTCTTTCAGTTATTTTTTTCAGTGTACTGATAAATTTTTTTTATCTTAAACGAAAGATTTCTATTCCAACTAAGTATCACAAAAATAAAAACAATTAAAAAATTATTACAAAACTACGGTGACTAATTCGAATTCAGTTGAAAAATTTAAGTCGTTAATATCATCCTATCTTTCACACGACGGATACAAATAGTCACTTTGTGCAACTTGTGAATGAACTTTGGAATGAACCAAAGCTTCTTTACGAACATCGTATGCGTGCTAAGGTCCGTGCTGCTCAAAGGGGTAGTAAGACCTTTTGCTCATTTTCTAAAAGGGCAAATAATAATAATAATAGTTCATCAATTCCAGCCCTTATAAAGAATGCCCAAATATTCACAGACCCGGTTGATAAAGCCAAACTTTTTGCTGACATGTTTGCAAGTAATGCGTACTTGCCGGAAGGCAATCAATCAACCACCGCCCGAACTCGAAAGGGTAGACATTACTATTTCCAATATATTTTTTTCGAGCGTGTGCAGTTAAAAGGGTTCTTGATGATCTCAGCATAAACAAGTCCCCATATGATGCTAAGGCTGAAGTCCTGAAGAAGTGTGCATTGTCGTTGTGTCGTCCTTTGGCAACATTATTTAGTTACTCGTACCGGGTAGGAGTTTATCCATCTTGTTGCAAGGTGGCCAACGTCCAGCCAATCCCAAAAAAAATGATCAATCCCCACTTGGTAAATTATCTGGAGTCTAATTCACTTTTGTGTGAAACACACTGTGGCTTTCGTAGAAGTCGTTCAACGGGAGACATGTTAGCGTTTATTTCGGAACGTTTGAGTCGTGATATTCACCAATCTGGAAAAAGAAAACTGGTTGCTCTAGATATTCCCAAAGCTTTTGATCGTGTGTGGCACGGTACACCCGTTTCGAAGTTTATTGCGTTTGGTGTCGCATATTTCTCTAGATTTATATCGAGCTTTCTCAAGGACCGCTCTATACGTGTTGCTTAGATGGGTTCTCATAGGAGGAGTTTTATGTGAATGCAGGGGTACTGCAAGGCTCTGTTCTTTCTCCTAAACTTTTTGTTATTTTTTTACGGCCTCCTGGGTTAAACTTCCATTTGTCATTTATTTTCCTTTAATCATAGACCAGGGCCCTATTCCACAAAACAACTTATCAACTTTTCACTTTGCACTTATCAAATTTTTCGTCAATTTGCAAAACTTTATGTTCCACAGACCTATTGAATTTGATAAGTGATAAGTTGAAATTGATAAGTGAAATTTGCAAAGTCTTTGCAATTTTTTTATTCTCTTTTTAATTTCTGTTCCACGTACGTTCTGTTATGCAAAGTGCAAAGTTATTATTGCAAAGTGTAATTTGCAAAGACTTTGCTAATAATTATGCTGTTTCGTTCCACAAAAACTGTAAATTCTATTTTTGCAAAGCAAATTTTGATAAGTTTGTCAAAAATTTGCAAGGTAAACGATCTCTTTGCAAATTCATATTATTATAACTAGTGAAGCTTTCAAAATGTTAAGACGTGAGTTTTTGTTCGTCGATAGTGAAGAGGTTGCTATATCAAGAAATTATAGAGACCGAATTAATTTTTCCGGACTACAAAACTTTAATTTTAAAGAGTGCTTTCGATTAAATCAAATCCAAGTTGATTTTATTTTAAACAAAATTGGAGAAAAATTAAAACATAATACACAGCGCAGTAATGCTTTGTCGGCTAAAAATCAACTGTTACTGTGCTTGCATTGGCTCGGGAATGGTTGCCAGTACCATGGAATTGCAGCTATGCATGGTGTTGCTAAATCAACAGTTTGCAGAACTATCCATAAAGTTGTCGACGTTATAATAGATGTTTTATTTCAAAACACAGTGCGGTGGCCAGATGATGTCAGTGGTATTGCCGAAAAGTTTTTTATGATGGGTGGATTCCCTTGTGTGTGTGGTTGCGTGGATGGCACCATCATTAAAATTGATGCGCCTACATTACACTAGGAAGGATATGTGGACCGGCATGGAAGCCACTCATTAAATGTGATGATGATATGTGGGCCAGACTACACATTTTACAGTAGCGTTCACGACTCAAGGGTGTTACGGAATTCGGCTGTAAGTCAAAGATGGAGACCATTGCCGGATGCCGTTGTTTTGGGTGACAGTGGCTATGGACTGAAAAACTGGTTCATAACACCATTACGACGAAATCCCGATAACCCTGCAGAAGAGGCTTTTAATTGTTGCCACAAAAAAACACAGCGCATAATTGAAAACAGTTTTGGCATTCTTAAAGAACGTTTCCCGTGTCTAAATTATTTGCGACTGAGGCCTGAGTTTGCAGGAAAGATAGTTATTGTTTGTGCCATCTTACACAATATTGCCTGTAGCATCGAAAGAAGTAGTGCAAACATGCAACCCACTGAAGACACTGACAATGAAGTCGAGGAATTGGATCGGGAAAATGATGAAGAAGAAAATGATGGCGTTAATAATATGGAACATGCGAGTGGAATGGAAAGGCTTACTTCTCTGCTGCAATACTTTTCTTAATGCCAACCATTATAATATTATTTTGAAATAAATGTTTTTTAGTTATGCCCTTTTTCTACTGCTAAAGCGTTGTTTCTTTTGGGGCATATTTGGGGTTTGAGAGAGTAAATAAAAAGCAAAAATATGAAAATTAATTCACTGTTTATTTAAAAATTAAAACAATTAAAAAAATAACAAATAATAAAAAAAAAATAAAACATGAAAAACTTAAACATCCTCCAACAACAGACTCATCGACATTTGCGGTATATTTGCAGTTTCTACAGCTCTAATTTCCCGAGTTATGTCAGAGGTTGGAAGTTGGAGCTCCCTCTCCAATTTCAGGCATTGAAGTTTCCTATAGTAAATTTTAACCTGCAGGAGCTCCAGCCGGCATTTTTTCTCTATATTCAAAGTTTCACTTGGAAACTTGGTAGAGCTCTTCCTCTTCCTTATGTTTGCAGGTGGGTGGGCAGGTGTTTCCTCTGTCATCGATATTCTGGAATCAGACTCAGCTGATGGGAGATTTTCTGAATTTCCATAGCTTTCTGGCAAATTCAGTCCATCTATTACAGCTGAGTCTGATTCCATAATATCGAGAATCAACAAGTCAACTTCATCCATAATACAGTCCTTCCCACCTGCGGAACCAGTTTTTCGGGCGTTATCCCTTTTACCCTGCAAGTTAACAATATTAAATTTACGAATAGATCTTCGATTTTTTTCAAAAATAATAACCAAGCTTAATTAAATAATAATATTAATAAATTTTGTAAAGGTCGAATAAAAGTCAATTTAAATAATAACAATGTTACATTGTGTTCGTATGTATACAAAAAAGAAATAATAATTTGAGCTTTAAATTATATTATTGAAAATAGCAAAACAATGTAAGAATAACATATTGAAACCGTTACGTTTAAAATTTAATAATCAAATTGAAAAAGTTTTTTTGCACTTGTTGTTGTAAGCTTGTTCAATTGTTACAATTATCATACTGTATATTTTTTGACTGTACTCATAGAAAATAATTATATTGTGCGTAACCGGCTCTTTTAATAAGCAAGAGTTGTTTAATTGAACTCATAAATCATAACAACAACATCTGTCATGATGATATGTGTTGTTGTTGAGTACAATATGTTGATATAATTTTTGCTATGTGTAGGCCATAAATTGTTTTACTTACCAATGTCCGACTCTTCCAGAGCCCAAACAAACTGTCCCTCGCATAGGTCCATGTTTTTTGTGCTGATGCCAGTTGCAATGATTGGGCTTTATTTAAAACTTCTTCCCAGGCAGCCTGTTTATCTAATTTGCTAACCTTCAAAATGAAATGTAAACTTTAATATGTTTTAAATATTAACAACAATTTTAGAAAAAATACTTACTTTATTATGCATAAAACTAGCAAATAAAATATCTTTTTTTTCTTTAATAACATTTAATACTGCAATTTTTTTTCCATATTTACTTTGCGGCTCATTTTAACACTTTTTATTTAGCAATGCAAAGTGAAAAGTGATAAGACAGAATTGCAAAGATGATTAAATCCTTTGTGGAACACTTTGCAGACTCACTTTGCAAGAGAACGCAAAGACTTTGCAAGAGAATGCAAAGACTTTGCAAGGAGAGCAAAGTATTTGCAAAGAGTGCAAAGAGAGCAAAGTTTTAGCTAAGTGCAAAGTGAGATTTGCAAAGAATGTTGTGGAACAGAAACACTTATCACTTTGCCAAAAAATTAAATTTGATAAGTGCAAAGTGAAAAGTTGATAAGTTGTTTCGTGGAATAGGGCCCAGGCTCTACTGAGGTTGAAGCTATGAAGCAGAATATGAACGACACACTCAATAATGACCTTACGACAATCTCCCACTGGGGCCTTGCGAATACGGTCGATTTAAATGGCCTTTAGACCCAATGTTGCATGTTGACCCACATATATGTTGTGGAGTCAGCGTCATCTGTATCAATGGGAGGTATAGCTATTGAGGAATCAGACACTCTTGATGTTTTGAGCATGACAAGCCAATTTGATATTCATTGGAATCAATTTGTTTTTTAAGTGTCGAAAAAAGCATTTAAGTGTCTTGGTTTCTTAAAACGATGGACGAACTTTACTCCGTCTGATCCCGCTATTAATACCCCCAGTATCCGACCGAATATGGGAAAAAAAACTCCCATATCTGGGCATCTGCTTCAAGGTATATCTTGGCTCGGGTGCAAAGGAGTGCGTTGAAGCCATCAACGACAGTAGGTTATCCAGCGGGGGTGCACGCCCGTAGTACTCGCTTTTCCAGCAAATCACATCCGTTCGTTGTCAACTGTCCAATGTATCTAACAACGCATTACAGAGAAAATTCGTTTCACGGTCGTACTAGCCGTATGTGGAATAGACTCCCGGCACAAGTCTTCCCAATCGGCTACAATTTTGAAAAGTTTAAATTAAATGTTCACAGACACTATTCCCACTTTCCTTCTCCTCTTTGCATTAGTAGGGGAGATCCCTGAGTGTTGGCTCAAAGTAAAAAAATGACTTTAATGAATCCTCAATACGTAAAACTAAAAACCCTTTTCTAATATCTGCTTATCTGTAAAAAATTTTGAAATATTTTCTTAGTTGGAAAAAGTAGTTCTTAATGCAAATCTCGTAAAGTGAAATGAAAATAAAAAAAAAAAAATAAAAATAGTTCAAATCAAAAGTTCGGATTTTAATTATTATGAAGACAATGGTTACAATATCCAAGCTGGAATTTATTTTTAAAATAAAGAAAATTGTTAGAACTGTGAAACCAATCGATGAAAGAAGTGAAAGCTCCCGCAGACGTAAACTTAGACTCAAATGCGAAAATAACTGATTAATAAATTAAAACAATTACGGAAAAAACCGTAATTGCAAGCCCAAAACGTGTTAAAAGCATACCCACTCCAAATGAAGATAAAAAATTACTTCAGAGGAATCGCTTGTGCTATTTTAAGATTTAAAACTCACAGCACATCAGTACATGGAACGGCGGAAACGCACAAGTCAGAAAAAGTGTGCAATTTTTTCAGGATACAAAGAAATTATTTCTATTAAAAGGATTGCAAAAGGCGGATAAGATGGATCTTCCGAATAAAAACAGTATAAACAACATAATGTGGAAAATTCATCAGATTCTAACCTTTTTTTGTTTAGTTCGTTCCATTGAGGTTAAATTTTTTATTTTTTTTATTTTGAAAAGTAGAAGTGTTTAAAATGAGAGAACAAATTAATCTGCTTGAGACAATAACATTTGATTTTGATGGTCAAAAAATCGAAATAAATTATAAAATGCTTCTTACTATTATTGATGAAAATGTTTCACTGGCCCTTACAAAAACTAAATCTTCCTCCAGTTGCATTATATGTAAAAAAACTTCAAGTCAGCTTAGCCAAACTCCATCAGAAGCGAGTTTTTTGAAGAAGCTTGCGAATATGGATTATCCCTCGCTTTACACGAGAATTCGCTTTATGGAACATATATTTAAATTGGGCTATGATCTAGATTTTGGTCAGAATGGAGAAACTGTTTGCAAAAATGCCGACAACCAAGCTTAAAGGAATCAAAAGAAAAAGTTAAAACAACAAAATATTTAGAACTTGGCCTAATCATCGACCAGCCAAAACAAGGCGAAGGAAACAGCAATGACGGCAATAGCACAAGGGGAATTTTTGGGATCCAGAAACTGCTGCATCCATTACTGGAGTAGAATTTAAATTAATCAACATATTTAAAATCATAGTATAAGTTCTGTCGTGCAACAGAAAATAAAGTCCGAAAAAATATGGTATTTATGACACAGCAACATATTTCAATGAAAAATATGGATGAAGAAACATGCCTTTAACAGTTCATAAGGTGTTATATCAAGGTGAGAAAATCATTGAAGACAATATTCTATAAATGGGAGATTTGTCAGAGGAAGCTCAAGAAAATCGAAACAAAATCTACAGATACTTCTGCGAGCACAACACAAGGAAAATGGCCTGCCGCAATACCAACGAATTACTTTTTAATCTTTTGCTCTGTTCTTCAGATCCACATATATCCAGCATTAATCACAAGTGGAAATCAACCTAAATCGAACTAGACAAGAAAGTCATGCAAGTTCCTGAAGATGAAAACAATATTTTCACTTTCACAAAGAAGATACAGTAATCCCTTGATTTTCGTCGCCTCGTTGTTTCGGTTTGCGTTGCCAAATTTTGTGCAACTTTTAAATTCGTCGCCATCCGATTTGCGTCTTCAGTTTTTTTGTGCCTTATTAACTCGATTTGATTCGCCATTCGATTTACATCGCCTCATTTGCTTATGTTTTATAAGCAAAAAGCGGAGAATCATAGTTTTTAGTTGAAATGTGCTTTTGGGTTTTTCATGGATACATTTTTGTTTTTCTTGTCAAACACAACGGACAGAAATACGAGATAAAAAACACAATCACCCCAGTTATGAAAAAATAGGAGAAAGGAAAAACTCCCGGGGATTTTTTGTTTATAATTGGGCTGAATATATGGTGGAAAGGGTATTATGCGTTCGTGCTAATGTTTGTAACAACTTAAAATATTGGTCTAGACCCTACTTTTAGATACCGATCGACTAAGAATCACTTTTTGAATCGATCTAACGATATCTGTTCGTTCGGCTAGCTTGCAGGCTGTGAATGGAAACATTGTACGCAAATAACAGTTTGTAATTTTGGAGATAATTTCATTAAATTTGGCATACACAAAAATTGAAAATGGTGAGTATCGGTTCATAATTTCACGTAGCCCCTACACAAGGTTTTTTCGGAATTGAGTATTTGTTCCCATGAACCCACTTATAATGTTGCTATTTAGCTGAAATTTGGTTCAAACTTATCTCATTGCACTTTAAATTATCTTAAAAAATTATATTGGAATTGGTGCATACTTGAGCAGAGTTCCCATACAAAAAATACTATCCCGAAAATCTTTTTTATAAATGTTGGTACTGACACAAAAAAAGAACACTTTAACGAAAAAACACTTTAACGATTGATTCTATGTCATGGGAAAGCGTGGTATTTGTAGATCCAAAATGAACTATAGGTCTCATATAAACCCCCTTATCTAAAATCATGTAAACTAATCTCATATAGATGAACATATCTAAATAATATTCGGCATAAAGAACTTTTACATGAATCTTAACCTCATAACATAATTTTTTCTTGCGGGTCCATGATTGCTCATGCGTCCCAAATAGCCTACACTTTTGAAAATTTGTTTTTTAAATATACTTTCTTACTTTTATAAATTAGCATTTCTTTATGTTTTTAATAAAGGTACATTTTATAGAACACATACATATGAACATGTTTAAATTTGATTTACGTTGGTTCGATGTACGTCGTCATTTTCCCGAACCAATTGCGACGCAAATCGAATGACTACTGTATGTTCATTTTGAATAAAAATAATAATAAACGTGTTTTAATTATTACCTTTATTATTATTATTTTTATTATTGTATTTCATTTCTACTATTATCGTTATTTATTATGTCCCTAATCAGATAAAACGCAACGAAGCGCCAAAGAATTACATTGAAAGCCCAAACAATGTAATTTATATTTTGTAATTTTGTTGTTGCTTCCTATAGAAAATCACATTGAGTTTTAAAATTTCTAACGCTCCATAGCTTGTGGCGTTAAAAATTTTTAAGCGGTACATGAATTTCTGTAGAAAGCAACAACAATTTACCAAATATTTTAGACATTGTTGGTTCATTCAATGTAATTATTTAGCGTTGCGTTGCGTTTTACATAATTAGGGCCTATGTTTTAATGAAAAATCAAATATTTCTAATAATAAACTATTCTAAGAAAATTAAACATTTAATTTTTTTTAATGATGCGACAAAAAGATGGATTCAGAAAGGCTTTTATGTTATTCTATACAATATATACTCAATTTTTTGTTTTAAATTTCATATACAAATTCCAAAAAATATATATGCCGATGGGTAACACACTTTCACCAACTATCGCTGATATACTCCTAGATACTCTACTTGATGAAGCAATTAAGGAATTGCAAGATAGAAATATCCGCATAAAATACATAGCAAAATATGTAGATGATATTTTGGACATAGTAAAATTAGACGATAAAGACGAAATCCGAAATTGTTCTAACAAACAATAGCTTTCCTAAAAAAATTATTAAAACTTTAGTAACAAATACAGTGAGCAAAATTAATAACAAAACATCTGGCCACTCTAATGCTGACAAGGAGAAAAAAAATTGTATAGTGTAAAATACAGACCTGGACTTGCGGATAAATAGAACATCAAAGACACAATAGAGAAGAAAAACATATGGTTTGCTTACAAACCTTACAAAACTTTAAGCACAATATTTACAAACATAAAAACACAAATAAATAAACAACAACAAAGCAATGTTGTTTACGAAATACCATGTAAGGGGAAAAAAGATCAAAGCTGCGATTTGATTTATATTGGTACCACAAAGAGAACATTGGAAACAAGAATAACAGAACATAAAATGGACATACACAAATTCAAGGAAAGTACGGCTTTAGCACAACTCATAAAAAATACAAATCATACGGCAGATTTTGACAAAGTACGAATATTGGATAGAGAAAAAAATCGAAAAGAAAAGATTCACAAAAGAGTCGTTAAGGATACAACAGAGAATAAAAAAGACAATGAACTTAAAAGAAGACACACAAAACATGAATGCCAGTTACTGTGTTGCAATATCTAACCTGTGATTTAATTTTTTAAGTTTGTGTTTAACTTAATATTTCATGTTAAATGTTTTTTATGTTTGTCTACAACAAATTATTGTTCAATGTAATAAAAAATTAATTTTTCTTATTGTAAGTCATAATTAATTGTTGAAAAATATTTGTTGTAATATTATTGTTAAATATATTTTCTTTAATTTAAATAGACGAATCCGTTGATAAAGTGAACATAACATTCACGAAATGTTGGGAAAATATGGATTAAATGCATTTTTAATAACATATAGAACTTTAGGCCGTATTAGCTGAAATAAAATCTAATTTAATTCTTACTTAAATTAAGGCTAATTATTCTTAAGAAAATAACTATAAATGTTCTAGACATCATAACTTTATTCCGCCACAACCTAATATACAAAATAATATACCAAAATAATGGTAAAAAAAACCGCATAAAAATAAAGCCTGTGTTCAAAGTTATAGACTTTTGGCCGCTCTTTTTATATTTGCCACACTGTGCACCGAAGCAGAGAATTAATTTCTGCATGCACTTGATATATGTAAACCCCTAGTTTTGTTGTTTATTTTTGTGTGTCTTGCTTTATTCTTCGAATTGTTATTTGTGATTTCAAATTTTTTTTAATGTTATTCACCCCTATCGTGAATAACTTTTCGCTCGTAATTTGTTCCCTTTTCACGTATTTGCGATCAAGAAAAAAATTAATTCATAGGAGAATAAAAACGTGAAAAAAATGTTCGCGGAGAAAAAATCCCCATTTCGTGAACAATTTTTTCCCTCGTAATTTGTTCACTTTTCCCTTTGAATTTTTCACTTTATTTTTGCTGGGGAACAAAACATTTATGCAAGTAATTCTTCTCATAATTTGAATATTGAAGTTTACAAAATTAATTTCAAGGTCAATTTCCGTAAAAAGAGGCACAAACTTATACGTATATTGTTCAACAAAATGCAAAAAACAGGTCGATTGCCTGAGGAGTTATGAAGCTTTTCAAAGACGTGGTGGCAGAATTCTGGAAATTTTTTTACTACATAAAAGAGCAACAAGCTAATGTTCCAATCATACTATCACTCCAATGCAATATATTTTATTTTATTTTTTTTAACTTTTCCTTAAAATATACATGTATAATTTTGAACAAAACAAAATTTTTTAATGGTTTTTAATATTTTTTCTTTTTCACTGAGAACTGATAGCGCCATAAATTGTTCACGGGAGTTTCACGATAGCATTTTTCCCTTCGAGGGGAATAAAAATTTCATGGGAACAAAAATTTCACTTGTTTTTCACTTATGTTTATTTTTCGTTTTTTCAGGGAATTTTCCATAATTTTTGTTTTCTATTTATTTAATTGCATTTTAGAAACAGTTTATTTAAGATTTCAAGTGGACTGTATTATTGGTTTTTTTTAAATACATATTTGAATATTATTTAACAAAACGAAATCACTGTTTTAAATCGATCAAAAAAACACAAAGAAGAACATTGAGTAACTGGGCTTAAATCAACGCAAACACAGAGATATTTTAATTTTAGAGAACGCAATAATTACATGTAGGAAATTTGTATGCACATAAAATTGAAATGAGCAATTCGAAATACCTTGTGAGGCAAAATAACATACAACAATTTTTACACAGGGTTAAAAAATTATTATAATATATATGTATGTAAAATTAAAAAAAAAAAATATTTCGAGGAATTTTAAAATATTTTTAATTTCTGAAAGATTCGAGAAATTTTTATTTGTAAATTTTCTTCTTATTTTTCCTTTTAAATATGGCGCCAATTATTTTTATATATTTAATTTTATATACACAAAATTTTTTTATATGGCGGCAATTTCCAAACATATAACGCACTTTTTTTTGAGAATTTATTGTAAAAGGTGAGGTTTGACTCATATCAAACTGCACTGTCACTTTTGTTCAGTATCGTTTTGCATTCGACAACTTGGCGAATTTTACGCTTTAAGTTAACTTTCATATTTTTGTTTTTTATTTTACATTATAAATCAAACCTCACGATGAATCACGCGATATACATAATTTTTTTCCAATAAAGCACTTTTTATGTATTTAGACACTGAGCGGTAAGTTTTAGTAAATATTAGGGCATTCATTCGGTTAATCGGTTAATTACTACCCGATTAACTGATCGGTTAATTTAAATTTGGCTATTTTCTTTAACGATCAAACCGCTTAATTTCAGTAGATTAACCGATGTAACAAATTTTTTTAATTTTTTGTAGTATTATAACATATTTTTTGTGTTTTTAATTATTTGTTTCGTCTCATATACAAATGGTATGTGTTTAGAAAATATTTTTTCATACAAACAAAGGTGTAGTGATTTTTTTTTTAAATAACCCAGATAGCATTTGGATAATAATTTTTTGTAAAAATCACTTAAATGAGCCTTTTCAGATTACTTTTCAGATTAAAAAGTTATTTATCACTTGAGCGATTGCAAATGGATTCATTCATATGTTCAATTAATGATTTCTAAATGTTTTGAATTTAAAACTGATTTGTCACTAGAGCGAAAAAATATTCACATATGATTAAAAAGGAATCAGCAAATTGTATCACAAAATGATTCTTTGAGGTGATTCATCCATAGGGTCCATTTTCTCACAACGAGAGTATTACTTATGATCAAAAAATTAGCTCATATGTGGTTATTTCGCTCTTAAAGCTGATTCCTAAAAGATTCGATTATGATATAAATTGCTAGCTGGGAAGCTTTTGCTTTAACAGCTTTTTGTTTCACGTACTTTTTATATGTATGTATATCAAACATATCAATCTTTTAACAGAATTAACAAAAACAATTAGAAGTGTTAGATATTCTATTTTATGGGTTGCTTTCGATTTCTCCAACATGTACAAATTGAAGGAAAGTACTGCTTTAGCACAACACATAAAAAATACAAATCATACGGCAGATTTTGACAAAGTACGTTTATTGGATAGAGAAAAAATCGAAAAGAAAAGATTCACAATAGAGTCGTTAAGAATACAACAGAAAATAAAAAAGACAATGAACTTAAAAGAAGACACACAAAACTTTAATGCCAGTTTCTGTGTTGCAATATCTAACCTGTGATTTAATTTTTTAAGTTTGTGTTTAACTTTATATTTCATGTTAAATGTTTTTTATGTTTGTCTACAACAAATTATTGTTCAATGTAATAAAAAATTAATTTTTCTAATTGTAAGTCATAATTAATTGTTGAAAAATGTTTGTTGTAATATTATTGTTAAATATATTTTCTTTAATTTAAATAGACGAATCCCTTGATAAAGTGAACATAACATTCACGAAACGTTGGGAAAATATGGATTAAATGCATTTTTAATAACTTTAGGCCGTATTAGCTGAAATAAAATCTTATTTAATTCTTACTTAAACTAAGGCTAATTATTCTTAAGAAAATAACTATAAATGTTCTAGACATCATAACTTCATTCCGCCACAACCTAATATACAAAATAATATACCAAAATAATGGTAAAAAAAACCGCATAAAAATATAGCCTGTGTTCAAAGTTATAGACTTTTGGCCGCTCTTTCTATATTTGCCACACTGTGCACCGAAGCAGAGAATTAATTTCTGCATGCACTTCATATATGTAAGCCCCTAGTTTTGTTGTTTATTTTTGTGTGTCTTGCTTTATTTTTCGAATTGTTATTTGTGATATCATTTTTTATTTAATGTTATTCACCCCTATCGTGAATAACTTTTCGCTCGTAATTTGTTCCCTTTTCACGTATTTGCGATCAAGAAAAAAATTAATTCATAGGAGAATAAAAACGTGAAAAAAATGTTCGCGGAGAAAAATCCCCTTTTCGTGAACAATTTTTTCCCTCGTAATTTGTTCACCTTTCCCTTTGAATTTTTCGCTTTATTTTTGCTGGGGAACAAAACATTTATGCAAGTAATTCTTCTCATAATTTGAATATTGAAGTTTACAAAATTAATTTCAAGGTCAATTTCCGTAAAAAGAGGCACAAACTTATATGTATATTGTTCAACAAAATGCAAAAAACAGGTCGATTGCCTGAGGAGTTATGAAGCTTTTCAAAGACGTGGTGGAAGAATTTTGGAAATTTTTTTACTACATAAAAGAGCAACAAGCTAATGTTCCAATCATACTATCACTCCAATGCAATATATTTTATTTTATTTTTTTTAACTTTTCCTTAAAATATACATGTATAATTTTGAACAAAACAAAATTTTTTAATGTTTTTTAATATTTTTTCATTTTCACTGAGAACTGATAGCGCCATAAATTGTTCACGGGAGTTTCACGATAGCATTTTTCCATTCGAGGGGAATAAAAATTTCATGGGAACAAAAATTTCACTTGTTTTTCACTTATGTTTTTTTGTCGTTTTTTCAGGGAATTTTCCATAATTTTTGTTTTCTATTTATTTAAATGCATTTTAGAAACAGTTTATTTAAGATTTCAAGTGGACTGTATTATTCGTTTTTTTTAAATACATATTTGAATATTATTTAACAAAACGAAATCACTGTTTTAAATCGATCAAAAGAACACAAAGAAGAACATTGAGTAACTAGGCTTAAATCAATGCAAACACAGGGATATTTTAATTTTAGAAAATTTGTATTTAGGAAATTTGTATGCACTTAAAATTGAAATGAGCAATTTGTAAATACCTTGTGAGGCAAAATAACATTCAACAATTTTTACACAGGGTTAAAAAATTATAGTATGTAAAATTAAAAAAAAAATATTTCGAGGAATTTTAAAATATTTTTCATTTCTGAAAGATTCGAGAAATTTTTATTTGTAAATTTTCTTCTTATTTTTCCTTTTAAATATGGCGCCAATTTGAATACATAAATCGCTTTTCTGGAATAATTTTGGCCCATATTATTTTTATATATTTAATTTTATATACACAAAATTTTTTTATATGGCGGCAATTTCCAAACATATAACGCACTTTTTTTTGAGAATTTATTGTAAAAGGTGAGGTTTGACTCATATCAAACTGCACTGTCACTTTTGTTCAGTATCGTTTTGCATTCGACATTTTGGCGAATTTTACGCTTTAAGTTAACTTTCATATTTTTGTTTTTTATTTTACATTATAAATCAAACCTCACGATGAATCACGCGATATACATAATTTTTTTCCAATAAAGCACTTTTTATGTATTTAGACACTGAGCGGTAAGTTTTAGTAAATATTAGGGCATTCATTCGGTTAATCGGTTAATTACTACCCGATTAACTGATCGGTTAATTTAAATTTGGCTATTTTCTTTAACGATCAAACCGCTTAATTTCAGTAGATTAACCGATGTAATAAATTTTTTTAATTTTTTGTAGTATTATAACATATTTTTTGTGTTTTTAATTATTTGAAGAAGGTGTAGTGATTTTTTTTTTTAAATAACCCAGATAGCATTTGGATAATAATTTTTTGTAAAAATCAGTTTAATGAGCCTTTTCAGATTACTTTTCAGATTAAAAAGTTATTTATCACTTGAGCGATTAAAAATGGATTCATTCATATGTTCAATTAAGGCTAGTTACACGGTAATACAATGTCTTACGACATGTCAAAAAATGATGTAGAATGAGAAAAATCTTATCATGTAAAAGCAAAATGCATTGAGTAAGAGAGAATACGGATAAAAATATGACAATCGGTCGGTAAATGCTCATTTTCTAAACCATTTTAGAAACTTATGTATTCTCATCACACCAGAGTCGCATTTTAACAGAGTATATTGAAGGTGGTAACATTTTTATAAAATTACAAAAACAAGCAGAATCAACTCAGGAAATGTTCATGTTGTTTTTGTAAATATTGTAAAACTGCAACCATCTGCTTTTTTGTTATTAACTCACTTTGCTTTTATTTTACTTAAACCATCCGTGTAAACATGAAAAATACTTACCAACAGATTTTTATTTTTTTATTTTAAACACGGAGAGAATTTCATAATATTTTGATTCCACAAAGTCGTAATACATTGTATTACCATGTAAACTAGCCTTTAATGATTTCTAAATGTTTTGAATTTAAAACTGATTTGTCACTAGAGCGAAATAAGATTCACATATGATTAAAAAGGAATCAGCAAATTGTATCACAAATGATTCTTTGAGGTGATTCATCCATAGGGTCCATTTTCTCACAACGAGAGTATTACTTATGATCAAAAAATTAGCTCATATGTGGTTATTTCGCTCTTAAAGCTGATTCCTAAAAGATTCGATTATGATATAAATTGCTAGCTGGGAAGCCTTTGCTTTAACAGCTTTTTGTTTCACGTACTTTTTATATGTATGTATATCAACCATATCAATCTTTTAACAGAATTAACAAAAACAATTAAAAGTGTTAGATATTCTGTTTTATGGGTTGCTTTCGATTTCTCCAACATGTACCATAAATGAAAGCAATTTTTCCAAGTTAAGGTTTTTAAAAAAAAGGGCAAAAGTGCACTTTACGGGGCGTACGGAAAAAAAAAAAAAAAAGTTGGACCCCCTCTGGAATAAAAAAAGAAAAAAAACCAAAATTAAAATTTAAGGGGGCTGAGGCCCCTGGGACCCCATGGATCAAAAAAAGCGGCCCGCCCACTTAGTGGTATGTGTGGGTACTCAAATTAAAGGTAATTGTGTAAAAAATACGAAATTAATAAAATTTAGGTCGAGCGGGACTTCTGGGTCCCTCTGGGGGTAAAAAAATTGCCCCTCCCACCGTTATAACTATGTGTGGGTACTCGAATGAAAGGTATTTTGCTTACGATTGTAAATATTTTGTTTCTATTTTGCTTTTTTAATGTTATACCTATGCGCTAAAATTTTCAAATGAGTTTTATTATTTTTTTTTTTTTTTGTAACTAAAGCTTCTTTGTATAGCCGGCCTTCGGCCGGGCGCAAGGATTTTCACCTCTATGGTATAACAAAGACCGGCTTCGCTAACTAAAGCTTTTTTGTATAGCCGGCCTTCGGCCGGGCGCAAGGATTTTCTCCTCTATGGTATAACAAAGACCGGCTTCGCTAACTAAAGCTTTTTTGTATAGCCGGCCTTCGGCCGGGCGCAATGATTTTCTCCTCTATGGTATAACAAAGACCGGCTTCGCTAACTAAAGCTTTTCTGTATAACCGGCCTTCGGCCGGGCGCAAGGATTTTCTCCTCTATGGTATAACAAAGACCGGCTTCGCTTACTAAAGCTTCTCTGCATAGCCGGCCTTCGGCCGGGCAAAAGGATTTTCTCCTCTATGGTATAACAAAGACCGGCTTCGCTAACTAAAACTTCTCTGCATAGCTATAAAAGATACATAAATTAACCTAGAGAGGAAAATATTAAACGAATACAAAAACAAAATACATATTTGCAATCGTGAGCAAATTACCTTTAATTTGAGTATCCACACAGATATACATAAGTGTTATGGGGGGACACTTTTTTTGCCCCAGAGGGCCCTAGAAATGCCGCCCACCCAAAATTTTATTATTTTCGTTTTTGTTGCACAATTACCTTTAATTTGAGTACCCACACATACCATTCAGTGGGCGGGGCGGTTTTATGGACCCAGGGTTCCCCACGGGCCTCAGCCCCCTTAATATTAATTTTGGTATTTTTTTTTTTAATTCTGGATCGGGTGGCATATTTTTTATATTTTTTTTTCGTACGCCCCGTAAAGTGCACTTCAGCCAAAAAAAGTAAAATAAGAATCGTGAAATCCTAAGCAATTAAACCAAATTATTTGTCTAAAAGATTATTTTAAAAGATCTTCTTAAACTATTGAAATAATGAATAAAATGATCTCACAATAACTAATAAAATGATCTCACATAATATTATTATGTATTAATTAAAAAATATGTATTACATATTTATAAATAATTTTTTTGTTTGTTCAAGAATTGTTATATTTGTTATGTGACTGTTTTTTTTTTACCTAATAAACTCCAAATAATAAATAATTTATGCATTCTTATTTATTGAAATTATTTAATTTATAAAAAATCTTTATATATCGGTTTACCTATCAAGACCAAAATTAACCGATTAAACCAAAATCTCGGTTAATTAATCGAGAGATTAAGCGATTAACTTTATACCTATGGCGCGAAAACTTTCAATTTACTTTTTCCAATATTATAAATTAGCATAAAGCATTTTTATTGTATCTTTTTTTTATCTACTTGCTTATTATATTGAATCTATTATATTGAATTGCTTAATATTTGAATTTAATAACGGTCAATTAATATCATATAACACAACAGTTCAAAAACCATTGGTGTCCCCTTAGCATAACGTTATTTGTTGGATAAAAATAACATTCTAATTTGCCATTTTTGTATCTTATTACTGTCATGTTAAGTTAGCCATATTGTAAAACCCTAGCCTTCATGGCAAGCGTTTTTTATTAAAATCCTTCTTGTTTTTTCAACTTTCATAAGGTGAGCATCTCTGGCATTTATTCTTTAGTAATTTTGGCTAAATAAAATTGTGGTTATACCTACATAATACTTATACAATCCATCTCTTTTATTTCTAACCGCTATTTGATGATTTAATAATTCTCGTCTATGAGAATCGATTAAATCCAAGGAAACCTCTCCCATTAATCAGCGAAGTTGTGGCCGTTGGAACTTACCAACAGCCGCATCGTTATCTTTTGGAACCAACCAAAAGATACGTGCAAACATACCTACACCTGTACATAAGTACATATTTGCAGCCAGACGTAATTTCTCTTCGATATCTGTATTTGCCACACGTTGATTACTCATAATCCCAACTACGCAACTTTACTCATCATTGCATCTGCTCGCCTTGAGCTGAACATTCAACGACACATACATACATACATCCACACACCAGTTCACACACAAGTTAATCTCAACCTTTACTTTATCTACATTTAGTCATGGTCCTTCGCCGACGAGAAGCTGGTCACCTCAACAAAACAAACATACAAATTTCAACAAAGAGAGCATAACAGCATCAACGACACAAGTCAAAGGGCAAGATCTGCAGTAGTAAAGAAGACCGCGAGCCGTACGCAGGAAAAAATAAGTATAAAACGGAAAATGGTAAAAAATACAAAAAAGTGAGTACCTACCATACGAACAAAGTAAAAAATAATAAAACTACAAATAAAAAAAAAAAAAAGTGAAAAATTTAAAGTTAATAAATAAAAAAGTGTAAAAAAAAGAAACAAAAAGCTTAATGCCAGTAGATAGTAAAATTAATTTAAAAAAGAAAGGGTAATTTATTTGAAAAAAGACCACAGGAAAAAGTGAATAGTGTACTTATTAGAGGATAAAGGCTACCAGGCCACAAGTTGCCAAAGTTAATAGTGCCAAAAGCAGCAAGTTTAAACCCACCCTAATATTGCTAAAGTTTTATATAAAAAAAAAAATTCATATGTACATACATATGTACGTATGTTATGAAAATTAAATCAAAACCATAGGTTGCCAATTTTCAAATTTAAAAATTTTTAAAAGTGTCCACATTGCCAAATTTCAAAACAAAAAAGTTAATAAGTGCAAACAAGTGTTTAGGAAAAAAGTAATCCCGTTACTTTATATAGCCCTCACGGTCATTTCGAAAAGAAAAACCAAAATCACAAAAACAAATACAGGAATAAGACGAAACGTATTAAAAGAGGTCAGGTCAAAAATAAGAGAACCATCGTAATAAGAGCAATCACCAAGTTCAAAAGTAAACGTGAGTATTGCTATATCTTTCCAATACACAAATACACACACACATATAACCTCTTTAAAATACTTCTCTCTAACATTCATTTAAAAATTCTCTTACCCACCACCTTTTTAACAAACAAATCTATTCTCTCACAATACATTTCTTTAGTAAACAAACACACTGGGGTAAATGTTAAAAGGTGTTAAAACAAAATAATAAAAAATAAAAAGCTGGATTTTCACACTAAAATACCATAGCTAGAAATCGAAAATTTTAAAATTAGGCAACAGTTCAATATTAAGTGTTAAGTATTGGACCCTAATACTTTATCTCACTGTTAGGAAATATAGTGGTTTGTAGTTAAATAAAATAAAACCCTTCAAAATTGTATTAAACAGTGGGTACATACACACAAAAATTTGGTGCAAAATAATTTTATTTTTTTTTAATAAATAAAAATTTTTTAAACAATAGTGAGAAAGGATAGTTACATTCAAAATAAAGGCAAATTATTATCAAAAGTAACTTAAAAATTTTCACAAATAATTAATAAAACTTTGGCAACACAATTCCTTAATTAACATTATTTATTTTGAAAATAAAAATCAACAATATTAAAATAATAACATATTTTTATAACCTACGCTTAATTATCTACAATTTATAGCTTAAAATAAATAAAATACAGTCCACTTTTATCGAAAAAACTCTGTGCTTTTATATTTAAGTGCAAGGCTTTCCAGGGAATTAAAATTCCAATTTTTTTATATATTTCAATTCTAAATCGAAAGGCTTTAGTGAATAAAAATTCAAAGCCAGGCTGTGGAATTAAAATTTCAGCCAGTTTATGCATATGCGAGTCAATCTCAATAACGAGACTTCTGCGAATACAAATTCCAAGCCATTTTTACAAACATTACATCTAGAACGCTAATATTTTCTTTCACCTAAAAGAAAATATAGATACGCGACTTACTTTTTTTTAATCCGCTAATATTTTCTTTTGCCTAAAATAAAATATAGATTCGCGATCTACTTTATTAACCCGCTAATATTTTCTTTCACCTAAAAGAAAATATAGATTCGCGATCTACTTTATTAACCCGCTAATATTTTCTTTCACCTAAAAGAAAATATAGATTCGCGAGCTATTTATTAATCCGCCAAATATTTTCTTTCACCTAAAAGAAAATAGAGATTCGCGATCTCCTTTATTAATCCGCTAAATAGTTATTTCGCCTAAAACAAAAGATTATAGATTCGTGATACGTTTCATTAGGCCATTGAATATTTTCTGTCACCTAAAGAAAAAAAAAATCCAATTGGCTATTTTCGTTCTAAATCCCGAAATATTTTCTTTTGCCCACAATAAAATATCATACACTCGCTATCTATTTTTACCTAACCATTGGACACGTTCTTTCACAGTAAAGAAAATTACCTAGATTTTCATCTAATTTTAACCGCTACCTGTGCTATAAATTTCATTTCTCTCATATAAAGAAAATAGTCATTATAAATTCACTTTCCATAGTTCTTTAACCGCAATATTTTCGTACAAATAGATTGGAAACTTTCAATATAAAATTTTTCAAGTGCAATCAAAATAAAAAAAAAGGGAAAACATTTTATTATTAGTCCCAATACGGTGACGTACGCAATTCGAAAATTCTTATAGTTGTTGCTGAATAAGACAAGGAAAATTAAAAAGTTTATTCCCCTTCAAATATTTTCATTTCCCTTACCAAATCCCATTTACGGTTGTCACTATGGCGTCGCCTAACCATAGATTTGCATTCGATGCAAAAAATTTGATTTCATTTTGCAAAAGAAATGATGTCCTAGAATCTTCTGGACAATCTGAAGCCCTCTTAGATATCAAAATGAAAGATCTTGACAATCGTTGGGGTAAAGTAGAGAACTCGTATGAAGATCTCATGCTCTCTGATCAGAGCGAGGAAATAAAAACGACGGCACAGGAACAATACGACGCATGTGTTGAGATGTATTATCTTACGATTTCGAAACTTCTCGATCTTATTAAACCGCATAGGGAAAGCCTAAATCCTATCGGTAGCCCAGAACCCATAAGTCCCAACCTCCCATCAGAAATCTTTAACACATGCCTCAAACTACCCCCTTGTGATACTCAAACCTTCTCAGGTAGTTACGAAGAATGGCCGGCGTTTCGTGACATGTTCACAGCAGTTTATATCAATCACCCAAGGTTGACATTCGCCGAGAAATTATACCATCTTCGTAACAAGACAACAGGAACAGCAGGATCAATTGTAAATAGATTCCCCCTGACAGATGACAATTTCAATCTTGCTTGGCAAGCCCTTAAGTCCCGATACGAAAACGTGAGAGTTTTGGTGGACAATCAAATTCAAAATCTGTTCAACATTCCTGTTGCCACCGCCGAAGACAGCGAATCCCTTCAAAGAATACATAGTTCAGTCACAGATTGTTTGGCAATGTTGCAAACCTTAGGAGTATCATCTGAGGGGTGGGATCCCATATTAGTAAATCTCATTTACTCAAAACTACCGCACGAAACACTAGCCCAATTGGAACAATCTCTTAATGCTTGTAGAGACTTGCCAAAATGGTGCCAACTTAGTAATTTCCTACTCAAGAGATGCGAGGTTGTAGAAAGAATTTCCACCATTCAACGCACAAAAACTTCATGCATAAATTATTCAGACTCTCAATCCCAAATACAAACGTATGCGTCTCAAGAAAAGCTTAATCTTGGCTGTAAAATCTGCAACGAAAATCACAGTTTGACAGCTTGTCCCAAATTCCGCGAATTCTCGATACAACAACGAGTCGATTTCGTGTTTAAGAATCAATTTTGCAATAATTGCCTCTCAATGGCTCATACCAAAGCTAATTGCAAAAGCAAAAACACGTGTTTAAATTGTGGCAATTCACATCATACTTTGCTTCACATGCGTACAAACAATATCTTAAAGAAAAATAGTAATCACACTTTGAATAAAAATAATCACGTTTCTCCGCATCAAAATTCTAATAATCAAAACCAATTTACACAATCTCAGGAATTGTCAATGCAACCTTCTACATCAAAGGCTGCAAAAACCCAAATCCATTCGAATTACGCGGCAAATAACACCAATATCCTTTTAAGAACAGCCCTCGTTAAAATCGAAAGCAGGGGAGAACTTTTCACGATTCGAGCACTTATCGACCCTGGCTCAGAAAGAACTTTTCTCTCAGAGAAAATTCGAGCCCGCTTAAACCTCCCGTATAGAAAATCAAAATTCGAAATTGTCGGAGTTGGCGGTCAAAGCCAAACCGCAGATAAGGAATGTGACGTAACTCTCGTGTCACAGCAAAGCAATTTTCGACTCCAAATCTCAGCAATAGTCCTCCCAAAAGTCACAAACAAAATACCCTCAACGTCTTTTAAAATCAGCTGTAGGTCGGGTCTCTCAGACATCGAACTAGCTGACCCCTATTTTAACATTTCCTCGTCCATTGACCTCATATTAGGAAATGACAGCGAACGATTCATAAATCTCGATGGCATAGAAAGAGATGTTTGTGGTTCCGCTTCCGCCTATAAAACAGTCTTTGGTTGGGTTCTTAGTGGACCAATTCAAACGCAACCAATATTCTCATTTTCCTCTCTCGCAACCTCCGTGGAAGCGTCGAACACAAATGAATTACTACGTAAATTCTGGGAACAAGAAGAAGTTCCAACGTCTCAGACAATATCAGCTGATGATGAATATTGTGAAGCATTTTATGCTAACACGACGCAACGTCTTCCGGACGGTCGTTATATGGTACGATTACCATTTAAGAAGGAATTCCCAGAAACAACATTTCTTGGTTCCTCCAGATTTATAGCCCTAAGCCAATACGTTCGAATGGAACAAACTCTCGCTAAAAACCCCTCTCTACACCATCAATATCATGAGGTCCTCAACGAGTACATAACGTTAGATCATATGGAAGAAACCACCGCTTGTGAATACTTCACTGAAAATAAATGTAACTCCTTTTACCTTCCACATCATGCGGTAATTCGCCCAGATAGTAAAACTACCAAAGTACGCGTAGTTTTCAATGCATCTCGAAAAACAAAATCTGGCTTCTCGCTCAACGATGTACTCTATACAGATCCCACTTTACAGGCAGATTTATTAACCATAATACTTAATTGGCGATTTTACAGATTTGTCTTTAGCGGTGACATTCAAAAAATGTACAGACAAATCCTGATAGATCCCCGTGACAGACCATTTCAACGAATTTTGTTCCAAAAATCCCCCCGGGAGGCTGTCCAAGACTATCAACTTAAAACGGTTACATTTGGTATCAACTGCGCACCTTTCCTGGCAATCCGAACTCTCATACAATTAGCCTCCGACATGCAGGATAGTTACCCAAAAGCCTCCCAAATTCTGCGCAACGAAACTTACGTTGATGATATCCTCGCTGGGGGTCACTCAATTGATAGTGCTAAGGAATCTCAACAACAGCTGATTCGATCTCTCGTCTCGGCAGGGTTTCTTTTAAAGAAGCTCACATCTAACGACTCTCGTTTGTTAGAATCATGCCCAGAAGAAGATCTATATGATTCAAATTTGCTTAAATTTCACGATTCCAGTTCCACAAAAACTCTCGGCATTCGTTGGAACGCACTTACAGATTACTTTACTTATTCGTTTGAACCTATTCCTGAGATCATTAATGTCACTAAACGTCAAATCCTATCTTCCGTTGCCAAACTATTTGATCCAGCCGGTTGGATTTCTCCGGTAGTCATCAAAGGGAAAATTCTTATACAACAACTCTGGCTGGAAAAGATTGATTGGGATGAGTCGGTAAGTGAGGATTCTCTCCGAATCTGGAATGAGCTAATTCGGGATCTGCCATACGTTGAAAAGATCCAAATTCCCCGTTGGGTACAATTTACTCCCGTTGATCAAATCCAAGTTCACGGATTCTGTGACGCCTCCAAAATGGCATACTGTGCAGTTGTCTACATTCGTGTTCAAACTTCTGCTACTGCATTTTCTAATTTACTTGTTTCTAAAAGTAAAGTTGCTCCGCTCGCAACCATAACATTACCAAGGCTCGAATTATCAGGTGCCTTGCTCCTAGCTAAGCTCACAGCCCATACAATCGAATCTCTAGACTTAAAAAATGCAGAAACTGTTCTATGGTGTGATTCTTCGATAGTGCTGGGATGGTTAGCAAAACCCCCTGCAACATGGAAAGAAGTATATGTTTCCAATCGCGTGGCTCAAATTCACCAACTACTGCCGAATGCAAAATGGCGTCATGTACCCACACATTTTAATCCCGCTGACTTAGGCTCAAGGGGTTGTAAGCCGCAGGACTTAATTGTTAATCGTCTCTGGTGGAATGGACCCTCGTGGCTCACGAACCCACCTTCCGAATGGCCAAAAGGCAATCCTTTACAGTCTACTCACTGTACCCGAATTTCTGCCCTAAGACCTAAATTTACACCTGCAGAAACCGTATTATCCCATCAATTATACATAAACTCTAACCATGCGCGAGCTATCAGCAATTCCATCGATATACTTTCCAACTTCTCTTCCTATACTCGAGCCTTACGGGTTTTAGCGTATGTTTTTCGCTACATTCGACACTTTAAACCCTCTTTCACGACTATCACACATCCCATATTACATGGTAGCACGGAGCTTCAACAAGCTGAAGTTAATTCCGTAAAAAACAGACTAATATTACTTGCACAAAAGCGTTTTTATGAGATCGAATATGCCGCTTTATCCAACTCAGAATCCATCCCTAAAGAAAGTGCTCTACTTACCTTAAATCCCTTCATCGATACTAATGGTATTCTACGAGCTAATGGAAGGTTAGCAAATTCTACATTGCCCTATAAAGAACGCTTCCCGTTATTTTACCATGCAAGTCTCCATTTTGCAATTTATTCTTACTACATCTACATAACTTCCTGGCTCATGCAGAATATAGTTTAATGTGTCGTATGGCGCAAAGCGAATTTTACATACCACGTCTCAAACTACGTGTACGAAAAATCATTAGATTATGCAAACCCTGTATAATCTACAAACAAACCCCATGTTCGCAAATAATGGCGGCACTTCCGTCTGACCGATGTACGCTGTCAGCACCCTTTCACACGACTGGTGTGGATTTTGCCGGACCTTTCGAACTCAAAAGTTCCACCCTTCGAAATTCGTCCACATTAAAAGCTTATGTATGCGTTTTTGTGTGTTTTGCCACTAAGGCAGTCCACCTAGAAGCCTGCTCCAATCTTTCCACCGCTGCTTTCCAAGCCACCTTTGCTAGGTTTGTCGGGCGTCGTGGACTCCCGCGTAAGGTCGTATCCGATAATGGACGCAATTTCCTAGGGGCCAGTCGTGCTTTTCGAAAAGATTTCTCCACATTCATAAAAACCGTTTCCCATGATATTGCGCAGAAATAAATTACACATGGATTCGAATGGTCATTTATTTCCCCACACGCACCGCATATGGGCGGTTTATGGGAAGCGGCGGTTAAAAGTCTTAAATTCCATTTAAAACGAGTTGCCGGCTCATATCGCTTTAGTTTCGAAGAATTCGCCACCGTGCTGGTACGAATTGAAGGCGTTTTAAATTCAAGGCCTATTTCCGCTTTGTCTGACAATCCCTCAGAGTTAACCGCGCTAACTCCCGGACATTTCCTCAGAGGGGGGCCACTTATGGCACCTCCTGAGCCATCTGCAGAAAATCTTTCTTTAATAAATAGATGGGAGAAACTTAAGGCCATTCAACACCAATTTGCCATGCAAGATTATCTCAAATCTCTTCATAGAAGATATAAATGGAGACTCTCCGTCCCTAATTTGCAAATAGGAGATTTGGTAGTCATTATTGACGATATTTTACCACCTAACGAATGGCGATTGGGTAGAATCGAAAAGGTTCACCAAGGCATTGATCAACAAGTTCGAGTTGTCGATGTGCGTACCGCGACTGGAATTTTAAAACGCCCAATCACCAAGCTATGCTATTTACCATTTAACAAAGATCCAAACCTCACCAACAGTGTACACTAATGCGATCCCAACACAAGTTGCTATCATTACTCTATCATTTTCACCCCTTTTCCACATCTTTACCATTACTCATTATTTCTATTTCTCATCCTCTAGTTCTCGTCATCGAACTCCAAGGAATCCAGACATACACCAGTGCCAAGTGTGTTTTCGGTATCACTCACTCCGATTTTGCAGGAAGTTTCTTGAAATGGAGGTTAATCATCGCATCACAGTTGTTAGACGCAACAACTATTGTTTTAACTGTTTGGCACGCACCCATCTTACAAGAGCTTGCAGCAGCCTAGATACCTGCCTAAAGTGTGCACAGCCTCATCATACCCTTCTTCATTCAAGACGTCATCATCAGGTTCTTCCACCTAGACGATCTGTACGTGCTCGAATTGGCCAACGCAATTCCGTACCGAAACGGTCTACCAAAAGGGCAAAACCCCGCAAAGCTCGGAAAAAATCTACCAATTATACTCAACCTGACCCCAAGATACTCTCTGAAGCAATCCGGTCTCTAGACACTGTCTTGTGTGGAACTCCAACATCATCTTCAGTTGCATAACTGCAAGGAGTGGCGGCATGTATAAATTAGCATAAAGCATTTTTATTGTATCTTTTTTTTATCTACTTGCTTATTATATTGAATCTATTATATTGAATTGCTTAATATTTGAATTTAATAACGGTCAATTAATATCATATAACACAACAGTTTAAAAACCATTGGTGTCCCCTTAGCATAACGTTATTTGTTGGATAAAAATAACATTCTAATTTGCCATTTTTGTATCTCATTACTGTCATGTTAAGTTAGCCATATTGTAAAACCCTAGCCTTCATGGCAAGCGTTTTTTATTAAAATCCTTCTTGTTTTTTCAACTTTCATAAGGTGAGCATGTCTGGCATTTATTCTTTAGTAATTTTGGCTAAATAAAATTGTGGTTATACCTACATAATACTTATACAATCCATCTCTTTTATTTCTAACCGCTATTTGATGATTTAATAATTCTCGTCCATGAGAATCGATTAAATCCAAGGAAACCTCTCCCATTAATCAGCGAAGTTGTGGCCGTTGGAACTTACCAACAGCCGCATCGTTATCTTTTGGAACCAACCAAAAGATCATTGTCTCATTGTCTGCTAATTACAAACCACCCCTAAAAGATACGTGCAAACATACCTACACCTGTACATACATATTTGCAGCCAGACGTAATTTCTCTTCGATATCTGTATTTGCCACACGTTGATTACTCATAATCCCAACTACGCAACTTTACTCATCATTGCATCTGCTCGTCTTGAGCTGAACATTCAACGACACATACATACATACATCCACACACCAGTTCACACACAAGGTAATCTCAACCTTTACTTTATCTACATTTATTCAGTATATTTATTTACCCAATATGGCGAATTTTTTATATACAAACTTTTTGCTTAATGTAATATGGTGAACATTTTTATTAAATACGCAAAGTTTATTTCAATTAACGGATTTTTCACAATGAAACGGATTTTAAGCTCTCTATCTCTATCTATCGCTTTTGTGTTCCTGGGTGTAAACCACTTCTGCGTTCCTTGGTGTAAGCCTTAGCAAACTTTACCTCTTATGCTACAGCGAACACTACCGCTTCTGCGTTCCTGGGTTCCACAGTGAAATCTACTGCCTTTGCGTTTCTGGGTGTAAACTTACACTGAGCTCTAACATTTTAACCCTAAGCTAGTGCCATAGCTAGTTCTACTCAGCTTGATGTAATAGATGCAAGCTAGTGCCCTAGCTACTCCTACTCAACTAGATTTAATTCCGCTGAGTCAAGATGGATGTAATCCGTTGTCAGTTTTTTTTTTCTTTTTTTTCAGTATTTGTTTATTGAATCTTCATATATTAAATATGAACTAACAATAATTAATCAAATCTTATCCTAATATTTACTTTATGTCCTGCCAGTGCTAGAAAAAAAAAGATTTAGTCATCACGGTTTCTGTTCACATATGAAGGTGTTTATCGCTCATCTGATTGGGTGAGTGCTGCAGTGTCTCTTCTTCTAAAGCGAGTGTGGCCGCCATAATTTAAAATATTTCGAGCTAATGGGTTTGGGTGCAGTTCCAGCCTTTTTAAATATTTTACTGCATATTTCGTTATCATAGTTTTTACCAATGGCACATTGAGATCCTTGTGGATATTTGAGTTCTTGACGTACCAGGGGGCGGCTGTGATTATTCGAAGAAGTTTGTTTGGGCGCCTTTGTATTTTTTCGATGTCAGAAGCCGAGGCAGTGCCCCATAACTGAATACCGTAGCACCAAATTGGCTTTAAGATAGAGTTGCAGTGTAGAAGTTTGCAATCCAGACTAAGAACAGAATTTCTTCCAATAAGCCAATTAATTTGGATTGCTTTTAGTTTCATTTGAGTTAATTTAGCTTCTATATGCCATTTCCACGTTAAACGCCGATCTAGATGTATACCGAGGTATTTTACATGCGAGTGTTGGGGTATTATTTGATTATTGATTTTAATAGGGGGGCATGTTTCCCGACGCAATGTGAATGTTATATGTGAGCATTTTTGCTCATTGATCTTTATCCTCCATTTTTTTAACCACCTTTCCAGTTCAAATATATGGTCCTGTAAGTAACGAGATGCTTCTTGACAGTTTGCGTGTACGCTTAGAAAAGCTGTATCGTCCGCAAATGTTGAGGTATGGGTGTAGCTGTTTGTAGGCAAGTCCGAAGTATAAATTAAGTATAATAGAGGGCCCAGGATGCTGCCTTGTGGGACTCCAGCTGAGGAGAACTTAAAAAAATCGCCTTCTTTAATAATAAATTGCCGACCGACTAAGTAGCTTTCTAACAGCTTGTGTATGTTTGCTGGTAAGTTTTGCTGCAATTTCAGTAGTAAACCTTCATGCCAGACTTTATCAAAAGCTTGAGACACATCGATGAAGAGTGCTGAACAATATTTTTTTTCTTCAAAGGCTTTTCTTATGACATTTACTATTCGATGAGTTTGTTCAATTGTGCTGTGTTTTCTTCTAAAACCGAATTGATGATTGGGAATACATCTGTTTTCATTTAACATCGGTGTTATTTTTGACACTAGTAGTTTCTCAAATAGCTTTGATATATTAGACAATAAGCTTATAGGTCTATATGACTCAACTTTTGTAGGATCCTTTCCTGGCTTAGGTATCATTTTAACTAAGGATACTTTCCATTCTTGTGGATAGTATTCAAGGCGTAAAATAGCATTAAAAATTAGTAGAATAATTTTCTTTGCTATGCTGGGTAGCTCCAAAAGCATTTTGTTACTGATCTTATCAAAACCAGGGGCTTTCTTGGGGTTGTCAGTCAGGATTTTTTTTTAATTTTCTTTTTCGCCTATTTAATGGGAAATTCATATACTTTTAAACACTTATTTTTCCATATAATATATATTTTATTCGACCTTTATTATTTATACTATAATTAAATTATCGAGCTTAAGGTCTTTTTATATAAAAAAAACTTTAAATGTATTATATCCAATATTTCGGCACTTCGTTGAGTGCCTTCTTCAGGGATTTTTTTCTTTCTTTTATAAATTTCACAAATTTTTAACAAATTTAACAATATAACAATTAAAATGACAAAATTAAAAATTTTTTGTAATTGAATATAAAAAAATATTTGAATACATAACTGAAATTTAGCTCATAGAATAAATTCGAAAAAAAAAAATTTTTTAAAAAATATGTTTCAATACAACCTTGATCTATTACAATATAAATAAATTTTTAACTTCCGTTTCTATATTTATAAATTAATAACAGCCGTATTCATAAAAAAGTCTTATTGTCAGTTTATAGAGTATAATAGCTATTAAAGACTTTTTGTCTTATAAATCACTTATAAAAATTGGTATAAAGAAACAATAACAGCTGCATAACTATTGAACGGTTGTAGTAATTTTTTGGTTGTGTATGGCAACGCTCTTTTTATTTACTTGTCATTTAGATGTTAGTGACGCTTTAATTCACTGATTTATAAACCCGGTAATCAAATATACGTGTATTTGTCTATAATTTTTTTTATATAACTGAAAAAGTATATTTTAATATTAAAAAAATATAAAATGAGTTTCGGAAAAAATTTAAACAGAAATATTGCAGAAACTGTTTTGATTTTTCTATTTTAATAGTATACGGTAACAAAGATAATCCAATAACGAGTTTGTTTACATCTGATTTACATCACTACCATATTTTGTTATGTTTTTATTTTATTTCTGTGATTTTCTTCCAAATAAGACTGATTTGTGCCAAAATAATTTATATGTATATAGATTATAATAAACAAGTAAAATCACAAAACGAAATGGAAAACAAGGTCAGTGTGTTAATAAATACTTTAAATGTTTATTTTCTATTTTTTCAAGGAAACAAAAACAAATCGGCAAAGGTCTGAAAACTGGAGCGAAGAGGATAGGGTATGAGTTTCGTAAGCTGGTCCAAATAGATCATTCACTATATTTAAAAATGGTATTGTAATCATAATTTTTTTATTATTTTATAATTTTTTATAGGAGCTGGTAAGGATCTAATTGAAAAAAGAGTTAAAGGCCGTGTCAGATACAACTTTGTCGCTTTGCGTGACGTTTCTACCTTTGGCAGAAAAACGCAAAGCAAAAGGTATATGACACAATGAAAACTTTGAAAACACTTACGAATTGTTTGTTTACTTATAAAAGCGGTTGGTAATTTTTAAATTTAATTCTTTGTTATAAAAATTAAATTTAAAAATTTAATTGGACGGTTTTTTGGAATTGAATTGGCAAAAAAAATTTAAAAAAAAGAAAATTATTCTAGCCAAATGTCAAAGCGCGCAAAAAGATGAGAGTTGGCTAACTTTTTGCTTCGCTCTGCTTTAAAAGTACTTTATGTGACATGTTTCGTATAAGTATGTATATTTTATCTTAGATGTCAAAGCGAATCAGTAACGCAACGCGAAGCAAAAGTTTTATCTGACATGGCCTTAAGCAAATCGAAAATAAAAACACAGACACAAACACCAACCACTTAAAGAAGAAAGCTTGAATGAATCTCGAGAAAGAGTAAGTTAACAGTGTTTGTTTGTAAATTTTTTAAAAGAGACTACCTTTTTTGCATATGTAGTTTTAAGAGTTTAAGTTCCGGGAAAAAGAGATTATTCGGGCAGTTAAAGTCCCAATGGACCACCATAAAAATGAACTCAAAAAAAGAAGTTGCAGAATTCCGTGCTAAAAGCAAGCAAACTGGGGGAGGCTAACCGCCGCCATAAGTCCAATTATCAGCAAACGATATATCCATATGGCTTCCGAACGAATTTGTGGTAGATACAAATGAGTACGACTGACTCTGCCAAAGATTGTGCATATGTCCGTATGATCTTTTTATTTTTATTGCAAGTCACTTACAAAATAAAGTTTGCGTTTTTTCCAGGAAGAAGAGAAAATATCAGACATTTCTGTTATTCTTCAAAAGCCCCCGTAGAAAGTGAAAAATTACAGGCAACGAAAGTTGAAGCAAACGCCAAATGCAGCGAAAAAGTTACTCCTTGCAAAAAACAGGTTTGTATAATAGTAAATTTCTTTTGACCAATTATATAATATAGTGTATATTTTCAACCATTTTTACATAGAATGCTTCTCAGCAAAACAGGGCGCCGGAAGAAAGCATTTATAAAATAACTTAAAACGAGTTAGAATGCCGGCACGAATTCCATCTTCTACAAATTGAAGTAGAGAAGATGAGAATAACAAACCACAAAGTAAAAAGTAAAATTTAAAATTCTACAAACAAAACTAATCTTTCATAAAAAAAGTTAGCTAGTTTAGATTTTTATTTTTTTTTCGTATTTGCTTCGTTTGTATTCAATCAATAAAATGAATAACTACGAAATGAAAGCAACAAACACACGAAATTTAAGAGACGAATAAGATGCAGTTTTTTTTTTTTACTTAAACAAGAGAATATGAATAGTAACAACTCTGAATCAAAACAACCACTGAATAAATGTCGAATAAGTCCATGGAATATCACATTTATTTTAGTCAGTATTGCCAGTTGAAAGAAATGAAAAACATTAGGAAAGAATAAAAAAAACCAAAAAACTATGAAGAGTAAAAGCAACAAGATAAGGAAGTACATTAATATTAAAATAATAAACATAGTACAAATTTGACTTTGTTTTCAATGTAAATTAATTGTTTTTAATGTAAATTTTTAAACTTCAAAAAAATTTCATATTATTTTCAGTAATGTGTTTTGCTTGGAAGAACATAAAAAAGTTGTTAGGAAAAAAAAATTACATATATTATTGTAAAGGTAACAAAAAAGAAAAAATTACATAAATTTACTAAGTGGCAACATTGCTATTTAGTATTTATATAAAAAAATGAGAGAATAAAACAACAGTTTGTTCAGTGGTCTGAATTTTATTTGAATACGAACTTCATTGAATAAACTTTTCAGTATGTTCATGAATGAATTTATTCATGCAGCCCTTTAATATATATGAATGTATGTGCTACTGTTGGAAGTTTTAATATTTTATGTTTATTCAACATTTTTTATTTTTCGAATTTATTCTAAGAGTTAAATTTCCGTTATGTATTTTATAAAGCTTTTTTGTAATAGTTCTATTCCTTAAATTTTTTTAGGAATGACTTTATACACTACCAGACTATTATCTTGTATCTTCTTGTTACATTTTACCTTAGCTTTCCGTCGGATAGCAATGAAGTATATTGTATGTACAGAAAAATTTACAATTATTGGACACCAACAGAATGT
This sequence comes from Pollenia amentaria, assembly GCA_943735925.1. Lineage (NCBI taxonomy): Eukaryota > Metazoa > Arthropoda > Insecta > Diptera > Polleniidae > Pollenia > Pollenia amentaria. The sequence continues at coordinate 88,675,291 of OX031007.1, read as the reverse complement.
AATGCATTTTCTGGTCCGCTATGGCCTTCGTCAGCATTCTCTGTGTCACACTGGATAGTGATACTTTGTAAATTGAATGTATTTAACTCAACTATTTTAACAAATAGATTTTGTGAATTGTTTTATGTTTATTTTTTTTGTAATTGAAATGGTTTATGTTCAAAGTTTTTTTGTAATGCCTTTTTATATATGTATGTACATAGGTGTCTATGTACTCGTACCTGGGACAAGATGAAAAGAAAATGAATAAATGTTATTTTTAAATTTATACCATTGTTATTGTTATTTTATTTGAGTGAATAGCTTAATACTTTTATATGTAAGTATAAATACTATTCGAAAACATATATAGTTAAAGAAACATTTTAAAATAGTCATTGTACACAATGTAGTTTATACAGAATAGTATTTATTAAAAATTATTTTGGATGAATGATCTTAAAATAATTTTTGATCTTCTTTCTGACGCTGAGGGGTAATTTGGATTTGGAAGCGCTTCCATGGGAAGCTGTGCATTTTCATCTAAGTCATCTTAAAAATTTTTAAAATGTTTAAAAAACTAACTTGAAATTGTTTTTAATTATTTATATGTATCAGGTAAGGATAAAAATTTAATGGTCTTGAATCATGCATTATAAAAAGGTAATTCCGATAAATTATGTTTTGTTTTTTTGAAACTTAAAACGAAAATTTTATTTTTGTTAAAAATGCTATCACATATGTATATGAATAAAAAAAGATTCGTTTTACTTTCACCAACCCTTTACTACTCTAATTGAAAACGAATAAAAAAATGTTGATAAGAATTATAGAACACCAGAAATACTGAAGTAATCTATTCCCGAAAGAATTCGGATTCTAGAACACACCCGATTTTTATTATTTTCATACTCATAAGGAAAGGGTTTATCACAAACCTGAATTTTACTAAACTAGCTTCTTACCCGGAGCTGAATCATTTTCTTCAATTGCAATGTTGTGAAGTACGGCGAGAGCAACAATTACAACTTTTTAATTTTTAAGACTTACAGTCATACCGCGTAATAAATAACGAAATCGTTGCTTCCATACTCCAAAACATCATTCCACCGAATTTCGAGTGGCGATGTGAGCAGAATTATATATTATCTCCTTTTCATTTTGAGGTTGGTGTAAAGGAGTAAATAGATAACTAGTTAATTTGTAGCCCGAGTCACCAAGTAATCTACCTTTAAATTGGCCTTCTTCAAATCGCCGTTTAATAGTGGACTTGTTAAAAATCCTACAGTCGAGGGTACTACCTCTCCATCTTGCCACAATTTCTCGTTTTTTTAAAAATGCATCACATATTACCTTCATCAAATTAAGATATGGAAATAATAATAAGTTTTTACATATTTTGATTTAAAAAAGGAGTTCTTACTTGCACATTAAGGGAGTAATATCCTTTTCTTATTTATGTAATATTGAGCAAGGTCACCCCCTCTCTTTCTTATTTTTATATGGGCACCATCGATGGCCCCAACTACTCCTGGAAAGTTGCGGATTTCATCGAAATCTCCCATTAACAACGCCTCCTCCTCCAAAGATGTTGGGATTTTGATTTTATTTCGGCATAACAAGCCAAAGCACGAGCAACGCTTTCACAAATTCGTGACACTGTTGCTTGTGTTAGACCATGAAAAATAAAAATTTTCATTTAAATTTATGTTTTATTTTCCAATTTCACTTACCTATTTGACGAATTGCGTTTATCGAATGCATACTAATGATTTAAACACTTTTCCTTACTATTTTTCAAAAATATTCTATAGAAATATTTTTATTAAATGTAAACAATAGTATATATGTATGTTTAAACAAAATGTCTAAATGCTAAATGTCACCTTATTTTTGGTTTAAAGAAGGGTAAATCCAACAATAAATTTTCTTACTTTATAAATGGTTTATTAAGGGTTTAATAGACTATTTTTCGTTTATGAATACAACTTTAGCACTTTTTGCTTATAAACGGTTAATTAATCATAAATACATTTTTATGAATACGGCTGTAAAACAATAAAGATATCATTAAGAAATTGTTTTACTTTAAATTTAGACAAAAATTTGCATTGCCGGAAATCGGTAACCTACGACTGTAATATTTTTTTTAAGGTTGTTATTATGCGAAATTATTACCGAGCAACCAAACATAGCTTTTTGCCAAACTTCGACACTAAAGGTCGGCCAGACTTTTAAACTTCTTTTAAATTTCTTAAATAAGATGTAAACCATTTTTAAGTAGTTAAACATACCTTTAGTAGAGCAATAGGTTCTTCAGGTACTTGTTCACCACCAGGAAGCATTGTAGATGCGGTTGGATAAGCAAAAGAATTATTTAGTATATGTAAGAGTTGATTGGTTTCATCGCATTTAGTATTGTTTGCTGAAAATACAAAAGTATTTATTTTATTATTTAAAAAGAAACTTACTACAACATGCTATAATAGATATTTTCGATTTGTTTATATCGTATTGAAATTATGTTCAATTCTGTGCCCACAAGGAATTTCAATTTAACTCGATTGTGGCAAGTAAACTTAAAACCGTTGCTCAAAATCAGGGAAATATATTTGCAGGCTTTGTGCTAGCAACCTTATAATATTTATATTTTTAATTAAATCAAATTGGTCCTAACTAGATTTAAGCCGTTATTCCTTGCGGGAATTAGTAAATGATATATTTTTTAAGACAATATTTAAAAATGCACATAATTCGACAAAAAAAAAAAGATAAATGATCATAATTAATTTTAAGATGCAACTCAAGTTTTGGGTAGTCTCTTAACCATTAAATGCATAGTGTTGCCAATTGTTTAAGAAATTTTTCTTTATGTTCCTATGGGTGTCCATTCATAAAATCTCGTTCCTATGCACATACAAACAATATGAATTTAAAAAAAAGTTGGTTTGCTTTTGTTGCTTTGATTTATATCAAGTTGTCATTGCATTGCGGTGGGTGATATATGTAGATCAGTGTCTTAGTTAAAATCAAATTTTGTATTTTTGTGTTTTCTGTAAATCGTTTATTATCACATTGGAAAAAAACATTTTGCCTGGTTTTAGTTTTGAAAGATACTGTAGCGGAGTTCAGATGTCAATGGTCTTGCGGATGCAAAATATTGTAGCTTTTGTTTGCGTTCCAACAACAAAATACACAGAATTGCAAAAATACTAAAACTGTGTAGTTTTTTCTGCTACATGTATTGTGTTTGTAAGTCCCCGTCCATATTATAAACCATTTTCTGCGAAACATTTGAGTTTGATCGTGAGAAGGGAGAAAGTGTACTTTGTTTCGTGTACAAACAGTTTTTTTAAGTTTATTATTGAGAGAAGAAAAAGAAGAAGGAGAGAAGGCATACAAAATAGCTAACTAATTGCCGTAAAACGAAAATTTCATTGTATGGACACGAGTGCAGTTTTACAAAAGTATCAAAGACCGTTTTTGCAGCAACTGTTTTATAAGTAGTAATGTTTATGCCGGTTCCAGACGACTTTTTATATGGAAATAGTTTGATAATAGCAGCGAGATCACACAATAATATTAGTTTTCAGCAAGAGCCCAATACAACTTTATTTTGGCGCTACAATCGGTTAGTTTACTTAATAAGATATTCGTTAGATTCGCTACGTTAGAAATTTTGAGAAGAAAGCAAAAATCCAACGAGTCATTTGATGAATTTTATGACTCAATTATGGTGCTTTGCGACAGATTACGAACACCTTTATCGGATATTGACCTTTGTGAAACTATACAACGTAATTTAAAATCTGAGGTAAGACATGAACTTTTGCACTTGGAAATCACCCGAGTTGCGCAGTTACGACGAGAAGTACGAAAACGTGAACAGTTTATGAAGGATATGGGAATGTCAAACGCGGTAAGGCGCTCAATTGTAAAAAGTCAAGTGTCAGAAGTTGTTAAGGATGATTCTCAACTGGACTTAAATTCTGATTTGGATGAAAGTTTAGAAGTTTGTTTTGTAGTACACAAAGGCAAATGTTGGAATTGTGATAAGCCTGGTCACAGCTTTGTGGATTGTTTAGAGTCACGAAGTATATTTTTTTACGGTGGCGGAACGAAGAATATGTATAAACCGCAATGTCCTAACTGTTTACAGAAGAAGGGAAATGTAGTAAGGGATGTCCGTACGAAGAAGGACTGGCATCCATTACAAAACTAGGAAATCCAGATTTTTTAAATTCTTGGTACAGCTAACCCGTATCCAAAAGTTAATACACCTGATATGGTTATTACACCGGAGAAGACAAATAAGACTTATTTTACTAATAAACATTCTTTGCAACGGCCTTTTCATGTTCGGCTAGCAGAGTATAATCGCATTAGAAATAACATTTTCAATGTCACTGCTTTAGAACGTGAACCGAATAGATCTTCAAGAAGGATACGAGATTATTACAAAAGGAAAAAACAATTAAGGAAATTCGTAATTTCATCAATTATATCTAGGACCATCTAGGCATTACTAGATAGTGGGGCAAATGTTAGTGTTCTTGGGGGGGAGTTATTTTCCAAAATTGCTGAAACTGGAAATTTTAAACGTAGTATTGGTATGGTTAAAACTGCTGACGGAAATCGACAACGTATTTTAGGAACCAAGATTCTGGATGTAAACTATAATGGACAGTCAGAACCGGTGGAATTTCTATTAATTCAAACATAACACAGGAAATTATTTGTGGAATTGATTTCTGGCAAAAATTTGGTATACAGATTGCTGCAATTAATACCGTTAGCGAAATTGACTTCCATTTTTTTTTTTAACATTATTACTACATTTACCCACTGGTGGGCGGAACAGGATGGTATCACATTTGCCACTGTTTATTTTCATTTTCCAATCGGTAGCATAATTTTTGACAATATTAAAATAATTTTGAAGACCTTTATTTATTTTTTCGATTTTATCATCAGCATGATAAATAATTATGTCGTCAGCAAAACCAATACTGTTATTAACTTTATTTAAGAGATCATGTATATATAGGTTAAAAAGAATTGGGGAGTTAACCTTGCCTTGTTGTAAGCCATTTACAATAACATAACTTTTTGTACTCACTTTGCTGTTATTACAAACAACAAAGGATTTGTTGATTAGCATATTATGAATAAGTATTATTAAATTTAAGGGGAATTTGTATGTTATTAATTTATTTATAAGGCCTGGTGTCCATATACTATCGAACGCTTTTTCGAAATCTATTAGACACGCACCGGTACATAAAGATTTATTCCAGTTCCAGTAAACATTTGAAACTAGTAGGTGAAAAGCATGAATGGTTGAATGTTTGTGCTTAAACCCGAATTGATTGTCATTTATTAAACATAGTTTCTTGCATATTCGCGTTATGTTAATGTTTATACAAACTTCGAATACTTTGCTTATATTTGGAAGCAAGCTTATTGCACGTATATTTTTTGGGTTGCTTAGATCTTTGTGTTTTTTGGGCAAGACTATTACCTTGGCTCTTTTCCAAGCGTGAGGGAAGTAAGAGTTGTTTAAAATATTGTTAAAAATAGTGCAATATTCCAGGACGATTTGATCCGGAATATTTTCCAATATAATATTTGGTACTTTATCTATTCCTGAAAATAGCTTGCCCCTTAAGCTCCTAAAAATATACATGATGGAATCATTTGTCATGAGATAATCTCCAGCGGTGGAGTCATTTATTTGATTTGCCCTTTTCTGTGTATCGAATATCGTAAAAGAGGAGTTCCCTGCTTCAAAATCAGATTTTGCCTCCAAAAAATTAGAAAAACAATTTGCAACATCAATTTGCACCCTATTGTTGGGATCAATTTATTTGAAGGAGTGGATTCTTTCAAGAAAAGCCGCAATAACATTAAGTATCTGCTTCTGATCTGTTACCACGAAGTTGTTGCTCTCCTTTTCTAACGCTTTTCTTCATTCTCTCGGGGAATTTTCAAAATTTCAATATTACTGTTTTTCGAGGATTTAAACTGTTTCCTAACCTCAGTAAACATATTCGAAGAATTTCCTGTACTTAATCTTTCAAGTTTATTCTGGTACCGCCTATTTACAGATATAACAAAGTTATCGCTGATAAGTTTCCTGATTAATTTTAATTTGTTTGACGCTGTAAACTGCATTTCAAGTCTATTATGTTTTTTTAAGAAAGTTATGATTTTGCTTTTATCAAGTTGTAATTTTCTAATAATAGGGTTACAAAAAATATCAGTAAAATTAACTTGTTTTTGCCTAGGCACAGCATTTTCAATGGAATCTATAATGATATTATTTAGTTTAAGTAGGTAAAAATCGATTTTAGCGTTAGCTAGATTTCTATTATTAGGAATAGTTTCACTTGCATTAAGATTGCTTATTACGTTAGTTTGTGATGGAAATAATTTTTTTTTACTGATAATTTTTCCTAATAGGTGTTTGGAATATTTTTTTTTTTAATCAAGTTTGCTAGTTTTTTTTTTTTTTTTTTTGAAGGGAAAATGGTTTTTTCATTCAGAAATTTTTCATTAATGTAAAAATTTTCATTAAGTAAAGTCAAGGGAAGTTCTAACGGAACTTTAATTTTAATTTACGAGCGAATTTCCATTGGAGGCTTGATTATAAGGATATTTTAAAGAACCAGGAATCAAGACTTAGTTTTTTTTGGTTATTGTACGTAGTGAAAGATAATCAATTGGTAAGATAGATTGAGTGTTTGTTATTTTTATTTGGCTTATTTAGATTTAGAAGGGGTAATATCCTATCAGTAGTTTCCCATATGGTTGTAGGTGTTGTATGCCGGTTGGAATATCGTGTAAATAAACAATATAATATTAGGCTTTGCTGCCGAATAAGATCATCAGGAATTGGATTCGATTGATAGGAAGGATTTTGGAACAATAATTTGGGGAGACCTGTTTGGAAAGGAAAGTTACACGAACCTTTGTTTTTTTTAAAAAAGGGGGGGGGGGGGAAAGAAGAGAAGGGAAGGGAATCGTACTTCTGAATCTTATATTTCAATTTGATTACTAACTTTAGTATTAGAAACGCGGTTAAAATTTTTTTTTTGTTTTTATTCCTGATTGTTGTGGACTGTTTTTATTATTTATTTATTTAATAGATATTTATATTACATATTTACAATCTTAGAGATTAAATATTACTATATTATCTATATTTGGCATAACATGATAGTTGTGAGCCAGATTGGCATATATAAAGCTATGAGTTATTTCATTTATTTACTTTGTTACTAAATTTTTTTTTTTCTTTTCATAAAATTTATAATAAGGAGGTTATTAAATTCATTAATATACAGAGTTTATTCAAATTCATTTAATATTAGTTTCCTGTATTTAAGACAAATTTCCAAATATTTATACAATGTAATGTAATCAAATTCAAAACCATTTAATATATTCAGAACTTCATTCAAATCTAAAGTAGTTTTTCCAAAATATTTTAATCTGAACTCGTAGTATATTGGACATATTCCAATTAGGTGTAGAGTGTTTTCTGTAGCGTCTAGGTTACAAAGTGAGCACAGGCCAACTGATGAACTTTTGAAGGCCCTGGCATTAATATCTAATAATCCACCTCTTGCTCTTATTATTAAACTCGCAGCTCGAGAAGACAAATCTAAATCAGAAAGGGGTTTCATGCAATAATCAACCTGCGAATATAAATCGTGAAATTGAGAGTTTCTTGCGTTAACCAATAGATCTTCTCTTTCCTTAGTTGATAAAAGGTCTAGAATTTGTTTTGAGTATAAACATATAGGGGTTTCAGCATTGTCGGGTACAAATTTAATATTTCCACATAAAGTGATCCATTCCTCTGCCCAATACGTCTTTTTTGCTATTACCTTTTCAGCTAAAATACGTGGCAGTCTACAACTAGGCATGCGCAGTGCTTTATTAATGTAATCAAAGTGGAGCTTTAAAGTATTAACGTATAGAGAGTTTAAGCCAGTTTCAATATAAAGCATGTAATTTGGTGTATTGCTTGGTAAAAGAAGCATCTTTTTTATAAAAAACCTGAACAATTTTTCAACTTCATCATATTTTTTAAAACCCCAGATTTGGGCTCCGTAAAACATTATAGATTTTGATGCTGCATTAAATATTTTTAGTTTGTTGCTGTTTGAAATTTTGGGGTGGTTTATGTATTTTGACCATGTTGAAGAAATCGCCATTTTAGAAGTAGTTAATTTATTTTCTATATGTTTTTTGAAAGACAAGTTGAAATTAAGGTCCATGCCCAAATATCTATAGTTATTAACGATTTCTATGTCATCTTCGCCATAATTCCATTTCAGATTATTCGATATTCTTGTTCCACTGCGAAATATTAATATTTTAGACTTAGCAAGATTTACCTTTAGGGACCAAATGTTGCAGTACGTATAAAGTTCATCAATCATATTCTGTAAGATATTTGGCGAATCAGATAAGATGACAATGTCATCAGCGTATAGAAGAATTTTAATAGGTTCATCTACTACATTTACACCACCAGGTAATGCTTCAGCCAGGTCGTTAAGGTATAAAGCAAACAAAATACGACTAAGTATACATCCCTGCTTCACACCGTTGTCTACACTGAACGGATCAGAAAATGTGTTACCATAAAGTACTTGACTTGTGTTATTTTCATAGTAAAGTTGTAAGATACGAATTATCTTTGACGATAACCCCATACAGGATAATTTGTAAAAAAGAGAATTCCTTGGTATCATATCAAATGCGCAGGAAAAATCCACAAAGAAAGCGTATGTGTTTTTGCCGTTAAGCTTATTTAAATGAACAATATTAGCGAGATTATAAACGTTATCAATTGTAGAGTAGTTTTTTCTAAAGCCTGCCTGATACTCGTTTAATATGTTATTGACATCAATCCAATTAGTTATACGGTTTAAGAGAATATTATTAAAAATTTTACACAATGTGTCAATTAACGATAATCCTCGATAATTTGTTGGACTATTTGGATCTCCTTTCTTCAAAAGCGGAATCAGAATAGACTTTTTAAAGCTGCTTGGTATGGTTTCCTTTAAAAAAATTTGGTTAAGCAGACAAAGAATTTCGTTTACGAAACAATCGGGAGCATATCTATAAAATTCATAACTGATACCATCAGAGCCTGGAGCTTTGTTATGTTTTAATGAACGTAGCACTGAAAAGAGCTCACAGAGTTCAATTGGTGAATCAAGAAAAGCATCAGTAAAACAAGGCATACACCATTGTAATAAATTTGCGTGTTCTGTGTTTTCAAGCATAGTACTAAAATGTGTATGAAAGTCATATGATGTTAAGTCATCCCTCGTAATGCACGTTCGTGTTTTCATATCATTTGACAGTTTCCACCAGGCTTTACTGCAGTTAACAAAGTTAAGTTGTTCTAAATTTTTTTCATACAATTCAAGTTTACTATTTTTGCATATTCTTAGATATTTGGCTTTGGCAGAAAGATACTTTGCCTTATTTGCATTTGTATGCTTTTTCTTTACTTGTTAAGAAGTTTCATCATATTTTTTCTAGAGCGTGCACATTTCCAATTGAACCATTTTTGTTTTGGTTCAAAGCAAAACTTATTGTTGGTAGTAACATTAGCTTTTAAGATTTTGTTTTTAACAGATAGTACCATTTCATCAACAGAGATATTGGGTGCAACATTTGTATTTCTAGTAAGAATCGTTAAATTTTCTGAGTACTTTAACGCAAATTTATCGTTCCATCGTATTCTTTGAGGTACTGAATCGGCTGCAGCTCTATTGTAAGACATTGGAACAATTAGTTTAAGTACAAGCGGCATATGGTCAGAGTAAGGTTTACAAGCAATACTAAAATCATCAACGAAGTTCAAAAAACTCTGAGAACCAATACAGTAGTCTATAACAGAGCTACCACTTCCGCCACAAAAACTATATTCACCCTGTGCGTCACCAACAGTCCTACCATTAAGTACTATGCCTCCGAAGTTTTCAACTAAATCTACAAGCCTGCTTCCTTTTGTATTACACGTTGTGTCTTTCGAGAGTCTGATCTTGTTTATATGTGGAAGGTTGTGTAGAAGGTTAGGATCTAAAATTTGCTCATCACCTATACGTGCATTCAAATCACCAACTATGCAAAAATTTGTAGGAGAAAGTTCTAGTAAAAATTTTCAAACGATTCAAAATCTACGTTCCAATTAGTGCAGTTTAAATAGCGGGGTGTAAAATAAAACAAATTACCATCAAGATTAGCTGTTAGTAAAACATTATTATTTGCATGAATCGAAAATTTTAAATTAAAAGCTTTTTGTATTTCCTTTTTGAAGCCATACAAGCATCCGCCGCTAGCACGACCAGCATTATGGGTTTTCTTTGCATCAATCCAATATAATTTGTAATTTTGAAAGTATGTAGTAAAAAGTTGTCGTTTATCAGCTATGACATGAGTTTCAAAAAGGAAGAAAATATCAAATTTATTTATAAAAGTTACAAAATTTCCTAAACTTAGAGAACTGGCAAGGTTTGCTAAATTATATGAGACTAAACGGCATGTATTGTATTGCTATTGTGCGGGGACAATTGTTGAGGTTGCAGCAACATCTTCAACATTATTGTTCATATTTCGAACTGTGACATCTATAGAGGAATTGGCTTCAGACAATAAATTTCTTAAAAACTCAGCATCATCATTACAATTAGCAACTGCTTTTCCCATGGACCAAGTGTATCTTTTGTTATTAATAAAAATACAGAATTCACCCATCCTGACCTTCAAATTATTTTGACGATTTGCAACAGCTTTATTTATTTGCCTTAAATTATATCTCACATTTTGTTCTTCATTGGTGTAATCCTTTTGAATAAAAATCGAACCATCATTCAAGTTACCCTTGGCAGCTATTACATTGATAGCTTGCATATTTGTTTCCAGTGTAAATAAAAATGTATTTTTCGATGGCAATTTATGCGCATTTATAACATGTATTTTAACCTTAAGTACGTTGGTGCATAATTTAGTAAATTCATTTTTAGCTTCGTTGTTATTATTGCTATTTAAACCACTAACAACAATATTTGCTGAACGAGTCCTTCGATCAATATATTCAAGGCGAGTTGTAAGTTTGTTGATGTCATTTCTCAGTTTAACGTTTTCTTCTCTAAGTTCCTCAATTTTTGTTTTGATTGATACAAGGTCTTCCTTTCTGGTGACATCTTTCAATTTTGCATCTAAAAGGTTACAGAGCTTATCCCAAGAAAATACATCAGGAATAGTTTGATTATCCATAATATTAGTCGTTAATTGCTGCTTGTTATTGATTAATTGTTCCGGTGATGACAAATTTCTGTGGCGCTTAAAACTCATTAGTTTTTTGTTTTTATTTTTTACTAAAGCTAGTCTTTACGTAGCTTTGATTTAAGCTTTTTAGACCCTGGTTATTATTTTAGCGTTTTTAAACACTGGTTATTATTGTATTTAAAAAAAGTAAGGGCATACTTTTAGGCATACAGTGATATAATAAATATAATGCGAGGCAATCTTTAAGTAATAACAAAAACAGCTGATATTAACAAAGGAAAAAAAAACTTGCGCTTTATCACCAAATACTTATGTATACCAAATCCAGTTGAAAAAAACCATCAACAATATTGAATACTGGCTGTATTTGTACTGTACTCCAACAAACTGGTATGCAGAATTCACCGATAGTTTATATTTCAGTGGTTTAGAACGTGTAACTATTAATTTAACTTGGAAAATAAACGAAATAATAGCACAGCTTAAGTATTTTACGTTTTGACAGCTTAAAAGCAGAGTTGCCATCAATTGTTGTGGACTGTAATACAACGAGGAAAATTAACTCGAGAGTATTACAATCCACGCATATGTAAATACCTGTACACATTCACTCCTATTAACTATCTTAACTATTCGTTTATTGGTTGAATATACATAACTAGTACTAATACATTTTAAATATACTGTCTTCCGGCGCCTGATGACAACGATGGATAATATAATGTAAGTTCTTAAATTTTGATTTATTTATATTAACCATATTAAAAAAAATATTACCGAAATTTATTTAAGGTTGGATTTCTATAATGATTGTCGACCATATTAAATGTTATTTAATTTAGTTTAAATATAATTTAGGGTAGATAATGAAAAATACGATTTGCCAAAATAGAAATCCAATCTAAGATTTTTATTTATTTTATTAAAACGTACTTAAATATAAACACGTTACATAAAAAAAAGAATATCATTGCAAAATAAACGAGTTAACAAACAGATTATCGATAGGTGACTAGAGGTTTATAACTGGATTTGATTTTATATTTGCATGACTTTACTTAAACTATTTCTCAACGCTTAGATGTTTGTTTATTATTTTTTTAAAATAAATTTTGACTTTGTATAATGTTTTTAAACATGGAATATTGAAGTTTATTATTTTAGTTACGAAAAGTGAAGTGGATAGTATGGGGTAATATATTAATTCTGGTTTTAAATTTGGGCTGACAATAATTTTGTTTCTGTCTGCATGGCATGGGAGGGTTTAGAAGTTGTATAGCGAATTGCACCTAAAGCTATACATTACTCATCAATGTTTAGCTTCTCTTTTTCATATACATATATTTGATCGTTGTATTTTGTCATGTTTTAGTAAGCTACCTTAATTTAAATTCCACTGTAATTGATTCACAAACTGCGTATTTATTTCATTGGGGAACATTTCACCCATACCCATCCGACGAGCACAGCCGAAGTTTAAAAGTAGCATAGTTCCCAGATCTTAATTAATTTTAAAGAATCGTTACAGAGAATTTTGGCGCCCAATTTTGGGGCCTCAGTGTTCGTTATTTTTAAGATTTTTTATGTGCTCTTTTTATCTAGGCACTGAGGGCCATTGAACTTTTAATGGGGGGCGATCTCTTATATGTAAACTTCCTAATTTCTTTTATTCTTTTAATTTCCTTGTATCATAAAGTGTTATTAAGGACATAATTTTTATTGGCTTATGCAAGTTTCAATCCATTATTAGCATTATTTGATTTAAACATTCTCAGGGCTTGGGTTCGATCTAGAGAAGTTGTCTGTTTTGGGAACGGTTCAATTGTCGAACGAATCTAATTCTAATAAAAATTGCTTTCGATTTCTTTATTATTTTTAAATTTTTTTTACCTCTATTTTGATTTTTCTAATGTAAAGGATATTTAGTATGTTTATTGATTTATATTGATTACTACCCTGCATTAGGAAAAAACAAAGTTTTTCACTCAAATTTGTTTGTGGATCTTATATATTTTGGCATACGTCAAAATTATACCAACGTTTTTGAGTTTATCTTTTATAACTTTCTTTATGCTAAACTTGATGTAGTATTCGATTAAAATTTTATTTATTTATTTTTCTTTATTACTCCTACTGGAATACTTCACTGAGTAGTACTAATTTGTGGTAATTTATTGATAACTTTTTATAATTATATATTAGGAAATTATAATCCGTTTATAATTGTTTATTGTTTTTTTTTACACCTGGTTTTGACGATTTTTTTTTTAGTTTTATTGTATTTTCTTATTATTTTTGTCCGCACTTGTGCTTGAATTTAGTTAGTTGTGTTATCATGCCTTTGGTACGTAGCAGCGATGATATTTCGGCTCAGGCTGAGCAGGAGTCTATAAATTTTAATATTCAGGGCGCTGGTGAAGATGCAGATACTCCGAATGATCGAATAGGCAGACCAAGAACTCAGTTACAAGCCCGTAGGGAAGCATTAGTACAAGACAGTTTTAGCGACTCTCGAATTCGCAGAATCGTTGAAGATTCTTTTAGGGGATTTTGAAATGAAATAGGTAATATGATTCAGGACACATTTCGAAATCTGACCTTAGGGAATAGAGGACCTAATGTACATGATATTCAGGATGAACGGGTTGATCACGAAGTTCGAGATGATCGTAGTATATCATCACCAAATAGACATATTCGTGAGAATCGTGGATCTCGGGAATTTGAACACTATTCGGAAAAGGCATTAAACTTAATTCGGAATTGGAAAATTCGTTTTACTGGTGAAGTTTCAGAGATTACGGTAGACGAATTTATTTATAGAGTTAACACTTTAACAAATGCAAACTTACGTGGTGATTATCAACTTCTATGTGAACATGTTCACATCCTTTTTGAGGGCAAAGCGTTAAAATGATATTGGAGATTTCATCGCAGCTATGATATTATAGATTGGAGTGACTCATGTGAAGCTTTGAGACGTCATTATAAAGATTATAAAACAGATTTTGATATAAAGGATGAAATTTTGAGAAGAAAGCAAAAATCCAACGAGTCATTTGATGAATTTTATGACTCAATTATGGTGCTTTGAGACAGATTACGAACACCTTTATCAGATATTGACCTTTGTTAAACTATACAACGTAATTTAAAATCTGTGGTAAGACATGAACTTTTGCACTTGGAAATCACCCGAGTTGCGCAGTTACGACGAGCTGTACGAAAACATGAACAGTTTATGAAGGATATGGGAATGTCAAACGCGGTAAGGCGCTCAATTGTAAAAAGTCAAATGTCAGAAGTTGTTAAGGATGATTCTCAACTGGACTTAAATTCTGATTTGGATGAAAGTTTAGAAGTTTGTTTTGTAGTACACAAAGGCAAATGTTGGAATTGTGATAAGCCTGGTCACAGCTTTGTGGATTGTTTAGAGTCACGAAGTATATTTTTTTTACGGTGGCGGAACGAAGAATATGTATAAACCGCAATGTCCTAACTGTTTACAGAAGAAGGGAAATGTAGTAAGGGATGTCCGTACGAAGAAGGACGGGCATCCATTACAAAACTAGGAAATCCAGATTTTTTCAATTCTTGGTACAGCTTACCCGTATCCAAGAGTTAATACACCTGATATGGTAATTACACCGGAGAAGACAAATAAGACTTATTTTACTAATAAACATTCTTTGCAACGGCCTTTTAATGTTCGGCTAGCGGAGTATAATCGCATTAGAAATAACATTTTCAATGTCACTGCTTTAGAACGTGAACCGAATAGATCTTTAAGAAGGATACGAGATTATTACAAAAGGAAAAAACAATTAAGGAAATTCGTAATTTCATCAAATTTATCTAGGAACAATGATAATAGACCATACATTTTATTAAATTTTGAGGATAAAAATCATTTTGCATTACTAGATAGTGGGGCAAATGTTAGTGTTCTTGGGGGGGAGTTATGTTCCAAAATTGCTGAAACTGAAAATTTTAAACGTAGTATTGGTATGGTTAAAACTGCTGACGGAAATCGACAACGTATTTTAGGAACCAGTGGAATTTCTATTAATTCCAAACATATCACAGGAAATTATTTGTGGAATTGATTTCTGGCAAAAATTTGGTATACAGATTGCTGCAATTAATACCGTTAGCGAAATTGTTTCTCAAGAAGATCCAAATAGGATTCCATTGTCAGCTTTACAACAACAAAAGCTGCAGAAAGTTATCAACTATTTTCCTAATTCGGAGCGCGATGGGCTAGGATGTACTTCCTTAATTGAACACAATATTGATACGGGAAAATCCACACCAAATTGACCGTATGTTAAATTTAGGGGTCATTGAAGAGTGCCCCACATCCCCATGGTCGTCTCCTGGGGTTTTAATTGTAAAACCTGGAAAAGTGCGATTTTGTTTGGACAGTCGTAAGCTTAACTCTGTGACAACAAAAGACGCATATCCCATCCCGAACATAGACGGACTTATATCAAGACTTCCTCCAATTTATTTTATTTCTAAAGTGGATTTAAAAGATGCATTTTGGCAGATTAAATTGGACGAAGTTTCGAGACAGAAAACTGCTTTCACAATTGCTAACCGGCCTTTGTACCAATTTACGAGAATGCATGGAATGCATGGAGAATGAATGGATTGTGCAATGCCCCACAGACGATGTGTAGACTGATGGACCGAGTTGTTCCGTATAGTTTGAAAACGAATGTATTCGTATACTTGGATGACCTTTTAATAATTTCCAAAGACTTTGACGAGCACTTACAACATTTGCAGGAGGTGGCAACACAATTTCGAAGAGCAAATTTATCTATCAATGTTAAGAAGAGCAACTTTGTCATTAGACAAGTTCAGTATTTGGGATATATCGTAGGAGAAGGCTGTCTAAAAGTCGATCCTGATAAGGTACAAGCAATTTTCCAATTTCCAGTACCAAAATCGGTTCGCCAACTCCGTCAATTTCTGGGTATGTCAGGCTGGTATAGGAGGTTTATTGATGACTATGCCATACTTACATTTCCTTTGACAGAATTGTTATCTAAAAAAAAAGAACCTTTTCATGGAATGACGAAGCTCAAAAGTCATTTGAGCATATTAAGGAAAAATTAACTTCAGCACCAGTTTTAGTTCACGCTAATTTGAACAAGGCATTTACGCTTCAGTGTGATGCTAGTTTGTATGGGGTAGGTGCTGTATTGGCCCAACTTGATAACGAAGGCAACGAGAGGCCGATAGCCTTTATGTCACAAAAGTTAAATAAGGCCCAGAGGAATTATTCAATAACAGAATTGGAATGCCTGGCTGTCGTTTTAGCAATAAAAATGTTCAGAGCATATATTGAGGGCCATGAATTTAAGGTCATAACTGACCATGCAAGCCTTAAATGGTTAATGACGCAAAAAGATCTGAATGGACGTTTAGCCATATGGGCTCTCAAGTTACAAGGTTTTGACTTTACAATTGAACATCGCAAGGGAAGGGACAATGTTGTTCCAGATACGTTATCGCGAACTTATGAAAATGAAGACATTTTGGCTGAAGTAGATTTAGAAATATTACCTTCAATAGATCTTAATTCCAATGCATTCGAAAGTTCAGTTTTAGGCCATTTCTTAAAAATTCAATTAACTGGTTGGAATCTACATCAAAAATGTTAATAGGTGGTATTTTTTTATTTTTATTTTGATTATTACTGATTTGTTTTTCAGTATTATCATTTACAATAGGTTTTGAATCATCTTTTGCAGAAATTTGAGATGTTGTTGGCTTCTCTTTTTGTACATGTTTTTCAAACTTATCTAAGTATTCTTTATTGCAATCATCATTGTCTAGAATAGCAAAGAAGTTGCTTCTTAAATGTTTTGATATTGATTCACACTGCATATTGCTTTTTTTTTTTTCTTTCATTGCTTTGATTTATTAAATAGTTTTCGTTGGTTTTCACATTGTTTAAATTTGAGATCGTAGCCTCCGGCTCACTCATCTCTTGTAACGATTTATTTTTTTTTTATTATAGAGAGTCTCTATCTTCCGTTAGTATAAGTTTCATACGATATTACAACAATATTACAAAGAAAAAAGTAAAAAAAAAAAAATTAAATGTTCAACTAATAAACAACATTTTTTTCTGATCACCGCTAAACGTCTGTTTATCATGACGGTCACGATCAAACTCCAAGCATACAGCCTAAAACCGCAGTAAGGTACATAAATACAATACGAGGGTTTGATTAAAAAGTTTTTATGAAAACTCAAATTCGGATATTTTCACTATATATGTCGTTATTTTTTAATTTTTTATCCGATGATAACAAAATACGAGTATTTGAAACAAAATATTATTTAAAATGCAGATTAAAAGGAGCAACTTAAAATTGTGAATTTTTTACAAGTTTAAAGTCCTGTAGCTCAGTAAATTTTTCCGATCGACACAGTTTACATATGGGCTGAAAGACAAGAGACATATCTATGGAAGAGGTTGAATCTGCACAATTTAGATAAACAGTTCTGGAGACTTTTTGAAATAGCTAAAATAACTGCCGAAAACCAGGATTTTCGCGAATATCTCGAAAACGCTTCTTGAGAAAAAGTAATGAATGCCAAATTCGTGTTCAGCCGCCCTAATATCTAAAGGATATTAAGGATCAGTTTTTTGTGACACGGTGTAATCTCTTACACTGTAATTTTGTATAATTAAAATTTACTCTACTTCAGTTTTGGTTATTTTATCTTAAATTCTTATTCTTATCGGTATCGATATTTCTTTTTGGGTATAGGTATCATATCGGGAAAAAGGCGTATCGTTACTTCCCTAATTGAAACTAATTTTCGTAATTTGTATCCCGATTTGTTCTCTGAAATCTTTTATTATGCGATTAGTAGATTTCAAGAAGATGACAAGCATTTTTGGCGTATGAAACATATTCCAAACAATACAGACTATTCAGTTTTCCCTAATTAGACTCATTTAATTTCTGAAAGTAACCATTTATTGTCAATAATTGATTACATCTTAAATACTTTTTTACAGAGTTCCTAAAAATTCATATATGATCGCTCATATTTAACCATTCATGAATTTTTTCATGAATGAGGAATTTAAAACGTGTAATTTTTTTCACAACCATAAATGAATTGTGAATTTTTTTGCCAATTCATTCATGAGCGTGAGGAAAAATAAATTTTTGCCTTTCTTCAGTCATGAAGAATGAGGAAACAACAAATTTTCTTAACGCTCCTCACCAGTAATGTTGTTGTTGCTCGACAGTTTAACATGACCACAGCACGAAATGCCTTTGTGTGTATTTTGTTTTTGTTAAAGGCAACGAGCCAAAGTGTGTGTTGAATTTTTTGTAGGCAAATATTATTAAAAAAAAAAAACTAAAAGAACTGCACATATCGTCATCTTAAATGCAGAATAATATAACATCACAGTTTTCAGGAGAAGTAAAAAACGTTGTAAAATGGAAATTATATGAGATATTAGAGTAATATTAAATATTTAGAATAAAAAAGGCGATAACCAGTTTTTTTTTGATAAAAAAAATATTATTTTTACTGTTATTTATTTAGTTATGTGTGTTACGTTATTTAATTTTTTAATTCTCTGAAGCAAAACGACGAATCATCAACTAAAGTATGATAATATTAAGTTAAACAATCATTTAAAATATTAAATAATTAAATATTTCTGTTAAGTTACAGGTATAATAGAATATAAAGATAATGTACATGGTTATAAATTTAATACTGCGTTTAAACAATAAATTTAAATATGGTGAAATGAACATATAAAAATGATAGTCACACAATTAATATGCAGCATCATTAGGAATGCGTTGACATGGTGAAATAAGTTTGCTTTTCTGATGCAGTGCAGGCAGTACTGCATTAAGGGTTGCCATTCGTACTGTTTTTATCAGTACATGTACTGTTTTTTGTTTAAAGTACTGATTTATGCATTACAAGCAAATCAGTGGGCAAATGTACTGATTTTTTCATTAATGTACTGTTTTTGTACTGTTATTATATATTAACTGGGCTCAGTATATAGTTTGTCATATTGTCAAATTGCGATACAAATATTAATAAAGATGTTCTTGTCGATGAGTTATTAACAATAAAGATTTTTGCCGCGTCAGTACGAAAAAGAAGACAGTAGAAGAAAAATGGAAAGTGTTTCTAAACGGTGGTGCGTTTACGAATTTGAGGAAATGTGTTATTTTATTTCTTTCATTCCACATTCAAACGATTTTACACAACGAGTCTTTAGTTTTCAAAGTGGAGAAAAGGAAGAAACGGGCTCCTAATATAAAACCTAGAAAGTGAGTTGCAGATAAAGACAAACTTTGGTTATAGTTATAATGAGTTTTAACATTTCTTGAAGTCTGAAGACAGGAAAGAAATTGTGGACAACGTTCAAAAAGGCCATAAATATTTTTAATTTGTAACACTGTAAATATTTATGTCCATACATATGAAAATATATTATTTATAAAAATCTATCGGCCATGTGCTGAAAATCGCATGTTTTGAAAATCACATGCAATCTGAAAATCGCCAATTTTATTTAAGCATGTGCTAGAGTTCACGCGTTTTGTTTTTTTTTCGAAGTAGTGGTCGAAAAATAAAACATATGTTTTAGCTGTCAAATTTGAACAAAAAAAAATAATTATTTGCATTAAAAATGCCGGCAGCTTTTAAATTACGTGTTATTTTATTAAAAAAAAAGCTGTATTTTAAAAAAGAACGTATCAGAAAACGTCTTCTAAGGGATTATTACAACCCAAAAGATATTTCTGAACAATGGTAAGTACCATAAGTACATGTTGTTGATAAATGGTTATAATTTCTTATGCTTAGTTTCATAGTTTTGTATAGAAACAGCTGCTCACAATCAAAACGCAAATTTAAAAGAAATTGTTAAACAACAATCAGTATTAAAACAATGTTGTTTTTTAATTTTATATTTTTTATGAAAATTTTCTCAAAAGATTATGAGTTTTGAAAATAAATGAAAAAAAAAACATTAAATTTCCTTTTTATATGATATTTATTGATGTTGAATATAAATTTTAAAGGAAATTTACAAGTTCACATGTGGATCACATTACTGTAGGCTTGTGATTTAAAATCGCCAAATTTAAGGCGATTACGAACTCCAGCACACCTTCTTTGGGATTTCAAATCGTAATCACAACTTTCTTGCGATTTGCGATTTCTAGCACATAGGCGTATAGTATAAAATCGTCTAAAAAACGATTGTGCCTTTTGCAATAATTACAATTATTAAAGGTTATTAGTTGCAAATCACTTTAAAATCATTTTTTAGCAAAGAAATACTTTTATGTAATTTTTCTTTAATTTTATGTTGACCTATATTCCAAAAATATAATAGAATAAAGGAAATACAATTTTAGTTCACATGTTAGTCAAGCTTTTTTCGTCAAATATTTGCTAGGTCTGACCGTAACTTGTGTTTTAAATTTTTTTACTATTCACTTTGTATTCCCGCTAAAAAATATATACAGAATTGAGTTATTGTTTTGGAAAAAATTCGGTTTTATTAATTAAATTTTGTCACTGTTCAAATTATGGAATGAATTCAAGTTTTGTTTAAAAAAAAATTATAACTTTTTATGTTATTCAACATTTTTTTTTTTTTTTTGAATAGAGCTATTACAAAAACCTTTATAAAATACATAACTGAAATTTAACTCATAGAATAAATTCGAAAAAATAAAAAATGTTGAATATAATAAAGTTGCTTATGAAAAAGAAATAATTCCCAATATCTATTTTTATGTTATTAAAATGCAATTTTATATTAAAAAAGTAAATGTACTGTTTTTTATGCAATTGTACTGATTTTTTTTCTCTTATGTACTGATTTCTCTAATTTAAAAACTGGCAACCCTAACTGCATTTGAGAACGTATAGATGTTATATTATTAGAGATATAATTATGACATATTATTTATAGTTTTTTATTTCTAATTAGAAGTGGATTAAACTAAAAAATGTACTTCATTAAGTTTAAATATAAATTGATTTTAAAAATCCAACTTTTCCATTATAACTAACGTGTATTTTGATCTCCTTATAATGAATTTTCTCAATGGATTTTTTCTTTACAATAAACAAGTTTTGTAAAAAATTTGACTCATATACATATATGCATATTTGTCTCCATATAAGGAATTATTTCAAAAAAACTTCTGCAAGAAGTAAATTTTAATTAGTTAATTTCTGAAAAATTTAAATAAGAAGAATGAAACAGTTTTTCAATTAAAAGTAGTATTGATAGCAGCCCGCGAATTCAGTGAACCAAGAATGTTGTACCAAGAAGCACTTATCCTAAAAAAAATATTATTAGTATTTAATAAAGCCGTAAAAGGATTAACACAAAATTTAGCTAAACAATTTATATTCCAGCACTTTATAAGAAATGCTATTATTCTAAAGATGTAGAAGACAAGTAATTTATTATTTAAAACCAAAGGCTTTATAACAGACTTTTTGAGGATATTAATAAAGGACGACTTGGAAGAATGCAATCCTAACAAAAAATACCAGATTATTTTAAATAAACGTCCAACAAATATTTCTATTGTATTATAAACTTTCTTTATTAATAATGAAGATATATTCTGATCCAATAGCAACAGATTCATTATAGGGAAATTCGACTGTATTAACATTTATTAAAAAGTATATATGTACATATATAAACTCATAAGGTTGGAAAACGAAATAAATGATGGAAAAATCATATCATAAAATAATGGCAGTCTGCTGGAAGCAAAAAACTAAGGACCTGCAGATAGCTGTGAAATTTCTAACAGTTCAATGTAGAAGAAGCTAATAATCATACTTAATATAGGTTTTTCAATACATATATGTATATTAGAGCGACTCAAAAAAAAAGTGATTTTGTTACCCCTCTAAAAATTAAGGCTGATATGTTTTATGATGATTCCCAAAATATTTTGGTTCTAGCGTTGACCATCCGTGAGCTGGACCATTTTTAAAAAAGGTCTTTTTTCAGTTTTTCGAATTTTTTTGTACTTTGCTCCAAGACGACATAAAAAAAATTTGGTATCATCGAAAAGAGTTTTTGAAGCAGCATCCAATGGTATATAAAACTTGACCACTTGCGAGCTACTAATTGAGATATTTAACTTAATACATATTTTCGTTTCGGGTTTTCATACAAATTCTATACTTGCTCATGGAATTTTTTTTTCAATAAGTTTTGCCTTTATGTCTGCTTAAGAAAAGGACCGACCCTTTTTAAAGCATAAATTTTTTTTTGCAATAGTATACATATAGTTTGCTAAAATGCAAAGCAATGTATCATTGAAAATTTTGAAATATACTTTTTTATTGATTACGATTCACGTTAAATATTTAAAAAAAAATTTAAACTTCCACCTTAAAAAATATCCAAGCTATAAACAAAATCAAAAGTGGCTTATCATTAAGTACATAATTTCCTTAAAAAACATAATGAATAATCTTAATTAAAAAAAAATTAGCAGAGTATTTGATATATTTTTACGAATACATTCATTTTTTTTACGTCAAAAATGGGTATTCTGTTTCATACTCTGAACGTGTTAGGGGAATAAGTGATCACACTACAAATTATTGCATAAGCAAAAAGAAAAGCAGTACTATAAAATTAATATAAACCGAATCCACATATATATATATATATATATATATATATATATATATATATATATATATATATATATATGTGTGTATTGCAAAACCTCTATTAAGTGTGGCTATTAGCTTCTTCTACATTGGACTTGAGGAAACAAAAAATTTTCTTACCGCTCCTCACCAGTAATGTTGTTGTTGCTCGACAGTTTAACATGACCACAGCACGAAATGCCTTTGTGTGTATTTTGTTTTTGTTAAAGGCAACGAGCCAAAGTGTGTGTTGTATTTTTTGTAGGCAAATATTATTTAAAAAAAAAAAACTAAAAAAACTGCACATATCGTCATCTTAAATGCAGAAAAATATAACATCACAGTTTTCAGGAGAAGCAAAAAACGTTGTAAAATGGAAATTATATGAGATATTAGAGTAATATTAAATATTTAGAATAAAAAAGGCGATAACCAGTTTTTTTTTTGATAAAAAAAATATTATTTTTACTGTTATTTATTTAGTTATGTGTGTTACGTTATTTTAGTTTGTAATTCTCTGAAGCAAAACGACGAATCATCAACGAAACTATGATAACACTATGGAACATTTTTGGGATTATTTTCTGGGGGTTGAGAAATTCCAAGTCAGGGTGATGGTACTAGGTCAGTATAGTAAAACCCTCAAAGGGTTTGGCGTTCGTATGTGTCAGTTTTTTTTATGACATTTTAAATTTTTTCCTTATCTTGATGTTTTTTCGTTTAGTTGTAACATTTTGGCAAAAACGTAGTTTAACATAACTCGAGAACCACTTGTCCGATTTTGATGAAACAAATTTCGAAAAATTAAGAATTACAATTTCTCTAATCTGTTTCTATACCGTTTTCCTATATGTGCAACACTTTCGAAGTTAAAAATTAATATATGAAGGGAAAAAAGTATTTTTTGCCTAAAAATTTAAATATTTTTTTTTTAAAATTCATAAAAAATCCAAAATGGAAAAAAGTGCCAAAACTAATTACTTTCGCGTAAAGTCTATATATAATAACTCATGAGCAAAAAAAGGCATAGATCATGAAAATCGATGCACGCGTTTCTCATTTATTCACAATTAGGTAAATGTATGAATTTCAAAAATTTGCTCCAGATATGCACAACATTATTTGGAGAAAACATTGACACTCACAAGCCGAACTCTCTCATATTTTTCTACTGTACTAAAAGAGAAATATTGATGTGGCAACACTGGTTCTGTAATGTTCACATAAAACATGCATTGTCATTATACTTCTTCTCTTTCTCACACTGGTTCTGTGATTTTTGTCATTCAACAAGTGCCGACGAACGCGAACAGTAAAAGTGATTTTTCTCCAGTTTTTTAAAAGTGAACAAAAGAGAACAGAATATGGAACTATGCAAGCCAGATATAAATAGCTTTTGCTACTGCTGTGGTCAATATGTCTCAACACATAAGAAAAGGGGAAATTTCAGTACTGATTTTGTTCAAACATACGAGATGTACTTCAACCAAAATGTTATAGTGAACGAAAATTGGGTACCAAATATAGTGTGTAAAAGCTGCTACAACCGTCTAATGGATTGGAAAAATAGAAGACTTGAAAGTATGCCATTCGGTATCCCAATGACTTGGACTAATCCTGGCGAAGGTCACAATCCATTGAATTGCTATGCATGTGCGAATAAAGGAGCCGCAAAAAGGATAAGAAAATCGTATAATTACGTTGGTGTTGCAAGTGCCGCAACACCATTGCCTCATTCGGACCACATTCCTGTGCCAAAAGCTTCTAGCCCAGATATTTTCTCTTCTACGACTGCTCCGACATATCATGCATGTGATGATCCCCCATATGAGCCATCAGTATCCAATGAGCCAATTTTAATAAATCAAAATAAGCTTGATTCAATTGTTGCCAAGTTGGAATTAACACAGCATAGATCGGAAGAGCTGGCTTCCATTTTGAAATCAAACTATTTGTTGGCACCCGGTGTGAAAGTCACAGCTTATCGAAGTCGTCAGGCAACACTCCAAAGTTTATTCCTTGTGAATGATGAAAAAACTTCTGCATATTGCCCGGATGTAGGAAAATTGATGGACGCAATGGAAATAAAATATGAAGGAGATGACTGGAGATTATTTATTGACAGTTCAAAACTCAGCTTGAAGGCGGTTTTACTGCATAAGACCAATAAAAAACCTTCAGTTCCAATCGCCTATAGTACAGAAACGAAAGAAACATATGATGCACTGGAAAATATTTTAAAAATGGTTAACTACGCCAAACATATGTGGCGCATATGCTGCGATTTAAAAGTTGTAGCAATGCTTTGCGGTCTTCAAAGCGGCTATATAAAATATATGTGCTTTTTGTGCGATTGGGACACACGATTTTCCGGTGACCAATATGCATGCCACGGATGGAAACTCAGAGAGCACAGCAGGTTACAAACGGCCAATATTATTCGTGAGCCTCTAGTGCCGAAGGAGAAGATATTGCTGCCTCCACTGCATATTAAACTTGGAATTGTTAAGAATTTTATCAAAACTGTCGCCAAAAGAGATGAAGTTTTCTTGTGTTTGAAACTAATTTACCCGAGACTCAGCGGAAGTAAAATTAAAGAAGGTAAGTTATAATATCACATTCATTTCCCATGATTTTCCATCTTAACAAATTAATTTTTTCCAATCAGGCGTACTAAATGGTCCAGATATACGAAAGCTGATTAAAAGTGACGCATTCAACAATATTTTGATTGACGCTGAATTTAATGCATGGCAGGCAATCAAAGAAGTAATAGAAGGCTTGTTGGGAAAGCATCGTTCTAACAACTACGATGTTTCTGTCGCAAGGATGTTAAGAGCATTCTCGGAAATTGGTGTCCACATGTCCTTGAAAATCCATTATTTACATTATCATCTGGACTACTTCAGCAAACAATTGGCTACCGAATCTGATGAACAAGGTGAACGCTATCATCAAGTTGATATGCCATTTGAAATGAGGTAATACTGATTTTTTATTTTTTCAAACTCATTTTAATAAAACAAAAACTTACAGATATAGAGGCAAAAAGTCGCCGAGTTCAATAATTGCGGAAATTTGCTGGTGTAGTAAGCTTGTGTGGCAAGACAAGGATGATCTTGATGATAAAGAATTTTCAGGAGATGCAGAAGGGCCAACAGTGGAGTCACACATTGACATCATGTGTGGTTCAGAAACTGATGATAGCGATGAATGCGATGCCACTAGTCCCGAACAACCACCATCAAAAAAGTCTAGGCAATATTTATTAAAATAAATAAAAATAAATAAATAAAATAAAAATAAAAAATTATAAAAATGTTTACTTAATTTTTTTAGTAGTTTATGGCCAGAAGTCTGGAGTTATTGGGGAAAATTTATAAAAAAGGCGATAAATGACACTTTTTTGAATAAAAACAATATCAATATTCTTGTCAAAATGGGATACCTTCACTTAATTGTAAATAAAAGCAGAACGCGTTAATCGATTTCTATGATCTATGTCGCATTTTGTTTATAGGTTGTGTGACTTTACATGAAATTAATAACACTTGATCCTTTTTTCCGTTTTGGATTTTTTATGAATTTAAAAAAAAAAAATTTAATTTTTAGGCAAAAAATATTTTTTTTTCTCCACAAATTTATTTTTACCGGCAAAACTGTTGATTATAAAGAAAAACGTTATATAAACGGATTAAAGAAATTGTAATTCTAATTTTTTTGAGTTTGTTTTAGCAAAATCGGACAAGTGGTTCTCGAGTTATGTTAAACTACGTTTTTGCCAAAATGTTACAACTAAGCGAAAAAACATCAAGATAAGGAAAAAATTTAAAATGTCATAAAAAAAAATTACACATACGAACGCCAAATCCTTTGAGGATTTTACTATACTGACCTAGTACCATCACCCTGACTTGGAATTTCTCACCCCCCAGATTGGCTGTTGTACTGTGTAATATTAAGTTAAACAATCATTTAAAACATTAAATAATTAAATATTTCTGTTAAGTTACAGGTATAATAGAATATAAAGATAATGTACATGGTTATAAATGCAATACTGCGTTTAAACAATAAATTTAAATATGGTTAAATGAACATATAAAAATGATAGTCACACAATTAATATGCAGCATCATTAGGAATGCGTTGACATGGTGAAATAAGTTTGCTTTTCTGATGCAGTGCAGGCAGTACTGCATTAAGGGTTGCCATTCGTACTGTTTTTATCAGTACATGTACTGTTTTTTGTTTAAAGTACTGATTTATGCATTACAAGCAAATCAGTGGGCAAATGTACTGATTTTTTCATTAATGTACTGTTTTTGTACTGTTATTATATATTAACTGGGCTCAGTATATAGTTTGTCATATTGTCAAATTGCGATACAAATATTAATAAAGATGTTCTTGTCGATGAGTTATTAACAATAAAGATTTTTGCCGCGTCAGTACGAAAAAGAAGACAGTAGAAGAAAAATGGAAAGTGTTTCTAAACGGTGGTGCGTTTACGAATTTGAGGAAATGTGTTATTTTATTTCTTTCATTCCACATTCAAACGATTTTACACAACGAGTCTTTAGTTTTCAAAGTGGAGAAAAGGAAGAAACGGGCTCCTAATATAAAA
This sequence comes from Pollenia amentaria, assembly GCA_943735925.1. Classification (NCBI taxonomy): domain Eukaryota; kingdom Metazoa; phylum Arthropoda; class Insecta; order Diptera; family Polleniidae; genus Pollenia; species Pollenia amentaria. The sequence goes on along the minus strand of OX031007.1, from coordinate 88,647,651 downwards.
CCTAGAAAGTGAGTTGCAGATAAAGACAAACTTTGGTTATAGTTATAATGAGTTTTAACATTTCTTGAAGACTGAAGACAGGAAAGAAATTGTGGACAACGTTCAAAAAGGCCATAAATATTTTTAATTTGTATGTATTTACACTGTATATATTTATGTCCATACATATGAAAATATATTATTTATAAAAATCTATAGTATAAAATCGTCTAAAAAACGATTGTGCCTTTTGCAATAATTACAATTACTAAAGGTTATTAGTTGTAAATCACTTTAAAATAATTTTTTAGCAAAGAAATACTTTTATGTAATTTTTCTTTAATTTTATGTTGACCTATATTCAAAAAATATAGTAGAATAAAGGAAATACAATTTAAGTTCACATGTTAGTCAAGTTTTTTTCGTCAAATATTTGCTAGGTGTGACCGTAACTTGTGTTTTAGATTTTTTTATTATTCACTTTGTATTCCAGCTAAAAAATATATACAGAATTGAGTTATTGTTTTGGAAAAAATTCGGTTTTATTAATTAAATTTTGTCACTGTTCAAATTATAGAATGAATTCAAGTTTTGTTTTAAAAAAGATTATAACTTTTTATGTTATTATATTCAAAATTTTTTTTTTTTTTTTTTTGAATAGAGCTATTACAAAAAGCTTTATAAAATACATAACTGAAATTTAACTCATAGAATAAATTCGAAAAAATAAAAAATGTTGAATATAATAAAGTTGCTTATGAAAAAGAAATAATTCCCAATATCTATTTTTATGTTATTAATATGCAATTTTTTATTAAAAAAGTAAATGTACTGTTTTTTATGCAATTGTACTGATTTTTTTCTCTTATGTACTGATTTCTCTAATTTAAAAACTGGCAACCCTAACTGCATTTGAGAACGAATAGATGTTATATTATTAGAGATATAATTATGACATATTATTTATAGTTTTTTATTTCTAATTAGAAGTGGATTAAACTAAAAAATGTACTTCATTAAATTTAAATATAAATTGATTTTAAAAATCCAACTTTTCCATTATAACTAACGTGTATTTTGATCTCCTTATAATGAATTTTCTCAATGGAATTTTTCTTTACAATAAACAAGTTTTGTAAAAAATTTGACTCATATACATATGTATATGCATATTTGTCTCCATATAAGGAATTATTTCAAAAAAACTTCTGCAAGAAGTAAATTTTAATTAATTAATTTCTGAAAAATTTAAATAAGAAGAATGAAACAGTTTTTCAATTAAAAGTAGTATTTATAGCAGCCCGCGAATTCAGTGAACCAAAAATGTTGTACCAAGAAGCACTTATCCTAAAAAAAATACTATTAGTATTTAATAAAGCCGTAAAAGGATTAACACAAAATTTAGCTAAACAATTTATATTCCAGCACTTTATAAGAAATGCTATTATTCTAAAGATGTAGAAGACAAGTAATTTATTATTTAAAACCAAAGGCTTTATAACAGTCTTTTTGAGGATATTAATAAGGGACGACTTGGAAGAATGCAATCCTAACAAAAAATACCAGATTATTTTAAATAAACGTCCAACAAATATTTCTATTGTATTATAAACTTTCTTTATTAATAATGAAGATATATTCTGATCCAATAGCAACAGATTCATTATAGGGAAATTCGACTGTATTAACATTTATTAAAAAGTATATATGTACATATATAAACTCATAAGGTTGGAAAACGAAATAAATGATGGAAAAATCATATCATAAAATAATGGCAGTCTGCTGGAAGCAAAAAACTAAGGACCTGCAGATAGCTGTGAAATTTCTAACAGTTCAATGTAGAAGAAGCTAATAATCATACTTAACTCATTAGCGCCCAATGATCCCATTTGGGGACATGAACAAATAATTTAATAATTAATAATTGAATAAATTGAAATAAATAAAATTATATTTTTCGAAATTAGCTAACAACCTTAAAAATAAAAATTGGGCGCAAATGGGTTAATATAGGTTTTTCAATACATATATGTATATTAGAGCGACTCAAAAAAAAATTGATTTTGTTACCCCTCTGAAAATTAAGGCTGATATGTTTTATGTTGATTCCCAAAATATTTTGGTTCTAGCGTTGACCATCCGTGAGCTGGACCATTTTTAAAAAAGGTCTTTTTCAGTTTTTCGAATTTTTTTGTACTTTGGTCCAAGACGACATAAATAAAATTTGGTATCATCGAAAAGAGTTTTTGAAGCAGCATCCAATGGTATATAAAACTTGACCACTTGCGAGCTACTAATTGAGATATTTAACTTAATACATATTTTCGTTTCGGGTTTTCATACAAATTCTATACTTGCTCATGGAGTTTTTTTTTCAATAAGTTTTGCCTTTATGTCTGCTTAAGAAAAGGACCGACCCTTTTTAAAGCATAAATTTTTTTTTGCAATAGTATACATATAGTTTGCTAAAATGCAAAGCAATGTATCATTGAAAATTTTGAAATATACTTTTTTATTGATTACGATTCACGTTAAATATTTAAAAAAAATTTTAAACTTCCACCTTAAAAAATATCCAAGCTATTAACAAAATCAAAAGTGGCTTATCATTAAGTACATAATTTCCTTAAAAAACATAATGAATAATCTTAATTAAAAAAAAATTAGCAGAGTATTTGATATATTTTTAGGAAAACATTCATTTTTTTTACGTCAAAAATGGGTATTCTGTTTCATACTCCGAACGTGTTAGGGGAATAAGTGATCAAACTGCAAATTATTGCATAAGCAAAAAGAAAAACAGTGCTATAAAATTAATATAAACCGAATCCACATATATATACATATATATATGTATTGCAAAACCTCTATTAAGTATGGCTATTAGCTTCTTCTACATTGGACTGTTAGAAATTTCACAGTTTAACCCATTGCACTCCCATACGCTATGAATTTCCAAGAATAAATAGTACCATCTGCAGGTCCTTAGTTTTTTGCTTCCAGCTGACTGCCATTCTTTTTATTATATGATTTTTCCATCATTTATTTCGTTTTCCAACCTTATGAGTTTATATATGTACATATATATTTTTTAATAAATGTTAATACAGTCGAATTTCCCTATAATGAATCTGTTGCTATTGGTTCAGAATATATCTTCATTATTAATATAGAAAGTTTATAATAAAATAATAATAAAATAATCTGGTATTTTTTGTTAGGATTGCATTCTTCCAAGTCTTCCTTCATTAATATCCTCAAAAAGACTGTTATAAAGCCTTTGGTTTTAAATAATAAATTACTTGTCTTCTACATCTTTAGAATAATAGCATTTCTTATAAAGTGCTGGAATATAAATTGTTTAGCTAAATTTTGTGTTAATCCTTTTACGGCTTTATTAAATACTAATAATATTTTTTTTAGGATAAGTGCTTCTTGGTACAACATTCTTGGTTCACTGAATTCGCGGGCTGCTATCAATACTACTTTTAATTGAAAAACTGTTTCATTCTTCTTATTTAAATTTTTCAGAAATTAACTAATTAAAATTTACTTCTTGCAGAAGTTTTTTTGAAATAATTCCTTATATGGAGACAAATATGCATATATGTATATGAGTCAAATTTTTTACAAAACTTGTTTATTGTAAAGAAAAAATCCATTGAGAAAATTCATTATAAGGAGATCAAAATACACGTTAGTTATAATGGAAAAGTTGGATTTTTAAAATCAATTTATATTTAAACTTAATGAAGTACATTTTTTAGTTTAATCCACTTCTAATTAGAAATAAAAAACTATAAATAATAATATTTTTTATCAAAAAAAAAAATCGGTTATCGGATTTTTATTCTAAATATTTAATATTACTCTAATATCTCATATAATTTCCATTTTACAACGTTTTTTGCTTCTCATGTAAACTTATGAAATTTGATGTAACAATATTCTGCATTTAAGATGACGATATGTGCAGTTCTCTTATTTTTTTTTTCAATAATATTTGCCTACAAAAATAAAAAACAACACACACATTTTGGTTCACCAGTCCAGAAATAATTTTACAAAAAAAAATACACACAGACTAAACGTGCTGCCCGGCGGGGAAAATTGCACGCGAATCACTTTTTAGGCCTTTAAAAATGTTTACAATTGAATTTTTAGTAAACTTTTACTTATTCCACTCTGCCTTTTTTGAAAAGGTCTTTTAGAAAGGTTTTTATTTAATATTTTACAAATTCAAATTTTCTATTCTAAGATAAGGCCTGTCGCAATCGTTTTGTTAGTAGTTATGTTAGAACGTGTGGCAAGTTTAGTTATTAATTTACTCACTTCGTATTATTAGCAACAACAATTAAACTTGGATAAAGCTTTATTCTTAAATCTTTTTAGAACCCCTTCCAGAAGTGTTTAAAATATATGCAAAAGTGCAAGGTGTTGGTCTCCAATGACACACCTTGCTAATTGGTAATAAAGTTGGAATGCGGCTGGGAGATCTTATGTCTGCAAAAAGGCCTTCTATAAGGCCTCTTTACTACCTGGTTTTCCCGCTGGAAATGGTTGGGCAAATCGCATTTTTTTCCTTGTGAAGAATTTTAACGTGAATTTTTTCAAATTTTTCATATCTGAAAAATCACATATGAATTTTTTGTTTTTGCTCACTCCTCATGAGTGAGGAAAATCAAAATAGTTTTTTTCCTCACCCTCATGAGGATGAATTTGCAGAAAAATTTTTAAGTTTTCACGCTCGCTCATGAATGAAGAATGAGCGAGCGTTTCGGTACTCTGCTTTTTTATATGAAATTTTTTGTGCCCCGGGAATAAAAAAAGTCCTGGAAATTAGGATATCATTCATTCGGTCGAAACTTCAGTTATAAACATTTATTTTTTTATATTATATATATAGACCAAAAAAAGTTCAACTACTTCTTACCTGCTGAGCGTGCTAAAGCTTGCCATAACTGCGTTGTAGCTGCATCAGTGACATGTTCTTCAGATGTGAGACTATCGGGAGTTTTACGTTCATTGCGTATTTCCGTTTCTATATTCGAAAACTTGATATTTGGAAAATAATGAGTATTTGTCTGTTGCAAATTTGAATTTAAAATAACGTTTAAAGCATTTGTATCAAGTTTAGGTTCCAATCTTTTGTTATTATTACAAATTTCCGTTTTTGAATACACCTGTTGTGTTGGTGTTGATTTGTTCTGGTGTGCATAAAAATCTATGAGGTTACGTAAATCACATCTGGAATCTTTTATTGATAAATCCATGTCAAAATCTAAATTAGCATTTACTGGACGCTTATCTCTTATCACAGAATTTAAAATACTAGAATCTATAGATGAACAAAATTTTGGAGATTGAGGATTCGAGCAAGGGGGTGATATTATTACTTTTTTACTTATATCCATTAAAACGGCAGCTGTTTCCAGTTGCTGTTGAAAGTTGTCTCCTATTTCTAGTTTATTTTCAATATTGAAATTTAATTCCTTATTTCCGGAGTTAAAAATTGGATTCTCAGTAAATGTAGAGTAACACTTTTCTTTTAAATTTTCCTCAGAGGGGTTTTGTGTTATTAGTGTGGATTTAATACTTTTTGACTTTTCTTTAAAAAGTGAATAATTAGAGAATGAACTTAATTCGGTTAGCGCCTTTGCCGCCATTTGTTCTGACGAAGACTTATTGCAAGTTGATGTTGATAAAATATTGTTGAAATATATATTTAGATCAGTGGAATTCTAAAAGAAATGGAATTTGAAAAGGTTAAATATTATTTTTAAAGTTATATTGTTAAACCCTTTAACGAAGCTAAAAGGTTATATATTAGATTGTCATTCCGTTTGTATGACGAGTGACGTTGATTTGAGGATATCCGTCTGTCCGTGTGTCTATTTAAATGGGGTTTCCGAAAACCCCAGATATGATTCATTTCTATCATATATAGTCCAGAATTGTTTGCTATTGCATTTCAACCTCATCGATGCACAAATGGCTAAGATATGAGCTGAAACCACGACTGCCTCTTATTTTACACATAAATTACAAAGGCCGCGTTAGCCGACCGTAAATGTAGAAATGTAAATGTAATGTAAACTGCCGATCGTTTCTGTTATATGGAAAGCAATACGAATACTTAACTGACTGTTATGTCACTTAACCGTAACGTGCCAACCTGTGGAAAATAAAATTTCACTACGAGGTTACGTGACAGCTGTAAATAGTTATGGGCTGCTTGTATATTAAATGGAATGCGGGTAAATTCACTCTTTTTTTTGGTACTTTTTTTTTAGTAATAATATCTGTGGACTTTTGACAAAATGGCTTAAAGTACATACATATTATCATATATACAAATATATGTTTGGATGTATAAAATAAAAAAATGCACACATATATACAAACCATAAAAACTGTGGTTTTTAATGGTATCAAAACCTAGTGTTGTGTATGCACATTTTCAAAATAATATAAGTAAACGTATATGTATATGCTATAATACATATTTGTTTATTGTAAATTTATAATATATATAACAAATATTAAATTATTTACGTGTTTATACATACAACAATATATACGGTTTTCATAACATTTAAATGACTTGGTACTTTTCCTGCCAAACGGTCACCATTTGAACATTTTTGTTTTATGTATACTAATGCTTTTTTGTTAATGTTTTCGACACGTTCTTACATGTTCTATAAGTGCACAAACGAGCTTATAGTACGTTACGGTACGTTACATTGCATTTCATTACATTTACCGTCGGCTAAAGCGGCCTTAAGTTGTTGTTTTTTATGTATATCTGGAGAACGGCAAGAGCCAATATTTCCAAATTAGGTAAAAGCATCATGGTTATCAATACAAAACATCTGCCAAAATGTGAGCGGGATTGGGGAAGTGGGCGTAGCACAAAGTAATTTTATTAATATCTAAAGAATCGCATTTATATAACTTTCTGTACTTATCGCACAATGGGTATATAAAATTCGGTATAGCCGAATTAAGCACTCTTACTTGTTTTTATTGTATTCATTCTTTATTTTACTTAGCTTATTTAATATTTGCTATTAAAATTATGATATTCAAAATAAAATTGGTATTGTAAAAGACGTGACAACCAAGGAAAAATACCAATCAGATAAACAACAACTTATTACTAGTATGGGCCAGCAGTCGATACAATCGATTGCAATCTAGAAATAACTTATTTGTACCGTTATTTCTAATATTTACTTAATCTAAAACTTTACTAAATATGTATATATGTACATATGTAGAAATATATTTATTTAATGTTAAAAAACATATCGCACTTGATTATAAACAGGGTAGTAACTCAAAATGTAATAATTCTCAATTTTTAATTTTATGAGGCATATTTCTTTTAGGCATATGAAATTAAGTGACAATTTTTCTAAAGATGTATATATAACATAAGTTCCCTAATCTCAATGTTTATAACAAAGCCTTTTATATATTTTCCATTTATATTTATTTCGTTGATGAATCATGTTGTTATAACCTCTATATACATATATATTTTTTGTAAATACATGATTATCATATAACAAATGACCATGATCGGTAGTGTCTGTTATATAAAATCGCAGCCTATCAAAAGATAGCACTTTATTTAAAAAAAAAAATGCAATAAACACATTCTTTACAATGTAACCATAATTATAATGTAACAATAACATTAAAATTATTCATAAGCGCAAAAATTTAAGAAATCAACGGTAACATTTAACAACAACAACTCTCCCAAAAAGAAAACAAAATATTTTAAATTGTCTTTCTCTTTTTTATTTCTTAATCTCTACTGTTCTCCAATTTAATGGATAGCAGAAAACTCTGCATGTTGTTGTTCTTTTTACTATGTAAACACAAAAACAAAGCATACTGCTTCTGTTATGTGTTTACATTGTTTTTGCTCACACGTATGCAAATTGTTTCAAAGTATTAGTACCACTTTCTAACGCGTATAACTCGTGAAAAGCAGAACCGATTTTAACAATATTTAAATTAACATAATCTCCCAAAAATATCTTTTGAATGATATATCATTTGTTAAAATACAATATATAGTTAACGCGAAAAAGGGATCCTAAGAAATCCAATTGCCTATTAATATATATGATGATGATGATGATGATGAGATGATATGCAGTGGTGCCAGCTCTTGGGATACTCACCGCGTGAAGACATTTGAAAACGTGCTGAAAAGGATAATTTGGAAACGTTACGGTTTTTAAATAAGTGAAAAAAGGTAAGACACCAAAAATTTTACACAAAACTGTTTTTTAAAAAATAATATTGAGCTTGGGATCATTTGAAAATTAAACTGAATTAAGATAAAATTTCTGTCATGTTTTGATCGGCTAATCCAATCTAAAGTTGTGCACAAAAACTACTTAGTTTACGATTTAATGGTGCATCGCCTGTAAACTCTAAGAGGATCTCCTGCAAAACTCACTTTTTCGACTTAGCATGTTTTGGAATTGAGCTGTCGATATGTATATTAGTGTTCCTTTATTTTTAAAATGTATGTTGACACTCTACCCGCTTGGCTTAATTGTTACCCATATGTGATGTTAAGCCCCTTCGACCACGCCTTCGCTTAGCGACGAGTCATAAAGTCGTGCATTTTTTATCTGTACCAAACGAAGTAGGAAATAAGTATCATGACAAATGAGTAAATAATAAAAAAAAAAAAATGTTTTCAAATAATGAGTTGTTCAATTCTTCTTTTTTGTAAAGTTTCTTTCTTTTGTCAAAATAGCCACAATATTTCTGTTTGTTTCAATATCAACCATAGCATCAAAAAGGGATAAAGTAAAGACTTCTAGAGTAAAATAAAATAAATGCTGAAAAAAAATTAAAGCAGCAACAATTTTAACACTTAAAAATATATTAGAAATGCAATGAATAATAACATGGAAGAGGTAAGTATTTCCTTATTTAAATATTTGCTTTTAAGATTTTTGAAAAATATACGAATGTTTCCAAAGCTACATATTTATTAAGCAACAAATGTTAAAGTCTCACTTTACATTATTTGGTATATCCGATGCACACTGGTTCATATTTTCAGGCGGCGAAAAATTTTAGTTTTATGTTCTCCAATTCTAAAATTATTTTATTCATATGAAAGTAAATACTAGTAAGTCTCGGGAGCCCAAAAATTTTAACCCTGTTGCTACTATTAAATTGAGAACAGGTTAGTCCAAAATGGACTTTCGCAGTATTTTGTTATAGGTATGAATTTCTTTGTCAATTTTCAAAGTTGAAATGCTCATTACAATTTTGTTTTTCAAGATTTATTGACAAAATTGTTTCGTGTATTAGTTTATCTTCTTTACTATTAGTTTAAAGCATAAAACTCTGCGACCTGTATAACTATTTAATTTTTATTTTCAAATGTCAAAATTTCCCTAAAACATCTTACTTTATAGAGCATAAGTTCTGAACGTCAAAATTAGTAAAAAAAATCTATACCTACATTTCTATACCCAATTGTACACCGACCAGCTCCGACCTTGCGAACTACAGCAATTTCTGTGACCCAAGGTAAGATACTCGGTTTAAAGGTGGTGAAATATTAAAGAATTTCGGCAATGAAAACCGTTCCGGCCACATATATTATCTAGCACGTCAGGTTATCAATTAATTTGGAAAAAGGTAAAAATTGCTTTTATGTCATTTTATGCATTTTTGTGGGTAAACGAATGCTGCGAAACGAATAGGCGACAAAGATTGACTTACACGTTAGATATCTAGGTAATTTAAAGTAAAAGATTAAACATTAGTAAAAAACCGCAGCATAAACTACAGGGTTTAAATACCTGAAAATTGCATCTTAATTTAAACAATGAAAGTAGAAGGTAAATGGAAAAAAAACTAGTACGCAGTTATATTTTACGTGTAAAATTAGCTATATGTTACCTGTTAATTTATTGTCGGTATGTTATCCTTTTAAAAAGTGTTAATGTAATTAAATAATAATCCATTCTTTACACAATGCAACGAACAAAAAATCTAAGTTCAACAAAGAAAAAGTTTTCATAAACGTTAGAAAACGGTACGTTACATATTCTAAAAACAAGAAAATGAATTCATTACACAATTTTCATGTATTTACTGTATTTGTATTTACTTAGTTTGAAAATTTTAATAGTTAAAATCAATTACATCAAGTTATTTATTCTTGTTTTTGATCTACACAATTAAATCTCGCGACAAGCTTTTATATCATAAATATTGTGTAATGATCTTATAATTTCATAGTTTAAAGTAAAATTTTCTTTTTTTATTTCTTTTCATCGCATCTAAATAAAAGCTTGTTTTTAAAAAAGTGTTTACACTTATAAAATATTTAAAACTCGAATTCTTATTCTCAGTCAATCCTTTCATTTGATACCCATATTGCCGGAATGCATTACAAATAATTATTCCGCCATCTTGGATGTTTCACCATGTTGGATTTGGAATAACGTCACACTGCTAAGCACCCAAACTAAATGTGCATACAAAATTTTAGCTCAATCGTCGGAAGATATCCGCCATGTTGGATTTAGAATGATGTCACTTTATTTTTGGTGTTATTCTTAGCAAGCCTTTTCACTTAATACCTATATTGTAAAAGTGCATTAAAAACAGCTAGTCCGACATGTTGAATTAAGAATGACGTTAAACAGTTTTCTATTAATTGTCATACAAAATGAACCTGTATATAAAATTTCAGCTTAATCGGTTGAATACATCTGCTTCAAAATTGAGTTTCAAGATTCCACCCGAACAAACAAACATTGAAAGTTATATAAATGTTTTTAAAAATACAATACATATACATGTAAGACCAAAAATAAAAGTTGAATTACTTCAAAATGTATCGATAGCCGAGAATACTATTTACACATTTGTTGAAATTTTCTTTTTCAGTTGTATCCTTATAACTCGTCTTGGTTCAAAAAAGCAAACCTTTGGCCCGTGTGAATATTGGGCTTTAAAATGGACAGGGGACAAATGTTGACATTTTCTATAACAAAATACAAAAATGCGAAAGCTAAATTTCAGTTTTCTCTGACGTTCAGTATAGAAAAGGAGTTCAATATAGTATGCATATCGCACTTAATCAACAAGAGGGTATTAACTCAAATTTAATTTTCAGTAGAAGCAAAACTATTTTTAATTTAATGTTAAAGGCAAATTAAAAAGAATTTTTAAGTCAACCGTTTCATTACCAAAAAGGAGGCAAAATATCACGATATTTTTACAGCGGGTCTATCTGAATATTACGCCTTTTTTTCAAAAAGTGAAAACATAAAAGTTTCGAGTTAATACGCTCTTGTTGATCAAGTGCGATATCCATTCTATATTGAACTCCTGTACTATACTGAAAATCAGAGAAAACTGAAATATAGATTTTGTATTTGGTTATTAATTAACAACATTTTACAAACTAACATTTTATCCTATGTATAATTGCTTAAGGAATTTATCGGCATTAAAATTAAAGAAGGCATTTCTTCAAAATGTAATATTATAATGCCTAAAAAGCAATTTTTCTGCATTTGTGCTTTGTAGATTATTGCTACGTTCTGAATAAAGTTGCCCAGCACCACCAAATAGCTGCTCACTAGCAATGCTGTTTGGTGGTGCTAATAGGTCCTTTCTGGTCACAGCATTAAGATTTATAAATGGACTGCACCACTATTATTAATATATATTAGTATTTCGAAGACTTAAAGATTCAATTAAATACATTAAAATTTTTTTATCAACAACATTTTCGTTCTGTTCTTCTTGGACTTCTACATGTGGCGCTTTCGTGTAATGTTAAGCCCCTTTGACCACGCCTTCGCTTAGCGACGAGTCACAAAGTCGTGCATTTTTTATCTGTACCAAACGAAGTAGGAAATAAGTATACAGACTAGAGAGTAAATAATAAAATTAATAGTTTTCAAATAATAAGTAGTTCAGTTATTCTTTTTTTTTGTCAAACTAGCCACAATATTCCTTTTTGTTTCAATATCAACCATACCATCAAAAAAAGGGATAAAGTAAAGACTTCTCCAGTTAAATAAAATAAATGCTGAAAAAAAATTAAAGCAGTGCCCATGTTCTGTAACTCCCGCGTCGTGAAACTTTTCGATTGAAATGTGCGAAATGAAACAAAAATGCCATAAATTGAAACAAACAACTGTTTTTCTTACTTAACTGCAAATAAACTTACGCATAAAAACGAGGTGAGCAACAATTTTAACGCTTAAAAATATATTCGAAATGCAATGAATAATAACATGAAATATTTGCTTTTAAGATTTTTGAAAAACATACGAATGTTTCCAAAGCTACATTATTAAACAACATATGTTAAAGTCTCACTTTACATTATTTGGTATATCCGATGCACACTGGTTCTTATTTTAAAAAGGCGGCAAAAAATTTTTGTTTTATGTTCTCCAATTTTATATATAATTTTATACTAGTAAACCTCGGGAGCCCAAGAATGTAAATCCTGTTCCAACTATTCCATCGAGAACAGGTTGGTCCAAAATGGACTTTCGCAATATTTGGTTATAGGTATGAATTTCTTTGTCAATTTTCAAAGTTGAAATGCTCATAACTTTTTTGTTTTTCTAGATTTTTTGACAAAATAAGTTTCGAGTATTAGTTTATCTTCTTAGCTATTATTTTAAAGCATAAAACTGTGGGACATGTAGAACTATTTAATTTTTATTTTCAAATGTCAAAATTTCCCTGAAATCTCTTATTTTATAGAGCATAAGTTCTGAGCGTCAAAATTAGTAAAAAATTTATACTCTAACCTACATTTCTATAACCAAGTGTACACCGACCAGCTCCGACCTTGCGAACTTCAGCAATTTCTGTGACCCAAGGTAAAATACTCGGTTCAAAGGTAATAAAATATTTAAGAATTGTCGGCGATTGAAACCGTTGCGGCCACATAAATTATCTAGCACGTCAGGTTATCACTTAATTTAGAAAATGGTAAAAATTGCTTTTATGTTATTTTATGCATTTTTGTGGGTGAATGGATGCTGCGAAACGTAAATTGATTTACACGTTAGATTTCGGAGTAATTTAAAGTAAAAATATTAAACATTAGTAAATAACCCCAGCATAAACTACAGAGTTTAAACACCTGAAAATTGCATCTTAATTTAAACAATGACAGTAGCAGGTAAATGATAAAAAAAGACTAGTACGCAGTTATATTTTACGTGTAGTATATGTTACCTGTTAATTTATTGCCGGTATGTGATCCTTTTAAAAAGTGTGAAAACAGGGTTTTAATGTTTCAAAGAAATTTTAATAAAATATTCAATTGTGGTGCTTACGTGTTGTTTTCATATACACCCATGGACAATAGCTATGTAATTTCAGTAAAAAGTTTGGTGTTCGGTAAAGTTCGGTAAAAATTTCGCTGAACACCGAACTTTGACCGAACATCCTTTTTTGCCGAACTCCGTAACCGAACCCGAACGTTCGGTCGGACACCAACAGTATGATAATAAAATTACATATGAGTCACAATTATGGCAAATGAAAAAAAAATTACCGGGTAGCGTGTCGATTCCAAGCATTTTAAAAATAAGGGGCACTCATATATATACATATATATGTATATAATATTCTGTTTAGTGACATCTCTAGCGCAAAACAAGTATTTATTTTTGTTTCGCAAAGAAAATTGTTCCCATTTTTTTTATTTATTTTCGTTGATTTTTATTTTTTATTAAATTTTGTTAATGAATTAATCATTTTAAATAACTTTTAACTGAAATTCAAGATTCAAACATCAAACAGCTTGGGAAGTTGTTTCCCAGCTGTTATACTGTCATGTTGTCATGTTATTAAAGAACCATTTTTAAAATAAATATATAAATCCCTACAATTACACTATGCAACAAATTGGAAGTTTTTTTCCTTGAATAACCAATATATTTTTTTTGATCCGCTATAGTCACCTTATTGCAAAAATCATCATTATTTCAAATTCTATCGAAAGGTTTTTTTTAGAATTTTTTTTCTAAGAATTGATATTTTTGAAAAGGTTGCTCCTTATATCTTGTCGTAAATTTGGAAGGACGTACCCGATTTTGTTATGCAATCCGTCAAAACATTTAAGTTTCTCTAATATCATTTTTTAATTTATGCATTATTTTTAGAGTTGTTGAGGGCAAAGTGTAAAAAAAATTTTTTTTGTTTTTTTTTTTTATAAAAATGAATTCAAAAAATTCATAACAAATTTAAATCAACAAATACTTACTAATTTTAGTACTCACGATCAAAGCTGTATGTATTCGAAGCAGCATAAATTTTATTTCATGAAAATCCATGGATAAACTCCTGTTTTATTCCCGATAAAGTGAAAGTACCTACTTTGACATTTTTTATTGCAAATTTGTGTAGAGCTAAAACTTTTGTGATGTTTTAACGGTTTTACCCTGTTTATTGATACCTACTTGTGAAATTTGTAATCGTAAATTTGTGTATAGCCAAAAATTTCGTTATTTACACAGTAACAGGTATATAAAAACAAAACCTTGCACAACCTGCAAAGCTCAACAAGTGATTGTAGACAAGACAAGTATTAATTTAAAATATAAAAATAAAAAATTTGCAAAGAACTTAGAAAAATGTCGTGTAAAAATGAGCCAGATATATTTATTGTTATGTGTGCGCCAAACTGGACACCCAGTTCAATATGTGAAAATTGCAGATTTATTTTAAAAAATCAATCTTCATCGATCTCTCAGTAAGTACTTCTAAGCAAAGTTTTTAATATGTGTATACTGTAACTTTTTCCTACTTATAGAACACACAAGAAAACTAGAAAACTATGGAGAGAAACATCGAGCCATGGATCTGATTGATATTTTCGTTTAAGTAGTAACAGCGGTTTTGGAAAACATATGCAGTTGTCCTACCCCACCGTTTCTGCAGTAAAACTTCCCGTTTTACATCAAGATAGAAAGTCACTTCTTTTATTACCCGCCCAATAATCATTGTCGAGCATGTGTAGTACATCAGATATCTAACACCGAAGCTTTGAAATCAACTTGAGCTTAATGATCTTATAAGAGACTTCGAGCTAACAAAAGAGAAATCGGAGCTCTTAGCAACACGCTTATGAGGAACCGACATAGCCATATGCCAATTTTTATACAACAAAAGACAATTTGTGTTTTTGTTATGACATAAGAGAATCTCGGCCAAAAATATGTTCCAAGTTTTTTTTTTTTTTTTTTTATCAGTATTTATTTATTGAATCTTCATATATTAAATATGAACTAACAATAATTAATCAAATCTTATCCTAATATTTACTTTATGTCCTGCCAGTACCAGACAAAAAAGATTTAGTCATCACGGTTTCTGTTTACATATGTAGGTGTTTATCGCTCATCTGATTGGGTGAGTGCTGCAGTGTCTCTTCTTCTTAAGCGAGTGTGGCCGCCATAATTTAAAATATTTCGAGCTAATGGATTTGGGTGCAGTTCCAGCCTTTTTAAATATTTTACTGCATATTTCGTTATCATAGTTTTTATCAATGGCACATTGAGATCCTTGTGGATATTTGAGTTTTTGACATACCAGGGAGAGGCTGTGATTATTAGAAGAAGTTTATTTTGGCGCCTTTGAATTTTTTCGATATTAGAAGCAGAGGCAGTGCCCCATAACTGAATACCGTAGCACCAAATTGGCTTTAAGATAGAGTTGTAAAGTAGAAGTTTGCAATTGAGACTAAGAACAGAATTTCTTCCAATGAGCCAATTAAATTAAATTGCTTTTAGTTTCATTTGAGTTAATTTTGCTTCTATGTGCCATTTCCACGTTAAACGCCGATCTAGATGTATACCGAGATTTTTTACATGCGAGTGTTGGGGTATTATTTGATTATTGATTTTAATATGGGGGCATGTTTCCCGACGCAATGTGAATGTTATATGTGCGCATTTTTGCTCATTGATCTTTATCCTCCATTGTTTTAACTACCTTTCCAGTTCAAATATGTGATCCTGTAAGTAACGAGATGCTTCTTGACAGTTTTCATGTACGCTTAGGAAAGCTGTGTCATCCGAAAATGTTGAGGTTTGTGTGTAGCTGTTTGTTGGCATGTCCGAAGTATAAATTAAGTATAATAGAGGGCCCAGGATGCTGCCTTGTGGGACTCCAGCGTTAACTGGCTGAGAACATAAAAAATCGCCTTCTTTTATAATAAATTGACCACCGACTAAGTAGCTTTCTAACAGCTTGTGTATGTTTGCTGGTACGTTTTGCTGCAATTTCAGAAGTAAACCTTCATGCCAGACTTTATCAAAAGCTTGAGACACATCGATGAAGAGTGCTGAGCAATATTTTTTTTCTTCAAAGGCTTTTCTTATTACATTTACTATTCGATGAGTTTGTTCAATTGTGCTGTGCGTTCTTCTAAACCCGAATTGATGATTAGGAATACATCTATTTTAATTTAAAAGCGGCGTTAATTTTAACACTATTAGTTTCTCAAATAGCTTTGAAATATTAGATAATAAGCTAATAGGCCTGTATGACTCAACTTTTGTGTGATCCTTTCCTGGCTTTGGTATCATAGTTACTAAGGAAACCTTCCATTCCTGAGGGTAGTATTGAAGGCGTAAAATAGCATTAAAAATAAAAAGAATAATTTTCTTCGCTATACTTGGTAGCTCCAAAAGCATTTTATTACTGATCTTATCAATACCGGGTGCCTTCTTGGTGTTTAAATCCCGAATAGCCTTTTCGATTTCTTTAAACTCGAATCTTAGGGGAATAGGTGCTCTAACATTTACAGGCGGTTACTCGACTGCTATATCGTAAAATATATTATGGGTAAATACATTTTTCAGATTATTAGCAAACAGATTTCCTTTTTCAATATCATTTCTTGCCCAGCTTCCATTCAAGTTTCTCAATGGTGGCTTAGAGATAACTGGTCTATTGAGGCTTCTAGCTGCAGGCCATAATGAGTAGTCTGATTGTGGAGTTGCATCAAGTCCCTAAAGATATTTTTCCAGGGAAGCCGTTTTCTGAGACTGCAGTAACTTTCTCAGCCTTTTTGTGCACTCTTTTAATAAAGTCTTAAGTTGGGGGCATCTGTGCAATTGCCAATCCCTTCGAACTCTGCTTTTTTCAGTCAATAGACGCTCGACATCTGTAGAATATATGATTTTGTTTTTGGTTTTTTTGAGGGTTATGCTGGAACAGCTAGTTTGAGATAACTGTCAAAATTAACAATAGCGAGATCCACGTTCTCCGGTGTGCTAAGCGGAATATTTTCTGTGCAATGGGCACTAAGATATTTTTTATATTTTAACCAATTTATTTGTGAGGCTGATGTCGATAAGTAACCAGACGGAGATACGATTTTATTTGGATTCATTATAGTAACAATTGTAGGTGTGTGATCGGAAGTTAATTCTAGGGACGCTTCCACATGAATCGTGTCTATGGGGATGTTATTAACCACGCCAAAATCTATGACATCTGGAACTTTTTGCTGATCAGTAGGCCAATATGTTGGTTGTCCGCTCGCGACCACATTTAGATCCATTTTACAAATTGTGTTAAACAAAACACGACCCTTAGGTGTAATAAGTCGTGACCCCCAGAAAGTGTGTTTAGCGTTATAATCGCCAGCAGCCAGGAAGCAGGGTCCTAATGATTTGGAATATTTATTATATTGGCTTTCTGATATAGAAAATCTAGGTGGGGAGTATAATGATGAAATTACTAGGTTTCGAGATAATTCCTCAACGTAAATGCTCGTTGCTTGGAGATAATCTTCACGATGATCACACATTAAGTCTCGGTTTTTTATCAAAATAGCAGAACCTCCACAAGCTCTACCTCGAGGGTCCTTGGTATCATATAATATATAACCATTGATTTTAAACGTGTTTCTTGAGGTCAGATGAGTTTCAGAAACCATCATAACATCAATTTGTTTATTTTTAAGGAAGTATTCTATTTCATTTTTATGTTGGCGGATGGCGTTTGCGTTCCAAAAGCAAATTTGTAAACAGTTCATGGCTTGTTTAGTACAGCTTGCAATAACATCGATTGCATTCTTAACATTTCCTGCATCATATTACCCATTGTGTTTATTATTATAGCCATACGATATTCCGTTACACTATGCGACAGTCAAAATCGGGATGGGATTAAACCAACGGGAAATGTTATATCGGTAAAAGAGAAGTTATATGTGTCCCGGCGTTTCGCTAGGTCACGTCTAGGAGTCGAGATATATCGATTTGAAGTTAGTAACTATCATATAGGGGAAATTGTCACCTTTGGTGGTCTTTTCTTTCTGAAACAAATTTAAAAAAATTAGGAATTACAATTCCTTTAATTTGTTGATACAACGTTTCGCTACATAAGCAACCGTTTCGCAGTTATAAATAAATGTATGAAGAAAAAAACTATTTTATTGCCTAAAAAATTAAATTTTTTTATTTTTAATTCATAAAAAATCCAAAACGGTAAAAAAAGTGTCAAGTCCTATTACTTTCACGTAAAGTCACATAACCTTTAAACAAAATGAGACATAGATCATGAAAATCGATGGACGCGTTTCGCTTTTATTCACAATTAAGTGAAGGTATCTCATTTTGACAAGAATATTGATTTTATGTTTCAATCTCACAGTGTTATTGACAAATTATTGACATGTTGTTTCATTTCCTTTCTTATGCATATCATAACAAGCTAGTAAAAAGAGCGTACAAACTAATTTTTGCAGTTTTATTAAGTGATAGTGCACTGCTGATTTAAATCAATATTTAGTGCACTTTCCTCAACTATGTTTTCAACAAATCACAAACTCGAAAGAATACACAACCGGTGTCTTTCGATAACACTATGCAACAAGCAAAAATTCCTTGAATACCACTATATTTTTTTGATCCGCTATAGTCACCTAACTGCAAAAATTATATATGGTAAGGTTTTTTTAAAAAAGAATTTTCTAAAAATTGAGATTTTTGAAAAGGCGTTCCCGATTTTGTTATACAATCCGTCAAAACATTTTGAATTGCGCCAGATTTAAGTTTCTCTGATACCACTTTTTTAATTTAGCCATTATTTTTGAAGTTATTGAGGCCGAAGTGGCAAAAAATAAAATTTTTTTTTTATAAAATTTTTTAATTCAAAAAATTCATAAAAAATTTTAATCAACAAATACTTACCAGTGTTAGTAGTTTAGCTCAAAGCTGCATGTAGTAGAAGTAAAATAAATTTTATTTCATGAAAATCCATGGATAAATTCCTGTTTAATTCCCGATAAAGTAAAAGTACAAACAAAGTTATCAGTAGTTATTTTTAAGCAACAAGATTTACAAAGCATAATCTAACAATAATTTCGACTTTTGTTTTGTCGCCTATGATATTCTGTGTTTGATTCTCTTGTAAAAAACCAAATAAATCTCCCATCATATTTTCATTCCATAGTTCCTGATAACGTTGCTCCATGGTCTTAAGTTGTTGATGAAATCGTTCACCATGTTCGTCGCTTACGGCACCAAGGTTTTCCGGAAAAAAGTCCAGATGCGAGTGCAAGAAATGTGTTGTTAGTGACATATTAACACCTTAAATAAGAAATTAGGAAAAATAAACAAATATGAATAAGAAAATTTATTTAATATTTAACGATTTTTGAATAGTTTTCAAGCAAATTACGGACGATTTCTTTGTAATTTGGACTTCTGATATTTCCTAGAAAGTTAGAAACAATTTGTCGAAATGAATTCCACGCAGCTTTCTCATCTGCTGATAATAGCTCTTCAAAGTTAGAACTTAGAAGCAATTTTCGAATTTAAGGGCCATCGAAAACCCCTTCGCCAATTTTTGCACACGAAAGTTTTGGAAATATTGTTTTCAAATAAACAGAGGCTCTACTCTCCTTGTCTACTAGTGCTTTAACAAAATTTTTACCAAGCCGAACTTTATATGTAGTGGTGGTAAAATTACATTGTCCTTTTTAACCAACGCAGGGTACCTTACCTTATGCAGGTGCTTATGGCTCTTATTTTCCAACCCTTTTTTATGTAGTGATTTTTGCGATCTCGGCTATCCCAGAGGCAGAGAAAACAGCAATACTTTGTATAGCCACATTGGAGGCCTGTTAAAATAGCAACAACTTTTAAGTCGCAACACACTTTCCAATTGTGATTTTCATACTTAAAATTTCTTAATAAAGTGGCCATAGTGTTATATGCTTCTTTCATATTCACGGCATGTGCAATAGGTACATTTGGCCTCTCGTTGCCAATATGTAGTAAAACAGCCTTACGGCACTCTCTGCTACTATCAGCAAACAACCGCCAGTCACTTGGAACATCTGTCTGTCGCGCTCGTTGAAGATAGCCGTGTTTTCTAAGCTCGGCATACGGTTCATTTTTTTTTTTTTATAAAAACGTGAACAAATAAAGTATTAAAAAAAGTAAATACAAGAAAAAGATAAAGAAAAAAATTCATGTATGTACATACATACATACATAAACACACATTTTTTTATTCTCGGTGTTGATAAACAATAACAAATAAGAAGAGCACAACTGTAAACAGTAAAAAAAAAAAAACTCCTATGAGTTCAAACAGTAGAAATGCATATATCACAGTGAGTGTTAACGAAACAAATGCAGAAATAAAAAAAGAATCGATGATAACAAATACCTAACGGCTAAACCTATTACTCGCGCGCGATCCCTCTCACCTTTAGTATTTAATAATACGGTAGATACACTAACAAATATAAAACCTTTAACCGTTGCCTCAACGGCAAAAACAATTTTAATAAGTGATAAAAATATTAACCCTCAATCTGGCATAATAGAGAACTCACTATCACCTTCGGTGTCTAATAATACGGTTGATTCTAATACAATAAAAAATATAGAACCTGCAAGCGGTGCCTCAGCGGCAAAAACGATTTCAATAAGTGATGTAAATATTACCCCCAATTCAGGCATGAAGTAAAAAGTGGTCAAAAGCCCCCAGTACAAGTAGGTATTGATAGGTACATAACAAATCATGGCAACTTACCACAACCAAGAGTAGTGCCTGCTCGACCATTTATCAACTCCGGTGTGGACTATTGTGGTCCATTTTGGATACACTACAAGATTAGGGGCAAAAGGGCAACCAAGGCTTACATAGCCGTATTTTGCTGTTTTGCTACCAAGGCAGTTCATCTAGAATTGGTGTCTGATCTGTCAACAGAGTCATTCATTGGGGCTCTGAAACGCTTTATAGCTCGTCGTGGCCTCTGCCGAAATATCTTTTGTGACAACGCGACAAATTTCGTCGGTGCCAAAAACCTGCTTGAACTTTCTGAAAGCATACACTCAGAAAAGGCGCAGGAAGCCATCATTACTGCTGCAAGCGCTAAAGGTATACATTTTAGTTTCATCCCACCAAGAGCGCCCCACTTCGGTGGTTTATGGGAAGCAGCTGTAAAATCAGCAAAGCATCTACTGGTACGTAGCGTGTCAACCGAATTACTGACTTACGAAGAGTTGGAAACAACAATCATAGAAATTGAAGCTATATTAAACTCACGTCCGTTAACTCTGCTCTCAAACGACCCAGCTTGTCTAGAAGCGCTGACTCCTGGCCATTTTCTCATCGGTGAAGCTCTTACCTCACAAGTAGATAGCAGAGCAGCAAATCTTAAGGTCTCGGGCGTGTCACATTGGAAACTTGTCTCTCAAATAAAACAACAGTTTTGGAAAAGATGGTCAACAGAATATCTGAGCGAGCTTCAACATCGCTATAAATGGAAATGCAAGTTCAGCAATTTAAAAAAAGGAGACATGGTGATTTTTAAAGAAGACAACACTCCTATCATGAAATGGCCGTTAGGACGAGTAGTAAACACATACCCCGGAGACGATGGAATCATCCGAGTTGTTGAGGTAAAAACTGCTTCTGGCCTGTTTAAACGTCCAATACATCGTCTTGCACCACTTCCGATTGACCACAATGTAGAAGAAGATAAGGAAACTCAAACCGGTTCATCAGAGAATACAAATACAGAACCTAAAAGCAAAAGGATACGGTTGTCAGTGAATGATTATTAACCATTAAGCCTAATTGCATTCTTAAACACAATTTCATCCATGCGTCAGGCCAACACTTAATATCAACCACGTTCACATCATTCTACACAAGTCTGGAGATATCTCAGAATTGTCACCTAAATCGTTCACAAAACCTCAACTCACCAAACCTACCAAATACTCGTCAACCCCAGATCAACTTGCCTGGCAGCTTACCAAATTAAAAACAATGGAGCACAAGCTAGAACAAATAAAGACTTCAAAACGGTAAAAAAAGTGTCAAGTCCTATTACTTTCACGTAAAGTCACATAACCTTTAAACAAAATGAGACATAGATCATAAAAATCGATGGACGCGTTTCGCTTTTATTCACAATTAAGTGAAGGTATCTCATTTTGACAAGAATATTGATTTTATGTTTCAATCTCACAGTGTTATTGACAAATTATTGACATGTTGTTTCATTTCCTTTCTTATGCATATCATAACAAGCTAGTAAAAAGAGCGTGCAAACTAATTTTTGCAGTTTTATTAAGTGATAGTGCACTGCTGATTTAAATCAATATTTAGTGCACTTTCCTCAACTATGTTTTCAACAAATCACAAACTCGAAAGAATACACAACCGGTGTCTTTCGATAACACTATGCAACAAGCAAAAATTCCTTGAATACCACTATATTTTCAACTCACCAAACCTACCAATTACTCGTCAACCCCAGATCAACTTGCCTGGCAGCTTACCAAATTAAAAACAATGGAGCACAAGCTAGAACAAATAAAGACTTCAGAATCTGAACATCATTCTAAGTCAAAACATGATATAATAGTTTCGTACTCTGCGCTCGTCATCAGCGCAGTAGCCATCATAGCCATACTATGGAAAGCCATGTCACGTAAAAGGGTCAGCGTGATACACACAAATAAGGTACCCGAACATGAATCACCCAACCAACACACAGCAACACACGAAGCTGAAACCACGCCCGTACCAACTCCACGCTTCACCATTCAAATTTGAAGTATCGATGACCAGATGAGCAAGCGTGAGAATGAACTTTGATTCATGTTCAACGCGGCCATGATTTGTATAAATCTGAAACCCTAGCTGCACTGACTCTACTATTTGAACGGTGTTCAACGCGGTGGAGAATGTTAACAAACATACATTTATAAATATTATTATTTTATTATGTTACTAAGAACTCACTTCCGTACATGTATTTTTATTCTGTTGACATAATTTTAGTGCATTAACTTTGCTTGCATAATATTTAGTTTAAATTTTATTTATTCTTTTGTAAAATGCATACATCGCAATTTTACGTTCATTAACCGTTGTTCAGAAATTTGTTTATTAAGTTTTGTTTTTTTTTTTTTATTTACACCATTAATAATTAGGTCATTCATGTTGTGTTAAATTCCTCATTTATTTGTTATTATTTTAAAAGCTAAGCATTTTATTATTAGTTAATTTTAATATAAAAGAAAGTAGTAAATAAAGATTAATTTAGTCGTGTTTTAGTAATCATATTTGTGTTTTCTTTAATACGGCTTCCTTCAGGTTTCAAGTGCTTGTAAGGAAAAAAATTAAAAGTTAGCGCCAATCTGGATTTATGTGTTTAGATTGAATCACGCTAACGATCATTTTCAGATACGTTTGATACACAAACAAGTGCTTAAACGGGGTCGCAGCCCAACCTCTTCAGCAGTTGCTTCGGTCTCAAAAGTCTTAAAAGATGGTACAGCTGATAGAACAAGTTCACAAAATCGATTTGCAATTCTGGATGAGGAATCCCCGGAAGCACAAAACGTTATCAAAACTTCTAAGCCACCGCCGATATATCTTAAAGAGCAAAACTCAAATGAATTAATAAAGAATTTGATCTCGGTAATAGGTGAAAATTCTTTTTATGTAGCTGCAATAAAACGGGGTAGTATTAATGAGACAAAAATACAAGTTAATCGTGAAGATGATTTTCGTAAGGTAATAACAAAATTTGAAGCACTTAATAAGAATTTTTATACATATCAACTGAAGAGCAGTAAAGGTCTTCAGGTAGTGATTAAGGGCATTGACTCATGCGTGGACCCAGGTGAGATAAAAACGTTTTTAGAAGAGAAGGGCTTCAAAATAAAAAATGTAATAAACATTAAAAATAGAGAACAAAATCCCCAGCCACTATTTAGAGTGGAGTTAGAACCCGGCGACATTAAGCTTAAAAAGAACGAAACGCACCCCATTTACAATCTGAAATATATCCTGTATAGAAAAATAACAATAGAGGAGCCGCACAAAAGGAATGGTCCCGTGCAATGTTTAAACTGCCAAGAATTTGGTCACACTAAGGCATACTGTCATCTAACCCCTGTTTGCGTCGTATGTGGAGAATTACATGGTACAGCTCTCTGCGATAAGTCTAAAAACGATGTCAATAAATGTAGCAACTGTGGTGGTAATCACACTGCCAACTATAGAGGATGCCCTGTATAATCTATCGTCAAGCGCTCGATGGACCGAAACCTAATCCCCCTCAAATGCAGGCAACAAATCAAGTTTACATTAATGACGTTCAGGTACCGCAGCCTAGTAATAACATAACATCCTACGCTAACGTCTTAAAATCAAATCATATGCCAATGCAAGGTGAGTTGCCAAATAATGATGAAACTCCAGTTTCTAATTTAAGTCGTCTAGAGAAAACCATGGAAACATTAGTACAAACAGTAAATAACTTTACAAACACAATGGGTAATATGATGCAGGAAATGTTAAGAATGCAATCGATGTTATTGCAAGCTGTACTAAACAAGCCATGAACTGTTTAAAAATTTGCTTTTGGAACGCAAACGCCATCCGCCAACATAAAAATGAAATAGAATAGAAATAGAATAGAAACCATCATAACATCAATTTGTTTATTTTTAAGGAAGTATTCTATTTCATTTTTATGTTGGCGGATGGCGTTTGCGTTCCAAAAGCAAATTTTTAAACAGTTCATGGCTTGTTTAGTACAGCTTGCAATAACATCGATTGCATTCTTAACATTTCCTGCATCATATTACCCATTGTGTTTGTAAAGTTATTTACTGTTTGTACTAATGTTTCCATGGTTTTCTCTAGATGACTTAAATTAGAAACTGGAGTTTCATCATTATTTGGCAACTCACCTTGCATTGGCATATGATTTGATTTTAAGACGTTAGCGTAGGATGTTATGTTATTACTAGGCTGCGGTACCTGAACGTCATTAATGTAAACTTGATTTGTTGCCTGCATTTGAGGGGGATTAGGTTTCGGTCCATCGAGCGCTTGACGATAGATTATACAGGGCATCCTCTATAGTTGGCAGTGTGATTACCACCACAGTTGCTACATTTATTGACATCGTTTTTAGACTTATCGCAGAGAGCTGTACCATGTAATTCTCCACATACGACGCAAACAGGGGTTAGATGACAGTATGCCTTAGTGTGACCAAATTCTTGGCAGTTTAAACATTGCACGGGACCATTCCTTTTGTGCGGCTCCTCTATTGTTATTTTTCTATACAGGATATATTTCAGATTGTAAATGGGGTGCGTTTCGTTCTTTTTAAGCTTAATGTCGCCGGGTTCTAACTCCACTCTAAATAGTGGCTGGGGATTTTGTTCTCTATTTTTAATGTTTATTACATTTTTTATTTTGAAGCCCTTCTCTTCTAAAAACGTTTTTATCTCACCTGGGTCCACGCATGAGTCAATGCCCTTAATCACTACCTGAAGACCTTTACTGCTCTTCAGTTGATATGTATAAAAATTCTTATTAAGTGCTTCAAATTTTGTTATTACCTTACGAAAATCATCTTCACGATTAACTTGTATTTTTGTCTCATTAATACTACCCCGTTTTATTGCAGCTACATAAAAAGAATTTTCACCTATTACCGAGATCAAATTCTTTATTAATTCATTTGAGTTTTGCTCTTTAAGATATATCGGCGGTGGCTTAGAAGTTTTGATAACGTTTTGTGCTTCCGGGGATTCCTCATCCAGAATTGCAAATCGATTTTGTGAACTTGTTCTATCAGCTGTACCATCTTTTAAGACTTTTGAGACCGAAGCAACTGCTGAAGAGGTTGGGCTGCGACCCCGTTTAAGCACTTGTTTGTGTATCAAACGTATCTGAAAATGATCGTTAGCGTGATTCAATCTAAACACATAAATCCAGATTGGCGCTAACTTTTAATTTTTTTCCTTACAAGCACTTGAAACCTGAAGGAAGCCGTATTAAAGAAAACACAAATATGATTACTAAAACACGACTAAATTAATCTTTATTTACTACTTTCTTTTATATTAAAATTAACTAATAATAAAATGCTTAGCTTTTAAAATAATAACAAATAAATGAGGAAATAAAAAATGCTTAATTTAACACAACATGAATGACCTAATTATTAATGGTGTAAATAAAAAAAAAAAAAACAAAACTTAATAAACAAATTTCTGAACAACGGTTAATGAACGTAAAATTGCGATGTATGCATTTTACAAAAGAATAAATAAAATTTAAACTAAATATTATGCAAGCAAAGTTAATGCACTAAAATTATGTCAACAGAATAAAAATACATGTACGGAAGTGAGTTCTTAGTAACATAATAAAATAATAATATTTATAAATGTATGTTTGTTAACATTCTCCACCGCGTTGAACAAATAGTAGAGTCAGTGCAGCTAGGGTTTCAGATTTATACAAATCATGGCCGCGTTGAACATGAATCAAAGTTCATTCTCACGCTTGCTCATCTGGTCATCGATACTTCAAATTTGAATGGTGAAGCGTGGAGTTGGTACGGGCGTGGTTTCAGCTTCGTGTGTTGCTGTGTGTTGGTTGGGTGATTCATGTTCGGGTACCTTATTTGTGTGTATCACGCTGACCCTTTTACGTGACATGGCTTTCCATAGTATGGCTATGATGGCTACTGCGCTGATGACGAGCGCAGAGTACGAAACTATTATATCATGTTTTGACTTAGAATGATGTTCAGATTCTGAAGTCTTTATTTGTTCTAGCTTGTGCTCCATTGTTTTTAATTTGGTAAGCTGCCAGGCAAGTTGATCTGGGGTTGACGAGTAATTGGTAGGTTTGGTGAGTTGAGGTTTTGTGAACGATTTAGGTGACAATTCTGAGATATCTCCAGACTTGTGTAGAATGATGTGATCGTGGTTGATATTAAGTGTTTTCCTGACGCATGGATGAAATTGTGTTTAAGAATGCAATTAGGCTTAATGGTTAATAATCATTCACTGACAACCGTATCCTTTTGCTTTTAGGTTCTGTATTTGTATTCTCTGATGAACCGGTTTGAGTTTCCTTATCTTCTTCTACATTGTGGTCGATCGGAAGTGGTGCAAGACGATGTATTGGACGTTTAAACAGGCCAGAAGCAGTTTTTACCTCAACAACTCGGATGATTCCATCGTCTCCGGGGTATGTGTTTACTACTCGTCCTAACGGCCATTTCATGATAGGAGTGTTGTCTTCTTTAAAAATCACCATGTCTCCTTTTTTTAAATTGCTGAACTTGCATTTCCATTTATAGCGATGTTGAAGCTCGCTCAGATATTCTGTTGACCATCTTTTCCAAAACTGTTGTTTTATTTGAGAGACAAGTTTCCAATGTGACACGCCCGAGACCTTAAGATTTGCTGCTCTGCTATCTACTTGTGAGGTAAGAGCTTCACCGATGAGAAAATGGCCAGGAGTCAGCGCTTCTAGACAAGCTGGGTCGTTTGACAGCAGAGTTAACGGATAATATAGCTTCAATTTCTATGATTGTTGTTTCCAACTCTTCGTAAGTCAGTAATTCGGTTGACACGCTACGTACCAGTAGATGCTTTGCTGATTTTACAGCTGCTTCCCATAAACCGCCGAAGTGGGGCGCTCTTGGTGGGATGAAACTAAAATGTAAACCTTTAGCGCTTGCAGCAGTAATGATGGCTTCCTGCGCCTTTTCTGAGTGTATGCTTTCAGAAAGTTCAAGCAGGTTTTTGGCACCGACGAAATTTGTCGCGTTGTCACAAAAGATATTTCGGCAGAGGCCACGACGAGCTATAAAGCGTTTCAGAGCCCCAATGAATGACTCTGTTGACAGATCAGACACCAATTCTAGATGAACTGCCTTGGTAGCAAAACAGCAAAATACGGCTATGTAAGCCTTGGTTGCCCTTTTGCCCCTAATCTTGTAGTGTATCCAAAATGGACCACAATAGTCCACACCGGAGTTGATAAATGGTCGAGCAGGCACTACTCTTGGTTGTGGTAAGTTGCCATGATTTGTTATGTACCTATCAATACCTACTTGTACTGGGGGCTTTTGACCTCTTTTTACTTCATGCCTGAATTGGGGGTAATATTTACATCACTTATTGAAATCGTTTTTGCCGCTGAGGCACCGCTTGCAGGTTCTATATTTTTTATTGTATTACAATCAACCATATTATTAGACACCGAAGGTGATAGTGAGTTCTCTATTATGCCAGATTGAGGGTTAATATTTTTATCACTTATTAAAATTGTTTTTGCCGTTGAGGCAACGGTTAAAGGTTTTATATTTGTTAGTGTATCTACCGTATT
Source organism: Pollenia amentaria (assembly GCA_943735925.1). Lineage (NCBI taxonomy): Eukaryota > Metazoa > Arthropoda > Insecta > Diptera > Polleniidae > Pollenia > Pollenia amentaria. The sequence continues at coordinate 88,618,932 of OX031007.1, read as the reverse complement.
ATTAAATACTAAAGGTGAGAGGGATCGCGCGCGAGTAATAGGTTTAGCCGTTAGGTATTTGCTATCATCGATTCTTTTTTTTATTTTTGCATTTGTTTCGTTAACACTCACTGTGATATATGCATTTCTACTGTTTGAACTCATAGGAGTTTTTTTTTTTTTTTACTGTTTACAGTTGTGCTCTTCTTATTTGTTATTGTTTATCAACACCGAGAATAAAAAAATGTGTTTATGTATGTATGTATGTACATACATGAATTTTTTCTCTTTATCTTTTTCTTGTATTTAATTTTTTTAATACTTTATTTGTTCACGTTTTTATAAAAAAAAAAAAGAACCGTATGCCGAGCTTAGAAAACACGTCTATCTTCAACGAGCACGACAGACAGATGTTCCAAGTGACTGGCGGTTGTTTGTTGATAGTAGCAGAGAGTGCCGTAAGGCTGTTTTACTACATATTGGCAACGAGAGGCCAAATATACCTATTGCACATGCCGTGAATATGAAAGAAGCATATAACACTATGGCCACTTTATTAAGAAATTTTAAGTATGAAAATCACAATTGGAAAGTGTGTTGCGACTTAAAAGTTGTTGCTATTTTAACAGGCCTCCAATGTGGCTATACAAAGTATTGCTGTTTTCTCTGCCTCTGGGATAGCCGAGATCGCAAAAATCACTACATAAAAAAGGGTTGGAAAATAAGAGCCATAAGCACCTGCATAAGGTAAGGTACCCTGCGTTGGTTAAAAAGGACAATGTAATTTTACCACCACTACATATAAAGTTCGGCTTGGTAAAAATTTTGTTAAAGCACTAGTAGACAAGGAGAGTAGAGCCTCTGTTTATTTGAAAACAATATTTCCAAAACTTTCGTGTGCAAAAATTGGCGAAGGGGTTTTCGATGGCCCTTAAATTCGAAAATTGCTTCTAAGTTCTAATTTTGAAGAGCTATTATCAGCAGATGAGAAAGCTGCGTGGAATTCATTTCGACAAATTGTTTCTTACTTTCTAGGAAATATCAGAAGTCCAAATTACAAAGAAATCGTCCGTAATTTGCTTGAAAACTATTCAAAAATCGTTAAATATTAAATAAATTTTCTTATTCATATTTGTTTATTTTTCCTAATTTCTTATTTAAGGTGTTAATATGTCACTAACAACACATTTCTTGCACTCGCATCTGGACTTTTTTCCGGAAAACCTTGGTGCCGTAAGCGACGAACATGGTGAACGATTTCATCAACAACTTAAGACCATGGAGCAACGTTATCAGGAACTATGGAATGAAAATATGATGGGAGATTTATTTGGTTTTTTACAAGAGAATCAAACACAGAATATCATAGGCGACAAAACAAAAGTCGAAATTATTGTTAGATTATGCTTTGTAAATCTTGTTGCTTAAAAATAACTACTGATAACTTTGTTTGTACTTTTACTTTATCGGGAATTAAACAGGAATTTATCCATGGATTTTCATGAAATAAAATTTATTTTACTTCTACTACATGCAGCTTTGAGCTAAACTACTAAAACTGGTAAGTATTTGTTGATTAAAATTTTTTATGAATTTTTTGAATTAAAAAATTTTATAAAAAAAAATTTTTTTTTTTGCCACTTCGGCCTCAATAACTTCAAAAATAATGGCTAAATTAAAAAAGTGGTATCAGAGAAACTTAAATCTGGCGCAATTCAAAATGTTTTGACGGATTGTATATCAAAATCGGGAACGCCTTTTCAAAAATCTCAATTTTTAGAAAATTCTTTTTTAAAAAAACCTTACCATATATAATTTTTGCAGTTAGGTGACTATAGCGGATCAAAAAAATATAGTGGTATTCAAGGAATTTTTGCTTGTTGCATAGTGTTATCGAAAGCCACCGGTTGTGTATTCTTTCGAGTTTGTGAATTGTGGAAAACATAGTTGAGGAAAGTGCACTAAATATTGATTTAAATCAGCAGTGCACTATCACTTAATAAAACTGCAAAAATTAGTTTGCACGCTCTTTTTACTAGCTTGTTATGATATGCATAAGAAAGGAAATGAAACAACATGTCAATAATTTGTCAATAACACTGTGAGATTGAAACATAAAATCAATATTCTTGTCAAAATGAGATACCTTCACTTAATTGTGAATAAAAGCGAAACGCGTCCATCGATTTTCATGATCTATGTCTCATTTTGTTTAAAGGTTATGTGACTTTACGTGAAAGTAATAGGACTTGACACTTTTTTTACCGTTTTGGATTTTTTATGAATTAAAAATAAAAAAATTAAATTTTTTAGGCAATAAAATGGTTTTTTTCTTCATACATTTATTTATAACTGCGAAACGGTTGCTTATGTAGCGAAACGTTGTATCAACAAATTAAAGGAAATGTAATTCCTAATTTTTTTAAATTTGTTTCAGAAAGAAAAGACCACCAAAGGTGACAATTTCCCCTATATGATAGTTACTAACTTCAAATCGATATATCTCGACTCCTAGACGTGACCTAGCGAAACGCCGGGACACATATAACTTCTCTTTTACCGATATAACATTTCCCGTTGGTTTAATCCCATCCCGATTTTGACAGTCGCATAGTGTAACGGAATATCGTATGGCTATAATCATGAAAAAACAAGTTTATTGTTTGTAAATTAATTGCAAAATTTTGAGTTGCACTCAAATGAGTGAAGAGCAAAGAAGTTGCAATAAACTGATGATTGTTTTTTCTTAAATCAACTAATTTTTTTTTTTTGGAGTGCAAAATTTTCGAGTGGAACAGAGACCAACAGGCTACTAGAACTGCATGCAGGCGACTCTTTTAGAGGGCAAAAGCCTCTGCGGAATACTCGGAGTAGGATGCTTATAAAGATCATTTCAGAGCGTATAAGGGGATAGTAAGATCTGCGCATCTTGGAAACGCCTTTGCGAAAGCATAAAAAGCAAGAGTTGTATTTATCCCCAAAGCGGGAAAACGAAGCCTAAGGATTTTCGACCGATTAGTCTGTCATCCTTTCTCTTAAAGACAAAGGAAAGGATAGTGGATCGCTATCTTTGGAGGACCATGGATGCGAACCTTTTGTCTGTACGCCAACATGCGTAAAATAGAGGGAAATCGACCGAAACTAATCTACATAAGGTGGTGAGTTTAGTGGAAATGTCTCTCTATATCTCTCTATCGGCGAATATACTTTGGTGGCTTTCTTGGATATCGAGAAAGTTTTTAACATAACGCGGGATGCGATAATTGCGGCGTTGTCAAGTCTTGGGGTGGAGAGTGAAATTATCGGGTGGGTAGAAAATGTACAAACACGGAGGCGGATCACCTCTCTGGGTTCCTCCACCATCACACGGTTTGTTAATATAGGATCCCCACAAGGGGGAGTACTCTCCCCTTTTTTATGCAACCTGACTCTGAATCCAGTGCTGAAGTCTCTTGAATACCGCGGCTGCAGTGTAGGTGGTAGGGGAAAATTTCTTTCAACGATGCGCGATATCCTACAGGGCGGTCTTATGCAATTTTTCAAATGGGCTGGGATTAGAAGACTTGCCGTGATCCAGAAAATATCGAACTGGTCCTATTTACTTGGAAGTATGGGGCGCCCGTTGCACTGTACTCCTGCAAAATGGTAATTGGCAAGTAGTGAGGTTTGACTCCAAGGATAATGCACTGGAAACATATGACCATAGTTCGTCGAATGCTTCTATACGGCACACTCGTATGGTGGCCAAGATTTGATAGGAGGACCCCCTTGGGAAGACTGAGGAGGGCGCAGAGAATGGCCTCGCTGTGCATAACAGGGTCTCTGGCACCACTCCCGCCGATGTGCTGGATGTTATCCTTCATCTACCACCCTTGTAGTTGGTAGGGATAGAGATGGCAACGAGCTCGGTAATTCGCCTTAAATGAACCGATCAATGGAGTGGAAATAGTTGCGGACACTGCACGGTTATGAACACAGCAACCTCGAACCGAAGGATTGATCACACATCCTTAGTTTTGTTTCGCGATCGTCGGTACAGAATGGTGATACCAAGACGGTGGAGAAACGATATTCCGGGCAGGAGAAGAATTGTGAACTTCTACAGGAATGGCTCTAAGACACGAGACGGAGTGGGCTTCGGGGTACTAAAGGGAGCTCAGCCTCAATTTATCGCTTTGACTTCTGGATAGCTGTTGCGTTTTCCAGGCGGATATACTTGCGGTCGAGGAAGCTGTAGACTGGCTCATACTATCTGCTGTGACGTTGAATGTCGTGGATATTTACAATGATAGCCGGGCTGCTATTATGGCCTAGGATTCCCTCTTCCTAAGAACAAGAACAGCCCTTACCATCTCTTAACGAGATGTCTGAGCAGTTTAATATCAGAATCATATGGGTGCCAGGGCACGGGGATACACTGGGGAACATTAGGGCAATGAGCTTGCTAGTCTTGACACTATCTTTATTGGATGTGGAGGTCGTTGGGTTTGCCTCTTCTCTCCTGTAAACTCGAACTTCGGATTTCCACTATCGATATTGCTAATGATAGATGGCGAACATTGGATACAGGACTGCCGCATGCATGACAGGCGAACCATGTCTCTACTATCGATGACCAAGACGAACGTATCACGCTTAGTTTCTGTTGTCGCCGGACACTGTCTTATATGTAGGCCTGCACAGCGTCTGGGAGCCAGACACTATGAAAACTGCAGCAGCTGTGATAACGAGGAGTCTGTCCTGCACTGCCTAGAAGACGACTGGCCGAAATGGCCACCTTTAACAAATTGTACGACGTCTTTAACGTTAAAATGGAGCCAAGTTTAAACATCGTTAGAAGTTCGGCTTGGGTCTGCGATGGGAGTTCTGTTTAGTGGAACTCCATGGTATCACAATGGATCATTAAGTCTAAATCCTTCAAATGGATACTGACAGCATTTCCCCCTAACCAACCTACCGTTCGTTCTCTTTATTTTTTACTAGCTTTTACACGTGCCAACACCTGTACCCATACCTTCTGTATTTAACAAGAGCTTCACACTTTGTGTAAGCAATAATGTCCACGCTCGCTAAACTCATTGCTGGGAATATGCTGACTGACGATTTCCCAGCAATGCTAAATATAATTGTTATACAATAATGTTAGTGTATTTTTAATTACTTAAACTTAAGAATATTTTGTAGCTAATAATCATATCAGAACGTTTAATCGGAATAGTCGCACAAGCGGCTGTCTCCCATTAAATAAATAAAAATAAAAGAAAATATGTTTTAAATTAAAAGTGAATAAAAAGTCTTTATTATTACAACGTTTTCAATTATAAATGAAATAAAAGAATTTAACATTACATGGCGAGCCTGCCTGTAAAATAAATTTTACACAAAAACATTGAAATTAGAAAACAAAATTTTTTAAAGAACTTAACAAATAAAAGAGATTGTTTTGTGAATTTTTGAAAAAAAAATAAATATAACCACTAAAATGGAAGAGTGCAAGTGTCAAGCAATATTTCTAAATCAACACAACAACAAACAATTATAAAAATAACAATAGTAAAGCAATCATGGCAGCAGCAACAACAAATGAACTTTATTTATTCGTCAAAACACCAACCAACAAATTTAACACGCATGCAGGCGCACTTAGTGAAACAAAGCTAAAGGAGAAGAAAATAAAGGAAGAAAAGTTTACCAAATAATATGAAGGAAAGGAAATATTGTCACCATTTTGAAATTTATGTACACAACTATAAATATTAAAGCATCTCTAACTTCATCTTTATAATTACATCTATGTATATTCAACGAGTGTTTTTTTTTAACAACAACAACAATCACTTAGTAGCAAAATACAATTATCATTGCTACTTAGATATTTTGTATAAACAATTTTAATTATAACTTGTTCATGTTTTACAACATCACTTAAATTCTTCGTAAATGAATTTTGATTCTTCAATTTTGATCTGTTTATATACATACCTGTCATTTGTTAAGACCATCTTTTTCAAAAAAAAAAAAAAAAAAAAAAAAAAAAAAAAAAAACAAAGAAAAAAAATAATAATAATGATAAATATTACACCTAACTAAAAATAAAGAATTCAGGTTTGCCTGTCGCTTTCGTAATTGGACGTGTTTTAAATAGCTCCGTGTATACTTCGTCATATATTGTAACAAAACAGTGTTTCTTATTGATATTTACATAAAAATAAACAAGAAAAAATCGCTATAAAATAGAGGACTAAAATACCAAAACCCATATACTTTTTAATAATTAATTTAGAAAACAAAATATTACACTGATCTAAAAAACCAATAACATCTCAAAATAACAAATGGTAAATCAATAAAAGAGAATATAATAAAAGAATAACAAAAGGAAAAAAAGAAAAAAATATCCTATAACACGAACAATAAATTACAACAAGAATTAATATGGAAACCAGAAGTGAATCATCGTCTAAAAGAGCAAGAGAGTCACATCAAGACTCTTTGGTTGAAAAATATAAAGTGCCACGCTTATCAAATAATGATAAAGCTTTTTTTAAAGAGTTAATTAAAGATAGTGAATTTTATACATCTGAAGCTATTAAAAACTCAATAAGAGAGAGTGAAAAGGTCACATCCAACGTAATAAAAAACTATATAAGAGAAAGCGAAGAAAGACATTTTGACTTCATAAAAATTTTACTAAAAGAGTGTGAAGAGAAAATTCTATCAGTACTTGAAGAAAAAATAAACAACATAAAAACCAAATTGGATGCAGTAACTAAAAGAGTTGAAAGGCTTGAAGTGAAGAGTGTCGATACAAACAAATTGGAAAGAGAAATTACTGATCTTAAAAGAAAAATAAACAAACAAGAAAATTTCGTAGTTGTTGGTAGTATCCGTATAACAGGGGTACCCTATTATGAAAACGAAAACATATATAATATTTTTAAAAATATATGTGACAATATCAAAATACAAACACCCCAAATTGATAAAATCTACAGACTTAGAAAAATTTATAAAGACAATAAACCGTACAATCCACAAGATGAAGTAATTATAGTTAAACTGCGTTCTCCATATGAAAAGAATTTTCTTTTGAAATCTATTGCCAAGTACCGCAGGGAGAATCGGACAAACCTAAGCCTTAGACAAGCAGGATTAGAGAGCCAGGAAAGTATTTATATTAATGAAGATTTAACACCTCACAACCACAACATTTTTAAAGCGGCACTAAACCTAAAAAATGCCAATAAAAACATAAAATCAACTTTTACCCTTCGAGGCCTCGTTTACATTAAAAAAAATGATACAGATGACCCTATACTAATAGAATTTCTAGATAATCTTGAGAACCTTTTTCGTGGATGACAACTTGAAACCTTTTTTTGTTAAAATTTTTAAAAAATATGCTATTAACTTTTATTTATTGCAAACAATTATAATTTTAGCTCGTAGCTTTTATGATACAGTTGTTATCTTACTATTCTCAAAATTTTCTTTTATCTATTGCGTTGTATTGTTAGATTTAGATTATGAGTATAATGAATATTTCCTTTGATCAAATTGATTCTAGAAACAGTAATTACAATATGATCCGAATTTTATGTAATCGTAACAAAACTATTAATATTTTCCATCTCAATGCACAAAGCCTACTACCAAAGATTGACGAGTTTCGTTATTTAATAGAGAATTCTGGAATTGATGCAGTTTGTATTTCAGAAACGTGGTTCAAGAAGGAAATGGGGGATAGTATGTATGCCGTAGTTGGATATTGTCTTTTTCGTTCGGATAGAACTGGAAATGGAGGTGGCGTTGCAATATACGTTAGGAACCACAGTTCCTGTAAACTGATATCTTCCTCTTCTGAAAGTAACGACACTGAACATATTTTTGTCGAATTAAGCTATCGTCGAAATAAAGTTTTATTGGGTTGCGTTTACTGATCGAATAGAAATATAAGGCTAGATAGCCTTATTGAAAGACTCGAAATTTTGTCGGCAACATACTCTGATATCATTATTTCCGGTGATTTCAATAGTAATTTACTTTCTACAAGTGAACTTCCGACTTATTTTCCGTAAATGTAACTAGACCAACACACTTTTCAGCCACATCGTCTACGTTATTGGATTTGTTTTTCGTTACTAAAAGGGAAAATATAATTCATTATAAACAACTTTCAGTGTCTTCTTTTTCTAAACATGATAAAATTTTTCTTTCTTATAATTTTTCAACTCCGGAACAGGATCTAAGCTATAGTTTTCGTAACTTTAATAATATTGATTACCAAAATTTACAATATAGCATTGAACTTACAAACTGGAATTCAATATACTTTTTACCAAATGTTGACGTAAAACTAAAGTTCTTAAATGAATTGATTCTTACAATATACGACCAAAGCGTTCCCATTACTACAAAAAGGTAAAAAACTGGACATAAGCCTTGGTTTACCAATGAAAATAAATTGATGATTGAGCATCGTGACAGATTGCATAGAGTTTGGAAACCTTATAGCACCCCAGAATATCTATCTGAATATCGCAGGGCCAGAACAGCGGTAGGATCGAAAATACGACATAATCTTATTATCATAATAAATTTAACACTGTAGTGGGCAGCAAGAAAACCTGGAAGTGTATAAAAAAAATTGGTATTGGTAAAATCGGGCATCAACAAGTCGATGCGGACGTTAATTTGATCAATGAAAATTTCGTTAATATACCATTACCTATTGTTTCAAATAATTTGAGCATTTCATTTTATTTTTATTGAAATAAAATTAGTAAATATTACATATTTTATTGAAATAAAATTAATAAATAGCAAAAAAAAAATTAATTAAAATTTTAACTATGAATATTTTAAGAATTTTATTTAATAACAAATAACCCTAACGTGAAAACTAAGATAACACTGCGGAACAGCCATTTTTCGGCCTGGAACTTTGAGTAATTTTTTTACTAATTTGAGGTCGCTGATTCCAAATCTAACCTTCATTTTTCTCTATCAGCTCCAGTTATAGAGATATACCGTTATGTCCAAAATTAAGGCACTTTCAGCACATATATTGAAATAACATGAAAATGGTGCATCATATTCCCTTAAAAAAAAAAACCGAAATTCGCTAACAATATTATCTTTAAGACGTACTAACATTGTTTCATTGCAATCGGTACACAACTTTTGATTGTGTTCACAATATACATTAAAATATGTTTTTTTTATGGATAAATTGTGAATACAATCAAAAGTTGTGCACCGATTGCAATGAAATAAAGCTCATTTCATTCGAAATATGTTGAACTAAATGCCCAAACTGTGATTTTTGTTGCACATTTATTTTTTATGAATTTTTAAAGAACAAAAAAATTTTTTTTTCTTAAGTTTTTATTTGTTTTTTTAAAAACTTCAACGATATCTCTGAAATTACTGGCCAAATTTAAAACAATGTTAGTACGTCTTAAAGATAATATTGTTAGCGAATTTCGGTTTTTTTTCTTAAGGGAATATGATGCACCATTTTTATGTTATTTCAATATATGTGCTGAAAGTGCCTTAATTTTGGACATAACGGTATATCTCTATAACTTGAGCTGATAGAGAAAAATGAAAATTTTTCTTAAATGTTTATTTGTTTTTTTAAAAACTTCAACAATATCTCTGAAATTACTGGCCAAATTTAAAACAATGTTAGTACGTCTTAAAGATAATATTGTTAGCGAATTTCGGTTTTTTTTCTTAAGGGAATATGATGCACCATTTTCATGTTATTTCAATATATGTGCTGAAAGTACCTTAATTTTGGACATAACGGTATATCTCTAAAACTGGAGCTGATAGAGAAAAATGAAGGTTAGATTTGGAATCAGCGACCTCAAATTAGTAAAAAAATTACACAAAGTTCCAGGCCGCACAAAAAAAGTTCAATTTTGTTCCGCAGTGTAATTAATAAATAACCACCAGCAAAAGTGGTATAATAAAAATAAATTTACATAAATAAATAATATTTGACGAACAACTAAATCACCGCTGTATACATACGTGTCCCTGCAGTGGTATAATATAAAAGGATTCATCCGTTTCGATCATCAATTCGTGATGACCGACGTATGCCATTACCACTATTCACCCTGGAACAATGGTGACGGTCGTAATGACATAGGTCCCTTTAAAATATAAGTATTAACACGCCCCAGGACGAAAAAATGACATACTAACAAGTCGCTGTCCGTGTAAACTTAATTTAAGGAAAACTTATTGTAAACTTGGCTTTTGTAAATGTAAACGGTCAAGCTACTAACGAACGTAAGTTCTAAACTGTTTATTCTAATCCTTTAAAAAAATTTTTTTTTACATTTTTTTAATACATAATTTTTTTTTTATTCACTACAAGTGAACCAATAATTTTGGGTTAAGGGATAATATGCTCATTTTGAAGCATAAATTATTCTAAACTAGTTGAATAAATTTATTTCAGTTTTCTGTGACCGTATTCTTTTGCCTGAACAACACAAGAAACGGCCAAAAATATATTTTACCACGTATGTTTTGGGCATACAACATAATTTTTTTTGCAGTTAATCCTCTGCTCGATTTGGAGCATAATCACTAGGCTAAGATTTTTAGATTTTTAGTTTTTTTTTTCTTAATACATATGGATTAATATACACTTTCAATATATAATACATGTAAGACTTTATTACCTCAATTAATACAATACCATTTTTTTGGTAATAGTATTTCTTCTTGCATATTTTGAATAAGGTACGATATTCTAATATATTTTAAAATTCTTTTAACGTTTAATAGAACAGGTTATTTTTATATTCTTGGATCATATGAACCTATGACCCGGCATTATTTATATAATTAATATAATAAAACTATCTAGATCTGAGGATCACCCAAACTTACCAAGGTTGTGGCATTGGAAAGCAGATAATTCTATGATCTGGCCTGTCTCAATTCTCCTTTAAAATAAAATCTCAAGAGCAGAGCGCTCCTGAAATATAAGAATTGGAAAATTGAGAATAATATCTTCTTAAATTTAATTTTATCTTAGCAAACTCTTCTATAGTACTGATTCTGCTATGTTCTTATTAGCACGTTCTCCAATAGTACTATAGTTGCTAAACTAATTTATATACAATACCATAATTATACTAATTTTTTATAATAGATATTGGGAATTATTTCTTTTTATAAGCAACTTTATTATATTCAACATTTTTATTTTTTTTTTTATTTTTCGAATTTATACTATGAGTTAAATTTCAGTTATGTATTTTATAAAAAAAAAAATGTTGAATTTTAATAATATAATATATAATATAATATTATAATATACCGGCTGTATATTAACAGCATACACTTTGCTGTACCAAAATTGTCTTCCTTAGATATAGGTACCTCAAACCCTTAAAACTTATCTCTGATTACCTATATTAAAAGCTAAACTTTCCTACATCTTATCTCCCCGCTCAATATATGATAACGGGCTGATCATTTCTATACACCCTTTTACAAAAGTTTTACAAAAATAGGTGGTACGGATTTAAAGGTTGAAAAACCTTACGCCAATGTCGTAAATGACATTGTGGTTAAAATTGAATTCCCTGCTATGTATTTCATAATTGTAATATGTCTAATAGCTATGCAACTCCTCGTAACATTGTATCAACTACATAAAAGATCTTTGGGAAAGTCATACACTAGAGCTGCTTCTTTAGCTACTAATTTAGACAAAGTCTAAAATTAAATCTCAAAATAATAATGGTAAAAATAATTAATAAAAATAAATAATGTAATTTTACTATTAATAAGTAACCAAATCCTAATTCCTTACTCTTATAACAAATCGTTCAACTTTTTTTTAAACTAATGGAATGCGAAACCATTGTGTTTAAAACTAAGGCAATAAACAACAAATTCCTAAAATCTTACATATGCTTAAATATTGACAGGGAAACGAAACCTGAAACTGTCAATTAGAAAAGCTAAGAGTGCTACTGAATACAAATTACAGAAGGTTAACAAGAGCGCATCAAACATCTGCTGAAACCTTTTATTCTGACCTACGTGAAAAAATAATTTCCGTAAGTTATAGAAAAAATATTAAAGTTTCAGTACCACACTCAATTCATGAACCTATAGTGTTCAATCTTTTACCAGAAATAGAACAAAAACAATAATCCACAATGCCTCAAACGCTAATAGAATTTTTAAATACAGCCTCAAGGTTAATTCCAGATTTCGATGGAAATTCTGAAAACATACAGAGCTTTATCGATGCCATCAACATAGTAGATTCGATAAAGGAAACTCACGAGTCAGTCGCTGTAAACCTTATCAAAACAAAACTAAAAGGAACAGCAAGAAACTTAATTTCTTCAGAATCCACTTTATCTGAAATAATTACCAAACTAAGAACAATAGTTAAAGGAGAATCCGTTGATGTTATTAACGCCAAGCTCTTATGCGAAAGAAATGGAGGACTTGACGAAAAAACTTGAAACGGCGTATATTAGAGATGGATTACCTCATAAGGTAGCCAATAAATACGCTACACGCTCAGCTGCAACGGCGATAACCAAAAATGCTTCTAATAACAGAATTAAACTGATCATGGAATCAGGAACATTTAATAATATGAATGAAGTTTTAACTAAATTTATAGCAGTTGTACCGAAGCATATGGTTAAGAAAATTCCATTCTGTCCTATGGTTTTAAACGCCAAGGCTACAATAACAATAATGGTAACCAAGGTACTCGTAGAAACCCAAATATTAACCAACATAGAAATTTTCCAACAAATAGAAACAATAGTTTCAATCAAAATAGGAACAGTAATGGATCCTATCATAACAACAATAGCAACCGTAACAATAATAATAACTATAACAATAATTCGGTTCATATCGTAATAATAACGATAACAGAAACCGCAATACCAACCGCAACAATTTTTAAAATAGGAACAAAAATCTATCTGCAGAAGACAACTCGGGAAACGGGCAACCACACCTAAATACTCAGTAGAGTCTAAAACCTACAATTTTAATTTAAATTTATGTAGCTACCTGCGCTGTAGAACTACGCTAAATGACACAACTTCAATCTTTCTAATAGATACTGGTGCTAATATTTCAATTATCAAGCATAACCAGGTTTTAAATGAATCTAGAAAAAACTTAAATGGCATTGGCCAAGGCATAATTTCAACTTTAGGTAGTGTACAGTCAGAGTTAAAAATAGACAAATATCTAATAAAACACATTTTTCACGTAGTAAAAGATGACTTTAAAATACAGGTAGATGGAATAATTGGAATGGATTTCATACGAAAGTATAATTGTATGATAAAATATTCTGATGATAAGGACTTATTCATTCTTAGATCCAATGAAATTGATCACGATATTGGAATACCACTTCGAAATGGTCCAACCATAAAGTCCATATCAATCCGAACAACAGGTTTTGATACCTTATCAAACAATTCAGAACGGCGTTTATGTCGCAAATACAATAACTTCTACATCAAACCCTTTAGTAAAATTAATTAATACCACTGAACAAGATTTAATAATTTCTGATATTAAACATGTTACAGAATCTCTTAAAGATTACAATATTATCAAATAAACTTTTATGACTGCCAACTCCAAAGAAAAAGTTAAAAGACTTTCAAGAAACTTTCCACCATTTGAAGCAAAGCCGCGAATAACGCTGTAAAAGCCACATTTTGCCAAAACAGTTTTTTTGCAGATTAGCGTTAACATTACTCTCTTACACTGTTTAAACGTCAATTCACCCAAAATTATGCAACTTAACGCCATCAAAATGCGATACAAAGAGTCAGTCAGTGGAAGAACGTTGTAAGTTACTAACAAAATGATACAAACGAACTGGTTTTTCAAGGTGGAATAATGTTCTAAATGCTGCTTGCGTAGTAGAAAAACGTTTTAAATGACATCGCGAGTGTGGATATGAAACGTTTTTCTACTAAAAAAAAGAATATAAACTGTAATTAAGCATGTTATTTAAAATTCGATTTACTTGATATTTTGCATAAAAGTTTTTATTGTCATTATTTATGATAATCTAAAAAAGAAATTAAAAAATTAATAATCCTGCCTTCTAAAAACGTTTTTTTGCTCTCCTGAAAAATATTTATTTTGTAACTTACAACGTTATTCGCGGCTGTGCTTCATTTGTTGAAAAAGATATAAAAACTCTGAGCAAAGAATTTATAGATATTTTTTCCTTAGAATCTGAGAACATATCGGTCAATAATTTTTACAAACAAAAACTTAAAGTAAATAACACGCAACCTGTTTACATCAAAAATTATAGAATTCCTCATTCTCAAAAGGAAGAAGTAAACAATCAGGTTGTTAAACTAATTACAGACGATATTATTGAACTATCAATTTCAATTCACAATAGTCCAATCCTCCTAGTACCAAAGAAACATTTACCCGGTACTACCCAAAAGAGGTGGAGATTAGTAGTAGACTACAGAGCGGTTAACAAAAATTTATAATTCCCGTTACCTCAAATAGACGACATTCTTGATCAATTACGTGGAGCTAAATTCTTCTCTTGTCTGGACCTCATGTCAGGTTTTCATCAAATATAACTTGAAGAAGAATCTAGAGATATTACATCCTTTTCTACAGATAAAAAATCTTTCAGATTTAAACGATGGCCGTATGGCATTAAAAAGCCCCTAATTCTTTCCAACGCATGATGTCATTAGCTTTCTCAGGTCTATCTCCAGCACAAGCATTCGTGTATATGGACGACCTAGTTGTAATTGGTATCCTAATGCCAATGTTACGTAATCTAAAAAACGTATTTGAACTATGTAGAAAATATAATCTGAAATTACATCCAGATAAATGTTAATTTTCTGTACCCAAGTTACATTTTTAGGCCACAAATGTACTGATCAAGGTATATTGCCTGATGATAGCAAATTTTCTATAGTACAAAAATATCCAACACCAAAGATCGGTGAGGAAGCTAAACGCTTCGTAGCCTTTTGTTATTATTACCGAAGGTTCATCCCAAAGTTTGCTGAATCATCCAGACGTATTACTAGATTGTCAAAAAAAATGTACCTTTCGAATGGAACCAAGATGGCGAAAAATATTTTCAATACCTCAAAAACCAATTACTAAGCCCTAAAATTTTATAATACCCTAATTTTTCTAAAGAATCCTTCATTACAACAGACGCAAGAAAACACGCTTGTGGTGCTATCCTCAGTCAAGAAAAACAAGGTATCCTAATGCCCATTTCATACGCTTCTAGATCTTTCACTAAGGGCGAAAGTAACAAATCTACCATAGAGCAGGAACTTACTGCAATACATTGGGCTATAAAACACTTCAGACCATACATCTACGGCAAAAAGTTTATAATCCAAAGTGATCACAGACCACTCACCTACCTATTCTCCATAAAGAATCCCTGCTCAAGCTCACGCGTATGAGACTTGACCTTGAGGAATACGACTTTGTAGTCGAGTATATTAGGGGTCAGGAAAATACAGTGGCAGACGCGCTGTCACGAATAGAGTTTCAGGATATTGAAGTCAATACCGTACTGAAGGTTACAACAAGACTTCAGGCTAAAGCTGGGATCACACGATTGCCGCAATGCACCAATTTTCACACTTTTTAATACCCCAATCATGTGACTGCACAATCAAATGCCTCATGTCCAACCGAGGGCAATATTGTGCTTACTTTTACCAATAAAATGCAACCCTGGTGCGGCAATCGTGTGACTACTTGATATGCAACTGTGCGTCAATAAAAATGACAAAAATGTACCAGTATTTATTGGCTTCTTGTGCGGCAATTAAACAACACAATACGCGCCAATATTTGCTTTTTAATAAATTTACTTTTGTGTGTTTCTTTTAGTAGGAATAAATTAAAAATAAAAATTAAATTTATCAAAATTAAAAATTGGGAATTTAGCAAGTCATTAATAAATATATTAATAATAAATTTTGTATTCCCAAATTTTTTTTTTTTAATTAGTGCAATAGCTGTGCAGGAAAATATAAAAGAATATACTATACAGGAAAACGGAGCAAAATGTATTGAAATTTTTTAAAGGGAATTTATTTTTGAATATAAATATTCTCTATTTCTTTATATATTTAAAATATAATTTTACTTTGTTTTATTTTTGGAATTTCATATATTTTACTTAAAAAATTATAAATAAAACTATTCAACAAAACTTTGTTTGAATAACTATATGATAGAATGATCTTTTTTTAATGAACAAGCCAACTAGAACTTTCAAACAAATAAAAAAGCTACCACAACAGCTGTGTTCGCAGTTGACACAAGTAAGAACAATCGTGTGACTGTGCTGCGGCAATTATTGTACCCATTTCGCTTTGTACCATTGTAGCGGCAATTAAATTTGTATAAAACAGGGCAATCGTGTGATTTCAGAATATTTTATTGGGGCAATTTCATTATTGTGCGTCAATTAAACACAATCAATATTGTCTCATATTGGTGCATTTTGGGCAATCGTGTGATCCCAGCTTAAAACAAGCGGATCAATTCGAAATAACACTTCTTTGCCGCAAACAGAATCCAAAAATTTAATAATTTATGAGGCTATAAATGCCCAAGAGCACCGTAAAATACCTATATTGTATTTTACTAAAGATAAAGTAATTATATATAAGGGAAAGCAAGTCCTTTTCGATTTTAAGTTGAAGGACCTTGTTATTAATAGAAATGTCGACCTAGGTCACCTCTAAAGCTTGCAAAAATAGCTTATAATATTGGTCTCACAACATTGCTACTCTCACTAGATGATGGTATGCTGATTTACCTAGGAACTAATACTGAAACCTTCAAAAGAAAAAGTAATGAAATCTTGCAAGATTCCAATTTAACAATTGTGCTCGTACCGAAACTTACTAAAGTTTCTTCCGATTCTGAAAAACTGAGAATTATGCAAAAATACCATGTTGATCCCATCACAGGTGGACATCCCGGTATATCCCGGCATATGAAAAAAAAATAAGACTTCAATATCATTGGAAAGGCATGACTAGAAATATAGCCAAATACGTCAAAAAATGCCTTCAAGGCCAAACCAACAAAACCACGGTTAATGGCAAGGAGTCTCTCGTTTTAACACCTACTCCTCTAAAAGCATTTCAAAGAGTGATAATCGACACTATAGGACCTCTTCCACGGTCAGATTCACAAAATGAATACGCTGTGACTATAATGTGCGATTTAACTAAATATCTAGTGGCTATCCCAATAATAAATAAATCAGCCTGAAATGTTGCGAAAGCCATTATGGAAGATTTTATTTTGATTATCGTGAGATCAGTCTATTCAAATACAAAACTTTTATTTTTATATTTTTTTCGCCCTTGGTTTATAGCCAAGACGTTCTTTATTTGAGTATCAACCTTAATCTAATCTCTTAACAATATTTACAACTTTTTATATATCTAAAAATCACTCTTAAAATTACTCAGTACTGTCGCAGCGATAGAGTGTGACCCAATCCCACTAATTGGTGACAAGTGCATTCTGCTATGTCAGTGTGTCAAGTACACAAACATATTTTCTTTATTCTTACATGCCGACCTTGCACCGTAACCAATTTTATTTACTATACGGAAGAATTGAAACAAGAACCCTTTAGTCAGAATATTATTTCAATTGTTACGCCACACACATAGTTTCATTGGGTTTGTTTATTTTTGTGTACCAATACAACACATGTATACCAAATGTTACCATGTAAAGTTTCTAATTACATTAGTAAAACACTCTATGCTCAGTATTCATGCACCAAATGAATACCTACAGTATGTACACACTACACCATCGCCCTTAAGAGGAATCATACTATTAATTTATATTCAAAACAAGAAATTGGATGATTCCTATTAGTATGTATACTGTACGACTGGTTATACTATTTCCAATTTTTATTTAAATTTGTCCTTGTTTATCATTTAACAAAAATGCATATATAAAGGAAAAAACAACTTTTTTATTATTATCTACGTTTATTTTTTTTTTCTTTTATCTATAAAAATTTTTTAATGTGTTTTTATGAAAAGCCTAAATGTTATTCTTAATTTTTACTAGAACATTTAAATCATCTATATCTACTACCTCGTACGGACCATGATAAAGTGGTTCGTTCTTTTTTCCTACTTTCTACTCTGATTAAAACTAAGTCGCCTATTTCTAAATTAATGCTATTTGACCTTCCATATGAATCTAATTTCCTCTTATTCTTAACTACCTCTATTATTTTCTTGCCCTTTCTAATGAAATTTTAAGCCTTAGTTTTAGTTCATTCGCATAATTGTCTAGATTATATACCTTGTTACAATTTGTTATTTGTTCACCTGGTAAACTAGGTATCTTTCCAAATACTAATTCAAAAGGCGAATACTCTGTGTCAACGTGGGGTGTAGTATTATACGCAAAGCTGTAATATGGTATCCATGAATGCCAATTACCATCATTTACGAACGATAAGAAATATTCATTCAGAACCCGATGATTTCTTTTGACCGTTCCTAGAGTTTCGTGATGATACGGTGTAGAGAATTTTTGTTATATCTCCAGTAGGATACAAATTTCTTTCATCAATTCGTTCGTGAATTCCGTACCCCTGTCAGATTTCAATGTTTTGAATATCCCGTATTTCAATATAAGGTTTTCAACTTAAGTCTTAGCTATAGACTTAGCTTCCTTCGTCGCCATCGGTGCGGCTATAACATACTTCGTTAACTCACATTGCATCGTCAATATATAACGATATTTGTCCGAAGGGCGTAGTGGGCCAACGGTATCTATAACCACCGTTTCAAAACTCTGTGTTGGAGTATCTGTGACACAAAGTGGTTCCTTCGTATGCCTTATCTGTTTATTTCTCTGGCATGTATCACATGTCGATACATACTTCTTTATCATTTTATACATGTTTTTCCAAATGTATTTATGTTTTATTCTCAACATCGTTTTCCGTATTCCGAAATGTCCTCCGCATGGTGTCTTGTGGTATAGCTCTATTAACTCGTTTTGCTTTTCTATGTTTGTTATTCTTCGAGGATCTGTGTATAGAAATATCGTGACGCCTTTTATTCTATTATTATTAATTTTCTTTTTCATTACCTCGTGGGTTATCATGTTGAATACATTATCACTTCTACTAACTGCATAATTTTTGTAATTCAAACTCTCCAATGTAGATAGTAGTTTCTTCACTGTATTGTCGAAATAATACGAATTATCGCTACATCTTACTTGGATTTCATTAAGACCTTTATTGTCTTCAATCATTACTTTCGTTCCTAGGTTTTTTTTTCAATATAAATTTTATTTTCTTCGCGCGCTTGGTGTCGTTGATGGAATGCATTCCCACATATTGAGTTGATCAGGCTCATGTTGAGATTTGCAGCTCTCCTCGGTTGCATCCCTTTCTGTAATTCTTCCTTGTTCTTTTCCACAAGTTTTCCCGTCTTCTTTACTCCCTTATTTATCTTGCGTCTTTATCCTCATTCCCCTCGTTATCACCAGCGTTTTCTTTACCGTCTCATCACTTTCATGAAAGACAGACTGGTTTCAACTTTGAGATTTTTAATTACTGTTGTTTTATCCGACCGTTAAGTAATCTTATGTGTTGATTACCAGTTTTGGGCATTATTGAACTTTCTAGAAATAAACTGTGTGTAATTTCACGACTAGCGATTACTGAATCATCTTCTAACTCTAGTTGAAAAGGTACAATAACTTCACTTCTTGGTGGGACACTCACCTGATTTATTCTTAGTGTCTTGTCGTATATTGGGAGCATTACAGTCTCACTCTCCATGTTCACAGTTAATATATATTTCCCATAATCGATATTACAATCATATTTACAAGGAAAATCTCTTCCTACTATCAACCAATTGTATTTTCTGTTTTATTACCATTCCTCCTAATGTTATTTTTAACATTGTAGATCCTAAAGATTTTATTTTGTACTTTGAAATACCTGTTAACAAGCAATAGTCATCTGGGTCTTCTTCATAATTTTGTAATGTGTTTACTTTACACAAAGATACGTCCGCACCCGTGTCTATTAAAAATGTTAAGACTGTATTTGTGTCTCTTATGTTTAAATTAATATAATTTCTAAGGTCGGAGGTAATATTATAAATTTTATGTATTAATCGCTCTGTTCCGGAGATTCTTGATGTATTACCGTTTCCGGACCTATCGAGTTCCCTGGTTCTGTACATGATTTATGTCTCTATTCCTGTTCCTGTTGTAGCTGTGATTATTATTCCTTGTCCTATTACCGTTATTGGCGCTCCTACTGAGGCATTTCCTAGCAAAATGGTTGAGTTTTCCGCATTTGCTGCATTTTTTTCCTTGTGCCGGGCAGTCCCTTCCGTGTGATTGTCCGCATCTAGAGCACAGATTATTATCTCTAGTATCACGATTTACACGTCTTAGTGTCGTCTGATACAGGACACTCCTTTGTGCCGTACGTGTCGCAGCTCTCTCAGCAATTTCTACTGCTGCAATGAATGTGGTAACTTGGCTTGCATCTATGGTTGACATTAATTGAGGGTCTTCTAATCCATTTACGAAGGTGTTAAATGCTATCCTCATATTAGCTTTCATTATGGATGCACGGTGTTGCTCCCCTTCCTCGGCTACTTGTATCACATTTAATTCGGTCACAAGATTTTCGATTTTGTTTGCGAATCCCATAACGTTTCCACCTTTTTGTGACATTTGAGTTAGTTCGCTTAGTACCCTATTTGAGCATTTTTGTGGCTTGTATGCCAATTTCAATGCGTTTAATAGCTCACTAAAGTTGTTTGGTATTGGTCCTTGCTTAATTCTGTTTTGTACTCTTATATCAAGTCGGGATTTAAATATAAAGTTGAAGAACAAACTTTTTTTTCAGTGGGGATAGTTTCAGAAATTATGCTGAGGTTTGTGATGAAACTTTGTAGTTCATCTTTCTTACCCGAAATAATTTGGACTAATTTGACGATAGTCGCTAATTCATTCATGTCTAAAATGGCAGACATTATGTTCCTATCTGTCGTACCTGATCTAATGGATTGTGCGTGGCTTTTGAGCAGTGCTTGAGTCTCTTCTGATAATTTGTTTAGTCTCTTAGTGTGCTTACTTCTAACTTCTTCAGTGAGACTATCATCTGCTAATATATTTCTAGCCTCTGTGATTATATTTTCTACCTCTTGTTTTTTGCTTTTTATCGTTTCTAGAGAATAAGGCCTATTTGAGCATTTCTTTGCGTTAACTATAATTGTCGCTAATCTCGCATACAGATGATCCATATGTTCTAGGTATTAATGTTTCTGTGTAATTCATGTGTTTTTTTTTCTGTTTTATTTAAGAGAAATAATTATATTGATTTGTTTAAAAGAAGATTTACATCGTGTACATATATATATAATTTTTTACAAATAGAATCTGGGAATATATTTCTAATGGTGAGTAACATGTATTCGAATAAATATGAAAATTTATAATTATTTTTTATTTATACTACACTGTTTATATTTGTTTTCACCATGTGAACTCTAATTTGTTTTCTGACATATACCCGCAAGTATTTAATTATCATGTGAAGTGTAAATAGGATGCACATAAAAATCACTATTTCTAAACTGACGATTATTGCTGGAGGTGCATTAGCGGTTGCCGTTATAACTTCTTTAATCTTATTTTGAGTGTTTCCCATTTTATTTTTGATAAGTCTAAATTCTGTTATATACTATAAGACACAGAAATTCAAATTTTCATAATATATCTTTGTATCGTATACAACTTGGCTTGGCTTTTCTCACTTTTTTTTTTTGTATTCTTGATTTTGATAAAAAAAAAATATGTGTTCTAATTTTTACTTGCTGGTTATGGTTTTTCTTTTCTTCTACGTTAGTCTTCGTTTCCTTTTTTTCGCAGTTGTTGTTTTCTGATGGTTACTTGACCGTTAACCTACAAGGAGTTCTGGCTCTCTTTGTCTTCTAGTTCCGGCTTTGAACTAGGAACCATAAATTGTATTGATGCAGCACCCTTCTTTCTTTTTTTTAGTACTTGGATTCATCACTTGTTTTGGTGTTAGTTAGTTATTTTTAAATCTTTTTTTTCACTGACTGCACTGATTTATTTATTTTTATAAATCTTTTTTTTTTTTTTTTTTTTTTTTTAAGGAACCTTTATTTTTTTATAATTTAGGCAGTATCGCCATATCGTGAGATCAGTCTATTCAAATACAAAACTTTTATTTTTATATTTTTTTAGCCCTTGGTTTATAGCCAAGACGTTCTTTATTTGAGTATCAACTTAAATCTAATCTCTTAACAATATTTACAACTATTTATATTTCTAAAAACCACTCTTAAAATTACTCAGTACTGTCGCAGCGATAGAGTGTGACCCAATCTCACTAACTGGTAACAAGTGCATTCTGCTATGTCAGTGTGTCATGTACACAAACATATTTTCTTTATTCTTACATGCCGAACTTGCACCGTAACCAATTTTATTTACTATGCGGAAGAATTGAAACAAGAACCCTTTAGTCAGAATATTATTTCAATTGTTACGCCACACACATAGTTTCATTGGTTTTGTTTATTTTTGTGTACCAATACAACACATGTATACCAAATGTTACCATGTGAAGTTTCTAATTACATTAGTAAAACACTCTATGCTCAGTATTTATACACCAAATGAATACCTACAGTATGTACACACTACATGATATATGGTCTAATGAACACCATCGAAACGGACCTAGGTACTGAATATATAAATCAAGTACTAAGGGAACTATGCAAACTGATGAAAATAGAGAAATTACACTCTACTGCTTACCATCATCAGACACTCGGTACTGTTGAGAGATCTCACCGAACTTTCAACGACTATTTAAGATCTTACGTTTCATCCGATAAAGCTGGTTGGAATAATTGGTTAAAATTTTTTGTATATTGTTATAATACAACTCCATCTTCCACTCATGGATATTGTCCATTTGAATTGATCTACGGAAAAATCCCAAGAAAGCTAGATTTTACCAATACCAATAGCATAGAACCAATTTATATCGTTGATGCTTATGAAAATGAAATTAAATTTAGACTCCAAGTATCACAACGTCGAGACGCTAGCCTCATTGAAAATGCTAAACTTCTTTGACAGAAGATATCCAATGATATTTCAAATCCAACAACACTCTTCATTAATGACTCTGTTCGAGTAAAAACAAGTTGTCTAGCAGTTAGCAATAATAATATTTTTTTTTTTTTTTTTGAAATTTTCCTTAAACGTAAAAGATAATATCTTTTTCTTACCACATTTTTGTATATATTATATAAATTATAAATGTAAATTCCAAAATGATTAATTCTTGAAAATTGAAAACTTGAAAAAAAATGTTTTCCTCATTAAAGAGAGGAAGGAAATAAGAAATTAGAACTGTAGGACTAAGAACCCTTAGCTTAAGAGAAAAAAAATTTTTTTGTAATCCTACGTTATAGTATATAAAAGAATAATCAACTTAGTATTGATTATTCTTTTCGCGAAAATGGAGGTGTAGTGTGTTTGACTAAGTCATTGTTACCATACCTTCTGTATGTAGCAAGAGCTTCACACTTTGTGTAAGCAATAATGTCTATGCTCGCTAAACTCATTGCTGGGAATATGCTGACGGACGATTTCCCAGCAATGCTAAATATAATTGTTTAACAATAATGTTAGTGTATTTTTAATTACTTAAACTTAAGAATATTTTGTAGCTAATAATCATATCAGAACGTTTAAACAGAACAGTCGCACAAGCGGCTGTCTCCCAGTAAATAAATAAAAATAAAAGAAAATATGTTTTAAATTAAAAGTGAATAAAAAGTCTTTATAATTACAATGTTTTCAATTAAAAGTGAAATAAAAGAATTAAATATAACATCTGTCTTGAAACTTAAATCCGGACAGTCGAGGCGGAACAAGTTTGAAGGCAGACGCTTAAAGGTCAGCATGACCAAGGGTTATCCATTCCCCATCCTTTTCCCTTTAATCCTTCCCCCCTTTTTTATTTCCACTTCCCCCACTTTTAAGGTCAAGGTAGTTGATAGCAGTGCCGAGGTCCTGGATGACTAATTAGTGGCCTAAAGAAACTAGTCGCGAACAGCTGCTCTCTGACGCTGATGGCAAAGGTCAGTTGTAATTCTAGCCTAGTCCGTGCAAGCCGTCACTGCGCGAGATGGTCCTTTGCATACGTGCATACTCGTGGGATTTAGAAACTGGACAAATTCAAAAAAAAAAAAAAAAAAACAAAAGACGGACGTAGTGACTGAAGATGGTGCAGGGAGTATCACTGACAACTTAACAGGACCGATGTCAGATTCAGACTCGGATCTGATGGGTATTCACAGGGATATTCTGCAGCAAGAAAGTAAGTTAATGACAGAACTGACAGAGACCAACTGGATGTGCTTCCCAATGGTCTCACTGGTACGTACTGCGCCTCGGAAAAACTCGATGATTTTACCCTGGGCTCTGATGATGAGCACCAAATAGCTATAATTTCGGTTCATGGTCATGACCAGAAGGTTGAGCCATCGACTTCTGAGGTCACAGTCGAGACAAGGAGTAAATTGACAAGTACATCGATAGAACAGGTCACATCGGAGACGATCGAATCTCGAAAAAGCCAAGAGTGGTGTGAGAGTTACTTTAGCCTTTCTAGAAAATATAGCTAAGAAAGACTCTTCATTGCACAATAGGCATTTACTGAGGAAGAGCCGGAAGAACGTTGCTAGATTCTTACGAATCCACGGTTCTGTCGGTGTCATCCTAGTCATCCTAGGCTGCTGAGGAATAAAATGTCAGTAAAGACAAAGGATCCTCACCAGACTCTGCTTAAGGGTAGGTCTGTTGAGAGTGCGCTTCATGATGTGGTGGTTTATATAGAACAGGGATTGCGAAACAAGGAATACACCTTGGCGGCGTTCCTGGATATAGAGGGGACCTTTAGCAATGTGAGGATAGAGGCCAAAAGGAAGTTACTGAGTGATTTAGGGGTTTCATTATTCTTGGTCGAATGGATAACTCTGATGCTTAGCATGAACTTTATGGCAGGCGCACACAACCAAGATGGTGGACAGACGAGTTGAGGACTCAAATGTCCACTGTCAGAAGGTTGTTTAATAGAGCGAAGTATACGCGTAGGGAAGAGGATTGGAGTAACTTTAGATTCAGTAACAATAGATATAAGGGAGATATTATAGGAGCGAAAATGGACTCGTGGGTCGTTAAGCGAGTCAGTGGAATCTGTAAATGAGATGTCCAGGTTCAGGAGTATTTTATCCAAGGATCCGGTAGTCCCGGGATTTATTCAGATACCGGACAACTCATGGACGGAATCTAGCTCTGAAAATCTTTGTCTGCTAATGAAGATTCACTTTCCGGGGTGTGTGGATCCTGGGTCGTGGGACCAGGTTGAATGTGGTGAACCCTTCTCTTGGTCGGGCTCAGGCAGTGAGAAAAGGGAGACGGTTGGGGACATGATCACCTTGGATAAAGTAACATGGGCGGTTAATACCTTTGGATCTTACAAATTGGCAGGACCAGATGGCATCTTTCCGGCGATGCTACAGAATATCGGATCATCACTCCTGGTGTTGGTTAAACTGTTTAGGGTCTGGTTGCTGAACGGGCACATTCCTTGTAGAGGGTGGAGGAAGGTCAGGGTGGTTTTCATACTCAAGGCGGGTCACTCTAAACCCATTTTTAGACCAATCAGCTTATCGTCTTCTCTTTTGAAGACGTTGGAAAGACTGATTGATCTACATTTGAGGACGAAGATTGACGCCGGCATCATCAGCGGCGCTTAACACGCCTATCTTAAGGGTAGATCTGTTTGAGGTTATTTATTTATTTATTAGTATTTTCAATACTTTACAATTTCACACTGTTTACATATGATTTTACATATTTTCTTATTTTTGCTCTATAACATTACATTGTTTCTTACAAATTTAACACATTCTTTTCTAAATAAATGTTCATTTCTTTCATTTTTAATATTATTTGAAAGCGAGTTATATAATTTCAGTCCTTTGTAAAAAAGAGACAGTTGCATTGCTGTTGTATTAGCTTGTTGTAGTCTAAAATCATCAACGTTTCTCAGTATATAAGGTTGTACGTCTCCTACGTATCTTATTTGTTCGCACAGGTATTCAGGCGCATTTCCTTGTTTAATTTTTTAATTAAAATGAGGGTATTTAATTCCAATCTTTGTCTAATATTTAACCATTTTAAAGTTTTAAGCACCATACTTATGGGGGTATATCTATTACATCTTAAGATCGTTCTCATTGCCTTATTTTGTTATTTCTGCATTCTATCCAGTTGTGTTGGTTTACAGCATGTATATATAATAATAGATCCAAACTCGAAATGTGGCTTTATTATCGTATTGTATATTTTTATTGCTGTTATTGTTATTTTATTACGAATTCGTTTAAAAAATCCAATTTTTTTACACATATATTCTAAATGTTCTTTAAATTTTAGTTTTTTATCAATAATAAATCCAAGATATTTAATTTGTTGTACTTTTTCTATTATTTTATTATTTATTACAAAGTTTGTGTTGCTAGTCATATTTAATTCTATTATTTTAGTTTTATCTTCGTTTAATTTTAACTTATTCATTTTTAACCAATTATTTATGTTATTTATATCATACATCATATTATTTTGACATTGTTGTTCTGATTCTCCTTCCGTATACATATATTAACAAAATAATTTCGCTTCTCGCAAGAATGTTGGGCATATCATTTATGTAAATACTAAATAACAATGCTCAAAGTATGGATCCTTGTGGAACACCAAACTCGTTATCAACTGACGTAGATTTTATCCCATTTACTGTTGTACGTTGTTTTCTATTTGTCAAGTAGGATTTAAACCATTCAAGTTCAACCCCTTGAATTCCATAACTATATAGTTTTTTTATCACAATTTCTCGATCAATCGTTTCGAATGCTCTTTTAAAGTCTAAAAAGATTGCCATTACTTTTGTCAGTTTCTCCACTTGTTTCCAACGATTAATTACAAAATTCACAGCAGTTTCACACGAATACTTTTTTCTATAACCAGATTGATATTTCGATAATAATGAGTTATTTTCCATATAATTTTCTAATTGTTCTTTCACAGCTTTCTCCAAAACTTTTTCACAAGTTTTTAACGAGTTTATTGAACGAAACTCTTCGCATTTTTTTGTATTGTTCACTTTTTCGATCGGTGTTACCATTGTTTCTTTCCATGTTTCCGGAAATTTTAAATTTTCTAGTGATTTATTAATTATATTTAGTAATATGTTTCCCGTTATGTTCCAATTATCAATAATCATTTTATTTGATATTTTACAAAAATTCGGTTTTTTGTTTAATTGTATTATAATATTCTTAATTGTATTATAATATTGTTATTGCACGAAATTTAATTTTTTTTATTCACAACTGGTATATTGTTAATAAATTGCACTTCCTCAATCGAGTCCCTTATAGACTTTATGCTATTAACAAAATAATTATTAAAATGACTAGCTATTTGATTATTATCCTTATATTCTACATTATTAAATATCACAGATTGTTTCTTTGTTAAAACTATGTCTTTAATCTCTTTCCACATTTGTTTTTGATCTATAGCATTATTAATTTTATTGTTAATGTATTTATTTTTCTCGCTTTCTATTTTCACTTTATATAAATTTCGGATCGATCTATAATTTGACCAGGGTTCGCTTGTGTTTTCCATCCTTGCGGTTTGGTGTTTTGCAATTTTTTCAATTTTTAGTAGACGCAGTTCATTATTAAACCATTTATTGACTTTATTTTGATGTTTTATTGTTCTTGCATATGAAAATTTGTTAATTGTTTCTTCAAAACTTTGATCAAGCATTAATGCATTGGCATTTACGTCATTAATTTGTTCACCAATTAATTTTGTATTAAAATGTCTGTAAAAGATGTTTTTATTGTATTTAAATATTTTCTGGTATTCGGTTTGAGTTTCATGTTGATTATTTTGTTCACTTTTTATGTTTATGTATAATGTCTCATGATCCGCAATTTTATTATTGTAACCATTTTCTACTGATACTTTTTGGCTATTTGTTATAACATAATCAATTAATGTCTTTGAATTATTTGTTATACGTGGGTAATCGTTTACTATTTGTTTTAGTCCATTATCATTTATACTGCTTTCAATTTTATTTTTATAAAAACTATTTTGTTTCCAATCTATACTAAAATCCCCAGTAATTATAATATCACAGTTATTTTCACTTATTTCATCTAAGATTTCATCGAATATCGTACAAAATTCCGCTTCCCCACAGCTGGGCGATCTGTATATCGCCGTAATAATCATACGCATATCATTATTTTCAGCCATGCAAACAAGTATCCAATATTTTGAAGTTTCAACCTTTTCTAGAATTTTGGTCACCTTCCAATTTCTTTTAAAATACAAAATTACACCTCCTGTTCTTGTTGATTTTGAAAACGATATGATGTGATCATATGCTTGTAAAATTATTTTACTTTCTTCAATCCTTTCGGTTAGATGGGTTTCCGAGAGTATAATAAAATCTATATTCTCTGTTGCAGCAATTATTTCAACCTGATTAAAATTATTAATCAATCCTTGGACGTTAGTATAAAAAGCACGTGTTGAGAGTGCGCTTCATGATGTGGTTGGTTACGTAGAGCGGGGATTGCGAAGCAAGGAATACAGCTTGGCGGCATTCCTGGATATAGGGGGCACTTTTAACAATTTGAAGAGAGAGGATATTAGGCAGGCGCTGGTGGAAATAGCGGTTCCGCTGTTGTTGGTCGAATGGATAACTTTGATGCTTAGCAGGCGAGTTTTTGCACATAGGAGTTTTTCGCCAATCCAGCCAGACATTACTTTTTTTAGTTTATATTGCTTCTTTAAAGTTACTTAGTGTCCCTTTACCGATGAAACTTGGCAGAAATATGTGTTATTATGAGCATAAGCAGGTAAAGCTCAGAAATTAATCAAATCGGACCAAGGGAAAAAAAGGTTCCCCTAGGAGAACTAGTCCTACCTCTAAAAAAGGTATTTTATAAGGCTTTCCCATACTTTTGTTTAGCAAGTGCAGCTTTTAACGTCGTGACCCAGGAGATCGTAAAATGTCATTTTTCGTCCCGCCCCCTTTGTGGACGGTTACATAAAATTATATTTGCAAATATAATGTTAATATTTAAAGAAATGGAATTCTTACTTCTTAATACCATAAAATTTAATTGTTGAGCTTTAGTGGGTAGGGGAAGGTATCCCTACAATCCCACCTCCTGGACGACCCTGCCAAAAAAAATTTGTTGATTTGCTAATTTCCACAAAATATTCAGTTTTAAGCTTTTATGTCTTTTTTATGTATTTTATAAAATGTAATTTATCTGAAAATAATTTATTTGTTCGTAATTATAACTTATTTATAATAGTAACAATATTTTTTTTAAATAATAACAACTAATTTATTTAGGTGTTATATAGATGTTGATATGGCACTATCTCTGACATATGCAATTTCGCATAATTTTCTTACTAAAAATTGAAATTTATTTTCTTTAGCATTAAATTTCTGTACTATTTGGAATAATTCTAATCTTGTATACACATTTTCCATTTTACACGTGAGGCTTCAAAAGGGGTTTGATAACGATTTTGTGCAATAAGCAAAAATAAATAGTAAAAAAAAAACTAAGTACCTGAATACCAGATTGGTTTTTTTAAATATTATTTTTGTCTTTAATAATTTTAAAAGTTATTTTAAACCAGTACATTTATTTTGCTCCATAAAATAAGTTAATTTAGAACGCAGCTGCACAGGTAGTTAAAAACCGTTATACGTGTGGGTAAACATTACTGTTTCGCACATTCCTTGTTTTACCTACATTAACAATTTTAATTAAAGAAATCTAAGTACAACTACTAAAAACCAAAAAATTTTATGACTGTCAAAAAAGTTTCTTACACATATGTACCTATGCAAGATGAGCACAAACAGAACAAGGCGTAATTTGCAAAAAATCTCCGTAAAATGGAGAAAAACGCAAGTTTTTTTAAAGTCTAAAAATAGATATTTCAAATTTGATGGTGATGTACAAAATTTTAAAGGTCAGACCTAGCTTGACTTTCAAAAACCAAAATAATCGTTTTTTAACTTCGAACGATTATTTTTTATACTAAAAATTTTAAATAAAATTTTCTAAAAATCATAATAAGTAGTTGTTAATATAGTCTTGCACAGCAAAAAATCAATGTAAAATCTTTATTCGTTTAGCCACCAAAAATATATTGAAAATCGAATAAGAAACCAATAAGATAAGGTTTCTTCCAATTACACTTACATAATATTGTTTTTACTTTGGCAATATAACAAAATGATTGTAATGTAAATGTAATTAGCGTTGCGATAGTCTTATTACTGAATTTTAAATTTATTTGTTTTTTAAGTATTTTACTTTTATAACACACTGATGTCAACATGTACAAGTTATAATAACAAAAAACGTTATTAATAAAAAAAAATATATGTGTAACTATTTTGATCTTAAAATAGCTTACATAAATAAGCTACACGGCTAAAAATAAAAGTTTGACTTAAAAAATTGGTGTTAAAATGCAGTTCGAACCGGCGGCGACTTAAACTTAAAATTTAAATTCGGCGGCGGCTTGGAGGCGACTTTGCTCGAACTGGGAGTGTGTCTAAGATAATTTTGTGGCTGTCAAATATACTATACTTGCCCCCTGGGCTAATGAAATTTTATTCTCCTCAACAGTGTCAAAATTTTACTTTCATGAGTACGTTGCTACCGTTTCACACACGCCTTAAATGCTTTAAAACATCCGAAGTTCCACTTTGGCCTTCAATTTCTCAAGAACGACCAAACCAATTTTAACAAAATTAAAACTGTAAAAAAGTGCAAGACGACTTCTGTCCAGCAAAAAATTGCAAAATTAATACTATTGTTTGAAAAGTTACCGATTTTTGGCCGATGAAAAACGATTTTCAGCCACTGTGCGGAGCTTTCCGGGATTTTCCAAATAATATTTAAATTCTGGAGAATTTTGTTAACAAGTTGATCCCAGCGCTATCTACTGGGTCAAAATTTGTTTAGGAAAACTATTTCTGTTCAATAAATATATTTTGTGAATTTCTACCAAATCGTACCATAAATTAAAAAAAATCTTAATGTCACGACAACAGAGCCGCCTTTCGGGATTACACTTTAGAGAACCCTAGTTCCAAACTAAACTAATTTATTTTCCAAGTTTGGTGTCAATCGGTTCTGGAGTTTTAGGAAAAGCTTCATAAAGATCGGTTCAGAGGTTATGGATATTACCTATGTCCTACCATGGAGGTACTATGCCCGTTTTTCCAATCCTGCCCAGATTTTGCCAGATGTTGTGTATTGATAACAAAGTTATTTGTACTAAATTTGGAAATTAGCTCTTGGAACTTAGCTCTTGTCGTTGTACACATATACAAGTTTAGTTCTTCTTGTAAACAGACATATTTCCGTCTTCGCTGGACTAACGTTTAGCCCCCTTGGTTGGGCCCAGCCGTAAGCCGTGTCTAGGGTATTCTCAGCCGTTCTGCACAAAAAGTTAAGATCCTTGCTCCTTAGAAGTATCAGGACATGGCAGACGGGTGCAAATCCTTCCCCGGTTAAGGTCCTTAAGACTCTATTTATCGTGGTCACAAATAGCAGTGGTAGTTCCACTGCTATTTGTGACGTGCCGCATGATACTAATCTTAATGTTCACATCGTATTCCTTAGCATGTGGGTGATCCAGTCAGTGAGCGCCCGGTCAACCCGAAGCCGGTTTAAGGATCGGATAAGAGTATCGGTTAATGCGTTGTTAAAGGCTCCCTCGATGTCAATACACACCGCCATCGAAGGATTTCTGTATATAGTGAACGACCTCATTCAATGCAGTCTCCACTGATCTACACTCGACTCAGGATACAAATTCTCGGACGAGACCCTGTATCAGAGTAAAAAAGTTGGAAGTTAACATGATTCAGCCCAAAAACTTTGTTACGAATGGTCTAAGGTTCCTGGATTAGAGCAATGTGTATCTTACCTGTATTTATTTTAGACATCAGAGCGCTGGTTGCCGTCTCGCTCCGGTGGAGGTTTATTTTGATGACCTCAATCATGGCCCTCCAATATCTTGTCTTCTTGCGACTTGGATATGACCTCCTCGCTTTTGGGATCTGAGTCGTTTGTATTGCCGGCTGATGGTGTTGTAGGCGACGTTTCCGGTGTTTTATTGCACCGGTCGGGGTTGACCGTGACAGTCCCGTTTATGAAGAAGACTGCTTTAGAGGCGAAATAAGCCATACCTTTATTATTGGCTAGCCTGGCCTTGGAGTCCTGGTCGATGCCTTTCACAAGAAGAGTGCCATCAGAGTCCTCTTTCCTATGAAAAACCTCCCTTAGAAGCGATTTCGTAGTCCACTATTTTGTTGTTGACCAAATCTTCAACTTTACTCTGTTGGTCTTCCGGGATTTAACCTGTCGGATAAGCAGCGTCATATGCTGCATAGCATAGATCGTCGCGGTATCTTTTTTATAGGCTCCTTACCTATTTCAGCGTCTATCTTCCTCTTCAGAGTCTTAGGAGACTCTTTTTCCCGACCGTGCTCGCCTTCACAATAGCTGACTTGGCTTTGTCTCTCTTACTCGCCGAATTCTGACAAGAGACTTCTTTGAGAACGGTATAGCTAGGCTTAAACAGTCTATTGTATGGCGGGGAGCTCTGTTTCTTCTTGGGTTTGTTCTCAGTATTCAGCTCAGGAGATCTTACTCATTTCGCCTCAGATGCTGAAGGAGGATCCGATAATTCAGTCGGAGTGTCCCTCGCTGTACCCCAGATAGCCGTTTTTCGGTGGTCGATAATTTTGCTATACTGTCACTCACATCGTCCACCATTCTATCTTCTTCATTCTAATTGGGATTTGGTATGACAGTGTTGTTCAGTGTTGAGGATTCGGAGTTAGATCCCTCACCTTTATTCAATGGGAAGGTTGCTTAAAGCCCCCTCCGAGTGCATCCTTCTCTTTCAACTCTACATTGTTTATATTTTTTAATTGCGTCTTTTCAATTTCTTATACGGGGAAAAACAGCACCGTAGCCGATTTTTGGTCCGCGGGAAATACGAGATTGTCTAAGGTAATGTACATCCCGTTCCTCTCCCACATGGTGGAATTCATGGTTGCGAGAGGACCGAATTTCCACCACCTCCCACTATCTGCCACATGAGGACGCATCCGGTAGCAGAATTGGCGAACTCCCCCGGAGTTTATTAAATATATATTAAATGTCATATAAAAATGCTCACTATCTCTTCCGAACTCATAACGGCCAAGGGAAAAATAAAAAGACAAAAAAGAAAAACATTAAAACCCAAAATATGACCTACTTTGGTTTTTAAGACGAATTTTTGACAAAAGGTATGAAAATAAGAAGTAAAGGAAATATCGTGTAAATCAATTAAAAATAGATAATCATTCACAACAATTAATTTAGATCCACCAAGTAAAATACAATTTGGTTTAAAGGTTGATGTTTGACTACTGACTGAAATCCCTGGGCACATATGGGTTTTTTGCCAATGTAGCGGGATATTAGGCAAAAAATTTAATTTAAGAAATGTAAAAATGTACGCAGCTAGACTGACAACAAAACTCTGCATCGTATAGTTAAGTTGAGTAAATTTCATGTGTGTTCATTGACTTTTTACGGTTTTGAGCGATTTTCAATATATTTTTGGTGGCTAAACGAATAAAGATTTTACATTGATTTTTTGCTGTGCAAGACTATATTAACAACTACTTATTATGATCTTTAGAAAATTTTATTTAAAATTTTTATTATAACATGGCAATATATTCGCACAGAAAAAAATAATTTTCATATTTAAATACGAAAATCGCATATTTGATTAAAAAATTTGTAGTTTTCTGCGATGACGATTTTAATTGATAAAAAAGTTTGTAGGTAGAGTTATTGAATTTTTAGTCAACAACCATGTTTGTTGAGTCAATAAAAAAAGTTGTTACCCAAATTAATTTTTTTACAAAAGGTTTACGTGATTTGTTGAAATAAATTGTTGGAGAAGTTGATTAATCAAACAATATGTTTATCAAATCTTTATTTATTTATTTATTAATTATGATGTGCTTCATTACATATTTTTATTCTTTAACAAATACACTTAAATTTATTGTTGGATGATAAGATAGTTCATATGCGCATTTCGCTTGTTGCTTAGGCCAGATCATCAGGACACCTTTTTCCAAATACTTTGAAAAAACTGAAGATATTATACAAATAAAACTGTAAGGCGAATTAGAATTTCATACACTGAAATCTTATTTGCAACGATATCAACGCTATTAAAAAAGGAACAAGAGATATAAAAATACTGTCTTTACTTTAATTTAAATCTTTTTTATTGAATATGAAGAAATATTTAACTATTTCTTTATAATTGAAAATCACTTGAATAAACTTAAAATGAACAACAGGGATCGATACACACTAAACATAGTGGAAAAGGCAAGAAGGTTTCTAAATGCGAATAGGCATATATTAATTTTAACCGCCGATAAGGGTAATGTTACAGTAGCTCTAGAGAAAGAAGAATATGATATGAGAACGAAGAATATTATAGGAGACATGATGACATATCGGAGATTGAATAAGGATTTGACAAGCGGACTTCAAAAAACTAATAACGATTTAGTGGAGGAAATGTTTAAACATAATATAATCTCTGAAAGTGAGAAGAGAAGACTTAAAATTGAAGGGTCGGTAGCTCCAAGGATATATGGGCTCCCAAAAATACACAAGGAAACTTACCCGTTAAGACCCATATGTTCCTCTATTAATTCCCCATCAAGTGAACTTTGCAAATATATCACGGTGATATTAAAAAGAACTACGGAAAATTCGATATATAACGTTAAGGATTCGGTGCAATTTAGGAATAAGAAAAAGACTTGACTATACAGGACGATGAAAGATTAATATCGTTTGATGTTGTTTCTCTGTTCCGCAGTGTCCCAGTTTAGCGTTAAAAATTATTGAGGATAAATGGGAGGAAATTGCAAAGTTTACAAATATGACAAAAGGACTATTTCTACGTATTGTGAAATTCTGTATAAAGGACAATCGGTATTTTAAGTATGATGGTAAAATATTTACTCAAAAGAAGGGTATACCGATGGGATCCCCAGCGTCACCAATAGTTGCAGATATTGTAATGGAGAAATGGAGAAATAATTATTCGACTTTTTTCAATAACCGGTTTCCAAATATTACGAATTAAGCACTTTGTAAATAACCGGTTTTAATTCGAATACATAAAAACACAAAAATCAAATAAGTTTTTGTAATAAGACGTTAATATGAATAAAAACAAAACAATTTGCAAAGATAGAAACCAACAAAATAGATCAGATCTAACAAATATTTGACGATAAGATCCGAGAAAAGTGGGACCAGTAAATTGATCAAATTTTAGCTTCATTTTGAACATTTTTTTATTGATTTACTAAACTTTATTTGTAAGAAGATATTTGTATAATGTAATTTAGAATCTGTTAAACGATATTTGATCTAGACAAACGATTTGCAAAAGCAAATAAATTATAGGAATTTAATAAAATTATTATTTGAAATATTCTCCCAAATTTATTTTGAACGAGTTTTAATTTGTTGGTGGTTAAGCATGTCTATATAAATCACCCATATTTTTGAAAAGTTGCAAACAGAACCTCTTAGCCAGGATTATCTATTTCAAATTATTTTGTTTCAACATTATAGAAACGAATAGTAAAATGAACATGTTTTTTGTGTGAAATATTTGTCAATTCGTCGACTACAATTTAAAATCTTCCATGACATTGTTTGATTTCTTCAATTTTGTTTTTTAGTTCTTGGTGTTTTAATAAATAAAGCTGGTAGAAATTTTTCCCATCCCAGTTAAAAATGTGTCCAAAATGAGCAGGTTTTATGTATGAATTCATACCTCAAATCGCTTCAAACCCGCTGATGGGATGCCTGATTTTTGTATGGAGTGTTCCCGGTTTGGAGGATTATTTTCTGCTGACAATAAGCGCTTCTTTTAACATAATAAAAAATGCAAATAAAGTCTCCTAAAGTGCTTTTTTTAAGGGCTAACTATATTAACATATTCATAAATGTTTTGATTTTACTGGTTTAAATGCCTTCTTTAAGGATTTTCGTAAACCATAATATATTTTTTTTTTTCGCTTTAAAACTTTCTTCGTTGTTAGCACTAAAATATCAGCTTTTTTGTATGTTTTATTCATTATCATTTACTGCTGTATAAGAGCTCTTTTATTAAAGCGCTGGATTATGCGCTTTTTCTCTTAATTGCTTCAAAAAAACACAATTTTTTTTACTGGGATATCGTTAATTCCGCCGGAATGTTGTAGTTTTACAATATATTTTTAAGTTTTTGTATTAATAAAAATTCACTGTGAGTGTGTGTATATATTGTAAACGTATAAAACTGTTTTAAATTTGTGTGATTGTTGTCTTTATATTGTAACGTTACTGCCTTTTCAATAACGTTTTTGGTTTATTTCCCTTATAATAAACCTCTTGAGTTCTTTTATTGCAACTTTAACAAAATAAATAAAACATTTTACTTTATAGCTGTACTATAAACTATTCACGCCACTTTATTTAGAACTTAGTCAATTTTACCACTTATATTGCGATGTACACACTTAAATAATCGTACTTATACTGATTATCGATGCCAACCTTCGCGAGTATATATACTCTGTTCGCTGACATCTAGATGTCTCTAGAGCATTCTACTCGTCGAAATGTCTGTAACATTTTCAACATTTCTGGGCGAATTGAGATTCTATTATCATACAGCGAATATCATTATGCATTAACACTGTGGCTGAATTTAAATTGATTTATACATCAATAAACTAAAGCATACTTTATGCGTTAAAAATAATCTTAGCGCTATTAGTTATCTATAACAATCATTAGTACTAGAAAACTCTGTACAGTGAGTTTACATTAGAAATATGCGAAACTAATACTATAACATTTTAAACTAATAAAATTACTAATAAACTAAACTTATTCTTAACTAAAGTTACTTTCGTAACACTGCCCCCCACTTAAGCCTGTGCGTCCCGAATAGGCTCATAATCACCTCTTCCATAAGGGGCTAATCGTTCCAAATGAACAACTTTCATTTTTGCCCTTGGACTCTTGTGTTTCTGTACTCGATATACAACGTCATTTAATTTCTTTATCACCTTATATGGCCCATCCCAATTTGTCTATAGTTTGGGAGATAATCCTTTCTTTCGTTGGGGATTAAAAAGCAAAACCAACTGGCCCTCCTTAAATCCTTCCGAATTTGCCGCTCGATCGTATCTGGCCTTCATCTTGTCACTGGACAGCTTAATACGGTTTCGTACAAATTCATGAAGCTCATTAAGAGTTTCTTGTTCTTGTGAAGTGAAGCCTTCATTGTTTTCACCCGTTTGTATAGGCTTAACGCCAAACTCTAGATCTCCTGGTAGTCTGAGCTCTGTTCCAAATACAATTTTTGCGGGTGTACGAGAGGTGGAGTCGTGAACTGCTGATCTATAGGCCAAAAAGAATTTTGAAATGTGCTCATCCCAGTCTTTTTGTTGTGTGCTAACTACTTTCAACCATGCCGTCAGATTGCGGATGCAATGGGGTTGTTCTTGTTTTCTTTATTCCGTACAATTCACACATTTCTTTAAATATAGCAGATTCAAAATTTCTGCCCTGGTCAGAATGCAATTCCAATGGAACGCCATAGCGGCACACCCAATTGTTCACAAAGACGTCCACAACCATCCTAGCTTCTTGGTTTGGGATGGCATATACCTCCGGCCATTTACTAAAGTAATCAATGACTACTAGCACATATTTGCTGCCGGCATTACTAACAGGAAAAGGCCCAGCTATATCCATTGCAATTCTTTTAAACGGGGCACCAGAATGGTACTGTTGTAGCGGGCCACGACTTTTTCTTACTGGACCTTTGGCGGCCATGCATTGTGCGCAATTGGTTATCCATTCAGTTACGGCTTGTTGACAGCCAACCCAATAGAACCGTTGTTTTAATTTTTCTAAGGTCTAATGTAAAGTTTCGTTTGCCTTTTGCACTCTGCCTCGCAACTCCATTTTGTATATCTCTTTTCTGTGTTCACCACCATACTTACGTTGCAGTGCTACCATAATGTCGTCATAATTTCTGCAACTAGTTGGAACGCTTTCTAGAACTTCAGCCGCAGTCCCCTTTAAAGCAAGAATTAACTCTATGGCCTTTTCATCACTGTTCCATGCATTTCTGTTAGCAACTGTATCAAACTGGAACTTAAAAACATTAAATGGAACACTACCATCAAAACAAGGGGCCTTTACTCTGCTAGAGACTTCTGGAAAAACTCGCACCGCTGCCTCCTGGCATTGAATGTTATTAACTTTTGCTTCCAGATGGTGTAGTTTTTCATCAAAAACCGTGACTTGTGTTTGTACTTCTGTGACTTGTGTTTTCACATCCGAGACTTGCGTTTCTACATCAGATAGCTTCTGGTTAAACTCTATCTCCATTTCATTTACTCTTTCATTTATTTCACTGGAAATCTCCTGAAGTTTCTCAGTTGTAAATCTGGAATTCTCTTGAATTTCGGCCAGGATGTTGCTCGATTTCTCTTCCATTTTTCTAGAAGTTTCGTCCATTTCTCTAGAATTTTCGTCCATTTTTCTAGAAGTTTCATCCGTATTTTCTTTTACCATCATCACCAGACTTCTGGAGTTATCGTCCATTTTTCTAGAGGTTTCAGCAATCTTTTCCATCATAGCAGCAAACATTTAGTCAATTCACAAGGTATCCTAACATGTCATATTGTCAAAATGTCCTAATATTTCACAATGGTTTAAAAATATTGTTGTACGGCTCAGCCGCTCAGCGCTGGACTTTTCTGATTAATTACGACAGCACAATAAACACAGCAAGCAACGTTCTATTTACACAGTACAACACATGATTTGCCAACTCAATTATGTGAACTGTATGTGAAATTAGACCCAAAAAGAAGAATTTCTGCATCATTCGTTTTGTCTTCTTGCCTGCGATTTGAAGTTAGTATGGATTTGAAGTTAGTACTATCGTATAGGGGAATTTATCACGTTTTAGGCCCTGTTGTTTGACATAGCTCGACAACCCCTAGCCCAATTTAGTTGAAATAAATTTTAAAAAATTAAGAATTACAATTCCCTTAATCTGTTCATATATTGTTTTCCTATACAAGTAACACTTTCGAAGTTAAAAATGAATGTATGAAGGGAAAAAATTATTTTTTGCCTAAAAATTTAAATTTTTTTTTTTAAAAATACATAAAAAATCCAAAATGGAAAAAAGTTTCAAGTCTAGTTATTTTTTCGCAAAGTCACATAACCTATGAGCAAAATGAGACAAAGATCATAAAAATCGATGCACGCGTTTCGCTTTTATTCGCAATTGAGTAAAGGTATGAATTTCAAAAATCAGTTATAGCCACCACCCTTAAAATAAAAATATAAATTAAAAAATTATCATGCAAAAAAAAACTTTATTTATAGAAACTTAATGAAAATAAAATAATATGCAATTAATACGCAATTATAATATGCATAAAAACAAAATTTAGAACATTTTTTCAATTATTGGCAATATCCATCCTTGTAGAACTTGACGCTTGTGGTTCTGATGATCTTGTTTTCTTCGTAGGTTGTTCATATTCATGGTCTGAGTCTGTATCGTCATCCGAGATACACATACTATTCAAGGGCGTGTTTCTTTCACTGTGTCCACCAATTTCAATGTCTTCATCTTCGGTGCTTTCTTCAAACTGCATAATTGTGGAACTCCACCAACAAACCTCCGCAAACAATGCATCCAATTTTTTGCTTTTGAACCGCTTTTCAAATGGCATGGTCACCTGGTGGAACCTCTCTCCTTGTTCGTCTGATTCCTGAGGTGATTGTGCCAAAAAAGTATCGAGGTGGTGATGCAAGAAATGCAATTTCAGCGTCATGGATGCACCGATTTTTTCGAAATAAAACAGCAACCTGTCCACTCGTTGCTGTATCTCTTCTCGCTGGACACGGTTCTTTCCTAGAACGCCTTCTATTACTTCTTTCAATGCGTTCCATGCATGTTGGTGGTCGTGATGCTCTGAAAGCAAATGTGTGAAAGAATCACTTTTGATCAATTTCCGAATATCAGGTCCATTGAGAATACCTGTTTTAAATACATAAGAAAAACGAAAAAATTATTGGTAATGCGAATGTATAGAAATTAACAAATTTAGATATGACAATATTGAAATACAGAGTACGATACGTACCGTTTTTAATTTTCTCATCACTGAGTTTCGGAAAGATGGATTTCAAACAGTCAAAGGCGCCGTTAACTTTTTTGACCACCACTTCAACGAATTTCCCAGCTATTCCCAGTTTCATGTGGAGCGGTGGCAACAAAATATCATCCAGGTCCTTTATCATAGGTTCATTGCGTAATTTTAATTGTTTGTTGAGCTCGGGAGTTCTTCCTTTCCAATCTTTACATTGATATTGATTTCCTTTGTATCGTGAATCCCAATTACAAAGGAAGCAGAAGTATTTTGGATATCCGCCCTTTTCTATAATCCCTTGTAGTATGTTGACCACCTTCAGATCGCAACAAATGTTCCATTTGTGTTCATCGTATTTGATTTTCTTCAAAATTTCGCCCAATGCTTCATACGTTTCCTTCATAGTTGTGCTGAATCCCAATGGAATGCATGGTTTTTTATTTTTTTTGTGCAGCAGCACAGCCTTCAAACTAGTAACTGAACCATCGATGAATAAACGCCAGTCGCCAGCGATATAATCCATTCCCAATTTTTTCACTAAACCTGGGATATCATGGCAGTACGTGAACGTATTTGCTTCGTCAACGGAATAAAATTTCTGAAAATCAGCTTGGCGTTGTCGGTATGATGTTGCGCTGACATTTTGCTGTGTGAGTTTTCTTCTCTTCAAAAATGATGTCAGCCATTCGGAGTCGTGTTGTGATAGTCCCAGCTTGGCCACAATGTAATCCATTTCGATTTGTGGTAGCGGTTGTGGTGCACTATTTTCAATATCGGGTATCCAATCAGCATCATCCAAATCGGTCGGATTGGTGAAAACGGTTTCGGCTAGCAGGGACACAGTATCCGCACTCGGACGTTTAGGTGCATCGGTATCAGCAGGGCGTTGCACTGGAAGTGTGGCAGTAAATGCAGCAGTGTATACTTTTGTTTTCAATTGTTGTCTGTTTAATCCAGGACGAAAATTTATGCATGCATAGCACCTGGATTCATCATGTCCAGTTGTGTCTTCCACCCAAATTACTGGCTTCATAAAAGATAACTTTCTACTTTTTCCGTGAATCCATTTTAGAAGGGTAGTATAACAACTGTTGCACACTGTGTTCGGCGTAAAATTTGCACCACTTAAATCTGCTTCATCGAAATAATTACAATACGCGGTTTTGAATTGCTCAGTAAACAAATTTTTTCGATCTTTTTTCTGTATTTTTCGGACGATATGACCACAAACGTAACAATATTCATCCAAATATGGGCACTTGTTGTTTTCCATATTGATATATTTTATGTTTTGTTGTTATTCACTTTTAAAAAACTGGAGAAAAATCACTTTTACTGTTCGCGTTCGTCGGCACTGGCTGAATGCCAAAAATCGATCAATGCACACCTATAAATACTACGTATTTTTGAATATTTTACTGCCAGGTACTTATAAATGGGCGCATATTTTAAGGGCGGCTGGCTATATACCTGATTCAGCACTTGTACGTTTCAAACTGTGCAAAACTTTCCAAATAATGACCACCCTTAAATGTGGGTGCAATTTCTGTAAAAAAATCATATAGGTAGCCACCGGAAAAACCCAAATAATAAAAAGGTCCACTTTCCGTTTAATTGTCCACGTACATTTATTACCGCAATCATAAAAATCAAATAACCTTTTGTTTATTCCTTTTTTTTTTTAATTCTCAGAATCATGAAAAAGGTGTCAATGTTTTCTCCAAATAATGTTGTGCATATCTCGAGCAAATTTTTGAAATTCATACATTTACTCAATTGCGAATAATTGCGAAATTCTTCTTTTTGGGTCTAATTTCACATACAGTTCACAGAATTGAGTTGGCAATCAATTAACTGAAAAATTTTGTACTGTGTTATTTAAGACACTTTTTGTTAACAAACCAACAACAATATTTTTAAACCATTGTGAAATATTAGGACATTTTGACAATATGACATGTTAGGATACCTTGTGAATTGACTAATTGTGTTTACATCCATACTGCTAGCAACTGCACGTGTACATACCTCTATTTCTTCTTTTTGCTCGAATTCGTGGCTACCAATGTCAATATTGCGTCGCCCGAATTCATCTTTTATCCTCTCCTGCAGCTCTATTTTATTTCCTGCAGTTGGTAGATCTAACTTGCTCAACTCTTTCTTGAGCTGTTCCACTTTAAGTTCTTCATATTTCATTGCTGTCTATTACTTTTTTTTTCATTTTATTTTTGCAATTTCACTTCTGACACCAATTGTTACGTTACTGCCTTTTCAATAACGTTTTTGGTTTATTTCCCTTATAATAAACCACTTGAGTTCTTTTATTGCAACTTTAAAAAAATAAATAAAACACTTTAAACACTTTACTTTATAGCTGTACTATAAACTATTCACGCCACTTTATTTAGAACTTAGTCAATTTTACCACTTATATTGCGATGTACACACTTAAATAATCGTACTAATACTGATTATCGATGCCAACCTTTGCGAGTATTTATACTCTGTTCGCTGACATCTAGATGTCTCTAGAGCATTCTACTCGTAGAAATGTCTGTAACATTTTCGACATTTCTGGGCGAATTGAGATTTTATTATCTTACAGCGAATATAATTATGCATTCACACTGTGGCTGGATTTAAATTGATTTATACATCAATAAACTAAAGCAGACTTTATGGGTTAAAAATAATCTTAACACTATTTGTTATCTATAACAATCATTTGTACTAGAAAACTCTGTACAGTGGGTTTACATTAGAAATATGCGAAACTAATACTATAACATTTTAAACTAATAAAATTACTAATAAACTAAACTTATTCTTAACTAAAGTTACTTTCGTAACAATATGTTGTTGTTATTTGTATGTTTATAATAATGATGTTTATACTTATGTGTTTTATTGTTCTTTTAATTAAATTTAAGGAAACAATCCCTGATGATGATCTTCAACGAAGATCAAAATATCGGAACTAAATAAAAAGGAATATTTATTTACAAAAAAACACTGGCCTCGAGCTTGATTAATTTTTATTTATTTAAAATTGGAAAGGTCGAATAATAACAAACTTTATTTCTTTATTAAATATGTTTTATTGAGTGCTATTTCGCAAAGTACAATTTCGATATATTTCTTTATTGAGAAAAATAAAACGCTTGTTGACCTAAAATTTTATTTTTAACAAACTCTGTTGTTACAAATATTCTTGAGATATTTTTTTCTCTGCGATTGAGAGGTAATCTAAATAAAAAAACCGGATACATAATATTGGTTAGAACATTAATCCCATAATCAGCTTATTAGGATTTGGGCTACCTCAAAACGCACAATTCGGAAACATTTAAAAAAATTTAATAAAAATAAGAAATTTCTTAAAAGTTTAAAAAAATCATATTATATCTGTTTATGGGTTCCAACCAGTAGAGAATAAAACAACCGCAGAAAAACGCCAAAATTAAAAAAAAATTGCAAAAATTTTGAAAAAGCCAAATGTGCAACCTCTAAAAATTCCACCAAAATTTTTTTTACAGTTGCAACCTGCTAGCAAATCATATAAGAAGCAAGCGCGAATTCCGAAAACTGGTTTATAAATGATTGAGTAGCTCATATATAAAATTTACGGACAGCAAATCGTCCGTCTGAGGTTGACTGAGTTATGCGGTAACAAAGTTAAAATATTGTTACGTTACTGCCTTTTCAATAACGTTTTTGGTTTATTTCCTTTATAATAAACCTCTTGAGTTCTTTTATTGCAACTTTTATAAAATAAATAAAACACTTTACCTTATAGCTGTACTATAAACTATTCACGCCACTTTAT
The DNA here is from genome assembly GCA_943735925.1 of Pollenia amentaria. Taxonomy (NCBI): domain Eukaryota; kingdom Metazoa; phylum Arthropoda; class Insecta; order Diptera; family Polleniidae; genus Pollenia; species Pollenia amentaria. The sequence goes on along the minus strand of OX031007.1, from coordinate 88,574,524 downwards.
TTAGAACTTAGTCAATTATACCACTTATAATTGCGATGTACACACTTAAATAATCGCACTAATACTGAATATCGATGCCAACCTTTGCGAGTATTTATACTCTGTTCGCTGACATCTAGATGTCTCTAGATCATTCTACTCGGCGAAATGTCTGTAACATTCTCGACATTTCTGGGCGAATCGAGATTTCATTATCTTACAGCGAATATGCATTAACACTGTGGCTGAATTTATATTGATTTATACATCAATAAACTAAAGCATACTTTATGGGTTAAAGATAATCTCAACACTATTATGTTATACATTTATCAATAACAGTCATAACATTACATTTGTACTAGAAAATTCTGTACAGTGGGTTTACATTAAAAATATGCGAAACTTATACAATAACATTTTAAACTAATAAAATTGCTAATAAACTAAACTTATTCTTAACTAAAGTTACTTTCGTAACAATATTATTTATAATTCTCTTCTTTATGTCAAAATATTACGGTGTCAAAAATCTTATAAATTCACACAGCCCAAACATGAAGTTTTTCTACCACAGACATGTTTTATTTCACCATAGAATTTTTCTACCGTTTAACACACACCCTTAGTATGAAAATGCTAAAGGGGTCTATGCACAGTGAAAATGCTTGTCATGCAGGCAAATTCACTCGAGTACGTGCGCTGGACGTAATATTCGCCTTCATATCTAAATTTTTGGATTTTCCATCCAGCATCGTCGATGTCACACATACATACACATTCTAACTAATACTACCATAGCGCTTGATGAGAAATGCTTGACCCTGTTTAGTCCGCTTAATAATTGAGATTGAGAATCATGGTATTTTTTTTTTAAACAAGGGGGATGTTTTTAGTCCATTGTTTTAATTACATTTTAATTTACATAAATTTCATTAGGATATATTTATTCATGACAGATTTTTAGAATGTCAAGCCTTTAAATTATAATTTTTTTACTCATATTGAAAGGCCTTTCATATATTTACACTACATAAATAATAATTTTAATGTTAGACATTCTATAAATCTAACATGAATAAAGGTACGAGTATCATAACGTAATTTGGCAGTTATGTAGATTAAAAAGTTTTTAAAACAGTGGACTGAAAAACATTTTTGATTTAGAAATAACCCAATTCACAATTCCGGAAAAACGGCTTTAAAAATATATATATGTATATATAAATTAACTTTTTTAAAGTTTTAATTTTTAAAAAAATATATTTTTTTTAAGCGCGTTTTTGACCGCACTATGTTTTTTTTTATTTATTAAAGGCAAAAGTACAAGTGAAGTCTTAAGGCCCAACCATAATGTGCTTAAGTTGGCTTCAGCAAATGTGCGAATACATGTAAATCATATGAGGCAAACCATATTGAACTTAAGGAAACGTTTTGTTAAGTTTTATGAAATTGTCATTTGCTTAAGCAAAGTGCGAAACTGATCGCACATTCCGTACGGAATCAAATGTTTTTTATTTTGTTTTTTTAAATACATTTGAGAGACTTTTTGTAAATTTTTGACAGTAGGTTATGCAAGGCTATGGTTGGGCCTTTAATCTAACTTATTCTACAACTACACCTCAGGTTTGTTGATTCTATTTGTTGACTCGGCATATTCCCACCTGCAAAGTTGCAGGTGTTTAATATCGACATGAGAAATGTTGCAAAATAATTTACTTTGGTTTCCAACGTATTTTTGTAACTTGAGGAGTTTCAAGTTACCTTATGGGAAATATTGTCAGAATGTTTTGTTCTATGTGTTTAAATGTATTTTGTGTTAACTCCTCCCTTCTTAAGCACAATCGTCTCGATTGTCTAAAATGTGTGCAAATTGTAAATTCTGGTCTGTTTTTTTCCAGATGTTGTCCCTATTTCCAGTAGTTCTTCTACTCTTTCTGTATTATTGTCCTTTATTTCACCTGCTTCATTTTCCTGGTTCTTGGATTGTTTCCTGATCATTATCCATGTGGCGAATACCATAACAGAAACTATAATGCACACAATTGTTGCTATGAGTTTCTAGAATATCCAATCTTTTTATGTTTCCAGTATTAAAACTATGCAGGCTTTCTAGAGAAATTGCTTCTTCTGTTTTTACACCATTTGTTTGCGGCTGTAAGACAGCTGGAAGGGGTCTTCTTCCACTGATTGCTGCTGAAAAATAATCCTTCCCATTGATGTTTATAGTGATGTTAAAGTTGATATCTTCACCATCTGCAGTTATTATGCCATTTTAATAATATAATATCATCCCCGATTTCTTCCACGGTTAGTATGTGATTATTGTTTACCTGTGTGCAGTTTTCAATTCTGTTCTTAAATAAACTAGTTATACAATAATCTTCTTTCAATTATGAGACATCATTTGTTTTACATATAGTCATTTCATTATAATTTTTACAACTATTCTTGATAGCAAACAATTTATTACATTCTAATATCTTTTCAAATTCGATTTTATCAATAAATTTACCTACTTTTACAGGTTTTGCTAGATAAGTTGTACAGATTTCATTTCGTGTTATTGGTATGCTTAAAATGTATAAAATGTCCTTACTATTGGTTGCTATTTTTACTTTACTAAAAGCTAACAGTTCATCAATACTAAGTAATGGAATGTTTTATAATTTTAAAATATTGTTAACAGCATCAATTTCTGTTTTAGATAGAATAAAGGAATTTACAATATTAACTTTAGCCCATTGTATGGCATACTCGATATTCTGTAGTTCTTTTTCAACAAGTGTTAGCTTATGTTCTAAATTGTTTCCTATTTTATCTTTCCAATCATCCTTCTTTACTCTTAGTATTTCATTAGTAATATTATAAATTTATTGTATTCTGTTAGTGGTAAGTTCGTTTATAATCATCTGTCTATTGTTATTTTCTAAAATGTTGTCAACTTTTTGGTTTAAAATCTCGAAGTCTTGTCTGTCCGGTGTTCCGGCAATCCACTTCCAAGCACTGCCAATAAATCTATTGATCTCTTTACATTATGTGGACTTAATCGTTTTATAAGTCCTCTTATCTCAAGAACCTGTTGGTTTAAAAACAGACTGAGAGGATGATTGTAAGTAATATTCATATTCAAGATGAGTTCGATGTCGTCCATGAAACTTCGGTACTGATCGATGTCGATTAAATGTATAACTTTGAATGAACCACTTTGTCTTCTCGCGAACCCGTCCTGAACAGTTATAAGTCTGGCGTTGGAATAGTCAAGAATGTTAAAGTCTGCCAAGGTGGCTTCAATAAGAAGCCTGTAAAAAACACAAAGAAACTAGTTAGTTCCGTATGTGTCCTTTATAAATATTACGCCCACTTTCAGTAAGAATTGTTGTGCCACGATTTTCCTTTACTATCTCTTCCCTGAAACGGTTACTAAGTTTGGTGCCCAATCTTTTATTAGATCTAATATAAATCACTTGGCCTGGTAAATATCTTTATTTTCTGTTCTACGTTTATTTTGATAAGCAATGTCTTTTTCCTGTTTCTGTTTCAACCTTTCAATATTTGACAACCTGGTTTTTTCGTAATCTTGAGGTGAAAAGTCAACTGTGCGACTGAAAAATAGATCTACCGGTTTCCTATTTGTTGTCGAATGTATGAAGTGATTGTATTCCATTACAGATCTTTCAAGTAATTCATTAAAGTCTCTAGACGTCCCTTCTTCCTTGAGACATCTCATTATCTCTGCCAATGCAGAATGGAAGCGTTCTATCTGTCCATTTTGCTCACTTCTGTACGAAGGGGTAGTGAAGACATTTATTTTTAAATCATCCTTGAGCATAAATAAGATAGATGCTGAGTTCAGTGAGGGTTCGTTGTCCATGACAACATTCTTAGGTACTCCATAGAAAAACAATATTTCTCTAAGAGGTTTCCGAACTTCTTCAATCGCTCTACTATTAAGTTGTTTGACATACACATACTTAGAAAATTTATCGATCGATGTTATTATTAATTTCTTATTTGTGGAAAATATATGTATCAATATGGATCGTATGACCAGGGAATGTTGGTATTGGTGTCCTACCTAATTCAGGCATATTAGGATGCCGATCATACTTATTCTTTTTGCATATTGAACATAGTTTTATAATCCTTTTGATTTTGCCTGCCATCCCTGGAAAGTAGTACTTCTCAAGGATTTGCACCTTATTTTCCTTTTCATTACGATGCGCTCTTTTATGCGTTTCCATTATTATATTTTCTTGGTCACTTTAAATAAATCTACATTTATAGTTTGAAAAGTGTTCAACGTATATGCGTTGAGTGCTTCCCATTATTGTTTCTAAAGTTTTAATGCCGTTTGCGACGGAAGGATTAAGATATCTATTTAACAAGCTTATGAGTTCTTGTTCATCATATTCGTATTCTGTTATAATATGCCTATGGAATCCTGGGAAAATTATTTTGAATTGATATGAGGACTCGTTGCCTATGTTTATGAACAATTGGTTTTTAAATACGTTTACAGGACTTTCTATGCTAGGAATGAGATTTTCGGAGGAACTCTCCGCGCTATGTTGTGTCATGGTGGAAGAACTTGACTCATCCTGAAGAATATTTAATTCGGAATAGTTTCTATATAGGGCGTCAGCCACTACATTTGTCTTACCCGGCTTATATTTAAGCTCATAGTTATATTCTTCGAGTATGCATTTCCATCTTTTCATCTTAGAGTTGGTATTGCTATTGCTAAGGGCATGCGTGAGTGGTTGGTGGTCTGTAAAAATTACCACTTCATTTGATCCGTATATGTAATTTCTTAAGGAATGCAATGCCCATATAATCGCAAGCTTCTCCTTCTCATTGGCCGCGTAAACCTCTTCAGTCTTGTTGAGTGTTCTAGAAATAAATGTAAGAGGTTTACCATCCTGGCTTAAAACTGCTCCAATGGCAAAACTTAAAGCATCTATAGTCAGATGAAAGCCTTTTTCTAAATTTGGATATTATAAAATCACTTCTTTCGACACTAATGCATTCTTTAATGCATCAAAAGCTTCCTTCGCATTCTCATCTAGATTTACTTTAGTATTGCTAGATGAAGCTTTTGATATACGACCTTCCTCTCCTCTTAGCATTCTTGTGAGAGGTTTTGCAATTTCTGAGTATCCCCAAATGAAACGTCTGTAATATCCCGACGGACCAAGGAATGAGCGGAGTTCTTTTAGATTTTTAGGATACCCAAAGTTCAGTATCGATTCAACTTTCTTCGGATTTGATTTTATACCTTCTCTGGAGACAATGAAACCAAGAAACTCTACCTCCTGCTTGAAAAATTCACATTTATCTAATTGAATCTTCATATGGGCCTCTTCTAATATTCTGAATACCTCAATTACGTGTGGGATTTTTCATCCTTACTAAACACTATTATATCATCCACGTAAACGTAGCATATCTTCCCTATAACCTCTCTTAAAATATCATCATGCTTTCCGTTAATAATGGAAAATGCAGTTTTTTCAGAATCTTCCTCTTTAAGTGGTATTTGGTGGAAACCGCTCTTGACATCGAGAACTGTGAAAAATTCATTTCCGCCCAAATTACATAGCACCCCGTTTATATCGGGAATGGGATATCGATCTGCTATTGTTACCGCATTGATTCTCTTGCAATCCACAACCAATCGGAACTTTTTTCCCCCGAGGCATCGTCCTTCTTTGGGACTACCCATATAGGAGAATTATAAGGAGAGCGAGATGGTTTTATAATACCATCCCGTAACAGTTTGTTTATTTCGGTTTCAACGACATCCTTCAGTGCCATTGGGTAAGGATAGCTTTTGGAGTATATTGGGGAACTATTCGTTGTTTTTATTTCACCTACTATGACTGTGGAATAGGTCAACCTCTCATTGGGCTCAGAGAATAAATGCCTTTGTTGGGAAACTACCTTGTCGAGAGCAAGTTTTTGATTTCTACTAAGATGATCTGTACGCAATTCCAGATTGTTAACACTTTGGGAGGCACGCTGCCTAATATTGATTTTTTTCCTCCCCTTACTGTAAAAAAATTCTTTTCTGTATGAATTACTACTGAAAGATTTTTCATACTGTCATTGCCTAATATTGCGTCAAATGAGTCAAAACTTGGTAATAGAAAGAATTTTAGAGGCTAATCATCGATTCCAAATAAATTTAAGAAAGCATGTTGTGATATTTTTATTTTTCCATTAGCTGATTTTGCATAAAATATTTCATTATTATCTAAAGGGTTTTTAACTATCTCTGGTCTTATGTAATTTTTATTGCTACCGGTATCTAATAAGAATGATATTAGTTTCCCGTTCCTCGTTTTTACTTCGAAATAGGGTAACGAGGAACAATTTAATCTAAAAAATCTTCTTTTCCTTCGATAGTTTGCTCGAGATTATCATTTACATTGTCTGACTCCTCGGTAGGTGGAAATGTGTCAACATTATTTCCCTCTGAGGGGTAACATGCCCATGTATCCCATATGTGTTCGGGAGTATGTTCTGTATTTATATGGAAGTGGCGTTGGACCTTATTAACTGGACCTTGAAATGAGGCTCCGGCAGGTCGTTTCGGAAAAACGATTCATTGGTTGATTCGAATAGTTAGCCTGCCTTGTATGTAACGACCGATCTACTTCCATCGGCTCTGGTATGGTGTCATATTGTCTAGTTTTAAACAAATATATAACGCCTGAGGAAGAGAAGTAGGTTCTTTAGCACTTAAAAGACGAGGTGGATCACCTTGAAGACCTCTTACGAAAGTATCTAAGGTTTCTCCCTGTAGGTGTTTGTCATTGCACAAAGGCTGGCTTCATCTAATTCGAGACAGGCAACTTTTTCTAGTATCAACGAAAGATGTTGATATACTGCCTGGTAGAATTCTGTTATAGTCCGGTTACCTTGACATAGTACCGTCATCTGGTACTCGAGCGTTCCTATGTCGCGTTTGTCTGAATCAAGTATTTTTTTCATCCGACCCCAGTCTAATAGAGTTCGGTATGATTCCAATGCATTATCTGCATCGCCTGTAATTTTCGTCCTAATGACATGTAAAATTGCATAATAACGGCCAGTGCCGCGAATAGATTTGAACAAGTCCAATACTCTTTCCACGGCCTTACGCCATGAGTTGAATTCTCCGGGCTTACCAGAGAATTCTCTGAAAGCCTTAACAATGTCATGAACGCTATTTAGTTCCTCTAAATTTGTAATTGTACCAACGGGATGATCTACTCCTTCATCGAGAATACCATCGTTTGAACCGTGCACAATATCTTCGATTATTTTTCTTATTTCGGTCCTTTGAACCTCATTAAATCCCGGAAAAACACTACTACCTGTAGAAGTTGAGGCTGCAGAATTTGAATGGCTAATAGGTTGCGACATTTTTAATTTCCTTGCCATTCTCTCATTAATTTCTTCTATTGAGTCAGGTATTTTTTCGTTTTTTTTTCTTTTAAAAGAAATCACGAGTAAAGAAGAACGATTATTACTTAGTATAATTAATAGGTTAACGATTTTATAGATTTTCTAAAAATAAGTAATTGTCCGAAAATTTTAAGTATTCAAATTTATTTTTAGTAAATAGAAAGTAACTTTAATTAAATTATTACTTAATTATTAGAAAGATGATAGTCTTCATTTCTTCTGCCGGTTGGGTAGATATGAATCAATTTTCGTAGCTTCGCAAGTTTCTTAATTTCTTTTTATAGTTGCATTTCTGCTCAGCCTTTCGTGAAGATTTTGCGGAACTTTTGTGATGATTTTGTGGAAATAAATTTTTATATATATTTTTTTTTTTTTTATATAATTCACTTCTTTATTTTTATTAGTTCAGTTCGCTTAATTTTATTAACTTCGATCCTTTTATTAACTTTAGTTCTTAATTTTGTTTATTTAGCTTTATTCTGTTTTTGTCAATTTTATTCACTTAGTTCTGTAAGGGCTTTTGTTATTTTTATTAATTTTGTTCTTAATTATATTTATTTAGCTTTATTCTGTTTTTGTTAATTTTACTATTTTTATTTTGTTTTATTAGCTTCAATCTCTTTCATTAACTTTTGTTCTTAATTTTGTTTATTTAGCTTTATTCGTAAAATGTAACAAGAAAATACAATATAATAGTCTGGTAGTGTATAAAGTCATTTGTAAAAAATTTTTAGGAATAGAGCTATTCCAAAAAAGCTTTATAATATACATAACTGAAATTTAACTCATAGAATAAATTCGAAAAATTAAAAATGTTGAATATAATAAAGTTGCTTATGAAAAAGAAATAATTCCCAATATATATTTGTTAAAATAGTTGAGTTAAATACATTCAAAATATAAAGTATCAATATCCAGTGTGACACAAAGAATGCTGACGAAGGCCTTAGCGGGCCAGAAAATGCATTACATTCTGCTGGTGTCTAATAATTGTAAATTTTTCTGTACATAAATATACTTCATCGCTATCCAACGGAAAGCTAAGGTAAAATGTAACAAGAAAATACAATATAATAGTCTGGTAGTGTATAAAGTCATTTCTAAAAAAATTTTAGGAATAGAGCTATTACAAAAAAGCTTTATAAAAAATACATATTCTATGAGTTAAATTTCAGTTTTATATAGGTGCAACGAAAAATAAATTAAGTACTAGGGTTGCAGGACACAGATCGGATCAAGAACATAGAAACATTAACTCTAAAAAAACGGCATTATCTCATCATTGTTATGAATTGAATCACTATCCAAATTTTGAAAATGCAACAGTGTTAAACAATAAAACAAACTACAAACGCAGATTTATATAATAATAATAAAAGAAAAATTCGTATAACATATAACAATTTTTAACTAAACTTATTTTTATCTTACATATTTATTACACATATATATATATATACATATGCATACATATACATACACATACATATCGTGACCTAAGGACAATATATACATATACACATACACATACACATATATACATACAACATGCATACCTACATACATATATACATTGCAAATGTACACATATACACATATAGATGCGTACATACACACACACACATACATATATACACATATATAAATTTATATGGCTTGGATGCATGTATATACACATGTGCGTACGCATACATACACACATATATATACATATACATACATACTTACATCCATACACACATACACATACATACACACACATAAACATATACATACACCCATACACATACATCCACCCAAAAACAAAAATTTAATTATATACAATACTTCATCTGTTAATAACTAAACTTCTATAATTACTTGCTATATTTTCTGTGTCTGCTTTAAAATTCATTCTTTGTGTTGTTGGTGTATTAATTATGTGTAACATTTCTAATATAAATCTGCGTTCGTAGTTTGTTTCATTGTTTAACACTGTTGCATTTTCAAAATTTGGATAGTGATTCAATTCATAGCAATGATGAGATAATGCCGTTTTTTTAGAGTTAATGTTTCTATGTTCTTGATCCGATCTGTGTCCTGCAACCATAGTACTTAATTTATTTTTCGTTGCACCTATATAAACCTTGTCGCAATTCTCATTATCATTTCCATTACAAGGAATCTTGTAGATAAGGTTTGACATATCCTATTTATTAATTCTATCCTTAGTCTTGCTATATAAATTATTCAATGTGTTGTAAGCCTTATATGCTACTCTATATTTGTTCGTGTCACAGATCTTTGATCCTTTAATCCTTTCCGATATGTTAGATATATACATTAACGATTTCTATATTCTAGGTTCTAGTGTCATCCCTTGATTATCGTTACCTCCCTCCTTATATTGATCAATTAATCTATAAATCAGTTTCCTTGGAAAATTGTTGTCCTATAAGTATATTTCTAATTTTAATTATGTTTTTCCTATGAAAAATTCAGTCACTAATTGTCAGTACTCTATTAATTAAATTTCTAGCAGTATTTACGATCATTTGTTTACTATGTTTAGAATAAAAATTTACAATTCTTCCTGATGCTGTTGACTTTTGATACCAATCTAGAACTAACTTGTTCCCTCTTCTTATTACCAATGTATCCAAAACAGGTAATTCTGAATTGGACTCCATCTCTAAAGTGAAATTAATATAATTACTAAATTCATTAAATGTTTCCAATAGTGCATTCACACCGCATTCAGAAATAATGCAAAATATGCAATGTATTTATGTGTGTATGTATGTATATATGTGTATGTGTATGTGTATGTGTATGTGTATGTGTATGTGTATGTGTATGTGTATGTGTATGTGTATGTGTATGTGTATGTGTATGTGTATGTGTATGTGTATGTGTATGTGTATATATATATGTGTGTATGTATGTGAATGTATGAATATGTGTACATTTGCAATGTATGTATGTGTGTATGTATGTAGGTATGCATGTATATATGTGTATGTGTATGTGTATGTGTATGTGTATGTGTATGTGTATGTGTATGTGTATGTGTATGTGTATGTGTATGTGTATATGTATATATTGTCCTTAGGTCATGATATGTATTAGAGTTGTGTCGGTCATGAACGAACTGGATCAATTGAACGGATCAGTCAGATGAACGATGATCGGCCGTTCAGTTTCATCGTTCAATTTCGTTCAATCGTTCACTTCGGTCTCTTGAATCAGTCGGTCCCTTGCTTGCCGGACAACTGGTTGAAAAGAAACAACAATACTTTTGTGTTGTATAAGTTATGCAATTATAATATACTTATTTCTTCTACTCATTGCCACATTGCTTTACACATTTTCATAATACAATCAGGGTTGTCAAGTTTCTTGGCGACCTAATTTTCGATTTGGCGATATGGCGACTTTTTGGCGGCTTATAAAATATATGGCGATTTTGTTGGCTATTGATTTTCTATAAACTTGTTTTGAGACTGTTGGACAAATTTACTGTTTGTTATTTAGAAAGATTATATCAATGATGGTATTCTATCTAATATATATCAGGTTTTGCATAAAGTTTATAGCTATAAGGATACGTCAGGTACTTATCATTTTAAAGAACTTGCTTTGGCTGTCTTTATATGCATTTAATTCCAACTGCTAATGGCTGTGTTGAAATAGTTCTTTTTAATAATTTACTTTACTAAAACTCGCCTTCATTGTTACGAGTTATAAATTATATGAATGTAAATAGCACTTTTTGTACCTTCGCACGATATTTTGAATATACATTGTTAAAAAAAAAACAGTAAGAATTGCCTTGCCGGTGAAGTGTATAGCGTTTTACATATATCCAATATTTGTTTAATACTAAACACAAGCAAAACGTTTTGGTGCTTTAATTAGATTATTATAAACTATTGTATCTTTTGTGTGTTCACCAATAATTTTACTTTTATTCCAAAAAATATACATATATCAAGGCGACTTTGTCCCATTTTTGGAGAATTTTAGCGATTCAGAAGAAATATATTTTTTTAGGATTTATAGAAAACATTGGAAAAAGTTCTAAAATAAATTTTATGTTGGCAAAAACGCAAAATAAGCCTTGGCGATTTTTAACATTGTATTTGGCAAAAAACATCAAAATAAATCTGACAACCTTGGCTGCTTATCACAATTTTTCTACAATTTAAGTTGTTCTTAATACAAAACCCGCCAAATGCTAATTTTTTTCATTTGAACAGAAAATTTTATAAATATTTATTTCTTTTAATTTTTTAAATAAGTCCTATAAATAAATAACCAAATTCGATATTCGCTTTATTTATAAAAGCTTAGTAAAGTTTTACAGCACGAAATTAGTATGGAAAAAAACTTTTAATGTATACATTACATTCGTTTATGAATAAGACTCTTAAAATATAAAAAAAATTAGCAATGTATGTTTTGAAGCAGATACCTCGAACCGATTGAGCTGTCATTTTTTAACACGTTCAGTTAAGATGACGATGCATGGTTAACTGTGTTACGTTATTCTAAATCTAACATTATAAGACACCCAAGATGGCAGACTTATTTTTAATGCATTCCTACAATATGAGTATCAAATGGGAGGGCTTGCTGAGAATAAGTCGAAAAAGAAAGTGACGTTACTCTAAATCATATATGGCGGACTAAGTTTTTAATGCTTGCCTTCAAGATGGGTATCAAATGAAAGGACTCATGAGAATACGAATGCTAGTTTTAATATAAACTAAAAGTAAATAACCTTTCTAAAAAACAAGCTTTTATTGAAATGCGCTTCAAAGAAAAATATAAATTAATAGTATAAAACTTTTTTTAAAAAGACGCTGTTATTTAAATGCTCTAAAAAGAAAAACAGAAAATTTTACTTTTAAACTTTTACTATCAACTTATAACGGATTACATAATTTATATGATATACGAGATTTACTTGTGTAGACAAACAAGTAAATTATATAACTTGATGTGATTGATTTAAACTATTAAACTTTTCAAACCGTGTAAATACTAGTACTTAAATCTCGCGGCTAGCTTTTAAATCAAATAAATTGTGTAAAGACAAGCGACAAGCTTTTATATCATATAAATTTATTAATGATGTTATAAGTTGATGGTTAAAGTTTATTTCTCTTTTCTTTTTAGCGCATTTTAATAAAAGCGTGTTTTTTAAAAAGGTTTTTTAGTTCTTATAAAATAAAAACAAAAAATAAAATTTATATTATCACATATTTTGAGAATATAATACATATAACGCATGAATAATAATAATAACTATGGCTATTTGTTCATTTTTGTAATATTATTTTGATTTATAAATTGTGCAATTGCTATTATTTTTATTATTTTTTGTTTTTAAAAGTATTTTGTTCTTAAAATACCACATAAATTTGAAATTTTTTTCTCTCATTATTTTTGTTTAAATTAATTTTTAAAGAATTGGGCTCTTACTTTGAATAAGCCCTCGCAACAATTTTTTGTTCTTTGTATTAAAATGGAATTACCTAAGCATATAATAAATAAACAAGTTTTAAAATCGCCACGTTTGGCGAGAAATTACCACGTATGGCAGCCCAGATTGTACTATGAATTTTTTAAAACAGTGTGGCAAGTCGCCACTGGCAATGTGTTAAAAGAAAAACGTATAGCACCAAATTAGGTACAAACATATCGGTTATCAATACACAGTATCCCACAAAATATGGGCGCGATTGGAAAAGTGGGCGTGGTACCTCCCGTACAAAGACATTATTGAAAATACTTAAAATTTAGACTTTTGTTCTAAATAAATGCGCTTTTTTTTATGTGGCTAATAATTTTATATAAAAACCAAACAATTTATTTTTGGTAATACCCTTAATATCTCAAAACAAGAAATTCCGACTTAAGCCATTATTATTTAATGCCACAGATATATTATATATGTAGATTATTCTTATCGCACCATGGTGAAGGATATATAAGATTCGGCATAGACGAATATAGCACTCTTACTTGTTTTTATTTTATTAATTAAACTGTTTCTGCATATTGTTCCAAAAACAAACTACAAAAATTAATAAGGGTTTTCATGATATCGCTTAAAATTACCATATGTGGAAATAGGCAAACTTACAAGACTCTTTTCATGAAGACCCTTTTTAATTTTTGTGTCATTTTAAATACAAAAATCAATAAAAAGAAAACAACTATAAAAATAAAAGCTAAAATTTGTGAATAAAAAGTTAAATTTGTTTTTTAAACATAGCATAACGACTAATTTGCTTAAATTACTGCAAGAATTTATTGTTTGTGACATTATTAACACTTGAATTTTTCATTGAAAACGGCGGTAAATATTAAACAAATTTATTTGTATAAATGCACAACTGAACAGCGCCAGTTTACGAGTCAAAATTTTTAAGCAAATTTACGAAGTTTGTGTAAACGAATTCTCATACAATTTTTGGCAGTTCATTTGAGAGCGCGTAAAAATGCACAGTTTGCGAAACTTTTAGTGATATCATGAAAACCCTTAATGATTTTTATTTCTGTTAATATGTTCAGTTATTTTTTATGCATAAAATAAAACTGAAGTACATGTGTACATATGTACATAAATATGTACATAAAAAAATAGAAAGGAAAAAATATTTGGCTCATTTGGTAGGTCATAATGACAGATAAAAACACAGCTTTAGCTGTCTTAGTACGTAATTTAAATTAAGTTCAAATTAACTGAAAAGCCTTTGAATATATTTTGTGTACCTAGTGTGTATTTTTTTTTAATTGTAGATAAAGAGAAAAGTTAATTCATTTTTAATTAATATCTCCGTTATAAAATTAACAGTAAAAAATTACCTTACAATTCCTTTATTTAAAATTATCCGTTTTCTAATAACATTTTCAGTTTTCTAAACTTAATGCCTATTCTTTTGAATTTACTTACATAATGTTTTTTTTTTAAAAAAAAAGAATGATCCTTTTTATTCGGGCTACGCGGGTCAAGGAGCTCTTCTTTTATTTTTAGAGAGAAGGATTCTTTTTGCTCGGACTACGCGGGTCCCTGCTCGGGCGCCAATTAACTTTTTTAAAGTTTTAATTTTTAAAAAAATATATTTTTTATTAAGCGCGTTTTTGACCGCACTATGTTTTTTATTTATTAAAGGCAAAAGTACAAGTGAAGTCTTAATCTAACTTATTCTACAACTACACTTCAGGTTTGTTGATTCTATTTGTTGACTCAGCATATTCCCATGGGAGCGATTCCAAATGCAAAGTTGCAAGTGTTTAATATCGACATTTACTTTGGTTTCCAACGTATTTTTGTAACTTGAGGAGTTTCAAGTAACCTTATGGGAAATATTGTCAGAATGTTTTGTTCTATGTGTTTAAATGTATTTTGTGTTAACTTATATATATGGGGGATTTCATGTCAAGTGACCCAATTTTTGAAATCGATGTCTTCCGATTTGGATGAAATTTGCACCAAGGTTAGTCTTATTGGATAGTAGTATAGACACAAATTTTCAACAAGATCGGTCAAAAAATTTCTGAGTTAGAGGGGGTCAAAATTTGACATTTTGGCCAAACCGGTGTTCTTTCTCATCCATGTAACTTATTATCTATTGGTGTTAGCAAAATTTGTCCCAAACAAATTAGATAGCTATTTCTTCAAGCTATTTTTTCTATTTTTTAAAATTTTTTTTTTAAATTTAAAACTTTTTTTTTTAGAAACGGTATTTTTTTTTTTTTTTTTTTTGCTCAAAAGAAAGCTTATGTATTTTCCTTTTAGGTAGTTTTGGTCGCTTAGTGGGATGCGAGTGGGATATGTAAAAAAAAAAATAATTTCTAACTCAAGACGAGGGTTTTTTCCATTTTTAGCATATGCGCTATTTTGAATTTTTACCTTTTTATGTGTAAGTGTTTCTAAAATCTTAAATATTAAACTTATGCTGAGAAACTAGACAAATTAACCTTTTCGACGGTATATAACATACCGAACTAGCATTTTATTCCCTCGATACTGTAATACCTACAATATGTTAAACCCAGGAATAAAATCACTTTTTCTATAGAGATTTTTTTCCTCATTATTTATTTATTGAATCTTCATATATTAAATATGAACTAACAATAATTAATCAAATCTTATACTAATACTTTATTTTTGTCCTGCCAATGCTAGACGAAAATTTTTCTCTTCACGGTTTCTGTTCACATATGTAGATGTTTAGCGCTCTTCTTGTCTGATGAGTCGTGCTGTATCTCTTCTCCTTAATCTAGAGTTTTTTTTTTTTTTTTTGCAGTATTTATTTATTGAATCTTCATATATTAAATACGAACTAACAATAATTAATCAATTCTTATCCTAATATTTACTTAATGTCCTGCCAGTGCCAGACAAAAAGATTTAGTCATCACGGTTTCTGTTCACATATGTAGGTGTTTATCGCTCATCTGATTGGGTGAGTGCTGCAGTGTCTCTTCTCCTTAATCGAGTGTGGCCGCCATAATTTAAAATATTTCGAGCTAAGGGATTTGGGTGCAGTTCCAGCCTTTTTAAATATTTTACTGCATATTTCGTTATCATAGTTTTTACCAATGGCACATTGAGATCCTTGTGGATATTTGAGTTCTTGACGTACCAGGGGGCGGCTGTTATTATTCGAAGAAGTTTATTTTGGCGCCTTTGAATTTTTTCGATGTTAGAAGCCGAGGCAGTGCCCCATAACTGAATACCGTAGCACCAAATTGGCTTTAAGATAGAGTTGTAAAGTAGAAGTTTGCAATCGAGACTAAGAACAGAATTTCTTCCAATGAGCCAATAAATTTGAATTGCTTTTAGTTTCATTTGAGTTAATTTTGCTTCTATGTGCCATTTCCACGTTAAACGCCGATCTAGATGTATACCGAGGTATTTTACATGCGAGTGTTGGGGTATTATTTGATTATTGATTTTAATAGGGGGGCATGTTTCCCGACGCAATGTGAATGTTATATGTGCGCATTTTTGCTCATTGATCTTTATCCTCCATTGTTTTAACCACCTTTCCAGTTCAAATATGTGATCCTGTAAGTAACGAGATGCTTCTTGACAGTTTTCATGTACGCTTAGGAAAGCTGTGTCATCCGCAAATGTTGAGGTTTGTGTGTAGCTGTTTGTTGGCATGTCCGAAGTATAAATTAAGTACAATAGAGGGCCCAGGATGCTGCCTTGTGGGACTCCAGCGTTAACTGGCTGAGGAGAACTTAAAAAATCGCCTTCTTTAATAATAAATTGACGACCGACTAAGTAGCTTTCTAACAGCTTGTGTGTGTTAACTGGTAAATTTAGCTTCAATTTATGTAATAAGCCTTCATGCCAGACTTTATCAAAAGCTTGAGAAACATCGATGAAGAGGGCGGAACAATATTTTTTTCTTCAAAGGTTTTTCTTATGGCGTTTACTATACGATGGGTTTGTTCAATTGTGCTATGTTCTCTTCTAAAGCCGAATTGATGGTTTGAAATACATCTATTTACATTTAAAATTGGGGTTAATTTTGACACTAACAGCTTCTCAAACAGCTTTGATATATTAGACAATAAGCTTATAGGTCTATATGACTCAACTTTTGTAGGATCCTTTCCTAATTTAGGTATCATGGTAGCTAGGGATACTTTCCATTCCTGAGGGTAGTATTCAAGGCGTAAAATAGCATTCAAAATAAAGAGAATAATTTTCTTTGCTATGCTGGGTAGCTCCATAAGCATTTTGTTACTGATCTTATCAAAACCAGGGGCTTTCTTCGGGTTTAAATCATGAATAGCCTTTTCGATTTCTCTTATCTCAAATCTAAGTGGAACAGCAGCTCTAACAGCAACAGGTGGTAACTCGACTGCCATATCGAGAGATGTGTGAGCGGTAAATACGGTTTTCAAATGATTAACAAAAAGATTTCCTTTTTCTATATCATTTCTTGCCCAACTTCCGTTTAAGTTTCTTAATGGTGGTTTAGTGATAACTGGTCTTTTAAGATTTCTAGCTGCACGCCATAATGAGTAGTCTGATTGTGGAGTTGCATCAAGTTCCTTAAGATATTTTTCAAAGGATGCAGTTTTTTGGGACTGCATTAACTTTCTTAGCCTTTTTGTGCACTCTTTTAATAAAGTCTTAAGTTGGGGGGATATGTGCAATTGCCACTCTCTTCGAACTCTCCTTTTTTCAGTCAATAGACGCTCGACATCTATAGAATATATGATATTGTTTTCGGTTTTTTTGAGGGTTGTGCTGGAATGTTGAACAGCTAGTTTGAGATAACTGTCAAAATTAACAATAGCGAGATCCACGCTCTCCGGTGTGCTTAGCGGAATATTTTCTGTGCAATGGGCACTAAGATATTTTTTATATTTTAACCAATTTATTTGTGAGGCTGATTTCAATAAGTACCCAGTCGGAGATACAATTCTATTTGGAATCATTATAGTAACAATTGTAGGTGTGTGATCGGAAGATAATTCTAAGGAAGCTTCAACATAAATCGTTTCTGCGGGGATGTTTTTAACCACTCCACAATCTATGACATCTGGAACTTTTTGCTGATCAGTAGGCCAATATGTTGGTTTACCGCTCGCGACCACATTTAGATCCATTTTACGAATTGTGGTAAACAAAACACGACCCTTAGGCGTAATAAATCGTGACCCCCAGAAAGTATGTTTAGCGTTATAATCGCCAGCAGCCAGGAAGCAGGGTCCTAATGATTTGAAATATTTATTATATTGGCTTTCTGATATTGAAAATCTAGGTGGTGAATATATTGATGAAATAACTAGGTTTCGATTTAATTCCTCAAAGCAAATACTCGTTGCTTGGAGATAATCTTCACGATGATCGCACATTAAGTAGTGTTTTACTCGGTTTTTTATCAAAATGGCAGAACCTCCACAAGCTCTTCCTCGAGGGTCCTTGGTATCATATAATATATAACCATTGATTTTAAACGTATTTCTCGAGGTCAGATGAGTTTCAGAAACCATCATAACATCGATTTGTTTATTTTTAAGGAAGTTTTCTAGTTCATTTTTATGTTGGCGGATGCCATTTGCGTTCCAAAAGCAAATTTTTAAACAGTTCATGGCTTATTTAGTACAGCTTGTAATAACATCGATTGCATTCTTAACATTTCTTGCATCATGTTACCCATTGTGTTGGTAAAATTGTTAACGGTTTGCACTAATGTTTCCATGGTTTTTTCTAGCCGAGTTAAATTAGAAATGGAAATTTCGTCATTATTTGGTAAATCACCTTGCAATGGCATATGATTAGATTTTAAGACATTAGCGTACGAGGTTCTGTTATTATTTGGCTGCGGTATCTGAACGCCGTTAGTGTTTTCTTGATAAGTTGCCTGCGTTTGAGGGGGATTAAGTTTCTGTCCAACAGAACGCTTGACAATCGAATATACCGGACATCCTCTTTAGTTGGCAGTGTGATTACCACCACAGTTGCTACATTTTTTTACATTAGGGTAATTTTTCGACTTATCGCAGCGGACGGTACAATGTAATTCTCCACATACGACACAAACAGGGGGTAAATAGCAGTATACCCTAGTATGACCAAATTCTTGGCAGTTTAAACACTGAACGGGCCCATTTCTTTTGTGCGGCTCTTCTATCGTTATTTTTCTGTACAGGATGTATTTTAAACTGTAAATGGGATGCGTTTAATTTTTTTTTAGCTTAACGTCGCCGGGCTCTAACTCCACTCGAAAAAGTGGTTGGGGATTTTTTTCCCTATTTTTAATATTTGTAACATTCTTAATTTTGAAACCCTTTTCTTCTAAAAATGTTTTTATTTCGTCTGGGTCCACGCATGAGTCAATGCCCTTTATCACAACCTGCAGACCTTTGCTGCTTTTCAGCTGGTAAGTATAGAAGCTTTTTTTAAGTGCTTCAAACTTATTAATTAATTTACGAAAATCATTCTCATTATTAATCTGTATTTTTGTTTCGTTAATATTACCAGGCTTGATTGCAGCTACGTAAAACGAATTTTCACCTATCACCGATATTAAACTTTTTATTAGCTCACTTGAGTTTTGCTCTCTAAGATATATCGGGGGTGGCTTCGACGATTTTATGACGTTGGGTGCTTCAGAAGATTCATCCTCCAGAATTGCAAAACGATTTTGGGAATTTATTCTATCAAAAGATGGAACTTTCGAGGCAGAGGCTACAGCTGAAGAGGCAGGGCTGCGACCACGTTTAAGCACTGTTATATACCTATCCATACCAACTTGCACTTGTGGTTTTTGACAACTTTTTTCTTGTTTGTTTACCATTGCGTCTATGTTTGGGATTATGGTATCAGTGGTAACGCTTGCAGGTATGGTATCAGTGGTAATGCTTGTTTTGTTTATTTCCACATTGCTTTCGCTAGTATAAATATCATTTATTTTTGTTGTTTTATCATTGATACTACTTATATAGAGTTGTTTTTGTTTTTTTCACCGTTTTTTTATTATTTTTTTTTTTTTTGTTGACTGTGCTCTTTTTATTATGTATAAAGTTAATGTAATACCGAGATAATAAAAAAGAATAAATAATAGTTTGCACAGATTATTTGTAAGTATGTATGTGCGTACATACATTAATTTTTTTTCTTGTATTTTTTCTTAATTGTTTTTTTCACTTTTATATTGAGCGTCCAAATTCGCCTGTTAAATATTCTTATTAACAAATTTATGTTATATAAAAAAAAGAATCGTATACGGATTTAAAAAAAGAAATACGTCTGTTCACAACGAGCACGATCGAACGAATATCTTTTCTATAGAGATGTTGACAAATTAAATCTTTCTATTTATTTGTAATAATAATTTAATTAATATAAAATAATAATAATAAAAACAAAAAGATAAATAATCTAAAAAATTTTATCTCAATCACATAAGTCCTTTAATAAATTTTTTTTGTTTTTTTTTTAAATTTTGCTCAAAAGAAAGCTTAGGTCTTTTCCTCTGAGGTAGTTTTGGTCGCTTAGTGGGATGCGAGTGGGATATGTATAAAAAAAATAGTTTGTAAGTCAAGACGTCAAATGCTAAAAAAAAATAAAAATCCTCGTCTTGAGTTAGAAATTTTTTTTTTTATACATATCCTACTCGCCAAGGAAGAATTACTATAATTCCTGCTGGACAGTCAGCATTTACAGTCGGATCTTTAAATATTATGTATCGAAATCGTGTCTTTTTGTTTACCCCTCTTGCTTCTCTGACCCGTTCGCTTCCAAACAAAAGCAAATGTTATGTTTTTTTTTATCTGTTTTTTCCAAGTAATATAAAAATTTTCGTTTGGGAATTAACATTGAAACGACAATAAACAACTTAAATTTGTTTTTGTTTTCAATATACATACATAAGTTCTGAAACGAAAATTTTTATTTCCATTTTCAAAAACAGGCAGTTAAATTATTGTGCATCGGACATTTGAGCATTTAAGGGTTTTCCTACATTTTATGGCCTTTACAGCTAACAAATCGCTGGAAACCCCATCATAAACAAGGGTTTTTAAACAATTGTCCATGAAAATTAATTTTTTAAATAATTTTAACAGACATTGCTATATTTTTATGCAGTTTTTAAATGGGTTATAAAAAATCAATTTCATAATGAATTTTGTAAATAGTACTTAAGAACGAATTTCAATCAATGAAATGTCACAGAGTACAATTCCGTTCGAAAACGGAATTTATTCCTCATTTTGGTGCTTCAGAAAATTACGAAAAAACTTTGCGAAATGAAACCATTTTGGTTTTCATGAACGGAATGTGGGAGTTTTCTGCATCTTATAGGCGAAAAAACTATCAAGATATACTTTCTATCAAAAAACAAATATGTTTTCTTCAACTCCGAACGGAATTGTACTCTGTGACATGGCTGATAAAATAAAGTTTTTTTTCCAGAGTTTCTTTGTTGAATCTTCATATATTAAATATGAACTAACAATAAGTAATCAAATCTTATCCTAATACTTTAATTCATGTCGTGCCAGTACCCGACAAAAATTTTACTTTTTATCACGGTTTTTGCTCACATATTTAGGTGTTTATCGCCCTTCTGATTGGGTGAGTGTTGCAGGGTCTCTTCTCCTTAAGCGAGTGTGGCCGCAATTATTTAAGATATATCGAGCTAGTGGGTTTGGGTGTAGTCAAGCCTTTTCAAATATTTTACTGCATATTTTGTAATTATATTTTTACCAATGGCACGTTAAGATCATTATAGATATTCGAGTTTTTAGCATACCAGGGAGCAGCTGTGACTATTCGAAGAAGTTTATTTTGGCGCCTTTGAATTCGATATTAGACGCTGAGTACTTGAATACTACCCTTAAGAATGGAAAGTTTCCTTAGTTACCATGATACCTAAACCAGGAAAAGATCACACAAAAGTTGAGTCATATAAACCTATAAGTTTATTATCTAATATATCAAAGCTGTTTGAGAAAATCTTAGTGTCAAAATTAATCCCAATTTTAAATGAAAATAGATGTATACCTAACCATCAGTTCGGTTTTAGAAAAGAACACAGCACAATTGAACAAACCCATCGGATAGAAAACGCAATAAGAAAGGCCTTTGAAGAAAAAAAATATTGTTCCGCTCTCTTCATCGATGTGTCTCAAGCATTTTATAAAGTCTGGCACAAGGGCTTATTACATAAATTGAAGCTAAAATTACCAGTTAACACACACAAGCTTTCTAACAGCTACTTAGTCGGTCGTAAATTCATTATTAAAGAAGGCGACTTATTAAGTTCATCTCAGCCAATTGCCGCTGGAGTACCACAAGGCAGCATCCTGGGTCCACTAGTATACCTAATATACATATATTTCGGACATGCCAACTGACAACTACACCCAAACTTCAACTTTTGCGGACGATACAGCTTTCCTAAGCGTGCATGAAAACCATCATGAAGCACATCGTTACTTACAGGAGCATATATTTTAACTAGATATATGGTTAAAACAATGGAGGATAATAGTCAACCAACAAAAATGCGTACATATAACATTCACCTTACGTCGGGATTCATGTCCCCCTATTAAAATCGCATGTAAAATATCTCGGTATACATCAAGATCGCCATTTAACGTGAAAATACCATACAGATGCAAAATTAACTCAAATGAAACTAAAAGCCATTCAAATTCATTGGCTTATTGGAAGAAATTCTGTTATTAGTCTCGATTGCAAACTCTCTAGCATTAAAAATAAAAATAACAATTTTCTTTGCTATGCAAGGTCGTTCCAAAAGCATTTTGCTACTGATCTTGTCAAAACCAGGAGCTTTCTTGGGGTTTAAATCACATATAGCCTTTTCGATTTCTCTTATCTCGAATCTTAGGGGAACAGCAGCTCTAACATCAGCAGGTGGTAACTATACAGCAATATTGTGTGATGTATGACGGGTAAATACGTTTTTCAAATAATTAACAAATATATTTCCTTTTTCTGCATCATTTCTTGCCCAACTTCTATTAAAGTTTCTTAAAGGTGGCTTAGATATAACTTGCCTTTTGGGGTTTCTAGCTGCACGACATAATGAGTAGTCTGATTGTGGAGTTGCATCCAGTTCCTTAAGATATTTTTTCAATGATGCCGTTTTCTGAGACTGCAGTAGCTTTCTTAAACTTTTTGTGCACTAAATCTTCAATTGTTAGTGTAGGTTTCATTGAAAACTTTAGGGCTTTAGGTTTTATTATTCTAGGGTTTTAAGGTTTTATTATTCTACTCCTCTCCATAATGAAATATTACTAATATTATTTTTATAATCTAAGCATAGGTTTTTTTTATTTTCGTGTACTAATAGTAATAATAAATTGATGTAATTTTAAATGTATTTTAGTGCCAATGCATCCTAAGATAGTGGTGAATAATATTATTATGCAAAATGCTTGTTCTGTAACATGTGTAAATCACTCAGCTTCTCTGTAGTCACTTCCTTCACTACGTCTTTGCGATACTTTTTAACTGCTCTTAATAACAATGTTAATATAATAACTATTATTATTTCTATAGCAATAGCACGCTTATTAGTGCATTCTTTTTTTTTGTACCTCAGAATTGTAGTATTTTAATTCCTACAATGCCACGAGCGAAAAGTCGCTTACTGGCCTATATATGCGAACAAAAACGCAATACAGTTTCTTTTGTTTCTGTTTTTTTCTTTTGTTTTTATTTATTACATATATAAACTTATTTTACTTTGCTGGTTTTTTCTGGCGTCTGGCTAGTTGCTGTTTGATTAGGAATTCTAACTCATCTATTTGTCTCCACATCCTTCCCAGGATGGTTGCGGCTGCGCATTTACCAGCCTTTTAGTATCTCCTTCTCCCTCTTCAACTTCTGTAGTCGTATTCCTCTCCTTTTGGGTCTGTTTACTTGAGGGATATTTTCGTAATCTTGTAGCGTAGACTATTCCTGAAACCTCTTCCTATAGTCCTCGATGCTTAGTGGTTGCGGACCTGGTTTATTATTATTGAATAAGGTATATTGGATATTGTTAATATACCTTACTTGCTAGTTTTTGCTAGTAAAGCGTTAATTTTTTTCTTTTTTTAGTAATTTTAAATTTACTCTCTCGTTGCAAGTTTCTGCTAACAAAGTGAATGAGCACACCTATTATTTTTTAAAAAAATGTATGCAAAAATTAGCTGTAAAAAATTAATTAAAAAATAAAACTCAAAGTAAAATTACACACAGATAACACATTAAGCAACACTGGTGCGGTCACGTTTTAAGTGGTACTTAGCGTGGCATTAGTAGGCTGGAGTGGGAGAAGTGTGGGTATTGCCTGCTAGTTTTCCGGACAAGTGCGCATAATTATTGGTGTGCGAGGGGACACGTGAGAGGGTACGTGCGTGGGTAAACCGTGTACCGGCTTTAATCTCCTTCGTGCTCCCGCCGACGGCTATGGTTATCGAATGTGTAAATAGTGTTAAGATTAGTTAATACAGATTAGTTTATAACATAAACGAAGCCGTAATGTATTTTATTCACTTACTCGCCGTCTCTGCACTCGGCTGAGTGTTCCGCAGTAATAAGCGGTAACGTGTCGTTACATTGTAAACAAGGAATATCAGTCAGGTTATCCAAGGCGAATACTTTCTATCAAAACTCCTTTTTCGTTTTATGTGTGTAATTTTGCTTTAAATGGCAACATTGCATTCTTATTCTAATACTTTATTTTATGTCCTGCCAGTGCCGGGCAAAAAAGGTTCGCCCATCACGGTAGCTGTTAACTTATGTAGGTATTTAGCGCTCTTCAAATCGGATGAGTCCTGTAATATAATTTAAAATTTTTCGAAGAACTTTGCCTCCTTTGAATTTTTCGGTTTTAGAGGCCGAGGCAGTGCTGATAGAGTTGTTAATTAGAAGTTTGCAATCGATACTAAGGGCAGATCTCCTTCCAATAAGGCAATTAATTAATTTTATTTGTGTTAATTTTCATTTAAGTTAATTTTGTCTCTATATGGGATTTCCATGTTAAACGCCAATATAGATGTATACCGAGATATTTTATACGGGGGTATTAAGGTATTATACGTAGGAAATTTGACTTAAGCAAGCTTAAGAATGATGCTGTTAAGCAGCAATTTTGCAATGAAATTGAAAATTTAACGCAACATATTTACAACGAACCAAACATTTAGTCATATTGGAATAATGTAAAAAACGTCTTTACAAAAACGGCAGAAAGGTGTATTGGTTACAAAGGTAAACACAACAATCCGTGGTTATCAGATAGAACATGGGAAATCATCGAAGAAAGAAAACGTAAAAAAAATGAGCTGAACAACGCAGATACCCATATTACTAAGCAAAACTTGCAATTGCACTACAATACACTTAACAAAAAGGTTAAACGCAGTGCCAGAACGGATAAGAGAAAGTGGATGGACAAACTTGCGCATGAAGCGCAAGCCGCTAGCGAGACTAATCGCTCCCGTGACCTGTATAAAATAACCAAACTCTTGTCAGGAAATAATCGTGCCAATAACAAACCCGTAAAAGACATCAATGGGAATGTCAAATACTCGAAACAGGACCAAGTGCTAGTGTGGGAGAACTACTACAAAAACCTACTAACCGGAACTGCCGATAACAGCCAACCCATCTGCAACTGCATCACCCACCCCTTGCCTCTTTCTATTCACGTGGACGTTCCGGACATAGATGAAATTAATAATGCCATTTGTGCGCTCAAAAATAATAAGGCGAGCGGCTCGGATGACCTTCCTCCTGAACTGTTTAAAATTAACAGTCCAATGACCGCATCAATCATCCAACCAATCATTAAATTATTCTGGGATACTGAAAATTTACCTGATAATATTAAAGAAGGCCTCATCATTAAACTTGCAAAAAAAGGGAACCTAATGGAGTGCTCTAACTGGAGGGGAATCACACTACTCAATACAATAAACAAAATCATTGCTAAAATTTTACACCATCGCATCTTCAATGCCCTAGATATAAACTTGCGCCCAGAGCAAGCAGGTTTCCGTCCAAACAGGTCTTGCGTAGACCACATCAATAGTTTGCGTATAATAGTAGAGCAATCTGTGGAACTGAGAGCCCCTCTATATCTAATCTTTATTGATTTTAAACGTGCCTTTGACTCTATACATCAATCTGCTATTTGGCAGGCCTTGGCTTGTAAGGGAGTCCCATCTAAGATAATCCGGCTAATAAAAGCTCTTTACAACAATGCTCGTTGTCTAGTTCTTCATGAAGGTCTCAAAAGCAACCTCATTGATATCAACGTTGGTGTCAGACAAGGTTGTATTCTATCACCCTTGCTCTTCAACATTGTACTCGACCTAGTTATGGCACAATCTATTTCCACTACCAGCGGCATCAATCTTGATTTCACTGCCAAACTAAATGATCTTGACTATGCCGATGATATATGCTTAATCTCGCATAACTTTAGTGAAATGCAACAAAAACTTGACTTAGTAAGCGCCAATGCAGAAAAAGTAGGTCTTCAACTAAACACCAACAAAACCAAATCGCTGAGGCTTAATACCGAAAACACCCGCCAATTCTCTCTCCTTGACCAACCCTTAGATGATGTTAATGAATACCTCTACTTGGGATCGCTAATCGACAAATCCGGAGGAAGTTCGGCCGACATTCAATATCGCATCAACAAAGCGAGACAAACCTTTGGAACTCTTACCAAAGTCTGGAAATCATCCAACATTTCGGTAAAAACAAAAATCAAAATTTTTAATTCTAACGTAAAGTCAGCTCTATTGTATGGATGCGAAACATGGAATCTTCCAATACTTGACGCCAAACGAATTCAAGCTTTTGTCAATAGATGTCTTCGGCGCATTCTTAAAGTTTTTTGGCCGAACACTATCTCCAATGATGAGCTATGGGTAAGAACTAGCCAACCATTAATAACTGAAACCATCAAAACACGAAAATATCGATGGCTTGGGCATACTCTTCGAAAGCCAATGACCAACATTACAAGAAAGGCGCTGGAATTCAACCCTCAAGGCAGCAGAAGAAGAGGTCGACCAAATAACACCTGGAGACGTAACACAGAAAAGGAAATCCGTGATGCTGGTTATTCCTGGAGCCAGATCAAACGCCTGGCCGAAGATAAGGTTGAATGGAAGAAATTTGTTGTGGCCCTATGTTCCTCTTAGGAATTCACAAGGATTATATATATATATATTAAGGTATTATTTATATGATTTGATATTGATTTTAATAGGGGGGCATGTTTTCCGACGCAATGTGAATGTTATATGTGCACATTTTTGCTCATTGATCTTTATCCTACATTGTTTTAACCACGTTTCCAGTTCAAATATATGATCCTGTAAGTAACGAGATGCTCCTTGACAGTTTTCATGTACGCTTAGAAAAGCTGTATCGTCCGCAAATGTTAAGGTTTGTGTGTAGCTGTTTGTTGGCATGTCCGAAGTATAAATTTAGTATAATAGAGGGCCAAGGATGCTGCCTTGTGGGACTCCAGCGTTAATTGGCTGAGGAGAACTTAAAACATCGCCTTCTTTAATAATAAATTGACTACCAACTAAGAAGCTTTCTAACAGCTTGTGTATTTTGCTGGTAAGTTTTGCTGCAATTTCCGTAATAATCCTTCATGCCAGACTTTATCAAAATCTTGAGACACATCAATGAATAGTGCTGAGCAATATTTTCAACGGCTTTTCTGATGACATTTGTTGGAATGTTGAACAGCTAGTTTAAGATAACTGACAAAATTAACAATAGCGAGATCCACGTTCTCCGGTGTACTAAGCGGAATATTTTCTGTGCAATGGGCACTAAAATATTTTTTATTTTTAACTAAGTTATTTGTGAGGCTGATGTCGATAAGTAGCCAGATGGAGATACGATTCTATTTGGATGCATTATAGTAACAGTTGCAGGTGTGTGATCGGAGGATAATTTTTAGGAAGCTTCCACATGAATCGTGATTATGGGGATGTTATTAACCACGCCAAAATCGATGAGATCTGGAATTCTTTGATTTTCAGTAGGCCAATAAGTCGGCTGTTTGATCGCTACCACATTTAAATTAATTTTAGAGATAGTATTAAACAAAACACGACCCTTTGGTGTTATAAGACGTGACCCCCAGAAAGTGTGTTTAGAATTATAATCGCCAGCGGCCAGAAAAGCGGCCCTTATGAATTGTAGTATTTATAATATTGGCTTTCTGATATTAAAAATCTAGTGGGAGAGTATAGAGATGAAAGTACTAAGTTTCCATTTAGCTCTTCAACACAAAATTTTCGTTGCTTGCAGATAATCTTCACGGCAATCACACATTAAGTAGTGTTTGATTCGGGCTTTTATCAGAATAGCAGAACCTCCACAAGCTCTATCTCGAGGGTCCTTCGTATCATATAACATATAACCATTGATTTTTACCGTATTTCTGGAGGTCAAATGAGATTCTGAAACCATTATTACATCAATTTGTTTGCTTTTAAGAAAGTATTTCAGTTCATTTTTATGTTGGCGAATGCCGTTTGCGTTCCAAAAACAAATTGTTAAACAATCCATGGCTTGTTAAGTACAGCTTGCAATAACATCGATTGCATTCTTAATTTTCCTTAAATTTCCTGCATCATATTACTAATTGCGTTCGTAAAGTTATTTACTGTTTGCACTAATGTTTCCATGGTTTTTTCTAGATGACTTAAATTAGAAACAGGAGTTTCATCATTATTTGGCAAAGAAAACTAAAATTGCAAAATTTTAAAAAATAGTGGAAGCACAAAGGAAATTTGAAAAAGTATGCATACGACAACTGAAAAAATTAAATTTACTCCGGAAGAAGCATTTGCACTATGTGTATACCCTCCACCACAACCAGTGGTGAATGAGGACATACTAAGTTTGACATTCCGTGTGAAACTTTTTTATTATACATATATATATTCTGGCACCTTGAGTAATTCTTATTCGATTTAGCCATGTCCGTCTGTCCGTCTGGTGAAAACACGGTCACTTTCGAAAGACTTAAAAGAAAAGAACAAACTTGGTGTCAAATTGTTTGTAGTAGCCCGTAGCAGTTTGAGATCGAAATCCAGCCAAATTGGTTCGGTAGGATCAGAGCTTTGAATCCGCTACCCTAAAAAATTGATAATTTTGTTATAAAACTTAACATAAGTGGTGGAATAATGCAAATTTGTTTTATATGACTGAAAATCATAGCGTTTAATATCGTGAAGATCGGTCCATAATTTACCATAGGCTCCATATAAACCCTACTCCTGGAAAACAGTTTAGTACGCCTAAGTCCGTAAAAAATATGACTATCAAAATAAATTTTGGTATGTAATAGTTTTATAAGACTGGTGAATTTCGTTAAGATCGGGCCATAAATTATCATAAGCCCCATGTAAAGCCTACTCTCGGAAAACAGCTTATTACGCCTAAAGCCGGAATTAATTATGCTATCAAAATAAAACTTAACACTTCACAGTTTTAAAGGATTAGAAATCAAATTTCATAAAGATCGGTCAGTAATTTACCATAGGCCCCATATATACTCTGCAATAAATAATGTTATCATAATAAAATTTAGTAATTCACAGTTTCTTAGGATTAAAAATTACACTGGTAAATTTCGTCAAGATCGGTCCATAATTTACCCTAGGCCCCATATAAACCCTTCTCTCGGAAAACAGTTTAGTACGCCGAAAACCGTAATAAATAATGCTATCGCAATAAAATTTCGTACGTCACAGTTTTATAGGCCAAAAAATCACACTGTCAAATTTCATTAAGATCGGTCCATAATTTACCTTAGGACCCATATACACTCTACTCTCGGAAAACAGTTTATTACGCCTAAACCCGTTAAAAAGAATCCGCTCATAATAAAATTTAGTACATTACAGTTTTATAGAAAAGCATAAAACTTTCCCATTGTCGGTCAATAACACTATGCAACAAATGGAAAGTTTTTTTTTCCTTGAATAACCACTATATTTTTGTGAGCCGCTATAGTCATCTAACTACAAAAATCATCATTATTTCAAATTCTATGGTAAGGGTTTTTTTTAAAAAAATTTTTTCTAAAAATTGAGGTTTTTGAAAAGGCTGCTCCTTACATCTTATCGTAACTTTGGAACCACGTACCCGATTTTGGCATGCGATCCGTCAAAACATTTACGCCAGATTTAAGTTTCTGTAATATCATTTTTTAATTTAGCCATTATTTTTGGAGTTATTGATGCCTAAGTAGCAAAACAAATATTTTTTTTTTTGTAAAATTTATGAATTCAAAAAATTCATAACAAATTGAAATCAACAAATACTTACCAGTTTTAGTACTTATGCTCAAAGCTGCATGTATTAGAAGTAAAATAAATTTTATTTCATGAAAATCCATGGATAAATTCCTGTTTTATTCCCGATAAAGTGAAAATACCTACTTTGACATTTTTTTATCGCAAATTTGTGTAGAGCTAAAAGTTTTGTGATTTTTTAACGGGTTTACCCTGTTTATTGCACAGTATTTTGTTTAATCCTCTATTTTTATTATTTTTTCATAAAGCTGTATATATGAGAAAAAAAATTAAATTTTTTTCATGAAAATCCATGGATAAATTCCTGTTTTATTCCCGATAAAGTGAAAGTACAAACAAAGTTATCAAGTAGTTATTTTTTTAGCAACAAGATTAACAAAGCATAATCTAAAAAGAATTTCGACTTTTGTTTTAAGAAACCAAATAAAATCTCCTATCATATTTTCATTTCATAGGCCTTGATAACGTTACTCCATGGTCTTAAGTTGTTGATGAAATCACCAAGGTTTTCCGGAAAACAGTCCAAATGCGAGTGCAAGAAATGTATTGTTAGTGACATATTTACACCTTAAATAAGAAATTAAGAAAAATAAATAAATATGAATAAGAAAATTCATTTAATATTTACCCATTTTTGAATAATTTTCAAGCAAAGCACGGACGATTTCTTTCTAATTTGGACTCCTGATATAAACTAGAAAGTTAGAAAAAATTTGTCGAAATGAATTCCACCTAAGTTCTAATTTTCGAATTTAAGGGCCATCGAAAACCCCTTCGCCAACTGTTGTACATGAAAGCTTTGGAAATATTGTTTTCAAATAAACAAAGGCTCTACTCTCCTTGTCTAGTGCTTTCACAAAATTGTTAACTAAGCTTTTTTTTATTATTATTTCTACACTAAATCCCGCGAAGCTTTTTTCTTGTCTGCAGGATACCAGAGTCTCTGGCAGGAATCGAACCCGCAACCTCGGTACTGATAGACTAGGTCACTACCAGCTAGCATACCGGAGCCGAGCTTTATATGAAGTGGTGGTTAAATTACATTGTCCTTTTTAATCAACGCAGGGTACCTTACATTATGTAGGCCTAAGCTGCTTATGGCTCTTATTTTCCAATCCTCTTTAATGTAGTGATTTTTGCGATCTCGGCTATCCCAGAGGCAAAGAAAACAGCAATACTTTGTATAGCCAACTTGAAGGCCTGTTAAAATAGCAACAACTTTTAAGTCGCAACACACTTTCCAATTGTGATTTTCATACTGGAAATTTATTAATATAGTGGCCTAGTTTCATATGTTTCTTTCATTTCATGGCATGTGGAATAGGTATAGATGGCTTCTCGTTGCCAATATGTAATAAAACAGCCTTAAGGCTCTCTCTGCTAGTATCAACAAATAACCGCCAGTCACTTGGAACATATTTTTGGCCTATTTTGAATTAAAACGGGAAGTGTAAATCCACCTGAAGAAATGGTGGGGTAGAACCATTGCAAATGTTTTCCAAAACCGCTTTTACTACACAATTGAGAAATTACGCCGTTTGTTTTTGGTCATAAATTTGCCGCACACATAAAAAAATACATCCGGCTCATTTTTACACGACATTTTTCTAAGTTTTTTGCTCATTTTTTATTTTATATTAATACTTGTCTTTTCTAAAATCACTTGTTGAGTAATGAATATTGTGCAAGGTTTTGCCTTTATATACCTTTTTAGAATAACGAAACTTTTGGCTTTACACAAATTTACGATTAAAAATTTTACAAGTAGGTACTTTTACTTCACGTAAATTTTCATGCAGCTTTAAGAAAAACTAATAAAACTAGTATGTACCTGTTTTCCATTATTCCAATAAAAATAAAAATAAAATAGGCATACTCACAGGTAGTCACAACTAGAACATGGTATACCGAGAGTTTCAAAAAGGGCGAATGTAAATAAATTATATAAAGACAAAACAATAAAAAGGATGAAAAAATATTGTGTAATTAATAGGGTTAAACCGTTAAAAAATCACAACATTTTAAGCCCTACACAAATTTGCGATAACAAATGTCAAAAGTAGGTACTTTCACTTTATCGGGCATAAAACAGGAATTTATCCATGGATTTTCAGAAATAAAATTAATTTTTTTTCTAATATATACAGCTTTATGAAAAAATAATAAAAATATAGGATTATAAAAATACTGTGCAATAAACAGGATAAACCCGTTAAAAAATCACAAAACTTTTAGATCATCGTCATTATCATTATATATATTAATAGGCAAGTGGATTTCTTAGGATCCCTTTTATCATTCACGAGTTATACGCGTTAGAAAGTGGTACTAATACATTGAAACAATTCACATACGTGTGAGCAAAAACAATGTTAACACATAACAGAAGCAGTATGCTTTGTTTTTGTGTTTACATAGTAAAAAGAACAACAACATGCAGAATTTTCTGGTATGCATTAAATTACAGAACCGTAGAGATTAAGAAATAAAAAAGAGAAAGACAATTTTAAATATTTTGTTTTCTTTTTGGGAGAGTCGTTGTTTTTAAATGTTACCGTTGATTTCTTAAATTTTTGCGCTCATGAATAATTTTAATGTTATTGTTACATTATTAATATGGTAACATTGTAAAGAATGTGTTTATTGCATTTTGTTTTTTTTTTTTAAATAAAGTCCGATATTTTGATAGGCTACGATTTTATATAACAGACACTACCGATCATGGTCATTTGTTATATGATAATCATGTATTTACAAAAAATATATATGTATATAGAGAGGTTATAACAACATAATTCATCAAGGAAATAAATATAAATGGAAAATATATAAAAGGCTTTGTTATAAACATTGAGATTAGGGAACTTATGTTATATATACATTTTTAGAAAAATTGTCACTAAATTTCATATGCCTAAAAGAAATA
The DNA here is from genome assembly GCA_943735925.1 of Pollenia amentaria. NCBI lineage: Eukaryota > Metazoa > Arthropoda > Insecta > Diptera > Polleniidae > Pollenia > Pollenia amentaria. Next base: position 88,541,316 of record OX031007.1, on the reverse strand, counting down.
TGCCTCATAAAATTAAAAATTGAGAATTATTACATTTTGAGTTACTACCCTGTTTATAATCAAGTGCGATATGTTTTTTAACACTAAATAAATATATTTGTACATATGTAGGTATATACATATTTAATAAAATTTTAGATTAAATAAATATTAGAAATAACGGTACAAATAAGTTATTTCTAGATTGCAGTCGATTGTGTCGACTGCTGGCCCATACTAGTCTACACAAATTTGCTATAAAAAAATGTCAAAGTAGGTATTTTCACTTTATCGGGAATAAAACAGGAATTTATCCATGGATTTTCATGAAATAAAATTTATTTTACTACTAATACATGCAGCTTTGAGCTAAGTACTAAAACTGGTAAGTATTTGTTGATTTCTATTTTTATGAATTTTTGTAATTCAAAAATTTTATAAAAAAAAAAACAAAAAAAAAAATATTTTTTGCTACTTTGGTCTCAATAACTCCAAAAATAATGGCTAAATTAAAAAATAATATTAGAGAAACTTAAATCTGGCGTAATTTAAAATGTTTTGACAGATAGGATGCCAAAATCGGGTACGTGGTTCCAAAGTTACGATAAGATGTAAGGAGCAGCCTTTTCAAAAACCTCAATTTTTAGAAAAAATTTAAAAAAAAACCTTACCATAGAATTTGAAATAATGATGATTTTTGTAGTTATATGACTATAGCGGATCAAAAAAATATATTGGGTATTCAAGGAATTTTGGTTGTTGCATAGTGTAATTTAATGCAGGTCTAAAACGTTTAATGATGACGTCCGTTTTTATAAAGATTAATTAATAATATATAGATTTCATATAGAGGCCACTCCTTGTTGAATTTAAAACTGACTAAAAATCAGTATGTATACAGAACTTCGAAAAAAATTGTGGAATTTTTCCAGCATATCGAGATTTAGTTTCTGTCAACAAAGAGTGCTTACCTTCACAAACTGCTATAAGTGTGTCTTCGGATCTAAATTTTTCTCAATAACGCCGTGTTTTATATCGTACTGTTGTTTCGCGTTCGACATTATCACTTGGATGTAAGGTGTCTTGCGATATTGAAAGTGTATTGAGAAGGTCCAGGTGTATGTGCATTTTACGATTATATAGAAGCTCTGCTGGCGATTTACTATCGATGCACGATTATATAGAAGCTCTGCTGGCGATTTACTATCGATGCAGTATCGATTTGGTGTGGATCGATAAGATTGAAGAAAGGTTTTCAAGTTTTCCCGTTTTTACTCTCCTATTTTAGTTTTGTTAATGCCCTTTTATATGTATCCACGAATCTTTCGGCTTATCTATTTGACATCGGGTAATATGGTTTTGAGAAAAGATGCTGAATACCTTTAGATGTTGTGAATTCCCGAAACGGTGCACTTTTAAATTGTGTTCCGTTATCAGAAACAAGTGTGCGCGGTAGCCCATGTCTAGACAATATTTCATTCAAAATGTCTATTGTCTGCTTAGAGGTTATTGATTTAGATGGAACTATTTCCGGCCATTTTATAAAGGCATCGATCACAGCCAAGAAATAATTCCCTTCGATTGGGCCAGCGTAATCTATATGAATGCGCTCCCAAACGCGTTCAGGTGTAGGCCAGGGACAAAGCGCTGTTTTTGTTGTCATTTTTGCGGCTGAGGCACATTGATCACATTGTTGTACAAAGGCTTTTATATTCTGATCAATTCCAGTCCAAAACACATAACTGCGGACAATAGATTTTGTTCGCTCAATTCCAGGCCTTTGTGAAGGACTTTTAGGAGAGGCCTGCGATATATTTTTGGCACAACTACACGTTCTCCTACCACAATACAGCATTAATAACGCTAATTGCATCTTTGCGTTGGAAATACGATCGTAATTCTGGACACCTGTCAATGTTGTTTGACCATCCATTTTGGCAATATTCTACTATTGTACACAAAGTCTGGTCATTAAGTGTTTGTTCTTTATTCATCCTATGTGTTATCGGGAGTTTTGTGAGATTACTAGTAAGTACTTGATTGACTTCGTTTTCAAATTGTATTGAAGCGATGACAAATTCGTCTAAATTAATATCTTGTTTGTTAAGCAGGCGTGATAACACATCTGCGTAGCCAAAACTATTAGTTGATTCAAAACCGATTTTAAAATCGTATGCTAACAATTTGGTTGCCCATCTTTGAAGACGATTTGCCTGATGTGCACTTATACCACTCCTTTTACCAAAAATTGCTATGAGTGGACGGACCCCACGTTTTTAATTTAAACTTTCTGCCAAATATCATTTTATGGAATTTTGTTGTTGCGAAAATAAGAGCAAGCGCTTTTTTCTCAATTTGGATGTATGACTTTTCCGCTGCTGTAAGGGATCTAGATGCATATGAAATCGCCTTTATCGACCCATCTTCAAATTCATGGAAGATACATCCCCCCAATCCGTAAGTCGATGCGTCTCACAGTGGCGCCATTTGAGTTTTTTCATTGCAAAAATCATATCTTTTGAACCGAATAAGATAATTGAACAGTTTAAACAGCATATGATAGATAACTGTTCAGCCTATGAAATGAGCGTTTGGAAAGGGCGCTACGCTTTGTAGGGGCCTACTTATGGGTTATCAAAGTTAAAATTAGTAGAAAAATAAATTTCATGGTAACTAAAAAAAATTATTTTTACATTTTTAGATTGTTTTTATTTTTTTTCTTTAGGGTTTTATGTTTTAAATTATTACCCAACAAATTTATTATTAATTATTTTTTTTTTTAAATTTATTTTTTCAATTTTCTGTAAAATATTCATCACAATTCGTAAGAGAAGGTATATCTAAAAGACTAACCATTTCTAAACTATAATTATTTTGTAACTCTATTCGTGACTTCACATGCCGCAGGGAAGAAATAAGTGGATCGGAAGATGCTGCCAACATGTTCAAGAGGTCCTCATTTTGCCTTACCCTTGATGCTTTGAATGTGTTCTGCAATCTATATTTTTTATAAAATTTGTTAAGAGACTCCTGTGCTTCTTCAGAAAGCTCTCCAATTGGCAAAGACTGGTACTCAATTATATCTTTGCCATGCGCCAATATTTTATGGACGGTCGGGGTCAACTTCTTCTGTGGATACATTTCTGCTAAAAGAAATGCAGTTTTCGACGCATATTCTCCATATTTTGTAGAATTGACATTTTCTTTGCAGTTTAAAACATCCAAGATCGTTCCCAATCTTTTCACGATTTGATTGTCAATTCCAATGATTCTAGTTACTGCCTCATCATTTTCAAAAAATCTCCTAGAAGTGTTTCCATCGTTTGAGTTACCGTATCCGTGCTTGGGACAGTCTACTTTTTGTCCAACTTGTTTAAGAAAAGCATCCTGTATTTGCTTCTTTCTGATCTTTTTCTTATCCTTTATTGATGTATTTTCATCGAAGTTTTCCTCCTCTTGTGGTAGGGTATATGCCAGTTTTAGCAAGAATTCCATTGGTGACATTCCATATTCGTAATTCTCCTCATTTGTAGAATCGTTTAAATTACCAAAGTTCTTCTGACAAATAACAATAAAAAATCGATAAAAAAAAATATAAAAATAAAACGAAAAAAGGGGTTTAAATAGGTTTTTGCTAAATTTTTACCTCCAATATAATTCTGTCTATATATATGTATATGATAACTAATTGAAATATGTTATAATTAAGCAGAAAAAGATACTAATCTTAAATTCTTTACAACTAATTATATAAAATTGAGATGTAACATATTATACATGAAATAAATTGAATTGAATTGAAAAAAGTTCTTCTGACTCTTTTTGCAAATCGGGCATGACATTGTTGAGGTTGTTCCTGTCAGTTCGTTTACGACTTTTCCGTCAACCATGGTCAGGTGGAACTCGTAATTGAATTCAATATATTTTCCTTCTCCAATTTGCAGCTTTATAGGCTTAATCTTGCTTATTTGTTCTTCAATGTCCTTCACCGTAGTCCTTATGAGTTCTGCCGATTCCCTTGCAAACTGAAACATTATTGGTCGGCAATAATGCACTGATGACGGACGTGGATTTTTCCAGTGTAGGGAATCACCCGATTTTAGCCGCAAAGGAACAACAGATGCCATAAACATATTTCCGTCCGATATTATAGCGTCATCGGAAGATATCCTTTGCTTATTAACGCTTTGTCCGGATGATCCATCGCAGCCCCATTTGCTGATCAATGTCAACTTCTCAGGAAGAATTTTCACTTCCGTGAAAAACTTTGGTGTGGTTGACATTCTAAACAGTTTAAATAATTTTAAATTGTTCAACGCCATGTTTTCAGTACTTAAATTGTTTAATGGTTTCAGTAATTGTTGCGCCAACTTTCAGGCGTAGACTAATCCAGGCATTATGCTTATTTTGCAATATATAGGCTTATGCTACCATGCCTAAAAATTTACCTGTTCCCTGCATACATATGGATTTAGGCGGAATAATGCAATTTTGATATTATGCACGTGTCCAAATAAGATTTGTGCCTACCTGTAGGGACCATAAGTCAATATTGTTCCTGACCATTTGTACGCCAAAGTATTGTTTATGTGAGGTACGTACCTGCTAATTTCAATGAGTAGTTTTTTTCAAACTATTAGATCAAACTACTGTCAGTCAAAACATATAAGGGATGGACGACATACAATTTCTGCAACCATGTCTTTTTAAACTTGTTTACCTCTAGAAGCCAAACGGGCACGTACGGGCAGATAAAACCTTTTGAATTATGTAAAGAAATAATCAAAAACAGGTTTTGCAAATATGGCAAATATAGAAAAATATAGTTTTTTTTTATTTTCCGTCAAAGTTGAAAAATAGTGAAAAAACGGATAGTTTTTAAATAGTGATTTACCAGGAGAAACACAAAGCAAACAGTTAATTTTTTTTTTATCATTATACATTTAATATATACATCAATCAATACAAACAAAAAATAAGGCGATTCGTTACACCTGAAATCGCAACAAATTGACTAAAAATTGTGTGTTTTTTTGAAAACCGAAAGTCGGTCAACTTTGAACGGTTATATCTTCTAAACTAAAAATGTGATATTATTAAGAGTGGCATATTTGAAATCGTTGAAAAGTTTCCTATAACATGGGTTTATTATGAAAATTTTGATTTTTGCAACCTCGCTTGCTCTACGGGCGCCACTGTGCGTCTGTAGCTACTATGATATTTTTGTTAGGATCATAATGAGTCAGCAGTAAGTCTGACATTATGATTTCTTTTAGTATCATGAAACTTTTATGACGTTTTGCATTCCATTCCCATGGATTATTTGCTTTCAACAACTTATCTAACGGGCCTCGGTGCTTATGCATTTGACTAACGAATTTTCCATAAAAATTTATAAAGTGTGTTTACAAAAAGGAAACAAAGGATGTCATAACTGAAGAAGTTCGAAAAATAAAAGATCAAACTAAAGAACTTCAACCAGCAATATTTAAATTTGATGATCAATGCATTAAAATAGATTTTCAAATGTTCCTTACAATGACTGATGAAAAAATTTCACAAGCTTTAAATGAAACAAAGTCTTCGTAAAGCTGCAACATTTGCCCATAGACATCAAGTCAATTAAGCCAACCCCCATCACAAAACGATAGTTTCAATGAATCATACGAATTTTTAGGGGACCTCTTAATGCCAGAAATCGTTTTATGGCGCATATTCATAAATTGGGTTATGATTTGGAATTTAGCCCGTTAGGCGAAGCTGTGAGAAAAAGGAAAGAAAATATGGCAAAAAGGAAGCAAACAAAAAAAAAACAAATTCAAGAAAAATACCTTCCGCTAGGCCTTATAAATGACCAGCCAAAACAAGGAGAAGGAAATTAAAATAATGGAAACACTGCAAGGAGATTCTTTTACGATCCAGAAAATGCTGCATCTATCACAGGAGAACATTATGAATTAATAAGACGATTCACAATAATATTACAAGTTACAGCATGTAGCATAAAGATAAATGCAAAAAAATTTGGCCGGTATGCAAATGAAATAGCAATTCTTTATAACAAAAAATACGATTGGAGACATATGCCAAGCACAGTTGATAATATTCTGTACCATGGGGATCAAATAGTTCAACACAATATGCTACCAATATGCTACCAATGAAGAAGCGCAAGAAAAAAGGAACAAGAACTACAGATTCGTCCGCGAGTATAATACAAGAAAAATGTTCATATATTCTGCTAAAGAAGATGTTATTACCAGAGAAGACAAAAAAAAGCAAAAAACAAAGTGTTTACAGCAAAAAAAAATATATAAAAAAAGCACAAAAATTTAGAAAAAAAGGCAGCAAAAAAAGCATTTTTATTTTTTTAATATATACATTTAAATATAAAAAATTACAGTTATTCTATTTCTTCAGATTCGTGAAAACAGTTACAATAACCAATCATGTGGGCTTTTATATTTGTAAACGTCATTTTTCTTCGTCTTTCTGTTAAAAGTGAATTGTATAAGTAGAAACTTCTTTCCACGTCAACGGATGTTGTTGGAGCAAATTTATATTTCAAAATTTCATTTCGTCATCAGGTTTAGCACCAGTTTGAAGAATGCTGTTTATTTGTAAAATTTGTTTGAACCCCGGATTTCTTTGAAATACACACTGTATTAAATTTCTTCATATATATTTTTTCATGTAGATTCTCAAGAGCTTTTCGTACATTTGACACAATATTTACACTTTCGTGAATAGCTAACCCAATTGTTTGTAGCTTTTTTTTATAGAAGACACAATAATTGAAAAATTGTTTTTGATAAACGCAAGTTGGGAACTTAATCCGGGCAAGTTATATATTTCCTTGGCGTGCGCGATCGAATCTGAGTCTTTACTTTTCAGTTAAGAAATAACAGCCTTTACTTTATCAAGGTATTCTGCATAATGCATTGTGGCTTCTATCCAAGTACCCCAACGTGTAGGGCATGAGAACGGTGGAAGAGCCAAATTGGGATTCATTTGTAAAAACAACTGCTTTCTACGAGGAGCCTATGGAAATTAAAATTTTAGTTTGTATGTGTGTAAATACGAGTTATTGAAAAATTAACTTAACAAAAACGGATTTGGTACAAGATATTAATTTATTTACATGCTGAAACTCTAAGCGCTGCATCAGTTACCATTAGCAATATTTTGTCGTATTGAATGCCTAGATTAAATTAAAAAAAAACATAAAAAATAAAAAAAAAATTATGAATCAAATATTCACTTACCATCAGGCCATAAAATTTGTAATGAATCGTTGAAGAAAGATGCAATAGAAGCCCCATTTGCATTTTTGAGAACACCTATGTTCAATAAAAAAGGTTTATTTCCAACATCGTCATTTAAAATACCAAATATAAAGTTGGCCACATATATTTGTTCACTGTCTGTTGTGTCATTAACAGAAATCCATATATATTTACCTTTAGCCTTTTCACGCATTTTTCCCAAAGCTTCCGTATACATTTGAGGTATGTATTTACCTCGAATAGATCTTTCGCTTGGAACTGACAAATTGGCGTACTTTTGAAAGATGTTTTTGAAACTGGGTTGGCTTACTTTTTTTACTGGTATATTGGTCTCCAACAAAAGTTTACATATATCTTCGTGAAATATATTAGCAGTAATAGTAACAGGAAATTCCGTTATAAGTTTTTGTAGACGATTTTCTTGGCAAGCAGCTAATTTGTGTTTTTTGTACTAAAATGTTGCTCCACATTGCACTTCTTTTCGCTATTAATTTTACTCGAACACACATTACAAAAAAGCCAATCTTTTTCAACTTTAAAAACTTCAGGATACAATTTTACCATTTTTAGCAAAAATAACATATTTGACTTTTCTTTCGGCATTTTTTTTTGTTATTTTTTCGTTCACAACGGCCGGTTTACTTATTTTGTTTTAAACTCAAATAAGTAACATGGCTGTTTTTTTTGGGATGGTAAGTTTATTAATTTTAGTTGTAATAAAGCGCCCAAAAACGTTGGGTCCACAACTAAAATATTTTTGTTTTAACCCAGAAAAAAGTTGTCAATTATTTTTTTTTTCTCATGTTTTCTCAAAAAAATATTTTTTACGTAAAAATTATGTTAAAAAAGCTATTTTACAGCAAAAACATAGGAAAAAAGCAAAATAAGCACCATAACAACAAAAACAGCAAAAAAGCAAATATGGGCAAAAACAGCAAAAAAGAAGCAAAACAGCAAAAAAAAGCAAATTTGTCTTCTCTGGTTATTACTAATTTGTGTGGCAGATTCGACCCATATATGTCCAGTATTCGACAAAAATCGAATTAGAGGAAGAAGCTAAACAACTTCTGGAAATGAAAATAATAGCAATTTAGAAGAAAAGTTTACTCTAATTGTTTAATTCAAAGTGGTTTATAGATTATAATTTATTTTTGGTTTTAGTATATACATATTTGAATTGATACATAATAAATTATTTTTAAAAAAAAAAGCTTTTATTTAGTTGCGCTAAAAAGAAAAAAATTGACGTCAAATGGGTTTCTCCATTAATTGTCATACAAAATGAACCTCCATATAAAATTTCAGCTCAATCGGTTGAAGTTATCTGCTTCAAAATTGAGTCTCAAGATTCCACCCGAACAAACATACATTGCAAATTAAATAAAAGCTTTTAAAAATAAAATACATTACTACATTACATTATTACTTCAAATTTTACATTATTACTTCAAATTTTATCTATAGCCAAAAATACTATTAAGACATTTCTAGTTACAATGAAGAAAGGAAAGAATGAATATCTAAGTACAACTTTTTTTAAGTACTCCTCTGGTAATCATACATCTGTTCACATTAATAATGAAGGTCTGCATGAATAACTTCATTCATGAACATACTGAAATGTTTTTTATATAAATACTCAATAGCAATGTTGCCACTTAGTAAATTTATGTAATTTTTTCTTTTTTGTTACCTTTACAATAATATATGTAATTTTTAAAGCATTTTTTAAATTAAATTTTAATTTTTTCAACAACTTTTTTATGTACTTCCAAGCAAAACACATTGCTGAAAAATGTATTTCTGTATGTATTTGAATAAAATGAATTTCTTTTTAGTTTAAAAATTTACATTAAAAACAAATAATTTACATTGAAAACAAAGTCAAATGTGTATTATTTTTATTATTTTAATATTAATGTACTTCCTTATCTTGTTGCTTTTACTCTTCATGGTTATTTTTGTTTTTTTTTTCTTATCTTTCCTAATGTTTTTCATTTCTTTCAACTGGCAATACTGACTTTAAAATAAATGTATTTTTCCATGAACTTATTCGAAATTTATACAGTGGTTGTTTTGTTTCAGAGTTGTTAGTATTCATATTCTCTTGTTTAAATATACAAAAACACTGCATCTTATTCGTCTCTAAAATTTCGTGTGTTTGTTGCTTTCATTTCGTAGTTATTCATTTTACTGAATACAAACGAAGCAAATACAAAATAATAATGAAAGTTTCATGAACATCATTATTAAGTTTAATGCAGATGTTTATTTAATAAGCTTAAATGGGGGGGTGCTTTAAAACCATGTGAGATAAGGTCATTATGGCTTTATTGCTCAATTGAATGGGAGATAAAGCCATAATGGCCTTATTGCCCAATCATTGAGAGGTAAGGTCATATTTAAAATTTTGCGAAATGAGAGATATAGCCATACTTTTTTTTCGCAAAAAAAGCCATATTTTAAACTTTAGTATGCGAAGCCAGATTCCAATACTTTACTTTAGTGTTTCCGGGAAAAGAAATTTTTTTGATTCTTGTGACGCACGCAGGAAAACTTAATTCAGCGAAGCCACCTGCCGCGTCCTACTGGAGGAGAAAACCCGTAAGCACGGCCGCAGGGCGCCACGCAGAAAAACTTTAGTATGCGAAGCCAGATTTCGTAAAAGGGAAAATCTATTATTAATCAATGTAAAATGCAAAAGTTCTTCAAAACTGAAATGAGAGTTTTCTGATATTGCTAATGTGAGCTAAGGTCATGATGGCTTTATCTCCCATTCAAATGAACAAAAAAAAGACTTTATCTCCCTTTTGAATGAGAGATAAAGCCATCATGGCCTTATCTCCCATGGTATTAAAGCACCCCCCCGCTTAAATTAAGTAAAATTATCTTGTAAGTGTAAAATGCGCATTTATATACAGATATGCCGCTCATTTATGTACTTCAATAATGTAGATTAGTTGAACATGTTAAGTGCCAAATAAACTACACAAACGGCTTGACAAACAATCCAAAATTTAAAATTTGTAAGTCCTGAGATTAATATGACATCCCAAGATGAAACGTTATTACTTGGGATTAAAGTCAATAACTTACCTTTTCTGTTGAGCTGCATAGTTTTAAAAAATCTTTAAGTGTGTTGCTAGTCTTATGAGCCATTTTTCTAAAATCCCAAAACGTATGCAAGTTTTTAATACAATTATAACATACTAAAGTAGACAATCCATCATCAGGCAATACCTTAAAAAACAAAACAACAATAATATTAATAAATAATATAAAAGCAATCACCCTTATTCCACTTAGCGTCATCAATACGAAACGATATCATTTTATGTCGATTGTTGTAAATTGGTATGCCCATTATCAATATCAAGTTTTATCGATAAGCGTCGATGTGTTTTTTGTATGCCTTACGCAACGTTAACGTCCGCATGATTTAAATTGACTCTGATTTTGCCGTCAGTCAAAATGGTGTCGAAACAGTTTTATTCCTTTTTAAATTTTCAATAATAATTATTTTGAATTAAAAAAATGGAAAAAAAAACAACAAAGCTTCGCGAGAATTGAAAAAATTAGCAACAATAGCGAAATATTTCAAACAACATAAAAAAAATGATTAAAAGTCCCTAGAACTATAAGGAATGGCAAAAATTCCATAAAAACGGCTATATCAGCGGAAATTCGGGAATTTTATCAATGTTCGCGATAGAAGCAATTTTTCCTGTAAGTTTTCTGATTCTTTACAGCTTTAACGATTTTTAATAAGTATTACTGTTTATTTTACTAAATGCGAACGAACGCTTTCTTTCGCATAGCTACATGTTAAACAAAAACAATGTTGCGTTCTTGCGACATCGTGAAATTGCTGGTTACACTTGTCTAAGATTTGTTTTTTTTTTATCAGTATTTATTTATTGAATCTTCATATATTAAATATGAACTAACAATAATTAATCAAATCTTATCCTAATATTTACTTTATGTCCTGCCAGTGCCAGACAAAAAAGATTTAGTCATCACGGTTTCTGTTTACATATAAAGGTGTTTATCGCTCATCTGATTGGGTGAGTGCTGCAGTGTCTCTTCTTCTTAAGCGAGTGTGGCCGCCATAATTTAAAATATTTCGAGCTAATGGATTTGGGTGCAGTTCCAGCCTTTTTAAATATTTTACTGCATATTTCGTTATCATAGTTTTTACCAATGGCACATTGAGATCCTTGTGGATATTTGAGTTTTTGACATACCACGGAGCGGCTGTGATTATTCGAAGAAGTTTATTTTGGCGCCTTTGAATTTTTTCGATATTAGAAGCAGAGGCAGTGCCCCATAACTGAATACCGTAGCACCAAATTGGCTTTAAGATAGAGTTGTAACGTAGAAGTTTGCAATCGAGACTAAGAACAGAATTTCTTCCAATGAGCCAATTAATTTGAATTGCTTTTAGTTTCATTTGAGTTAATTTTGCTTCTATGTGCCATTTCCACGGTAAACGCCGATCTAGATGTATACCGAGATATTTTACATGCGAGTGTTGGGGTATTATTTGATTATTGATTTTAATATGGGGGCATGTTTCCCGACGCAATGTGAATGTTATATGTGCGCATTTTTGCTCATTGATCTTTATCTATGAATAGTGCTGAGCAATATTTTTTTTCTTCAAAGGCTTTTCTTATTACATTTACTATTCGATGAGTTTGTTCAATTGTGCTGTGCTTTCTTCTAAACCCGAATTGATGATTAGGAATACATCTATTTTCATTTAAAATCGGCGTTAATTTTAACACTATTAATGATGAAACAGAACTGGGGCTGAACGTTGTTTTCCATACAGTTTGACATAAAATTATGCCAGAGAATGCGGTCGAGAAATAAAATCAATTTTATTTTGAAGACGTTTTTTCTCATGCTCTCACATAGAGACAATTATTCTCCCAACAATGCTGCCATACTTTCGTTCAATTTCATACATTTTGTAAACAAAGAAAAAAAAGAACAAAAGAAAACGAAAGAAATGAGAGAAAATTGCAGTTACGGTCGACGTTTTAATTATGGGCTTAAAACTTTTTGCCTGAAGTTGCAGACTCAATTCTGTTTCATCATTTAGTTTTTCAAATAGCTTTGAAATATTAGATAATAAGCTAATAGGCCTGTATGACTCAACTTTTGTGTGATCCTTTCCTGGCTTTGGTATCATGGTTACTAAGGAAACCTTCCATTCCTGAGGGTAGTATTGAAGGCGTAAAATAGCATTAAAAATAAAAAGAATAATTTTCTTCGCTATACTTGGTAGCTCCAAAAGCATTTTATTACTGATCTTATCAATACCGGGTGCCTTCTTGGTGTTTAAATCCCGAATAGCCTTTTCGATTTCTTTAAACTCGAATCTTAGGGGAATAGGTGCTCTAACATTTACAGGCGGTTACTCGACTGCTATATCGTAAAATATATTATGGGTAAATACATTTTTCAGATGATTAGCAAACAGATTTCCTTTTTCAATATCATTTCTTGCCCAGCTTCCATTCAAGTTTCTCAATGGTGGCTTAGAGATAACTGGTCTATTGAGGCTTCTAGCTGCACGCCATAATGAGTAGTCTGATTGTGGAGTTGCATCAAGTCCCTTAAGATATTTTTCCAGGGAAGCCGTTTTCTGAGACTGCAGTAACTTTCTCAGCCTTTTTGTGCACTCTTTTAATAAAGTCTTAAGTTGGGGGGATCTGTGCAATTGCCACTCTCTTCGAACTCTCCTTTTTTCAGTCAATAGACGCTCGACATCTGTAGAATATATGATTTTGTTTTTGGCTTTTTTTGAGGGTTATGCTGGAATGTTGAACAGCTAGTTTGAGATAACTGTCAAAATTAACAATAGCGAGATCCACGTTCTCCGGTGTGCTAAGCGGAATATTTTCTGTGCAATGGGCACTAAGATATTTTTTATATTTTAACCAATTTATTTGTGAGGCTGATGTCGATAAGTAACCAGACGGAGATACGATTCTATTTGGATTCATTATAGTAACAATTGTACGTGTGTAATCGGAAGATAATTCTAGGGACGCTTCCACATGAATCGTGGCTATGGGGATGTTAATAACCACGCCAAAATCTATGACATATGGAACTTTTTGCTGATAAGTAGGCTAATATGTTGGTTGTCCGCTCGCGACCACATTTAGGTCCATTTTACAAATTGTGTTAAACAAAACACGACCCTTAGGTGTAATAAGTCGTGACCCCGAGAAAGTGTGTTTAGCGTTATAATTAGCGTTATAACCGAGATCAAATTCTTTATTAATTCATTTGAGTTTTGCTCTCTAAGATATATCGGCGGTGGCTTAGAAGTTTTGATAACGTTTTGTGCTTCCGGGGATTCCTCATCCAGAATTGCAAATCGATTTTGTGAACTTGTTTTATCAGCTGTACCATCTTTTAAGACTTTTGAGACCGAAGCAACTGCTGAAGAGGTTGGGCTGCGACCCCGTTTAAGCACTGTTATGTACCTATCAATACCTACTTGTACTGGGGGCTTTTGACCACTTTTTACTTGTGGAGCTGAGTTTTCCATCATGCCTGATTTGGGGGTAATATTTTCATCGTTTTTGCCGCTGAGGCACCGCTTGCAGGTTCTATATTTTTTATTGTGTTAGAATCAACCGTATTATTAGACACCGAAGGTGATACTGAGTTTTCTATTATGCCTGATTGAGGGTTAATATTTTTATCACTTATTAAAATTGTTTTTGCCGTTGAGGCAACGGTTAAAGGTTTTATATTTGTTAGTGTATCTACCGTATTATTAAATACTAAAGGTGAGAGGGATCGCGCGCGAGTAATAGTTTTAGCCGGTTATGTATTTGCTATCATCGATTCTTTTTTTTTTATTTCTGCATTTGTTTCGTTAACACTCACTGTGATACATGCATTTCTACTGTTTGAACTCATAAGAGTTTTTTTTTTTTACTGTTTACAGTTGTGCTCTTCTTATTTGTTATTGTTTATCAACACCGAGAATAAAAAAATGTGTGTTTATGTATGTATGTATGTACATACATGTATTTTTTTTCTTTATCTTTTTCTTGTATTTACTTTTTTTAATACTCTATTTGTTCACGTTTTTATAAAAAAAAGAATAAACCATATGCCGAGCTTAGAAAACACGTCTATCTTCAACGAGCGCGACAGACAGCATTTGTCTAAGATGCCAGCAAATTGCTTGCGATGAAATGCTAATTTTGCCATTTTTATCGATTTTTTGCCATTTCTTATAGTTTTAGGGACTTTTAATGCTTGTTTGAAATATTAAAAATTTTCACGAATTTTCGGGCATTTTGTTTTTAAGTGATTTAGCGAGATTAAATAAATTTAAAGGATTGTTTCCAGGCAAATTATAACCATGTTCGCGTTTTTTCCTGCGTTTCTTGACAGCTTTAACTATTTTGAATAAATATTAAACTTTGCTATATTACTGCAATTAAAATTTTTTTGCGAATCTCCGATAACACTAGTTTACGCCGAAAATTTTCATTTGATTAGAGATAGATTTGCCTATGTATTTTCTTCCGCTGAATTCGAAAATCAAGGTTTAATTTTGTTATGGAAGAGTTTTTGAGATATTGTCATTTTTTAATTTTTTTCTACCTTTTTTAAAAATTAATCGATGAATATAGGGCACATTTTCAAAAAAATCGTTGAAAAACGTGTGGTTTCTCTTCATGTACGTAAAGAAGATACTTTTACGTAAGAACTAACACCAACCAGAAGAAAATAAAACAAAGTTATAAGCAATTGAATGAATCAATCCAAATCCCATATTTTCCGAATATTTAATTTTTTCGACAATTTATTGGGTTTAAACGCTTGCAATACATTCTTCACATTTTTGTATGTTAGAAATAGTTGCGGCTTTTGCTTTGTCTTCGGTTGCTTTTGGGATCCGTCGGCGTCGGCAAGAAAAAAAAACCTGTCGGTGGCGGCGTCTAACCGGCTGACGACCAGTGGCTTGCATCTCTGGTATACATTTTGTTTTGACAGCTTCTATTAAACGTACACAGAAAGAAAAACACTCGAGATATATAAAGCTTTTTATACTTACAAGTACGAGTCGTACTCAAAAATTCAAGTACGAATAACACTAAAACGTACTCAAAACAATCCTAAATGGGATAACATTCGAAAATCAATCCCGGAATTTCTTAAAACAAGCATAAAATTCTCAACCCAAGTAAAAAAAAGATTTAATTTTTCGTTGGTAGTGCCACTCTGAGAGTTAAATTACAAAGTGAGCGTAAAATTACAAAGTGAGCGTTTTAATCTCATACAACTTAACAAAATTTGTTGTAGACAGTACAACAACAGCACACAAGTAGTTAAAACCCGATTTGCTTGTTGTGTGTAGAAACAACAAAAAAAAAACAGAAAAAAAAGAAAACACATTATTTTCATGTTAAAAAAGTAAAATTGAAAGCCAGAATTCTCATTTTGTTTATATTCTTACTACCATATCATATTTTGATATTGATTCACTCTAAATTTTACTTATGGCGATTTCTTTTCTGAGCAAAATATGTTACAGTATATACATGTAACACTTTCTAATGTTACCTATAATCGCTCGAAGTATTACATGTTGTGCAACTTCAATAGAACAAAATTAGATGCTTTTACTTACAACTATTACACTTTTGTCATTAATGTACTTCATAAGCGTTTTTTTAAAGCAATTTTGGCGGTTTATGTACGCTATAACGGCTTGGAAGCAAATATTGACATCACTATTGGCTTGGAAAAAATTAAAACGATAAAAATACACATATATTTCATTCATTTTAATATGTAAGAATTTTTATATTTTGTGTTTAAACCATCTTATCATAAAATTATGAACGGTTTTAATTAAGACAAGCAAAATAAAACATTGGTTGTACAAAGTAGTAAGTACCAAAGTTGTAAAACGGGACAGTATGGACACCTTAAGTAAAACTGAGGGTAAAATATGCAACATGTTTTTCATGTTTTTCATCAACATATTCACACAAGAACTTGTAAATGGTTCCCACAGTTGTATTTTTTGTACAATCGAACAGAAAAATTTAGAACATGTAACATTTATGCAACATATGTCTCAGAAAAGAAATCGCCATTAAAAAAAATCTCATTTTCGGATGTGTTCACCAAAGTGCCTAAAAGAAAACGAGAATTTGAGTGCGTAAGCAATCCTAATAATTTGTGTTACGTGTGTGGCAATTTTGTCTCCCAACCAATTGCAAGTAGATTCACCGATTCATTACAACAGAATTCTCTGCAATATTTTGGAATAGCACCTGCAACTTTCCATGAGCAATAGACACTAAATAATGTTTGCTTATCGTTCCATATAACTCTTGCCTTCTGGTTCATCACATTAATTGAATTGAATTAATAATAAAGTGAATTTTTATTCCAAATTCGGCGTACCGATAATATGGAGAGAGCCACTCTGCCATTCGATTGATTGTTACTTTTACCTGAGCAAATCCACTGGTTTTGGAAATGGGTTTATGCGACAGTAGCATCTGTTTCGCTTCCTAAGTGCTCCGATTCAACTATTCAATCTTTCAAATCATCACAAGAGACAGACACAAGCAGTGATAACGAATTTCAACAGGAGCAATGACAATATGTTACGTAGCCTGAACTGAATGATTTGGTGAGAGATCTCGATCTGGCAAAGGAAAAAGCGGAGTTACTTGAATCTCGCCTGAAGCAACGGAACTGTGGCTCCGGGAGTAAATGAAACATTTTAAAGAAACCGTGATAATCCTTACGCACAACATTTTAAGAATAAAAACGATATATGCTACTACAACGATATTCCTGCATTGTTTGAGCAACTCGGAGAGCCTTATGATCCAAATGAGTGGCGCTTGTTCATTGACGGTAGTAAGGAGAGTTTGAAAGCAGTCCTACTACATAATGGAACTGAAAAACCTTCTATACCCATCGCTCATGCCATCAAAACTAAAGAATCATACGCCACAATGGACAGTTTGCAAAAATACATTCAATATGAGCATCACAACTGGAAAATATGTTCCGATCTTAAAGTCGTCGGCATGTTGTGTGGAATGCAGGGTGGATATACAAAATATTGCTGCTTTCTTTGCCTCTGGGATAGTCGTGCTCGTGAACAACATCATAGAAGAAAACACTGGCCAGAAAGGGAGAACTTCACAGTGGGCAAAGACAATATTAAATACGTGCCTCTTGTCAAAAAAGAAAATATAATCCTTCCAGCGTTGCACATTAAACTTGGACTCATTAAAAATTTTGTGAAGGCCTTAGACAAGGGAGGCCAAGTATTTTCCTATTTGAAAACCCTTTTCCCGCAGCTTTCTTCAGCAAAAATCCATCGATGGTCCACACATAAAGAAATTGCTAAAAAAAAAAAACGTTGAAAACGAAGCCTAGAATTTATTTCAGCGGGTTGTTACCAATTTTCTTGGAAACAATAAACGCCCTAACTACGAGGGAATTATTACCGATGTGCTGAAGAACTACAACAAGATGGGTAAGGAATGCCATTATTTAATTTAATTCCTGGTTGTTTTCTATTGTATTGTTTTTATCATTTTATTTATTTCTTACAGGTGTAAATAAGTGTCTAAAAATCCATTTCTAACATTCGCATTTGAATTTCTTTCCGTACAATCTTGGTGACCTAAGTGACGAACACGGCGAGAGGTTTCACCAACAAATTAAGACCATTGAGCGGCGCTATCAAGGATTTTGGGATGCAGCAATGTTGGAAGACTGTGTATGGTTTCTAATTAGAGAAACGGATCCCAAAACCAACCGAAGACAAAGCAAGATCCACAACTATTTCTAACACACAAAAATGTCAAGGTATTGCAAGCCTTTAAACCCAATAAATTGCCGAAAAAAACAAAATATTCGGAATATATGGGATTTGGATTTATTCACATTGCTTTTAACTTTGTCATTTTATGGTCGATTTTCTTCTGGTTGATGTTAGTTCTTACGTAAAAGTATCCCCTTACGTACATGAAGAGAAACCAGACGTTTTTCAACGATTTGTTTTCCGTCGTAAAATATAACTTTTTTGAAATTGTGCCCTATTTTAATCGATATATTTTGAACTGCTTTACCAGTCGGACATTTCTAGCTCACAATATAATTTATCAAGTGAAAAAAGGTCGAAAAAATTAATTCAGCGGATGAAAATACATAAGGAAATCTATCTCTCATCAAATGTACATGAAACAAATTTAATTTTTTCCATTCCTTATGATTTTAGGGTCTTTGAATCAATTTTATGGCTTGTTTGAAATATTAAAATTTTTTGGGAATTTTCGCTATTTTTGGAAATTTTCCGAATATTTGCTGTTTTTTTCGGCAATTGTCGTTGTTCTTTTCGGCAATAGCCCCATATATAAACCGAAGTCTGTATTTTACAAAGCACTATCAACACTGTCGATTTATACGTGGAGGAAAGTGAAATGCCTTATGGCATTAGTGAGGGTGAATTTTTTAGAATAAATCAGGCTACCCTTTTTGAGAGCACAACATTTTGAAGAAACGAACATCAAATTGCATTTTTTTTAATAAAAACTGAAAACAAAACAAACTAACTGACTAAATTATTAGAGATGTGCTTTAAAAAACGATAAACAATCGACCTCTTAACGTTGCTGTTATAAAATACAAGTTTTGTATCGAATTGATGACGACGTCGATAAAAATTTATGTTGATATTTTATTGATCACGTTGACGACGACGTTAAATGGAATAAGGGTGTATAAAACTAGGTAGAGTGCTATATTCGGGTGTGCCGAATTTTTAATAATCTTCACCTAACGTATTCTAGAGTCTGGCCCCTACACGTTGCGACTTGCTAAATTTGGTCAAGTTGTACAACCAATTAGAGGTATTGTTGATCAACGGTTGCATAAAAAATCAAAAAAATTTCATTTTCATTCAACAGACGATCAACTTAGCTATCACATTGGTACGTGTGATGGCAATTTTTTTTTCGTTTCTCATTTTCATTCTGCCGTTTTGTAAGTAACATCGTGCGAAGTAAAAAAAAAAAAATACGAATGCGCATAAAAAATATGAACAAAAATTATAAATATGTATTAAAAAATTTTGGAAAATCGAAACTCATGTTAAATCTATATAACTAATTTCTTATTGAAGTTTGATGAGAAGTTGTAGCCTGTGCAGCGAACGATCATCCGGTTTATTCCACCCAATTGTACGAACAGTTGCAACGTGTAGTGACCGCATTTGACTACTAACCACTAACTTGGATTGCCAGACGACCTTGATTTTACTTGATTTACAAGAATTTTAAGTGATTGTCAAGAATCTAGACAAAATATGTTTTTTCAAGATTTTGTAAAGCCATATATAGTATATATAAATATATATATATATATGTATGCACAAAGCACATTTCGAGCACACATTTACGATGCAAAGCATATTTAGAGCACATATGCATTATTTGAGTACATACATGTCTCAAACTAATCGGATATCAAGAGCATGATTTGAGTGCATGCTTAGTTTGAGACCATTTTTTTTTTATTATTAGATTTTAATTTTAAATAAATTCTCTTTATTAATTAATTCATCTCTACATATCGCACTAGCTATAAACTTTTTTCAAATATACAAATTTTTTAAATTAAGTTAAAATTAAAATGCAGAGTATTGCCGTACTTCAGCCATTAATTCAGTGCTTTTGCGTTTTTCATTTGTTTGTTCGTTTGTTACTTTGTTTGCTTGTTCGTTTGTTCGTTCGACATTGCATGTTTAATTTTATGTTTCTAGGTCCAATACTAATAAAAATTAAAAAAAGTACCAGTTAAAAAACGAAAAAGTACCAAATATATCCCTTTAAAGATTCACAATCACTCAGGACAACGCATGTTTACTTTTATGTTTTAAGTCCAATACTAACGGATAATCAAAAAGTAACAGTTAAAGACAAAAAAAAGTACCAAAAAGCTCCACCATAGTCTTATCACTCTGGATATTGCATGTTGAATTTTATATTTCTATGTCCAATATAAACGGTAATTAAATAAACTATCTTCACCCTTAAACGTTCAAATTTCAAAAAAGTACCAAGCTTGCATATGTATGTTTTAAATAAGTTTTTTTAAATTTTGCCCCTGCAGCGCCTACGATGCCCCTAGACAGGTCAAATGTATGACCAACCCAACTGTATTTTTCATCCCCATCATTTGTTTCTAACGTCCCTACCCGCTATCTCCATTTCTTAAGGGGGCCTCCCATAACTGCCTGGGAGTCGCCCCAAGAGGATAGAATGTATAAACCGACATCCATTATTTTTTTGTTCTTCACATTTTCTCAAAACATACTTGCCCTGTATCTCCACCTTTTAGAGGTGAACCCACACAAATATTGCGTGTTATGAAATTCTTAAATTTAATTAAAATGTTTCGTGTTTTGTGAATTAAATCAAAAGTTGTAAACAACTTCGCAGCTTCGTTTTTTATATGTCTGGAAAAAATTAATGGCTTAGCTGCATTCTTAACGAATTTTTACAACAAACATTTTGCTAAAAAATTATTTTTTTTTTTTGCCAAAAAAAAAAAGATTATGGTTCTAAAACGACTGGCCATATTAGAAAAATAAATTTCGGTTTTTTGAGTTTGTTCAATATACTAAACCGTTTTTGAGTTACTCGAATATATGTTGTGCAACTTCTCCATTTGCGAAATAACGGTATATCGATGCCTTACTTTCTCAACCTCGTATCTTAAAAAAATACGGTCTTGACTTTTTCATGTTAAACGATTGCTATTTTTGTGTTCTATTACTGCAACAACTTATTATTTCAATAATTAATTAATATTTACAAAATTGAGACAAAGTATTGAAATAATAAGTTGTTGCAATAATAGAACACAATTTGCTGTGGTCGTAGGTTGTTGTTGAACATTTTAGGTCTCACTGGTTGGGCACAAACAGATTGCGAATGATGGGTTCAGTTAGACGTTTTTTTTTTTTTTGTTCCTGTTACATTATAATTAATAATAACTAATTAAGAATTCGATATTATTATATTAAACTTACCGGGAAATTATGTATATTTTTACAAGATTGTCAACATATATATTTCAAAGTTGTTTTTGGGAATACTATTATTTATTAAAAGATTTTGTTTGTTGTGCTTAATTCCCTTTTTTAATAATTAATAAAAAAAAATACTGAAATTTATTGTTGGAGGATAAGCTATTGCTATGCGCATTTCACTGCTTGCTTAGGCCAGATCATCAGGAAACGTTCTCCTAAATAATTTTAGAAAAGCCAAAGCTATCAGCAAACCAGACTACAGAGGGAATGAGAATTACCTACAAACACTGAAAAAGTCTTTTTTGCAATGATATCAAAGTTTAAACAAAATACCAAACAATAAATCAGTGATGAGTTTATCTTTTCTTACATTTCCCGCTACAATTATTTGGAATTCTCCTAACATTAATTGTAGTTGTAAGTGGGTAAAGAAAAAACACATTAAAAACAAAAACAAAGTGCTTTTATTGTTTTCGCAAGAAATCAAAATAAAAACAATATGCCAGTTCAGTTTTTTATGCACATGCACTTGCTAAAATTTATTTTCAAAGTTGTTTTTGGGAATACTATTATTTATTAAAAGATTTGTTTGTTGTGCTTAATTCCCTTTTTTAATAATTGATAAAAAAAATACTGAAATTTATTGTTGGAGGATAAGCTGTTCCTATGCGCATCACAATGGTTGCTTAGGCCAGATCATCAGGAAACGTTCTCCTAAATAATTTTAGAATAGCCAAAGCTATCAGCAAACAAGACGACAGGGAATGGGAATTACCTACAAACACTCAAAAAGTCTTTTTTGCAATGATATCAAAGCTTAAACATAAACCAAACAATAAATCAGTGATGAGTTTATCTTTTCTTACATTTCCCGCTACAATTATTTGGAATTCTCCCAACATTAATTGTAGTTGTAAGTGGGTAAAGAAAAAACATATTAAAAACAAAAACAAAGTGCTTTTATTGTTTTCGCAAGTAATCAAAATCAAAACAATTTACCAGTTCAGTTTTTTATGCACGTGCACTTGCTAAAATTTATTTCACAAAGTTGTTTTTGGGAATACTATTATTTATTAAAAGATTTTGTTTGTTGTGCTTAATTCCCTTTTTAAAAATTGATAAAAAAAAAATACTGAAATTTATTGTTGAAGGATGAGCTGTTCCTATGCGCATTTCACTGGTTGCTTAGGCCAGATCATCAGGAAACGTTCTCCTAAATAATTTAAGAAAAGCCAAAGCCATCAGCAAACAAGACTACAGAGGGAATGAGAATTACCTACAAACACTCAAAGTCTTTTTTGCAATGATATCAAAGCTTAAACAAAATACCAAACAATAAATCAGTGATGAGTTTATCTTTTCTTACATTTCCCGCTTCAATTATTTGGAATTCTCCCAACATTAATTGTAGTTGTAAGTGGGTAAAGAAAAAACATATAAAAACAAAAACAAAGCGCTTTTGTTGTTTTCGCAAGAAATAAAAAAAAAAAACAATTTGCCAGTTCAGTTTTTTATGCACGTTCACTTGCTAAAACTTATTTTCAAAGTTGTTTTTGGGAATACTATTATTTATTAAAAGATTTGGTTTGTTGTGCTTAATTCCCTTTTTTAATAATTGATAAAAAATACTGAAATTTATTGTTGGAAGATAAGCTGTTCCTATGCGCATTTCACTGGTTGCTTAGGCCAGGTCATCCGGAAACGTTCTAAGCAACCAGTGAAATGCGCATAGGAACAGCTTATCCTCCAACAATAAATTTACGTAAATTTTTTATCAATTATTAAAAAGGGGAATTAAGCACAACAAACCAAATCTTTTAATAAATAATAGTATTCCCAAAAACAACTTTGAAAATAAATTTTAGCAAGTGAACGTGCATAACAAACTGAACTGGCAAATTGTTTTTATTTTAATTTCTTGCGAAAACAATAAAAGCACTTTGTTTTTGTTTTTAATATGTTTTTTCTTTACCCACTTACAACTACAATTAATGTTGGGAGAATTCCAAATAATGGTAGATAAACTCATCACTGATTTATTGTTTGGTATTGTTGCCGCAGAATGAAAGTCTTAAATCTTTCAAACGTCTGTATTAAACTTGTTTCATTTCTCCTCACTTGTCTATTTCAATAATTTAATATTAGCATACACACATCTAAACAAAGTACACATATAAATGAATTTGTAGCCTTATATTTGTAAAACTTTGTATGTAAATTAACTTGTAGCTCCTTTATATTGTACAACTATGTATAAAGAATAATAACAGTTAAAAAGTTGAAGTAGGTAGAATTCCTCAATTTTTTCTTTTGGTCTGCTTCTAATTTGATTTTGTTAAGCAGATCACTTCTTGTAATATTTTAGTCAGAAGAAATACAAAATAATTTTAAAGCGCTTCTCGCTTTTAAAAAACATATTTTAAGTTTGTTACTGAATTTATTAACAGCGTTTTTTATTTCAAAACGAGACAAGCTAGGTGCTGTGAACATTTTGTAAAATCAGCTGACAATTCTTTAAAATTATTTTATGAAGTATTGTAAACGTATAGGAAATGGCTGGTTCACATAGTGAGAATGGCAGTAATTGTAAAAGGAGTTCTGATAAAGATACCGATGAAATAGTACAATGAGATATTTGTGATCAATGGTATCACTTTAACTGTGTCGGTGTCGATCACAACATAGCAAACGTAAGCTGGAGTTGCGAAAATTGCAAAGGTGCTTCATCTATGGGCCATGCAGACCTTGCAACCAATACGTATACACCTACCACATACACCACAAACATTCAGGGATCTTCAGCCGACACGCAGAGACTGAATCAGCAAGCATATTTAACGTTGCCACCGTCACATGCATCATTGGTGCCGCCACCACATGTGTTAGGAAACACGGGAGTGAGAACACACCCGATTTCTCTGACCACAGCAATAATCCCTCCACCTGCTTCATATACAACGGCCCCACTATCATCAATTTATACAACTCCACTAATGGCGTACATAACACCCGTTTCATGGCAGAACAATTGTCAGCCGATCATGCCTGCATATACACAACCGAATTTTTCAGCAAATTTTTTGCATTTAGGGAATCCCCGTTCGAAAGCACAAAGTCAAACAACGCGTACCATGACGAGCAGCAACATTGACGATATTGAAATGCAAAGAATTTAGAGCTAAAAAAGCTCGAAGAAGAAATGCAGTTAAAACGGCAGTATTTGGATGCAAAATATAAAATATTAACCGAAACAAACGGCTCTTCGGCACTACACCGACAGAACGCATTGAACTCAGAGCCGATGTTGAACGCAGCAGTAAATATAGGGCCAACACCAGCACAAATTGCTGCAAGACAGTCTTTTCCGAAGCAGTTGCCAACTTTCAACGGAGATCCAGACGAATTACCACTTTTTATAATTATAAATTTATAAAAACGTTTGCTATGTTGTGATCGACACCGACACAGTTAAAGTGATACCATTGATCACAAATATCTCATTGTACCATTTCATCGGTATCTTTATCAGAACTCCTTTTACAA
Organism: Pollenia amentaria; assembly: GCA_943735925.1. Taxonomy (NCBI): domain Eukaryota; kingdom Metazoa; phylum Arthropoda; class Insecta; order Diptera; family Polleniidae; genus Pollenia; species Pollenia amentaria. The sequence goes on along the minus strand of OX031007.1, from coordinate 88,516,395 downwards.
TTACTGCCATTCCCACTATGTGAACCAGCCATTTCCTATACGTTTACAATACTTCATAAAATAATTTTAAAGAATTGTCAGCTGATTTTACAAAATGTTCACAGCACCTAGCTTGTCTCGTTTTGAAATAAAAAACGCTGTTAATAAATTCAGTAACAAACTTAAAATATGTTTTTTAAAAGCGAGAAGCGCTTTAAAATTATTTTGTATTTCTTCTGACTAAAATATTACAAGAAGTGATCTGCTTAACAAAATCAAATTAGCAGCAGACCAAAAGAAAAAATTGAGGAATTCTACCTACTTCAACTTTTTAACTGTTATTATTCTTTATACATAGTTGTACAATATAAAGGAGCTACAAGTTAATTTACATACAAAGTTTTACTTATAAGTAACTTCGAAAATAGCACAAACCTAGCAGGCTACACAGACGCCGAAACTTTAATCAGGCTACAATCATCGCTCAAAGGTAAGGCCCGCGAAGTAGTTAAAAATAAATTACTAGTGCCACAAATGGTGCCCGATATTATTCGAACATTGCGCATGTGTTTTGGCCGGCCCGAACATATTTTAGAGCGAGCTATTTCTAAGGCCAGGAGCTTCCCACCGATTAAAGATATATTAGACATTCTGGTTGAATTTGCTCTTTGTGTACAAAACATCTACGCTACAATGGAAAGGTGCCAGATGAATCATCATCTAAATAACCCGCTATTGGTAAAGGAATTGGTGGACAAACTTCCAAAAAGTCATAAGTTAAGTTGGGCGATGTATCTCAAAGACGATCGCGTTCCCGTAGTTAAATCTTTTAGCGACTGGTTATATCACACAGCAGAGGCGGCCAGCACTGTTACGCCGCTTATCGGAAAAGCCACCGCTTCGGTAAATACACATCGCCGCGGCGCGCCGTGAATTTAGATTCTTTAGACTTTAATAATGTTAATATGAGTAACGCTGTGAGTATCCTATGTATTGTATGCAAAAACGGCGGCCACAAGGTAGCTCAATGTGATGTTTTTAAAAATACGACACTCAATCGTAAGTGGAAATGTATAAAATCCAAAAACATATGCCGCCAATGTTTAGGCAGACATAGACGAAAATGTAATTGTAATAAAGAGTGTAGTATTGGCGGGTGTAAATATAAACATAATCCATTATTGCATAAGCAAATAAACATTGAACGAAACATCACAGATGATTCACAAACACACAACAAAATTCAATAGTAAATGCGCACAGCAACCAATATGACGAATCGCAACCATTTTTCAGAATAATACCAGTGAATATACATGCATCAAATAAGATTAAAAGGGTCTTTGCATTCTTAGACGAAGGGTCAGCAGTAACACTAATAGAAAAGCATATTTTTGATGAGATGAGTCTTGAAGGTGAGTGCGATCCCTTATGCCTGAGATGGACTGGTGACACCACACGCATGGAAAATGACTCAGTGAAGGGAAATATTATTATCTCAAACGTGACTAACAACAAAAAATTCCAGTTGAATGCAGTTCATACAGTAACTAATTTGGGCCATTCCTCACAGTCAGTCGACGCAAATGAAATATCAAAACGATATCGGTATTTGGCAAATTTGCCAATAGAATCATACCATAATGCCAGCCCAGCAATATTGATCGGTGCAGATAACTGGAACTTAGCAATTCCCCTAAAAATACGAGAAGGACTAGGTCACCAACCCATTGCTTCCAAAACACGGCTGGGCTGGACGTTGCAAGGCTGTAGCAGCGATGGCGCCAGAGAATTCCGATTGAATGTCCATACGTGCAACTGTCAACAAAAATATAATGAGCTTCACGATATGGTAAAAAAAATTTCTGCTTAGAGCTAAGTCGACCAACGCAGCTATTTTCTCAAATCGATAACAAAGCTTTAGAAATATTAGATCATACCTGTAAAAAGGTTAACGGTCGCTATGAGGTGGGCTTGCTATGGCGTAACCAAAACGTACGTTTACCGGATAGCTACAGCGTGGCACTTAATCGTTTGAAGTGTTTGCAGAATAAGTTTAATAGAAATCCGACTCTTAAAACAACTTTACAACAACAAATTGCTAACCTTCTTTTGAAGGGATATGCCAAAAAACTAACGTCATATGAGTTAAAGGTTCATCATGAAAAAACTTGTTATTTACCAATATTCGTCGTTTCAAACCCCAACAAACCGGATAAAGTCCGACTTGTTTGGGACGCTGCTGCGAAATCCAACGGTATGTCATTAAATGACTTCATGATAACCGGTTCCGACCTACTTAACCCGCTAGTAGAAATTTTATTAAGCTTTCAAGTCGGAAAGACTGCCATATGCGGTGATATATCAGAAATGTTTCATCGAGTGAGTATAAAAGAAAATGACATGCACGCGCAACGTTTTCTGTGGTACAAAAAAGTAGACGAACAGGCGCAACCGAGCATTTTTGTTATGCGAGCACTAACCTTTGGTATCAGCTGTGCCCCTTGCATAGCTCACTACGTGCGAGATAAAAATGCAGATTTGTTCAATGATAAATACCCCCGCGCAGTCGAAGCGATACAACGAAACCATTACGTCGATGACTTTATTGACAGCGCTGCAGATGAAAAACATGCGATAGAATTAGCAAAGCGTGTAAGACAAATTCATGAAGCCGGTGGTTTTCAGATGCATAATTGGGCATCGAACTCAAAAATGGTGTTAGATGAATTACATAGCAACAATTTACCTAAGCAAGAAATGAAGGATTGGGGCTCGACAACTAAAGTGTTAGGTTTGTATTGGGATCCTAATAATGATCAATTTAAATTTATTTGTATATTCGTAAGATTACGTCGTGACGTATTAAATGAGCCACTTACACCAACTAAGCGCGAAACACTACAAGTTTTGATGGCTATATACGACCCCCTCGGGTTTGCATCCTGCTACACCATAGGCCTAAAAATACTCCTACAGGAAATATGGCGATCTGGTATAGCATGGGATGAAAAGCTGGTAGGTGCACTAGAAAAAAGATGGTGCAAGTGGAGATCTACATCTCAAATATAACGTCCATTAGAATTCCCCGATGCTATTCTCCAGTAATGCCAACAGCTGACGAAATCCAGCTACACACCTTCGTTGATGCCAGTGAAAATGCTGCCGTATGCTATCTACGTATAAAAAAGATGACATTATAACCGTATCTCTGGTCGCTGCTAAAAACCGAGTGGCGCCATTGAAGCCACTATCAATACCAAGACTAGAGTTATAGGCAGCTGTGCTTGGCGCAAGATTAGGAAAGAAAATACAACAAATACGTCACATAAAAACTAACCCACAATTTTGGTGGAGTGGTTCGAAAACCGTCTTGATGTGGCTTAAAATAGACCCAAAGAGATTTCAGCAATTCGTTATGCATCGTGTTGGAGAGATTCTCGAGAACACTAACGTCAGCCAGGAGATGGATTCCATCAAAACCAAATCCAGACGACCTTGCTACAAAAACACTCACGCAATTAAATACTCAATTGTGGTTTGATGGCCCCGAATTTTTAAGCGCTGACGAGCGCCAGTGGCCACAATGTGATAATTTTGGAACACTTGACGGAACAGAAATGAAACACTGCGCATTGGTAATTGAAAACATACGAAAGGTAAAACTTAACACAGAATATTTTTCTAACTATAGACGTTTGTATCGCGCTTTTTTGGTATACTGCTATCGATTAAGGGAGCTGGCTAAACGTAAAAGTATAAAAGAATATGTCGTAGTCGATTGTAATATTATTAAAATGGCTCAAACATTTTTGAAGAGACATACACAAAATTTCGAATACAGTGACGAAATTTCGTGCCTTACCCATGACATGGCAATTCCAATGGGAAGCAAACTTGCCTCCCTCAACGTTTATTTGGACACATATGGTGTTATTAGATCCCGAGGAATGGCAGAATATCTAAATAGCTATGAGGACGTAATCGTTTTACCTAGTAATCATCATGTGACATTCTTATTGGTAAGACATTTCCACGAAAAATTTCGTCATCAATGTCACGAAACGGCCCTCAACGAAATAAGGTGTCAATACCATATAACAAAGCTGCGTGTGTTGTTCCGTAAAGTACGTCGGATGTGCCAATGGTGTAAAATCAACTATTCTAAACCACAAATGGCTGTATTGTCAGCAGCAAGGCTCGCTGCATTCCAACGCCCATTCACCTTTACAGGATTGGACTATTTTGGGCCGATAAACGTAGCTGTTGGCAGAAGACGCGAAAAGAGGTGGGGTGTAATTTTTACTTGCCTGACAGTCCGTGCCATTCATATTGAGGTTGCACACAGTCTCGATACAAGCTCGTGTATAATGGCAATCAGGAATTTTATTTCAAGGCGTGGAACACCTAATGAAATCTATTCCGATAATGGGACCAACTTTAAAGCGGCCGAAAAAATACTTTGCAGCCAACTCAAGAACGTAAATTTATCCAGTATTCAAACAGCATTCGAACAAATCAGATGGAAATTCAACCCGCCTGTTTCACCACACATGGGCGGCGCTTGGGTAAGGTTGGTCAAAACCGTTTTATACAACATATGTCCCACAATGAAATTTAGCGATGAAAGTCTAAAAAACGCATTGTGTGAAGTAGAATTTACCATTAATTGTCGCCCACTGACCTTTGTCTCTATTGAGTGCAGCGACGACGAAGCTATTACTCCCAACCACTTACTATTGGCTCGTCAGATGGCTACAAGCCAATTTCAAACAATGACACAGATCTTCGACCACGGTGGTATAAAACGCAGCAATTTGCCGATCAGTTCTGGCGTAGATGGATCAATGAATATGTGCCAGTAATTTCACGGAGAAGTAAATGGTTCACTAAACAACAAGTTATAAAAGCTGGCGATGTTGTCGTCGTCGTAGACCCAGATCTTCCGAGAAATCATTGGCCCAAAGGTGTAGTTATTGACGTTATATTGGCTAATGATGGTCAAGTTAGGAGAGCAACGGTTAAAACAAAAAATGGCGTTTTTCTGCGACCCGTGGCCAAGTTAGCAGTTTTAGATGTAAGCGGCGACCTTGAAGGTAAACTCAACCCATCGATTTCGTTTACGGAGGAGGGAAATGTTGCCGCAGAATGAAAGTCTTAAATCTTACAAACGTCTGTATTAAACTTGTTTCATTTCTCCTTACTTGTCTATTTCAATAATTTAATATTAGCATACACACATCTAAACAATGTACACATATAAATGAATTTGTAGCCTTATAATTGAAAACTTTGTATGTAAATTTACTTGTAGCTCCTTTATATTGTAAAACTATGTATAAAGAATAATAACAGTTAAAAAGTTGAAGTAGGTAGAATTCCTATATTTTTTCTTTTGGTCTGCTGCTAATTTGATTTTGTTAAGCAGATCACTTCTTGTAATATTTTAGTCAGAAGAAATACAAAATAATTTTAAAGCGCTTCTCGCTTCTTAAAATTAATTAATAAAAAAAACATATTTTAAGTTTGTTACTGAATTTATTAAGATCGTTTTTTATTTAAAAAAGAGACAAGCTAGGTGCTGTGAAAATTTTGTAAAATCATCTGACAGTATTTTGTTTAAGCTTTGATATCATTGCAAAAAAGACTTTTTGAGTTTTTGTAGGTAATTCTCATTCCCTCTGTAGTCTTGTTTGCTGATAGTTTTGGCTTTTCTAAAATTATTTAGGAGAAAGTTTCCTGATGATCTGGCCTAAGCAACCAGTGAAATGCGCATAGGAACAGCTTATCCTCCAACAATAAATTTCTGTATTTTTTATCAATTATTAAAAAAGGGAATTAAGCACAACAAACAAAATCTTTTTAGTTATAATAGTATTCCCAAAAACAACTTTGAAAATAAATTTTAGCAAGTGCACGTGCATAAAAAACTGAACTAGAAATTGTTTTTATTTTGATCTCTTGCGAAAACAATAAAAGAACTTTGTTTTTGTTTTTAATATGTTTTTTCTTTACCCACTTACAACTACAATTAATGTTGGGAGAATTCCAAATAATGGTAGATAAACTCATTGTTTTGAATTGAATTAATCTCGATTAGTTACTTAAAGACAGCCGTCAATAATAAAACACAATTGTTATTATGATTATCAAAAAACAACTTAACTTACTTTATCTTTTACTTTCTTTTATATACAAGTAATTAATGGTAAAAATGCTTAGATTAATAAAAACAACAAAAAAAAATAAAATTGCTTAACTTAACATAAAATCAATGACCTAGTTTATAAATAGTGTACCTGAACTTTGGTGCCTATTATGAACTTAATTCGATTTTCGACAGCAGTCGAATTAGTTGATCGAACGAATTTTCATTTGGTATTATGGCACACATTCGATAAAAAAAAGTACTATTGTGATTTAGTTTATTCACAGTAGTACATTTTCTATCAGCGGTCACTTTAAATAAAAAATTTTTGTTTACAAATTTAAAAAATAAAACTAATATAAATCATGACTACGACGGAATTATGGTACGATGATTCATCTGATGAAGACGAACGCTTACTTTAACTGGCCTGTACCTGTAGCCTGAACTTTTGTAAAAATTCCTTTTTCCAACAAAGGATTTTGTTCCATAAGGGAAACAAGCTTTTCCAACTGCCGCTTACTACTGTCGACTTTAGACTTGCATAAAATAACCAATAATAATTAAGAATGTTGAATTTGAGCACCAAAACTAATAAATTAATAAAAACTTACATTTTCAACAATTTTTTTTAAAATTAATTACACCGTCGAAAGAAAATTTGTTTTCGTTGAAAAATTCGATGCCCAACGAAATTTTCGACAGTGCTGCCTACTCATAATACCAAATTAACATTCGATAGCCAGCGAAAAATGTTTATCGAATGTAACTCATAATAGGGGCCTTTATTAGTAAAAAAATATTATGTGCAATGGTTAATGAACTTAAAATGCTGTGTATGCAGTTGACGAAATTAAAATATTGGGTAATAAATTGGTATGAATGTGTGTTCTTAACAGTAAGCAGAAAATAAACAAATGAGTAAATGTATGAATGTATGTTCTTAACATTAAGTAAGTAAACAAATGGATAAGTGTATGGATGTATGTTCTTAACATTCTCCCCCGCGTTGAACAGTCGTTCAACAAGTAAAATAGGGTGAAAAGAAATGTTGAATTAAACAAGGCGGATAAAATAAGTACAATGGTAAAATAAAAGGTATAAAATACATTCTAGGTAAGTTATATATCTATAGTAAATTTAGTTTGTTGTCGAGACATCGGTAGAGGTATTGTAGCTTGTGGTCGAGGCATCGGTATAGGTGTTGTTGCTTGTGGTCAAGGCATCGGTATAGGTGTTGTTGGAAGCTTAATATCCTCGTTAATTAGTTCATTTGTTTTTGATTTCTTGAATATTATTAGTGCTATTATAAGCGTGATGAGACTCAAGGAAAAGGCTAGGTAGCTAATGGTATAAGAATGCCTTTGATGAGTACTTAACATGTTAGGGAGTTCCATGATGTCGTGATCTTTTAGCGCTTTTTGTAATGTTTCAATATGTCTTAAATTTTCTGAATATAAACTCTCAAACTTATTAGGCCTTGGTTGGTTGCTGTCTGCAAGATGAGTGTGAGGAATTACAAATGATACGTTTGAACCTGGGCAAAAGCTTGTGTATGATGAATTTACTGTGCTTGATATCGTTTGTCGACCATTTATAGTGGCAAAGTTGTGTTTTAGGATACATTCTAGACCCAGAGTGAGTAGTCCTGATCCTTTAACCAAGATAGGAATAATTTCTCTGTCACACACTGCGGTGGCCTGTGAAGGTGATGGACTTGCATAAATCCATTGATTCTTGCTGTTTAATGATATCCTTGATCAGTTTTTTCAATGTTGCATATTGGCGAAGTTTTATTGTTGAATAGCTGTATTTCACATGCGCATATCTCTGATCCGTAGTTATAACGGATTTGAATGTTGGCACACAGAAAGATGTTTTTATTTACTACTTCGCAAGTCTTGAATTGTGAGGTTGAGAGAAGAATAAATTAATTTCGGTAAGCGTTGATACCTTAAACGTTGGTGCATGGTTTAATAGCTACCATGGTTTTGTTTACTATTTTAGGAACAGGGGTAAGATGGACTAGTTTAAACTCTTCATGTTCAATCAATGGTAAGGTTATTTTAAAAATAGCATGTTGACGCGAGAGTCCACCCTTAACCTTCATCAGCTTAAGTAATTGGAGTAGCTCATCTTCTTCTGCCAATGGCAGCCTTAGTGACGAAGGCAGGTGACCTTTTATCTGGCTGATTTCATTTTTTAATTGTTGAGGAGCGAGGCAGATTCTTCCGTGCTGACTGTCGATCAGTGTATCAAGGATTGATGATTGTATTTTTACCAAGTTTGTTGAAATGAGAGTCAATTCAAGTACTGCAGAATTAAACAGTTGAGACAATTGAAGTTGTGTTAGCGTACTACTTATATTGTCAGTGTAAAGTTTTAGTTCTCTTTCTAAATATTCAAACCTTGCACTTGCTGCAATTTGATTTTGTTTTATAACATTGATTGTTGAATCGACAATTGATGTTTGGTTTTTTAATAATTTCAGCAAATATGACTCATTTTCATTAACCCTTTGTATCGTTTCTGACATTTGATTTGCGTATTCAGAATCCAATACGCCAAATAATTCATGTGCAACGTTGCCTACCACGTCTAAAGCTCCCCTTTTAGTACGAAGCATCCGATTTTCCAGTTGCAAATCACTTTCCATATGCTTAAAATGATCAATGATTCCAATACATGATGAATTTGGTCGCATCAGCTGACACAAAGACTGCAAGCATTGTGTGCCGTCAATGAGAACTGATGTTTCGGCCCAGTAAGCTTTTAAATCGTAGTAAACAAGTAAATTCCACTCAGTGTTTGAAAGAGTTACTGTACCCAAATGTTCAAAATGAATTCCAAACTGATTACCGAACTTCTTATTTTCGACAGGAGCTCCGAACGCTAGCTGAAACATAATTAGTATCGTTAGTAATGCCAGGCTAAGATGATTTTTTTGGAACCTTTGTTTCTTAGTTTTGGGTTCTCCATCAGAGTCGGACGTATCTTCGTTTAGTATTTCATTATTGTTGATTGTGGTAGTGGTTGGTTCGGAATTTCGGTCAATGGGAAGAAGAGCTAATCGGTGAATTGGGCGTTTAAATAGTTCCTTGGATGTTTCGAATTCCACGACCCTAACTATTCCATCATCACCACGAAATACTTGAGCGACTCTGGCAATTGGCCATTCCATGACGGGCACGTTGTCCTCTTTTATGATTACCATATCTCCCACCTTAAGGTTGGTGCCTTGTTTATTCCATTTATGGCGTTGCTGTAATTCAGTCAAGTATTCCGAAGACCATCGCTTCCAAAATTCTTGTTTGAGATGAGATAATAGGTTCCAATGTGACAGACTCGAAGCTTTGCTTGAGGATGTGGCTCTACTGTCTATTTGTGAAGTAAGGGCTTCGCCTATTAGAAAATGACCAGATCGTTTGGATCATTAGATGTTGGAGTCAACGGGCGAGAATTAAGTATTGCCTCGATTTCTATTACGATTGTCTCTAGTTCCTCTTGTGTTAGGGATGCTGTTGAAATGCTGCGTAACAGAAGGTATTTTGCTGATTTTACAGCCGCTTCCCAAAGTCCTCCGAAATATGGTGATCTTGGTGGAATAAAGTGGAAATGTATTCCAATTTTACTGGCAGTGGAGATAATCCTTTCCTGACTTTTTTCAGAATAAATAGTCTCAGCTAACTCTGATAGCTGGTTCTTAGCGCCTACAAAATTGGTGGCGTTATCTGAATACATGTTTTGACAGCGACCGCGGCGACTAATGAATCGTTTTAATGCACCAATGAATGCCTCAGTTGTTAAATCGGAAACCAATTCAAGATGGAGGGCCTTTGTTGCAAAACAGCAGAATACAGCTATATATGCCTTTGTCTGTTTTTTACCTCGGACCTTGTAATGTATCCAAAATGGACCGCAGTAGTCAACTCCAATATTAATGAAAGGTCGTACTGGAGTGACCCGAGTTTGAGGTAGGTTGCCCATGAGTTGTTGCCATAATTGGGGTTGTTCCTTGACGCATCTAATGCATTTTTGAACTTTAGATCGTGCCATTATTTTTCCTTTTATCGGCCAAAATCGTTGCCGTATTAAATACAATAGAGTTTGTAGTTTTATGAGAGGGTCATTATACGGGACTAACATTGGATGTTTTGCATCGCATGGCAATGTGGAGGCGTGGAGTCGTCCTTCAACTCTGATAATCTTTTCCTTATCGAGAAAAGGTGTTAGACTGATAATTGAGCTTTTTCTAACGATTTCAGCACTCCTCTCAAGCATTTTGATTTCCGATGAAAAGTCTGCTCTTTGAATGGTTTTAATGATTATTAATAACGAGTTATCTAACTCGATTGGACTCAAAGCCTTGTGTGTTGGGCGATCTGTTTTTGAATCCTTAGGTTTTTAATGAATCGAATAACGTAACCTAGTATTCTTTGTAGTTTCCTGAAGGAATTTCCATGTTGAGTTTTGTAAATAAACTCCTCGGAACAAACGATATTGATTGTAATTGGATTTGCTTTCTTCCGCTCTACATCGCAACTTGTTATTCGAGGAACATTAGATGGCCACATTTCTTCCCTTCCGTGCAGAAACAATGGCCCGTAAAACCATTAATTGTATGTACGAAGTTTGTCTGCTGGTAGACCTCTTGATAGAATGTCGGCGGGGCTGTACTTTGATGGAACACGGCGCCACTGAGCAGTTAAAGTTAGGGATTGAATAGTGGCTATCCGATTAGCTACAATTCAATCATGATACAAGGTTGATTGTGTGTTTATCCAAGATAAAACAATCTCAGAATCGGTCCATAAATAAATTGGTTGATTTCTTATATGAAGATCAGTCTGAATTCTTTTGGACAGTTGAGCTGCTATGACTGCGGCACAGAGCTCAAGGCGAGGAAGAGTTTGTTGCATCAATGGAGCAACCCTGGTTTTGGCACAGAGTAAATGTACAATTATTCGGCCATCTCGCAGAATCGCACGAAGGTATGCAGGTGCACCAAATGCCCTTTCGGAGGCATCCGCAAATCTGTGTAGTTGAGTACTTGTTGGCAGTTCTCCATGTTGTTTAGATTGGTAAGGTCATCTCTGAATGAACTCCATAAACTGTTGAGATTTTCTGGAAGTGGATCATCCCAATCTATTTTTTGTTGCCACAAATGTTGAATGAATATTTTTGCTCTAACAACAACAGGTGCTAATAGTCCAAGAGGATCGAACACCCTTGCTAGATCAGATGTAGTAGTACGTTTTGTGATTATCTGTTGTTGAAATCAAGGTTTACCTTTTGGTCACCTACTGGAATTATTTTGAGTAGCTGTGAGTGGTTTGCACACCACTTTTTTAACTGGAATCCATGACGATTTAAGATTGTTATAAGCTCATCCTGTATTTTGATGGCGGTGTTTAAGCTGTCCGCACTTCCTACACCATCGTCTACGTAGAAGTTGTCCTTTAAGAATTGAGAACCGTATGGGTAATTAATCGCATTTTCCTTCGCATCTTGTTGCGAGGTATGGTGCTGCTCGTGTTCCATGTGTTTCTGTGTTGAGTTTGAAGTAATTTATAGGCAGCCTTGGATCCTCTCTCCAAATAACTAATTGGTATTTATGGTCATTTGAGTTGTTTAATATTTGACGATACATTTTTTCTATATCAGTTGTAAAGACAAATCTTTTTAGTCGAAACCGAAGCAAAATTGAAAATAATTCACTTTGAATCGTTGGACCAATATGCATCAAGTCGTTCAGTGAAAAGCCGGATGAGGTTTTTGTTGATGCATCGAACACAACTCTTAATTTTGTTGTGGTGCTATCTCGTTTCATGACACAGTGGTGTGGGATAAAGTATTTAGGATTTTCCAAGGCTTCAATGTTGATTTTTTGCATATGTCCCAGCTGCTCATATTCCCTCATGAATTGTGTGTACTGAGATTGTACTGGTTTATCCTTTGAGAGTCGTCTTTCCAGTGCTATAAGCCTGTTGAAAGCTATTGTGTGTGAATCTCCTAATGCGCTTGGATTTTCTCGAAAAGGAATATTGACAACAAAGCGTCCATCTGGATTTATGCATACATGCTGGTTAAAATGTTGCTCACACTCTTTATCTGAAGGTGAGAGCAATTTTTCGGTGCATTGAACTTCGTCTAGTTTCCAGAGTTGTTCTATACTTTCTTGCAATGAGGTTGTACTATTAAATACTGCACATGTGAACGTATTTTGCTTAGAACGATCTGGATAATTTGTCATCGATCCACCTATAATCCAACCAAGAGCTGTATTTTGAAGTATAGGTAAACTGCTTCCAAGTTGTATTGTTCCGCTTTCGATGAGCTTATAGAAGAATTCTGCGCCAAGCAAGATATCTATGTTTTCTTGCTTATAAAATTGTGGATCTGCCAATGGAATATTGCCTGGAATATTCCACGTAGATATGTCAATTTGTTGATCTGGTTGGGGTGGTATGATACTTGGTAGAACATATGCTTCTAAATTGGTTGAGAATTTTGAATTCGTTGACATCATGCCTACATTCACACGATAATTTGATCTTTTTTGAATTTTGCCGATGCCATCAATGCAGAGTTAGGCTTCTGATGGGGAAATCATTAATTTTTGGGTTAGGCGTTTTGAAACGAGATTGACTTGTGATCCGGAATCAAGTATAGCCTTAAATTCACCTGAAGCGCTATTTGGAGCAGTAATGATTACCTTGGCTGTTGCCAATAAAACATAACCCTAGCGCCTCCCAGCAGCGCTTGAAGCAGCTGATGTGACTGTCCCGCTGTTGGTGGAGGATGTGTTTTGCTGGATGTTTGATGAAGGAAGCATCTCTCTTGATTCTGATGTCTTGTTAATACTTTGTATTTGTTTTGATGCTTCTTGCATTTTTTCCAAGTGAAGTAAAGTGTTATGCTTCTTTGAACATTTCTTACAATTTCTTGAATTGCAAGTTCTTGATGAGTGATTAGCTTTTAAGCAATTTACGCATAGTTTTTGCCTTTGAATCCATTGCAATCGCCTCGCTGCTGATAGCTCTAATAATTTTATACATTGAAAAATTTTATGGGCTCCGTCGTTGCAGTATTGGCATGAAGTATGGTTTGTGCTTACTGCACCAATAGATGAGGTAACCTTATTGGTGGGCTTCTCAATATGTCCTGTTGCCTCTAACGCTTGAAACTGCATTTCTAAGAATGCTAATAACTCTGAGATAGATGGCACTTCTTTTGGTTTTTCCAATGATTGTACAAATTGGATATGTAATTTTCTGTCAACCTTCTTGGTCAATAATTGTAATAGTATGGGGTCCCTTATTGAGGTTTCGATGCCGAGGTTGTTGAGAGCTAACAGACATTCTTTAGTGGTGTCATGTAAGCTCTTAAGGGCAACTACGGACGACGTAGATACTGATTGATTGAGTATTTTGTCAATCAGGGTTGATACTAGCACTCTCTTATTATTATATCGTTCTTTCAGCGTCTGCCATGCGGTAGTATAATTTTCTTCTGTTAACGTGAACTGCCTGATTAAATGTTCAGCTTCGCCGGATAAGTTTGATTTTAAATACCACATCTTCTGTATGAGAGGAATAGGTTGTCTGTCTATCATTTCTGAAAACAAGTCATGAAACTGCCGCCATTTTAAATAATCTCCGTTAAAATGTGGAATAGTTATTTTTGGCAACGGTAGAGCGCTCTGTAAATTACTACTGGAATGCATAGTTGGCCGAGGTACAGTACTTGTTTCATATGTGGAAGCCATTATGGAAAGATTTATTAATTGTTGTTGAACAGTATCTTCTAAATTGTGGTATTCGTTAATTTCTAATCCGTGCTTTGTTGGTTCTTCAAGTTGTCGGCAAATCTCATAATATAAATCCTGGATCTGACTCCAGAGTTTATTGATGGTATTGCTTTTAAATTCGTAATACTGGAGCGGTTGGCTTTTCTCCTTGGGAGCTACACCTTTGATCAATCTTGTTAGTGCTGTCATTCTCGCTTTTATACTTCGAATTAGGCCGTGATGATTATCGATCTCCTCACGATGCTCTGAGGGTTGCTGATTGTCTTCAACTGATTTCAGCGGCACTTATAGTCTTTTGAGACGATTAATTTCTGCTGAAAATATTTCCACATAGGTATTTGTTAGTGTGTTCAATTTGCTGTAATAATCGTCAGTGAAATACTCATGCTCCATTCTTAATTTTGAAGCATCACCTAGCGTGCGCAACTTTGTGTCCTGGGCTTCAAATTGATCCCAAGCCTCTGTTAGTCGCCTTAACCGTTCCTCGTAGTAACCTGCATTTGTTTTTCTCTCCGACGAGTCCTTTTTGTAGTTGCGGACAATGGACTGAATAGATTCTCCGATCTTTTTTAGTGAGTCAAACAGCTCTTCTGAGGTGCTCATGATGGATATCCTCTACAAGTAGCCTCTTACTCAATATGGTTGATTCCTTGAAGTGAGTTGTTGTTTGTTCTGAAAGTCCTTACCACTGGTGGGTGACTTTCTATGGTATCTCAAAATACCTGTTTTTTGAATTGCTGCTGTGCAAAATATCTTGATGTCCTAATGAAGGATTATGAGATTATCCTTAGACTGCCAATCAGTAAAAGGATTTGTGATCGTAGGAGTAACCAAACGTTATTCTGTCCTGACGATGTATAAAATGTTCACAAAGACGTCTGGAATAGTGATCACCAATGTTTTGGTGTCCTGATGCCTTGGATTACGCCTCTGAAGGTTGTGTGCTTCTTTATTTAGATTATTAGAAGTCCCTTACCACTGGTGGGGGGAAACTTGAAATATCTAAACCTGGGGTCACCAAATGTTTTGAATTGAATTAATCTCGATTAGTAGGACTCAGTTCAAACACATGAATTTGAACTGTACCAATCTTTTTCTTGTGATGATTTTTAAGCACTTGTTACTTAAAGACAGCCGTCAATAATAAAACACAATTGTTATTATGATTATCAAAAAACGACTTAACTTACTTTATTTTTACTTTCTTCTATATACAAGTAATTAATGGTAAAAATCCTTAGACTAATAAAAAAACAAAAAAAAAATGGCTTAACTTAACATAAAATCAATGACCTAGTTTATAAATAGTGTAACTGAACTTTATTAGTAAACAAATATTATGTGCAATGGTTAATGAACTTAAAATGCTGTGTATGCAGTTGACGAAATTAAACAGAAATTAAAATATTGGGTAATAAATTAGTATGAATGTGTGTTCTTAACAGTAAGCAGAAAATAAACAAATGAGTAAATGTATGAATGTATGTTCTTAACATTAAGTAAGTAAACAAATGGATAAGTGTATGGATGTATGTTCTTAACACTCATCACTGATTTATTGTTTGGTATTGTTGCCGCAGAATGAAAGTCTTAAATCTTTCAAACGTCTGTATTAAACTTGTTTCATTTCTCCTCACTTGTCTATTTCAACAATTTAATATTAGCATACACACATCTAAACAAAGTACACATATAAATGAATTTGTAGCCTTATATTTGTAAAACTTTGTATGTAAATTAACTTGTAGCTCCTTTATATTGTAAAACTATGTATAAAGAATAATAACAGTTAAAAAGTTGAAGTAGGTAGAATTCCTAAATTTTTTCTTTTGGTCTGCTGCTAATTTGATTTTGTTAAGCAGATCACTTCTTGTAATATTTTAGTCAAAAGAAATACAAAATAATTTTAAAGCGCTTCTCGCTTCTTAAAATGAATTAATAAAAAACATATTTTAAGTTTGTTACTGAATTTATTAACAGCGTTTTTTATTTCAAAACGAGACAAGCTAGGTGCTGTGAAAATTTTGTAAAATCAGCTGACAATTCTTTATTTTATGAAGTATTGTAAACGTATAGGAAATGGCTGGTTCACATAGTGGGAATGGCAGTAATTGTAAAAGGTGTTCTGATAAACATACCGATGAAATGGTACAATGTGATGTTTGTGATCAATGGTATCACTTTAACTGTGTCGGTGTCGATCATAACATAGCAAACGTAAGCTGGAGTTGCGAAAATTGCAAAGGTGCTTCATCTATGGGCCATGCAGACCTTGCAACCAATACGTATACACCTACCACATACACCACAAACATTCAGGGATCTTCAGCCGACACGCAGAGACTGAATCAGCAAGCATATTTAACGTTGCCACCGTCACATGCATCATTGGTGCCGCCACCACATGTGTTAGGAAACACGGGAGTGAGAACACACCCGATTTCTCTGACCACAGCAATAATCCCTCCACCTGCTTCATATACAACGGCCCCACTATCTTTAATTTATACAACTCCACTAATGTCGTACATAACACCCGTTTCATGGCAGAACAATTGTCAGCCGATCATGCCTGCATATACACAACCGAATTTTTCAGCAAATTTTTTGCATTTAGGGAATCCCCTTTCGAAAGCACAAAGTCAAACAACGCGTACCATGACGAGCAGCAACATTGACGGTATTGAAATGCAAAGAATTTAGAGCTAAAAAAGCTCGAAGAAGAAATGCAGTTAAAACGGCAGTATTTGGATGCAAAATATAAAATATTAACCGAAATAAACGGCTCTTCGGCACTACACCGACAGATCCCATTGAACTCGGAGCCGATGTTGAACGCAGCAGTAAATATAGGGCCAACACCAGCACAAATTGCTGCAAGACAGTCTTTTCCGAAGCAGTTGCCAACTTTCAACGGAGATCCAGACGAATTGCCACTTTTTATAAGTAGCTTCGAAAATAGCACAAACCTAGCAGGCTACACAGACGCCGAAAATTTAATCAGGCTACAATCATCGCTCAAAGGTAAGGCCCGCGAAGTAGTTAAAAATAAATTACTAGTGCCACAAATGGTGCCCGATATTATTCGAACATTGCGCATGTGTTTTGGCTGGCCCGAACATATTTTAGAGCGAGCAATTTCTAAGGCCAGGAGCTTCCCAACGATTTAAGATATATTAGACATTCTGGTTGAATTTGCTCTTTGTGTAAAAAACATCCACGCTACAATGGAAAGGTGCCAGATGCATCATCATCTAAATAACCCGCTATTGGTAAAGGAATTGATGGACAAACTTCCAAACAGTCATAAGTTAAGTTGGGCGATGTATCTCAAAGACGATCGCGTTCCCGTAGTTAAATCTTTTAGCGACTGGTTATATCACACAGCAGAGGCTGCCAGCACCGTTACGCCGCTTATCGGAAAAGCCACCGCTTCGGTATATACACATCGCCGCGGCGCGCCGTGAAGAAGATTCTTTAGAGTTTAATAATGTTAATATGAGTAACGCTGTGAGTACCCTATGTATTGTACGCAACAACGGCGGCCACGACGTAGCTCAATGTGATGTTTTTAAAAATACGACACTTAATCGTAAGTGGGAATGTATAAAATCCAAAAACATATGCCGCCAATGTTTAGGCAGACATAGACGAAAATGTAATTATAATAAAGAGTGTGGTATTGGCGGGTGTAAATATAAACATAATCCATTATTGCATAAGCAAATAAACATTGAACGAAACATCACAGATGATTCACAAAACACCCAACAAAATTCAATAGTAAATGCGCACAGCAACCAATATGACGAATCGCAACCATTATTCAGAATAATACCAGTGAATATACATGCATCAAATAAGATTAAAAGGGTCTTTGCATTCTTAGACGAAGGGTCAGCAGTAACACTAATAGAAAAGAATATTTTTGATTAGATGAGGCTTGAAGGTGAGTGCGATCCCTTATGCCTGAGATGGACTGGTGACACCACACGCATGGAAAATGACTCAGTGAAGGGAAATATTATTATCTCAAACGTGACGAACAACAAAAAATTCCAGTTGAATGCAGTTCATACAGTAACTAATTTGGGCCTTTCCTCACAGTCAGTCGACGCAAGTAAAATATCTAAACGATATCGGTATTTGGCAAATTTGCCAATAGAATCATACCATAATGCCACCCCAGCAATATTGATCGGTGCAGATAACTGGAACTTAGCAATTCCCCTAAAAATACGAGAATCATGCCATAATGCCACCCCAGCAATATTGATCGGTGCAGATAACTGGAACTTAGCAATTCCCCTAAAAATACGAGAAGGACTAGGTCACCAACCCATTGCTTCCAAAACACGGCTGGGCTGGACGTTGCAAGGCTGTAGCAGCGATGGCGCCAGAGAATTCCGATTGAATGTCCATACGTGCAACTGTCAACAAAAATATAATGAGCTTCACGATATGGTAAAAAAAAAATCAGCTTAGAGCTAAGTCGACCAACGCAGCTACTTTCTCAAATCGATAACAAAGCTTTAGAAATATTAGATTATACCTGTAAAAAGGTTAACGGTCGCTATGAGGTGGGCTTGCTATGGCGTAACCAAAACGTACGTTTACCGGATAGCTACAGCGTGGCACTTAATCGTTTGAAGTGTTTGCAGAATAAGTTTAATAGAAATCCGACTCTTAAAACAACTTTACAACAACAAATTGCTAACCTTCTTTTGAAGGGAAATGCCAAAAAACTAACGTCATATGAGTTAAAGGTTCATCATGAAAAAACTTGTTATTTACCAATATTCGTTGTTTCAAACCCCAACAAACCGGATAAAGTCCGACTTGTTTGGGACGCTGCTGCGAAATCCAACGGTATGTCATTAAATGACTTCATGATAACCGGTCCCGACCTACTTAACCCGCTAGTAGAAATTTTATTAAGCTTTCGAGTCGGAAAGACTGCCATATGCGGTGATATGTCGGAAATGTTTCATCGAGTGAGTATAAAAGAAAATGACATGCACGCGCAACGTTTTCTGTGGTACAAAAAAGTAGACGAACAGGCGCAACCGAGCATTTTTGTTATGCGAGCACTAACCTTTGGTATCAGCTGTGCCCCTTGCATAGCTCACTACGTGCGAGATAAAAATGCAGATTTGTTCAATGATAAATACCCCCGCGCAGTCGAAGCGATACAACGAAACCATTACGTCGATGACTTTATTGACAGCGCTGCAGATGAAAAACATGCGATAGAATTAGCAAAGCGTGTAAGACAAATTCATGAAGCCGGTGGTTTTCAGATGCATAATTGGGCATCGAACTCAAAAATGGTGTTAGATGAATTACATAGCAACAATTTACCTAAGCAAGAAATGAAGGATTGGGGCTCGACAACTAAAGTGTTAGGTTTGTATTGGGATCCTAATAATGATCAATTTAAATTTATTTGTATATTCGCAAGATTACGTCGTGACGTATTGAATGAACCACTTACACCAACTAAGCGCGAAACACTACAAGTTTTGATGGCTATATACGACCCCCTCGGGTTTGCATCCTGCTACACCATAGGCCTAAAAATACTCCTACAGGAAATATGGCGATCTGGTATAGCATGGGATGAAAAGCTGGTAGGTGCACTAGAAAAAAGATGGTGCAAGTGGAGATCTATCATCTCAAAGATAACGTCCATTAGAATTCCCCGATGCTATTCTCCAGTAATGCCAACAGCTGACGAAATCCAGCTACACACCTTCGTTGATGCCAGTGAAAATGCTGCCGTATGCTATCTACGTATAAAAAAATATGACATTATAACCGTATCTCTGGTCGCTGCTAAAAACCGAGTGGCGCCACTGAAGCCACTATCAATACGAAGACTAGAGTTACAGGCAGCTGTTCTTGGCGCAAGATTAGGAAAGAAAATACAACAAATACGTCGCATAAAAACTAACGCACAATTTTGGTGGAGTGGTTCGAAAACCGTCTCGATGTGGCTTAAAATAGACCCAAAGAGATTTCAGCAATTCGTTATGCATCGTGTTGGAGAGATTCTCGAGAACACTAACGTCAGCCAGTGGAGATGGATTCCATCAAAACAAAATCCAGCCGACCTTGCTACAAAAACACTCACGCAATTAAATACTCAATTGTGGTTTGATGGCCCCGAATTTTTAAGCGCTGACGAGCGCCAGTGGCCACAATGTGATAATTTTGGAACACTTGACGGAACAGAAATGAAACACTGCGCATTGGTAATTGAAAACATACGAAAGGTAAAACTTAACACAGAATATTTTTCTAACTATAGACGTTTGTATCGCGCTGTGGCAACTTTTTTGCTATACTGCTATCGATAAAGGGAGCTGGCTAAACGTAAAAGTATAAAAGAATATGTCGAAGTCGATTGTAATATTATTAAAATGGCTCAAACATTTTTGATGAGACATACACAAAATTTCGAATACAGTACGAAATTTCGTGCCTTACCCATGACAAGGCAATTCCAATGGGAAGCAAACTTGCCTCCCTCAACGTTTATTTGGACACATATGGTGTTATTAGATCCCGAGGAAGGGCAGAATATCTAAATAGCCATGAGGACGTAATCGTTTTACCTAGTAATCATCATGTGACATTCTTATTGGTAAGACATTTCCACGAAAAATTTCGTCATCAGTCACGAAACGGCCCTCAACGAAATAAGATGTCAATACCATATAACAAAGCTGCGTGTTTTGTTCCGTAAAGTTCGTCGAATGTGTCAGTGGTGTAAAATCAACTATTCCAAACCACAAATACCACAAATGACTGTATTGCCAGCAGCAAGGCTCGCTGCATTCCAACGCCCATTCACCTTTACAGGATTGGACTATTTTGGGCCGATAAACGTAGCTGTTGGCAGAAGACGCGAAAAGAGGTGGGGTGTAATTTGTACTTGCCTGACAGTCCGTGCCATTCATATTGAGGTTGCACACAGTCTCGATACAAGCTCGTGTATAATGGCAATCAGGAATTTTATATATAAGTTTTTGTTAAGCTAATTGGGCCTAATGTATTAATGTAAATAAAAATCCTTTTTTACATGTTTCTCCCAACGTTTCGTCAATTATTTGTTGACATCTTCAGGGGTTGTAATTACTAAGTAGTTTTTCACATTAAATTATACATTGGATGTTACACAGCTTACATAAAACATAAAACATTTAACATATAATTAAATTAAACACACAACTTAAATTAATATCACAGCTTATCTTTTCTATTTTATTGCAACTCTGTAGCTTAAACTTATATTATTTGTGTCTTCCTTTAAATTCATTGTTCTGTCAATGTTTTGTTGTATACACGAATGTTAGAGGTGAGTCACTATTTTCCTTTATTATTAATTATAATTTAGGAATAGTAAATAGGGGCCGTGAACCAACGTTTGTTGTAGCAAATAGGTGTGAAGTTCTTGATGTCACGCTGGTTAGCATTGACCACATTGACATGATCGAAAATTGGATGGTTTCTAATGATTGTTCACTTTCTGATCATAGATATGTGGAATTTAGTCTGGTACTTAGATCTGTAGGATCGAGTGTTATGTTGAATAGGAAACGAACGAATTGGGGGATTCATTCATCCTCTCTGGTTCGGTCTCTATCTGATCCTCCCCGGGTTGATGATATAGGGGGGATCGACCTCTCAGCATGCCTACACAAAGGGTAGGTCTGTTGAGACGGCTCTTCACTCATTAGTTGGAACTATTGAGAAATCACTCGAATTTAAGGAGTGTGCTCTGGTGGCCTTCCTCGACATTAAAGGGGCCTTTAACAATGTCAACCCGGATTCTATTGTTGCATCTATGAGGAGTCTGGAGGTTGATGATGGCATATGTAGATTTGTGGATAATCTACTCAGGAATAGGGTCATCTGTTCCACGATAAATGCGACCAGCGTTCAGAGACTGGTGAACAGGGGTACTCCCCAAGGAGGAGTACTATCCCCACTATTGTGGAACCTGACTATGAACACCATGTTGACGAAAATGGACGACATGAGGATTAAAACTGTGGCGTACGCAGACGATGTTGCAGTGGCTATCACGGGGAAACATTTGAACATAATGTCTCAGTGTATGGAGGCTGCATTAAGGGTACTTAGCACCTGGAGTGTATCATGAGGCTTGGGTGTTAATCCGTCTAAGACGGAATTGGTACTCTTCACGAGGAAGTATAGGACTGAGGTCATGAGACTTCCGAGGCTAAATGGGACTGAACTTAAGTTCTCTAACAGCGCCAAATATCTGGGCGTAATCCTGGAGAGTAAACTGTCGTGTGGGCTGAACATCCAGACGAGGATGGAAAAGGCAATTGTTGCTATATATGCGTGCAGAGGTGCAATCGGCAAGAACTGGGGCATGGGCCCGAGGTGTGTCAATTGGATCTTTGAGGCTGTAGTAAAGCCGACTCTTTATTACGGTGTTGTCGTATGGTGGACTGCGCTGGATAAGGGCAGGTACCGTGCGATGCTTGAGAAGGTTCACAGACTGGTCGCATTGATGATCACAGGATCAATGCGCTCCACTCCCACCAGGGCGCTGTTTACTATGTTAAACTGGCTGCCGGTGGATATCACGGCCAGATATATGGCTCTTTGTTCGGCGATACGGTTGAACGCGGCACACAACTGGTCGAACCGTGACTATGGACACTCCAGTATAATGGGATACTCGATTGTCCCTGAAGGAGTGGACTACTGCACCCCAGAGCCTTTCTTTGGTGCGAGGTATGCGACACATATAGCGCACGAAAGTGCGCTGTCGGTTTTGGGCACCTTCCATGAACGAGCCCTGGGGGTATACACTGATGGTTCAAGGAAGGGGGAAAGAGTTGGCGGAGGTTTCTACATAGAGGAACTGGGCGTTAAAGTTTCCTTTCGTCTGCCGGATGGATGTAGTGTCCTGCAGGCGGAAATCTCGGCTATAAAGCGGGCAGCCAACTGGCTAAAGTATTATCGCGTATCGGGAGATATACGTATATTTACTGACAGCAAGGCTGCCATTGCCTCTCTAGCGGGTGTCTATACGACATCTAGGTTGACTGTGGAATGTCGGATGTCTTTGAATGAGATTGCTGAACATTCGGAGTTAACGCTAATTTGGATACCAGGGCACTCAAATTGCTCGGGAAACCAGGTGGCAGATGAGCTGGCCAAGGAAGGTGGTCGTATGGATGAAACATTCATTGATCAATTCATTGGCCTTCCAATGGCTCACTGTAAGTTACTCATGCGGCACGAGAACTATAGAATTGCGCAAGAGGGATGGTCCCGTGAGTCCACCTGCTCCACATCCAGGGCACTTTGGCCTGGATATGATGAACGGAGAACCAAATCTCTACTTAGGTTTATTAGGAACCAAATCAGGACCATCGTGTCGGTCATAACTGGACACTGGCCTGTTGGGACTCATGCTAGAAGAATGGGTCTGGTATTCAATGAATACTGTAGAAGTTGTCATGATGAGGAGGAAGAGGAAACTGTGCTTCACTTTCTCTGTCAATGCCCTGGGCTACGGGGTATTGTAGTGTGTTGGTCACATTTGTTCATTGTAGTGTGTTGGTCACAATGTGCATTGCTCAAAAATGCATTTGTTACACTTCAAAATAATATAAACAATAAGTATTCATGACCTACAAATTGTAACGGCGCGAGGAATCAAATTGCACAAATTATCAAAATTCAATAAGTACGAATTAGTAAAATGCTGAAATAAGAATAACTTGCCACACTCTACGCTGAATGTAAATGTAAACAAATAGAATTTATAATTAGGTCATAAGTATAAATATGTAAAGATTTTAGATTTAAGAATTCATGAATGTAAATGTAAACAAATAGAATTTATAAGTATAGATATGTAAAGATTTTAGATTTAAGAATTCATATAAATAGCTGTAAGATGAATGAAAGAAATCAGAATAAATTGGATAATCAAAACGGCTTGTTAGCTGTAAAATATTCTTTATTTTATTCTCTATAAAACTGCGGCTTATTAGCCATACCTAAGTGGCGTGCTCGCCTTGATAATAAGCAACCCATAATCCTTCCAATTAAAACAAAACATCCTTCAATACATGGCGATCCTGCCCTCTCGATCCTAGTTGTTTTCCGGAAATTATACCCATTCTTCTTTTTTTTACTAATGAATTCTCCCACTGAGGTAGTCTCGAAGGAAACTATTGATGACATTTTTAAAAAATATGAAGATTTAATAGTGGATGAATACATTCCGGGGCACAGACGATAGAGGACTATCCAGAGTACACATAGGATATTGGCGATAACCACCGACAACACTCTGAGGAAAAGTTTGAAATCTATCTTAGTAGGGATAAGGGCAGCACAAAAAAACAAAAACACCAAAAAGACATTAATGGGGAATCAAGACTCGAAAAATGAGGAGATAATAATCTCTAATAACAACGACAGCACCAACAAGCTGAACGTTAGTCAAACAACGGTAATATATATAATATTAATTTTGCAGTTATTTCTAATAGTAGCTAAGGTTCATAAAATGTATAAGAAATTTTTGAATAACAGATTGAAGGAAAGACTTTTGCTAACTACTAACAATAGAGTCTAAGAAATTTTTTTTTTTTACTTGATGTTTAAAATAATATAAGTAACGTAATAAAAAAAAAAAAGAAGAAAAATAATCTAGAAATTTTCAGTATGACCAATGGAAGAGATATACGAACGTATAGATTCTCTTATAACTAATGCAAGGAAGTCACTAGCAAGAGGGTATACAGATGATACCATTCAAAGTAAAAGATTAGAAATAGAAGAATTAGAAAAGAGAGTCATAGAATTATTAGAAGACAAAGTAGTAAGAGAACAACAAAGACAGTTACATATCCAAAAGTTTAAAGACAAAAAAGAAAGAGCGTTAGAAATATTGCAGAGCCACGAAGATAAACTTAAAATTCAAACATTAGAAAAACAATTGGAAATTTCCACAATGACTGACGAAAATTTGAATACAACGGAATTGGCATCTATTTCAAAATTATTAACAGTTTTCAATGGTTCAAGGGATGAATTAAATTCATTTGTAGCAAACATCGAAATACTTAAAGACACATTAACTCCAACAAAACATGCTTCATTTTTCAATTTTGTATATAAAACTAAAATTTCAAATAAAGTGCAAACCAAGTTAAGACAAGTATTAGTTCCTACCGACGTAGACTCCTTAATTTCAACTTTGAAAGAGACTTACAAAACAAAAAAGTCACCAAATGTTATTTTGAACGAACTAACAAAGATTACTCAGTTAGACACTATCAGAAAATTTGCTGACAAAATAGAAACGTTAACTACGGAATTGAATGAAATCCAGATAAGTTCTCTTGGGGAAGCCAATAGAGAAGCAATCAGTAAAACTAATGCCGTAATTGCATTTAATTCTTTCAAGAACGGACTAAAAGACCAAGATATTGTAAGGACAATAAATGCTAGTAGAGTAAAGACTCTCAACGAAGCCATTGACATAGCCATGGAAACATTAACAGACAAGAGACAAAATCAAATAATGTTCCAAACAACATCAAACAGAACCAATTACAGAAACTACACGGGTAACAACTATTCTACTAAAAGGTACAACAATAATAATTATCGGAGAAATAATAACAGAAATAATCATGACAATGGAGGAAATAATAATAGGACAAACAATTATAATAATAACAACCACTACAGCAATAACAATCATAATAACAACAGAGGTAACAATTATAGTAATAATAATTATCGTGGTAATTCCTACAATGATGGTAATGGTTACCGAAACGGGAATACTAATAATGGTAATCGTAATAATAATCGTAACAGGAACAGTAATAATAATTACTACAATGGTAACAGAAACCAGAACATAAACCTTATGGAGCAAGACCAGGGAAACTCCCACGGTCCGGAGACCATAGAATACCAAGGTCCTCCGGAACAAAACCAGTAACTTTAAGAGCGGTATTTAGCATTTCGTCCGATCTAAAAAATTATGTCAGATTAAATATAAAAGATACACACCGTGCATTAACGTTTTTAATAGACACTGGTGCTGACATCTCACTATGCAAAGAAGACTTGTTACATAGATATGATGAAGATCCAGACGACTATTGCTGCTTAACAGGGATTACGAAGGAAAAAATAAAATCCTTAGGTTCCACTAACGTAATTATACAGATAGACGGTACATTACTTGAACATAAAATACAATTAGTACATGAAAGTTTTCCTATCCACACAGATGGTATACTTGGAAGAGATTTTTTATTAAAGTACAATTGTAACATAGACTATGAAACATTCACACTAACCATCAACACAAAAAATGAGACTTTGACATTACCTATTCACAACGACACATTTGCGGTAAATGTAATAAAAATTCCTCCAAGAAGCGAAATAATTATACCTTTGCAAATAAATATTGGGGAAGATGGCGTAGTATGCAACCGTGAGATTGGAAAAGGTGTATTTTTGGCAAATTCCATAATTCCAAAAGATGGATACAAGCACATAAAGTTATTAAACGTTACTGATAAAACCATAAAATTAGAAAATTTGAAAGTAGAAACTATCCCTTTAAGAAATTTTGATATATACAAGACAGGTCGTGACAAAACAGATGCGGGACATAGTGAAGAAAGATTTGAGAAAGTGGTAAAGGAGTGCAATATGGAGAGGAATGACGAGAAAGCAAAGAAGGAATTGTTAGAGATATTAAAAAAATACCAACATATATTTCATTTAGAAGGTGAGAACCTGACAACCAATAATTTTTACAATCAAACTATTCAGTTGAATGATAAAAATCCAGTTTATATAAAGAACTATCGACTACCACAAACACATACGGAGGAAATAAATAACCAAGTAAAAGGTTTGTTGAAACAAAAGATAATAGAGCCATCCATAAGTCCTTATAACGCTCCACTCTTATTGGTTCCTAAAAAGGGGCAAGGTGATTTAAAAAAATGGAGACTAGTAGTTGATTTCAGAAAACTCAATGACAAAATAGTAAATGACAAATTCCCACTAACACGTTTAGATGATGTTCTAGATAGACTAGGAAGGGCTAAATATTTTTCCACGTTAGACATGACAAATTCCTTTCATCAAATTGGGCTCGATCAACAGTCAAGACCGTTTACAGCATTTTCAACAGCTAATGGTCATTACCAATATACAAGATTACCTTTTGGGCTAAAAAATATCTTCAAATAGTTTTCAGAGGATGCTAACAATAGCACTAGCTGGACTAGAGTCCGAAGCATTCTTATATGTTGACGATATAATAGTTTTTGGATGTAGTTTGAAACATCACAACAACAACTTGAGCAACGTTTTCGATAGATTATCTAGGTTTAATTTGAAATTGAATGCGAGTAAATGCTATTTTTTGAAATCGGAAGTTATATATTTGGGACATTTGATAACATCAAATGGTATTAAGCCAGACCCAAACAAATATGACGTAATTACCAAATATCCTACTTCTAAGAACACTGATGACGTAAGAAGATTTATAGCATTTTGTAACTATTATAGAAGATTCATAAAAGATTTTGCAAATATTGCTAATTGTTTAAATAATTTGTTAAAAAAAGGAATAAAATTTGAATGGTCGAAAGAATGTCATAATGCATTTGAAACACTAAAGAACAGGCTTATTGAACCTCCAATTTTGCAATATCCAGACTTTGACAAAACATTCATTTTGACGACAGATGCATCAGATTTTGCACTAGGCGCAGTTTTGTCACAAGGTACAATAGGAAATGATTTACCAATATCATATGCAAGTAGATCTTTAAGCAAACACGAAAAGAATAAACCTGTGATTGAGAAGAAACTATTAGGCATATACTGGGGCATACAATTCTTTAGACCGTATTTATATGGTAGAAGGTTCACAGTTGTAACAGATCACAGACCATTAATTTCGTTATTTTCTCATAAAAACCCGAGTTCTAAGTTAACAAGGATAAGACTGGAACTTTCTGACTACGACTTTGACATAGTATATAAAATAGGAATAAGTAACACTAATGCCGATGCATTGTCGAGGGTAGATATTGATTCTACTACACTAAAGAGTATGATACCAATGGAAAATGACGAAAAAGTAAAGAAAACACTAGTAATTACAAGAGGTATGAGTAAAAAGTCATCGGAAAAGAATATTATAAAGGATAAAAATATGAGTGGATGTCATAAGGAGACTGATCAACTCCATATGTGGGATTGCACGTCAATAAGTGATATAAAGCGCGCGACGAGGTTAAAATTTGTATTAGAGAAAAGGCCAGAAAATGATGTAAAAGAAATATATAGTTGAATATTATAAAGTGAATAATGAAGCACGTGTTAGATGTAGCGATAATCCAAAGTATTTAGGTACTCTTTTGGAGAAACTATCATCATATTTGAAAAATACAGGAAATAAGAAATTTGCAATCGAGAGAAATGATGCAATATTTGATATAATACCCGCGGATGAATTTAAGGCCAGATATAAAGAAGCAAACAAAAATAATAAAGATGACATAATTATATTACTATATAGAAAACCTCAGATAATAACAAATGAGGATAGAAGACAAGAATTGATAAAATTATACCATGACACACCTCAAGGAGGACATTTCGGGGTGAAGAAAACTTTACTTAAATTAAAGCAGAAGTACATTTGGAAGAATATGAACAAAAATGTAAAAGAATATGTGTCTAGATGTGACTTATGCCAACGTAATAAACAGACTAGACATACGAAGGAACAAATAAAGGTTACAGATACTCCTATAGATAGTTTTAAAACTATAGTAATTGACACTGTAGGTCCTTTACATCCAGTAAACAATTTTAGATATATTTTGACTATGCAGTGCGAGTTAACAAAATACGTAATTGCATGCCCTATGGAGACGAAAGAGGCAAAAGCAATAGCCAAAGCACTAGTGGAGAATTTGATACTTAAATATGGTTTATTTCGCACACTAAAATCAGATAACAGTACAGAATTTAAAAATGAGTTATTGAAAGAGGTATGTGAGCTATTAAAAATTGAGCAAATTTTTTCCACACCATATCATCATGAGACGTTGGGTACGGTAGAGAGGAATCATAGGGTTCTAAATGAATACTTTTTATCATTTGTACAAAATGACAATTGGGATAAATGGATACCTTATTATACTTTTGCGTACAATATAACTCCTCATGTAGATACTGAATATTCACCTTTTGAACTCATTTTTGGAAAATTGCCAAGTTTACCTGGAGATGAGGTAATGAGTCATCCTAGGATTTACAATTTTGAAAATTATGCAAATGAGCTCAAGACTAGACTGAAACATGCTTTAGAAAATGCCAGAAACTTGATAGAGACTGTAAAAAACAAAAGAAGTATAGAGTCATTAAATAACACAAATAACATAGAACTAAAAGTAGGCGACTTAGTTTTGGTCAAAGCTGAAAATAGAAGAAAACATGAATCACCGTATGACGGACCATATGAGGTAATAGATATAGATGATTTGAATGTATTAGTTAAAATAAAAACAAACATAAAATCAATTCATAAAAACAGACTAAAAAAATATAGAGTATAAAGTAATTTTTAGATCACTTAGAAATAAATTTAACAATATATACTAACCTTAAATTTAGAACTTATAATAAGAAAGGAAAAATCATCCAACTTGAATTGTATGGATTTTTCTTAAGAGCGGAGGTGTAGTGTGTTGGTCACATTTGTTTATTGTAGTGTGTTGGTCACAATGTGCATTGCTCAAAAATGCATTTGTTACACTTCAAAATAATATAAACAATAAGTATTCATGACCTACAAATTGTAACGGCGCGAGGAATCAAATTGCACAAATTATCAAAATTCAATAAGTACGAATTAGTAAAATGCTGAAATAAGAATAACTTGCCACACTCTACGCTGAATGTAAATGTAAACAAATAGAATTTATAATTAGGTCATAAGTATAAATATGTAAAGATTTTAGATTTAAGAATTCATGAATGTAAATGTAAACAAATAGAATTTATAAGTATAGATATGTAAAGATTTTAGATTTAAGAATTCATATAAATAGCTGTAAGATGAATGAAAGAAATCAGAATAAATTGGATAATCAAAACGGCTTGTTAGCTGTAAAATATTCTTTATTTTATTCTCTATAAAACTGCGGCTTATTAGCCATACCTAAGTGGCGTGCTCGCCTTGATAATAAGCAACCCATAATCCTTCCAATACAAAACAAAAACTTCCTACATTACAGTATTAGGGAAAAATGCCTGGGAGAACCGGTGTTTTCCTGTTTAGAGGATCTATCAAAAATAGAACTAAGATTGCTTCTTCTCTTCATTAGGAAGACGAATTGGCTCAACCTTGCAGTGACGCCATCTGA
Source organism: Pollenia amentaria (assembly GCA_943735925.1). Lineage (NCBI taxonomy): Eukaryota > Metazoa > Arthropoda > Insecta > Diptera > Polleniidae > Pollenia > Pollenia amentaria. The sequence continues at coordinate 88,485,974 of OX031007.1, read as the reverse complement.
ATAACTGCTCTTCGGGATGGGCATTGGCGCTGGGTATCACAAAGGGACCGCTAAAGGACCCAAGTGAGCTGTCTCTCGATGGCTGCCCATGGAACCTAACCTAACCTAAGCTTTCTATTGTGAAACGTTTTTTCTGTTTTGCTTCTACGTCTAATATTTTTATTCTGTCAAAATCAGGTTTATGCTTTTCGCAAATCATATGTTTTGACAAAGCTATTTTATTTTATTTTTTTTATTTTTTATTTCTCTTTGTTGTGCCAATATAAATTAAATCACATTTTTGTTCGTCATTTCCCTTACATGCTATTTCGTACACAACGTTGTTTTGTTGTTGTTTTTGTACAGGCATTTTAATTTAAGAAAAAATAGAGTTGAGTGTAGTATGTGGTTTGTAGGCGTAACATATGTTTTGTGTGTCTATCGTTGTTTTAATATTTCTGTTGTCCGTTAAACCAGGAATAAACTTTACACTGAAAAAAACTTTGTCATTATTTTCAGTGTTGTTTGAAGTTATGTTGTTTTTTAATTTTCTTTGTGTTTCTTCAATTAGTTGGTATATAAGTTTTATTGGAAAGCTATTAATTATTAATATTGCTGTAATTTTCTTTATGTTTTTAACGTGGAATTCTTCATCGCTAATATATAGTACCCTAAAAATGAAATTTTTTGCCGTATTTATTATTTGATATTTTGGTTGAGTTGCATTAAAATTCATCAGTCTACCAGATGATATTTCTTTTGAATACCAGTCAAATTTAATAAAACTATTATGTCGATATATGTATGTATCCAAATATGCAATTTTAAAATTCTCTTCAATTTCCGTAGTAAACTGGATTTTTGGATGATATGCGTTGAAAGCATTCAGGATCTCTTCTTTGTCGTCCCGTTTTACTATAGCTAATATGTCATCTACATATTTCACTATGTATTTTAAATTTATATCTTTCTTTTTTAATTCAAGGAACACCTAATGAAATCTATTCCGATAATGGGACCAACTTTAAAGCGGCCGAAAAAATACTTTGCAGCCAACTCAAGAACGTAAATTTATCCAGTATTCAAACAGCATTCGAACAAATCAGATGGAAATTCAACCCGCCTGTTTCACCACACATGGACGGCGCTTGGGAAAGGTTGGTGAAATCTGTCAACACCGTTTTATACAACATATGTCTCACAATGAAATTTGGCGATGAAAGTCTAAAAAACGCTGTTTGTGTATCAAACGTATCTGAAAATAATCGTTTTAATGTTTTTCCTTACAAGCACTTGAAACCTGAAGGAAGCCGTATTAAAGAAAACACAAATATGATTACTAAAACACGACTAAATTAATCTTTATTTACTACTTTCTTTTATATTAAAATTAACTAATAATAAAATAAAATGCTTAGCTTTTAAAATAATAACAAATAAATGAGGAAATAAAAAATGCTTAATTTAACACAACATAAATGACCTAATTATTAATGGTGTAAAAAAATAAAAAAAAAACAAAAATTAATAAACAAATTTCTGAACAACGGTTAATGAACGTAAAATTGCGATGTATGCATTTTACAAAAGAATAAATAAAATTAAAACTAAATATTATGCAAGCAAAGTTAATGCACTAAAATTATGTCAAAGAATAAAAATACATGTACGGAAGTGAGTTTTTAGTAACATAATAAAATAATAATATTTATAAATGTATGTTTGTTAACATTCTCCACCGCGTTGAACACCGTTCAAATAGTAGAGTCAGTGCAGCTAGGGTTTCAGATTTATACAAATCATGGCCGCGTTGAACATGATTCAAAGTTCATTCTCACGCTTGCTCATCTGGTCATCGATACTTCAAATTTTAATGGTGAAGCGTGGAGTTGGTACGGGCGTGGTTTCAGCTTCGTGTGGTGCTGTGTGTTGGTTGGGTGATTCATGTTCGGGTACCTTATTTGTGTGTATCATGCTGACCCTTTTACGTGACATGGCTTTCCATAGTATGGCTAAGATGGCTACTGCGCTGATGACGAGCGCAGAGTACGAAACTATTATATCATGTTTTGACTTCGAATGATGTTCAGATTCTGAAGTCTTTGTTTGTTCTAGCTTGTGCTCCATTGTTTTTAATTTGGTAAGCTGCCGGGCAAGTTGATCTGGGGTTGACGAGTAATTGGTAGGTTTGGTGAGTTGAGGTTTTGCGAACGATTTAGGTGACAATTCTGAGATATCTCCCAGACTTGTGTAGAATTATGTAAACGTGGTTGATATTAAGTGTTGGCCTGACGCATGGATGAAATTGTGTTTAAGAATGCAATCAGGCTTAATGGTTAATAATCATTCACTGACAACCGTATCCTTTTGCTTTTAGGTTCTGTATTTGTATTCTCTGATGAACCGGTTTGAGTTTCCTTATCTTCTTCTACATTGTGGTCGATCGGAAGTGGTGCAAGACGATGTATTGGACGTTTAAACAGGCCAGCAGCAGTTTTTACCTCAACAACTCGGATGATTCCATTGTCTCCGGGGTATGTGTTTACTACTCGTCCTAACGGCCATTTCATGATAGGAGTGTTGTCTTCTTTAATAATCACCATGTCTCCTTTTTAAAATTGCTGAACTTGCATTTCCATTTATAGCGATGTTGAAGCTCGCTCAGATATTCTGTTGACCATCTTTTCCAAAACTGTTGTTTTATTTGAGAGACAAGTTTCCAATGTGACACGCCCGAGACCTTAAGATTTGCTGCTCTGCTATCTACTTGTGAGGTAAGAGCTTCACCGATGAGAAAATGGCCAGGAGTCAGCGCTTCTAGACAAGCTGGGTCGTTTGACAGCAGAGTTAACGGATAATATAGCTTCAATTTCTATGATTGTTGTTTCCAACTCTTCGTAAGTCAGTAATTCGGTTGACACGCTACGTACCAGTAGATGCTTTGCTGATTTTACAGCTGCTTCCCATAAACCGCCGAAGTGGGGCGCTCTTGGTGGGATGAAACTAAAATGTAAACCTTTAGCGCTTGCAGCAGTAATGATGGCTTCCTGCGCCTTTTCTGAGTGTATGCTTTCAGAAAGTTCAAGCAGGTTTTTGGCACCGACGAAATTTGTCGCGTTGTCACAAAAGATATTTCGGCAGAGGCCACGACGAGCTATAAAGCGTTTCAGAGCCCCAATGAATGACTCTGTTGACAGATCAGACACCAATTCTAGATGAACTGCCTTGGTAGCAAAACAGCAAAATACGGCTAATCTTGCCCCTAATCTTGTAGTGTATCCAAAATGGACCACAATAGTCCACACCGGAGTTGATTAATGGTCGAGCAGGCACTACTCTTGGTTGTGGTAAATTGCCCATGATTTGTTGATGCAGTTGTGGTCGCGAGTGCATCTGACACATTTTTGAACGACTGAACGAGCTGTGATTTTCCCTTTTATTGGCCAAAACCGCTGTCGCACTATGGTTAGAAGAGCTTGTGGGCCGCAGTGTTTATTGTTTTGATGTATCATGATAAACAATAGCTTTGCCAAGGAATCGTTATATGGTAAGATCATAGGATGCATTGTGTCTGGCGGCAACTCGGAATTTTTTAGTCGTCCTCCTACTCGAATAACACCTTCCTTATCCAAAATTGGTGAGAGGCTATTAAGTGGGCTTTTTTTGTCAATTGTCTGATTCCTTTGTAGTTGCCTTATTTCTTCTGCAAAATCCAAAAATTGTATTGCACGCACAATGAGATGCAGAGAATCGTCTAGCTCCTTTGGGGTAAATGTGTTGGTCTGTCTCGAGCAGTTATTCTCGAGTTCCTTGTGAATCGTATAACGTATGCCATAATTCTTTGCAATGTTCCAAACGAGTTTTTATGGTTAATTGTGTATATCAGATCGTAGTTCTGTGTTATCGTTGTAGCCATAAAAACCTTTTTTAGTTCAGGGTTGTCTGCCTTAAGTGGTTGAGGTGCGAAACTTGATGGCCATAATGACTCGTTTCCATGAAGAAACATTGGCCTATGGAACCATAATCCATTTGTAGGTAGCTTGGATGGTTGAAGTCTGCGAGATAAGACGTCAGCGGGGTTATCTTTTGATTTTACATGACGCCACTGTCCTGCTAGTGTCAGAGACTGTATTGTGGATACTCTGTTGGCGACAAATGTTTTATATGACGATGACTGTGAGTTAATCCAAGATAGGACAATCTCGGAATCAGTCCATAGGAATGTTTGGTGAATTTTACGGTTGCACTCAGCATTGACCTTATGGGCGAGCTGCGCTGCGACAACTGCAGCACATAACTCTAACCTAGGTAGTGTTTGTTGTTTTAGAGGGGCCACTCGTGATTTTGCACATAACAGGCGGACATACACTCTTCCATCCTTTAGAGTTGCACGAATGTAGGCCGCTGCACCGAACGCCCTTTCAGAGGCGTCTGCGAATACATGAAGCTGCGTTGTGACAGGAACTTCATCAAAGAATATATGCCTTTTTATATTGAAATTTTCTAATGTCTTCAATTCATCGCGGAAGTCGTTCCACACCGTGCGGAGATCCTGAGACAATGGTTCATCCCAGTCTAAGGTGTGCTGCCACAATTGCTGGATGAAAATCTTTGCCTGGACAATGACAGGTGCTAGGAGACCAAGAGGGTCAAATAGTTTTGCGAGTTCTGAAGTTACCGTACGTTTTGAAACTGTTGGATATTCACTGAGGTTTACCTTGATGCAGTACTGATCAGTCTGAGGCACCCAATGTAATCCCAGTGTTTTGATTGATTTGTTAGTGTTGTCACTGAGATCCAAATTTAGGATTTGGTCATCATGTGGTATATCTTTTAATAACTTCGGACTGTTGGAACACCATTTCCTTAGTCTGAAACCGTGGTTGTCCAGAATTGTTATCAGTTCTTTTTGTGTTTCCAGAGTTACCTGCAGACTATCTGAGCCACCCAGACCATCGTCCACATAGAAGTTTTCTTTCAGCATTCGTGCCCCAAGTGGATAGCGAACTGCGTTTTCTTCTGCAATTCGTTGCAGACATTTTGTGGCTAAGTATGGAGCTGCCCGTGTTCCATATGTCACGGTATTGGGCCTGTAATAGCTAATTGGTGATGATGGAGTTTCTCTCCAAATAATCAATTGGTATTGATAATTGTCTGGATTGATTGCTATCTGCCTGTACATTTTCTCAATGTCAGCTGTAAAAACGAATTTTGGCATTCGGAAGCGAAATAAAATGGAGAAGAGCTCAGTTTGGACTGTAGGCCCGGCATACATAATGTCATTGAGTGAAAGTCCTGTCGAAGTCTTTGCAGATGCATCGAAGACCACTCTGAGTTTTGTTGTAGTGCTGTCGGGTTTTAGCACACAATGATGTGGGATGAAATATTTTGGGTTTGGTATAGTATTCCATATGGCCTAACTGTTCATACTCCTTCATGAATTGAACATATTGAACTATAATGTCTTAATTTTTCTGCAGCCGTTGCTCTAGACTGATGAATCTGTTGTAAGCCATCTGGTACGACTTGCCTAGTGCGACTGGGTTTTCCCTGAATGGAAGGCTCACCACAAAACGTCCGTTTACATTGTTTTGCACATGTAACTTGAAATGTTCTTCACAGAGTTTTTCTGCTGGAGATAAAATTTTTTCGCTTGACTCAATGTCATCAAGCTTCCATAGCTTCTCAATTGCTTGCTCTAAGGACGATGCACTATCAAAAATAGCACATGTCAAGGGTTCGGACGGAAGAACCTTGGTGTGTTTGATTGAACCGCCTACAATCCAGCCGAGCGAGGTATTTTGAAGTACTGGATTATTGTCACCTAGCTTGATTGTTCCAGGCTGTGTAAGACTGAAGTAAAATTCTGCACCGAGAAGGATATCTATATTCCCCTGCAAGTGGAACTTGGGGTCTGCCAGGCGAATATTGTTTGGAATTTTCCAGACAGCAATGTCGATGGTACTACTTGGTTGCGCAGGAATAATAGTTGGCAGGACGAAGGCTTCCAATGTTGTCGAAAAGTCACTATTTATGGACATCATTTCCATAGTTGCACGATGTGATGCCTTCCTTTGCATCGTTCCGACTCCGTCGATGCACAAAGAAGATTCTGTTTTTGCTAGTGATAATTTCCTGATGAGCCGTTCAGTTACAATATTGACTTGTGAGCCTGAATCTAGTATAGCTCTGAACTCCCTGGACATTCCGTTTGCTGCTTTGATTATGACTTTTGCTGTGGCTAACATGACGTAGTTATCGTCTTTTGTTGATGAATTTACTGAAGCTGAGGAGACTGAAACTGCGTTAACTGGAGCCTGTGTGGTGGGCCTTGCAGTTTCAACTTGATCATATGAGGTTGTGGTTCTTCGTGTACCCATTTGTCCCTTGGGTAAGTGTAGCAACGTGTTGTGTTTATTGTTACATTTATTGCAGCAACCATGAGTACAAGCCTTGGCCATGTGATCAGTCTTAAAACAATTCACGCACCATTTTTGTTGTTGTATCCACTTCAATCTTTCTGCTTCTGCCATTGCCAAGAAACGCTTACATTGATAGATAAGGTGCCTGCCGTTGTTGCAGAGTTTACAGTTGTCGTTCTGCAATGATGTTACTGACGTAACAGCTCTGTTCGGTTTTTGATGACTATTCGATCTTTCTTTTTGCGCAATTGACTCCATGGCTTCGAATTGCATCTCTAGAAATAAGAGAAATTCCTTAACAGTCGGCACTTCTTTTGGCTTGGCTAACGACTGTATAAAACGAACGTAGAGGTTGTAATCAAGTTTCTTCATCATTGGTTGTACGATAATGGCATCCCAAGTAGACGTGTCGATATCTAAGTTGTTCAATGCCATCAAACATTCTTTTGTTGTATCATGCAGAGTTTTAATTGAATACGTAGAACTTGCACCTTTTGGTTGACTAAGGATCTTTTCTACTAATGTAGCCACTAGAACACGTTTATTATTATAACGCTCTTGCAATAGCATGCATGACGTTTTGTAGTTTTCTTCAGATAATGCTAAGTGGCTTATGAGCTTTCCTGTTTCTCCTGACAGAGTGTTTTTTAAGTACCACATTTTTTGCACGTTAGGAAGGGGTTGTTTATCCACCATCTCGATGAAAAGTTCATAAAACTGGCGCCAATTTGCGTAATCTCCATTAAAGTGAGGTATCGTGACCTTTGGTTGCTAAGCTACTTCCATTCAAAGGTGTGCCGGTTACAACTTTGTGCTGCTTTTCTGCTAATACTGTTAGTCGTATCAAGCAGTGTTGTACCAAGTCTTCTAAATTATCGAATTTGCTCTGCTTTAGACCCAACCTTGATGGGTCTTCTGTCTTTTGCCATATCTCATCGTATAGCTCCTGAATTTGAGTCCATAGACTTCTTATTGTGTCTGATTTAATTATGTAAAATTGATGTGGATGATCTTCTTCCAGTGACGACAAACCCTGCAGCAGGCGAGAAAGTGCTGTCATGCGTGCTATTACTATTCTTGCTAGTCCCTTTGTCGATTCATCTTCACTGACGTGCTGGATAGGTAAAGTTGTCCTTTCCTTTATGGCTGGAGGTGGCTTCTTTTTTAGCTTGTCGATTTGATCTTCAACGCTTTCTATTGCCACATTGTTTATTTCTCCGACGGTCTGATAGAAGTTTCTGACTATGTATGGATCTTCTTCACTTAGAGTTGGATCCCTTCGGATTGTGTTCTCTACCTTTTCAAAGCCTTGCCATAAATAACTTCACTAGTTCATCCCTCTTGATCTTGTAAAACTCTTCAGTTCTTCTCTCAAGTGGGGCCTTTTTAATAGTTGAAATGACCTTTTCAATATTATTGGCCCTCACCTCCTGCTGTGATATTAAGTCCTGGATGCTTGCCATGATGTTATCAAATGTTTAGTATTACTGGAGGCTTATTCTGAATTGCGATGCGATAATCAATGCGATGCGAAAACACATAAATGCGAACAACTGCTATTCTCTATTGCGATATTCGCAAAGTTTTTTTTTAATCGCATTTAAAATGCGAAAAGGTGGCAAGTCGGTATTCTACATTGCGAAAACAAATGTCAAATTCGCAAAATTTATTCGACAACAAAATAGCATTCGCAAAGTACAAACATGTAAGTGAAAGATAATATTTTATTTATTTATTCATTATATATTTATTATTTAATGCAGGGAAGCAAGCAATAAGACCATCAAACCGCGTCAATTTGATAGAATTTATGAATAAGCACAGCCAATTGGCAAGAGGCCATTTGAACACACAACGCACGTGCCACAGAATCAATTTTTATTTTTATTTTTTTCTTACAGAATGTCCTAAATAAATTTTATAAACAATTTTCACAGCCAAACACAAACAATTTTTTTATTTTTAATTTGACTTTTGTTGACACTGACATTTATTTGAGCAGCTTTGCCACGATTTGAAATAAATTGCGAATGCGATTGCGAAAATCTAACAGAATACCAATTTTCTTTCGCATCGCATTTCATTTGCGCATCGCATTGATTTTCGCATCGCAATTCAGAATAAGCCTCCTGAAGAATATTGTGCTTGCTGATTAGACTGATGTCTTGAAAATATGATGATCACCAAATGGTTTGCGGTGCCTGCTGATTAGACTGGTGTCTTGAAAATATTATGGTCACCAAATGGTTTTCGGTACTCAAAATTGTGGATTTGGCATCTGACGGATGGACTGTTGTCCTCATGAATGTGGTTGTGTGTTCAAAGGGTGTTTTTTGTACTTTAAGAGTCCCTTACCGCTGGTGGGGGGAAACTCGAAAATTGTATACAAAAAAATCAAAAAACTGGGGTCACCAAAATGTTTTCGGTGCCTGACGGATGGACTGTTGTCCTGATGAACGTGGTTGCGTGTTCAAAAGGTGTTTTTTGTACTTTAAGAGTCCCTTACCGCTGGTGGGGGGAAACTCGAAAATTGTATACAAAAAAACCAAAAAACTGGGGTCACCAAAATGTTTGTGTATCAAACGTATCTGAAAATTATCGTTAGCGTGATTCAATCTAAACACATAAATCCAGATTGGAGCTAACTTTTAATGTTTTTCCTTACAAGCACTTGAAACCTGAAGGAAGCCGTATTAAAGAAAACACAAATATGATTACCAAAACACGACTAAATTAATCTTTATTTACTACTTTCTTTTATATTAAAATTAACTAATAATAAAATGCTTATATTATGCAAGCAAAGTTATAATAATAAAAATACATGTACGGAAGTGAGTTTTTAGTAACATAATAAAATAATAATATTTATAAATGTATGTTTGTTAACAAACGCATTGTGTGTAGTAGAATTTACCATTAATTGTCGCCCACTGACCTTTGTCTCTATTAAGTGCAGCGACTCGTCAGATGGCTACAAGCCAATTTCAAACCATGACACAGATCTTCGACAACGGTGGTATAAAACGCAGCAATTTGCCGATCAGTTCTGGCGTAGATGGATCAATAAATATGTGCCAATAATTTCACGGAGAAGTAAATGGTTCACTAAACAACAAGTTATAAAAGCTGGCGATGTTGTCGTCGTAGACCCAGATCTCCCGAGAAATCATTGGCCCAAAGGTGTAGTTATTGACGTTATATTGGCTAATGATGGTCAAGTTAGGAGAGCAACGGTTAAAACAAAAAATGGCGTTTTTCTGCGACCCGTGGCCAAGTTAGCAGTTTTAGATGTAAGCGGCGACCTTGAAGGTAAACTCAACCCATCGATTTCGTTTACGGAGGAGGGAAATGTTGCCGCAGAATGAAAGTCTTAAATCTTTCAAACGTCTGTATTAAACTTGTTTCATTTCTCCTCACTTGTCTATTTCAATAATTTAATATTAGCATACACACATCTAAACAATGTACACATATAAATGAATTTGTAGCCTTATTTTTGTAAAATTTTGTATGTAAATTAACTTGTAGCTCCTTTATATTGTAAAACTATGTATAAAGAATAATAACAGTTAAACATTTAAGTAGGTATAATTTCTCAATTTTTTCCTTTGGTCTGCTGCTAATTTGATTTTTGTTAAGCAGATCACTTCTTGTAATATTTTAGTCAGAAGAAATACAAAATAATTTTAAAGCGCTTCTCGCTTCTTAAAATTAATTAATAAAAAAACATATTTTAAGTTTGTTACTGAATTTATTAACAGCGTTTTTTATTTCAAAACGAGACAAGCTAGGTGCTGTGAAAATTTTGTAAAATCATCTGACAGTATTTTGTTTAAGCTTTGATATCATTGCAAAGACTTTTTGAGTTTTTGTAGGTAATTCTCATTCCCTCTGTAGTCTTGTTTGATGATAGTTTTGGCTTTTCTAAAATTATTTAGGAGAACGTTTCCTGATGATCTGGCCTAAGCAACCAGTGAAATGCGCATAGGAACAGCTTATCCTCCAACAATAAATTTCAGTATTTTTAATCAATTATTAAAAAAGGGAATTAAGCACAACAAACAAAATTTTTTAATAAATAATAGTATTTCCAAAAACAACTTTGAAAATAAATTTTAGCAAGTGCACGTGCATAAAAAACTGAACTGGCAAATTGTTTTTATTTTGATTTCTTGCGAAAACAATAAAAGCACTTTGTTTTTGTTTTTAATATGTTTTTTCTTTACCCACTTACAAATACAATTAATGTTGGGAGAATTCCAAATAATTGTAGCGGGAAATGTAAGAAAAGATAAACTCATCACTGATTTATTGTTTGGTATTTTGTTTAAGCTTTGATATCATTGAAAAAAGACTTTTTGAGTGTTTGTTGGTAATTCTCATTCCCTCTGTAGTCTTGTTTGCTGATAGCTTTGGCTTTTCTAAAATTATTTAGGAGAATGTTTCGTGATTGTCAACATAACTAATAAAGTTGCCATACTTGAAAATCGTTAAGTTACCCACAGACGACGCAACATTTGTCGAAACATGGGCAAGTTTCACTAAATGTTGCTACGTGTGTAGCAATGTTCCTGGTTAAAATTCGTGTTACCTCTTTGGTGTCTCAGAAATCAAAATTGTTTGATATTTTATGTTTCCAAACACCATGTTTTATCGTGTGTAACGATGTTTCTTTCTTTTGCATCTCTCGGATAAAAAAATATGAAGAATGAAATCGGAAAATGGCAACAATTACAAATTATGAGAACTGGTAAACAATTATAATGGAATATAAACATTTTCCAAATTTATGGGATATAAAATGTGATTGTTAGAAAAACAAAAAAAATAATTGTTTTTTGTTTCGTTGAAAGGAGCATCTCTTGCCGCGTTGTGGTGGCTTAAGTGTCGGCTGTAGTGTCTGTCTTGGAACTTGAATCCGGACAGCTGAGTCGGAACAAGTTTAAAGGCAGACGCTTTAAGGCCAGCATGACCAAGGGTTATCCATTGCTCATCCTATTCCCCCTTCACCTACAATCCTTTCCACCCCCCTTTTTTATTCCCACTTCCCCCACTTTTAAGGTCAAGGTGGTTGATAGCAGTAAAGAAACTAGTCGCGATCAGCTTCCCTCTGACGCTGATGGCAAAGGTCAGTTGTAATTCTAGCCTAGTCCGTGCAAGCCGTCACTGCGCGAGATGCTCCTTTGTATACGTGTATACTCGTGGGATTCGAAACTGGACAATGTCAAAATAAAACAAAAAACGGACATAGTGACAGAAGTTGGTGCAGGGAGTATCACTGACAACTCAACAGGCCCGATGTCAGATTCAGACTCGGATCTGCTGGGTGTTCACAGGGATATTCTGCTGCAAGAAAGTCAGCTAATGACAAAACTGACAGAGACCAACTAGAAGGGCTCGCCAATGGACTCACTAACAGGTTCTGGGGCCTCGGAAAGGCTCGGCTATCTGACCTTGGACTCTGATGATGAGCACGAAATAGCTTTGATTTCGGCTCATGGTCAGGACCAGAGGGTTGAACCATCGACTTCTGTGGTCACATTCGAGACAGAGCAAATTGGCGAGTACATAGAAATCCATTGTTCGGCAGGATGCGACAGAACAGGTCACATCGGAGAGCCGATCGAATCTCGAAAAAGCCAAGAGTGGTGGGAGAGTCTCCTTAGCCTTTCTAGAAAAGATAGCTAAGAAAGACTCTTCACTGCACGATGGGCGAGATAGGCATTTGCTGAGAATGCACCGGAAGAACGCTGCTAGATTCAAAAGAATCCACGGTTCTGTCTGTGTAATCCGAGGGCTTTCATATCCTGCGGGGTATACAGCAGAGGATGCTGAGGATTCAAATGTTGTCAGTAATGACAATGGATCCTCACCAGACTCTGCTGGCGTATCCTCTTACAAGGAAGGTAGAAGGAAGGAGGGTAAGAGTTCACCACCCAGCCCTCTTAATGGTGACAGTTTGGTCACGGTTAAGGGAGCTAGGCCTGGGGACGAATTACCCACAGTAGACCAGTCTCTCAGGAAGTTGAAGTCGATGAGTGGGGTTGCGATATTTGGGTTGGGGTCTATCAGATTTAGGTTTTCCAAAAATTATGGACCCTAAGAGGCTGAATGTGGTGCAGATAAACCTGCATCACTGTGAAGCAGCCTCAACCGAATTAGTAACCCACCTCATCGGTAACAACGTGGACGTGGCCTTAATCCAAGAGCCCTGGATCACCAACAATCGGGTAGTTGGATTAAAGGCCAAGGGATATACACTGTTTGTACCCCACACGGATGAGAAGGTTCGAACTTATATAATGGCAAGAAATAAGCTCAAATTTATGTTGTCTCATTCTTTCAGCAATGGAGACCTCACGGTTGTGACAGGTGAAACTAGGGACAAAACGGTCCTAGCACTAGCATCGGTATACTTACCATATGAGGCTACCGATCCACCTGGTCTGAAAGTACGTGAGTTGGTGAAGCATTTTATTATTTTATTATTGCTAGCAATCTTTACATCTGTAATAGGGGGAATACGCCAACATTCAGAACTAGAGATAGGGAGGCAGTTATAGATGTAACATTGACGAACTATAGAGACTAAGTAGATGATTGGAGGGTGGCTTTGGAATTTTCCTTCTCTGACCATGGTCGTATATCCTTTAATCTAAATTTCGAAAAGTCAAAAAGGCGTGCTTATAGGAATCCGAGGACGAACTGGGATTCCTTTTCGGGATTGGTGAATAGTAACCTTAGAGTTACACACGATTGGGGGTCGACTTCGGCCGGTGTGGAGCACCTGGTGGGAGCGATCTTGTCCGCTGAATTTTCCGGGTAGGCGCTCGCAACCGAGATGGTGGACACTAGAGTTGAGGTCTCAAAGGACCACTGTCAGAAGGTTATTCAATAGAGCGAAGCATACGTGTAGGGATGAGGATTTGAGTAACTTTAGGATAAGTTATAATAGGTATAAGAGAGATATTAGAAGGGCTAAAAGGGACTCATGGATCATATTTAGTGAGTCGGTGGAATCTGTAAATGAGATGTCCAGGTTCAGAAGGATTTTATCCAAGGACCCTGTGGTCCCGGGATTTATTCAGAGACCGGACGACTCGTGGACGGAATCCAGCTCCAAATCTCTCTGTTTGCTTATGGAGACTCACTTCCCGGGTTGTGTGGATCCTGGGACGGGGGAACAGGTGGGGTGTGATAACCCCTTTTCTGGATCGGGCTCGGGAGGTGAGATAAGGGAGGCGGTGGGAAACATCATCACCTTGGACAAGGTTACATGGGCGGTTAATACTTTTGGGTCTTACAAATCGACAGGACCAGATGGTATATTTCCGGCTATGCTACAGAATATCCAGGGATCATCACTCCTATTGCTGGTGGAACTATTTAGGGTATGTCTGCTAAATGGCTACATTCCTAGAGGGTGGAGAGAGGTCAGGGTTATTTTCATTCCTAAGGCAGGTTGAACTGGTCACTCTGATTGATCTACAGACTGAGACTGATTGATCTACATCTGAGGACGAAGATTGACGCCGGCATCATCAGCGGCGCTCAGCATGCCTATCTTAAGGGTAGGTCGGTTGAGAGTGCGCTTCATGATGTGGTGGGTTATATAGAACAAAGATTGCGAGACAAGGAATACACCTGGGCGGCATCTTGGATATAGAGGAGGCCTTTAACAATGCACTATAGGTAATTTGACCCGAAATCTTGGCCAAAAATAATTTTTTGCACTAACAATAATAATGTTTTTGCTAATGACGTTCGATTAAGAACATATCAAAGCAAATAACTGCATATTAGGTTTTTGTAAAAAACAAATATCAGCTGATTTATGGGAAGTCAAAGTTAATATTTCCAATCAACGTGCACAATAAATACAGCATAAAAAGTGAATTTTGAAATAAATTAAAACGGTTTTTATCAGTTATTAAACAAATAGGAGGAAATCGTGCATAATATGGAGAAGAGAGGGGATAGTAAGTAATTAAAAAAACCCAAAATATTTTGGTGGACGTTATTGCTTTTGGTAAAAAAAAACGTGTATTTCTAACATAACCTCAAATAAATGACTTTTTCCATAAATATAAACTTTGCATAAGCTTTTGATAATGTTGGCCGTGGACTGCCGTGTTTTTCCTTGATGAAAAATGTTAAGAAAAGCATTCTGAATTTATTTATTTTTATTTTAAGTGGCGATTTTTTGCGTTTTTTGAATTATATCATTTTCTTTCAGACAGCCTCAGCTTAAAATATAGCGAACTTTTTAATATTTGGATTTGTGAAAAAAATAAAAAGAAACAAAATGATGCTGTATACAATGTTATTATCAGTAAAATTGGTTTAAATAATGTTTCAAAAAAAGATTTGGCTTCGTTAAAGCAAAAGGTACAAACTTTTTGTAAAAATTTATCTTTAAGGTGGCACAAGGCTCGCAGAAAAATGAACGTCTTTTTTCAGCAAAACCAAAACTGGCTACCTTCGTTTTACAAACTAAGTTGTATTCGCCTATATCTGATTCTTCTTCCAGGGGGCGTCCAAGAAAAGGGTATTCAGAGAAATCTGAACGATCAAGGAGGAGAGATGCAGAGAATTTAGCAAAAAGTAACTGCCATGAAACAGAGTTACTAGTACGTGCAGCTGCAGTATCGGCAAATAAGCAAAAGCAAGCCGATATGGCTGTGGTACTCAAAGCAACTTTAGCTAGTCCAGATAGACCTTCAATGATAAGGAAAGTTACTTTTGCTTCAGATAAAGTACCAATTGGCTTCACCGCAGACGAAGCCTTAGCTTATTTGTTGGATAACAATTTCACAAAACAGCAATACCTAAACACCAGACATGAAAACAAAATTAGAAATGCTGATATTTATCCCCTTTATAAAGACGTCGCAGATTCTAAAATTAAATGCCGGCCAGATTGTGTTGAAGTAAGTGAAGAAAAGGCCATGGTTTCTATCCAAGCGCTATTAACACATACTGCGAAAAGAATTATAATGATGCAGATGGAGGTTTTAGAGAATTCAATGACCAATAACAATAATAATTTAATTAAAGCCGATTTGATTGTAAGCTATGGATTTGATGGCAGCTCTGGATATTCGAATTATAAGCAGAGATCTGTTGAGCCTTCTACGTCTACGGGTTCTGAATTATGCTTATTTGCAACTACATTGACTCCTCTTAGACTAATAGATTCGTCCGGAAATCCTTTGTGGAATAACCGCGCACCACAATAAATAAGGTTTTGTCGTCCCATCAAACTGGAATTTATTAAAGAAACAAAAGAAACAATTTTGCAAGAAGATTTGATGTTGAAACAACAAATAAATGATTTAAAGGACTTGGAAATCGAAATTGGTGAGGGTAAGGCTATTGTTATTAATTTTAAACTATTTCTAACCGTTATTGATGGTAAAGTATTGAGCGTTTTAACTGACACAAAATCAAGCCAAGCTTGTCACATATGTAAAGCCACCCCGAAAGATTTTATAAGTATCACGGACTTTGGAAGCGAGAAATTTCACGCTAAAGAAGATAACCTTAAGTATGGCCTTAGCCCTTTGCATTGTTGGATACGCTTCTTCGAATTCGTTCTGCATGCAGGCTACAAGTGCAAAGTAAAAAAATGGCAAATTCGCACAGAAGATGATCGTAAAACTATTTCCGAAAGAAAGACACAAATGCAAAAGCTGTTTTGGGATAAAATGGGTCTCCTTATTGATAAGCCAAAAACGGGTGGATTTGGCAGTACAAATGATGGCAACACTTCCCGTCGAGCCTTTACCGACCATGATATGTTTTCAGAAATAACAGGCATTGACGTTAATCTTATTTATTCTTTAAAAATAATTCTTATTCGATATGCTGCCTTTAGCCGTTGGACGTTGAAAAATGCCAAGCTTATTGTCACAATACTGCAAGAATAATACAAACAACATATCCTTGGCTCCCAATGACTGCAACAGTACACAAAGTGTTAATTCACGGAAAAGAAATCATCGAGCACACAATATTACCGATAGGTTGCTTTGGAGAAGAAGCTGCTGAGTCGCGTAACAAGCATTACAAATTGGCATCGCAAAACTTCCCGAAAAACAAGTCTTATGGATGTTTTTAACAGGGCTTTGGACATGTCTGACCCCATTATTTCCTCAATAAATTTAAAGAAACGCCTTGAGCAGAGGAGCCGATTGCAGCTTCCACGTGAAGTTTTGAACATGTTTGCTTCTCCAGAAGTACCAGAAACTTTGAAAGTGAATACCAGAAGAGTTAAAGGTGAAGAGGAAAGTGAAGACTAAGAATTTTCAGAAAATATTGACTATTTAGTTTTAAGTGAATCGTACCAAAGAGAGCTGGATGAAATTAATTTAGATAATGAACTTTAGAAAATATGTAGTTAAAATTGTTTTATTATTTTTTAGTTTAAATCAATTCAGTTTTCATTGCTATTGAATTTTAAGTTATGAATACAAAAAAAAAAAAAAACTACATGAAATAAATTTGAACAATGAACTTGAAAAAAGAAATTAATAATTTTATTTATTTAAGATTTTGTCTGCGTGGCTGATATCCTATTTTGTTAGCCCCCTTGCGTAAATTAATCGTGCCGAATTTCGAAAAAATATATCTGTTAGTTTTCGAGATATTCTGTATTTATTTTTTCATATGCTGGCAACCCTAAAAATTTCAACTATTACAAAAATCAAAAACCCCAGCGTGCCTGACCATGAACAACTCTTAAATTCCAAATTTCAGCCATATCGGTCCAAAAGTTTGGCTGTAAATAATTTTGGCCTAAAAAGTGGTTTAAATTACCTAGTGTGCAATGTGAGAATAGAGGCCATAAGGCAGGCATTGAGTGAGTTAGGGTTTTCGCTATTCTTGGTCGAATGGATAACTCTGATGCTTAGCAGCACTCTGATGCTTAGCAGCAGACTTATTCACTCGGGCTGGGGAAACGAGCGCTTAAGGAAACTCGTGACTAGGGGGACCCCACAGGTGGGAGTTCTATCTTCCTTATTGTGGCTCTTGGTTGTCAATGTCGTTCTAGGACGTTTTGACAGGATAGGTCAGAAGGTCGTCGTCTACGCGGATGATGTAGTTATATTAATATCGGGCAAGTTTCTGCCGACAATTAGCGATGTCATTCAAGGGGCGCTGGGCGAACTGTCAGCATGGACGACTGATATGGGTTTAGGAGTTAGCCCGGAAAAGACAGAATTAGTTCTTTTCACTAGGAGGTACAAGGTGGAGAATTTTAGGCTGCCGGTACTAGGGGGAGTAGAGTTTAGGCTATCTGATAGTGCTAAGTATCTAGGAGTTTTTCTGGACACTAAACTGTCCTGGGGGAGGAATACTCAGGAGAGACTAAAGAAGGATCTCAATGCCTTCTATGCTTGCAGATCGTCGATAGGTAGGAGTTGGGGACTCCGGCCGTCAGTTGTGGGATGGCTGTACACTTCGGTGGTTAGACCCAATCTTACGTATGGATGCCGTGTTTGGTGGGAGGCATTGAAACTAGCTAGTCGGAGGGACCTTCTGTCTAAGGCTCAGAAGTATGTTTCGATGGGAACGACAGGAGCCTTGATAAGTACCCCTCAGGTGGCTCTGGATGTTATTCTTCATCATCTGCCTATAGAGCAGTATGTGATGGGAATGGCAGCAAGGAGCATTATTAGGCTGAGGGAGATAGGACTGTTAGGAAATTTCACTGAGGGTCACTCGCGGATCTTGAGTGAAATTAGTACTAGTGGTTATCACCTAGGCTCGCCGGCTCTACGGATTATTTGGTCACTAGGGTCGATTTTGGGGGTTTGCCAGAGGTGATATTGCCTTCTAAGGAGAGCTGGTCAGGGCAGAGCAGATTGTATAGGGGATTTGCTATTTTCACTGATGGCTCGAAGATGAAGGGCACGGGTGCGGAGGTCTACATTGAGAATCTGGACATCAGAAGGTCACATAGACTTCCCGACGACTGCAGTGTATTTCAGGCGGAGGTTCTGGGGGTTCTCTGGGCCGTGGGATTGGTAGGGGCTAACATTACCAAGGGCTCGGAGGTCACTATCTTTGTGGACAGCCAGGCGGCTCTTAGGGCCTTGATGGGCTGTTATGTGAACTCCCTAGTTGCTAGTGGACGATTGCAGGAGGGCTCTAGGTGGAATCTTATGGATTCTGAGCGGGACTAATCAGGCTTAGCGAAGCCGAACGGACTGCCGAGTATCGCGCACGCTGTGGCCGATGCTTAGTAGGTCAAATTCGTATACGCTGCTGGGTAAGAGTAGGGCTTGCGTCAGGACCATGATAGGTATTATCACGGGCCACTGTATAATAGGCAGAATGGCGGTGAGAATGTGGTCTGGCTTATCGGATATATGTAGGCTGTGTGAGGACCCAGAGGAGTTGGAGACAGTTGAGCACTTTCTGTGCCACTGTCCCAGGCTACAGAACAGCAGGCTGAGGTGGCTAGGTAGCAGATTCCTGCACGAATTGGGCGATGTATCTAGCTGCGCGCTGGAGAATTTGACGGGATTCGTAATGGTAATGACCTGGCTGCGCGGCAGGAGGCTGGGGACTAAAAACATATAGGGCAGTTATCCTGTTTGGAAGTGTTGTTTCTTTTCTTGTTCTGTCCGATTTCTTATCTTCCACTATCTTCCTTTCCTGTGCTTTCACCATTTACTTCTACTCTGTCACACTATATTTCTTTCTCTTCTTTCCTTCTTTGATTCACTAATTAAGGCGTCACAATGGACCATATTGGTCTCTGGGTGAGGGTGTGAAGTTTGCTTCACACCAGCCTTTCTAACATAACCTAACCTATTCAAGAAACACGCAATACTAATGATTCATTTTTAGTGTCATCGTCTGAGGTAAAAACTGAAACATAAGTAGTAATACCTGTTTCGACAAATGTTGCCTGGTCTGTGGGTACCTTAAAAACAGAAAGAAGCGATGATTTGGCGTTGAAAATATAACCAAATTTACAATGCCTATTGTTAATTAAAAAAAAAACATTAAAATTTATTTAAAAATGCATTGAAATACAACTTATAGTTAAAAAACAATTAAGTAAAATCAGGAAATGTAATTCAATTACATATTGGAAAAAATAACGTAAAACCTTATTCATAAAAAATATTTCTGTATAAAAGTAAAATCAACCAAATTTCCATTTAAAATTCAGTTTATTAAAAGTTTAGAAATTGAAACTTTTTGTATGTGGCCTTTCAACGACAATCAACGACATTTCGTCAGCTCATTATTGGTTTGACCTACCGACCATTTAAAAAAACGAGTAAGCGGGTAATTAAAATATATATATCCCATATATATTTAGATTGCCCGCTTTCTGAATTCAAAACCTGTTCCACGAAATTTTTTTGGATTTCTGAGATATTAGGCATTAATTTTGCTCCATATCAAGTATTTTAAAGTGTATTAAGTATTGTTTTGCTCTATGAGCCATTGCTTGGCGAATGCTGCAAATTACTCATTGCCGTAAGAAAAAAAGTAGTTAAAGCGAAAGCAAAATAATATGACAAGAAAATAAATTTTAATCTTTATTCGCTTCATTGCCGTAGGAAAAAAGTAGTAAAAGCAAAATAAAATGTCAACAGCTCAATACACAGCATTAAAAATACGTATGCAGCACAAAAAACTTCTTTTTTAGAAATAATATTAGAAAAGTGGCGGCACAAAACAATAATTTTCACTTTCAATAAAATACTATTAACTCTTCTGCAAAACAAATGACTTCATGTAAACCTTCATTGTCGTTTTTTCGACGAATTTTTGACATATGCGTCAAACCAATAATGATCTGACGACTTGTACTTCACAGTTATAAAAAACAAAAAAGGGAAAATTAAATTGTTTTCCGCCTTTTAACTGTCAGTGGGTGGGCTGTCAAATGTGGCGTTTTCTCGTCAAACATGGTAATTTTTTAATGCTTTTGGCGATGGAAATTAATGTTTGACTATATCGTAATTTTTTTTTTTTTTAATTGGTAATTGTTAGGTGATTTGTAAAGTACATTTTTTGTAAATATTTTATGATTTACATTTATCAAAACAGGTACAAATGTTTTGTTCTAAAATGTTATTTTAAATTTATAATTGTTATTATTTTGGTTTCAAAATTTTCTGTTTTGAAATATTTTGGGAACCATTATATAAAACTATGGCGAACATAAATTAAGTTACATCGGGGAAAAAGTATAAAAATGATAGTTCAGTATAAGTATAAAAATGATAGTTTTTTTATAATAAATTAAAATTTTGCCAAATAATTATTAAAAAAATAAATTTACCTTCAAGTTTAAAAAAAGTATAATATCAATATTCTCAAATTTACAGCCATTTTCTTGCAGTAATAAATTTTATATATATAAATTTTTGAAAAAATCTTTAAAATTCGTATGTGCATTTACAGACATTAAAATATACTACTGAAAATAATCTAAATTTAGAACATTTTACTAGTATAATTAAAAATTATTTTAAAACAAGACCCAAAATTAAAAGGGTTTTGTTGCACCTACAAGCAAAAAATAAACAAGTGTTTTATTTACACCATTTACCTAACCCCACTTACCTCGGTTTTGTGACTCCACCTAACCATTCTGCGGCTAACTCAGACCCCAGCCTTTACAAACATTTTTCATCTTTTGTGATTAATATAAAAAGTTTTTACAGATTTTAATCATTCATGCATGTTTTCTATACGTTTGGGTTTTTAAAAAAGAAAAACTTCGAAGTTTTGGCAAAAAATTAATTTTTTTGAACAAAACGACTACGCATATTAGAAAAGAGTTTAACCTTACTTAAATATAATTTTATTGCGGGATTACGGTTCTTTTAGTTCATTCAATAAAATAAACCGTTTTTAGTTATGCACCCCATACACGTTTCAATCCAATTTACAACTGAGTCGGTTGTTGTCCAAATCAAGTCAATCTGTCAATTGATTAGTTTGGCAGTTATCGAGTTGGTTGAAGAAAAAACTAGAGATTTGGATTTTTTCAAGTTGGCTAGTAAGTCTTTCAATTCGATTGAGCTGTGTGTTCGAGTCTCTTGATCAGCTGTCGAAACTTATGTTTGTAATTATAGGTGCGTTTGTTTACTTTTCCAGTAAAATCCAGTAGTTTAGTAAATTTTGGGCAATATGAAAATTTTACTCTCAAAAATGGCTCTTGCACAAAAAAGTAAACGAACGGAAAAATTGCAAAAACTTGCAGGTTAATTCAAACAGCTGATCGCTAAAAAGCTTAGTGTTGTAAAATATGTGTTGTTTAGACTACCCAGTACATAATGTTTTTGGTACTTGATGAAATGCATTGTAATGATTATAAATTCGTAGCAAATTTATTTATTAAATGAGCTTCTGTGCAAGTTTTAAGACTTGTTTATTTTGTACATGACTTTTAATTTTGTTTCTAGTTGAATTAAATACATACGAAACTACATCAATATTTGATTTTTGATATTTGGTACCCTCAATAATATGCAATAAGAAGTAATCATATATTCATTAGCTTTACATCTCTAAAATATTAATGTAAACAAAAACAAAAATAACTAATATTGAACAAATTTTACCATGGATGCCAAAAAAAGGAAAACTTAATATTTCATGCTCTCCCGGAACATTTGGGAAGGTACAAAGTGGTAAGTAAAATTGTTTAGAATGTACATACATATTAATATATACTACATTTTTAATATGTATCTTTTAACTTATAGATGAAGAATATAGAAATAACGTTGCCGTGGATTTTGCAAATGGGGACGAATTTTTTTAAATTTGATTTACTTTTAAAAAGCACAGATGTTAGAAACCTGATAAATAACTATACTGACTACTTTAATTTTTTTCACGTTGAAAATAAATATTTTTGGTTTTTGTTGCACTTTTAATTCAGCTTTTGTTCTTTTAAATGTTTTTATTATAAATTGTATGCTTTTTGTTGGCTTACTTTTGGTTGTTTACTTAAATGAAACATATGTTTTTGTTTTCTACTGGTAAAAATTTCTTCAGTAAAAATTTGCAGACTCTTTGCTTACAACTGTCACTTTACTCTCTCAGTAGATGCTCTCTTTTGCAAATTTTTGTGTAAGCGAACGCATTTCAGTAAAATCCAGTAAAAACTTGCACAAATTTGTGCAAATTTTGGGGTAAACGAACGCACCTTATCTTTGCAAAGAAAAATATTAATATTTTAAAATTGTCTTTAATTTCATTGAATTTAAAATAAAAAATACAAAAATTACCGGCTCTATTGTTTTCAGTTAACTTATTAAATTTTCATTTGAATTTTTTTTTTTCTTGTTCTTCCTCATCATATTATGCAGCCTCCTCAATTTTTGAAATAACGGTATATCTTGAAAACAAGAGCTTACAAAAAAAAAAAAACGTTAAAAAAGGGTAAAATCTAGCACAGTGTTATTAAACACAAAATTTGTTTTGTGTATTTTTAAAATTTGGTCAACATTTTTTATTTTTCGAATTTATTCTATGAGCTAAATTTTAAAAATAAAAAACAACTGCTCTCAACAAAATGAGAAAGAAAAAACATTCAACATCAATAAACACAATAAAACATTGTGAAACATAAAATATTAAAAAGTTTGATAATTGGGAAACCAAAAAGAAGAAACATTACCACACACAATGAAACATTATTTGGATTCCGGCAACACAAAGTCCGTCTGTCAGCACTACATGGTTGCATTCAAGGCAGCGTCGCCAGAAGTTTTAGGAAAAAATCATCATTTAGCGAAAAAAAAAAAAAAAATTATTGCAGAGAAAAGTCATAATTTTTTTTATTCAAACATTTAAATACAGAGAAAAAACAAATATATAATAACAATTAATTTTATATAAGAGTTATATGAACTTTTTAAATTAAGACCTTCCGTCTGTATTCTAAATTCAATGGTCTTAATTTGGGTGTTTCATTAAATATTAAACACATACAGCCGTATTCATAACAAAAAGTTAGCCACAGTTTGTACACTACGTACAACGAGCTGCTAACTAGAATGCCGATTAAGCTTAGCAGCTTGTTAGCACAGAGTTTATTAATAACAAATTTTATTCGTCTGCTAACTTTTAATAAATCAACTCTGAATATTAATGATGCCACATTATATTACTCAAAAATGCAACACGTTTTGCATTAATCATCGCTGGTTTTGTCATTTCATTTAATTTTTTTTTTATTTTCCCTCTTTATATAAAAATTTTAAATTTTTTTAAATTAAAATATATTTAAAAAAGGACTCTAAACTAAAAAAAAACAGTGTATTAAAAAAACAAACAAAATTATTCAACATAAAACAGCTGTTTATCACAAGTTGGCAAACGTTTGGCAGCTTGTTGACAAGAGTTTAGCAAACCGTTAGCGAGAGTTTGGTAAGTGTATTATGAACAAACTTTGTGCTAACTTCATGCCAAATTTTCGTTATGAATACGGCTGATTTTCATTTAAAGTAACTACATAGGGCTAAAGTTTACAATAGGTGTAACTAATCAATCTCAACCATTTTTACACAACATCATAGGTGTCTATTCTAAAATTAGTGATATATGTATTAATTGAAAAACAAAAGTTATTATATGAACTAGGTATTTAATTTAAGAACTTCCGGCTTTATACAAAATTGAATGGTCTTAATTTGGGTGTTTAGATATTCAACACAAAATTTTTTAAAACAACGTACAAAATTCATTTAATTCTTTATAAATATAAAATAAGTTTCATTAAAAGCAGCTAATGTGCTGTTTTTCAAATACAAGTGGTTGAACGTGTAGTAAAATTTATATGAACAGCACTAAAAAAACTGAGTGCTTTTATATAAATTAACACGTTCAATCACTTGTATTGTGAAAATTTTACATAAGTAGGGCAGAAATTTACTTATCAAACCATTTTAATACAACTTTAGAGCTTTCTATTCTAAAATTTTTGATATACATATGTGTAAATTTTGGGCAAGCGATTTTAGTTTGGAAGCTATGAAGTTCATACGCATAAAATCTTAAAGGTTATTTAATATTATATATTTTTCTTTTGTCCCTAGCAGCACTATTTAATTACTCTCAATGAAACTTACTTATAAAAAATTTTTAATGGATTTGAAATGTATTCGAATAAAATACATTTGAATAAAAACACATCATCACATTATTAATTTAACTTTCTGCAATATCAATTAATTTGACTTGAACATAAAGTGAACTAAATCCCTCCCAATTACTTAGTTATTGTTTCACCAATATATCCGTTATTGGAAAATACAAATGCTAATTGACTTCTCCTGTTATCTAAATGTAATATTTCTTTTACTTTTTTAAGTGCACAATCATCGACATCAACAAGCTCTTCTAACATTCTTAAATTACTTGAAGTTTTTTGAATAGAATTCTGTAGTATCTAGCCAGGCCCCCATTTTACTACTACTGGCTGCGGTGGAAGAGGAATCAAGGGACACATTTCATTAAAGCTTGTAGCTTGTAACAGTTTTGGATGAAATATTTTAAACCCATTGGAAGCCTTAACCATGTAAGTTGCTGCATCGGCTTAAAATAAAAAATATTGTTTTTTAAGCAAAGCTCCAAGAGAATTGATTAATTATTTAAAAAATTTGTTGAAAAGTTTTTTTGTGTACTTATTTATTATAACGTGGAAATTGAAAAAAATCCCTCAAAACTGTAAAAATATGAAAAAATATGCGTTTAAAACATAAATATGCATTTTCACCAATATATGCAACTATATGCAAAAACAAATCGATGCCATTTTAACGCAAATTTAATAGTTTGCGAAATCGCATCCCTAGATATTACATACTATATAGCCTTTGTAATAAAATTTAAATGAACAAATCAAGTTCACCGACGCAGCTCCAAATAGAAACAAGATTACCTAGAGGGATAGAAAATCGCAAAATTAAAGTTTTCACATATATATATGCTATTTTCTACTACATTTCTGAACGTATGTGGTCATAATTGGTATAATTTTAAACCTTTCTAATAACACAAACGAAAAGAATAATATTGATGTCAAATTGTTTCTATTCATCCTTAGCAGCTTGGGATTGAAATCTAACAAGATCGGCTCAGTAGGATAACAGTTATGAATCAAAATTTGGCATCCATATAGAAAGCTTCAATATTCTGTTATTAGAAAAGGCCATGTTCCGGAAATCGAAATGAGTTGAAGTTGAAATTGATGGAGATTTTCAATTAATTTTTTTAATTAGCGTTGTTTTGTCTGATTTTAAGAGTAGTATGAAATGTATAAAAGCGCTTTTTTTGAACACTCAAAAACAATTCAAATCGATTTAAGATCATGGCTGAAAAAGTACACAAAATTAATTTTAGTGTTTATATTAACCTGAATATAAGTAAAATGTTCTAAATCTTAGATTAGTTAGTTAGTTAGTTGTTCTTTATTTTTTCAAAAAAACTTGTACAATAAGTATTATAATTACATGATTAAGGGAAAAAGAACTTACGACTGTGACATATTGTCGTCAGTCGAGCATTTCGAGCATAAATTTAGATTATTTTCAGTAGTATATTTTAACATTTGTAAATGCACATAGGAATTTTAAAGATCTGTTTAAAAATGTATATACAGGGCCAGCTCGTTAATCCGAAGGTGGTTAATCCGAATTATCCAGTTATCCGAATTGAATTTATGACGTATTACATACTCTATAGTCCGCATTGATTGCAAGCTCGCTGAACTGAATTTTTTTTTCTGCTTTTTACACCCTTCGCCGAAGGTAAAAGGGCATATATAACTTTATAATTCCGTTTGTAATTTCTACAATATTGATCTAAGACCCTATAAAATATATATATTATGGCTCCTTATAATAAGGGAAGCTCAAATCCAGCTGACAGGGCTCAGAGATGGAGGATCCTAATTAAATGGAGGCAGTTAGGCTTCCAATAGGCTTCTACATTGGAAAGATTAGAGAATGGATTCTGGGCGCGACCAATAGGGCCTGGGGGAACTGAACGGACTGCCGGGTATCACGGACGCTGTGGCCGGTGCTTAGGAAGTCCGAAACGGAGTTGTTGCTGGGCAGAAGTAGGGTCTGCATGAGGACCATAATGGGAATCATCACGGGTCATTGCATGATAGGCAGAATGGCGATGAGGTTGGGATCCGACGTGTGGCATATGTGCGGGTTGTGTGAGGACCCGGAGGAGTTGGAGACGGTTGAGCACATTTTGTGCCGCTGTCCCAGGCTACAGTGCAGCAGGCTGAGGTGGCTGGGCAGCAGATTCCTAGGCGAATTAGGGTATGTCCCGGGCTGTGGGCTCGAGAGTCTGATAGGATTCGTAATGGGGATGGCCTGGCTGCGCAGCAGGAGACTGGGAGCTAACCGCACATAGGGCGGATCGGTGTTGTGTTGAGTGAGGCTTTTCTCTCGGTTTTGGTCAGATCTTCCTTTTCTTATCTATACTTATCTTTAGTAATGCTTTCGCTGTTTACTTCACCTACTGTTCAGCAATTTATTTCTAAACAAGGCATCACAATGGACCATATTGGTCTCTGGGTGAAGGTGTGAAGGAGACTTCACACCAGCCTTTCTACCTACGTACCTACCTAATGCTGTGTATTGAGCTGTTATTATCCTGAACATCTTCTAATCTTGTCAAAGAAAATTTGTCATTTACTATTTTGTCGTTTAATTTTCTGAAATCAACGACCAATCTCCATTTCTTGATATCGTTTTGTCCCTTTTTTTGGAACTAACAAAAGTGAAGCGTTGTATGGGCTTATAGATGGTTCTATTATGTCTTGTTTTAATAACCCTTTAACCTGGTTATTTATTTCCTCTGTATGTGTTTGCGGTAAACGATAGTTTTTTATGTCAACTGGATTTGCGTTTTTCAAGTGTATGGTTTGATTATCGAAATTATTTGTTGTCAAACTCTCACCCTCTAAATGAAATATTGACTGATATTTATCAAGTATTTTTATCAACTCCTTTCTCGCTACTTCATCATTGTTGTCTACGTTTAGTTCTTTCAGTACCCTATTAAATCGTTCCTTATACATCTAGTTTTAACATCGCTAGTTCTGTAGATTTTATAATTCTTTAGTATAGTAGTATAGTAGTTTTATCTGATAATTTTTGGTACTTATTTCCGTTTTTTGGAATTATGGCAGTTGCCAGAAATACGCCTTTTGCAATTTCTCGATTGCATACTACCCCATCTTTTTTAATATCTAACTGAAATGGTACAATTATTTCACTTCTTGGTGGAATTTTCACTGTGGTTATACGGAATGTGTTGTTATATATTGGTAATGTCAAAATTTGATTTCCTATGTTCACAGGTTGTATAAATGTTTCATAATCTATATTGCAATTATATTTCAACAAAAAATCTCGTCCAAGTATGCCATCAGTGTAAATGGGAAAGTCTTCTTTCACCATATGTATTTTATGTTAAAATATTGTTTCATCAATTTGTATCGATATTTCTGAGGAACCTAATGATCTTATTTATTCCCTTGTAATTCCTGTTAAAGAGCAGAAGTCATATGGATTTTATGTTTAAATATTATTTCATCAATTTGTATCGATATTTCTGAGGAACCTAATGATCTTATTTATTCCCTTGTAATTCCTGTTAAAGAGAAGAAGTCATATGGATCTTCATCGGATTTTGGTAACAAATCTTCTTTGCACAAAAAGACATCGGCTTCCGTGTCTATTAGAAATGTTAGTGTACGATGTGTATTAAGCACATTTAGTTTGACATAGTTTTTAAGATCAGATGAAATGGCAAATACAGTGAAATCTCCCGTAGGCGGACACTGACCGTCACAGAAAATTTGTCCATTAACGGGAGGTGTCCTACTTCGGGATAGTTCATTGAAAAAGGTCAGGATTTATCTGCTATTAAAAAAAATAAAAAAATTTCAACGCATTGCAATTAAAAAGGTATGTTTATTTATTTCTTAAATTCATTTTAGTTTAAAGATTCATACATACACATAAAACAAATAACAAAATTAGATCGATCTTGTTCGGTTTAAAAAAATAACTTCAATAAACTATAAATTTATGCGGTATTGAAAGAGAACTGGCGGATTGTAGCCTGCTTGCAGACAACCCATGATAATCTATTTTCTCAGTTATTTCTTTGCTCTTCCAATTGGTCCTGACATAGGCAAATTCTTGCTTCTGGAAATTGCAAACCAATCAAAACAAATCTTGTCAACTTCCGAACCTTTTGTCGAAGGGCAATTCCTTTTATAATTAATGTTAAATCCAGATTGCCATCTGGCTTTAAGATGTTCCTAGTCTTTTAGAATGCTCGCAGATTGAGTTTTCCCAATATTAAATCTTAAAAAATATAAATATGTATGTAATTAAGCACCTCATTTTAAATGTTTTGTTTTGTTACAATATCTTTTTGCAATTTCACGAACTGAAAGTTTGTCTTATTCTTGCACATTTATAATTTCAACTTTTTTTTAATGTTAGAGAATTTCGCCCAGCCATGTGGCAATAAAAATTCTTCAATCAATGGTAGCAAAAAAGGGGAATCACACAAATAAAATGTATGTGTAGTGCTTTTGTGGCTTAAGTGCAAATAGTATGGTAATTTGCATACATAAGTGTACATATTTTGTATGCTTTTTCTCGTATTTGTTAAAATTTCTGTTCGTCTACTGGAGGCGTTTTACAGAAAAATGATGTCCGCGTCCGGCCATGGGAGTGTCCGTCTATCAGAGAGAAATTTGTTCTAACCACACTTTGAAAACCAAGGGACTTGGAAAATTGTCCGTTTCATAGAGGTGATCGCCTACGGGAGGTGTCCGTTAGTAGAGTTTTCACTGTACTTTTTTCGAATTTTTTCGTTCTGCTCCGGAGATTCCTGTTGTCTTACGATCTCCGGATCTTGCGAGTTTCCCTGTTCTTGTATTTGGTTTATTCTTCTGTTATTACGATGGTTGTTGACATAATTTCTATTGTTACGGTAGTTATTGTTGCTATTGTTATAATTATTACTATTCCAATAATTATTATTGTTGTTGTTTTTGTAACTATTTCTGTAATTCCGATGATTATTATTGTTGTTGTTCATTCTGCCGCGGTTTGTATAATCATTATATCCACTTATATTGATATCATTGTGATTTACACGGTTGTTATTGTTATTTTCGCGTCTATTACCATTGTTATATTTCTTATTGGAATAATTATTGTTCCAGTTGGTTCTATTTCTGTTCCTATCATTTCTGAAACCATTTGATCTATACGCAGCTTGGAACATTTTATTAATAAATGGAAGTATCGAGATGCAAAAAAAAAGATAATGGCAGTTTTTTTGGACTTTAAAAGGGCATTCGAGACTATTGATAGAGATATATTGATTAAAAAACTTTATATGTATGGCATTAGAGGATATGAATGAGAGTGGTTTAAATCTTATTTAAAAAACCGGAAACAAATTACAAAAGTAAACGGTGTTAAATCCGAAGAAATTGATATCGAATTTGGGGTGCCGCAGGGTTCTATTTTAGGAGCATTACTTTTTATAATATATATTAACGATATGCCGAACATTATAGATAAATGCGAAGTAGTTTTGTATACTGATGACTCTTTAATATATGCTGAAGGAGATAACAAGATACAGTGTATAAATAACGTGACGCATGATATTAACAACATAACAACTGGCTAAAAATGAACAAACTAAAATTAAATGAAAGTAAAACAAAATTAATGGAAATAAACATGAACAGTAACGTAATTTTTAAAGAAAATAATGAAACAATAGAAAAAGTTAGACAAATGAAATCACTCGGGTTCATAATCGACAAAGACTTAAAATTTAAACAAAACGTTGGATATATGTATATGTAAAAAAATTGTCAAAAAAATTGGCTTTTTTAAAAGAGTTAGGAACAATGTATCGATAATTACAGCAATAAATATGTACAATACTATGATCAAGCCACACTTCGAATTTGGATCAACAATTTTATACACTTGCTGCACAAAAACAGAGGTAGAAAGACAACAGAAACTTCAAAACAAAGCTATGCGTTCCATATTAAAATGCAACAGATATACGCCTATAAGACCGATGCTTGACACACTTCAATGGCTGAATATACAACAAAGACAAGAATTTAATACATTAAATTTTGTTAAGAAAATGAAGATGGGAAATGCTCCAGACTATTTAATTGATCAATTGACATACGTTCGAGATGTTCAACCGTATTATTTGGCTACAAAAGGTGACATCAACAAATCTTATTTATTCCCTTGTAATTCCTGTTAAAGAGAAGAAGTCATATGGATCTTCATCGGATTTTGGTAACAAATCTTCTTTGCACAAAAAGACATCGGCTTCCGTGTCTATTAGAAATGTTAGTGTACGATGTGTATTAAGCACATTTAGTTTGACATAGTTTTTAAGATCAGATGAAATGGCAAATACTTTTTTCGAATTTTTTCGTTCTGCTCCGGAGATTCCTGTTGTCTTACGATCTCCGGATCTTGCGAGTTTCCCTGTTCTTGTATGTGGTTTATTCTTCTGTTATTACGATGGTTGTTGACATAATTTCTATTGTTACGGTAGTTATTGTTGCTATTGTTATAATTATTACTATTCCAATAATTATTATTGTTGTTGTTTTTGTAACTATTTCTGTAATTCCGATGATTATTATTGTTGTTGTTCATTCTGCCGCGGTTTGTATAATCATTATATCCACTTATATTGATATCATTGTGATTTACCCGGTTGTTATTGTTATTTTCGGGTCTATTACCATTGTTATATTTCTTATTGGAATAATTATTGTTCCAGTTGGTTCTATTTCTGTTCCTATCATTTCTGAAACCATTTGATCTATACGCAGCTTGGAACATTTTATTAATAAATGGAAGTATCGAGATGCAAAAAAAAAAAGATAATGGCAGTTTTTTTGGACTTTAAAGGGGCATTCGAGACTATTGATAGAGATATATTGATTAAAAAACTTTATATGTATGGCATTAGAGGAAATGAATGAGAGTGGTTTAAATCTTATTTAAAAAACCGGAAACAAATTACAAAAGTAAACGGTGTTAAATCCGAAGAAATTGATATCGAATTTGGGGTGCCGCAGGGTTCTATTTTAGGAGCATTACTTTTTATAATATATATTAACGATATGCCGAACATTATAGATAAATGCGAAGTAGTTTTGTATACTGATGACTCTTTAATATATGCTGAAGGAGATAACAAGATACAGTGTATAAATAACGTGACGCATGATATTAACAACATAACAACTGGCTAAAAATGAACAAACTAAAATTAAATGAAAGTAAAACAAAATTAATGGAAATAAACATGAACAGTAACGTAATTTTTACAAAAAATAATGAAACAATAGAAAAAGTTAGACAAATGAAATCACTCGGGTTCATAATCGACAAAGACTTAAAATTTAAACAAAACGTTGGATATATGTATATGTAAAAAAATTGGCTTTTTTAAAAGAGTGAGGAACAATGTATCGATAATTACAGCAATAAATATGTACAATACTATGATCAAGCCACACTTCGAATTTGGATCAACAATTTTATACACTTGCTGCACAAAAACAGAGGTAGATAGACAACAGAAACTTCAAAACAAAGCTATGCGTTCCATATTAAAATGCAACAGATATACGCCTATAAGACCGATGCTTGACACACTTCAATGGCTGAATATACAACAAAGACAAGAATTTAATACATTAAATTTTGTTAAGAAAATGAAGATGGGAAATGCTCCAGACTATTTAATTGATCAATTGACATACGTTCGAGATGTTCAACCGTATTATTTGGCTACAAAAGGTGACATCAACAAATCTTATTTATTCCCTTGTAATTCCTGTTAAAGAGAAGAAGTCATATGGATCTTCATCGGATTTTGGTAACAAATCTTCTTTGCACAAAAAGACATCGGCTTCCGTGTCTATTAGAAATGTTAGTGTACGATGTGTATTAAGCACATTTAGTTTGACATAGTTTTTAAGATCAGATGAAATGGCAAATACTTTTTTCGAATTTTTTCGTTCTGCTCCGGAGATTCCTGTTGTCTTACGATCTCCGGATCTTGCGAGTTTCCCTGTTCTTGTATTTGGTTTATTCTTCTGTTATTACGATGGTTGTTGACATAATTTCTATTGTTACGGTAGTTATTGTTGCTATTGTTATAATTATTACTATTCCAATAATTATTATTGTTGTTGTTTTTGTAACTATTTCTGTAATTCCGATGATTATTATTGTTGTTGTTCATTCTGCCGCGGTTTGTATAATCATTATATCCACTTATATTGATATCATTGTGATTTACCCGGTTGTTATTGTTATTTTCGCGTCTATTACCATTGTTATATTTCTTATTGGAATAATTATTGTTCCAGTTGGTTCTATTTCTGTTCCTATCATTTCTGAAACCATTTGATCTATACGCAGCTTGGAACATTTTATTAATAAATGGAAGTATCGAGATGCAAAAAAAAAAGATAATGGCAGTTTTTTTGGACTTTAAAAGGGCATTCGAGACTATTGATAGAGATATATTGATTAAAAAACTTTATATGTATGGCATTAGAGGAAATGAATGAGAGTGGTTTAAATCTTAATTAAAAAACCGGAAACAAATTACAAAAGTAAACGGTGTTAAATCCGAAGAAATTGATATCGAATTTGGGTTCTATTTTAGGAGCATTACTTTTTATAATATATATTAACGATATGCCGAACATTATAGATAAATGCGAAGTAGTTTTGTATACTGATGACTCTTTAATATATGCTGAAGGAGATAACAAGATACAGTGTATAAATAACGTGACGCATGATATTAACAACATAAACAACTGGCTAAAAATGAACAAACTAAAATTAAATGAAAGTAAAACAAAATTAATGGAAATAAACATGAACAGTAACGTAATTTTTAAAAAAAATAATGAAACAATAGAAAAAGTTAGACAAATGAAATCACTCGGGTTCATAATCGACAAAGACTTAAAATTTAAACAAAACGTTGGATATATGTATATGTAAAAAAATTGGCTTTTTTAAAAGAGTGAGGAACAATGTATCGATAATTACAGCAATAAATATGTACAATACTATGATCAAGCCACACTTCGAATTTGGATCAACAATTTTATACACTTGCTGCACAAAAACAGAGGTAGAAAGACAACAGAAACTTCAAAACAAAGCTATGCGTTCCATATTAAAATGCAACAGATATACGCCTATAAGACCGATGCTTGACACACTTCAATGGCTGAATATACAACAAAGACAAGAATTTAATACATTAAATTTTGTTAAGAAAATGAAGATGGGAAATGCTCCAGACTATCTAATTGATCAATTGACATACGTTCGAGATGTTCAACCGTATTATTTGGCTACAAAAGGTGACATCAACAGCAATGCAAAGATCGATTTTCTTTAAGGCCTTAAAATTATACAATTTGCTCCCTGACTATCTTAAAATAGAAAGAAATACTAATGTGTTCAAAAGAAATATTGCAATATGTGTTAGAAGTAATGTAAGCAACATAATTCAGTAGAATCAATGAGAAGAAAACAACAAAATTGTAAAACAATTATTATATGTTTAATTTAAAGTTTTTTTTATAATACTGACCGAAACACATCAAACTCGAGAAATATGTAGATGAGCGTGTAATTCAAATAAAACAATACGACCATTATAGCACATTATGAAGAACTGGCGGAGTAATAATCTATTTTAAAGACCATTGGAATGTAAAAAAAAGTTAAAGACAACATTAAAGACCTTTAAAAAAAAAAAATATTTTCCTCCATGATTCACAAATTTATTAAATTAGTATTTCTTGTTGTCAGCTGATTACTTGTCAGAAATACACAACGCGTTAAAAAGTTCAAAGTTAACCAACTTTCTGCCGTGTACGCGTCAAAAATTTTTTTGTGTAACTTGTTCTATGAAAATACAATATGTTAAATTTTTTTGACAGAAGTATGTACTTCTACCTTAAATATCAAAATTATGTTATCTTAAATGTAGACAGCACTTTTTTGTACATATTTATTGCCGAAAATTTATGTTGCAATAATTGTTATCAATTTTCGTTGACAATTATTGCTAACAATAAACGTCAATTTGGTTGTCAATTGAAAAAAGAAACAAAAAAAAATTTTTTTATTAACCACTTAAATAATTTTTTTTAACAATAAGCACTAAAATAAAATTGCAAAAATAATTTTTGGTAATATAAATTTTTTTCTTATTCGATGTTTATTATTTAAATTTAATTTAAGCTTAATTTCTTTATGTGTGTGAAGTTAGCTCTGTCAGTTAGCTTCGTTTTATTGACTATCAACTTTTCTGTACACAAGCAACTTGTGTTAACATTGTTCTCACTCAAAGATTGTTAAAACAACAGAATGGATGTATTTTGCCAAAAATAAATAATTTCAGACCAAAAAAAATAAAAATGGTAATTTAGAATAACTAATAAAACATGTATTTTTATTTAAAGAATTTGGTCAGAAAATGAATTAAAATTAAAAAAGGCCTACTTTTGGAACTCGAAATGGGTTCAAAATCGAAATGGTGCTCTAATACGATAGCTTAGGTATTCTAGATTTCAGAACTATATAGTTTATATTCAGAATTTGTAGAGATTTTTTATAATAGAGCATAGCTGAAACTGAAATTATGAGATTTCTTACATATATAATGCAATGTTATAAATGTCAAGGATATAACCATAAATCAGTGGACTGTAAGAAGGAAGATGTATGCTACAAATGTAATGGAAACCATAAGAGTTAAGAATGTACTAAAGAAATAACGATGAAATGTGTCAACTGTTTGTAAGAAACCCGAAATTAAATTAAGGACTTGACGAAAATCACGTCACCGCGAATGTCTAGTGTACCAAAATAAGTTAAATTTAAAGAATAGAAGGATGGGATTATCAACCTAACAATCAAAGAAGATTCATGGAATATATACCAACATTCAAGGCTTAATTAACAACTTTAACCAACTATAAATAATAAAAAAAACCTGAGTTCATAATACTGACCGAAACACATCAAACTCGAGAACTAGATGAGCGTGTAATTCAAATAAAACAATACGACCATTATAGCACATTATCAAGAACTGGCGGAGTAATAATCTATTTTAAAGACCATTGGAATGTAAAAAAAGTTAAAGACAACATTAAAGACTCACAATACTGGAGCAAAATATAAAAGAACAGCCACTATAATAGTAATAATATATAGATCACCAAGTGCTTCAAAATCAGAATTCTGTGATACTTTACAAGACTTAGTGGAAGAAATATGTAACACAAACTGTGATATTTTAATAGCCAGAGACTTTTAATATTGACTGGAAGCAGGATTTTTATGCAAGTAGATTAGAGAGTATACTTAATGATAACGCCCTTAAACATGTAACATAATAACAAATAATGAATCGATTGAAGCAGAAAATAATATAAATAACAAAATAGCTGATCATATATCTATAGACATTTTTATAGTGCGAGAATATAGAGAAAGAAAAATTTTTTCTAGAAATAAATATATTTAAATACAATAAAACTAGATTTTATAACGCAACAAGTGCAATTTATTTTATTTTTTTTTTCAAAATGTTCTTACATATAATTTTAAGTTCTTGTAAATATATTGCACGGAATTTTAGTTTAAAATTTATCACAGATATTTTGTTTTCATATTGCACATAATCGATAGAGTTTCTTATTTCCTTAATACTATGGACGAAATAATTATTAAAATATTCGGCTATTTGAAAATAGTCCTTATTTTATATTTCTTTAAATATCACAGTTTTTATGATATTTCTTGGGTTTCTTAATACTAGTTCTTTTATTTTTCTCCACATTTCTTTATGATCTCGCGCATTATTTATTTGATCATTTATACATTTATTTTTGGCGTTTTTAATTTTAACTTTGTATGCATTTCTAATTATTTTAAAAGTGTTCCACGTTTGGCCGAAACTTATTTTGGTACACTGGACATTAGCGGTAACGTGATTTTCGTCAAGTCCTAAATTTAATCTTTGGGTTTCTTTTAAAAAGTTGACACATTTCATCGTTATTTCTTTAGTACATTCTTTACTCTTATAGTTTCCATGACATTTGTAGCATACATCTTCATTCTTACAGTCCACCGATTTATGGTTATATCCTTGACATTTATAACATTGCATTATATTATTAAGAAATCTCATAGTTTCGGCTATGCTCTATTACAAAAAATCTATACAAATTCTGAATATAAAGTATATAGTTCTGAAATCTAGAATGCCTAAGCTATCAACCCTATTAGTCCATATTACAGCACCATTTCGATTTTGACCACTTTTTCCCGTGGGAAGAATCGTCTATGTTTAAAAAATGTATTTATCGCCGATCAAAAAAGCTCTTAATGGGACTCTCAGTAGACTCTTACACGATGAAAATGCTAGATGGATATGAAGTAATTGTTTTTTTGTTTGTTTTTATTTAATAAAAATCGACAAAGTAAAAACCAAACAAAAATTGTTAAAGAAAAAAAACTGAATTATAAGTTGTCTAATTTTTTTTCGATTTTTAAAACAAGAAAAACTATTTTTTATGTTTCCACAGAAAATTGACGATTTTTTCACAATTTATTTGGCAGATCTGCTGGTAGCAAATCTTTTAACATATCGTTTAGATTTAGCTTAACAGATTTTAATGAAATATGAAACATAGATAGATCCCTATTTTTATGGACACCGTATCTATACATTTAAAAAAAAATGCCAGAGGGGAGGTAGGGCGCAATTTCATGTGTGTGAAGTTTAATTTTAAAATTTATAACCCTAGACACATTTAGTCAATTCACAAGGTATCCTAACATGTCATATTGTCAAAATGTCCTAATATTTCACAATGGTTTAAAAATATTGTTGTACGGCTCAGCCGCTCAGCGCTGGACTTTTCTGATTAATTACGACAGCACAATAAACACAGCAAGCAACGTTCTATTTATTTAAGACACTTTTTGTTAACAAACCAACAACAATATTTTTAAACCATTGTGAAATATTAGGACATTTTGACAATATGACATGTTAGGATACCTTGTGAATTGACTAATTCTGTTATGTTAACAGAATAATGTTAACCACTTAACAGAACTTATGTTAACGCTTTTATGAGGGATAAATGCAGATTTCTGGAAAAGGAGTCAACGTGGGCGAAAAAAATGATAAGAATTTGTGGACAATAAGTTTCTCCATCGTTTGCTGTAATTAGGATTTTGAGCAAAGTGGGTTGAAGCGACTTATTGACAATTTACCCTTTAGAATTCTCTGGGGGATGAGTCCAGATTTCTGGAAAAGGAGTCAACGTGGGCGAACAAAAATGATAAGGATTTGTGGACAATAAGTTTCTCCATCGTTTGCTATAATTAGGATTTTTAACAGAGTGAGTTGAAGCGACTTATTGACAATTTACCCTTTAGAATTATTTGGGGGATGAGTCCAGATTTCTGGAAAAGGAGTCAACGTGGGCGAAAAAAAATGATAAAGATTTGTGGACAATAAGTTTCTCCATCGTTTGCTATAATTAGGATTTTTAACAGAGTGAGTAGAAGCGACTTATTGACAATTTACCCTTTAGAATTCTCTGGGGGATGAGTCCAGATTTCTGAAAAAGGAGTCATCGTGGGCGAACAAAAATGATAAGGAATTGTGGATAATAAGTTTCTCCATCGTTTGCTTTAATTAGGATTTTTAACAGAGTGAGTTGAAGCGACTTATTGACAATTTACCCTTTAGAATTCTCTGGGGGATGAGTCCAGATTTCTGGAAAAGGAGTCAAAGTGGGCGAAAAAAAATGATAAGGATTTGTGGACAATAAGTTTCTCCATCGTTTGCTATAATTAGGATTTTTAACAGAGTGAGTAGAAGCGACTTATTGACAATTTACCCTTTAGAATTCTCTGGGGGATGAGTCCAGATTTCTGGAAAAGGAGTCAACGTGGGCGAACAAAAATGATAAGGATTTGTGGACAAAAAGTTTCTCCATCGTTTGCTATAATTAGGATTTTTAACAGAGTGAGTTGAAGCGACTTATTGACAATTTACCCTTTAGAATTATTTGGGGGATGAGTCCAGATTTCTGGAAAAGGAGTCAACGTGGGCGAAAAAAAATGATAAAGATTTGTGGACAATAAGTTTCTCCATCGTTTGCTATAATTAGGATTTTTAACAGAGTGAGTAGAAGCGACTTATTGACAATTTACCCTTTAGAATTCTCTGGGGGATGAGTCCAGATTTCTGGAAAAGAAGTCAACGTGGGCGAACAAAAATGATAAGGATTTGTGGACAATAAGTTTCTCCATCGTTTGCTATAATTAGGATTTTTAACAGAGTGAGTTGAAGCGACTTATTGACAATTTACTATTCCATACAATAGAATTTAATTTGAAAGTTATAAAATAAAACGTTAATGTTAAATCGGGTGAAATTTCACTCAAATCGCTGCTTCATCTCAAGTGTAGGTGGTAACACTAGTTTTTTATAAATGCTGAGAGAAGCTTTTTGCACTCTTTTTATGTTGAGTTCAAAAATAGTGCTGTTTTCACAGCACAACGCAGGGCTACCGTTGGATATTTTCGAAAAGGTTCTCAAAAAGGGGATGTTCCAGAAAAAGGGGGAAAAAAGGGTATTGCAATAAAAAAAGGGTCAAGTTTTTTATAAGAAGTATTTCCCATTTTAAAGACAATAATAAGACCAAGTCTTTTATAACCCAACAAAAAATATTTATTTCAGGTAGAAAGTGCTCAAAAAACTTAACTTTTTAATGGAATGCCCTTTCCTGTTATTAACACATGACAAAAAATTGTTTTAGTCATTATAGCTCATTTTTATCCGATGTAGCGATTTCAAATGAATTTTAGGGTTTGTTTCCGATTTTGCAACTGTTCGCAAGTTTTAGACATGTTCGTGATAGAAGCGATTTTTCCCTGTAAGTTTTCTGATTCATAAAAGCTTTTAAGATTTTTAATAAATACTAACCCGGGCTATCATACCACTGTTGCCAAATTTTTAAACATTTCCGCCAATTTAGTAAGTTTGGCCGAATTTTTATCAGTCCTTTTAGTTTTAGGCACTTTTAATCAATTTTATGGGTTGTACGAAATATAAAAAATTTTGGCTATTTTTTGCAAAATTTTTAATTATTGCGTAGCTTTGTTGCTCTTTGAGGCAATCTTCGTCGTTTTAAAAATAGCCCCATATATAAACCGAAGTCACCTATTTTACAGGGCACTATCAAATCTGTCGATTTATACTTGGCAAAAGTTTAATGCCTTATGCCATTGTTTTTGTTCTCGTTTTAGGTACTCAAAAGAACTAAGTTGGCATTACTTTTTGCTGTTAACGTACTATTTTTGAACTCAACATAAAAAGAGTGCAAAAAGCCTCTCTCAGCATTTATAAAAAACTAGTGTTACCACCTACACTTGAGATGATGCAGCGTTTTGAGTGAAATTTCACCCGAATTAACATTTACGTTTTATTTTATAACTTTCAAATTAAATTTTATTGTATGGAATAGTAAATTGTCAATAAGTCGCTTCAACTCACTCTGTTAAAAATCCTAATTATAGCAAACGATGGAGAAACTTATTGTCCACAAATCCTTATCATTTTTTTTCGCCCACGTTGCCTCCTTTTCCAGAAATCTGGACTCATCCCCCAGATAATTCTAAAGGGTAAATTGTCAATAAGTCGCTTCAACTCACTCTGTTAAAAATCCCAATTATAACAAACGATGGAGAAACCTATTGTCCACAAATCCTTATCATTTCTGTTCGCCCACGTTGACTCCTTTTCCAGAAATCTGGACTCATCCCCCAGAGAATTCTAAAGGGTAAATTGTCAATAAGTCGCTTCTACTTACTCTGTTAAAAATCCTAATTATAGCAAACGATGGAGAAACTTATTGTCCACAAATCCTTATCATTTTTGTTCGCCCACGTTGACTCCTTTTCCAGAAATCTGGACTCATCCGCCAGAGAATTCTAAAGGGTAAATTGTCAATAAGTCGCTTCAACTCACTCTGTTAAAAATCCCAATTATAACAAACGATGGAGAAACTTACTGTCCACAATTCCTAATAATTTTTGTTCGCCCACGTTGACTCCTTTTCCAGAAATCTGCATTTATCCCTTATTAAAGCGTTAACATAAGTTCTGTTAAGTGGTTAACATTATTCTGTTAACATAACAGAATGTGTCTAGGGTTATAAATTTTAAAATTTAACTTCACACACATCGCAATTTCTGCCTTTCCGAAACAATTTTAATGCAATTAAAAACAAAGATATAGATCCCTATTTTGATAAACTTAAGCCATACAATTTTTGCAAAAATGAGACTACAAGGAGAGGACAGCGTTGTAGCACACGCCGGGTATCCGCTAGTACTAGTATAGAAGTATAGATTTGTTTAATAATACTTTTATAAAACAGGAATATTTTTTATTAATGTGTGTGAAGATAAATACGTATTTAACTAGCGGAGACATCAACCACAATTTATTAACAGCTACTATTTGCAGTTAACATTGCATTTAACGTGCTCCGTAATAGGAAAAACATTTTTTATTATTAATAAGACAGTAAAGTAAAGAAAGTTTTTAGCTTTGCAACAAATAGTTTGTTTTTCTATACAAAAAACCCGTCAATAAGTAGGCTGGATTGGCGGAGTGCCATGGCAGATTAAGATTAGAATTAAATCTAGATTTCAGTATACCTATCTCGAAAACGTAAACAGTAAAAGTATCTAGGATTAAATCTAGTTGAAAGACGCTGTTCCAAATAAAACAAGTTAGAGTGCTATATTCGGCTGTGCCGAATCTTTGATACCTTCCACCGACAGGAGTGAGCTCTATATGATAAATACATATGGGGGATTTCATGTCAAGTGACCCAACTTTTGAAATCGATGTCTTCCGATTTTGCACCAAGGTTAGTCTTATTGGATAGTAGTTTAGACACAAATTTTCAACAAGATCGGTCAAAAAGTTTCTGAGTTAAAGGGGGTCAAAATTTGACATTTTGGCCAAACCGGTGTTCCTTCTCGTCCATGTTACTTATAATCTATTAGTGTTAGCAAAATTTGTCCCAAGCAAATTAGATAGCTATTTCTTCAAGCTATCGAAAAAAAATTTTTTTGTATTTTTTTAAATTTTTAAAAATTTTTTTTGTTTAAATTTAAAACTTATTTTTTATTTTTTTTGGAAACGGTATTTTTTTTTTTTTTTTTTTTTTTGCTCAAAAGAAAGCTTATGCATTTTTCTTTTAGGTAGTTTTGGTCGCTTAGTGGGATGAGAGTGGGATATGTATAAAAAAATAATTTCTAACTCAAGACGAGGGTTTTTCAATTTTTAGCATATGCACTATTTTGAATTTTTTCCTTTTTATGTGTAAGTGTTTCTAAAATCTTAAGAGAAACTAGACAAATTAACCTTTCCGACGGTATATAACATACCGAACTAGCATTTCATTCCCTCGATACTGTAATACCCACAATATGTTAATCCCAGGAATAAAATCACTCTTTCTATAGAGATGTTGACAAACTAAATCTTTTTATTTATTTGTAATAATAATTAAATAAATATAAAATAATAATAATAAAAACAAGAATATAAATTATCTAAAAAACTTAATCTCAATCACATAAGTCCTTTAATAATTTTTTTTTGTTTTTTTTTAAATCTTTTAAACTTTTTTTTTCATAAATTTAAAACTATTTTTGTATTTTTTTTGAAAAGGGTATTTTTTTTTATTTATTTGTTTGCTCAAAAGAAAGCTTAGGTCTTTTCGTTTAAGGTAGATTGGTCGCTAAGTGGGATGCGAGTGGGATATGTATAAAAAAAAATAATTTGTAAGTCAAGAGATCATATGCTAAAAAAAAAAAATCCTCGTCTTGAGTAAAAAATTCTTTGATGCCTTTATAAGGATGGGTTGTTTTTCGTTCCAAAGACATGTAGACAAAAATGTTAAAAAAAAATCAGTAAAAAACTGAGCACATGTATTTTGTTTTTATAAATAATTTTTGGTTCCTATACTATAAAAAAAACAAGTTAGAGTGCTATATTCGGCTGTTCCGAATCTTTGATACCCTCCACCGACAGGAGTGAGCTCTATATGATAAATACATATATATTATTAAATAAGCTTCACAAAAACGAGCGTCAGCATTAAAATTAGTTGCGGTTTAGACATGAATTAAATTATTGACCGACAATAAGAAAATTTTATGAGTTTCTTGTTAGAACTTTGAACTGGCTTGAGTAAAATATCATGATTCGTAAAAGTTTTAGCCGAAGTAAAATAATTTTTAGGAGGGTAATTTGAATTGGACCTATGGTAAATTATGGCCCAATCATCCGAAAATTCTGAAGACTAGTTTCTAGTATTACAAAAAATAAATTAGAATAAATTTCAACACAGCAGTGTAATTAGTTTCCGAAAATTAACAGAAAATTTCACAAATTTGCATGATATTTTTTCTGGCCATATACATTTTACCGCAATATCTATATCTGTGATGGTTTAAGGCGAATTTTATTAGTTTCCCAAAGTGAGCTTTATTTGATTTTAGGCGCAATAAACGAAACCTTCAACCTTCACGAAATTTGGCAATGTGATTTCTCGTCCTATAAAACTGTGACGTACCGAATTTTAGTATGACCGATCTTCAAAAAATTTTACATTGTGATTTCAGCTCCTTTAAAACTGTGACGTACCAAATTTTAGTATGATAGCGTTATTTATTACGGTTTTAGGCGTACTAAACTGTTTTCCGGGAGTAGGGTTTATATGGGAACTAGTGTAAATTATGGACCGATCTTCAAAAAATTTTACATTGTGATTTCAGCTCCTTTAAAACTGTGACGTACCAAATTTAAGTATGTTATTGCGGTTTTAGGCGTACTAAACTGTTTTCCGGAAGTAGGGTTTATATGGGGCCTAGTGTAAATTATGGACCGATCTTCAAAAAATTTAACAGTGTGATTTCTGGTCCTATAAAACTGTGACGTACCAAATTTTACTATGATAGCGTCATTTATTATGGTTTTAAGCGTACTAAACTGTTTTCCGGGAGTAGAGTTTATATGGGACCTAGTGTCAATTAATGACCGATCTTCAAAAAATTTTACAGTGTGATTTCTGGTCCTATAAAACTGTGACGTACCAAATTTAAGTATGGTTTTATGCGTACTAAACTGTTTCCCTCGCGATGGGGTTATTTGGGGCCTATAGTAAATTATGGACCGATCGTCACGAAATTTACCAGTATGATGTGCAGTCGTACAGACCAAATTCGAGCACTATTTTATGTCATTCCGTGCATTAATAAATTTTCAGGATGGTGGATCC
The DNA here is from genome assembly GCA_943735925.1 of Pollenia amentaria. NCBI lineage: Eukaryota > Metazoa > Arthropoda > Insecta > Diptera > Polleniidae > Pollenia > Pollenia amentaria. Next base: position 88,442,045 of record OX031007.1, on the reverse strand, counting down.
ACATTTTGATTAATAGTTCTGATCCTACTTAACCGATGTTGCTGGATTTCAATCTCAAACTGCTTAGGATAACTACAAGCAATTTGAGACCAAGTTTGTTCTTTTCTTTTGCGTTTTTCAAAAGTGATCGTGTTTTCAACAGACGGACAGACAGACGGACATGGCTAAATCGACTTAGAATTACTCAAGGAGCCAGAATATATATACTTTATGGGGTCTTAGATGTATAATAAACAAGTTTCACACGGAATGACAAACTTAGTATACCCTCATTCACCACAGTGGTGGTGGAGTGTATAAAAAGCACATAGCGTGACAGAAAAATAGAAGAAAATATAAAGTAATAAAAGTGGCACTTACGCAGTTTTCATGTTATGGACCTCTGAAGTTATCATATATACCTATATCGCCAATATTGGTATCATTTTAAAGCTTTTGTTTCAAACTTTCTGGATATAGGTACACTTTATTTTATTTATTTTAAAATTGTTAAGTTTGCGAAGATTCAAGTTTTTAAAAAGAATAACAATTACCATACAGGGAAGTTTTAGTTAGGGAAGCCGGTGTTTGTTATACAATAGAGGAGAAAACATTTTTGCACGTCCGTAGGCCTCCTATGCAGAGAAGCTTTAGCAAGCAAAGCCAGTGTTTGTTATACCATATAGAAAATCTTTGCGCCTATGCAGAACAATTTTAGTAAGCGAAGCCGGTGTTTGTTGTATCATAGAGGTGAAAATCCTTGCGTCCGGCCAAAGGCCGTCTATCTAGAGACGTTTTAATTAGCAAAGTCGGTCTTTTTAAAAAAAAATTTTATTTTTATACACTTTTATAGGAATAAGCTTCATAAGTATTTACCTAGTACACTTCAGTAATATTTTACTGTAAAATTTTGTAAAAACTGTAATGGGTGCTAAAGAGTTAAAAATTGTGTTCCCCCAAATTTTAAAGTTAATTTTACAAGTTCTCTATTGCTACCAATCTTGCCCCGAATTTATAAGTTATAATAATGATATGACTAGTAAATCATTTTAAATTTAAAGGTAACTTGCAAAATATAGAACGAAGACAAAATTTGTTTTTATTTTGAGCTCGTAAAAAGTGTTTTTTGTTGTAGAATTTTGGATTCAGAATCTGAAAATTGGTGCATGAAAACTTTAGCTATAAATATTAACTAGCGTTATACTTACTTCTATTGACAGGCACTTCAATATCTGTGTAACAATGTTCGCTGGTGAATCATCAGAACTAAAAGTTTTAGAGTCGTCATATTGATGTTGAAGCCCTTTGATTCTTTTTGTAACGTTCGAAGACGAATATATAGACGTGGATTGATTTCGTATATCCAATTCATTTGATTTATCTGAATATTCTCCACTAGAATTTAAATTTACGGAAATGGTTCGCAAAGGATTTGGTGATAAAGGCACTCGCGGTGACGATGAAATGGATGGTTTATTTTGTATATTGTGATATTGTTCACAACTACAGCATTTGCGATCTTTATTTAAGCACTTAACATCCTCCGATTTTAAACATTTGCATTCTTTATTAAAATCAGTTGGTACACTAATTGTACTATAAATTCGATGTGCTGATATATCATTTTCTTCTATAAGCATTAGACAAAGGCGACAAACTTGATAAAACTTTGGTGGAACACTACACATAATTAACTAAAAAAATTAAAAACTCGTAATCCATTAAAACAAATAAACACGTATGTATATAAAATAGACAAATATATAAATTAAAAAAAGTTCTTATCATTGCATGCAGTACTCGAGCATTGTGTATTTATATATAACCCAGTCTGAATAAATTTTTAAAACCTGAGTTACCAGATTTTTCTTAAATCGATAATAAATTCGAGTATATTTACACAATGACCTAATAGCCAATTTACACTACAACGAAATCTAGTACTTTCGAGATTTTGAGCCAAATCTAGTTGTTTTTGGCTAGATTTCCCGTACAAAACAAAATCTACTCCGTAACTAGATTTTGACGAAATCTATACGAAATCTAGTAGTACTTATTGATGCAACTATGTTTTTCCCCATATAGCACTAAAAACTTCTTCCCTGCACAAGAAAAAAATTACATTTTAACAAGAACAATGATAGCTGCTTGTTAAAATTTTTGAAAAAAAATTCAAAAATTTTGTAAAATAGTAAAAAAAAATGCAAATGACAAATAATATTGATAAAATAAATGAAGTTGATTATTAAGAAAATGTAATGAAAATTTTTAAATGCCTATTTCTTTATATGTAAGTATGTGTTACACAAAAAACTTTCAGTCGGCGGTTTTTGTTGTAAAAACCAAATCTCAAGTATAATGTAAACGAACTAGATTTGGAGGAAGATTTTAAATGAAATCTACTAGATTTCGATGTAATGTAAATGCCCTATAAGCCGAATTCATGTATACGGTGGTGTCGATACTACACCAAGTAACAACACCAAAAACACAACAATATATTTTTTTTGGAGGCGTGTGTAAAAAACACTACAGAAATCAACCGCAAATCATCCGCACACCTTATATTTTTGTAGCTTGACCACGTGCAAATATTATTGTTTTGAAAACAACAGCAAAGCCAAGATGAAAAAATCTTCAAAATCAAAATCTGTAAGAGGGGCTTCTTGGTACCTTTTGGTCTTTAACTGGTACAATTTGAAGTTCCGTTAGTATTGGACCTAAAATCATCAAATTCAACTGCTGGAAGCAATTGAAAATAGATATGAAGAATAAAAAAGCTAGACTTTGCAACTTAAAACTGTAAAAAAAATGTAAAATAATTGATTAATCTCGGTGGTAGAATAACAGAATTTGAAACAATAATAAAGAAATGAGTAATACAATTAATGATAACAACCTAAGAATGTGCAATGAAATTAAGAAAGCTATAAAAAATACAAATGAAAAAACAGACCAAATATCATATGCTCAGGTAGTAAAAAAAAAGTGATGCCAGATGTTGAACAACAAGTGCCCTTAATAATAAAGCCAAAAGAAAAACAAAATATAGAAAAAACAAAAGAGGAATTTAATAATAAGGTAGATCCCGTGAACTTAAAAATAAAAAATATTGAGAATAAGAAAAATGGAACTGTCGTGATTCAAACTGATAATGAAAATGAAAGAGAAAAAATAAAAATAGCAATTAAAAAAGAAATGAGTGACGGATATGACATCATGATTCCTAATACAAGTGAAAAGAAAATAATTATATCTGATATGACATTTAAACATACTGAAATGGAATTATTACAAAAAATTAGAAAGCAGAACCCAATAGTAGCATATGGACAATATTGTATCATAAAAATGTTCGAATATAAAAAATTTAATAAAACAATATATAACGCGAAACTAAAAATTGACAATGAATCATACCATAAACTAATGGATGAGATAAAAATAAATATTGGATGGGAAAAATGTAGAATATTCGACGGGACTGAAGTAATACAATGTTTTAAATGTTGAGGGTATAATCACAAAGCAGAGGAGTGTAAAAATAATGTGATTTGTTTAAAATGCCATGGTCCACATAAAAGTAACGAATGTAATAATGAAATATTAAAAAAATGTATAAATTGTGCTCGCAATAACCAAAAATTATATCTGGGACTGGATTATAACCACTATACAAGTAGTAGAATTTGCCCAGTTTATCAAAATAAACTGAACTTTAAAAAGAAACAGCTTGGAATAAATTTTTAACAACTACAGTACATCGAAGGCATATACTTAAATGTACAAGGACTAATAAATAATTTTGAGCAAATAGAATATATAGCTGCAAGCGATAAACCAGAATTTATAATAATGTCAGAAACGCATATAACAGAAGAGATAAATGAAGCTGAAATTAAATTAAACAGTTACGAAATAATAACAACATATTCTAATTCAAAAAGAACAGGTGGTGTCAGTATATATGCTAAAAATAAATGGAAAATTAAAAAAATTTTAGAAAAAGCAAAAGATTACAATTATTGGATAAACGCAAGTATCATGAAATATAAAATTGATAATTGATAATTGTAGTTGTATATAGATCACCTAGCAGTAGAGAAGGAGAGTTCTGTGATATATTTGAAGAAACAATTGAAGAGATTATTGAGAATAACTGTAACATAATAATAGCAGGCGATTTTAATATAGATTGGTCCAAAGATGGAGTGTACAAAACTAAAATTAAACAAATACTAAATGATAATTACCTTAAACAAATTGTTGAAGATTACACGAGAATAACAGAAAGATCAAAGACTTTAATTGATTACGTTATAACAAATATGGATAATATATGCGTAAAAAATTGCAACGATAAGAAAATAACTGACCATGAAACAATTGAGATCAGGATTAAATGCAGACACGAAAAACAAAGCCAAGACAATGAAATAGAATATTTTAAATATAATAAGAGACAATTTCGAAATGAATTAATACCAATTGTAAGCTTAAATACAAACCACGATTTAAATAACAATGTTAAAATATTACATAATTGCATTGAAGGAGCAGTAAAGAAATTGACAATAAAAAAGACATTAGATCGAAACAATACAAATAAATGGTTTAATAGTGAAATAAGGAACCTAAAGCATGAAAAAATTCAAAAATTTAGAAACGCCAAAATATATAACACTCAGATTGCATGGAATGAATACAAAACAATCAGGAATATCTACAACAACAAAATAATTGAAGAAAAAAATAAATACATCAACAAGAAAATAAGCAGTGCAATAGACCAAAAACAATTGTGGCAAAAAATTAAGGAACTAGTTCTAAAGAAAGACCATCAAGTGATAAAATCTGTGATATTTAATCAAATAGAATATAATGAAAATTACCAACTAGCAAATATGTTTAATGATTACTTTATAGATAGTATTAAGGACATAAGAAATAGTATAGAAGATGTGCAATATGTAAATATAATTCCTGTGATAAATAAAACCTTCAGCTTCCGTGCAATAAATTTACAAGAACTAAAAAATATTTGTAAAAATTTAAAAAATAAACATGATTTCAATAAAGTATCAATTAATTTAATACTTGATAATTGGGATATGATAGGCAAAGTAATATTATATGTAATTAACAAATCTTTCGAAACAGGCATTTTTCCTGACAGTTGGAAGGAAACTATGATAACTCCTATTGAAAAAATAAAAAAAACTAACCGATGCGAAGAATTTAGACCTATTAACACATTAAAAACATGCGAAAAGATAATTGAAACAGTCGTCAAAGAACAATTAGAGGAATACATGGAAAAAAATAATTTATTCTCAAAATATCAATCGGGTTTTCGAAAAAAATACTCATGCGAAACGGCTATAAATTACGTAATAAACAGATGGAAAAGATTAGACAAATATATGAAATTATTAGCAATTTTCTTAGACTTCAAAAGAGCTTTTGAAACTATTGACAGAATGACATTATTAGATAAATTGCAAAAATATGGTATAAAAGGCAAGGAAGTGAAATGGTTTGAATCATACTTAAACGCAAGAAGACAAAAAACTTAAGTCAATAAAGTAAAATCAACGAATATTAATAATGAGTACGGTGTTCCACAGGGATCGATTTTGGGAGCACTATTGTTCATAATATATATAAACGAAATGCCAAAAGTGCTAGAAAAATGTGAAATAATCTTATATGCCGACGACACACTAATATTTACTGAAGCAGAAAATGATCAACTATGTTACAGCAACCTAGAAAATGATTTATATAAAGTAAACAAGTGTCTAAAAATGAACAAATTAAAATTAAATGATTGTAAAACAAAAATTATTGAAATAAATATGACTAGTAATAAACAAATTAAAATGAATAATGAGCAAATAGAAAAAGTGAATTGTATTAAATATCTCGGATTTATACTAGATCGTGAATTAAAACTAAAAGAGCATATTGACTATATTTGTAAAAAGATTGGTAAAAAGATAGGGTTCTTTAAAAGACTGAGAGGCAAAATATCAATAATCACTTCCATAAATATATACAACACAATAATTAAACCACATTTTGAATTTGGCTCAACAATAATTTATACATGCTGTACAGACCAACAAATAAGCAGACTGCAAAAACTGCAAAATAAGGCAATGCGCTGTATACTAAGATGTAACCGATATGCACCAATAAATTATATGTTAAATTGTCTTAAATGGCTTAATATACGACAGAGACTTAAATTAAACACTCTGGTTTTTATCCAAAAAATGAAGATGGGAGATGCGCCACAATACCTATGTGAACAACTTATATATGTTGGATATGTTTTTTTTTTTTCAGTATTTATTTATTGAATCTTCATATATTAAATATGAACTAACAATAATTAATCAAATCTTATCCTAATATTTACTTTATGTCCTGCCAGTGCCAGACAAAAAGATTTAGTCATCACGATTTCTGTTCACATATGTAGGTGTTTATCGCTCATCTGATTGGCTGCAGTGTCTCTTCTCCTTAATCGACATTTACTATTCGATGAGTTTGTTCAATTTTGCTGTGTTTTCTTCTAAAACCGAATTGATGATTGAAGTTTCTAAAAAAGCTTTGATATATTAGACAATAAGCTTATAGGTCTATATGACTCAACTTTTGTGGGATCCTTTCCTGGTTTAGGTATCATGGTAACTAAGGATACTTTCCACTCTTGTGGGTAGTATTCAAGGCGTAAAATAGCATTAAAAATTAGTAGAATAATTTTCTTTGCTATGCGGGGTAGCTCCAAAAGCATTTTGTTACTGATGTTATCAAAACCAGGGACTTTCTTGGGGTTTAAATCATGAATAGCCTTTTCGATTTCTCTTATCTCAAATCTTAGTGGAACAGCTGATCTAACAACAACAGGTGGTAACTCGACCGCAGTATCGAAAGATGTATGAGGGGTAAATACGGTTTTCAAATGATTAACAAAAATATTACCTTTTTCTATATCATTTCGTGCCCAACTTCCATTTAAGTTTCTTAATGGCGGTTTAGTGATAACTGGTCTTTTTAGATTTCTAGCTGCACGCCATAATGAGTAGTCAGATTGAGGAGTTGCATCAAGTTCCTTAAGATATTTTTCCAGAGAAGCCGTTTTTTGAGACTGCAGTAAGATTCTTAGCCTTTTTGTACACTCTTTTAGTAAATTTTTAAGTTGAGGGGATCTGTGCAATTGCCACTCCCTTAGAGCTCTCCTTTTTTCAGTAAAGAGACGCTCGACATCTGTAGAATATATTTTACTATTTTTGATGTTTTTGCGGGCTATGCTAGAATGTTGAACAGCTAGTTTGAGATAATTGTCAAAATTTACAATAGAAAGATTCACATTCTCCGGTGTTCTAAGCGGAATATTTTCAGTGCAGTGGGTACTGAGATATTTTTTATATTTTAACCAATTTATTTGTGTTGCTGACGTCACTAAGTATCCACACGGAGATACAATTCTATTAGGGTTTGCTATAGTTAGAAGTGTAGGTGTGTGATCAGATGATAATTCTAAAGAAGCTTCAACATGAATCGTTTCTGCGGGGATGTTTTTAACCACGCCAAAATCGATGACATCTGGAATTTTTTGCTGATCAGTAGGCCAATAAGTTGGTTGACCACTCGCGACCACATTTAAATCCATTTTAGACATTGTATTGTACAAAACACGACCCTTTGGTGTTATGAGCCGTGACCCCCAGAAGGTATGTTTAGCGTTGTAATCGCCAGCGGCTAGGAAACAGGGTCCTAATGATTTAAAATATTTATAATATTGGCTTTCTGATATTGAAAATCTAGGTGGAGAGTATAATGATGAAAGTACTAAGTTTCGATTTAGCTCTTCAACACAAATGTTCGTTGCTTGCAGATAATCTTCACGATAATCACACATTAGGTCTGTCTGGGTACTTTTCCAGTAGCAATTACTCAGTAAATTTTTTTGGGAGAGTAAGACAAATTTTACTCTTTCGGCTGAGAATATCTCAAAAAGTACGCAGACAGTATCCAGTGAAATCTTGCAAGAAAACAACTGATCGGTGTGTAAACAATTGAAATAACAAACGTGAGCCAAGATAGCGTTGAAGAAATAGCGTCCAATTTGGGAATTAAAAAACCGGGAAACCAAAATACCCAAATAATGGTAATAATCGAATTTAGGAATTTAAAATAGGGAAGTACAAATATATTAACAAATCTAGTTTACTGACGCAGCTCCAAATAAAAAAAAAAGTACCCAGGGTGATGGAAAATGGAAAAATAAGAAGAAAAAATAATATAAATAATTTGGCGCAAACGCTTAGTTTTCGAGTTATGGACGTTTAAAGTTTTCATATAAATATGTATGTGATTATCCACTACAATTCTAAACGTATATGGCCAATATTGGTATCATTTTAAAGCTCTTGAACAGATTTTTCTGGATATACATAATTTATTTCAAAATATTAAACTCTTTAGATCACATTACAGTTTTTTTCATCTTACATCGAAATGTTACGGAAGTGCACTAGGAAAGAATGTAGTTTATTTAAATAAAAGTGTAATACAAATTTTATAAAATAACAAACACTAGCATCGCAAAAAAAATTCTTTGCATAGCCAGCCTTTGGCAGGACGCAAGGATGTTCTTCTCTATGGTATAATAAACACCGGTTTCGCTTACTAAAGTTTCCTAGCATAGCCGGCCTTTGGCCGGGCGCAAATATTTTCTCCCCTATGGTATAACTAATACCGGCTTCGCTAACTAAAGATTCTCTGCATAGACGGCCTTTGCCCATGGGCAAGGATTCTCTCCTCATTAGTATAACATAAACATAAAGAAGGTTTTACTTGTATTTTAATTAAAATTCTTAAATAAATTAGTATGTAGTATATACATACATTAAAGAATTAGAAAAAAATTAATAAATTTGTTTTTATGCTTACTAAAAAACTTTTGTATTTTGCAAACTCGTCCCACTTCTTAATAAACTAGAAATATTAAAATAAATTCTGTATGTCCAGAAAGATCTACACCTTTTTTCATTGAAAATGAGAAAATTCCAGATGAAATTGAGAAAATTCCAAATGAAAATGAGAATTTCAATTTGAAATTGAGAAAATTCCAATTGAAATTGAGAATATCAATTTGAAATTGAGAAAATTCCAAATGAAATTGGGAAAATTTAATTTGAAATTGAGAAAATTCCAAATGAAATTGAGAAATTTTAATTTATAAAATTAAATTATATATTTTTTTTAATATTCATACAACGAACGTACATAACAAACATTATGATGGAAAAAATTAAAATAAATACAAATCGCAGTATTTTTGACCAACAGGCACATCTTTCAGATCCAGAGCAGATTGGTAAAACGTTGTAGTATGTTGTATGGCTCTACTGCAATATCCAGTAGTTGTACATGTCTTAGAAGCATCACCTCTTCTAAAAAGTCAAGTCTCTGCTCTTCTACTAAATTCTGGGAATAACGTTTGGTACATTCATCTTTGTTTTCACAATACTCTCCAGCTACACTCCTGCGTTTGAGCCCCTATTGACCGATGCTTAACCCCATTGAAATTATTTGGCCAAAAATAAAAAGTATGGCGAAAACAAATATGAATGTACCGAACGTAATTCCCCCCAATGTAGGAGAGCAAAGGCTTGCCTTTTTAGAAGAGGTGATTAAGGCTTCTAAGTATACATGTCTTACTGTCTACTGGAGATTGCAGTAGAGCCATACAACATACTACAACGTTTTATCAATCAGCTTTGGATCTGGAAGATGTGGTCAATAATTCTGCGATTTGTATTTATTTTCATTTCTTCATCCTGATGTTTGTTGCATGAATATAATAAAAATAATATAATTCAGTTTTATCAATTTAAAATTAAAATTTCTCAATTTCATTTGGATTTTTCTCAATTTCAAATTAAAATTTCTCAATTTCAAGTTGATATTCTCAATTTCAATTGGAATTTTCTCAATTTCAAATTGATATTCTCAATTTCAATTGGAATTTTCTGAAGTTCAAATTGATATACTCAATTTCAATTGGAATTTTCTCAATTTCAAATTGATATTCTCAATTTCAATTGGAATTTTCTCAATTTCAAATTGATATTCTCAATTTCAATTGGAATTTTCTCAATTTCAAATTGAAATTCTCATTTTCATTTGGAATTTTCTCAATTTCAATGAAAAATGATGTAGTGAAACGCTTTGCAATGATACCAATATTAGCCATATACATTTGGAAATGTACTGCAAAATCAGATATATATATAAAAACTTAAAACGCCCATAACTCGAAAACTAAGCGTTTGCGCCAACTTTCTTATTTAATTTTTTCTTCTTATTTTTCCATTTTCTATCACCTAGGTACTTTTTTTTTTTATTTGGAGCTGCGGTAAACTAGATTTAAGTCCAAATATATTTATATTTTTAATAAAAATACAAAAAATATTTACCACAGGCTTTTGCACGGTATAAACTATATATTTTTTGCACGCATAGCTCATTTTGTCCAGAAAACTATTTACTTTCAGAAAATATACAGTTTATACCGTGCAACAGCCTGTGGTAAATATTTTTGTATTTTTATTAAAAATATAAATATATTTTTACTTCCCCTTTTTAAATTCCTAAATTCGACGCTAACTTTTTGTTCATATACTGTAAATCCCCATTATTTGGGTATTTTGGTTTCCCGGTTTTTAAATTCCCAAATTCGACGCTATTTCGTCGATGCTATCTTGACACACGTAAACTCTTTCATTCAAACAGTATATAAAAACAGCTGTTAAAACTAGTTGCAAAATCTTACCAGAGGAAATTTCTCCAGTAACATTTTGCAAGTTCTCTAACTTTCAACTGTCAAAAAATTCTCTTTTTGGCTCTCTCGCCGTAAGAGATTTGGAGTACGCAGACAACATTTTGCAAGATTTTGCGACAGTTTGTACAAAATTATGCAAAATATGTGTACGCAGACAGACCTATTAAGTAGTGTTTGATTCGGACTTTTATCAAAATAGCAGAGCCTCCACAAGCTCTATCTCGAGGGTCCTTGGTATCATATAATATATAACCATTAATTTTAAACGTATTTCTTGAGGTCAAATAAACATTAAAATAAAAAATATATCACATTCGTAACTTATCTAAAAAATACAAATACAAATTTGATGCGTTTCGAAATTCGAACGTTTAAGGGGTGAAAATCGTACCTATTTCTGTTATTTTTTTCAAAACGTTTTTCTTCATCGACCTATCTATATATATAAAATTGTAACTGATTCATCATCGCACAGCCTAAACGCCTGAAGCTAAAAACTTGAAATTTTGAGAGACCAACCCCTGTCTCTCCCCCAAATCGATCACTAAGACGGGATTTTTGGAAATTCGAATGTTTGGGGTGTAAAAAGGGCAAAAACGGGTAAATTGGGTAACCTTATATCTCTAAAACTAAAAGAGATACAAAAAAAATTTAATGCTTTCCGTTGTTCTTTAGAAAAATAAGCGGACAGGTGTCTGGTACTTTTTGGAAATTCAGCCCTTGAACAGAATAAACGGGTAAAACCTGCATTTTGGTACTTTTTTATCAACCCATCTGTCTTTTAAACCCATAAACATAGAAATAAGGATTATATCACATTTGAAACTTATCTAAAAAATCCAAATACGAATTTGGTACTTTTTCGAAATTCGGACGTTTAAGGGGTAAAAAGCGTAACTATTTTTGGTACTTATTTTATAAAACATTTTTTTTTATTTATTGACATAAACGTATTAAATTATGGGCTCCCACTACAATATTGAAATTTTTCATGCTTCAATGGGGAGAAAAAAAGTACCAAATAGGGGAAATACGGAGTAAACGGGTAAAATCTGTATTTTGGTACTTTTTTGTCACCCCATCTATCTTTTAAACTAATAAATATAGAAATAAGGATTATATCACATTTGAAACTTATCTAAAAAATCCAAATACAAATTTGGTACTTTTTCGAAATTCAGACGTTTAGGCGGTAAAAACCGTTACTATTTTTGGTACTTTTTTACAAAACATTTTTTTTTATTCATTGACATATACGTATTAATTTATGGGCTCCAACTACGATATTGAAATTTTTCATGCTTCAATGGGGAGAAAAAAAGTACCAAAGAGGGTACTAAAATTGTAACGTTACTGACTGTCTGATTCATCATCGCACAGCCTAAACGCCTGAAGCTAAAAACTTGAAATTTGGACCAGGGGTTGGTCTCTCCCCAAATCGATCCAATAAGACGGGATTTTTGGAAATTCGAATGTTTAGGGGGTAAAAAGGGCAAAACCGGGTAAATTCGGTAACCTTATATCTCTAAAACTAAAAGAGATACAAAAAAATTTAATGCCTATCGTTGTTCTTTAGAAAAATAAGCGGACAGGTGTCTGGTACATTTTGGAAATTCAGCCTTTTAACAGAGTAAACGGGTAAAACCTGCATTTTGGTACTTTTTTGTCACTTTTTCGAAATTCGGACGTTTAAGGGGTAAAAATTTGGACCAGGGGTTGGTCTCTCCCCAAATCGATCCACTATGACGGGATTTTTGGAAATTCGAATGTTTAGGGGGTAAAATAGGGCAAAAACGGGTAAATTCGGTAACCTAATATCTCTAAAACTAAAAGAGATACAAAAAATTTTAATTTAATGCTTTTCGTTGTTCTTTAGAAAAATAAGCGGACAGGTGTCTGGTACTTTTTGGAAATTCAGCCCTTTAACGGAGTAAACGGGTAAAACCTGCATTTTGGTACTTTTTTGTCACCCTACTATCTTTTAAACCCATAAACATAGAAATAAGGGCTATATCACATTTGAAACTTATCTAAAAAATCCAAATACGGATTTGGTACTTTTTCGAAATTTGGACGTTTAAGGGGTAAAAAGCGTAACTATTTTTGTTACTTTTTTTATAAAACATTTTTTTTTATTTATTGACATAAACGTATTAAATTATGGGCTCCCACTACAATATTGAAATTTGTCATGCTTTAATGGGGAGAAAAAAAGTACCAAAAAGGGGAAATATGGAGTAAACGGGTAAAATCTGTATTTTGGTACTTTTTTGTCACCCCATCTATCTTTTAAACTAATAAACATAGAAATAAGGATTATATCACATTTGAAACTTATCTAAAAAATCCAAATACATATTTGGTACTTTTTCGAAATTCGGACGTTTAGGGGGTAAAAACCGTTTCTATTTTTGGTACTTTTTTACAAAACATTTTTTTTTATTCATTGACATATACGTAATAAATTATGGGCTCCTACTACTATATTGAAATTTTTTATGCTTCAATGGGGAGAAAAAAGTACCAAAAAGGGGAAATACGGGAAATTTTATTTCTTACTTTAGGTTTTTGGTTCCACAACTGACAATTTTTTTAATTATCGTTTATATTGGACCTAGAAACATAATCTTCAACATGCAATGTCCTGAGTGGATAAGAACCTCTGAGGGAACTTTTTGGTATTTTTTGATCTTCAACTGGTACTTTCTTAATTTCCGTTAGTATTAGACCTAGAAACATAAAACTAAACATGCAAAGTCCTGAGTGAATAAGAATTTGTTAGAGGGATCTTTTTGGTACTTTTTCATTCTTTAACTGGTACTTTTTTAATTTTCGTTAAAATTAGACCTATTAACATAAAATAAAACATGCAAGGTCCTGAGTTTTTTTTTTTTTTTTTTAGTATTTATTTATTGAATCTTCATATATTAAATATGAACTAACAATAATTAATCAAATCTTATCCTAATATTTACTTTATGTCCTGCCAGTGCCAGACAAAAAGATTAAGTCATCACGGTTTCTGTTCACATATGTAGGTGTTTATCGCTCATCTGATTGGGTGAGTGCTGCAGTGTCTCTTCTCCTTAATCGAGTGTGGCCGCCATAATTTAAAATATTTCGAGCTAATGGATTTGGGTGCAGTTCCAGCCTTTTTAAATATTTTACTGCATATTTCGTTATCATAGTTTTTACCAATGGCACATTGAGATCCTTGTGGATATTTGAGTTTTTGACATACCAGGGAGCGGCTGTTATTATTCGAAGAAGTTTATTTTGGCGCCTTTGAATTTTTTCGATATTAGAAGCCGAGGCAGTGCCCCACAACTGAATACCGTAGCACCAAATTGGCTTTAAGATAGAGTTGTAAAGTAGAAGTTTGCAATCGAGACTAAGAACTGAATTTCTTCCAATGAGCCAATTAATTTGAATTGCTTTTAGTTTCATTTGAGTTAATTTTGCTTCTATGTGCCATTTCCACGTTAAACGCCGATCTAGATGTATACCGAGGTATTTTAAATGCGAGTGTTGGGGTATTATTTGATTATTGATTTTAATAGGGGGGCATGTTTCCCGACGCAATGTGAATGTTATATGTGCGCATTTTTGCTCATTGATCATTATCCTCCATTGTTTTAACCACCTTTCCAGTTCAAATATGTGATCCTGTAAGTAACGAGATGCTTCTTGACAGTTTTCATGTACGCTTAGGAAAGCTGTATCATCCGCAAATGTTGAGGTATGTGTGTAGCTGTTTGTTGGCATGTCCGAAGTATAAATTAAGTACAATAGAGGGCCAAGGATGCTGCTTTCTAACAGCTTGTGTATGTTTGCTGGCAAGTTTTGCTGCAATTTCAGTAGTAAACCTTCATGCCAGACTTTATCAAAAGCTTGAGACACATCGATGAAGAGTGCTGAGCAATATTTTTTTTCTTCAAAGGCTTTTCTTATTACATTTACTATTCGATGAGTTTATTCAATTGTGGTATGCTTTCTTCTAAACCCAAATTGATGATTAGGAATACATCTATTTTCATTTAAGATCGGCGTTAATTTTGCCGCTAGTAGTTTCTCAAATAGCTTTGAAATATTAGATAATAAGCTAAAAGGCCTGTATGACTCAACTTTTGTGTGATCCTTTCCTGGCTTTGGTATCATGGTTGCTAAGGAAACCTTCCATTTCTGAGGGTAGTATTGAAGGCGTAAAATAGCATTAAAAATAAAAAGAATAATTTTCTTTGCTGTACTTGGTAGCTCCAAAAGCATTTTATTACTGATCTTATCAATACCGGGTGCCTTCTTGGTGTTTAAATCACAAATAGCCTTTTCGATTTCTCTAAACTCGAATCTTAGGGGAATAGCTGCTCTAACATTTACAGGCGGTAAATCGACTGCTATATCGTGAAATATATTATGGGTAAATACATTTTTCAGATGATTAGCAAACAGATTTCCTTTTTCAATATCATTTCTTGCCCAACTTCCATTCAAGTTTCTCAATGGTGGCTTAGAGATAACTGGTCTATTGAAGCTTTTAGCTGCACGCCATAATGAGTAATCTGATTGTGGAGTTGCATCAAGACCCTTGAGATATTTTTCCAGGGAAGCCGTTTTCTGAGACTGCAGTAACTTTCTCAGCCTTTTTGTGCACTCTTTTAATAAAGTCTTAAGTTGGGGGGATCTGTGCAATTGCCACTCTCTACGAACTCTCATTTTTTCAGTCAATAGACGCTCGACATCTGTAGAATATATGATTTTGTTTTTGGTTTTTTTGAGTGTTATGCTGGAATGTTGAACAGCTAGTTTGAGATAACTGTCAAAATTAACAATAGCGAGATCCACGTTCTCCGGTGTGCTAAGCGGAATATTTTCTGTGCAATGGGCACTCAGATATTTTTTATATTTTAACCAATTTATTTGTGAGGCTGATGTCGATAAGTAACCAGACGGAGATACGATTCTATTTGGATTCATTATAGTAACAATTGTAGGTGTGTGATCGGAAGAGTATTCTAGGGACGCTTCCACATGAATCGTGTCTATGGGGATGTTATTAACCAAGCCAAAATCTATGACATCTGGAACTTTTTGCTGATCAGTAGGCCAATATGTTGGTTGTCCGCTCGCGACCACATTTAGGTACATTTTACAAATTGTGTTAAACAAAACACGACCCTTAGGTGTAATAAGTCGTGACCCCCAGAAAGTGTGTTTAGCGTTATAATCGCCAGCAGCCAGGAAGCAGGGTCCTAATGATTTGAAATATTTATTATATTGGCTTTCTGATATTGAAAATCTAGGTGGGGAGTATAATGATGAAATTACTATGTTTCGAGATAATTCCTCAACGCAAATGCTCGTTGCTTGAAGATAATCTTCACGATGATCGCACATTAGGTAGTGTTTTACTCGGTTTTTTATCAAAATGGCAGAACCTCCACAAGCTCTACCTCGAGGGTTTGGCATATGGTTTGATTTTAGGACGTTAGCGTAGGATGTTCTGTTATAACTAGGCTGCGGTACCTGAACGTCATTAATGTTAACTTGATTTGTTGCCTGCATTTGAGGGGGATTAGGTTTCGGTCCAACCGAGCACTTGACGATAGAGTATACAGGGCATCCTCTATAGTTGGCCGTGTGATTACCACCACAGTTGCTACATTTTTTACATTGGGGTCGTTTTTAGACTTATCGCAGAGAGCTGTACCATGTAATTCTCCACATACGACGCAAACAGGGGTTAAATGACAATATGCCTTAGTGTGACCAAATTCTTGGCAGTTTAAACATTGCACGGGACCATTCCTTTTGTGCGGCTCCTGTTATTTTTCTATACAGGCTATTGTTATTTTTCTATACAGGATATATTTAAGATTTTAAATGGGATGCGTTTCGTTCTTTTTAAGCTTAATGTCGCCGGGTTCTAACTCCACTCGAAATAGTGGCTGGGGATTTTTTCTCTATTTTTAATGTTTATTACATTTTTTATTTTGAAGCCCTTCTCTTCTTAAAAACGTTTTTATCTCACCTGGGTCCACGCATGAGTCAATGCCCTTAATTACTACCTGAAGACCTTTACTGCTTTTCAGTTGATATGTATAAAAATTCTTATTAAGGCCTTCAAATTTAGTTATTACCTTACGAAAATCTTCTTCACGATTAACTTGTATTTTTGTCTCATTAATACTACCCCAAAATTCTTTATTAATTCATTTGAGTTTTGCTCTCTAAGATATATCGGCGGTGGCTTAGAAGATTTGATAACGTTTTGTGCTTCCGGGGATTCCTCATCCAGAATTGCAAAACGATTTTGTGAACTTGTTCTATCAGCTGTACCATCTTTTAAGACTTTTGCCTGATTTGGAGGTAATATTTTCATCACTTATTAAAATCGTTTTTGCCGCTGAGGCACCGCTTGCAGGTTTTATATTTTTTATTGTATTAAGATCAACCGTATTATTAGACACCGAAGGTGATACTGAGTTTTCTATTATTACTGAATGGGGGTTAATATTTACATCACTTATTAAAATTGTTTTTGCTGTTGAGGCAACGCTAGCAGGTTTTATATTTGTTAATGTATCAACCGTGTTATTAAATACAGACGGTGAAAGGGATTGCGTGCGAGTAATAGGTTTAGCCGTTAGGTATTTGCTATCATCAATTCTTTTTTTTATTTCTGCATTTGTTTGGTTAACACTCACTGTGATATATGCATTTCTACTGTTTGCACTCATGAGTTTTTTTTTCTTTTACTGTTTACAGTTTTGCTCTTCTTATTTGTTATTGTTTATCAACACCGAGAATAAAAAATGTGTGTTTATGTATGTATGTACATACATGTATTTTTTTTTTCTTTCTTGTATATACTTTTTTTAATACTTTATTTGTTCAAAAAAAAAATCGTATGCCGAGCTTAGAAAACACGTCTATCTTCAACGAGCGCGACAGACAATATGATATATTTAATGTATATGAAAGTTTTAAAGTATGTTACTTACTACTAAATAAACAACTAACCAACTATATATATATGTCCTGAGTGGACAATAACCTATAAGAGGGATCTTCTTGGTACTTTTTCGTTTTTTAACTGGTACCTTTTTTATTTTCGTTAATATTGGATCTACAAACATAAAATTAAAAATGCAATGCCCTGAGTGAATGAGAATCTGTAAGAGGGGCTTTTTGGTACTTTTTGTTCTTTACCTATTACTTTTTGAATTTCCGTTAGAATTGGACCTATAAACATAAAATTAAACGTGCAAGTTCCCAAGTGAATGACAATCTGTAAGAGTGGTTTTTTGGTACTTTTTCGTACTCTATTGTTTGCCAACAGGTAATTATTGAATTTTTGTTAGTATTGCAGCTACAAACATAAAATTAAACAAGCAAAGCGTTGAATGAGCAATTTTGGTACTTTATTTTGTGCTTTTATTGTTTCTCATTAAATAAAAAAGAGAACAGATGTCTGGTACTATTTCGAAATTCGGCTCTTTTAGGGAGTAAAAGTGTAAAACCTGAACTTTGGTTCTTTTGTGTCCCCCATCTACCGTTTAAATCAATGCACATTGAAAAAAAAATTATATAAAATTCGTAACTTATCTAAAAAATGCCAAGTGAAAATTTTGTACTTTTTCTGAAATCGAACGTTTAAGGGGTAAAAATCGTACGTAATTTTGTTACTTTTTCCAAGATATTTTTTCTTCATCTATTTATTTTCATCGCACAGCCTAAACGCCTGAAGCTCAAAAGTTGACATTTGGACCTGAGGCAGGCCTCTCGCCAAATTGATCACGCTGACCTCATATCTGCTAAGCTAAAGGAGATTCAAAAAAATTTAATACTTATTGTTGTTTAAATGAAAAAAGGCGGTAAAAACGGAAATTCGCTAACCTCATAACTGCTAAACAAAAAGGGATACAAAAAAACTAAATACCTATTATTGTTCATTAAAAATAAGCGGATAGGTGTCTAGCACTTTTTTGAAATAAGGAGTAAACGGGTAAGTCCTGTATTTTAAAACTTTTTTGCTATGCCATCTATCTTTTAAACCAATAAACATTAAAATAAAAAATATATCACATTCGTAACTTATCTAAAAAATACAAATACAAATTTGATGCGTTTCGAAATTCGAACGTTTAAGGGGTGAAAATCGTATCTGTTATTTTTTTCAAAACGTTTTTCTTCATCTACCTATCTATATATATAAAATTGTAACGTTACTGACTGACTGATTCATCTTCGCACAGCCTAAACGCCTGAAGCTAAAAACTTGAAATTTGGAGAGACCAACCCCTGTCTCTCCCCAAATCGATCCACTAAGACGGGATTTTCGGAAATTCGAATGTTTGGGGGGTAAAAAAGGGCAAAAACGGGTAAATTCGGTAACCTTATATCTCTTAAACTAAAAGAGATACAAAAAAAATTTAATGCTTTTCGTTGTTCTTTAGAAAAATATGCGGACAGGTGTCTGGTACTTTTTGGAAATTCAGCCCTTTAACAGAGTAAACGGGTAAAACCTGCATTTTGGTACTTTTTTATCACCCCATCTATCTTTTAAACCCATAAACATAGAAATAAGGGTTATATCACATTTGAAACTTATCAAAATACGAATTTGTTACTTTTCCGTAATTCAGACGTTTAAGGGGTAAAAAGCGTAACTATTTTTGGTACTTATTTTATAAAACATTTTTTTTTATTTATTGACATAAACGTATTAAATTATGGGCTCCCACTACAATATTGAAATTTTTCATGCTTCAATGGGGAGAAAAAAAGTACCAAAGAGGGGAAATACGGAGTAAACGGGTAAAATCTGTATTTTGGTACTTTTTTGTCACCCCATCTATCTTTTAAACTAATAAACATAGAAATAAGGATTATATCACATTTGAAACTTATCTAAAAAATTCAAATACATATTTGGTACTTTTTCGAAATTCGGACGTTTAGGGGGTAAAAACCGTTTCTATTCTTGGTACTTTTTTACAAAACATTTTTTTTTATTCATTGACATATACGTAACAAATTATGGGCTCCTACTACAATATTGAAATTTTTTATGCTTCAATGGGGAGAAAAAAGTACCAAAAAGGGGAAATACGGGAAATTTTATTTCTTACTTTAGGTTTTTGGTTCCACAACTGACAATTTTTTTAATTATCGTTAATATTTAACCTAGAAACATAATCTTCAACATGCAATGTCCTGAGTGGATAAGAACCTCTGAGGGTACTTTTTGGTATTTTTTGATCTTCAACTGGTACTTTCTTAGTTTCCGTTAGTATTAGACCTAGAAACATAAAACTAAACATGCAAAGTCCTGAGTGAATAAGAATTTGTTAGAGGGATCTTTTTGGTACTTTTTCATTCTTTAACTGGTACTTTTTTAATTTTCGTTAAATTTAGACCTATTAACATAAAATAAAACATGCAAGGTCCTGAGTGAATGAGAATTCGTAAGAGGAATCTTTTTGGTACTTTTTCGTTATTCAACTGATACTTTTTTTAATTTTCGTTAATATTGGACCTATGAACATAAAATTAAACATGCATGCTCCTGAGTAAATCTGTAAGAGGGGCTTCTTGGTACCTTTTGGTCTTTAACTGGTACTATTTAAAGTTCCGTTAGTATTGGACCTAAAATCATCAAATTCAACATTAAATGTCCTGAGTGGACAGTAACCTATAAGAGGAATCTTCTTGGTACTTTTTCGTTTTTTAACTGGTACCTTTTTATTTTCGTTAATATTGGATCTACAAACATAAAATTAAAAATGCAATGCCCTGAGTGAATGAGAATCTGTAAGAGGGGCTTTTTGGTACTTTTTGTTCTTTACCTGTTACTTTTTGAATTTTCGTTAAAATTGGACCTATAAACATAAAATTAAACATGCAAGTTCCCAAGTGAATGAGAATCTGTAAGAGTGGTTTCTTGGTACTTTTTCGTACTGTATTGTTTGCCAACAGGACATTATTGAATTTTTGTTAGTATTGCAGCTACAAACATAAAATTTAACAAGCAAAGCGTTGAATGAGCATCTGTAAGAGGCAAATTTTGGTACTTTTTTGTACTTTATTTTGTGCTTTTATTGTTGCTCATTAAATAAAAAAGAGAACAGATGTCTGGTACTATTTCGAAATTCCGCTCTTTTAGGGAGTAAAAGTATAAAACCTGAATTTTGGTTCTTTTTTGTCCCCCATCTACCGTTTATATCAATGCACATAGAAATTAAAATTATATAAAATTCGTAACTTATCTAAAAAATGCCAAGTGAAAATTTTGTACTTTTTCTGAATTCGAACGTTTAAGGAGTAAAAATCGTACGAATTTTTGTTACTTTTTCCAAGATATTTTTTCTTCATCTATTTATTTTCATCGCACAGCATAAACGCTTGAAGCTCAAAAGTTGACATTTGGACCTGAGGCAGGCCTCCCGCCAAATCGATCACGCTGACCTTATATCTGCTAAGCTAAAGGAGATACAAAAAAATTTAATACTTATTGTTGTTCAATAGAAAAAAAGGCGGTAAAAACGGAAATTTGCAACCTCATATCTGCTAAACTAAAAGAGATACAAAAAAATTAAATACCTAGTATTGTTCATAAAAATAAGCGGACAGGTGTCTGCACTTTTTTGAAATAAGGAGTAAACGGGTAGGTCCTGTATTTTAAAACTTTTTTGCTATGCCATCTATCTTTTAAACCAATAAACATTTTTTTTTTTTTTTTTTTTTTTTTTCTCAGTATTTATTTATTGAATCTTCATATACTAAATATGAACTAACAATAATTAATCAAATCTTAACCTAATATTTGATTTATGTCCTGCCAGTGCCGGACAAAAAAGATTTCGTCATCACGGTTTCTGTTCACATATGTAGGTGTTTACCGCTCATCTGATTGGGTGAGTGCTGCAGTGTCTCTTCTTCTTAATCGAGTGTGGCCGCCATAATTTAAAATATTTCGTGCTAATGGGTTTGGGTGCAGTTCCAGCCTTTTTAAATATTTTACTGCATATTTCGTTATCATAGTTTTTACTAATGGCACATTGAGATCCTTGTGGATATTTGAGTTTTTGACGTACCAGGGGGCGGCTGTGATTATTCGAAGAAGTTTATTTTGGCGCCTTTGAATTTTTTCGATGTTAGAAGCCGAGGCAGTGCCCCATAACTGAATACCGTAGCACCAAATTGGCTTTAAGATAGAGTTGTAAAGTAGAAGTTTGCAATCGAGGCTGAGAACAGAATTTCTTCCAATAAGCCAATTTTTTTGAATTGCTTTTAGTTTCATTTGAGTTAATTTAGCTTCTATATGCCATTTCCACGTTAAACGCCGATCTAGATGTATACCGAGGTATTTTACATGCGAGTGTTGGGGTATTATTTGATTATTGATTTTAATAGGGGGGCATGTTTCCCGACGCAATGTGAATGTTATATGTGCGCATTTTTGCTCATTGATCTTTATCCTCCATTGTTTTAACCACCTTTCCAGTTCAAATATGTGATCCTGTAAGTAACGAGATGCTTCTTGACAGTTTGCGTGTACGCTTAGAAAAGCTGTATCGTCCGCAAATGTTGAGGTATGGGTGTAGCTGTTTGTTGGCAAGTCCGAAGTATAAATTAAGTATAATAGAGGGCCCAGGATGCTGCCTTGTGGGACTCCGGCGTTAATTGGCTGAGGAGAACTTAAAAAATCGCCTTCTTTAATAATAAAATGACGCCCGACTAAGTAGCTTTCTAACAGCTTGTGTATGTTTGATGGTAAGTTTTGCTGCAACTTCAGTAGTAACCCTTTATGCCAGACTTTATCAAAAGCTTGAGACACATCGATGAAGAGTGCAGAGCAATATTTTTTTTCTTCAAAGGCTTTTCTTATGACATTTACTATTCGATGAGTTTGTTCAATTGTGCTGTGTTTTCTTCTAAAACCGAATTGATGATTGGGAATACATCTGTTTTCATTTAAAATCGGCGTTAATTTTGACACTAGTAGTTTCTCAAATAGCTTTGATATATTAGACAATAGGCTTATAGGTCTATATGACTCAACTTTTGTGGGATCCTTTCCTGGTTTAGGTATCATGGTAACTAAAGGTACTTTCCACTCTTGTGGGTAGTATTCAAGGCGTAAAATAGCATTAAAAATTAGTAGAATAATTTTCTTTGCTATGCGGGGTAGCTCCAAAAGCATCTTGTTACTGATGTTATCAAAACCAGGGGCTTTCTTGGGGTTTAAATCATGAATAGCCTTTTCGATTTCTCTTATCTCAAATCTTAGTGGAACAGCTGATCTAACAACAACAGGTCCGCAGTATCGAAAGATGTATGAGGGGTAAATACGGTTTTCAAATGATTAACAAAAATATTACCTTTTTCTATATCATTTCGTGCCCAACTTCCATTTAAGTTTCTTAATGGCGGTTTAGTGATAACTGGTCTTTTTAGATTTCTAGCTGCACGCCATAATGAGTAGTCAGATTGAGGAGTTGCATCAAGTTCCTTAAGATATTTTTCCAGAGAAGCCGTTTTTTGAGACTGCAGTAAGATTCTTAGCCTTTTTGTACACTCTTTTAGTAAATTTTTAAGTTGAGGGGATCTGTGCAATTGCCACTCCCTTAGAGCTCTCCTTTTTTCAGTAAAGAGACGCTCGACATCTGTAGAATATATTTTACTATTTTTGATGTTTTTGCGGGCTATGCTAGAATGTTGAACAGCTAGTTTGAGATAATTGTCAAAATTTACAATAGAAAGATTCACATTCTCCGGTGTTCTAAGCGGAATATTTTCAGTGCAGTGGGTACTGAGATATTTTTTATATTTTAACCAATTTATTTGTGTTGCTGACGTCACTAAGTATCCACACGGAGATACAATTCTATTAGGGTTTGCTATAGTTAGAAGTGTAGGTGTGTGATCAGATGATAATTCTAAAGAAGCTTCAACATGAATCGTTTCTGCGGGGATGTTTTTAACCACGCCAAAATCGATGACATCTGGAATTTTTTGCTGATCAGTAGGCCAATAAGTTGGTTGACCACTCGCGACCACATTTAAATCCATTTTAGACATTGTATTGTACAAAACACGACCCTTTGGTGTTATGAGCCGTGACCCCCAGAAGGTATGTTTAGCGTTGTAATCGCCAGCGGCTAGGAAACAGGGTCCTAATGATTTAAAATATTTATAATATTGGCTTTCTGATATTGAAAATCTAGGTGGAGAGTATAATGATGAAAGTACTAAGTTTCGATTTAGCTCTTCAACACAAATGTTCGTTGCTTGCAGATAATCTTCACGATAATCACACATTAAGTAGTGTTTGATTCGGACTTTTATCAAAATAGCAGAGCCTCCACAAGCTCTATCTCGAGGGTCCTTGGTATCATATAATATATAACCATTAATTTTAAACGTATTTCTTGAGGTCAAATAAACATTAAAATAAAAAATATATCACATTCGTAACTTATCTAAAAAATACAAATACAAGTTTGATGCGTTTCGAAATTCGAACGTTTAAGGGGTGAAAATCGTACCTATTTCTGTTATTTTTTTCAAAACGTTTTTCTTCATCGACCTATCTATATATATAAAATTGTAACTGATTCATCATCGCACAGCCTAAACGCCTGAAGCTAAAAACTTGAAATTTTGAGAGACCAACCCCTGTCTCTCCCCCAAATCGATCCACTAAGACGGGATTTTTGGAAATTCGAATGTTTGGGGGGTAAAAAGGGCAAAAACGGGTAAATTGGGTAACCTTATATCTCTAAAACTAAAAGAGATACAAAAAAAATTTAATGCTTTCCGTTGTTCTTTAGAAAAATAAGCGGACAGGTGTCTGGTACTTTTTGGAAATTCAGCCCTTGAACAGAGTAAACGGGTAAAACCTGCATTTTGGTACTTTTTTATCAACCCATCTGTCTTTTAAACCCATAAACATAAAAATAAGGATTATATCACATTTGAAACTTATCTAAAAAATCCAAATACGAATTTGGTACTTTTTCGAAATTCGGACGTTTAAGGGGTAAAAAGCGTAACTATTTTTGGTACTTATTTTATAAAACATTTTTTTTTATTTATTGACATAAACGTATTAAATTATGGGCTCCCACTACAATATTGAAATTTTTCATGCTTCAATGGGGAGAAAAAAAGTACCAAATAGGGGAAATACGGAGTAAACGGGTAAAATCTGTATTTTGGTACTTTTTTGTCACCCAATCTATCTTTTAAACTAATAAATATAGAAATAAGGATTATATCACATTTGAAACTTATCTAAAAAATCCAAATACAAATTTGGTACTTTTTCGAAATTCAGACGTTTAGGCGGTAAAAACCGTTACTATTTTTGGTACTTTTTTACAAAACATTTTTTTTTATTCATTGACATATACGTATTAATTTATGGGCTCCTACTACGATATTGAAATTTTTCATGCTTCAATGGGGAGAAAAAAAGTACCAAAGAGGGTACTAAAATTGTAACGTTACTGACTGTCTGATTCATCATCGCACAGCCTAAACGCCTGAAGCTAAAAACTTGAAATTTGGACCAGGGGTTGGTCTCTCCCCAAATCGATCCAATAAGACGGGATTTTTGGAAATTCGAATGTTTAGGGGGTAAAAAGGGCAAAACCGGGTAAATTCGGTAACCTTATATCTCTAAAACTAAAAGAGATACAAAAAAATTTAATGCCTATCGTTGTTCTTTAGAAAAATAAGCGGACAGGTGTCTGGTACATTTTGGAAATTCAGCCTTTTAACAGAGTAAACGGGTAAAACCTGCATTTTGGTACTTTTTTGTCACTTTTTCGAAATTCGGACGTTTAAGGGGTAAAAATTTGGACCAGGGGTTGGTCTCTCCCCAAATCGATCCACTATGACGGGATTTTTGGAAATTCGAATGTTTAGGGGGTAAAATAGGGCAAAAACGGGTAAATTCGGTAACCTAATATCTCTAAAACTAAAAGAGATACAAAAAATTTTAATTTAATGCTTTTCGTTGTTCTTTAGAAAAATAAGCGGACAGGTGTCTGGTACTTTTTGGAAATTCAGCCCTTTAACGGAGTAAACGGGTAAAACCTGCATTTTGGTACTTTTTTGTCACCCTACTATCTTTTAAACCCATAAACATAGAAATAAGGGCTATATCACATTTGAAACTTATCTAAAAAATCCAAATACGGATTTGGTACTTTTTCGAAATTTGGACGTTTAAGGGGTAAAAAGCGTAACTATTTTTGTTACTTTTTTTATAAAACATTTTTTTTTATTTATTGACATAAACGTATTAAATTATGGGCTCCCACTACAATATTGAAATTTGTCATGCTTTAATGGGGAGAAAAAAAGTACCAAAAAGGGGAAATATGGAGTAAACGGGTAAAATCTGTATTTTGGTACTTTTTTGTCACCCCATCTATCTTTTAAACTAATAAACATAGAAATAAGGATTATATCACATTTGAAACTTATCTAAAAAATCCAAATACATATTTGGTACTTTTTCGAAATTCGGACGTTTAGGGGGTAAAAACCGTTTCTATATTTGGTACTTTTTTACAAAACATTTTTTTTTATTCATTGACATATACGTAATAAATTATGGGCTCCTACTACAATATTGAAATTTTTTATGCTTCAATGGGGAGAAAAAAGTACCAAAAAGGGGAAATACGGGAAATTTTATTTCTTACTTTAGGTTTTTGGTTCCACAACTGACAATTTTTTTAATTATCGTTTATATTGGACCTAGAAACATAATCTTCAACATGCAATGTCCTGAGTGGATAAGAACCTCTGAGGGAACTTTTTGGTATTTTTTGATCTTCAACTGGTACTTTCTTAATTTCCGTTAGTATTAGACCTAGAAACATAAAACTAAACATGCAAAGTCCTGAGTGAATAAGAATTTGTTAGAGGGATCTTTTTGGTACTTTTTCATTCTTTAACTGGTACTTTTTTAATTTTCGTTAAAATTAGACCTATTAACATAAAATAAAACATGCAAGGTCCTGAGTTTTTTTTTTTTTTTTTTAGTATTTATTTATTGAATCTTCATATATTAAATATGAACTAACAATAATTAATCAAATCTTATCCTAATATTTACTTTATGTCCTGCCAGTGCCAGACAAAAAGATTAAGTCATCACGGTTTCTGTTCACATATGTAGGTGTTTATCGCTCATCTGATTGGGTGAGTGCTGCAGTGTCTCTTCTCCTTAATCGAGTGTGGCCGCCATAATTTAAAATATTTCGAGCTAATGGATTTGGGTGCAGTTCCAGCCTTTTTAAATATTTTACTGCATATTTCGTTATCATAGTTTTTACCAATGGCACATTGAGATCCTTGTGGATATTTGAGTTTTTGACATACCAGGGAGCGGCTGTTATTATTCGAAGAAGTTTATTTTGGCGCCTTTGAATTTTTTCGATATTAGAAGCCGAGGCAGTGCCCCACAACTGAATACCGTAGCACCAAATTGGCTTTAAGATAGAGTTGTAAAGTAGAAGTTTGCAATCGAGACTAAGAACTGAATTTCTTCCAATGAGCCAATTAATTTGAATTGCTTTTAGTTTCATTTGAGTTAATTTTGCTTCTATGTGCCATTTCCACGTTAAACGCCGATCTAGATGTATACCGAGGTATTTTAAATGCGAGTGTTGGGGTATTATTTGATTATTGATTTTAATAGGGGGGCATGTTTCCCGACGCAATGTGAATGTTATATGTGCGCATTTTTGCTCATTGATCATTATCCTCCATTGTTTTAACCACCTTTCCAGTTCAAATATGTGATCCTGTAAGTAACGAGATGCTTCTTGACAGTTTTCATGTACGCTTAGGAAAGCTGTGTCATCCGCAAATGTTGAGGTTTGTGTGTAGCTGTTTGTTGGCATGTCCGAAGTATAAATTAAGTATAATAGAGGGCCCAGGATGCTGCCTTGTGGGACTCCAGCGGTAACTGGCTGAGGAGAACTTAAAAAATCGCCTTCTTTAATAATAAATTGACGACCGACTAAGTAGCTTTCTAACAGCTTGTGTATGTTTGCTGGCAAATTTTGCTGCAATTTCAGTAGTAAACCTTCATGCCAGACTTTATCAAAAGCTTGAGACACATCGATGAAGAGTGCTGAGCAATATTTTTTTTCTTCAAAGGCTTTTCTTATTACATTTACTATTCGATGAGTTTGTTCAATTGTGCTATGCTTTCGTCTAAACCCAAATTGATGATTAGGAATACATCTATTTTCATTTAAAATCGGCGTTAATTTTGCCACTAGTAGTTTCTCAAATAGCTTTGAAATATTAGATAATAAGCTAATAGGCCTGTATGACTCAACTTTTGTGTGATCCTTTCCTGGCTTTGGTATCATGGTTACTAAGGAAACCTTCCATTTCTGAGGGTAGTATTGAAGGCGTAAAATTGCATTAAAAATAAAAAGAATAATTTTCTTCGCTATACTTGGTAGCTCCAAAAGCATTTTATTACTGATCTTATCAATACCGGGTGCCTTCTTGGTGTTTAAATCACAAATAGCCTTTTCGATTTCTCTAAACTCGAATCTTAGGGGAATAGCTGCTCTAACATTTACAGGCGGTAAATCGACTGCTATATCGTGAAATATATTATGGGTAAATACATTTTTCAGATGATTAGCAAACAGATTTCCTTTTTCAATATCATTTCTTGCCCAACTTCCATTCAAGTTTCTCAGTGGTGGCTTAGAGATAACTGGTCTATTGAGGCTTCTAGCTGCACGCCATAATGAGTAGTCTGATTGTGGAGTTGCATCAAGTCCCTTGAGATATTTTTCCAAGGAAGCCGTTTTCTGAGACTGCAGTAACTTTCTCAGCCTTTTTGTGCACTCTTTTAATAAAGTCTTAAGTTGAGGGGATCTGTGCAATTGCCACTCTCTTCGAACTCTCCTTTTTTCAGTCAATAGACGCTCGACATCTGTAGAATATATGATTTGGTTTTTGGTTTTTTTGAGCGTTATGCTGGAATGTTGAACAGCTAGTTTGAGATAAATGTCA
Source organism: Pollenia amentaria (assembly GCA_943735925.1). Taxonomy (NCBI): domain Eukaryota; kingdom Metazoa; phylum Arthropoda; class Insecta; order Diptera; family Polleniidae; genus Pollenia; species Pollenia amentaria. The sequence goes on along the minus strand of OX031007.1, from coordinate 88,413,145 downwards.
AAATTAACAATAGCGAGATCCACGTTCTCCGGTGTGCTAAGCGGAATATTTTCTGTGCAATGGGCACTCAGATATTTTTTATATTTTAACCAATTTATTTGTGAGGCTGATGTCGATAAGTAACCAGACGGAGATACGATTCTAATTGGATTCATTATAGTAACAATTGTAGGTGTGTGATCGGAAGATAATTCTAGGGACGCTTCCACATGAATCGTGTCTATGGGGATGTTATTAACCACGCCAAAATCTATGACATCTGGAACCTTTTGCTGATCAGTAGGCCAATTTGTTGGTTGTCCGCTCGCAACCACATTTAGGTACATTTTACAAATTGTGTTAAACAAAACACGACCCTTAGGTGTAATAAGTCGTGACCCCCAGAAAGTGTGTTTAGCGTTATAATCGCCAGCAGCCAGGAAGCAGGGTCCTAATGATTTGAAATATTTACTGTATTGGCTTTCTGATATTGAAAATCTAGGTGGGGAGTATAATGATGAAATTACTATGTTTCGAGATAATTCCTCAACGCAAATGCTCGTTGCTTGGAGATAATCTTCACGATGATCACACATTAAGTAGTGTTTTACTCGGTTTTTTATCAAAATAGCAGATCCTCTACAAGCTCTACCTCGAGGGTCCTTGGTATCATATAATATATAACCATTGATTTTAAACGTGTTTCTTGAGGTCAGATGGGTTTCAGAAACCATCATAACATCAATTTGTTTATTTTTAAGGAGGTATTCTAGTTCATTTTTATGTTGGCGGATGCCGTTTGCGTTCCAAAAGCAAATTTTTAAACAGTTCATGGCTTGTTTAGTACAGCTTGCAATAACATCGATTGCATTCTTAACATTTCCTGCATCATATTACCCATTGTGTTTTTAAAGTTATTTACTGTTTGTACTAATGTTTCCATGGTTTTCTCAAGACGACTTAAATTAGAAACTGGAGTTTCATCATTATTTGGCAACTCACCTTGCGTTGGCATATGGTTTGATTTTAGGACGTTAGCGTAGGATGTTCTGCTATTACTAGGCTGCGGTACCTGAACGTCATTAATGTAAACTTGATTTGTTGCCTGCATTTGAGGGGGATTAGGTTTCGGTCCAACCGAGCGCTTCACGATAGAGTATACAGGGCATCCTCTATAGTTGGCAGTGTGATTACCACCACAGTTGCTACATTTTTTTACATCGGGGTCGTTTTTAGACTTATCGCAGAGAGCTGTACCATGTAATTCTCCACATACGACGCAAACAGGGGTTAAATGATAATATGCCGGGACCATTCCTTTTGTGCGGCTCCTCTATTGTTATTTTTCTATACAGGATATATTTCAGATTATAAATGGGATGCGTTTCGTTCTTTTTAAGCTTAATGTCGCCGGGTTCTAACTCCACTCGAAATAGTGGCTGGGGATTTTTTTCTCTATTTTTAATGTTTATTACATTTTTTATTTTGAAGCCCTTCTCTTCTAAAAACGTTTTTATCTCACCTGGGTCCACGCATGAGTCAATGCCCTTAATCACTACCTGAAGACCTTTACTGCTCTTCAGTTGATATGTATAAAAATTCTTATTAAGTGCTTCAAATTTAGTTATTACCTTACGAAAATCTTCTTCACTATTAACTTGTATTTTTGTCTCATTAATACTACACCGCTTTATTGCAGCTACATAAAAAGAATTTTCACCTATTACCGAGATCAAATTCTTTATTAATTCATTTGAGTTTTGCTCTCTAAGATATATCGGCGGTGGCTTAGAAGATTTGATAAAGTTTTGTGCTTCCGGGGATTTCTCATCCAGAATTGCAAAACGATTTTGTGAACTTGTTCTATCAGCTGTACCATCTTTTAAGACTTTTGAGACCGAAGCAACTGCTGAAGAGGTTGGGCTGCGACCCCGTTTAAGCACTGTTATGTACCTATCAATACCTACTTGTACTGGAGGCTTTTGAACACTTTTTACTGGTGGAGCTGAGTTTTCCATCATGCCTGATTTGAGGGTAATATTTTCATCACTTATTAAAATCGTTTTTGCCGCTGAGGCACCGCTTGCAGGTTTTATATTTTTTATTGTATTAATATCAACCGTATTATTAGACACCGAAGGTGATACTGAGTTTCCTATTATGCCTGATTGGGGGTTAATATTTACATCACTTATTAAAATTGTTTTTGCTGTTGAGGCAACGCTAGCAGGTTTTATATTTGTTATTGTATCAACCGTGTTATTAAATACAGACGGCGAGAGGGATCGCGTTTGAGTAATAGGTTTAGCCGTTAGGTATTTGCTATCATCGATTCTTTTTTTTATTTCTGCATTTGTTTGGTTAACACTCACTGTGATATATGCATTTCTACTGTTTGCACTCATAAGAGTTTTTTTTTTTTTTTCTTTTACTGTTTACAGTTGTTATTTGTTATTGTTTATCAACACCGAGAATGAAAAATGTGTGTTTATGTATGTATGTACATACATGTAATTTTTTTTTTCTTTTTCTTGTATTTACTTTTTTAATACTTTATTTGTTCAACAAAATAAACCGTATGCCGAGCTTAAAAAAACACGTCTATCTTCAACGAGCGCGACAGACAGTGTTAAGGTCCTGAGTGAATGAGAATTCGTAAGAGGAATCTTTTTGGTACTTTTTCGTTATTTAACTGATACTTTTTTTAATTTTCGTTAATATTGGACCTATGAACATAAAATTTAACATGCATGCTCCTGAGTAAACCAAAATCAGTTATATATGAAATTTTGCCCAAAAGAAACGAAAAAGGGCCCAAAAAAAAAATGAAAAATGACCCAAAAAACAAAAACGAATTTTTTCCCGGTGGCATGTTATGACGTCCAGTGTCATAGTGTCCATGGACGCTATGACACCCCAAAAAGTGTCATAGTGTCCATTGACACTACGCTAACTAAAGCTTCTCTGCACAGTCGGCCTTCGGCCGGGCGCAAGGATTTTCTCCTCTATGGTATAACAAACACCGGCTTCGCTAACTAAAGCTTCTCTGCATAGTCGGCTTTCATTTGGAAACAAGGCAGATTTTAGAAGCTTTACTTAGCGAAGCCGGTGTTTGTTATACCATAGAGGAGAAAATCCTTGCGCCCGGCCAAAGGCCGGCTGTGCAGAGAAGCTTTAGTTAGCGAAGCCGGTATTTGTTATACCATAGAGGAGAAAATCCTTGCGCCCGGCCGAAGGCCGGCTGTGCAGAGAAGCTTTAGTAAGCGAAGCCGGTGTTTGTTATACCATAGAGGAGAAAATCAAAAAAATGGGCCATTTTTCATTCAAAAACGAAAAATCACCCAACAATAACGAAAAATAGCCCAAAAATTTTAGGTCACTTTTCATATAAATTTAGGCCCAATTTTACATGGAATTTTTTTGGGCGATTTTTCATTTCTTTTTTTGGGCCATTTTTCTTGGGGCGATTTTTCCCACAGCCAATATTTGTTCTTTACCTGTTACTTTTTGAATTTCCGTTAAAATTGGACCTTTAAACACAAAATTAAACATGCAAGTTCTCAAGTGAATGAGAATCTGTAAGAGTGGTTTTTTGGTACTTTTTCGTACTGTATTGTTTGCCAACAGGTACTTATTGAATTTTTGTTAGTATTGCAGCTACAAACATAAAATTAAACAAGCAAAGCGTTGAATGAGCATCTGTAAGAGGCAATTTTTGGTACTTTTTTGTACAAAAAGAGAACAGGTGTCTGGTACTATTTCGAAATTCGGCTCGTTTAGGGAGTAAAAGTGTAAATCCTGAATTTTGGTTCTTTTTTGTCCCCCATCTACCGTTTAAATCAATGCACATAGAAATAAAAATTATATAAAATTCGTAACTTATCTAAAAAATGCCAAGTGAAAATTTTGTACTTTTTCTGAATTCGAACGTTTAAGGGGTAAAAATCGTACCTAATTTTGTTACTTTTTCCAAGATATTTGTTCTTCATCTATTTATTTTCATCGCACAGCCTAAACGCCTGAAGCTCAAAAGTTGACATTTGGACCTGAGGCAGACCTCTCGCCAAATCAATCACGCTGACCGCACATCTGCTAAGCTAAAGGAGATACAAAAAAATTTAATACTTATTGTTGTTTAAATGAAAAAAGGCGGTAAAAACGGAAATTCGCTAACCTCATATCTGCTAAACTAAAAGGGATATAAAAAAATTAAATACCTATTATTGTTCATTAAAAATAAGCGGACAGGTGTCTAGCACTTTTTTTAAATAAGGAGTAAACGGGTAAGTCCTGTATTTTAAAACTTTTTTGCCATCTATCTTTTAAACCAATAAACATTAAAATAAAAAATATATCACATTCGTAACTTATCTAAAAAATACAAATACAAATTTGATGCGTTTCGAAATTCGAACGTTTAAGGGGTGAAAATCGTACCTAATTCTGTTATTTTTATCAAAACGTTTTTCTTCATCGACCTATCTATATATATAAAATTGTAACGTTACTGACTGAGTGATTCATCATCGCACAGCCTAAACGCCTGAAGCTAAAAACTTGAAATTTTGAGAGACCAACCCCTGTCTCTCCCCCAAATCGATCCACTAAGACGGGATTTTTGGAAATTCGAATGTTTGGGGGGTAAAAAGGGCAAAAACGGGTAAATTCGGTAACCTTATATCTCTAAAACTAAAAGAGATACAAAAAAAATTTAATGCTTTCCGTTGTTATTTAGAAAAATAAGCGGACAGGTGTCTGGTACTTTTTGGAAATTCAGCCCTTGAACAGAGTAAACGGGTAAAACCTGCATTTTGGTACTTTCTTATCAACCAATCTGTCTTTTAAATCTATAAACATAGAAATAAGGGTTATATCACATTGGAAACTTATCTAAAAAATCCAAATACAAATTTGGTACTTTTTCGAAATTCGGACGTTTAAGGGGTAAAAAGCGTAACTATTTTTGGTACTTATTTTATAAAACATTTTTTTTTATTTATTGACATAAACGTATTAAATTATGGGCTCCCACTACAATATTGAAATTTTTCATGCTTCAATGGGGAGAAAAAAAGTACCAAAGAGGGGAAATACGGAGTAAAATCTGTATTTTGGTACTTTTTTGTCTCCCCATCTATCTTTTAATCTAATAAATATAGAAATAAGGATTATATCACATTTGAAACTTATCTAAAAAATCCAAATACAAATTTGGTACTTTTTCGAAATTCGGACGTTTAGGCGGTAAAAACCGTTACTATTTTTGGTACTTTTTTACAAAACATTTTTTTCTATTCATTGACATATACGTAATAAATTATGGGCTCCACTACAATATTGAAATTTTTTATGCTTCAATGGGGAGAAAAAAAGTACCAAAAAGGGGAAATACGGGAAATTTTATTTCTTACTTTAGGTTTTTGGTTCCACAACTGACAATTTTTTTAATTATCGTTAATATTGGACCTAGAAACATAAACTTCAACATGCAATGTCCTGAGGTGATAAGAACCTCTGAGGGTACTTTTTGGTATTTTTTGATCTTTACCTGATACTTTTTGAATTTCCGTTAAAATTTGACCTTTAAACATAAAATTAAACATGCAAGTTCCCAAGTGAATGAGAATCTGTAAGAGGGGCTTTTTGGTACTTTTTGTTCTTTACCTGTTACTTTTTGAATTTCCGTTAAAATTTGACCTATAAACATAAAATTAAACATGCAAGTTCCCAAGTGAATGAGAATCTGTAAGAGTGGTTTTTTGGTACTTTTTCGTACTGTATTGTTTGCCAACAGGGAATTATTGAATTTTTGTTAGTATTGCAGCTACAAACATAAAATTAAACAAGCAAAGCGTTGAATGAGCATCTGTAAGAGGCAAATTTTGGTACTTTTATTAACTTTATTTTGTGCTTTTATTGTTGCTCATTAAATAAAAAAGAGAACAGATGTCTGGTACTATTTCGAAATTCGGCTCTTTTAGGGAGTAAAAGTGTAAAACCTGAATTTTGGTTCTTTTTTGTCCCCCATCTACCGTTTAAATCAATGCACATAGAAATAAAAATTATATAAAATTCGTAACTTATCTAAAAAATGCCAAGTGAAAATTTTGTACTTTTTCTGAATTCGAACGTTTAAGGGGTAAAAATCGTACGTAATTTTGTTACTTTTTCCAAGATATTTTTTCTTCATCTATTTATTTTCATCGCACAGCCTAAACGCCTGAAGCTCAAAAGTTGACATTTGGACCTGAGGCAGGCCTCTCGCCAAATCGATCACGCTGACCTCATATCTGCTAAGCTAAAGGAGATACAAAAAAATTTAATACTTATTGTTGTTCAATAGAAAAAAAGGCGGTAAAAACGGAAATTCGCTAACCTCATATCTGCTAAACTAAAAGGGATACAAAAAAATTAAATACCTATTATTGTTCATTAAAAATAAGCGGACAGGTGTCTAGCACTTTTTTGAAATAAGGAGTAAACGGGTAAGTCCTGTATTTTAAAACTTTTTTGCTATGCCATCTATCTTTTAAACCAATAAACATTAAAACAAAAAATATATCACATTCGTAACTTATCTAAAAAAATACAAATACAAATTTGATGCGTTTCGAAATTCGAACGTTTACGGGGTGAAAATCGTACCTAATTCTGTTATTTTTTTCAAAACGTTTTTCTTCATCTACCTATCTATATATATAAAATTGTAACGTTACTGACTGACTGATTCATCATCGCACAGCCTAAACGCCTGAAGTTAAAAACTTGAAATTTAGACCAGGGGTTGGTCTCTCCCCAAATCGATCCAATAAGACGGGATTTTTGGAAATTCGAATGTTTAGGGGGTAAAAAGGGCAAAAACGGGTAAATTCGGTAACCTTATATCTCTAAAACAAAAGAGATACAAAAAAAATTTAATGCTTTTCGTTGTTCTTTAGAAAAATAAGCGGACAGGTGTCTGGTACTTTTTGGAAATTCAGCCCTTTAACAGAGTAAACGGGTAAAACCTGCATTTTGTTACTTTTTTATCACCCCATCTATCTTTTAAACCCATAAACATAGAAATAAGGGTTATATCACATTTGAAACTTATCTAAAAAATCCAAATACGAATTTGGTACTTTTTCGAAATTCGGACGTTTAAGGGGTAAAAAGCGTAACTATTTTTGGTACTTATTTCATAAAACATTTTTTTTTATTTATTGACATAAACGTATTAAATTATTGGCACCCACTACAATATTGAAATTTTTCATGCTTTAATGAGGAGAAAAAAAGTACGCAAAAGGGGAAATATGGAGTAAGCGCGTAAAATCTGTATTTTTGTACTTTTTGTCACCCCATCTATCTTTTAAACCCATAAACATAGAAATTAGGTTTATATCACATTTGAAACTTATCTAAAAAATCCAAATATGAATTTGCTACTTTTTCGAAATTCGGACATTTAAGGGGTAAAAACAGTAACTATTTTTGGTACTTTTTTACAAAACATTTTTTTTTATTCTAAAATTTAGTACTTATTGTTGTTCAATAAAAAAAAAGCGGACAGGTGCCTGGTACTTTTTTGAAATTCGGCCTTTTTGGGGAGTAAACGGGTAAAACCTGTATTTTAAAGCTTTTTTGCTATGCCATCTATCTTTTAAACCAATAAACATTAAAATAAAAAATATATCACATTCATAACTTATCTAAAAAATACAAATACAAATTTGATGCGTTTCGAATTTGGACGTTTAAGGGGTGAAATCGTACCTAATTCTGTTATTTTTGTTTCAAAACATTTTTCTTCGTCTACCTATCTATATATATAAAATTGTAACGTTACTGACTGACTGACTCACTGACTGATTCATCATCGCACAGCCTAAACGCCTGAAGCTAAAAACTTGAAATTTGGACCAGGGGTTGGTCTCTCCCCAAATCGATCCACTATGACGGGATTTTTGGAAATTCGAATGTTTAGGGGGTAAAATAGGGCAAAAACGGGTAAATTCGGTAATCTTATATCTCTAAAACTAAAAGAGATAATTTTAATTTAATGCTTTTCGTTGTTCTTTAGAAAAATAAGCGGACAGGTGTCTGGTACTTTTTGGAAATTCAGCCCTTTAACGGAGTAAACGGGTAAAACCTGCATTTTGGTACTTTTTTGTCACCCTACTATCTTTAAAACCCATAAACATAGAAATAAGGGCTATATCACATTTGAAACTTAACTAAAAAATCCAAATACATATTTGGTACTTTTTCGAAATTTGGACGTTTAAGGGGTAAAAAGCGTAACTATTTTTGGTACTTTTTTTATAAAACATTTTTTTTTATTTATTGACATAAACGTATTAAATTATTGGCTCCCACTACAATATTGAAATTTTCCATGCTTTAATGGGGAGAAAAAAAGTACCAAAAAGGGGAAATATGGAGTAAACGCGTAAAATCTGTATTTTTGTACTTTTTGTCACCCCATCTATCTTTTAAACCCATAAACATAGAAATTAGGTTTATATCACATTTGAAACTTATCTAAAAAATCCAAATATAAATTTGGTACTTTTTCGAAATTCGGACATTTAAGGGGTAAAAACAGTAACTATTTTTGGTACTTTTTTACAAATTTTTTTTATTTAAAAATTTAGTACTTATTGTTGTTCAATAAAAAAAAGAGCGGACAGGTGCCTGGTACTTTTTTGAAATTCGGCCTTTTTGGGGAGCAAACGGGTAAAACCTGTATTTTAAAGCTTTTTTGCTATGCCATCTATCTTTTAAACCAATAAACATTAAAATAAAAAATATATCACATTCATAACTTATCTAAAAAATACAAATACAAATATGATGCGTTTCGAATTTGGACGTTTAAGGGGTGAAATCGTACCTAATTCTGTTATTTTTGTTTCAAAACATTTTTCTTCGTCTACCTATCTATATATATATAAAATTGTAACGTTACTGACTGACTGACTCACTGACTGATTCATCATCGCACAGCCTAAACGCCTGAAGCTAAAAACTTGAAATTTGGACCAGGGGTTGGTCTCTCCCCAAATCGATCCACTAAGACGGGATTTTTGGAAATTCGAATGTTTGGGGGGTAAAAAGGTCAAAAACGGGTAAATTCGGTAACTTTATATCTCTAAAACTAAAAGAGATACAAAAAAAATTTAATGCCTATCGTTGTTCTTTAGAAAAATAAGCGGACAGGTGTCTGGTACTTTTTTGGAAATTCAGCCCTTTAACGGAGTAAACGGGTAAAACCTGTATTTTGGTACTTTTTTGCCACCCCAACTATCTTTTAAACCCACAAACACAGAAATAAGGGTTACATCACATTTGAAACTTATATAAAAAATCCAAATACGAATTTGGTTTTTTTCGAAATTCTGACGTTTAAGGGGTAAAAAGCGTAACTATTTTTGGTAAATTTTTATAAAACATTTTTTTTATTTATTGACATAAACGTATTAACTTATGGGCTCCCACTACAATATTGAAATTTTTCATGCTACAATGGGGAGAAAAAAAGTACTAAAAAGGGGAAATAGGGAGTAAACGGGTAAAATCTGTATTTTGGTACTTTTTTGTCACCCCATCTATCTTTTAAACCCATAAACATAGAAATAAGGTTACAAAACATTTTTTTTATTCAAACATTTAGTACTTATTGCTGTTCAATAAAAAAAAACGGACAGGTGCCTGGTACTTTTTTGAAATTCGGCCTTTTTGGGGAGTAAACGGGTAAAACCTGTATTTTAAAGCTTTTTTGCTATGCCATCTATCTTTTAAACCAATAAACATTAAAATAAAAAATATATCACATTCATGACTTATCTAAAAAATACAAATACAAATTTGATGCGTTTCGAAATTCGAACGTTTAAGGGGTGATATCGTACTTAATTCTGAAATTTTTGTTTCAAAACATTTTTCTTCGTCTACCTATCTATATATCGTTACCTAAAACGCAAAAGGCCCTAACTAACCAAAAATTAAAAATCGACTTTTTCATTGATTCTGATGTATTGCATCAACAGAAATGTCCACAACAAATTTTGGTGTCTTTCGTCCAAAATTAGAGATTTTGTTAACAAAAAACAAAAAGCCCTATCTACAAAATAGTATACGATAAACGCTAATAGACATAACTAACAGTTTGCATTATATGCAACATTGTTACTTGTCAAAACCACTCGTAGGTTTTACAAGAAAAATTTATTATAAACAGTTTAAGGTAATTTATCAATTTACCATTTTAAATAGTTTTTTGCTTCTCCTGTAAAATTTTCAAAAAGTTAGGTAGGGCCTTTTGCATTTTAGGTAACGATATATAAAATTGTAACGTTTCTGACTGACTGGCTCACTGACTAATTCATCATCGCACAGCCTAAACGCCTGAAGCTAAAAGCTTAAAATTTGGACCAGGGGTTGTTCTCTCCCCAAATCGATCCACTAAGACGGGATTTTTGGAAATTCGAATGTTTAGGGGGTAAAAAGGGCAAAAACGTGTAAATTCGGTAGCCTTATATCTCTAAAACTAAAAGAGATACAAAAAAAATTTAATGCCTATCGTTGTTCTTTAGAAAAATAAGCGGACAGGTGTCTGGTACTTTTTGGAAATTCAGCCCTTTAACAGAGTAAACGAGTAAAACCTGCATTTTGGTACTTTTATATCACATTTGAAACTTATCTAAAAAATCCAAATACGGATTTGGTACTTTTTCGAAATTCGGACGTTTAAGGTGTGACATCGTACCTGATTCTGTTATTTTTGTTTCAAAACATTTTTCTTCGTCTACCTATCTATATATCGTTACCTAAAACGCAAAAGGCCCTAACTAACCAAAAATTAAAAATCGACTTTTTTCATTGATTCTGATGTATTGCATCAACACAAATGTCCACAAAAAATTTTGGTGTCTTTCGTCCAAAATTAGAGATTTTGTTAACAAAAAACAAAAAGCCCTATCTACAACATAGTATACGATAAACGCTAATAGACATAACTAACAGTTTGAATTAAATGCAACATTGTTACTTGTCAAAACCACTGGTAGGTTTTACAAGAAAAATAGAAGAAAAATTAATTATAAACAGTTTAAGGCAATTTATCAATTTACCAATCTTCACCTTTGGTTACGGATCTGCAGGGTACTTTTAAGATGTGGAATAATCTTTGGTGAGGATTGTAATTTTAATCGCTCATTTGAGTGATTAAAATTGTAGGGAATTGAGTTCAGTGGAAAGAAATAACAAAAGTTAAATTTAATGATTTCTCTGCCACGTCGTATCGAACTTTAACAATTTCTTTACCTGTAAGGTTGTGTGGTATTTTCCAACGTAAGTAAATAAAGAGCACTAGGGTAAGTATTGATTGGTTCCAAGGTTTATTTAGGCAAATGTGGTATAAGATACTTTAACTTTAGAATTAACTTTGTTTTTAAATATTTTAAGTTAGGTTAGGAATTAATTTAAGTAAAAAGTTGTACAGGGTACGTCAAACTACTTGCTTCTGTTGCTATGGAAAGAATGAAAAAATACAGAAATTTATTTTTAACTATTAACCTGCCTTCGATTCGCAGATAGCCGAAGAGGTTTTTTTTCCGTTAGTACTAAAGATTTACAACTTCATTTTCATTCCATACCTACAGGCAAGTATAAGATATATTTTAAGCCAATGGTTTTTAAACTATAACTATTAATTTAGGAATTACAACTCATACTTTTTATCGTTACAATTCAAATTCAATTCACGTAAATACTTCGATCTATCATTTTCATTATTACATTTTCAGATTACATACATATTTAATTTTAAAGATTTTTAAATTCATTTTCTTTCATGCTTAATTCATTAATTTTCGAGATTTTAGAATTCATTTGTTTCGTTCTTAATTTAATGTTCAAATGTGTTTTGAACATGGCGCCGGCCCAGGCCTTCGCCTGTCGATTATGAGTTGTATTTTACGCATAACACGTTGGCCAGTGACTTAATAGCTTCGGCCAATAGTTGCCCATCAAGCCGTGGCTCTGGGTTACTGGCTAATTGCGCTGCCAATTGCTGAGGCTGCCGCTGCCGACGATGTTGTTGCTGCACGTTTCGCTGACGTTGGTGATACTGGCGACGTTGCTGGCGAAGTTGCTGTTGCTGGCGTCGTTGCTGTTGACGTTGTTGTTGACGTCGTTGTATACGTTGCTGTTGACGTGGTTGTGTACGTTGCTGTTGACGTGGCTGTTGAGCTCTTACAACCGCCCGGCTGGTGCTTCTGCTCCTGGAAGGCGCTCTGTTAGGGGCTCTTCTGACAGAGGCTCGACTGGGGCTTCTGCTGGGAGAGGTTGCTCTGATAGAGGTGGCTCTACCGCCTACGAATGCTTCCCGCTGCCGACCTTGGCGACTCGGCAGATGCAGCATGGTGTGGTGCAACTGATCGCACCGTTTGCAGGCCTCCATGGAGGTACATGAGTTTAGTGTATGGCTCCTTGCCAAGCAGTTGAAGCAGTAGCCCAGATTGCCTACAACTTCACGTCTTCGCTCCACCGTCATCTTCTTAAACCTCTTACAGAACACTAGTCCATGGTAACCCCGGCATATCACACAATAAAACACCTCCAAATCCCTCGGTTGAGAACTGGTCTGGGCTGTAGTACTGCGGCCTGGAGTTGGCACTCTTGTGGCCGTAAGTCTGCGGTTCGATCTGTGACTAAGGAAAAGAAATAGCAAACGAGACAACACAATTCTATTAGTAAAGGCTATAATTATAATGGAATGTGGAAAAGGATTGCTTCAATGCAATGCTAGCAAGAAATTTAAAGGTTGGATGAAAGGAATATGGAGTAAATGTAGTATTCGTTAATTCTATTAGTAGGGCTAAGGAAAATTTATGTGTACTCGCTGAAATATATGAGAAGGATATGGACAATATGTTTAACGCACACTATCAGTTGCCCAAGAACGGCAAAAAACATAGTTTTACTATGGGTCTAGTCAAAAGTCCTGAGGAGGTGCGTACCTCCGCAATTCGCACGTTTCCATCAGATCCAGTAAAGATTTTTTCAATCCTACCTAGTCGCCATTCGTGGGGCGGCAGCAAGTCATCTCTTACGACCACTAGGTCGCCCTCTTGTCGATTCGGAGTCGTGTTCTGCCATTTGTAGCGCTTATGTAGTGACTTTAGGTAATCTTCTTTCCATCGCATGGCGAACTGGTGATGGATTGCCTTCAATCTTTCCCATCTGTTTATGACAGAGATATTTTGGCAGGTTTGCTCGGGGAAAGCCATTAAGGGTGCACCCCTCAAAAAGTGTCCTGGAGTTAGGGCTGTCAAGTCCGCTGGGTCTTCTGATAGCGCAGAGATTGGTCGTGAATTCAGCACCCCTTCAATTCGAGCTAAGATCGTGGAAAATTCCTCAAAGTTATATTTATGAGCGCCTGCGATCCGTTTGAAGTGAAATTTGAAACTTTTTACAGCGGCTTCCCACAAGCCGCCCATATGTGGAGCGTGTGGCGGTATAAACCTCCATTCGAACCCATGAGACAAATACTTTTGTACTACATCCTCAGCTGCGTTACGCACAAATGTGGAAAATTCTCGTTCAAGAATTCTACTGGCGCCAAGAAAGTTTTTCCCGTTGTCCGACGTAACCCTCTGGGGGAGGCCCCGCCTCCCGACGAAACGAGCAAATGCGGCCTGAAACGCCTTTGAAGAAAGCTCAGAGCAGGCTTCCAAATGGACAGCTTTAGTACTAAAGCAAACGAAAACACAGACATATCCTTTTACGTAAGTAGCTCTGCGTACAGAAGAGACCTTGAGCTCAAATGGCCCAGCAAAGTCAACGCCTGTTATTTGAAATGGTGGCGATAAGGCGCAGCGTTCAGGTGGCAAGGGAGCCATAATCTGCGACCCGGCTTGCTGTCTCTGGATTATGCAAATTTTGCAATTACGAACTACACTTTTAACTCGGGGTTTAAGTCTTGCAATAAAATATTCTGTCTGTATCATTCTGCACATCTGACTGCACTCAGCATGATATAAAAATTGATGCAAATATGTGAGATACAAATGACAGAACTGCGATTTACCTGGGAGTATTATAGGGTACCGCTCATTATATGGAAGAGTAGATTGAACCAACCTTCCGTTTGCCCGAAGAATTGAGTCTGAATCAAGAAATGGATTCAAAGGCTTAAGAGGACTTTTATTCGGCACATTTTGAGAGGCCTGCAGACAATGGTACTCATCAGGATAAAATGTTTCTTGAGCTAAAGCAATAAGCCGTAATTTAACAAATTTTACTTCTGATTGCGTTAGGCTTATTATATTCTCGGATTGCGATTTTTTCCGCACATCTTTACGGCATCTTCTATAAAACCTGAAGATATAACATATAACGCGTAAAGCTCTGCTGTATGATGAGAATCTACTAAGAATTTCATTGTCTTGAATCTCGACATGTAACGCCTGGGATTGGTTTTGAGAAACTGTCGACTCCTTCAGCGGATTTCTTTTTGGCCATTCCGATGAGGGTTTAATCAGCCATGATGGTCCACGCCACCAGAGTGCACTTTGCGCCAGATCTTGAGGCCTGCAACCTCTCGTTCCCAAGTCTGCAGGATTGTCATGTGAAGGGACATGGTGCCATTTTACATCTGACACTAATCTGTGAATATGAGCTATTCTGTTCGCAACATAGGTTTCCCACGTCGAGGGGGGTTTTGATAGCCAACCTAGGGTTATGGACGAATCAGTCCACAAATGAATCTCATCTGGGTTTAAATTCAAGGATGATATTACATAATTAATGAGCTTAGCCAGGAGAACTGCCCCATTGAGTTCCAGCCGTGGCAATGAAACAGTCTGTATAGGAGCTACTTTACTTTTCGCCACTAACAAATTAATAAAAGTAGTATGGGAATTAGTCTGGCTTCGAATATAAACTGTTGCACAAAACGCTGTCTTAGAGGCATCTGAGAAACCGTGTAATTGAACCTTGTCAGAGGGAGTATATTGTAACCAGCGAGAGATCGAAATTGTGTCCACTTGGGAGAAATCTTGAACCAGCTCGTTCCACTTTTGCAAAGATTCCTGAGACACATCTTCATCCCACTCTAGGCCTTCCAACCAAAGCTGTTGAATTAATGTTTTTGCCCTAATAACGATAGGCCCGAGCCATCCCGCAGGATCAAATAGCTTTGCCATTGACGAGAGAATCTGCCGCTTAGTTATTCTTGTGGCTTGATCAATTGGATCGAACTTATACGTAAATGAGTCCGACAGCGCATTCCATTTTATACCAAGGGTTTTGGTAGAGCTTGCATCGTGAAAGCGCAGAAAATCAGAGTCATACAAATCGTCCTTTGCAAGATGGGCAAGCAACTTAGGATCATTTGCCGTAATTTTCTTTAGAGCAAATCCAGCTGACTTTAATGCTAGCATAAGCTGGGTTTGAGCGGCTAGAACATCTTCTATCGAATAACCTCCCGAGATAATGTCATCGACATAAGTTTCTGTGCGCAGAATTGCAGCTGCTTTAGGGTAAGCAGATTCGGAATCAGCAGCGAGTTTTAATAGGGTCCGAATCGCGAGATATGGTGCACAGTTTACTCCGAAAGTAACCGTTTTTAATTGATAGTCTTTAATTGGGCCGTCATCTTGCGGTTGAAATAAGATCCTCTGAAAGGGTATATCAGCAGGATGTAATAGAATCTGGCGATACATCTTTTGGATGTCGCCATTAAAAACATATTGATATTTTCTCCAATTGAGTATTATGGAGATCAAATCGCTTTGAAGTGTGGGTCCTGTATATAGAACGTCATTCAAAGAGTATTGCGACTTTGATTTTCTACTAGCATTAAAAACAACGCTAAGTTTGGTGGTTTTGTGATCTGGACGTACTACACCGTGATGTGGCAAATAAAACGAACCATATGTGCCATTTTCATTAATTTCATTAGATGACGTTTCTTCCATATGATCAAGAGTGAGATACTCATTTATAACAGCCTTATACTGTGACTGAAGGTCGGGATTTTTGGCTAGCGTTTTTTCCAAGCTCGTGTACTGAGCCAGAGCTATGAATCGAGAGGATCCAAGAAATATTTTTTCAGGAAAGTCAGGTTTGAATGGTAACCGTACCATGTATCTACCGTTTTCATTACGTGTGGTTGTTTCAGTATAAAATTTTTCACAAAATTCATCCTTAGCTGACTTAGACGGAGCTACTGGAATTTCTTCTTGTTCCCAGAACTTTTTCAAAAGCGTATTAAGTTTAGATATTTCGGTAGGAACAACTGTAGTCGTGAATGTTTGAATTAATTGTGTTTGTATGGGACCACTGAGTACCCAGCCAAAGATAGTATTATAGGCTGAAGTTTGACCGCAAATATTTTTCTTAATTCCTTCAAGATTAAGGGAGTGTTCGTAATCATTTCCTAAAATTAGATCTATCTGTGAAGATTTATTAAACGTCGGATCTGATAGATCTAATTCCGCCAAATCGGTTGAGTGAGGCATTTCAAAAGTGCACGCTGGAAGTCTTTTTGTCACTTTTGGCAGCACTATGGCTTTTATGGGGACTCGTAAGTCATACCTTTTGGCGTATAAAACAAATTCGCACTCTTTATTTGCAGTTTGTTTTTTCCCGCCAATACCGATTATTTCGAAATGAGATTTTTCGAAGGGTAGCTGCAGGCGAGTACGAACCTTTTCTGTTAAAAAGGTTCGTTGAGAACCGGGATCAATTAGCGCTCTAATTGTAAAAAGTTCACCTCGGTGCTCTATTTGCATTAACGCAGTTCGCAGCAAAATATTTTCATTGGCCATAGAGCAATTGGCTTGAAATTGCCTTGAGGTGCTAGCAACAACCTCTTGATTCTCTCTTCTAGAGATTTGAGTACTATTTTGAGAAGTGCCTTGATTTGAGTTATCAGGATTAGTGGCAGCGTCTCTATATTGTGAACTCTGCGCACATTGAGTATGGCTCTGTGGTTTCTGTCTCATATGTAATAGGGTGTGGTGAGATTTTTTGCATTGAAGGCAAGTATGTTTGCTTTTACAATTTGCCTTATGATGCGACGAGGCTAAGCAATTGTTGCAGAATTTATTTTTAAAAACATAATCTACTCTTTGTTGCACAGTAAAGGACCTGAATTTTGGACATATTCTCAAAGAGTGATTTTCTTTGCACAATTTGCATGTCAAACTCCCGTTGTCTTGAGACATGTACGCTTGTATGTCAGAATTGGGTGTATCTGACAGATTAAAACAATCTTTAGAGGTTTTTATACTACTTAGACGTTCCACTGCTTCATATCTATCCACAAGGAATTGGGACATTTGGGTCCACTTGGGCAGTTCACGTGGTGAAGTGAGGGATTGCTCCCATAATGATAATGTTACATGAGGCAGTTTAGTTGAAATTAGCCGAATCAGAATAGGGTCCCAGCTCTCCACGTCGACGCCAAGCGTTCTGAGAGTGGCCAGGGAATCATTAACTGAAGATTGAATTCTTCTAATTGATTCGCTTTCTTCATTTTTTGCCAAGGGTATGTCAAAGAGGATTTTTATCTGGTTGTCAACCAATACTCTTTTGTTTTCATACCGGGTTCTAAGAGCATCCCACGCTAGTTCAAAATTGTTATTTGAAAGCGGGTACCTTTTAACAATTGCACCGGCTTCACCCCTTGTTTTATTTCTCAGGTGATAGAGTTTAGTTACTGGAGTAAGTTTTGGGTGGTTTATGTACACGGCCGTGAACATGTCACGAAATGATGGCCATTGTTCATAACTTCCCTTAAAAATCTCAGTATCACATGGTGGAAGCTTTATGCAAATGGAGCTATCAGGGAATAAGCTAGGATTCGGTTGAGAATAGCGAGACGTCGATTGAAACACTGGTATTTGAGAACCCTCTATTCGACTTACTTTAAGCAAGTCATTAATTTGAGAATTACACTGGAAATACGCCTCGGAACACGAATTGTATTCTTCTTTGGCTTGTGTTTTAAATTCAGTATCAACCGATTGTTCTTGGGATACCATTACTTTTCTATAGGAATCCTTCAAATTTGCCCATTCTGAATCTAGTTCCCTTAATTTTACCTCAAGTATTGACTCGTTATGATCTTCAACCGTGCTATTATTAAATGTCTCACAAAATTGCATTAGATTCCCACAATCGAACAGAAATTGCTCCTTATATAAAGGATTAAAAGCCACGCTTGATGTTTCAGTTGTTGAAGTCATATTGTGAACAATGAGATAAATATGTAAGTCAAATACTATTGAGAATTCTCGATATGAGGTTTGATTTACGCGCAATAGCAAAGAAACCCGAGTTTAGGTATAATTATCCGTTTTATTATTATTTTTCAGGATATCACACTAAAATTAATTTGATTGCCGCATAGTTATAGCTGAGGTTGAATCGGTTTTCTATATTATCTTTCTAGTGTTCGGGCTACGGAATAGTGCTAAATGCAAATTTTATAGTTTAAAATAAAAGATAATAGATTTCTACTTAAAGTGATTATATTAGGATTTGAGCTATCTAAGTATATTACTAGATGTGGATGTCTAGTATTTTTTTTTTTTTTGAAATTTAAAAATTCTGGGGCTATCTGAGTATAGCACTAGATATGGATGTCTAGTATTTTTTTTGAAATTTTAAAATTCTGCGGCTATCTGAGTATAGCACTAGAAATGGATGTCTAGTATTTTTTTTTTTTTTTTTTTTTTTTTTTATTAAATTTTAAAATTCTGGGGCTATCTGAGTATAGCACTAGATATGGATGTCTAGTATTTTTGTAATTTAAAAAAAAAAAAAAATTTTAAATTTTGGGGCTATCTGAGTATAGCACTAGATATGGATGCCTAGTAATTTTGTCTTGACTAAGAAGAATTTAACAATTTTGGGGCTATCTGGGTATAGCACTAGACATGGATGTCTAGTATAAAGAAAAATTTTTTTTAAATTTTGGGGCTATCTGAGTATAGCACTAGACATGGATGTCTAGTATTAAGAAAAATTTTTTTTAAATTTTGGGGCTATCTTAGTATAGCACTAGATTTGGATGTCTAGTTTCACGCTGTAATTCTTCAAAATACTTATGGGACTATAATTAGGGCATAATATTTTACTCCGATTTACAAACTGAAATAAGATCATTTGGTAACTACCTACGTATTCTGTCCTATAGGGCCTAATGTTATTAGGGACTTGTTTAATTTCATGTAGAAATAAAATCAAAAAATTTACTTTTATTACAATAAATTATTATTATCAATGTGCCTATTGATTGGGTTAACTTTCAAATTGTTATTTATTTACCAATAAATTTTCCCCTTCGATCAGCAAGGGATTAATTTATTTTAATTCTTTACTGCAACTCTTAGAAAAAACCATTTGTTTATTGTAACGAAAGACAAAGTTTTATTTTATTTATTTAATTTTAATTTAATGGTTTATTTTATTTATTTTATTCTAATTTACAATACAATTAATTTCAATTTTATTTGGTAATATAAATTAAAAGGAAGAAATTATTTAAAAATATGAGATTCACAACTTTAAAATAGCTTTTATTTTATTTTAAGTGTGCCACCAAATGTGCAAGCGAGTGTATACCTTTTACTTATGGGAAATAAGTTATGTATATTCCACGATACTTCCCAACAACAGGTCTGTTCTTGTACTAAGCATGTACAATCGACCAAATAATTTCACTGGAACTAAGTTATATATATTCCAGGATACTTCCCAACAATCGGTCTGTTCCTATACTAGCAATGCACACTGACAAAATAATCAAACGAATTTAAATAAAAAAAAACCCACGTTTTATACATAAGCGATCAGCTCTCAGAAACGATTAAACTATTATATATTTGTTTTCTAATTAATTTTTGTAGTAATTTCTTTGTGTTTCTTTCTGTTTGTGGTAAATTCGCAAACAGTTTATTCAAAATAAATTAAAATAAATTATTCCATGTGTGGTTCTATTTGAACTAAATTTTAACTTTATTCATTTAATTTTTGTGTTAACAAAATCAAAATTTTATTCAAAATTTATTTTATTCTTTAATAGCTATTAATTTTCGAGATTTTAGAATTCATTTGTTTCGTTCTTAATTTAATGTTCAAATGTGTTTTGAACAACCATTTTAAATAGTTTTTTGCTTCTCCTGTAAAATTTTCAAAATGTTAGATAGGGCCTTTTGCGTTTTAGGTAACGATATATAAAATTGTAACGTTTCTGACTGACTGGCTCACTGACTGATTCATCATCGCACAGCCTAAACGCCTGAAGCTAAAAGCTTAAAATTTGGACCAGGGGTTGGTCTCTCCCCAAATCGATCCACTAAGGCGGGATTTTTGGAAATTCGAATGTTTAGGGGGTAAAAAGGGCAAAAACGTGTAAATTCGGTAGCCTTATATCTCTAAAACTAAAAGAGATACAAAAAAAAATGTAATGCCTATTGTTGTTCTTTAGAAAAATAAGCGGAAAGGTGTATGGTACCTTTTTGGAAATTCAGCCCTTTAACAGAGTAAACGGGTAAAACCTGCCTTTTGGTACTTTTATATCACATTTGAAACTTATCTAAAAAATCCAAATACGGATTTTGTACTTTTTCGAAATTCGGACGTTTAAGGGGTAAAAAGCGTAACTATTTTTGGTACTTTTTTATAAAACATTTTTTTTTATTTATTGACATAAACGTATTAAATTATGGGCTCCCACTACAATATTGAAATTTTTCATGTTTCAATGGGGAGAAAAAAAAGTACCAAAAAGGGGAAATACGGATCAAACGGGTAAAATCTGTATTTTGGTAATTTTTTGTCACCCCATCTATCTTTTTAACTAATAAACATAGAAATAAGGGTTATATCACATTTGAAACTTTTGATATATTAGACGTATCCATAGGTCATAAAACAGCTCTAAAATATTAGTTTCTATAAAACTTTTGATGCTTTTTAGCCCATTTTTGCAGTTTTTTGCTAATGTCTTACAATTTCCTAACCGACTTGGCAGATTTATATACCCACGTCTTTAAGAAGAAATTTACCATTTACTTAGATCTATTGTTCCCGAAAGTGGGTATGTTTAAAAAAAAATTATTTTGGGCATTACTCTTCCATTTCTGGGAAAAAACTTTCAGGGTTTTCGGGAAATATATTCTGCTAAAAAATGATATGATGTAATATTTTGACATATAAAACGTGTTCATATGTCATACTAGAGCCCTAAAATTTAAAATTTTTAGCATTTACAATATGGTTTTTGTACGGGAGGTACCACGCCCACCTTTCCAATCCCGCCCATATTTTGTGGAATGCTGTGTATTAATAACCGATATGTTTGTACCTAATTTGGGAACTTTAGCTCGCTTCGTTCTCCAGATTTACAGAAATGTATAACGTCTTTGTATGGGAAGTGCCACACCCACTTCTCCAATCAAGCCATTTTTCAGAGAGTTGGTGTATTGGCAACCAAGATGTTTGTCCCAAATTTGAAAGCCCTAACTCTTGCCGTTCTCCAGATATACAGAAATAAAGAATTTTAAAAACAACAACAAAATGGGATTTATGGGAAAAATTAGAGGTAGTCGTGGGTTTTTGCTCATATCTCAGCCATTTCTGAACCGATCTTCCTGAATAGCAAACAATTCCGGACTATATACGACATAAATGTATAACAACATAGCCTCCATCATATCCGGGGCCTTTGGAAAACCCATTTCACTGGACGGACAATCGGACTTGAACTTCCCTTCTCATAAGAAGCCAGAATGTATATACTTTATAGGGTCTTAGATCAATATTGTAGAAATTACAAATGGAATGACAAAGATATATATGTATACCCTTTTACCTTCGGTGAAGGGTATAAAAACACACTGAATAACAAAATTGTGGGAAAATTACGCTCCATGAAAAGGTAATGCCAAGTTGTATTACTGTCAAACGTTGTTAAACGATTAATACCATGTTCACACGGTCAGCAATATTCGTGATTCGCTCTCCAATTCCTGTTTCGCGCCCCAAACATGATTGAAAAAACATGTTTTGCCATACAAAATTTGAATTGAAACCTGCCGCGAAACAGGATAAATTGACTATCATCTCCAAAATTGATAACAATTATCGTTAGTTTATCGGAACTAGCTGTCAAAAAATCCAAACAAAGAAGAAAACAAAATAAAAATTCATGTTAAATAATATAAAGAGATAATTATTAAATAATAATATTTATCAAAGTATTAAATAACATATTTTTTATTTCTACTTACATTTTAAATCAAATCATACTAACAAGACAAAAAAAAGTCAAAATGCAAAAAAGAACAGCATGTTTGGCAATCTAGTTTCAGAGAGCGAAACAAGTGGCTTATATCGTCGTATTAACATAGCATAAAGTTTAGCATAAAGCAATAATTCGAGAAAAATAAAAATTATCGAAAACTATCGATAGTACGAAAAATTATCGATGGTGAAACGATAGTATCGACAGTGCTATCGATCAATCCTCTAATTCTTACTGCCAAATCGTTTGCTATATTTTCCAGATTTGCAATTTTTGTTTCTGCAATTTTTTAAAATTCTACTTTGAAATTGCATTAGATTATAAAATCATAGTTTTGCAATTTTTGTATTTTTATCTTGTCTCTCCACTTCTCCTTTTTATATTTTGTATATAAATACAAATACACCTACATCCAACTTTAAGTTAAAAACTATGAGAATAACAAAACAAGCCAGAATTGCAGAGTACATGAAACTAGAGTACCCCCTTCAACCTTTTCACCCCTCTCAACGATAAACTCAAGAATTGCTCCAACAAAAATAGCTAGTCTGGACGATGACTTACTCCTGCAGTTTCATTTAATTTAAGTTTTATTTATTTCATTTGTTTTCTCAGCAGCGAGATTCCCACTTGTACTTTTTTGGTTTTTTTACAAGTTATAAAAGAAAATGAAAAAGAATAATAAAAAAACAAGGTTACCAACATTTAAAATTTTACATATGAAATAAGATTACCATATTTCAACACTTCTCCATAATCTTATTTTCAACTATTGTACTGAACAAGTTTTTAAAAGAATAAAATTTAGTTTTAGAAAGAGGTTAAGTAAATATATCTGCCACCTGGTCATTTGATCGTATATGCTGCAACTTTATCTTTCCCTCTTGAACCTGTTGTCTTATGAAATGATACTTTAACTCGATATGTTTAGACCTCCTTGTTTCCAACTGCTCAGCAATGAATTTTGCCCCTTGATTATCAACATACATCATAACTGATTCATTCTCCAGTGTAATTTTAAATTCATCTAGTAGTCTTTTTAGCCAGATACCTTCTGGCAGTACTTAACGCGACGTACTCAGCCTCAGTGGACGATAAGCTTATGGTTTTTTGCTTTGTTGCTTTCCAAGACAACAAATTTTTATGCGATACAAAACAATAACCAGTTGTACTCTTCCTATCTTCAACATCTCCCCAACTTGCATCTGAGTAACCACGCAAAGGCAAATCTTGTTTTGATTCCTCATACACTAATCCTTCATTTCTAACGAAATATTCTTTTTACAGCATTAATATGAACACTCCGAAATTTCTCCTGATATCTACTTGAAGTATTGACTGCAAACGATATATCCGGTCGTGTCCAAATACTCAAGAAAAGCAAACTGCCAGTTGCATGTCTATATTTCTGTTGATCCCATTCCGCACAGTCAAAAGTTGTTCCTTCTTCATTCCAATTTTTCTCCATAGGCGTATCTTTAAATTTAGAATTTTCAAAACCAAAACGCTTTAATAGTGCAACTATATTCTCAGTTTGATCGATTTTCGAATTTACACTCTCAACTTTTGTTATACGCATGACGAGAAATTCCCTTAGTTCACCCAAATTTTTAACCTCAAATTGCCTCTCCAAACATACAATAATGTTTCCAATTTCGTTTTCATCATCGCCACACAAAAGAATGTCATCAACATATAGCAGTAACAAAATACTTCTCTTTTTGTAAAGACAATAATCATTTTCGGATCGTAAAAAACCATATTCCAATATATTTGCATTAAACTCGATATTCCAACAAAAAGCACTCTGTTTTAGGCAGTAAATTGATCTTCTAAGCTTACATACTTGCCAACAAACGGTGGGGGCACTGTCTTAAATATATCCTCTTTCAACTCTCCATTCAAAAAAGCACATTTAACGTCCAGTTGATGAATTTTGAAATTATTCTGAAATGCCATTAATATAAATGTTCGAACCGTGACACAATTAACAACTGAAGCATATACGTCATTAAAGGAATCGAATTTTTGCTTACAACCACGCGGAACTAGTCTTGCTTTTCTACGAATACTGCCATCACTGCTCTTTTTGACGTTAAAAACCCATATGGCATCAATTCTATCTTGGCCCTCATCTTCAACCAGCATCCATGTCATTTTCTTATTAATCACCTCCTCTTCAGCAGTTGATTTTTTCCACTCTCCATCTTTATAAGCCTCTTCAAATGAATTTGGAACTTCCAATAAAATTGATGAGTAAGCACAATAGCATCTTCATATACCTCAGTCATCCAGATATTTTGGTTCTGTTCTCTAACGTTTTTCTTTTTGATCTTCATTGTTTTCTATAACATTACCTGTATTATTTTCTACTACTTCATTAACTTTAGTTTCAACTTTGTCATCTTTACTTTTACTTTCTTTAGTAATTTCCTCTTTACGGTATTTAATGTTAACTGTTTCATAATTCAAAAATCTTACGCCTCGGCTACTTATAACCTTTTGATTTTCCTCACCATTAAACCTAAAACCATTGGTAGTATTACCAACCAACTTCATTTTCATTGGGATGGCCTCAAATTTACCCCTCTGAATTTGTTTTGGAATATTAACATGGGCTTCACTACCAAAAGGATGTATTTCAGCTGGTGTCTTGCCTTTTTTTATTGCATTCGTCGGACAACGATTTAACACATACGCAGCATGCTGAACTGCTTCACCCCACAAATATTTTGGTAAGCCAGAATCTAGTAATGCACATCTTGCGTTATTTACCAGCGTTCTATTGAACCTTTCAGAAACTCCGTTTAGGTGTGATGAGTAACGTATGGTTGTTTCTGTTACTATACCATTTCTTGAACAATACTTTATAAATTCGTTACTTTTGTATTCTGTTCCACCATCAATTCTCAAAACTTCAATTCTGCGATCAAATTTACTTAATACCTTTTCAGCGTAGTCTCTAAATGCTTCAAAAACTTCAGTCTTACTGCGCAATGTATAAATTACCGAGATATGCGAATAATCATCAATGAATGTAACGAAATACCTTTTGTTATCATGGCTTAAATAATTAACAGGTACGACCAAATCACTGTGTATCTTTTCACCACAACGAGTTGCTCTTTTTCTAGTACCCCTAAATGGGGATTTTGTCATTTTTCCACTTAAACTAGTTTTACAAACATCACCCTTTTTGTAGTGACAACTGTGGTTAAATTTTCTTTGTAGCTCATCGATTCCTGGAACTGCCCCAATTTCAAACGTGTTTGAGCATTCTATTCGGAAAATCTGCCCACTCTTATTGCTCTTTATTTCGACCGTATTGCCAAAAAAGTTCACACTATACCGCTTTTTGGTTATTTCCTTAACTGAAAACAAACTTTTCTCTAAACCTGGTACCATCAAAACGTCTGCCAAATAAATTGGGCCGCCCTCCGTTTTAAGCAACAAATTCCCTTGACTCTTACAAATCAAATGTTCACCCTTTTTCGCAATATTTATTTTCGATGGATGTTCCAATTGGCATACGTCATTCATAAACTTAAACCACTTATCACCATATTATTTGATGCGCCCGAGTCGAGAATAAATTTGTCTGCTACTTCATTTTCTGCTACATTACATTCATCCTTTGCAACTTCACAATTGAAAGTTATTGAATTTAAATCAGCACAATTGGCATTACCACCTCCCCCACGCCTGCGGCCGTCATTGTAATTATTATTATGTCCATTGCCCTTATTCTTATTTATGCAAAATTTACTCGTATGTCCAAACATATTACATCTATAGCACTTCATGTTTTTCATCTTAGGACAATCTTTAATTTTATGGTCGCTTTTGCAATTGTAGCTTCATTACCACACACTGTTGGAACATTTGGAACAGCAAAATTGGCATTACCACCTCCTCCACGCCTGCGGCCGTCATTGTAATTATTATTATGTCCATTGCCCTTATTCTTATTTTTGCAAAATTTACTCGTATGTCCAAACATATTACATCTATAGCACTTCATGTTTTTCATCTTAGGACAATCTTTAATTTTATGGTCGCTTTTGCATTTGTAGCACTGTATACTTGGCCTAAAAGCTTCATTGCCACACACTGTTGGAACATTTTTCTCGTTCAATTTAATTTCCTCCTTAAGCAATCGGCTTGTAAAATTATGTAAACTCCTTTCAGCCGCAGTTGTACTTTCCCATGCCGTACTAAAATTGGAATATTCTGTTGGAAGGCTCGAAATTATCTTATTTATAACCATCGTATTTGTTATTTTTTCACCTTGCGCTTTTATTTGCGCCAAAAGGCATTCTACGTCCGCCAAAAAATTTTTTCACGTTGTTAGAAAATTCTAACCTAAAAAATTTTTGCATTAAAAACTACAACTGCATTTCAGCCTTTTGTTGATACAACGAACAAAGTTTTTCATAGATTTTCCTGGCGTATCGCAGTTTAGAATATTTCATAATTCTGAAGTCTCCAATGAAGAAACTAAAATCCTTTTAGCTTAACCGCATCTCAAATCGAAGTCGTTCCTTGCACCATCATTATTCGCCGGCTCCAATTTAGTACCATTTACTATATTCCAGGCCTTTATACTTTCCAATAACGCCTTTATCTGGAAACACCACACTTCAAACCCATACTTCTGAATGCTAATTACTTTAACAGTTATGTCTTCCATCTTTGTACTCTTGGGAGGCTGGGCCCATAGCCTGTTGTAAAACTGAATTAAAAGAAGTGTTTCTAGATACTGTTTTTAAGAAGTTTTATTAAAATAAATTGTTTTACCAATTCAGCGTGTTCGCTTCTAATTCAACATAAAGAATAAAGAGAAATTTTTACAAGTTATAAAAGAAAATGAAAAAGAATAATAAAAAAAAACAATGTTACCAACATTTCAAATTTTTCATATGAAATAAGATTACCATATTTCAACACATTTTGACTTTTTTTTGTCTTGTTAGTATGATTTTATTTAAAATAGATTAAAATGTAAGTAAAAATAATAAATATGTTTATTAATAAAGGGTCCGCCAAATAACTTAAAAATGCTGTAAAAAAACTACTGAATATTTTCTCAAATATCTTTTTTTATTTCAAAGTACAATCCTTCCGGTTAATAACGGAAAATAATTTCATTCAAATGGCTGCCTCGGCTGGCCATGCAGTAGCCTACACGATCGGTCCAATTTTTAAGTACATTATCGATTGTGTGCAGCTGTATTTCACCAATGGCTTCACGAATATTGTCCTTTAAAGCGTCAATTGTCTCTGGCTTGTCGGTGTAACACTTATCTTTGACGGCGCCGTCCTGTTGAAACCAAACGTTGCCAATATTCTCCTCTTCAATTTTTGTGAACAAAAATTCGTTCAACATGGTCCGATAACGATCGCCATTGACTGTAACGGCCACTCCTTGCTAATTTTCGAAGAAAAATGGCCCAATTATGCCTCTGGACCAAAATCCGCACCAAACAGTGACTCGTTTTGGGTGTATCGGCTTTTCAATGTATGCGTGCGGGTTTTCTCTGCCGCAAATGCGACAATTTTGCTTGTTTACATACCCGCCAAGATCAAAATGAGCTTCATCTGAAAAGATGATTTTTTTTTTGGCAAAATCGGCATCTTCTGTAAGTTGATCGCAGGCCCACTTAGCGAAGCGAAAACGCATTGGATGGTCAGTTGGCTTCAACTCCTTAAGCAATTGGAGTTTGTATGGCGTCGTACCAAGGTCTTAATGCGAAATTCGTCTCAATGATATCTCCGAAATGTTCAATTGTTGAGAATGACGGTGAATTGATGTTGATGGCGCTTCAAGCACACTTTCTGCCACAGCAGCAATATTCTCGGGTGTACGCACTGTTTTTGGCTTTTCACGCTTTGGTTTATCGATGAGGATGCCAGTTCCTTTCACTTTTTTCACAAGATTACGAACATACGGAGATGACGGTGCTTCCCTTCTTCCAAAATCAGTACGCAATTTTCGCACACATTCTGCAAAATTACCATGATTTTCAAAGTAATGTCGCAATATTTCCCAGCGTTGTTCAAGCGAATACACAACCATATTCGTTCAGCGGAAGGATAAAACTAATTATCTGTCAAATCAGACATGAGCTAAGTGCTACCATTCACGAAATAAGCACTAGTTGAAAAAAACCGTTAGATGGGGGACCCTTTACTTTGATTAATATTATTATTTAATAATTATCCCTTTATTTTATTAACCATGAATTTTTATTTTGTTTTTGTCTTTGTTTGGATTTTTTTCAGAGCCTGTTCCGATAAACTAACGATAATTGTTACAACTTTGGAGATGATTGTCAATTTTTCCTGTTTCGTGGCAGGTTTCAAAATAAAACGACCTGTTTTGCTTTTAAAAAGTTGTTTGGCAACACATGTTGTTTCAATCATGTTTGGGGGTGCAAAACGGGAATGGGAGAGCGAATCACGAATATTGCTGACCATGTGAACATGGTATTAATCGTTTAACAACGTTTGACATGTAGCGTATATTTATCACAATTTTATTATTCCCTGTGTTTTTATACAATTCACCGAAGGTAAAATTCCGTTTGGAATTTCTACAATAGTGATCTAAGACCCAAAAAGTATATACATTCTGGCTTCTTATAAGAAGGGAAGTTCAAATCCGGTTGTCCGTTCATTGAAATGGGTTTTCCGAAGACCCCGGATATGATGGAGGCTAGGTTTTTATACATTTATGTCGCATATAGTCCGGAACTGTTTGCTATTAAAATTCAGGAAGATCGGTTTATAAATGGCTGAGATATGAGCAAAAACCCACGACTACCTCTAATTTTTCCCATACATCTCATGTTTCTTAAATTCTTTTTTCTGTATATCTGGAGAACGGCAAGAGCTAGAGCTTCCAAATTTGGGACAAACATCTTGGCTGCCAATACACAAACTCTCTAAAAAATGGGCTGTATTGGAGAAGTGGGTGTGGCACTTCCCATACAAAGACGTTATACATTTCTGTAGATCTGGAGAGCGAAACGAGCTAAAGCTCCCAAATTAGGTAAAAACATATCGGTTATCAATACACAGCATCCCACAAAATATGGGCGGCATTGAAAAGTGGGCGTGGTACCTCCAGTACAAAAATATAATTTAAAATACTCAAAATTTTAAATTTTAGGGCTCTAGTATGACATATGAACACGTTTTATATATCAAAATATCAGATCATATAAATTTTTAGCAGAATATATTTCCCGAAAACCCTGAAAGTTTTTTCCCAGAAATGGAAGAGTAATGCCCAAAATAATTTTTTTTTAAACATACCCACTTTCGGGAACAGTAGATCTTCTCGAGTCCAAGTTTTATAACCAAGTAAATGGTAAATTTCTTCCTAAGGACGTGGGTATATAAATCTGCCAAGTTGGTTAGGAAATGGTTAAGTTATTAGCAAAATGCTCAAAAAATGGGCTAAAAAGCTAATATTTTAGAGCTGTTTTATGACCTATGGATACGTCTAATATATCGGAAATCTTAAGTAGAACGTATTTGTTGAAAAACACGGAAAAATCGGTTCAGATACAAGAAAGTTATTACCAAAATATTATTTTTTTTTTAAGAAAAATACCTCTTTTCGGGAACTGTAGATCTTTCCGAATTCAAGTTTTATTACTTAGGTAAATGGTAAATTTCTTCCTAAATACGTCGGTATATAAATCTATCAAATTTGTTGTAAAATGCGCGAGTTATGACCAAAGTACTGAAACCCCGATATTTACTTTTTTTATATAATTCAGTTGTTTTATTTTACTCATACAAAGATTTTGTTTATATAAAAAAAAATTTCACACGGCCTATTTACTTATATTAACGTTAATTTCGCATGCGAACCAGTGGTCGAGTGGTCTAACCGTTATGTCAAATCCCATTGGATTAATTTTTTTTCTCTTGGTATTTATAAATTATTTTAAATTAAATAAAAAGTATATCAGTTTTTGCTATTTTTACTTTTATATCCTTTAAAAAACACTCTTTTTTTTTATAAAATTTAGAGGTTTGTTCTAAACAAATTCGCATTTTTTTTCTGTGGCTAATAATTTTATATAAAACCCAAACAATTTATTTAAGATTTAGTATCTCAAAACAAGAAATTTCGACTAACGCCATTAATATTTAACGCCACAGATATATAATATATGTATATTTATATAAATAACCTTTTGTTGTTATCGCACAATGGTAAAGGGTAAATAAGATTCGGCATTGCCGAATATACCACTCTTACTTGGTAAAATTAAAATTGTAAAATTTAAAAAAAAAATATTAAAATAAAATAAATAAATATTGTAAAAGTGAAATGTAATTGACAATAACATTTTTAAAATTTTATCCCTTTTTATGCAAATTTTATCACTCTTCTTCAATATATTTTATTCAAATTAATAATCAGGTACGTGATGGAAAACGATTTTGAAAACAAAACGATTTGAAATCGATAATGTCGTTTTCAGTATCTTAAAAATGGATATCTTATACATTTGCTTTTTTTTTACCTATATTCATTTTAATTTTACATTAAAAATTTAAATTCAACTGTTAAAGTTCACATTACTTAACCAACACATTAGATCCAGCAAATCTGCACTAATTTTTTTTTTATTTTTTCACCTTGCGCTTTTATTTGCGCCAAAAGACATTCTACGTCCGCCAAAAAAATTTTTCACGTTGTTAGAAAATTCTAACCTAAAAAATTAAAAACTGCAACTGCGTTTCATCCTTTTGTTGATACAACGAACAAAGTTTTTCATAGATTTTTAGGCGTATCGCAGTTTAGAATATTTCTTAATTCTGAAGTCTCCAATGAAGAAACTAAAATCCTTTTAGCTTTACCGCATTTTAAATCAAAGTCGTTCCTTGCACCATCATTATTCGTCGGCTCCAATTCAGTAACATTTACAATATTCCAGGCCTTTATACTTTCCAATAATGCCTTTATCTGGAAACACCACACTTCAAACCCATACTTCTGAATGCTGATTACTTTAACATTTATGTCTTCCATCTTTGTACTCTTGGGAGGCTGGGCCCATAACCTGTTGTAAAACTGAATTAAAAGAAGTGTTTCCAGATACTGTTTTTAAGAAGTTTTATTAAAATAAATTGTTTTACAAATTCAGTGTGTTCGCTTCTAATTCAACATAAAGAATAAAGAAAAATTTTTATAAGTTATAAAAGAAGT
Source organism: Pollenia amentaria (assembly GCA_943735925.1). Classification (NCBI taxonomy): domain Eukaryota; kingdom Metazoa; phylum Arthropoda; class Insecta; order Diptera; family Polleniidae; genus Pollenia; species Pollenia amentaria. The sequence continues at coordinate 88,381,634 of OX031007.1, read as the reverse complement.
AAGTAAGTAAGTAAATTTTTTTTTATTGAGTCTTCTTTTCTTTTTTTGACAATGTTAAAATGAAATACAAATCGACAGTATAACATGAAATTCTTAGAACTATTATTGTCTTGTTCTAATACACACTAAAAGTTTAAGCTACTTGCTAAATTATTTTTGTTTTACATTTTAATGAAATGTTTCTTTTACATAGTTAAACAATGCTTGCTCACGGCATTTATTGTGACACACAGAGCGAAAGTTTGTTAAATAATTATAATACTAAATAAAAACAAAACCAACACTTAAGACTAAGTAACAGAACTGTTAAACAAAAGTATCAAACAGAGTTTAAATATGTATCACAGGCATGTTAATGAAAGTCGAATGTACACAAAATTATAAGTAAACAACAATGTTAAATACTATGAAAATGTTATCGTTATAATCTAAGATATATGTAAAATTTAAATATTTATACTTAAGTGTTCTAATATTAATAGAAAATCATATAAATTATACTAAAAGGTATGTAAATTATCACAGTACGTTAATACAACAATAAAGGAACACAGGCTAGCCTCTATGAGAGCCAGGCTGCGCCCACTGGTAAAAGGCCGGAAGGGCGTGTAGATCCGGGTCATCCTTGAATTTCTCCAAGACCACTCCAATAGGGGAGAGGTAAGAGCTTGATGACCAGTTAGTATTATTTTCCAGATCTACTATTTCATTCATTAGGACGTTCTCGTGGATGGAAAGTATGTCCACAAATTTTTTTTGTAGCTCCAATGCGTATCTACAGAGTGAAAATCTTTTTGAATAGGACTCGAAGTTTTTGTTGATGCACTTCCTCAGAATCCCCCGCTCGAATATTTCCAACTCCTTGGCCACTATTGGCGAAATAGAGAACCAGATTGGAAAAGCATATACTATAGTTGACCTTATGGCTACTTTGTACAGCAGTAGCTTAGTATACTGAGGGAGATATTTACTACTCAGCAAACTGAAAAGCATACCCGAAATTCGCCTGGCTCGGTTCAGAATAGATCTACCATGCTCGTTAAATTTAAATAGCTTGTTGAAGTTGACCCCAAGGTATTTTATTTTTCATTTAAAGGGAATTTCAACGCCATTAAGAGAAAGTTGTAAGACTTTACTCTGTTGCACTACATAACTAGCGCATTTGCCTGAGGCATTACTTATGCATATAGCTTCAGATTTGGCAGCACTTATCTTTATGCCCCATGTGATTCATCATGGGAGTATATTATACAATCGTCTGCATAAAGAATAGCATTTGAGTTACCAGAACTATGTGGAAAATCATGAAGGAACAGGTTGAATAAAAATGGCGCTAGAACACTCCCCTGAGGGACCCCACTTTTTACAACTCCGAAGCTGGAAGATGAGTCATTGATTTGAACGCTGAATTTACGATCCGATAGATAGCTGAGGAACATTTTCACCAAAAACGGATCAGTACCAATGTTATAAAAGAAAATGAAAAAGAATAATAAAAAAAAAAACAATGTTACCAACATTTCAAATTTTACATATGAAATAAGATTACCATATTTCAACACATTTTGACTTTTTTTTGTCTTGTTAGTATGATTTTATTTAAAATAGATTAAAATGTAAGTAAAAATAAGAAATATGTTATTTAATAAAGGGTCCGCCAAAAAACTTTTTTTTTTGAAAATGCTATAAAAAATACTACTGAATATTTTCTCAAATTACTTTTTTTTATTTGAAAGTACAATCCTTCCGGTTAATAGTTTAAAATAATTTCATTCAAATGGCTGCCTCGGCTGGCCATGCAGTAGCCTACACGATCGGTCCAATTTTTAAGCACATTATCGATTGTGTGCAGCTGTATTTCACCAATGGCTTCACGAATATTGTCCTTTAAAGCGTCAATTGTCTCTGGCTTGTCGGTGTAACACTTATCTTTGACGGCACCCCACAAATAATAGTCCAACGGTGTCAAATCGCAGCTCCGAGGTGGCCAAACGACATCAGCTCTGCGGCTGATAATGCGATCTTCAAAAACAGGGCGCAAAACATCAAGTGTAGCTTCGGCTGTGTAGCGCCGTCCTGTTGAAACCAAACGTTGCCAATATTCTCCTCTTCAATTTTTGTGAACAAAAATTTGTTCAACATGGCCCGATAACGATCGCCATTGACTGTAACGGCCACTCCTTGCTAATTTTCGAAGAAAAATGGCCCAATTATGACTCTGGACCAAAATCCGCACCAAACAGTGACTTGTTTTGGGTGTATCGGCTTTGCAAAATGCGACAATTTTGCTTGTTTACATACCCGCCAAGATCAAACTGAGCTTCATCTGAAAAGATAATTTTTTTTGGCAAAATCGGCATCTTCTGTAAGTCGATCGCAGGCCCTCTTAGCGAAGCGAAAACGCATTGGATGGTCAGTTGGCTTCAACTCCTTAACCAATTGGACTTTGTATGGCGTCATACCAAGGTCTTTATGCAAAATTCGTCTCAATGATGTCTCAGAAATGTTCAATTGTTGAGAACGACGGTGAATTGATGTTGATGGCGCTTCACGCACACTTTCTGCCACAGCAGCAATATTCTCGGGTGTACGCACTGTTTTTGGCTTTTCACGCTTTGGTTTATCGATGAGGATGCCAGTTTCTTTCACTTGGTAATGTTGCACACATTCTGCAACATTACCATGATTTTCAAAGTAATGTCGCAATATTTCCCAGCGTTGTTCAAGCGTATACACAACCATATTCGTTCAGCGGAAGGATATAACTAATTATCTGTAAAATCAGACATGAGCTAAGTGTTACCATTCACGAAATAAGCACTAGTTGAAAAAAAACGTTAGTTGGGGGACCCTTTACATTGATTAATATTATTATTAAATAATTATTCCTTTATTTTATTTAACATGCATTTTTCTTCTGTTTTTGTCTTTGTTTGGATTTTTTTCAGAGCCTGTTCCGATAAACTAACGATAATTGTTATCAACTTTGGAGATGATTGTCAAGTTTTCCTGTTTCGTGGCAGGTTTCAAAATAAAACGACCTGTTTTGCTTTTAAAAAGTTGTATGGCAACACATGTTGTTTCAATCATGTTTGGTGGTGCAAAACAGGAATGGGAGAGCGAATCACGAATATTGCTGACCATGTGAACATGGTATTAATCGTTTAACAACGTTTGACATGTAGCGTATATTTACCACAATTTTATTATTCCCTGTGTTTTTATACAATTCACCGAAGGTAAAATTCCGTTTGGAATTTCTACAATAGTGATCTAAGACCCAAAAAGTATATACATTCTGGCTTCTTATAAAAAGGGAAGTTCAAATCCGGTTGTCCGTTCATTGAAATGGGTTTTCCGAAGACCCCGGATATGATGGAGGCTAGGTTTTTATACATATATGTCGCATATAGTCCGGAATTGTTTGCTATTAAAATTCAGGAAGATCGGTTTATAAATGGCTGAGATATGAGCAAAAACCCACGACTACCTCTAATTTTTCCCATACATCTCATGTTTTTTAAATTCTTTTTTCTGTATATCTGGAGAACGGCAAGAGCTAGAGCTTCCAAATTTGGGACAAACATCTTGGCTGCCAATACACCAACTCTCTAAAAAATGGGATGTATTGGAGAAGTGGGTGTGGCACTTCCCATACAAAGACGTTATACATTTCTGTAGATCTGGAGAGCGAAACGAGCTAAAGCTCCCAAATTAGGTAAAAACATATCGGTTATCAATACACAGCATCCCACAAAATATGGGCGGCATTGAAAAGTGGGCGTGGTACCTCCAGTACAAAAATATAATTGAAAATACTCAAAATTTTAAATTTTAGGGCTCTAGTATGACATATGAACACGTTTTATATATCAAAATATCAGATCATATCAATTTTTAGCAGAATATATTTCCCGAAAACCCTGAAAGTTTTTTCCCAGAAATGGAAGAGTAATGCCCAAAATAATTTTTTTTTAAACATACCCACTTTCGGGAACAGTAGATCTTCTCGAGACCAAGTTTTATAATCAATTAAATGGTAAATTTCTTCCTAAAGACGTGGGTATATAAATCTGCCAAGTTGATTAGGAAATGGTTAAGTTATTAGCAAAATGCTCAAAAAGTGGGCTAAAAAGCTAATATTTTAGAGCTGTTTTATGACCTATGGATACGTCTAATATATCGGAAATCTTAAGTAGAACATATTTGTTGAAAAACACGGAAAAATCGGTTCAGATACAAGAAAGTTATTACCAAAATATTATTTTTTTTTAAGAAAAATACCTCTTTTCGGGAACTGTAGATCTTTCCGAGTTCAAGTTTTATTACTTAGGTAAATGGTAAATTTCTTCCTAAATACGTCGGTATATAAATCTATCAAATTTGTTGAAAAATGCGCGAGTTATGACCAAAGTACTGAAACCCCGCTATTTACTTTTTTTTATATAATTCAGTTGTTTTATTTTACTCATACAAAGATTTTGTTTATATAAAAAAAAATTCCACACGGCCTATTTACTTATATTAACGTTAATTTCGCATGCGAACCAGTGGTCGAGTGGTCTAACCGTTATGTCAAATCCCATTGGATTAATTTTTTTTCTCTTGGTATTTATAAATTATTTTAAATTAAATAAAAAGTATATCAGTTTTTGCTATTTTTACTTTTATATCCTTTAAAAAACACTCTTTTTTTATAAAATTTAGAGGTTTGTTCTAAACAAATTCGCATTTTTTTTCTGTGGCTAATAATTTTATATAAAATCCAAACAATTTATTTAAGATTTAGTATCTCAAAACAAGAAATTTCGACTTAAGCCATTAATATTTAATGCCACAGATATATAATATATGTATATTTATATAAATAACCTTTTGTTGTTATCGCACAATGGTGAAGGGTAAATAAGATTCGGCATAGCCGAATATACCACTCTTACTTGGTAAAATTAAAATTGTAAAATTTAAAAAAAAAAATATTAAAATAAAATAAATAAATATTGTAAAAGTGAAATGTAATTGACAATAACATTTTTAAAATTTTATCCCTTTTTATGCAAATTTTATCACTCTTCTTCAATATATTTTATTCAAATTAATAATCAGGTACGTGATGGAAAACGATTTTGAAAACAAAACGATTTGAAATCGATAATGTCGTTTTCAGTATCTTAAAAATGGATATCTTATACATTTGCCTTTTTTTTACCTATATTCATTTTAATTTTACATTAAAAATTTAAATTGAACTGTTAAAGTTCACATTACTTAACCAACACATTAGATCCAGCAAATCTGCACTAAATTTTTTTTTATTTTTTCACCTTGCGCTTTTATTTGCGCCAAAAGACATTCTTCGTCCGCCAAAAAAAAATTTTTCACGTTGTTAGAAAATTCTAACCTAAAAAATTAAAAACTGCAACTGCGTTTCATCCTTTTGTTGATACAACGAACAAAGTTTTTCATAGATTTTCCTAGGCGTATCGCAGTTTAGAATATTTCTTAATTCTGAAGTCTCCAATGAAGAAACTAAGATCCTTTTAGCTTTACCGCATTTTAAATCAAAGTCGTTCCTTGCACCATCATTATTCGTCGGCTCCAATTCAGTAACATTTACAATATTCCAGGCCTTTATACTTTCCAATAACGCCTTTATCTGGAAACACCACACTTCAAACCCATACTTCTGAATGCTGATTACTTTAACATTTATGTCTTCCATCTTTGTACTCTTGGGAGGCTGGGCCCATAACCTGTTGTAAAACTGAATTAAAAGAAGTGTTTCCAGATACTGTTTTTAAGAAGTTTTATTAAAATAAATTGTTTTACAAATTCAGTGTGTTCGCTTCTAATTCAACATAAAGAATAAAGAAAAATTTTTATAAGTTATAAAAGAAGTAAGTAAGTAAGTAAATTTTTTTTTATTGAGTCTTCTTTTCTTTTTTTGACAATGTTAAAATGAAATACAAATCGACAGTATAACATGAAAATGAACTATTATTGTCTTGTTCTAATACACGCTAAAAGTTTAAGCTACTTGCTAAATTATTTTTGTTTTACATTTTAATGAAATGTTTCTTTTACATAGTTAAACAATGCTTGCTCACGGCATTTATTGTGACACACAGAGCGAAAGTTAAATAATTATAATACTAAATAAAAACAAAACCAACACTTAAGACTAACTAACAGAACTGTTAAACAAAAGTATCAAACAGATTTTACATATGTATCACAGGCATGTTAATGAAAGTCGAATGTTCACAAAATTATAAGTAAACAACAATACTATGAAAATGTTATCGTTATAATCTAAGATATATGTAAAATTTAAATTTTTGTACTTAAGTGTTCTAATATTAATAGAAAATCATATAAAGTATACTAAAAGGTATGTAAATTATCACAGTACGTTAATACAACAATAAAGGAACACAGGCTAGCCTCTATGAGAGCCAGGCTGCGCCCACTGGTAAAAAGCCGGAAGGGCGTGTAGATCCGGGTCATCCTCCAATTTCTCCAAGACCACTCCAATAGGGGAGAGGTAAGAGCTTGATGACCAGTTAGTATTATTTTCCAGATTACTATTTCATTCATTAGGACGTTCTGGGGGATGGAAAGTATGTCCACAAATTTTTTTTGTAGCTCCAATGCGTATCTACAGAGTGAAAATCTTTTTGAATAGGACTCGAAGTTTTTGTTGATACACTTCCTCAGAATCCCCCGCTCGAATATTTCCAACTCCTTGGCCACTATTGGCGAAATAGAGAACCAGATTGGAAAAGCATATACTATAGTTGACCTTATGGCTACTTTGTACAGCAGTAGCTTAGTATTCTGAGGGAGATATTTACTACTCAGCAAACTGAAAAGCATACCCGAAATTCGCCTGGCTCGGTTCAGAATAGATCTACCATGCTCGTTAAATTTAAATAGCTTGTTGAAGTTGACCCCAAGGTATTTTATTTTTCATTTAAAGGGAATTTCAACGCCATTAAGAGAAAGTTGTAAGACTTTACTCTGTGGTACTACATAACTAGCGCATTTGCCTGAGGCATTCCTTATGCATATAGCTTCAGATTTGGCAGCATTTATCTTTATGCCCCATGTTTGATAGAAAACGTTGATTAAGCCCAGATGAAAAGCAGCATTATTTAATGCCTGAATGGGTGATTCATCATGGGAGTATATTATACAATCGTCTGCATAAAGAATAGCATTTGAGTTACCAGAACTATGTGGAAAATCATGAAGGAACAGGTTGAATAAAAATGGCGCTAGAACACTCCCCTGAGGGACCCCACTTTTTACAACTCCGAAGCTGGAAGATGAGTCATTGATTTGAACGCTGAATTTACGATCCGATAGATAGCTGAGGAAAATTTTCACCAAAAACGGATCAGTACCAATGTTATAAAAGAAAATGAAAAAGAATAATAAAAAAAAACAATGTTACCAACATTTCAAATTTTACATATGAAATAAGATTACCATATTTCAACACATTTTGACTTTTTTTTGTCTTGTTAGTATGATTTTATTTAAAATAGATTAAAATGTAAGTAAAAATAAGAAATATGTTATTTAATAAAGGGTCCGCCAAATAACTTTTTTTTTTGAAAATGCTATAAAAAATACTACTGAATATTTTCTCAAATTACTTTTTTTCATTTGAAAGTACAATCCTTCCGGTTAATAGTGGAAAATAATTTCATTCAAATGGCTGCCTCGGCTAGCCATGCAGTAGCCTACACGATCGGTCCAATTTTTAAGCACATTATCGATTGTGTGCAGCTGTATTTCACCAATGGCTTCACGAATATTGTCCTTTAAAGCGTCAATTGTCTCTGGCTTGTCGGTGTAACACTTATCTTTGACGGCACCCCACAAATAATAGTCCAACGGTGTCAAATCGCAGCTCCGAGGTGGCCAAACGACATCAGCTCTGCGGCTGATAATGCGATCTTCAAAAACAGGGCGCAAAACATCAAGTGTAGCTTCGGCTGTGTGGCACGTAGCGCCGTCCTGTTGAAACCAAACGTTGCCAATATTCTCCTCTTCAATTTTTGTGAACAAAAATTTGTTCAACATGGCCCGATAACGATCGCCATTGACTGCAACGGCCACTCCTTGCTAATTTTCGAAGAAAAGTGGCCCAATTACGACTCTGGACCAAAATCCGCACCAAACAGTGACTCGTTTTGGGTGTATCGGCTTTTCAATGTATGCGTGCGGGTTTTCTGTGCCCAAAATGCGACAATTTTGCTTGTTTACATACCCGCCAAGATCAAACTGAGCTTCATCTGAAAAGATAATTTTTTTTTGCAAAATCGGCATCTTCTGTAAGTCGATCGCAGGCCCACTTAGCGAAGCGAAAACGCATTGGATGGTCAGTTGGCTTCAACTCCTTAACCAATTGGACTTTGTATGGCGTCATACCAAGGTCTTTATGCAAAATTCGTCTCAATGATGTCTCAGAAATGTTCAATTGTTGAGAACGACGGTGAATTGATGTTGATGGCGCTTCACGCACACTTTCTGCCACAGCAGCAATATTCTCGGGTGTACGCACTGTTTTTGGCTTTTCACGCTTTGGTTTATCGATGAGGATGCCAGTTTCTTTCACTTGGTAATGTTGCACACATTCTGCAACATTACCATGATTTTCAAAGTAATGTCGCAATATTTCCCAGCGTTGTTCAAGCGTATACACAACCATATTCGTTCAGCGGAAGGATAAAACTAATTATCTGTAAAATCAGACATGAGCTAAGTGTTACCATTCACGAAATAAGCACTAGTTGAAAAAAAACGTTAGTTGGGGGACCCTTTACATTGATTAATATTATTATTAAATAATTATCCCTTTATTTTATTTAACATCAATTTTTCTTCTGTTTTTGTCTTTGTTTAGATTTTTTTTCAGAGCCTGTTCCGATAAACTACCGATAATTGTTATCAACTTTGGAGGTGATTGTCAATTTTTCCTGTTTCGTGGCAGGTTTCAAAATAAAACGACCTGTTTTGCTTTTAAAACGTTGTATGGCAACACATGTTGTTTCAATCATGTTTGGGGGTGCGAAACAGGAATGGGAGAACGAATCACGAATATTGCTGACCATGTGAACATGGTATTAATTGTTTAACAACGTTTGACATGGAGCGTATATTTACCACAACTTTAATATTCCGTGTGTTTTTATACAATTCACCGAAGGTAAAAGGGTATATATAACTTTGTCATTCCGTTTGGAACTTCTACAATAGTGATCTAAGACCCAAAAAGTATATACATTCTGGCTTCTTATGAGAAGGGAAGTTTAAATCCGGTTGTCCGTTCATTGAAATGGGTTTTCCGAAGACCCCGGATATGACGGAGGCTATGTTTTTATACATTTATGTCGCATATAGTCCGGAATTGTTTGCTATTAAGATTCAGGAAGATCGGTTTATAAATGGCTGAGATATGAGCAAAAACCCACGACTACCTCTAATTTTTCCCCTACATCTCATTTTGTTGTTGTTTTTTAAATTCTTTTTTCTGTATATCTGGAGAACGGCAAGAGCTAGAGCTTCCAAATTTGGGACAAACATCTTGGCTGCCAATACACCAACTCTCTTAAAAATGGGAGGTATTGGAGAAGTGGGTGTGGCACTTCCCATACAAAGACGTTATACATTTCTGTAGATCTGGAGAGCGAAACGAGCTAAAGCTCCGAAATTAGGTAAAAACATATCGGTTATCAATACCCAGCATCGCCCAAAATATGGGCGGGATTGAAAAGTGGGCGTTGTACCTCCCGTACAAAAACATTATTGAAAATACTCAAAATTTTAAATTTTAGGACTCTAGTATGACATATGAACACGTTTTATATATCAAAATATCAGATCATATAAATTTTTAGCAGAATATATTTCCCGAAAACCCTGAAAGTTTTTTCCCAGAAATGGAAGAGTAATGCCCAAAATAATTTTTTTTAAACATACCCACTTTCGGGAACAATAGATCATCCCGAGTCCAAGTTTTATAATCTAAGCAAATGGTAAATTTCTTCCTAAAGACGTGGGCATATAAATCTGCCAAGTCGGTTAGGAAATTGTTAAGTTATTAGCAAAATACTCCAAAAATGGGCTAAAGAGCTAATATTTTAGAGCTGTTTTATGACCTATGGATACGTCTAATATATCGGAAATCTTAATTAGAACATATTTGTTGAAAAACACGGAAAAATCGCTTCAGATACAAGAAAGTTATTACCAAAATATAATTTTTTTTTAAGAAAAATACCTCTTTTCGGGAACCGTAGATCTTTCCGAGTTCAAGTTTTATTACTAAGGTAAATGGTAAATTTCTTCCTAAAGACGTCGGTATATAAATCTATCAAATTGGTTGAAAAATGCCCGAGTTATGACCAAAGTACTGAAACGCCAATATTTACTTTTTTTATATAATTCAGTTTACTTATATTAACGTTAATTTCGCATGCGAACCAGTGGTCGAGTGGTCTAACCGTTATGTCAAATCCCATTGGATTAATTTTTTTTCTCGTGGTATTTATAAATTATTTTAAATTAAATAAAAAATATATCAGTTTTGCTATTTTTACTTTTATATCCTTTAAAAAACGCTCTTTTTTAAAAAAATTTAGAGGTTTGTTCTAAACAAATTCGCATTTTTTTTTCTGTGGCTAATAATTTTATATAAAACCCAAACAATCTATTTAAGATTTAGTATCTCAAAACAAGAAATTTCGACTTAAGCCATTTTTATTTAATGCCATAGATATATTATATATGATATTGGGGATTATTTCTTTTTTTCATAAGCAACTTTATTATATTCAACATTTTTCATTTTTCGAATTTATTCTATGAGTTAAATTTCAGTTATGTATTTTATAAAGCTTTTTGTAATAGCTCTATTCCTTAAATTTTATTTTAGAAATTACTTTATACACTACCAGACTATTATATTGTATTTTCTTGTTACATTTTACCTTAGCTTTCCGTTGGATAGCAATGAAGTATATTTATGTACAGAAAAATTTACAATTATTAGACACCAGCAGAATGTAATGCATTTTCTGGCCCGCTACGGCCTTCGTCAGCATTCTTTGTGTCACACTGGATAGTGATACTTTATAAATTGAATGTATTTAACTCAACTATTTTAACAAATAGATATTGGGAATTATTTCTTTTTTTCATAAGCAACTTTATTATATTCAACATTTTTCATTTTTCGAATTTATTCTATGAGTTAAATTTCAGTTATGTATTTTATAAAGCTTTTTGTAATAGCTCTATTCCTTAAATTTTATTTTAGAAATTACTTTATACACTACCAGACTATTATATTGTATTTTCTTGTTACATTTTACCTTAGCTTTCCGTTGGATAGCAATGAAGTATATTTATGTACAGAAAAATTTACAATTATTAGACACCAGCAGAATGTAATGCATTTTCTGGCCCGCTACGGCCTTCGTCAGCATTCTTTGTGTCACACTGGATAGTGATACTTTATAAATTGAATGTATTTAACTCAACTATTTTAACAAATAGATATTGGAAATTATTTATTTTTTTCATAAGCAACTTTATTATATTCAACATTTTTCATTTTTCGAATTTATTCTATGAGTTAAATTTCAGTTATGTATTTTATAAAGCTTTTTGTAATAGCTCTATTCCTTAAATTTTATTTTAGAAATTACTTTATACACTACCAGACTATTATATTGTATTTTCTTGTTACATTTTACCTTAGCTTTCCGTTGGATAGCAATGAAGTATATTTATGTACAGAAAAATTTACAATTATTAGACACCAGCAGAATGTAATGCATTTTCTGGCCCGCTACGGCCTTCGTCAGCATTCTTTGTGTCACACTGGATAGTGATACTTTATAAATTGAATGTATTTAAATCAACTATTTTAACAAATAGATATTGGGAATTATTTCTTTTTTTCATAAGCAACTTTATTATATTCAACATTTTTCATTTTTCGAATTTATTCTATGAGTTAAATTTCAGTTATGTATTTTATATAATACAATATAATAGTCTGGTAGTGTATAAAGTAATTTCTAAAATAAAATTTAAGGAATAGAGCTATTACAAAAAGCTTTATAAAATACATAACTGAAATTTAACTCATAGAATAAATTCGAAAAATGAAAAATGTTGAATATAATAAAGTTGCTTATGAAAAAAAGAAATAATTCCCAATATCTATTTGTTAAAATAGTTGAGTTAAATACATTCAATTTATAAAGTATCACTATCCAGTGTGACACAAAGAATGCTGACGAAGGCCGTAGCGGGCCAGAAAATGCATTACATTCTGCTGGTGTCTAATAATTGTAAATTTTTCTGTACATAAATATACTTCATTGCTATCCAACGGAAAGCTAAGGTAAAATGTAACAAGAAAATACAATATAATAGTCTGGTAGTGTATAAAGTAATTTCTAAAATAAAATTTAAGGAATAGAGCTATTACAAAAAGCTTTATAAAATACATAACTGAAATTTAACTCATAGAATAAATTCGAAAAATGAAAAATGTTGAATATAATAAAGTTGCTTATGAAAAAAAGAAATAATTCCCAATATCTATTTGTTAAAATAGTTGAGTTAAATACATTCAATTTATAAAGTATCACTATCCAGTGTGACACAAAGAATGCTGACGAAGGCCGTAGCGGGCCAGAAAATGCATTACATTCTGCTGGTGTCTAATAATTGTAAATTTTTCTGTACATAAATATACTTCATTGCTATCCAACGGAATGCTAAGGTAAAATGTAACAAGAAAATACAATATAATAGTCTGGTAGTGTATAAAGTAATTTCTAAAATAAAATTTAAGGAATAGAGCTATTACAAAAAGCTTTATAAAATACATTACTGAAATTTAACTCATAGAATAAATTCGAAAAATGAAAAATGTTGAATATATTATATATGTATATTTATATAAATAACCTTTTGTTCTTATCGCACCATGGTGAAGGGTATATAAGATTCGGTCTAGCCGAATATAGCACTCTTACTTGTTAAAATTAAAATTGTAAAATTTAAAAAAAAAATATTAAAATAAAATAATAAATAAATAATGTAAAAGTGAAATGTAATTGACAATAACATTTTTAAAATTGTATCCCTTTTTATCCCTTTTTATGCAAATTTTATCACTCTTACACTTTTGACTACTTAACTCGTTTACTTATCGGTACTCGATTAAATACTTTTTATAACACGAATATTTTTGGAAAATACAAACAAATTATTTTATGTAATCTTTCATATTCGTTTGTTTTTTATTTTATTTGAATTTGCTAATTTGTGTCCTGCTAAATTTGATCAATAGTACACGAATACATTTTTTTACTATTAATAACTTTAAAAACAAGGGCTGTTCTAAGTACCCGAGTACTTGACATTCTTACAACTCTTACATTCTTACAAAATGTTTATAAGTTATAAAAGAAGTAAGTAAGTAAGTAAATTTTTTTTTATTGAGTCTTCTTTTCTTTTTTTGACAATGTTAAAATGAAATACAAATCGACAGTATAACATGAATTCTTAGAACTATTATTTAGTCAATTCACAAGGTAACCTAACATGTCATATTGTCAAAATGTCCTAATATTTCACAATGGTTTAAAAATATTGTTGTACGGCTCAGCCGCTCAGCGCTGGACTTTTCTGATTAATTACGACAGCACAATAAACACAGCAAGTAACGTTCTATTTATTTAAGACACTTTTTGTTAACAAACCAACAACAATATTTTTAAACCATTGTGAAATATTAGGACATTTTGACAATATGACATGTTAGGATACCTTGTGAATTGACTAATTGTCTTGTTCTAATACACGCTAAAAGTTTAAGCTACTTGCTAAATTATTTTTGTTTTACATTTTAATGAAATGTTTCTTTTACATAGTTAAACAATGCTTGCTCACGGCATTTATTGTGACACACAGAGCGAAAGTTAAATAATTATAATACTAAATAAAAACAAAACCAACACTTAAGACTAACTAACAGAACTGTTAAACAAAAGTATCAAACAGAGTTTACATATGTATCACAGGCATGTTAATGAAAGTCGAATGTTCACAAAATTATAAGTAAACAACAATACTATGAAAATGTTATCGTTATAATCTAAGATATATGTAAAATTTAAATTTTTGTACTTAAGTGTTCTAATATTAATAGAAAATCATATAAATTATACTAAAAGGTATGTAAATTATCACAGTACGTTAATACAACAATAAAGGAACACAGGCTAGCCTCTATGAGAGCCAGGCTGCGCCCACTGGTAAAAAGCCGGAAGGGCGTGTAGATCCGGGTCATCCTCCAATTTCTCCAAGACCACTCCAATAGGGGAGAGGTAAGAGCTTGATGACCAGTTAGTATTATTTTCCAGATTACTATTTCATTCATTAGGACGTTCTGGTGGATGGAAAGTATGTCCACAAATTTTTTTTGTAGCTCCAATGCGTATCTACAGAGTGAAAATCTTTTTGAATAGGACTCGAAGTTTTTGTTGATACACTTCCTCAGAATCCCCCGCTCGAATATTTCCAACTCCTTGGCCACTATTGGCGAAATAGAGAACCAGATTGGAAAAGCATATACTATAGTTGACCTTATGGCTACTTTGTACAGCAGTAGCTTAGTATTCTGAGGGAGATATTTACTACTCAGCAAACTGAAAAGCATACCCGAAATTCGCCTGGCTCGGTTCAGAATAGATCTACCATGCTCGTTAAATTTAAATAGCTTGTTGAAGTTGACCCCAAGGTATTTTATTTTTCATTTAAAGGGAATTTCAACGCCATTAAGAGAAAGTTGTAAGACTTTACTCTGTGGCACTACATAACTAGCGCATTTGCCTGAGGCATTCCTTATGCATATAGCTTCAGATTTGGCAGCATTTATCTTTATGCCCCATGTTTGATAGAAAACGTTGATTAAGCCCAGATGAAAAGCAGCATTATTTAATGCCTGAATGGGTGATTCATCATGGGAGTATATTATACAATCGTCTGCATAAAGAATAGCATTTGAGTTACCAGAACTATGTGGAAAATCATGAAGGAACAGGTTGAATAAAAATGGCGCTAGAACACTCCCCTGAGGGACCCCACTTTTTACAACTCCGAAGCTGGAAGATGAGTCATTGATTTGAACGCTGAATTTACGATCCGATAGATAGCTGAGGAACATTTTCACCAAAAACGGATCAGTACCAATGTTATAAAAGAAAATGAAGAAGAATAATAAAAAAAAACAATGTTACCAACATTTCAAATTTTACATATGAAATAAGATTACCAGATTTCAACACATTTTGACTTTTTTTTGTCTTGTTAGTATGATTTTATTTAAAATAGATTAAAATGTAAGTAAAAATAAGAAATATGTTATTTAATAAAGGGTCCGCCAAATAACTTTTTTTTTTGAAAATGCTATAAAAAATACTACTGAATATTTTCTCAAATTACTTTTTTTTATTTGAAAGTACAATCCTTCCGGTTAATAGTGGAAAATAATTTCATTCAAATGGCTGCCTCGGCTGGCCATGCAGTAGCCTACACGATCGGTCCAATTTTTAAGCACATTATCGATTGTGTGCAGCTGTATTTCACCAATGGCTTCACGAATATTGTCCTTTAAAGCGTCAATTGTCTCTGGCTTGTCGGTGTAACACTTATCTTTGACGGCACCCCACAAATAATAGTCCAACGGTGTCAAATCGCAGCTCCGAGGTGGCCATACGACATCAGCTCTGCGGCTGATAATGCGATCTTCAAAAACAGGGCGCAAAACATCAAGTGTAGCTTCGGCTGTGTGGCACGTAGCGCCGTCCTGTTGAAACCAAACGTTGCCAATATTCTCCTCTTCAATTTTTGTGAACAAAAATTTGTTCAACATGGCCCGATAACGATCGCCATTGACTGCAACGGCCACTCCTTGCTAATTTTCGAAGAAAAATGGCCCAATTATGACTCTGGACCAAAATCCGCACCAAACAGTGACTCGTTTTGGGTGTATCGGCTTTTCAATGTATGCGTGCGGGTTTTCTGTGCCCAAAATGCGACAATTTTGCTTGTTTACATACCCGCCAAGATCAAACTGAGCTTCATCTGAAAAGATAATTTTTTTGGCAAAATCGACATCTTCTGTAAGTCGATCGCAGGCCCACTTAGCGAAGCGAAAACGCATTGGATGGTCAGTTGGCTTCAACTCCTTAACCAATTGCACTTTGTATGGCGTCATACCAAGGTCTTTATGCAAAATTCGTCTCAATGATGTCTCCGAAATGTTCAATTGTTGAGAACGACGGTGAATTGATGTTGATGGCGCTTCACGCACACTTTCTGCCACAGCAGCAATATTCTCGGGTGTACGCACTGTTTTTGGTTTATCGATGAGGATGCCAGTTTCTTTCACTTGGTAATGTTGCAGAATGTGTGCAACATCAATTCACCGTCGTTCTCAACAATTGAACATTTCGGAGACATCATTGAGACGAATTTTGCATAAAGACCTTGGTATGACGCCATACAAAGTGCAATTGGTTAAGGAGTTGAAGCCAACTGACCATCCAATGCGTTTTCGCTTCGCTAAGTGGGCCTGCGATCGACTTACAGAAGATGTCGATTTTGCCAAAAAAATTATCTTTTCAGATGAAGCTCAGTTTGATCTTGGCGGGTATGTAAACAAGCAAAATTGTCGCATTTTGGGCACAGAAAACCCGCACGCATACATTGAAAAGCCGATACACCCAAAACGAGTCACTGTTTGGTGCGGATTTTGGTCCAGAGTCATAATTGGGCCATTTTTCTTCGAAAATTAGCAAGGAGTGGCCGTTGCAGTCAATGGCGATCGTTATCGGGCCATGTTGAACAAATTTTTGTTCACAAAAATTGAAGAGGAGAATATTGGCAACGTTTGGTTTCAACAGGACGGCGCTACGTGCCACACAGCCGAAGCTACACTTGATGTTTTGCGCCCTGTTTTTGAAGATCGCATTATCAGCCGCAGAGCTGATGTCGTATGGCCACCTCGGAGCTGCGATTTGACACCGTTGGACTATTATTTGTGGGGTGCCGTCAAAGATAAGTGTTACACCGACAAGCCAGAGACAATTGACGCTTTAAAGGACAATATTCGTGAAGCCATTGGTGAAATACAGCTGCACACAATCGATAATGTGCTTAAAAATTGGACCGATCGTGTAGGCTACTGCATGGCCAGCCGAGGCAGCCATTTGAATGAAATTATTTTCCACTATTAACCGGAAGGATTGTACTTTCAAATAAAAAAAAGTAATTTGAGAAAATATTCAGTAGTATTTTTTATAGCATTTTCAAAAAAAAAAGTTATTTGGCGGACCCTTTATTAAATAACATATTTCTTATTTTTACTTACATTTTAATCTATTTTAAATAAAATCATACTAACAAGACAAAAAAAAGTCAAAATGTGTTGAAATCTGGTAATCTTATTTCATATGTAAAATTTGAAATGTTGGTAACATTGTTTTTTTTTATTATTCTTCTTCATTTTCTTTTATAACATTGGTACTGATCCGTTTTTGGTGAAAATGTTCCTCAGCTATCTATCGGATCGTAAATTCAGCGTTCAAATCAATGACTCATCTTCCAGCTTCGGAGTTGTAAAAAGTGGGGTCCCTCAGGGGAGTGTTCTAGCGCCATTTTTATTCAACCTGTTCCTTCATGATTTTCCACATAGTTCTGGTAACTCAAATGCTATTCTTTATGCAGACGATTGTATAATATACTCCCATGATGAATCACCCATTCAGGCATTAAATAATGCTGCTTTTCATCTGGGCTTAATCAACGTTTTCTATCAAACATGGGGCATAAAGATAAATGCTGCCAAATCTGAAGCTATATGCATAAGGAATGCCTCAGGCAAATGCGCTAGTTATGTAGTGCCACAGAGTAAAGTCTTACAACTTTCTCTTAATGGCGTTGAAATTCCCTTTAAATGAAAAATAAAATACCTTGGGGTCAACTTCAACAAGCTATTTAAATTTAACGAGCATGGTAGATCTATTCTGAACCGAGCCAGGCGAATTTCGGGTATGCTTTTCAGTTTGCTGAGTAGTAAATATCTCCCTCAGAATACTAAGCTACTGCTGTACAAAGTAGCCATAAGGTCAACTATAGTATATGCTTTTCCAATCTGGTTCTCTATTTCGCCAATAGTGGCCAAGGAGTTGGAAATATTCGAGCGGGGGATTCTGAGGAAGTGTATCAACAAAAACTTCGAGTCCTATTCAAAAAGATTTTCACTCTGTAGATACGCATTGGAGCTACAAAAAAAATTTGTGGACATACTTTCCATCCACCAGAACGTCCTAATGAATGAAATAGTAATCTGGAAAATAATACTAACTGGTCATCAAGCTCTTACCTCTCCCCTATTGGAGTGGTCTTGGAGAAATTGGAGGATGACCCGGATCTACACGCCCTTCCGGCTTTTTACCAGTGGGCGCAGCCTGGCTCTCATAGAGGCTAGCCTGTGTTCCTTTATTGTTGTATTAACGTACTGTGATAATTTACATACCTTTTAGTATAATTTATATGATTTTCTATTAATATTAGAACACTTAAGTACAAAAATTTAAATTTTACATATATCTTAGATTATAACGATAACATTTTCATAGTATTGTTGTTTACTTATAATTTTGTGAACATTCGACTTTCATTAACATGCCTGTGATACATATGTAAACTCTGTTTGATACTTTTGTTTAACAGTTCTGTTAGTTAGTCTTAAGTGTTGGTTTTGTTTTTATTTAGTATTATAATTATTTAACTTTCGCTCTGTGTGTCACAATAAATGCCGTGAGCAAGCATTGTTTAACTATGTAAAAGAAACATTTCATTAAAATGTAAAACAAAAATAATTTAGCAAGTAGCTTAAACTTTTAGCGTGTATTAGAACAAGACAATTAGTCAATTCACAAGGTATCCTAACATGTCATATTGTCAAAATGTCCTAATATTTCACAATGGTTTAAAAATATTGTTGTTGGTTTGTTAACAAAAAGTGTCTTAAATAAATAGAACGTTACTTGCTGTGTTTATTGTGCTGTCGTAATTAATCAGAAAAGTCCAGCGCTGAGCGGCTGAGCCGTACAACAATATTTTTAAACCATTGTGAAATATTAGGACATTTTGACAATATGACATGTTAGGTTACCTTGTGAATTGACTAAATAATAGTTCTAAGAATTCATGTTATACTGTCGATTTGTATTTCATTTTAACATTGTCAAAAAAAGAAAAGAAGACTCAATAAAAAAAAATTTACTTACTTACTTACTTCTTTTATAACTTATAAACATTTTGTAAGAATGTAAGAGTTGTAAGAATGTCAAGTACTCGGGTACTTAGAACAGCCCTTGTTTTTAAAGTTATTAATAGTAAAAAAATGTATTCGTGTACTATTGATCAAATTTAGCAGGACACAAATTAGCAAATTCAAATAAAATAAAAAACAAACGAATATGAAAGATTACATAAAATAATTTGTTTGTATTTTCCAAAAATATTCGTGTTATAAAAAGTATTTAATCGAGTACCGATAAGTAAACGAGTTAAGTAGTCAAAAGTGTAAGAGTGATAAAATTTGCATAAAAAGGGATAAAAAGGGATACAATTTTAAAAATGTTATTGTCAATTACATTTCACTTTTACATTATTTATTTATTATTTTATTTTAATATTTTTTTTTTAAATTTTACAATTTTAATTTTAACAAGTAAGAGTGCTATATTCGGCTAGACCGAATCTTATATACCCTTCACCATGGTGCGATAAGAACAAAAGGTTATTTATATAAATATACATATATAATATATTCAACATTTTTCATTTTTCGAATTTATTCTATGAGTTAAATTTCAGTAATGTATTTTATAAAGCTTTTTGTAATAGCTCTATTCCTTAAATTTTATTTTAGAAATTACTTTATACACTACCAGACTATTATATTGTATTTTCTTGTTACATTTTACCTTAGCATTCCGTTGGATAGCAATGAAGTATATTTATGTACAGAAAAATTTACAATTATTAGACACCAGCAGAATGTAATGCATTTTCTGGCCCGCTACGGCCTTCGTCAGCATTCTTTGTGTCACACTGGATAGTGATACTTTATAAATTGAATGTATTTAACTCAACTATTTTAACAAATAGATATTGGGAATTATTTCTTTTTTTCATAAGCAACTTTATTATATTCAACATTTTTCATTTTTCGAATTTATTCTATGAGTTAAATTTCAGTTATGTATTTTATAAAGCTTTTTGTAATAGCTCTATTCCTTAAATTTTATTTTAGAAATTACTTTATACACTACCAGACTATTATATTGTATTTTCTTGTTACATTTTACCTTAGCTTTCCGTTGGATAGCAATGAAGTATATTTATGTACAGAAAAATTTACAATTATTAGACACCAGCAGAATGTAATGCATTTTCTGGCCCGCTACGGCCTTCGTCAGCATTCTTTGTGTCACACTGGATAGTGATACTTTATAAATTGAATGTATTTAACTCAACTATTTTAACAAATAGATATTGGGAATTATTTCTTTTTTTCATAAGCAACTTTATTATATTCAACATTTTTCATTTTTCGAATTTATTCTATGAGTTAAATTTCAGTTATGTATTTTATAAAGCTTTTTGTAATAGCTCTATTCCTTAAATTTTATTTTAGAAATTACTTTATACACTACCAGACTATTATATTGTATTATATAAAATACATAACTGAAATTTAACTCATAGAATAAATTCGAAAAATGAAAAATGTTGAATATAATAAAGTTGCTTATGAAAAAAAGAAATAATTCCCAATATCTATTTGTTAAAATAGTTGAGTTAAATACATTCAATTTATAAAGTATCACTATCCAGTGTGACACAAAGAATGCTGACGAAGGCCGTAGCGGGCCAGAAAATGCATTACATTCTGCTGGTGTCTAATAATTGTAAATTTTTCTGTACATAAATATACTTCATTGCTATCCAACGGAAAGCTAAGGTAAAATGTAACAAGAAAATACAATATAATAGTCTGGTAGTGTATAAAGTAATTTCTAAAATAAAATTTAAGGAATAGAGCTATTACAAAAAGCTTTATAAAATACATAACTGAAATTTAACTCATAGAATAAATTCGAAAAATGAAAAATGTTGAATATAATAAAGTTGCTTATGAAAAAAAGAAATAATTCCCAATATCTATTTGTTAAAATAGTTGAGTTAAATACATTCAATTTATAAAGTATCACTATCCAGTGTGACACAAAGAATGCTGACGAAGGCCGTAGCGGGCCAGAAAATGCATTACATTCTGCTGGTGTCTAATAATTGTAAATTTTTCTGTACATAAATATACTTCATTGCTATCCAACGGAAAGCTAAGGTAAAATGTAACAAGAAAATACAATATAATAGTCTGGTAGTGTATAAAGTAATTTCTAAAATAAAATTTAAGGAATAGAGCTATTACAAAAAGCTTTATAAAATACATAACTGAAATTTAACTCATAGAATAAATTCGAAAAATGAAAAATGTTGAATATAATAAAGTTGCTTATGAAAAAAAGAAATAATTCCCAATATCTATTTGTTAAAATAGTTGAGTTAAATACATTCAATTTATAAAGTATCACTATCCAGTGTGACACAAAGAATGCTGACGAAGCGAAGCGAAAACGCATTGGATGGTCAGTTGGCTTCAACTCCTTAACCAATTGCACTTTGTATGGCGTCATACCAAGGTCTTTATGCAAAATTCGTCTCAATGATGTCTCCGAAATGTTCAATTGTTGAGAACGACGGTGAATTGATGTTGATGGCGCTTCACGCACACTTTCTGCCACAGCAGCAATATTCTCGGGTGTACGCACTGTTTTTGGTTTATCGATGAGGATGCCAGTTTCTTTCACTTGGTAATGTTGCACACATTCTGCAACATTACCATGATTTTCAAAGTAATGTCGCAATATTTCCCAGCGTTGTTCAAGCGTATACACAACCATATTCGTTCAGCGGAAGGATAAAACTAATTATCTGTAAAATCAGACATGAGCTAAGTGTTACCATTCACGAAATAAGCACTAGTTGAAAAAAAACGTTAGTTGGGGGACCCTTTACATTGATTAATATTATTATTAAATAATTATCCCTTTATTTTATTTAACATCAATTTTTCTTCTGTTTTTGTCTTTGTTTAGATTTTTTTTCAGAGCCTGTTCCGATAAACTAACGATAATTGTTATCAACTTTGGAGATGATTGTCAATTTTTCCTGTTTCGTGGCAGGTTTCAAAATAAAACGACCTGTTTTGCTTTTAAAACGTTGTATGGCAACACATGTTGTTTCAATCATGTTTGGGGGTGCGAAACAGGAATGGGAGAACGAATCACGAATATTGCTGACCATGTGAACATGGTATTAATTGTTTAACAACGTTTGACATGGAGCGTATATTTACCACAACTTTAATATTCCGTGTGTTTTTATACAATTCACCGAAGGTAAAAGGGTATATATAACTTTGTCATTCCGTTTGGAACTTCTACAATAGTGATCTAAGACCCAAAAAGTATATACATTCTGGCTTCTTATGAGAAGGGAAGTTTAAATCCGGTTGTCCGTTCATTGAAATGGGTTTTCCGAAGACCCCGGATATGACGGAGGCTAGGTTTTTATACATTTATGTCGCATATAGTCCGGAATTGTTTGCTATTAAGATTCAGGAAGATCGGTTTATAAATGGCTGAGATATGAGCAAAAACCCACGACTACCTCTAATTTTTCCCCTACATCTCATTTTGTTGTTGTTTTTTAAATTCTTTTTTCTGTATATCTGGAGAACGGCAAGAGCTAGAGCTTCCAAATTTGGGACAAACATCTTGGCTGCCAATACACCAACTCTCTTAAAAATGGGAGGTATTGGAGAAGTGGGTGTGGCACTTCCCATACAAAGACGTTATACATTTCTGTAGATCTGGAGAGCGAAACGAGCTAAAGCTCCCAAATTAGGTAAAAACATATCGGTTATCAATACCTAGCATCGCACAAAATATGGGCGGGATTGAAAAGTGGGCGTTGTACCTCCCGTACAAAAACATTATAGAAAATACTCAAAATTTTAAATTTTAGGACTCTAGTATGACATATGAACACGTTTTATATATCAAAATATCAGATCATATAAATTTTTAGCAGAATATATTTCCCGAAAACCCTGAAAGTTTTTTCCCAGAAATGGAAGAGTAATGCCCAAAATAATTTTTTTTAAACATACCCACTTTCGGGAACAATAGATCATCCCGAGTCCAAGTTTTATAATCTAAGCAAATGGTAAATTTCTTCCTAAAGACGTGGGCATATAAATCTGCCAAGTCGGTTAGGAAATTGTTAAGTTATTAGCAAAATACTCCAAAAATGGGCTAAAGAGCTAATATTTTAGAGCTGTTTTATGACCTATGGATACGTCTAATATAGCGGAAATCTTAATTAGAACATATTTGTTGAAAAACACGGAAAAATCGCTTCAGATACAAGAAAGTTATTACCAAAATATAATTTTTTTTTAAGAAAAATACCTCTTTTCGGGAACCGTAGATCTTTCCGAGTTCAAGTTTTATTACTAAGGTAAATGGTAAATTTCTTCCTAAAGACGTCGGTATATAAATCTATCAAATTGGTTGAAAAATGCCCGAGTTATGACCAAAGTACTGAAACGCCAATATTTACTTTTTTTATATAATTCAGTTTACTTATATTAACGTTAATTTCGCATGCGAACCAGTGGTCGAGTGGTCTAACCGTTATGTCAAATCCCATTGGATTAATTTTTTTTCTCGTGGTATTTATAAATTATTTTATATTAAATAAAAAATATATCAGTTTTGCTATTTTTACTTTTATATCCTTTAAAAAACGCTCTTTTTTAAAAAAATTTAGAGGTTTGTTCTAAACAAATTCGCATTTTTTTTCTGTGGCTAATAATTTTATATAAAACCCAAACAATCTATTTAAGATTTAGTATCTCAAAACAAGAAATTTCGACTTAAGCCATTTTTATTTAATGCCATAGATATATTATATATGTATATTTATATAAATAACCTTTTGTTCTTATCGCACCATGGTGAAGGGTATATAAGATTCGGTCTAGCCGAATATAGCACTCTTACTTGTTAAAATTAAAATTGTAAAATTTAAAAAAAAAATATTAAAATAAAATAATAAATAAATAATGTAAAAGTGAAATGTAATTGACAATAACATTTTTAAAATTTTATCCCTTTTTATCCCTTTTTATGCAAATTTTATCACTCTTACACTTAACTCGTTTACTTATCGGTACTCGATTAAATACTTTTTATAACACGAATATTTTTGGAAAATACAAACAAATTATTTTATGTAATCTTTCACATTCGTTTGTTTTTTATTTTATTTGAATTTGCTAATTTGTGTCCTGCTAAATTTGATCAATAGCACACGAATACATTTTTTTACTATTAATAACTTTAAAAACAAGGGCTGTTCTAAGTACCCGAGTACTTGACATTCTTACAACTCCAAAAAATTAACATAACAAAACAAAGTTTCAAAAGTTGGATATTATCCATATAAATTCTTCAAAAACAAGTTTAATTAATTAATATTAATTAATTTTTTGTTTTTATTTTTGTTTTATTTCAACTTTCCTTTTTTTAAACAATTTTTTCACAACTTGTATGCCTTTTGTTTGTTACTTTTGTTTGTTTACCTTATGAAACATATGTTTTTTTTGTTTTACTAAATTTTACTGCAAAAATTTCTGCAGTAAAAATTTGTAAGTACTAAGTCAAGAACTGTCACTTTACGCTCTCAATTTGTGTTCTCATTTACTGTATTTTATGTACGCGAACGCAATTTAGTAAAATGCAGTAAAGTTCAGTAAAAAATAGTAAAAACTTTTGTGTTCTCGAACGCAGCTAATGTCGTTTTCAGTATCTTAAAAAATGGATTTCTTATACATTTGCCTTTTTTTCTTCCTTATTCATTTTAATTTTACATTAAAAATTTAATTGAACTGTTAAAGTTCACATTACTTAACCAACACATTAGATCCAGCAAATCTGCACTAAACTTTTTTTTTTATTTTTCACCTTGCGCTTTTATTTGCGCTAAAAGACATTCTACGTCCGCCAAAAAAATTTTTCACGTTGTTAGAAAATTCTAACCTAAAAAATTAAAAACTGCAACTGCGTTTCATCCTTTTGTTGATACAACGAACAAAGTTTTTCATAGATTTTCCTAGGCGTATCGCAGTATAGAATATTTCTTAATTCTGAAGTCTCCAATGCAGAAACTAATATCCTTTTAGCTTTACCCCATCTCAAATCAAGGTCGTTCCTTGCACCATCATTATTCGCCGGCTCCAATTCAGTACCATTTACTATATTCCAGGCCGTTATACTTTCCAATAACGCCTTTTTCTGGAAACACCACACTTCAAACCCATACTTCTGAATGCCGATTACTTTAACATTTATGTCTTCCATCTTTGTACTCTTGGGAGGCTGGGCCCATAACCTGTTGTAAAACTGAATTAAAAGAAGTGTTCCCAGATACTGTTTTTAAGAAGTTTTATTAAAATAAATTGTTTTACAAATTCAGTGTGTTCGCTTCTAATTCAACATAAAGAAAAAAGAAAAATGTTTAAAAGTTATAAAAGAAAATGAAAAAGAATAATAAAAAAAAACAATGTTACCAACATTTCAAATTTTACATATTTTGACTTTTTTTTTGTCTTGTTAGTATGATTTTATTTAAAAAAAATTAAAATGTAAGTAAAAATAAAAAATATGTTATTTAATAAATGGTCCGCCAAATAACTTTTTTTTTTAAAATGCTATAAAAAAACTACTGAATATTTTCTCAAATTTCTTTTTTTATTTGAAAGTACAATCCTTCCGGTTAATAATGGAAAATAATTTCATTTAAATGGCTGCCTCGGCTGGCCATGCAGTAGCCTACACGATCGGTCCAATTTTTAAGCACATTATCGATTGTGTGCAGCTGTATTTCACCAATGACTTCAAGAATGTTATCCTTTAAAGCGTCAATTGTCTCTTACTTGTCGGCGTAACACTTATCTTTAACGGCACCCCACAAATAATAGTCCAACGGTGTCAAATCGCAGCTCCGAGGTGGCCAAACGACATCAGCTCTGCGGCTGATAATGCGATCTTCAAAAACAGAGCGCAAAACATCGAGTGTAGCTTCGGCTGTGTGGCACGTAGCGCCGTCCTGTTAAACCAAACGTTGCCAATATTCTCCTCTTCAATTTTTGTGAACAAAAATTCGTTCAACATGGCCCGATAACGATCGCCATTGACTGTAACGGCCACTCCTTGCTAATTTTCGAAGAAAAATGGCCCAATTATGCCTCTGGACCAAAATCCGCATCAAACGGTGACTCGTTTTGGGTGTATCGTCTTTTCAATGTATGCGTGCGGGTTTTCTGTGCCGCAAACGCGACAATTTTGCTTGTTTACATACCCGCCAAGATCAAAATGAGCTTCATCTGAAAAGATGATTTTTTTTTGGCAAAATCGGCATATTCTGTAAGTCGATCGCAGGCCCACTTAGCGAAGGGAAAACGCATTGGGTGGTCAGTTGGCTTCAAATCCTTAACCAATTGCAATTGGAGTTTGTATGGCGTCATACAAAGGTCTTTACGCAAAATTCGTCTCAATGATGTCTCCGAAATGTTCAATTGTTGAGATCGACGGTGAATTTGGCTGTTTTTGGCTTTTCACGCTTTGGTTTATCGATGAGGATACCAGTTCCTTTCAATTTTTTCACAAGATAACGAACATACGGAGCTGACGGTGCTTCTCTTCTTCCAAAATCCGTACGCAATTTTCGCACACATTCTGCATCATTACCATGATTTTCAAAGTAATGTCGCAATATTTCCCAGCGTTGTTCAAGCGAATACACAACAATATTCGTTCAGCGGAAGGATATAACTAATTATCTGTCAAATCAGACATGAGCTAAGTGTTACCATTCACGAAATAAGCACTAGTTGAAAAAAAACGTTAGATGGGGGACCCTTTACTTAGATTTATTTTATTATTTAATAATTATCCCTTTATCTTATTAAACATGAATTTTTATTTTGTTTTTGTCTTTGTTTGGATTTTTTTTCAGAGCCTGTTCCGATAAACTAACGATAATTGTTATAAACTTTGGAGATGATTGTCAATTTTTCCTGTTTCGTGGCAGGTTTCAAAATAACACGACCTGTTTTGCTTTCACAAAGTTGTATGGCAACACATGTTGTTTCAATCATGTTTGGGGGCGAAACAGGAATGGGAGAGCAAATCACGAATATTGCTGACCATGTGAACATGGTGTTAATCGTTGAACAACGTTTGACATGGAGCGTATATTTACCACAATTTTATTATTCCGTGTGTTTTTATACAATTTGTCATTCCGTTTGGAATTTCTACAATAGTGATCTAAGACCCAAAAAGTATATACATTATGGCTTCTTATGAAAAGGGAAGTTCAAATCCGGTTGTCCGTCCATTGAAATGGGTTTTCCGCAGACCCCGGATATGATGGAGGCTAGGTTTTTATACATTTATGTCGCATATAGTCCGGAATTGAAGATAAAGATAAAGATAAGGAAAAGGAGGGTGGAGGGTAAAGGTTCAACGACTGGCCCTCTTAATCGTGACAGTTTGGTCGCAGTTAAGGGAGCTAGGCCTGAGAACGTTTTACCCACTACTAGTCGCGCGATGAGGGCTGGAAATGTCTTGGTAATTTCCGATAGTCACTCCCAAAAAGGAGTCACTAAAGGAAGGGTTGCTGGGACAGACCAGTCAACATCTGCAGGGAAATCGGGTGATCACCGACTGAGCTCTGCTAAGGGCCCCAAAAAGGGGGTAGTTAAGCGAGTGAGGTCTGGTGATGACCAGAAATCCCCTGCGGCTAAGAGGACTGGTCAGACTGTGGTCAGTTCTCTTAAAGATCCCCATAAGGAGATCAATAAGAGGACTGACTCCAGAAAGGACCAACCATCCACTTCAAAGAAACTAAAGGAGTCGTCGAGTAAGGACGGTATTCTAGCGGCTGTCATTGGTCGTAAGGATCCCGATGGAAGGATCAGTGTCGAGAGATGGCAGGTGCTAGAGAACAAACTACTCGACGAAATCTTTAGTGCCAAAGAAAGGCCGGACGAAGTATCGTTCAAAGGGGCTGACTGGACAAGAGGTGTCAAAACTGTCAGTTGCGGCAATCAGAAAACCTTTGAGTTTTTAAAGGCTGCAATTGGTAAGTGTGGCAGCTCCTGTCCTGAAGCTAGTCTGGACGTTATACTAGCGTCTGAGTTGCCATTAAGGCCGGTAGTCACGGTATGGATACCTCCACCTATAAAACCGGTGGAGGTCATACTGGGGGTACTGGCCAACCAGAACAAGGGGCTCAATACAAGCCAGTGGAAGTTGGTAGCTTCACTGGGTTGTAAAGAGAACCAGGGAAGAGACTTCAGGTTCGCAGTGGACCGGGAGTCTTTTAAAAAGCTTGATTCGATAGGAGGGGTTGCAATATTCGGGTTGGGGTCTATCAAATTTAGGTTTCCTAAAAATGATAGACCCTAAGAGGTTGAAAGTGGTGCAGATAAACCTGCACCACTGTGAAGCAGCCTCAACCGAATTAGTAACCCACCTCATCGACAACAACGTGGACGTGGCCTTAATCCAAGAGCCCTGGATTAATAAAAACCGGGTAGTTGGATTAAGGGTCACGGGGTATACATTGTTCGTACCCCACACAGATGAGAAGGTACGAACTTGTATCTTGGCGAGAACTGAGTTTAAATTTATGTTTTCTCATTCTTATAGTAATGGAGACCTCACGGTTGTGACAGGAGAAGCCAAGGACAGAAGGGTCCTGGCATTAGCATCGGTATACTTGCCGTACGAGGCTACCGATCCACCTGGTGAAAAAGTGCGAGAGTTGGTGGAGTACTCAGGCAGAACTGGCTCGAGACTGGTACTAGGGTGTGACGCCAATGCACACCATACCCAATGGGGAAGTGCCGACATCAACAAAAGAGGTGAGTCTATGTTTGATTTTATTATTGCCAGCAATCTTTATATCTGTAACAGAGGGAATACACCTACGTTCAGAACTAGGGATAGAGAGGCAGTGATAGACATGACATTGACGAACTGTAGGGAATTAGTGGAGGATTGGAGGGTGGACCTGGGGTTTTCCTTCTCTGACCATAGTCGCCTGTCCTTTAATCTAATGTTTGAGAGGTCGAAAAGGTGTCCGTATAGGAATCCGAGAAGGACGGATTGGGATTACTTTTCGAGATTGGTGCAAAGTAACCTTAGAGTTACACGCGACTGGGGGTCGACTTCGACCGGTGTAGAGCAACTGGCGGGCACCTTTACGGGGGTACTGACTAGTAGTTATGAGCGTTCCTGTCCTTTGAACTTTCCGGGCAAGCGCACACAACCAAGATGGTGGACAGACGAGTTGAGGACTCAAAGGTCCACTGTCAGAAGGTTGTTTAATAGAGCGAAGTATACGCGTAGGGAAGAAGATTGGAGTAACTTCAGATTGAGTTACAATAGATATAAAGGAGACATTAGGAGGGCGAAAAGGGACTCGTGGGTCAAGTTTAGCGAGTCAGTGGAATCTGTAAATGAGATGTCCAGGTTCAGGAGAATTTTATCCAAGGACCCTGTAGTCCCTGGATTTATTCAGAGACCGGACAACTCATGGACGGAATCTAGCTCTGAATCTCTTTGTCTGCTAATGGAAACTCACTTTCCGGGATGTGTGGATCCTGGGACGGGGGAACAGATTGAATGTGGTAACCCCTTCTCTGGGTCAGAATCGGGCGGTGAGGAGAGGGAGACGGTGGGGGACATGATCACCTTGGAAAAAGTAACATGGGCGGTTAATACCTTTGGGTCTTACAAATCGGCAGGACCAGACGGTATCTTTCCGGCGATGTTACAGAATATCGGGAGATCATCACTCCTGCTGTTGGTGGAACTGTTTAGGGTCTGTGTGCTGAACGGGTACATTCCTAAAGGGTGGAGGGAGGTCAGGGTGGTTTTCATACCCAAGGCGGGAAGAACCGGTCACTCTAAACCCAAGGATTTTAGACCAATCAGCTTATCGTCTTTTCTTTTGAAGACGTTGGAAAGACTGATTGATCTACATCTGAGGACGAAGATTGACGCCGGCATCATCAGCGGCGCTCAACACGCCTATCTTAAGGGTAGATCTGTTGAGAGTGCGCTTCATGATGTGGTGGGTTATGTAGAGCGGGGATTGCGAAACAAGGAATACACCTTGGCGGCATTCCTGGATATAGAGGGCGCTTTTAATAATTTGAAGATAGAGGCTATCAGGCAGGCATTGGTGGATCTAGGCGTTCCTCTGTTCCTGGTCGAATGGATAACTCTGATGCTCAGCAACAGAGTTATTCACTCGGACTGGGGAAACGAGCGCTTAAAGAAACTGGTGACTAGGGGAACCCCACAGGGGGGAGTTCTCTCTCCCTTATTATGGCTCTTAGCTGTCAACGTCGTTCTGGGACTTTTTGACAGATTGGGTCGGAAAGTTGTGGCCTACGCGGATGATGTAGTGATATTGGTATCGGGCAAGTTTCTGCCGACAATAAGCGAAGTCATGCAAGGGGCGCTGGGCGAACTGTCAGCATGGGCGAGTGATAAGGGTTTGGGAGTCAATCCGGAGAAGACCGAGTTGGTTCTTTTTACTAGGAGGTACAGGGTAGAGAATTTTAGGCTGCCGGTACTAGGAGGAGTAGAGCTTAGACTATCTGATAGCGCTAAGTATCTAGGAGTTTTTCTGGACAGCAAGCTGTCGTGGGGAAGGAATACTCAGGAGAGACTTAAGAGAGGCCTCAATGCCTACTATGCTTGCAGATCATCGATAGGTAAGAGTTGGGGACTCCGGCCGTCAGTAGTGGGATGGCTGTACACTTCGGTGGTTAGACCCATTCTTACATATGGATGCTGTGTTTGGTGGGAGTCATTGAGAGTGGCTTGTCGAAGGAACCTTCTGTCTAAGGCTCAGAGGTGTGCTTCAATCGGCATGACAGGTGCCATGAGAAGTACACCTCAAGCGGCACTGGATGTCATTCTACATCTTCTGCCCATTGAGCAGTATGTTATGGGAATGGCAGCCAGAAGCATTCTTAGACTGAGGGAACTAGGATTGATTAGGGATTTCACGCAGGGTCACTCACGGATCTTGAGTGAGATCGAAGCTGGAGGTTACTGCCTGGGATCACCCGGCTCCACGGATTTCGTGGGCACCAGGGTGGATTTCGGACGGTTGCCGGAGGTGGTAACGCCTTCTAGGGAGAGATGGTCAGGTAGGAGCAGATTATTTAATGGATTTGCTATTTTCACTGACGGCTCGAAGATGAGAGGCACGGGTGCGGGGGTCTACATTGAGGATCTGGATATCAGAATGTCATATAGGCTTCCGGACGACTGCAGTGTTTTTCAGGCGGAAGTTCTGGGGGTCTTGAGGGCCGTGGAACTGATGAGGGAGAACATTGATAGGGGCTCGGAGGTCACTATATATGTCGACAGCCAGGCGGCCCTTATGGCCGTAAGGGGCTGTTACGTGAAATCCAAGCTAGTTGACGGTTGCAGGAGGGCTCTGGAGGGAGCCTTAGGAGAGTATATGTTGAGATTGTGCTGGGTGCCTGGTCACTGCAACATAAGCGGCAACGAGATTGCTGATGAGTTGGCGAGACAGGGCTCAGAGATGGAGGATCCTAATCACATAGAGGCAATTAGGCCTCCAATAGGATTCTACTTTGGGAAGATTAGGGAATGGATTCTGGGCGCGACCAATAGGGCCTGGGGGAACCGAACGGACTGCCGGGTATCACGGACGATGTGGCCGGTGCTCAGGAAGTCCGACTCGGAGTTGTTGCTGGGCAGAAGCAGGGTCTGCGTGAGGACCATAATAGGAATCATCACGGGTCATTGCATGATAGGCAGGATGGCGATGAGGTTAGGATCCGACGTGTCGGATATGTGCGGGTTGTGTGAGGACCCGGAGGAGCTGGAGACGGTTGAGCACATTTTGTGCCGCTGTCCCAGGCTACAGGGCAGCAGGCTGAGGTGGCTGGGCAGCAGATTCCTAGGCGAATTAGGGGACGTCCCGGGCTGTGGGCTCGAGAGTCTGATAGGATTCGTAATGGGGATGGCCTGGCTGCGCAGCAGGAGACTGGGAGCTAGCCGCATATAGGGCGGATTGGTGTTGTGTTGAGTGAGGCTTTTCTCTCGGGTTTGGTCAGAACTTCCTTTTCTCATCTATTCTTATCTGTTCTTATCTTTTCTGATTCTTTTGCTGTTTCTCTTCACCTTCTTTTTTTTCAGCTTCTTAACTATAAACAAGGCATCACAATGGACCGTATTGGTCTCTGGGTGAGGGTGTGAAGGAGACTTCACACCAGCCTTTCTACCTACCTACCTACCTACCTAGTCCGGAATTGTTTGCTATTGAAATTCAGAAAGATCGGTTCATAAATGGCTGAGATATGAGCAAAAAGCCACGACTACCTCTAATTTTTCCCATAAATCTCGTTTTGTTGTTGTTTTTTAAATTCCCTTTTCTGTATATCTGGAGAACGGCAAGAGCTAGAGCTTCCAAATTTGGGACAAACATCTTGGTTGCCAATACACCAACTCTCTAAAAAATGGGCTGTATTGGAGAAGTGGGTGTGGCACTTCCCATACAAAGACGATATATATTTCTGTAGATCTGGAGAGCGAAACGAGCTTAAGCTCCCAAATTAGGTAAAAACATATCGGTTATCAATACCCATCATCCCACAAAATATGGGCGGGATTGAAAAGTGGGCGTGGTACCTCCCGTACAAAAACATTATTGAAAAAACTCAAAATTTTAGGGCTCTAGTATGACATATGAACACGTTTTACATATCAAAATATCAGATCATATCAATTTTTAGCAGAATATATTTCCCGAAAACCCTGAAAGTTTTTTCCCAGAAATGGAAGAATAATGACAAAAAAAATTTTTTTTTAAACATACCCACTTTCGGGAACAATAGATCATCCCGAGTCCAAGTTTTATAATCTAAGTAAATGGTAAATTTCTTCCTAAAGACGTGGGCATATAAATCTGCCAAGTCGGTTAGGAAATGGTTAAGTTATTAGCAAAATACTCCAAAAATGGGCTAAAAAGCTAATATTTTAGAGCTGTTTTATGACCTATGGATACGTCTAATATATCGGAAATCTTAAGTAGAACATATTTGTTGAAAAACACAGAAAAATCGGTTCAGATACAAGAAAGTTATTACCAAAATATAATTTTTTTTAAGAAAAATACCTCTTTTCGGGAACCGTAGATCTTTCCGAGTTCAAGTTTTATTACTAAGGTAAATGGTAAATTTCCTAAAGACGTCGGTATATAAATCTATCAAATTGGTTGAAAAATGCCCGAGTCATGACCAAAGAACTGAAACCCAAATATTTACTTTTTTTATATAATTCAGTAGTTTTTTTTACCCATACAAAGATATTTGTTTATATAAAAAAAAATTCCACACGGCCTATATACTTATATTAACGTTAATTTCGCATGCGAACCAGTGGTCGAGTGGTCTAACCGTTATGTCAAATCCCATTGGATTAATTTTTATCTCTTGGTAGTTATAAATTATTTTAAATTAAATAAAATATATATCAGTTTTTGCTCTTTTTTAAAAATTTAGAGGTTTGTTCTAAACAAATTCGCATTTGTTTTCTGTAGCTAATAATTTTATATAAAACCAAAACAATCTATTTAAGAAATTTCGACTTAAGCCATTATTATTTAATGCCATAGATATATTATATTTTTATGCAAATTTTATCACTCTTCTTCAATTTATTTTATTCAAATTAATAATCAGGTATGTGATGGAAAACGATTTTGAAAAAAAAAACGATTTGAAATCGATAATGTCGTTTTCAGTATCTTAAAAAATGGATTTCTTATACATTTGCCTCTTTTCTTCCTTATTCATTTTAATTTTACATTAAAAATTTAATTGAACTGTTAAAGTTCACATTACTTAACCAACACATTAGATCCAGCAAATCTGCACTAAATTTTTTTTTTTATTTTTTCACCTTGCGCTTTTATTTGCGCCAAAAGACATTCTACGTCCGCCAAAAAAAATTTTCACGTTGTTAGAAAATTCTAACCTAAAAAATTTTTGCATTAAAAACTGCAACTGCGTTTCATCCTTTTGTTTATACAACGAACAAAGTTTTTCATAGATTTTCCTAGGCGTATCGCAGTTTAGAATATTTCTTAATTCTGAAGTCTCCAATGAAGGAACTTAAATCCTTTTAGCTTTACCGCATCTCAAATCAAAGTCGTTCCTTGCACCAACATTATTCGCCGGCTCCAATTCTGTACCATTTACTATATTCCAGGCCTTTATACTTTCCAATAACACCTTTATCTGGAAACACCACACTTCAAACCCATACTTCTGAATGCTGATTACTTTAACATTTATGTCTTCCATCTTTGTACTCTTGGGAGGCTGGGCACATAACCTGTTGTAAAACTGAATTAAAAGAAGCGTTTCCAGATTCTGTTTTTAAGAAGGTTTATTAAAATAAATTGTTTTACAAATTCAGTGTGTTCGCTTCTAATTCAACATAAAGAAAAATTTTTACAAGTTATAAAAGAAAATTAAAAAGAATAATAAAAAAAAAAACAATGTTACCAACATTTCAAATTTTTCATATGAAATAAGATAACCATATTTCAACACATTTTGACTTTTTTTTGTCTTGTTAGTATGATTTTATTTAAAATAGATTAAAATGTAAGTAAAAAATAAAAAATATGTTATTTAATAAAGGGTCCGCCAAATAACTTTTTTTTTTGAAAATGCTATAAAAAAAACTACTGATATTTTCTCAAATTTCTTTTTTTATTTGAAAGTACAATCCTTCCGGTTAATAATGGAAAATAATTTCATTCAAATGGCTGCCTCGGCTGGCCATGCAGTAGCCTACACGATCGGTCCAATTTTTAAGCACATTATCGATTGTGTGCAGCTGTATTTCACCAATGGCTTCACGAATATTGTCCTTTAAACCGTCAATTGTCTCTGGCTTGTCGGCGTAACACTTATCTTTGACGGCACCCAACAAATAGTAGTCCAACGGTGTCAAATCGCAGCTCCGAGGTGGCCAAACGACATCAACTGTAGCTTCGGCTGTGTGGTACGTAGCGCCGTCCTGTTAAAACCAACCGTTGCTAATATTCTCCTCTTCAATTTTTGTGAACAAAAATTCGTTCAACATGGCCCGATAACGATCGCCATTGACTGTAACGGCCACTCCTTGCTAATTTTCGAAGAAAAATGGCCCAATTATGCCTCTGGACAAAAATCCGCACCAAACAGTGACTCGTTTTGGGTGTATCGGCTTTTCAATGTATGCGTGCGGGTTTTCTCTGCCCCAAATGCGACAACTTTGCTTGTTTACATACCCGCCAAGATCAAAATGAGCTTCATTGAAAAGATGTTTTTTTTTGGCAAAACCGGCATCTTCTGTAAGTCGATCGCAGGCCCACTTAACGAAGCGAAAACGCATTGGATGGTCAGTTGGCTTCAACTCCTTAACCAATTGGACTTTGAATGGCGTCATACCAAGGTCTTTATGCAAAATTCGTCTCAATGATGTATCCGAAATGTTCAATTGTTGAGAACGACGGTGAATTGATGTTGATGGCGCTTCACGCACACTTTCTGCCACAGCAGCAATATTCTCGGGTGTACGCACTGTTTTTGGCTTTTTACGCTTTGGTTTATCATTGAGGATGCCCGTTCCTTTCAATTTTTTCCCAAGATAACGAACGTACGGAGCTGACGGTGCTTCTCTTCTTCCAAAATCCGTACGCAATTTTCGCACACATTCTGCAACATTACCATGATTTTCAAAGTAATGTCGCAATATTTCCCAGCGTTGTTCAAGCGAATACACAACCATATTCGTTCAGCGGAAGGATAAAACTAATTATCTGTCAAATCAGACATGAGCTAAGTGCTACCATTCACGAAATAAGCACTAGTTGAAAAAAACCGTTAGATGGGGGACCCTTTACTTTGATTAATATTATTATTTAATAATTATCCCTTTATTTTATTTAACATGAATTTTTATTTTGTTTTTTTCAGAGCCTGTTCCGATAAACTAACGATACTTGTTATCAACTTTGGAGATGATTGTCAATTTTTCCTGTTTCGTGGCAGGTTTCAAAATAAAACGACCTGTTTTGCTTTGGGGGCGCGAAACAGGAATGGGAGAGCGAATCACGAATATTGCTGACCATGTGAACATGGTATTAATCGTTTAACAAAGTTTGACATGGAGCGTATATTTACCACAATTTTATTATTCCGTGTGTTTTTATACAATTCACCGAAGGTAAAAGGGTATATAAACCTTTGTCATTCCGTTTGGAATTTCTACAATAGTGATCTAAGACCCAAAAAGTATATACATTCTGGCTTCTTATGAGAAGGGAAGTTCAAAGCCGGTTTTCCGTCTGTCCGTCCATTGAAATGGGTTTTCCGCAGACCCCGGATATGATAGGTTTTATGTCGCATATAGTCCGGAATTGTTTGCTATTGAAATTCAGGAAGATCGGTTCATAAATCAGACCTAGTGTAAATTATGGACCGATCAACAAACAATTTTACAGTGGGATTTCTGGTTCTCTTAACCTCTGACGTACCAAATTTTAGCATGATAGCGTTATTAATTACGCTTTTAGGCGTACTGAAATGTTTTCTGGGAGTAGGGTTTATATGGGGTCTAGGGTTAATTATGGACCGTCTTTAAAAAATTGTATAGGGTGATTTCTGGACCTATTAAACTGTGACGTAACAAATTTTAGTATGATACGGTTTTATTTAATACGGTTTAAGGCGCACTAAGCAGTTTTCCGCGAGTAGGGTTTATATGGGACCTATGGTCAATTATGGACCGATCTTCACGAAATTTAAAAACATTATATGTGTATAGTCGTATATATACTTAATGGGGTCTTAGATGTATAAAAAAAAGTTTCTCACGGAATGGCAAGCTTAGTATACCCTTATTCACCACTAGTGGTGGTGGAGGGTATTAAAAACTATCCAAAATTGGCTTACACATAGTTTACCGACGCAACAATAAAAAACAAGGGTGATAGAAAATTAAAAATAAGAAGATTAAAAATATGCGATTTCCTCACTACTTCTGAATGTATATGGCCAATTTTGGTATAATTTCAAAGCTTTTGAATCAATCTTTTATTTACAAAATCTTTTAAAAATTTCTTACCTCATTAAGAATCGGGATGAGTTTGCGAAAATACAAGAGTTTTTAGTGTGTAACAAATACTTAACAGGAGAAAATCCTTTTAGTTAGCGAAGCCGGTGTTTGTTAACCATAGAGGTGTAAATCATTGATTACGGTGGAAGGCCGGCTATACACAGAAGATTTATTTAGCAAAGCCGACGTTTGTTATTTAGTCCCTAATTGTGTAGAACGCAACGCACCTCCAAAAAGTACATTTAAAGCAAAACCAAATTCAAAAATATTTTATAATAAACGCCACGTTTAAAATTCAAAAAGTTAATATAAATTTCTGTTTAAAGCAATAACAAAATTATAAAATATTTTTGACTTTGTTTTTGCTTTCAATGTTTCAACGTTTTACACAATTAGGGCCTTAAAAATTTTTATTTTTTACACTATTATTGAAATAAACTACACAAGCATTTACAAGTGCACTTCTGTAACATTTTGATGTAAAATTTTTCGGCAGTTACATATATATATATATGCCACCAGTTATATATATATGCCACCCGGTTCAGAATTTAAAAAATTTAAATTTAAGCGGGCTGAAGACCGCCCTCATAGTGGTATGTGTGGGTACTGAAATAAATTGTAAGTTGCTCACGATTGCATATACATATGTATGTATTTTGTTTATGTATTCGTTCATTATTTTCACCTCTATGTTAATTTCAGTATCATTTAGATGTAGAGAAATTTTAGTTAGCGAAGCCGTTATTTGTTATACCATAGACGAACAAATATTTGCGCCCGGCCGAAGGCCGTCTTTGCAGGGAAGCTTAAGTTAGCGAAGCCGGCATTTTGGTATACCATTGAGGAGAAAATCCTTACGCCCGGATAAAGGACGGATGTGCAGAGCAGATACTGACAACAAATACCCATAAAAATAATATACAAAGGTACATATTTACCCACGCTATTCGTTATTGTGTATGCACATACTCATAGCACAAATAACAACAGCTATGGTTATGCGTTGCAAAAAGTATGTGTATTACTTATATTTATGCACGGCAATATTTTACGCAACCACATTCAGTAAACTTAAATACATGAACATTATTTTGGTTACCTATCTGCCATACATATAAAATATCTATATATGTGGCAATACTGCGTAAATATAAAAACCTTTTTTTCTATGAAATATGTTAGCAAAAATGTGCTTTGGTTACTAGGCAGGTATGGGACTATGTACATATTCTTATGATACATGAAATATATTTTTCTGTAACATCAGCAGTACCTACCTGTATATATATACATAAAAAAATAAGGCAACCTGACCTATATATATTACGTTACTGACTGACAGATTCATCATCGCACAGCCTAAACGCCGGAAGCTAAAAACTTGAAATTTGGACCAGTTGTTGGTCTCTCCCCAAATCGATTTTTGGAAATTCGAAGGTTTGGGGGGTAAAAACGGATAAATTCGGTAACCTTTTATCTCCAAAACAGATAGAGGTGCAAAAAAAGTGGACAAGTGTCTGGTACATTTTTGAAATTTAGCCCTTTTACGGAGGAAACGGGTAAAACCTGTATTTTGGTACTTCTTTGTCACCCCATCTACCTTTCAAACCCATAAACATAAAAAAAGGGGTTATATCACATTTGAAAATTATCTAAAAAATAGAAATACAAATATGGTACTTTTTCGAAATTTGAACGTTTAAAGGGTGAAAACCGTAACTATTTTTGGTACTTTTTTTAAAAAACGTTTTTCTTTATTCAATGACATAAACGTATTAAATTATGGGCAATATACTGCAATATACATATTTTTATGCTTCAATTGGGAGAAAAAAGTACCAAAAAGGGGAAATACGGTAAATTTTATTTCATACTTTAGCTTTTTAGTTATAAAACTGGTAATTTTTTTAATAGTCGTTAAAATTGGACTTAGAAACTTAAAGTTCAACATGCAATGTCCTGAGTGGATAAGCACTAGAGTTTGTTCCCGGGATTTCTCGTCCCGGGAATTCCCGGGATTTTCAGTTGTTTTCAATTCCCGCTTTCTCGGGAATTTATTGCGGGATTCCCGGGAAATTTTGAAGAAAATCTTTTTTTAAAACTTTTGTAAATTAATATCAGACTTGTGTCTTTATTTGTTTTATCCAACTTAATTTCACCACAATATTTAATTTTTCTAGTTAAAGGCTTTTAAACTAATTTTTGAGAATGATAAAGCCCATTCGGCCCGTTGGGCCTATGATAAATTATAGACCTATCATCACGAAATTTTATTTCTTGTCCTAGCAAATTGAAGTGTAAATTTTACAACATTATTGATTGTGTTTCATATTCGGCATTTCAAGTGATTTTGAGTATTATAAAAGTAGAAAGTAGAAATTTGTGTGCATTTCGCCACAAATTTATGTTAGTTTAAGTTGAGTTTTTAGGGAGGTAGTTCCACATTTGGGTGCATAACTCTTTTCCTACTGAAGCGATTCTGCTGGAATTCAATCCGAAACAGCCTAGAAGATCTAGAAACAATCGGGCACCCAAATGGCAAAATCGGCTTAGAATTAATAAAGCACTGATAATAAAAATACTTTATGGGACCTTATTATCACATGGAATGAAAAACTTAGTATACCTTCACACCACTGCTGATTAAGGGCTATAAAATTATAAAAAAAATATGTTATAATATATGTAGTAAATAAAATTTCTTCTCTCTGCTGAATTTGTTAAACGGTACAATTGTTTCAGAATTCCTACTTCCAGAATTTTTATTCGCGTAAGACTAATACTTTTATTCTAATAATGCAAATAAGCTTTGAACTGGACAATATTTATACGTATATTGATTTCTATTATCCTATTGGCATCAATATATCCTCTTTAGTGTCTCAAAATAATTTTAATCTTAAATTTTTTCGTTCTTGTTATATAATAGATACTAGATTTAATTCTTTTAAGCGTAATAGCCAATAAGAAATATTAGTTTCATTGGAGAAATAAGTAAATAAATAAATACAAAATTTTTGGCGGGAATCCCGGGTTCCTGGGAATTGGATTTTTATTTCCCGCTTTCCCGGGAATAAAAAAACTCTAATAAGCACCTATGTGGGAAATTGTTGGTACTTTTTGTTCTTCAACTGGTACTTTTTGAATTTCCGTTAATATTGGATCTAACAATTCCTTAAGTGAATCCCTTTTGGGAGTCACTGCTGGATATTATTAAGACATTTAGTGGTGGTGTACTGTACGGGACGGGATTAACCAGCTGGTTACTGTGTAACACAGCAACCAGTGTGTAGTGTGGCCAGTCTGTCTGCGGCGCTGGTATGCTGGCTGTTCGCGCGGCTTAAGCTCGCCGGATGGGGTGGTTCTTGCCGACCAGCTGACGTGAAACCCATGTACAAAAAAAAATATACTTCATACCAGCTACGAAATTGGGGATAAAATAAATAAATCGTTCCGGGGCCCGAAGTAGCAAAAAACAAAACCAAAACAGCTCTTTCAACGCTTCACACATCTCTGGCGGATGTTATGCCAGGATTGGCCCTCCCTCTAGAGACTAAATCTCTCCATGGCATCCCAAAAAAAAAACGTTTGGATGCCCCAAAAGCTACCCGCAAAATATCACTCCTCTATTTTCCCGCCTTTAAAAAAAATTACCAAATCATAATTGAAAACCAGGTAATATTCATTTGAAAATGTGACAACTCATTGCTTTATTAACAAAAATTTTAATTTAAGGAAAAAAAATAGAAAGAAAAACAAATGTAAATTTTCATTTAAAACAATTCAAATCATCAAATGTAAAAAATTATAAATTTACTAAAGCAAAAAAAAATAAATTTTTCTTGAAAATTACAAATAAAATTAATTGTCAAAATTCTTTTTTTTTTGTATTTTTATTCGTATTTAGCAAACAAGAAAAACGTTGGCTACATCGCTCCTGCCTCCAGGATGAAGCTTATGAGGTCTGCCGTCCGTCCGTTATCTAGTCCGGCTGTCCTAACTTACGGTAAGTCTAATAAAAA
Source organism: Pollenia amentaria (assembly GCA_943735925.1). Taxonomy (NCBI): domain Eukaryota; kingdom Metazoa; phylum Arthropoda; class Insecta; order Diptera; family Polleniidae; genus Pollenia; species Pollenia amentaria. The sequence goes on along the minus strand of OX031007.1, from coordinate 88,340,077 downwards.
TCTGTACACATATATATTACACCTGTCTTAAAATTTTCCGCTACTCTTTTCTTTTAGGGAGCCCTAATTTTGCGGGCAACTATACCCGACCACGAACGAGTACCTAGGCTTGAGCTCAACCCTAGCACCGCGCACTTTAAGCTCCTACTTGCCTAAAGGACTGAACCCGGTAAAATTCCCTAAAAAAAATTAGCTAAAATTTCAAACCACAAGCTTAATACATATATTATTTTGTCCGTAGGTCGTCTTTTTTGTTCGATGTCAAGGCAGATACCTGTTCACCTCCAGGTTTGGTGGTGCTTGCTGCTGGTTAATCCCACGCTGGTGTGACAGGAGATTCGTGGCGCACCCGGATTTATATTTTGAAATATCTCTTTAAAATTTTTTTTTTTGTTTAAAAGAAGCTAAAGTTTTAATAAGTTTTGATGTTCTATTTTGATTTATTTTATAGAATGTTTATTATAATAACTTCATTCACATTACGACTTTAAATCTGCTTAAAGTTCCTTTTTTTCAAACTTTTTATTATTATTTTGTTTTTTTAACTTTTCTGTAAGTTGTAATGTTATTTTAAAATTAAGAACTTAGTCTTTTCGCTTCAAATTTCACTTGCTTCTTTTTTTGTAACCTAGCTTCACACAACCAAAAGAAGAACGTCTTTAATAAATTATTTTTAAAAAGAAAATTTTTTTTTCTTTACTATTGTATTTTTTTTTTTTTTATATTGTATGTCTTTAATAAATTTTCACCCAAAATACTTCAATGTTCAAAATTTTTATTTTTTTATTTCTTTTATTCCGCCGATGCGGGTGACCACTGTCACACTTGTTCGCACAAAATTCAAAAAAGGCCGACAAATTATACTTTTCTCTCCAAGAAACCTCGGAGACGCTGCCATCCACCATCTTCAAGACCCAAAAAAAAATCTTTTTCTTTTTCAGCAATATAAACACATAAAACCAATTATTACATTTTTTTTTTTATTTACCTCTACTGGTCTTTGTCTTTTTGTTTACCTTTCCCTTTCTCTGCCATTGCCAGCTGGTTTGTTCTAAAAAAAAATTCAAATGTTGCCAACCATAAACTGATTTACCATACTTAGGGTGACCATAACAGTGGGTAGTTCGTAGGCCTAGCTCCCTTAACCGTGACCAAACTGTCACCATTAAGAGCGCTTTTTCTGTCTGTCGCGCTCGTTGAAGATAGACGTGTTTTCTTAGCTCGGCATACGGTTTATTTTTTTTTTTTTTTATAAAAACGTGAACAAATAAAGTATTAAAAAAAGTAAATACAAGAAAAAGATAAAGAAAAAAATACATGTATGTACATACATACATACATACATAAACACACATTTTTTTTTATTCTCGGTGTTGATAAACAATAACAAATAAGAAGAGCACAACTGTAAACAGTAACAAAAAAAAAAAAAAACTCATGAGTTCAAACAGTAGAAATGCATATATCACAGTGAGATATATGCAGAAATAAAAAAAAAGAATCGATGATAGCAAATACCTAACGGCTAAACCTATTACTCGCGCGCGATCCCTCTCACCTTTAGTATTTAATAATACGGTAGATACACTAACAAATATAAAACCTTTAACCGTTGCCTCAACGGCAAAAACAATTTTAATAAGTGATAAAAATATTAACCCTCAATCAGGCATAATAGAAAACTCAGTATCACCTTCGGTGTCTAATAATACGGTTGATTCTAATACAATAAAAAATATAGAACCTGCAAGCGGTGCCTCAGCGGCAAAAACGATTTCAATAAGTGATGAAAATATTACCCCCAAATCAGGCATGATGGAAAATTCAGCTCCACAAGTAAAAAGTGGTCAAAAGCCCCAGTACAAGTAGGTATTGATAGGTACATAACAGTGCTTAAACGGGGTCGCAGCCCAACCTCTTCAGCAGTTGCTTCGGTCTCAAAAGTCTTACAAGATGGTACAGCTGATAGAACAAGTTCACATAATCGATTTGCAATTCTGGATGAGGAATCCCCGGAAGAACAAAACGTTATCAAAACTTCTAAGCCACCGCCGATATATCTTAGAGAGCAAAACTCAGTATTAATGAGACAAAAATACAAGTTAATCGTGAAGATGATTTTCGCAAGGTAATAACAAAATTTGAAGCACTTAATAAGAATTTTTATACATATCAACTGAAGAGCAGTAAAGGTCTTCAGGTAGTGATTAATGGCATTGACTCATGCGTGGACCCAGGTGAGATAAAAACGTTTTTAGAAGAGAAGGGCTTCAAAATAAAAAATGTAATAAACATTAAAAATAGAGAAAAAAAATCCCCAGCCACTATTTAGAGTGGAGTTAGAACCCGGCGACATTAAGCTTAAAAAGAACGAAACGCACCCCATTTACAATCTGAAATATATCTTGTATAGAAAAATAACAATAGAGGAGCCGCACAAAAGGAATGGTCCCGTTCAATGTCTAAACTGCCAAGAATTTGGTAACACTAAGGCATACTGTTATCTAACCCCTGTTTGCGTCGTATGTGGAGAATAACATGGTACAGCTCTCTGCGATAAGTCTAAAAACGACCCCAATGTAAAAAAATGTAGCAACTGTGGTGGTAATCACACTACCAACTATAGACGATGCCCTGTATACTCTATCGTCAAGCGCTCGGTTGGACCGAAACCTAATCCCCCTCAAATGCAGGCAACAAATCCAGTTTACATTAATGACGTTCAGGTACAGTAGCCTAGTAATAACATAACATCCTACGCTAACGTCTTAAAATCAAATCATATGCCAATGCAAGGTGAGTTGCCAAATAATGATGAAACTCCAGTTTCTAATTTATGTCGTCTAGAGAAAACCATGGAAACTTTAGTACAAACAGTAAATAACTTTACAAACACAATGGGTAATATGATGCAGGAAATGTTAAGAATGCAATCGATGTTATTGCAAGCTGTACTTAACAAGCCATCAACTGCTTAACAATTTGCTTTTGGAACGCAAACGGCATCCGCCAACATAAAAATGAAATAGAATACTTCCTTAAAAATAAACAAATTGATGTTATGATGGTTTCTGAAACTCATCTGACCTCAAGAAACACGTTTAAAGTCAATGGTTATATATTATATGATACCAAGGACCCTCGAGGTAGAGCTTGTGGAGGTTCTGCTATTTTGATAAAAAAAACCGAGTAAAACACTACTTAATGTGTGATCATCGTGAAGATTATCTCCAAGCAACGAGCATTTGCGTTGAGGAATTATCTCGAAACCTAGTAATTTCATCTTTATACTCCCCACCTAGATTTTGAATATCAGAAAGCCAATATAATAAATACTTCAAATCATTAGGACCCTGCTTCCCGGCTGCTGGCGATTATAACGCTAAACACACTTTCTGGGGGTCACGACTTATTACACCTAAGGGTCGTGTTTTGTTTAAAACAATTTGTAAAATGGACCTAAATGTGGTCGCGAGCAGACAACCAACATATTGGCCTACTGATCAGCAAAAAGTTACAGATGTCATAGATTTTGGCGTGGTTAAAAACATCCCCAAAGACACGATTTATGTGGAAGCGTCCCTAGAATTATCTTCCGATCACACACCTACAATTGTTACTATAATAAATCCAAATAGAATCGTATCTCCGTCTGGTTACTTATCGACATCAGCCTCACAAATAAATTGGTTAAAATATAAAAAATATCTTAGTGCCCATTGGACAGAAAATATTCCGCTTAGCACACCGGAGAACGTGGATCTCGCTATTGTTAATTTTGACAGTTATCTCAAACTAGCTGTTCAACATTCCAGCATAACCCTCAAAAAACCAAAAACAAAATCATATATTCTACAGATGTCGAGCGTCTATTGACTGAAAAAAGGAGAGTTCGAAGAGAGTGGCAATTGCACAGATCCCCCCAACTTAAGACTTTATTAAAAGAGTGCACAAAAAGGCTGAGAAAGTTACTGCAGTCTCAGAAAACGGCTTCCCTGGAAAAATATCTTAAGGGACTTGATGCAACTTCACAATCAGACTACTCATTATGGCGTGCAGCTAGAAGCCTCAATAGATCAGTTATCTCTAAGCCACCATTGAGAAACTTGAATGGAAACTGGGCAAGAAATGATATTGAAAAAGGAAATCTGTTTGCTAATCATCTGAAAAATGTATTTACCCATAATATATTTCACGATATAGCAGTCGAGTTACCGCCTGTAAATGTTAGAGCAGCTATTCCCCTAAGATTCGAGTTTAAAGAAATCGAAAAGGCTATTCGGGATTTAAACACCAAGAAGGCACCCGGTATTGATAAGATCAGTAATAAAATGCTTTTGGAGCTACCAAGTATAGCGAAGAAAATTATTCTTTTTATTTTTAATGCTATTTTACGCCTTCAATACTACCCTCAGGAATGGAAGGTTTCCTTAGTAACCATGATACCAAAGCCAGGAAAGGATCACACAAAAGTTGAGTCATACAGGCCTATTAGCTTATTATCTAATATTTCAAAGCTATTTGAGAAACTAATAGTGTTAAAATTAACGCCGATTTTAAATGAAAATAGATGTATTCCTAATCATCAATTCGGGTTTAGAAGAAAGCACAGCACAATTGAACAAACTCATCGAATAGTAAATGTAATAAGAAAAGCCTTTGAAGAAAAAAAATATTGCTCAGCACTCTTCATCGATGTGTCTCAAGCTTTTGATAAAGTCTGGCATGAAGGTTTACTACTGAAATTGCAGCAAAACTTACCAGCAAACATACACAAGCTGTTAGAAAGCTACTTAGTCGGTCGTCAATTTATTATAAAAGAAGGCGATTTTTTAAGTTCTCCTCAGCCAGTTAACGCTGGAGTCACACAAGACAGCATCCTTGGCCCTCTATTATACTTAATTTATACTTCGGACATGCCAACAAACAGCTACACACAAACCTCAACATTTGCGGATGACACAGCTTTCCTAAGCGTACATGAAAACTGTCAAGAAGCATCTCATTACTTACAGGATCACATATTTGAACTGGAAAGATGGTTAAAACAATGGAGGATAAAGATTAATGAGCAAAAATGCGCACATATAACATTCACATTGCGTCGGGAAACATTCCCCCATATTAAAATCAATAATCAAATAATACCCCAACACTCGCATGTAAAATATCTCGGTATATATCTAGATCGGCGTTTAACGTGGAAATGGCACATAGAATCAAAATTAACTCAAATGAAACTAAAAGCAATTCAAATTAATTGGCTCTGTTCTTAGTCTCGATTGCAAGCTTCTACTACAATTCTATCTTAAAGCCAATTTGGTGCTACGGTATTCAGTTATGGGGCACTGCCTCTGCTTCTAATATCGAAAAAATTAAAAGGTGCCAAAATAAACTTCTTTGAATAATCACAGCCGCTCCGTGGTATGTCAAAAACTCAAATATCCACAAGGATCTCAATGTGCCATTGGTAAAAACTATGATAACGAAATATGCAGTAACATATTTAAAAAGGCTGGAACTGCACCTAAATCAATTAGCTCGAAATATTTTAAATTATGGCGGCCACACTCGCTTAAGAAGAAGAGACACTGCAGCACTCACCCAATCAGATGAGCGATAAACACCTACATATGTAAACAGAACCCTTGATGACTAAATCTTTTTTGTCTGGCACTGGCAGGACATAAAGTAAATATTAGGATAAGATTTGATTAATTATTGTTAGTTCATATTTAGTATATGAAGATTCAATAAATAAATACTGATAAAAAAAAAAAATTAAGAGCGCCAGATGGTGAACTCTTACCCTCCTTCCTTCTACCTTCCTTGCAAGAGGATACGGCAGCAGATTCTGGTGAGAATCCTTTGTCTTTACTTACATTTGATTTCTCAGCGGCCTATGCTGTATTGTATATCTCGCAGGATAGGGAAGCCCTAGGACGACGCCGATTGAACCGTGGATTCGTTCGAATCTAGAAAAGTTCTTCCGGTGCTTCCTCCGCCAATGCCTATCCCGCCCACTGTGCAATGAAGAGTCTTTCATTGCTATCTTTCCTAGCAAGGCTAAAGAGATTCTCACACCCCTCTTGGCTTTTTCGAGTTTCGATCGGCTTTCCGATGTGACCTGTTCTGTCGCCTCCTGCCAAACAATTGGTTTCGATGTACTCGCCAATTTACTCTCTGTCTCGACTGTGACCTCAGAAGTCGATGGTTCAACCCTCTGGTCCTGACCATGAGCCTAAATCATAGCTATTTCGTGCTCATCATCAGAGCCCATGGTCAGATCACGGAGTCTTTCCGAGGCTCCAGTACGTGTCAGGCTTTGTCAGTTCTGTCATTAACTGACTTTCTTGCAGTAGAATATCCCTGTTAATACCTAGCAAATCCGAGTCTGTCATCGGTCCTGTCGAGTTGTCCCTGCACCAACTTCTGTCACTACGTCAAAAAAAATGGCAAATTGATGAAGAATTTAACGCCCGTTTTCACAACTTGCCGATAGCTAAAGGTAGGATTTTATAAAAAGTTTTTCGTCTTTACAACTTTACCTTAACCCAAGCTGATCGATAAGTTAAAGGAAGGTTCATCCAACCTGGAAAGTTAAAGAAAAGTTGTAAAACTGGAACACGTTTTATAAGGTCGGTCAAATTCTATCTTTAGCTATCGGTAGCTTACGGAAACGGGGGTAAATATTGTGTTTTGAGTAACATGTTTATTTATAAAACTATTACAGCAATGCTTAGGTTAAGAAGCACAAATTAATTAAAGAAAAAAAATCATTATATTATTAAAAACTTATATATCTACAAAATATATATTTATGTATGTACATATATTTGCAGAAATAAATAAATAAACAAACAAAAAAATCCTGGAAAAAAGTTTAAAAACTAATGGTAATAGCTCTTCTAATTGCAACTGCCGCACCTATTTATTCGTTGGAAATGTTTTTCGATAAGTTACCACCTTCGGCTTCCAATAACTGAATGTTATTATCCATGCATTTGTATTTTAAACACATGTTGTGAACGGCACAACAAGCATTAATTATTTGTGTGGTTTTTTCTGGACTGTAGTGAAAACCTCTACAACCAAGAATGCATCGAAATCTATTATTAAGCACACCAAAACATCGTTCAACGACATTTCGAGTGCTAGCACGATTTTTATTATAACGCCTTTAAAAAATATCCGTACGATTTCTAGAAGGCGTCATCGAAAATGGGCTTAACTTCTAGCCACCATCACCTGCAAAAGAAACCGAATTTTAAAATATAACATTGTTTTAATAAAGTTGTTTTACCAAGAATATGTCTTTTATTGAAATATGATTATTTACTTACTCGTTTGGGTTCATGTTGAGTACATTAAGCTTGGATCATACGATTGCCGCAAATGCACCAATATGACACAATTTTGGTTGTGCTTCATTGACGCACAATAATGAAATTTCCCCAATAAAATATTCTGAAATCACACGATTGCCATGTTTTATATAAATTTAATTGCCGCTAGTTGGTACAAAGCTTGACTAATCAACAGCTACTAGTTAAAAATCAATATGGATTCAGGGAAAGACATAGCTGTTGTACATCTCTCATAAGTGTATCCGAAGATATCAGATCAATATTGGTGAAGGCGGAGTTACGTTTCTTGTACTTCTGGACCACTCTAAAGCATTTGACTCAGTTAATCATGAAATTCTCTGCACTAAGTTATATAATAAGTTTTAGTTTTCTTCAACTTCCACTAAGCTACTAGAAACTTATCTTACTGATCGGTACCAATCTGTGGCCGCTGGTGACTCTTTATCTACTGCTCTACATGTGTCTATGGGGTACCACAGGGATCTATTCTCGGGCCTCTATTATTCACACTATACATCAATGTTTTACCTAGTCGTCTTTTGTACTGCAGCAGTCACATTTATGCTGATGATGTTCAAATATATATTGGTTGTAAAAAGAACCTGATCCAAGATTGTATTGCTAAACTTTCTGTGGGTCTTAATCAGATATATATATGGGCGTCGTCGAATGGACTATACTTAAATCCAAAAAAATCAAAGTGCCTGATTATAGCTCAAAAGAATCAAAATATTGTTGTTGATATTCCGATATTATTACACAGGGTCTCCACCTGAGATAATATCTGATATAATATGTGAGAAAACGTCGGCAGAATGAGAGAATACATTTCTTCATGTTAATCTTAATAATAAACAAGGGGAACACGTATCTTATAAGATTTCATAATCGACTGATTCTCGTACAGTAAACTTGTATTGTTTTTATTATTTTTTATTCTTTTTTTGTAGTTTTTTTTATTTTTTAGCTTAAACTATTGTTTTTTTAAACACTTTTCATAAGATTGGCACTATTTGCATTAATAAATTACAGATTTTAATAATGGTGGCTTATTATTGTTTTATATGTGTGTATGTATGTGTATTTTTGACAGCTCATCTTATAAGATAATTGTTATAAGATTTCTCATAACAACTGTCTCATAACATTTATTATAATATTAATACTAACACTATTTGAGAGTCCACACGTAAGATAATACTCTCTGCGATTAAATTTGACGTTTGCTGATATAAAAATCTTATATCTTATCTCAGGTGGAGACCCTGTGTTAGAGAATCAAACTTGTTGACATTCACATCAACATACATTAAATTTTAAATTTTATTTTTTAACTATGTTACTTAATGTTAATGAACTACATAAGTTCAGTTTATCGCTGACATAACATAATTTTATTTTTTGTTTTATTTTAACTTTTGTTTATAAATAATTGTTGACATATCATTAATTTATTTTGTTTACTTGAAGTTCAATCATCCCAAACAATTTTATTTTTACTTTTGTTTATAATTGTTAACATTGCATAATTTTATTCTGTTACTTAAATCATAATTTTATATTTTGAACATTGAAATGTTAGTCAGCAATTATGCAAACGATTAATTGGGTCACTTCGCATTGTGCAATAGTGGCATTCAGCTTTAAGTAATGTATTAAATTTTAGTATATAAGAAAGAACCAAAATAAAGAAAGACGTTCAATTACTATAAGGCATCTAAAGTGTTTTATTGATTGAATCTATTAGCGTTCTACAAGTTAAAGTGCTTGGAGGACAATTAAGGCAATTAATATATCAGTACAGATTTATGTGTTTGAACTGAATCATATTATAGCCGCAATTCATATCACATTTATACAAAACTATTTCAATAGTTGAATCAGCTATGAATCTTGGTATTATTTTTAATAAAACCCATCAATTGAATTCTCGTATTATTTCTGTTTCTGGAAAAATTTTCTCTATGCTAAGAACTCTATACCCATCACAACATGTTACACCTCTAAATATTCGTTTGCTTCTCGCGAAAACGTTTTTAATGCCAAAGCTACTATATGGTTGTGAACTTTTTGCTTAATGTGATTCATACAGTAAGATTAGATTAACTGTAGCATTCAACGCGATTCTACGATACGTTTACGGAATAAAAAGATATGATGGAACTTCCCAATATTGTAAGTCTTTATACGGAGTTAACCTTGAAGTATTTCTTAAGATTAAATCACTAATACTAATTCATAAAATTATATACACCCAAGAACCAACTTATTTATACGACCGCCTACAAGTTGCACGTTCTAATAGAGGAAAACAAATTATACAACTCAGATATCGTACATTAATTTCTGAATGGCAGTTCTTAACAAATACCATACGACTGTGGAACTCACTACCCAACACAGTACAAACTATAGGCAACGTTATGCAATTAAAAAAGATATTGTTCTCAAGTTTTTAATTTTTACACCTTTTTTGTTTTTTTATATATGTACCTCTGTAGCTTATAAATAAGTATTTTTTTTTTTTTTTTTTTTTTTTTTGGTATACATATATTTTAAGTATTTCTTTCTTTCCTATAAAACTATATTATTATATTGCTTTAACAAAGTAAAATTCTAATTTAAATATATAAAGAAATAGAGAATATTTATATTCAAAAATAAATTCGCTTTAAAGAATTTTAATACATTTTGCTCCGTTTTCCTGTATATATTCTTTTATATTGTCCTGAACAGCTATTGCACAAAATTTCCAATTGTTATTTTTGATAAATTTAATTTTTATTTTTAATTTATTCCTACTAAAAGAAACACACAAAGTAAATTTATTAAAAAAAGTTAAATATTGGCGCGTATTGTGTTGTTTAATTGCCGCACAAGAACCCAATAAATATTGGTACATTTTTGTAATTTTTATTGACGCGCTGTTGCATATCAAGTAGTCACATGATTGCCGCACCAGGGTTGCATTTTATTGGTTAAAGTAAGCACAATATTGCCCTCGATTGGTACATGAGGCATTTGATTGTGCAGTCACACGATTGGGGTATTAAAAAGTGTGAAAATTGGTACATTGCGGCAATCGTGTGATCCCAGCTTTAGAACTTTTCCCGCAGTTACCTCCTGTAGCTCGTTTCTGTATTTCTCGCATCGCAAAATTGCTCACATGAAGTGTGAAACAAAAAATTCCATCATTTCTCGATTTGTGAGAAAAAAGTGTTTCTGCATTTGAATGCGAGAACAGACAACACAGATTCTGTTTTAAGTTGCATGTACACGACATGTTATTTACATCTGACTTGTCAAATTTCCCACTGCAAAATACATACATGTCGTGTGTTACCTTTAAAACATTGCATCTGTAAAAGTCAGACGCTAAGTCATCTGACAAAATTTCAATTAGAGCGTGCTCTATTTTCTTCTGACAAACCATCTGACATCAGCTGTGTCAGAAATCTATGCCGGGAAAAACCCGCAGCGGCGGTGCATTGTTGACGGAATCATTGGCCGGCTTAAGTTAATATTATACAATACCGATATACATATGTATAATAATTTCACCATTGAATGGAAATAATGTACATATATAAATAAAAACGCATCATTATAATATCCTAAATTGGTATATTCGAATTTAAAGAAAAAAATGTTTAGATGGCTGAACTTTTTTACGGCGCAAATAAAAATTTTTGTGGCGGCTGCACGCAATTTTAAAACGAAGAACTACTTTGGGTTATTCCATAACTACAGAGAAAAAACATAGACAATGTCAGAAGCAAATTACATGTACGTTTGTGACCAAATGTTATTAACCTTCTGTAAAACAGCAATTTTGACAGACATTCACAATTACATATGACTTGAAAAATTGACAAGTCAGATGTAAAAAACATGTCGTCTACGGGCACCTTTAAGTAAAGTAAAGTAAAGTAAATTTTTATTGAGACTTTTTTTTTTTAAACATGTGAGATACAAATCGAACGTATCATAAAAGTAACAACTTAAAGCTATAATTGTTTTGCTCTAATGCACAATAAATGTAAAAGCTACTTGCTAAAATAAAACTGAGAATGTACTTCGTACTCTTTCTTATAAATTTAACATAATGTTTGCTCACGACATTAACAGTAACATACAGAGAAAATCTGTTAACAAAAATAAAACTAAATAACACCTAATACTCATACAGCACCACTAAATGATGTGTTGTAAATAAAAACATAAAACATAATCAATTTTTGATTAACAATTAAAAACGATTTGTACAATAGTACATTTTTCTTCTGGAAGTTGTATAAAAATACAATATATGAAATAAGTATCACAGATTTTACTTAAAACTATTTCAGCCCCTGTGGGAGCCTGGAGAAGACTTCACATAAAATGCATGTGGATCCTCAAAAGTATAAGGGGCATCCAGATTCTCGGTCAGAATGCCAATGGGAGATAGGTAGGTCGAGTTAGCCCAATTAATAGATTTCTCGATATCGTAGATATCCTTAAGGAGGATGTTGTCATGGGTTTCAAGTCTTTCGGAAAACTTTTTTTGAAGATGAAGACTATAGATGGAAAATGGAATTACAGATGCGCTTCTATATATGGCAGAATTGGAATGTCGTTTTGTGTACGTTTCATAGTTCATATTAAAGCATTTTCTAAGTACACTCCTCTCAAATATTTCCAATTCTCTGGCCACTGATGGTGATATTGTAAACCAAATTGGGAACGCGTAAACCATAGCTGATCTTATTGCCACTTTATAGATCAGTAGTTTTGTATTGTTTCGAAGATACCTGCTATTCAAAAGTTTGGAGAATATGCCAGAGATCCTTTTTGCCTTTGCCAAGAGTGTCCTGCCATGAGCGTTGAATTTGTGCAGCTTACTAAAAGATACACCCAGGTACTTTATGCTGTCCTTAAAGGGTATAACAGTGCCATCTAGAGCAAGTGTGAGACGTTTGCTTTCAGGTACAACAAACCTAGGGCATTTTCCTGAAGCGTTTCTTATACAAATTGCCTCAGATTTTGCAGCATTTATGTGAATGCCCCATATCTTGTAGTAATTATATATGGTTTGAAGATGTGTTGATGTTTTTTCTAATGCTCTTTGGGGGGACACATCGTGGGAAAAGATTAAGCAATCGTCAGCATATAAAATAGCCTTCGAGTCAGTCGTTTCGTGTGGGAAATCGTAGAGGAAAAGGTTAAACAGTAATGGTGCCAAAACTCCTCCTTGCGGAACACCACTTTTTACGTCACCAAGATCTGAGCAGGAGTTGTTGATTTGAATACAAAATGTTCTCTCACTAAAATAACTTTGGAGCAGTTTTATGAGGAATGGGTCAATGCCAAGCTCTACCAGTTTATATAAGATTCCTTTATGCCAGGCAGTATCAAATGCCTTTTGTATATCGAGAGAAATTGCCACAGTACAGATCTGGTTTCGTAGGTTACTTATTACGTCATTATGGAATTTTAACAGTGCGTGTACAGTTGAGTGGAATTTCTTGAAGCCAAATTGAAAGCAGGATAAAGGTTGAATTATGAACTCCTCCTCAAGTTTCTGTTTTAGTACATGCTCGAAAATTTTACCTAAATTAGATAGAAGTGAGATTGGTCGAAAATCTTCCAATTTCTCACACCCGTTTTTCTTCTTTATAGGTAAAATTTTCGCCTTTTTCCATTCATTCGGAAAGTAACCATTGTTTATACAGTTGTTGTATATGATGGTTAATAACTTTAAAGCTGTATTTGGAAACTTTTTAATCAAGTAATTAGAGATGCCATCTATTCCAGCAGATTTCTTGTTGTTAATACTGCTAATTATTTCCATAACCGTATTGACCTTTACAAAGTGGTACGTATCAGCATTTTGTAGAGATTCAAAAGTATTGTCAAAATTGTAAATAGCTCTTGGGATATTTAAAATACTGTTTGAAACGCTTTCAGCGATATTTTCAAGCGGCATTAATGGAAGTTTTTCCTCATAGATTTCACAAAAATAGCCACGAAATGCCTCACTTATCTCAACCGGGCACCTTTAACTGGAATACTTCCAGTAATTAACCTAGCATTTACACATGCCACTGCCAGTTCGAAAAACTCAATACACTCACGATTTTTTACTAATACACTCACATTTTTCGCAATGGCAGCTCCAGTGGCAGCAAAAATTGCATGCGAGTGGAAATTTTGCACTTGCATGCCACTAAATGTCAAAACGATTAGCAATGTTACCCTGTTCAATATTAAATGCAAATCGACTGGATTGTTGTTGAACTGTAATTAAAGTTTTAACTGTTAAATGCATTTTTATGATTAATTTGTGGTAACGGGCGTTAAAATCAGTAAGTTTCCTAATTATAGAGCATTAATTTTGCTAAAATAATGCTAATATAAATAAATGTAAACTATTTCCCCAAAACTAAAACTATGTGATGAAGTCGGCAACTCTTTTTTGTTTTCTGGTACTTTTTTTTTAATTTGAGATGTAAACAAATTATCTCAAGTTGACGCTTCGACGACATTGTAATTTACACTAGAGCCCCGATTTGCGTCTGTCCTTTTTGCGGCGTTTCGATTTGCAACGCTTTTTAAAAATTGGTTGAATTCGCTTTGCGTCGTTTTGAATCCGATTTGCGTCGCTATAAACGATTGGATATTTTTCACTGAAGTCATAATCACATGTGAAGAATTTGTCTCTTTTCGTGATGAAGTCGGCAACTCTTTTTTGTTTTCTGGTACTTTTTTTTTAATTTGAGATGTAAACAAATTATCTCAAGTTGACGCTTCGACGACATTTTGAAAATGAACTGGCAGTGGCATGTGTAAACAGAAAAGCTAATGGCATGAGATTCGACTATTTCGAACACTTTTTCGTTGATAATATGTATAGAACAGTGGCATGCCACTACTTGCATGTGTAAAGGCAACGTAAGTGTCAAATGCAGGCGAAACGTCAACGAAAGAAATAGATATAATAAAAATAGGGCTGCCAGATTTGACGATTTATCGTAATTTTGACGATTTTTTGTTCCGAAATTGGCAAAGCGCAGATTTGCTGATTTTTTCTAGTGACGATATTATTCAGTTTTCGAAATAAAACAATTTTAAATATTTTTATATATATGTGTATTAGGCACCACAGAAAAAAATATCTTTAGAAACAAGGCAGCTTTAATTTTTATATTTATCCCTATTGTGAAAATTGTCCTCAACATTGTTTGTCTGTTCCCTAAAAAAATTACATTTGTTTTTGTAATAAAAACATCAAACTATTACCCAATTTTTCAGTCAATGCACTAAGGAAATTATTGCCTTTTTTAGCCAAAAATATTATGTTTCGTTCAATATGGTATTTTGGCTCGCCTTTGTGTGAATTCTTCAGGCAAAAATAACAATCTGAAATTTTAAATTGCTATCGGATAAAGAAAGAGTAAAATAATTAATTTTATATAAATAGACCTCAAGCTTAACTATGTGTGCATAAAATACTAATGAACTTTAACTATGTTTTTTTGACTAAATTTTTTATATTTTTTATAAATTATAATCGAACTAAATTTGTCAAAATTAATTTTAACTCTCCGATTTTTTTAAACAAAATTGACGAATTTTTTTTTATTTTTTCTTAGGACGATTTTTCACAAATTTATCTGGCAGCCCTGCAATTAAGATAACAAAATATAACAATTGTGTTTTATTTATTTTCAACATTTTAATTCTTTATTTTCAAATTAAAAACAAATAATACACCTTCTTATGTACATACATGTGCATTAGACCGTCTCACTTTTCATTTTTTTTCGAAATTTCTTCATGAACATCGATTTTCTTTATCTACTATAAAAACCAAGAATTTTGGTGTATAACGCTTAAATAGTGATGAATGGGAAGTGGTCTCTCAAATCGATTTTTCATTTTTTAGGCAAAATCCCTTTTTTTCAAAAAATGAAAAAATCTTGATTTAGTAATTTGCCTCAAACTCAAGCAGTTCTGAATGGATATGCACATAATTTCATGCATTAGAAAGCTTATTAAATTTCTTAAATGTTTCTTAAAGCAACATTGCCATTTTGTTCGATGGTTTTTTATTCATAGCACTACAAATTCAGATTTTCAAATACAAACTTAACATTTTTTTTAATTTTTGCTTACCTATTTATATATAAAAATTGAATGAGGCAAAACTTTTATATTCTGTAAATGCAGTATGGTAGGAAATTTTAAAATAAAGATTTTGGTGTAAATAACAGTCGCATTCTGTTAAGAAAAACTGCAGTTTTAGTTGAAATGAGTAAAGTTGTTTATTTCTAAATTTGCTTCTATTGCATAAATACATTATAAAGTAAGAAGATATTGGTTTTTTTATTTTCAAATTTGCTAAAATTGTGCTTTTGTTGGAGTTTGGATGCGTTTTGTGAAAATGCTCGATGACTTAAATTAAATTATTTTGGGTGTGGCACTTCCCATACAAAGACTATACATTTCTGTATATCTGGAGAACGACACGATCTAAAGTTCCCAAATTAGGTAAAAACATTTCGGTTATCAATATACATCATCCCACAAAATATGGGCGGGATTGGAAAAGTGGGCATGGTACCTCCCGTACAAAGATAAATTGAAAATACTCAAAATTTTAAATTTTACGGCTCTAGTATGACATATGAACACGTTTTATATATCAAAATATCAGACATTTTTAGCAGAATATATTTCCCGAAAACCCTGAAAGTTTTTTCCCAAAAATGGAAGAGTAATGCCCAAAATAATTTTTTTTGAAACATACCCATTTTCGGAAACAATAGATCATCCCGAGTCCAAGTATTATAATCTAAAATAATGGTAAATTTCTTCCTAAAGACGTAGGTATATAAATCTGCCAAATCGGTTAAGAAATGGTTAAGTAATTAGCAAAATACTCCAAAAATGGGCTAAAAAGCATCAACATTTTTATAAAAACTAAAATTTTAGAGCTGTTATATGACCTATGGATATGTCTAATATATCAAAAGATCGGTAGAACATATTTGCTGAAAAACTCGGAAAAATCGGTTAAGGTACAAAAAAGTTATTACCAAAATATAATTTTTTTTTTTTATATATAGAAATAAACAACTTTACTCATTTTAACTAAAACTGCCGTTTTTCTTAACAGAATGCGACTGTTATTTACACCAAAATCTTTATTTTAAAATTTCCTACCATACTCCATTTACAGAATATAAAAGTTTTGCCTCGTTCAAATTTTACATATGTTAAGGTAAGCAAAAATTAAAAAAAATGTTAATTTTGTATTTCAAAATCTGAATTTGTAGTGCTATAAATAAAAAACCATCGGTCAAAATGGCAACGTTGCTTTAAGAAACATTTAGGAAATTTAATAAGCTTTCTAATCCATGTAATAATGTTCCTTTCCATTCAGAACTGCTTGAGTTTGAGGCAAATTACTAAATCAAGATTTTTTCATTTTTTGAAAAAAAAAAAAAGGGATTTTGCTTAAAAAATGAAAAATCGATTTGAGAGACCACTTCCCATTCATCACTATTTAAGCGTTATACACCAAAATTCTTGGTTTTTATAGTAGATAAAGAAAATCGATGTTCATGAAGAAATTTCGAAAAAAGTATAAAAACTGAGACGGTCTAATGTGCATATGTATATACATAATTATTTTTTTCAGATAATTTGGGCTCCGTTTTTTAAAATTTTATTTTTCTCGCATCAATTTCAAATGTGTCTAATTTTGACAATTCTTATGAGAAACTTTAAGCAAAATATTGATACAGAAACACTTTTTTTCACATCTTTCCAATAATTGCTGGAAAATTATTTAAATTACAGATAATTCTCGCAAAGTAAAGATACAGAAACACTAATATGAGAAAAACCATTTTTTGTTTCATATTTCACTGTTTCTGTAATAGTTCACTAGTTTCATGCGGGAAATTTCAAGATGCGAGAAATACAGAAACGGGCTACTGGAAACCCTAACTTCTTCATCCATTTTCTTTAAGAAATGAATACCGATCATCAAACTCATATTATAATATTTAAAAATAATAAAATTTAGTTAAATTCACACTTTATTTTCTTTTTTTTTCTTTTTTAATATTATTATTAGCACACACACAAAAAAAAATTTGTTTTTATTTTATTTAATTACATATTTTCTGTCAATCGATTACACATGGTCTCCACCTGAGATAAGATGTAAGATTTTTATATCAGCAAACGTCAAATTCAATCGCAGAGAGTATTATCTTACGTGTGGACTCTCAAATAGTGTTAGTATTAATATTATAATAAATGTTATGAGACAGTTGTTATGAGAAATCTTATAGCAATTATCTTATAAGATGAGCTGTCAAAAATACACATGCATACACACATATAAAACAATAATAATAATAAAGCCACCATTATTAAAATCTGTAATTTATTAATGCAAATAGTGCTTAAAAAATCAATATTTTAAACTAAAAAATCAAATAACAACATAAAAAGAATAAAAAATAATAAAAACGATACAAGTTTACTGTATGAGAATCAGTCGATTATGAAATCTTATAAGATACGTGTTCCCCTTGTTTAATATTAAGATTAACATGAAGAAATGTGCTCTCTCAGTCTGCCGACGTTTTCTCACATATTAGGTCTGTCCAGTAGCAAATACTCAGTAAATTTTTTTGGGAGAGTAAGACAAATTTTACTCTTTCGGCTGAAAATATCTCAAAAAGTACGCAGACAGTCATGGTGGAATAAGTAGGTGGCAGCGCTACGGCAACAAATACAACATTACAACAAAAAAGGAAATAAGTCTCCGTATACGTCAAAAATTATATGAAACTAAAATCAAATTTTACTGCCTAACGCAATGAAATAATTTAATGTTTAGCCAATTTTTATTTCACTATGGTTACTATCTTATTTAATTTTAATTTAAATAATCAAAAACTTCAATACAATACAATAATCACAGCACAAAACGTGGAGTTTTTGCAAACATAAGCAAAACTTTGACATAAGACTAGACAAGCAATACAAGAGCAAAAAATCGTCATCAGGCGTAGTAATGCCACCTGTTTATTTCATCATGGCAGACAGTATCCAGTGAAATCTTGCAAGAAAACAGCTGATCGGTGTGTAAACAATTGAAATAACAAACGTGAGCCAAGATAGCGTTGAAGAAATAGCGTCCAATTTGGGAATTTTAAAACCGGGAAACCAAAATACCCAAATAAAGGGTATTTGTAGTATAAAATAAATAGGGTAGTACAAATACATATATGAACAAATCTAGTTTACCGACGCAGCTCCAAATAAAAAAAAAGTACCCAGGGTGATGGAAAATGGAAAAATAAGAAGAAAAAATTAAATAAAAAAGTTGGCGCAAACGCTTAGTTTTCGAGTTATGGACGTTGAAAGTTTTCATATAAATATGTGATTTTCCACTACAATTCTAAACGTATATGTCCAATATTGGTATCATTGCAAAGCGTTTCTCTAGATCTTTCTGGACATACAGAGTTTATTTTAATAAACCAAATATATTTATATTTTTAATAAAAATACGAAAAATATTTACCACAGGCTTTTGCAGGGTATAAACTATATATTTTCTGAAAGTAAATAGTTTTCTGGACAAAATGAGCGATGCGTGCAAAAAATCGTTCGGACAATTTCCGAGAAATCTGGGTTCATCCAAAATGGTCAGTAAAAATCTTAACTGATTTATGCAATGAACCACAGACTTTTGCACGGTATAAATATTTTAGTATTTTTATTAAAAATAAATATTTTTAGTATTTTTATTAAAAATATAAATATATGTTTACTTCCCCTTTTTAAATTCCTAAATTCGATGCTAACTTTTTGTTCATATACTGTAAATCCCCATTATTCGGGTATTTTGGTTTCCCGGTTTTTAAATTCCCAAATTCTATCGCTATCTTGGCACACGTAAATTCTTTCATTCAAACAGTATATAAAAACAGCTGTTCAAGCTAGTTGCAAAATCTTACCAGAGGAAATTTCTCCAGTAACATTTTGCAAGTTCTCTAACTTCCAACTGTCAAAAAATTCTCTTTTTGGCTCTCTCGCTGTAAGAGATTTGGAGTACGCAGACAACATTTTGCAAGATTTTGCGACATTTTGTACAAAATTATGCAAAATATGTGTACGCAGACAGACCTATTATATCAGATATTATCTCAGGTGGAGACCCTGTGTTAGTTTGTAAGAACAGTTACATTTTTTAATGAGAAAATTATTTGTTTAAGCGTTTTTTCAACAGAATGTTGATCTGGCAACAATACAAATTGAACAGTTTGAAACCTAACGTTTACATTTGCCAGTACTGGCAAGACAGTAATAGGGCATTTACATTACATCGAAATCTAGTAGATATAATTTTAAATCTTCCTCCAAATCTAGTTCGTTTACATTATACTTGTTTGACGTTAGCGAGATTTGGTTTTCACAACAAAAACCGCTGACTGAAAGTTTTTTGTGTAACACATACTTACATATAAAGACATAGGCATTTAAAAATTTGCGTTACATTTTCTTTATAATCAATTTCATTTATTTTATCAATATTATTTGTCATTTGCATTTTTTTTTTACTATTTTACAAAATTTTAAATTTTTTTTAACAATTTAACAAGCAACTATTATTGTTTTTGTTTTGTTTTATGTTAAAATGTAATTTTTTTCTTGTGCAGGGAAGTAGTTTTTAGTGATATATGGGGAAAAACATAGTTGCATCAATAAGTACTACTAGATTTCGAATAGATTTCGTCAAAATCTAGTTACGGAGTAGATTTTGTTTTGTACGGGAAATCTAGCCAAAAACAACTAGATTTGGCTCGATTTCGTTGTAGTGTAAATTGGCAATAAGCAAATACATATTAGTTGCCAAAAACACTACTTGCTGTCTTTGTGACGTAGGCTTCCAGACAGTAGTTAAGACTTTTAAAAAAATGTCTAACGTGCAGTGCAAGTTCTAGCTAAACGTGTTTTATATGAACTTAACACATTAAAAACAGCATTTAACAACTATTTTTTGTGAACATAGATAACCCTTAAGTAAAACATGCAAATCCAAAGTATAATTTATTAATCAAATTACTCTCAGCAAATGTCAAACTACTGTCCATTTTACTGTCTGCAAAAATACAGTAGAGAAGACAGTTGGAAAAGTGTACATGAATTAGTGAAAGAGTTTGCATGTATTGCAACTGTCTTACCAGCACTGGCAAATGTAAACACCGTGTAAATGACATACGTAAAAGACGTAATCTCATGCGCACGACAAGTCGAACGTTATTGGCAAGGCGAATTCACTAGAAGGTGAGGTCAACTCTACAACAACACTGTTTCTGTGGTCCATCTGTCAAAAATATTGCTAGTAAAAAAAATGTTTGTTTACATAAAAAAAACTAGTTCGTATACAAACTTTGACAAATCGACCACCGAAAAAAATAACCATATGCTGACTTGACCCCACCTTCTAGTCAATTCGCCTTGGTTATTGGGACACTCAAGCGCATCAAAGTGAGTGACTTATATGCTTAGTAGATCGTTAACGCGCGGCATCGTGGGATTGGCTATAAATTTATTGCCATACTTTGAACCATCAAGAAATGTTAAAGCTGTGAATTTCAAAAAATATGTACACATAAAATGAGGAAGATGATAAACTTGATTGTGGACATTTTATTCAAATTAACATTTATTGAGTTAGTTCAAAATCTAAACGTCAAATAAGAAATGTACAAATACAAACACAAAAAATATTTTAACAAAATTTAAAAGTAATTAGTTGCGGATGAAAAAAATTAACTTAAGGTGATGTTTTGGGATACAAACTTACAGTGATTTTCAACTGTTCCTGCAGTGACTTCGCTTGTCCGTTCCTACAGTAATTTCGTTCACCAGAGTGATTAACAAACCTAAAAATTAGGGATAAAGTTTGAAAAACTTCTGACAACTCTACTTCCTAGAGTGCTTGAGTTCAACTGTTTCGACAATGGCTTGTATCATCTGTAAAGTAACTAAGGTTGTCCATTCCTTCCGTGATTTCGTTTGTACAGTAACTTCGGTTATCTGTTCTTACAGTGATTTAACATGATTTTAACATGATGTATATCAATATTTTTACATTCAATACTAGGATTTCTATCGTTTTTAAGCTTTAATTTTTAGTCATCTTTATTTTATTATTCAACAACATACAGTGGCTGTCAGCTTATTTGATGCAATCAAATCTAAAAAAAAAAAATTAAGTCGTTATAATTCATAAACTAAATAAGAATTTGAAAAAACGGAAAAAGCGTTAGAAAAATTAACCTTTTTATTTCAAATTAATGTTGAATTTTATTCATATTTCACGTTTTTCTATAAAAGAAATAACAAAACCAAAAAAATAACAGTTTTCAAATAAAACAGCTTATTTGATGCAAGATATTAAAAACCTAAAAATTAACGTAATATTTAATGCAATGTATTTTTAATATTTTGTGTGGTAGCTCTTTTGGTCTTTAACAGCTTTCAACCGATTTTGCATGGATGCAATAAATTTTTGTGTAGTGTCTGGCCTTATGTTTTTCCACTCCTGCAGCAATGCACTTTTTAGAGCTTCTATGCTTGAGATGTGGTGGCTTCTGATTTTATTTCTCAATAATGCCCATAAATTCTCAATGACGTTTAGGTCTGGAGACTGAGCTGGTGGTTCCATCAATTGAGGGCAGTTCCATATGAGCCAAGAATGCACAACTCCAGACTTATGTTTTGGGTCGTTGTCCTGGTAAAAATGGAATTCGGTCCATAGACCGAGTTTTTCAGTAAGTTATCTTTAAGAATGTTAAGATACATTATTTTATCCATGTTTCGCTCTATAAATACTAAATTTCCAACGCTCGTTGCTGCCATACATGCCCACACCATAACGCTTCCACCGCAATGCTTAACAGTCGCACGCAAATTCTTCAATTGAAGTTCTGTATTAGGCTTCCGCCAAACGTAAGACTTTCCATCCGAGCCGAATATATTAAATTGGGACTCATCTGAAAAAAATTACTGTATTCCAGAATTCTAATCCCTTCGATATATGTTTATTTGCGAAGGCTAGTCGGCTGACTTTATTTTTCTTGTTAATAAAAGGATTTTTAAAGGTACTCGACCCTGAAAGTCAAGTGACCGGAGTACACGGCGAATCGTTGCTGCACTACAATTTTTGCCAATACCATTATGTACTTCATCAGCCAATTTTTGTGCCGATAACCTGGGGTTTTCATTAATTTTTCCATCGTTAGTCGCTTGGGTTCAGAATTTTATTTGGCGCAATTCTGCCCTTGTCCTTCACCCTGTTCTCCTTCAAAAAGTGCTATATTATGTGTTGCACTGTAGATGATGGTATATTAGCAATTTCTGCTATTTTACGCTGGGGTTTTCCAGTTTTCCAAATGATAAATAACCAATTCCCGTTGTTCAACCGTTGTACGTCGACCCATATTAAAAATATCTTTGTTGTGCCACATGAACTTGCAAGATCGCACTAAAATTATGCAAAACGTAATAGTTAAGACAAACATTAAAAGAACTAAAAAAAATTCATTCTATTTTGGAACATAACGGTATCAGTATCACTGGAAGGTCATTGCATCAAATAAGCTGATCGATTTGAAAACGCTGTTTATTTTGTTTTTGTTAATTTTTTTATAGAAGGAAGGAAAATAGCAAAAGAAATGGAAACATTTTTTCGAATTAAGAACGTGGCTTTTTCAAATTCTTTTTAATTTTTGTTTACACTTGTTTTCATTCATAAGCAAGATGGTTTTTATGATTTTGGCTTTGCTTGCATCAAATAAGCTGACAACCACTGTACATTGTACATATTTGCATCAACACAATAGAAAACATAATTTCTAGTCTTATTTAATTCTGTTCTCCAAGAACTGCTGGCCTGTATGCATTTAAGATTGCTTGGTTTTGTCATACGATTTTAGTAAATCTTCCATTGTAATAGCTAATATTTCATTATTAGCAACATTACAACAATATTTCAGAAGATTCGTTAGTTTTAATAGAAATCTTATTTTCATTTAATCGCATAAACTGTCTAATTTGCAGAACCGATGCATTCTCTTAAATCTAATCCAGAGAACCCATTGGTTAACTTGGTTAGTCGATTCAAATCTACCAATTCACGCGCAATTTCCGAATTTAAAATTAATTTTAATATTTCTAGTCGCTGATCTATACTAGGTAATCCAATATGGAATTGTGCAGGTATTCGTCTAAGAATTGCCTTGTCTAAGTCCTGTGGTCTTTTCGTTGCTCCCATGACAATAACAGTGGCATTGCTGTTTGTATTCAGACCATCCGAAATCATCATGAATTATGTTTTCATCATTGCAGTCGCCTCGTGGGCATTTGAATTTCAGCTTCTTAAAAAAGAATCGATATCATCAATAAAAATTATACACGGTTAAATTTTTAAGGCAAGCGAAAAACCGGCAGATGCAAGCTTTTGCGACTCTCCATAGCACTTGTCGGTTAAAATAGCGACGTGTAAAATTATAAACCGCATACCTTGTTCTATAGCTGTTGCTTTTGCAGTTAATGTTTTTCCACAACCTTGTGGACCATGTAGTAATACTCCTTTTGGAGTAATTACCCGAATTTGGTGCAGTTTTTACTCTCGTGGATAGAGCGTGGGTAATTTCTTTGAGGCGTAGATCAGGTGTAATTTGAAATTCTTTCATTTTAAAACAAATAATATAAGAATTTGATATTAGAGATAAAAATTATATCATTTAAGATATTGTTGATCTAAAAAATTTGCTGTAATTTCCACCAAACTCACTGTTTATTTAACAAAACAAGATTTCCATATCAACCAAAAGATTGATTGATAGCGATTGGCGCCTGATGGACAATTAGATTTCGATAAATATTAGCTTCAAAGATCATTAAGAATCCGAAGTTTATTGGAAAACGAAAGTATTTTTACTAAAAAAAAATATCCCTTGGAGAAAGATATGTTTCCAATATAACAAAAAGTAATAAATTTAGTTTTTGCTTTGACATTTACAATGCTTTAGTTGAGAAATATTTAGCGTCGTTAATATTTGTTAAACTGATTTGATAAACCATTACAGAAACTTTATTTACTAAACACATTACTAGATAAATGGAAGTATTACTTTTTATTTAAGTTTTTTTTTTATTTGTTTATTTATTTGAGGTTTTTAATATTATTTTTGTTAAATTATTTTGAATTACTGTGTGATTCTTAATAGTACGACACATATTGATCTTATTTAATTGAAAAGGGTATTATAAGTTAATACTGATGTGTGAAACACATATAAATATTTGTTGTAGTATACCTATCGGCTTAGGTTCAGTACTTGAGTTGTCTGTCCCGCTGGCAAGTTGTCTGTCCATGTAAACCTTCTGTACAAAGTACAGGTCGCATTGTTAAGATATTTTAATGAAATTTGGTTCATAACTTTTTTTTTTTGAAAATTTTGTTAATCGACCCATAATTTCAAAAGACCCCAAGGAAATTTTTCCTGTGCCCATTAAGAAGCTTATTTTGTTGGTATTTGGTCAAAATTTGGCCTAAATATTTTTTATTTCAACCTTAATTATGTATCTTAAAAAATTAATTATGAAATCAGTCCATATTTGACCATGGCTCCCATACAAATACCACTCACGAAAATAGTTTGTAGTGCCATAACTGCCTTATAAATATTGGTATGTGTTGATAAAAGAATAGCTACTATGTCATGGCAAAATTTTGTACTGTTATATCCGTAAAAAAATTTTTCCTATATCATTATTATCTACTAGGTTCGTGATCATATTTAACCAAAATATATTTGAACGTGACTAAATATATTTGAAAAGGCATAAGAATTCCGTTTAAAAAGTGCACACAAATATTTTAATAATTAACCAATTAAGAAATTATTTAAGAAAATTCATATTGTTCAATGGGGTTTTCAAAAAACAGCTTTTTCTTAATATATTTGCCATATTCGGAATCGAACGATTTGAAATCACAAACCGCCAGATTCATTTTATGGTCTTCTGAAACTTGCGATCTGACATAGTTTCTTAAAAATATTCGGGCAAAAGTGCACTTTACGAAAAAAAAAATTGGACCCCCTCTGGAATAAAAAAAGAAAAAAACCAAAATTAAAATTTAAGGGGGCTGAGGCCCCTGGGACCCCATGGATCAAAAAAAGCGCCCACTTAGTGGTATGTGTGGGTTCTCAAATTAAAGGTAATTGTGTAAAAAATACGAAATTAATAAAATTTAGGTCGAGCGGGACTTCTGGGTCCCTCTGGGGTTAAAAAAATTGCCCCTCCCACCCTTATAACTATGTGTGGGTACTTGAATGAAAGGTATTTTGCTTACGATTGCAAATATTTGGATTTTATTTTGCTTTTTTAATGTTATACCTATACGCCGTAGACAAACAATTTGTTATAAAAATCGCGGGATTTTTTTTATTTTTTTGTAACTTTTGTATAGCCGGCCTTCGGCTGGGCGCAAGGATTTTCTCCTCTATGGTATAACAAAGACCGGCTTCGCTAACTAAAGCTTCTCTATATAGCCGGTCTTAGGCCGGGCGCAAGGATTTTCTCCTCTATGGTATAACAAAGACCGGCTTCGCTAACTAAAACTTCTCTGCATACCTATAAAAGATACATAAATTAACCTAGAGAGGAAAATATTAAACGAATACAAAAGCAAAATACATATTTGCAATCGTGAGCAAATTACCTTTAATTTGAGTACCCACGCAGATATACATAACTGTTATGGGGGGGACACTTTTTGCCCCAGCGGGCCCTAGAAGTGCCGCCCACCCAAAATATTTTCGTTTTTGTTGCACAATTACCTTTAATTTGAGTACCCACACATACCATTCAGTGGGCGGGGCAGTTTTTTGGACTCAGGGGTCCCCACGGGCCTCAGCCCCCTTAAATATTAATTTTGGTATTTTTTTTTTAATTCTGGAACGGGTGGCATATTTTTTACATCTTTTTTTTCGTACGCCCCGTAAAGTGCACTTCAGCCAATATTCTTTCCCTTGAACATACTTTTGCGATTTTAAGTCGCAAGAAGAATTTAAATGATGAAAATTAATAAAACACAATTGTTATATTTTGTTATTTAAATTTTTTTAAGCCCTTCCTTGTTTTCGTTTTATGCAGGGCTGCTAGATAAATTTGTGAAAAATCGTTAGTTTCCTAAGAAAAAACAAATCGGCTAATTTGTTTTAAAAAATCGGACAGTTTAAAATTAATTTTGACAAATTTTGTTCGATTTTTTCAAGAAAAAAAAAAAATTGGTAAAATTCATGGATAAAATACATATTTTATACATACATACTTAAACTTGAGGTCTATTTAAATAAAATTATTTATTTTATTTTTCTCTTTAATCCGATAACAATTTAAAATTTCAGATTTTTTTTCCTGAAAAGATCACTTAAATGCGTGACAAAATATCATATTGAACTTGCCAAAAAAAGGCAAACATTTCCTGTAGTGCATTGATTGAAAAATTTGATCACATAAACAAATGCATTAAATAATCTAAGCAAATAAAAATTAAACAGTTTTATGTCTGTCGCGGTCGTTGAAGATAGACGTGTTTTCTAAACTCGGCATACGGTTTATTTTTTTTGAACAAATAAAGTATAAAAAAAGTAAATACAAGAAAAAGAAAAAAAAAAAAAAAAAAATTACATGTATGTACATACATACATAAACACACATTTTTTTCATTATCGGTGTTGATAAACAATAACAAATAAGAAGAGCACAACTGTAAACAGTAAAAGAAAAAAAAAAACTCTTATGAGTGCAAACAGTAGAAATGCATATATCACAGTGAGTGTTAGCGAAAAAAATACAGAAATAAAAAAAAGAATCGATGATAGCAAATACCTAACGGCTAAACCTATTACTCGTACGCGATCCCTCTCGCCGTCTGTATTTAATAACACGGTTGATACAATAACAAATACAAAACCTGCTAGCGTTGCCTCAACAGCAAAAACAATTTTAATAAGTGATGTAAATATTAACCCCCAATCAGGCATAATAGAAAACTCAGTATCACCTTCGGTGTCTAATAATACGGTTGATATTAATACAATAAAAAATATAAAACCTGCAAGCGGTGCCTCAGCGGCAAAAACGATTTTAATAAGTGATGAAAATATTACCCTCAAATCAGGCATGATGGAAAACTCAGCTCCACAAGTAAAAAGTGGTCAAAAGCCTCAAGTACAAGTTGGTATGGACAGGTACATAACAGTGCTTAAACGGGGTCGCAGCCCTACCACTGCAGCAGTTGCTTCGGCCTCAAAAGTACCATCTTTTGATAAAATAAATTCTCAAAATCGATTTGCAATTCTGGAGGATGAATCCTCTGAAGCACCAAACGTCATAAAATCGTCCAAGCCTCCCCCGATATATCTTAGGGAGCAAAACTCAAATGAGCTCATAAAGAGTTTGATATCGGTGATAGGTGAAAATTCGTTTTACGTAGCTGCTATCAAGCGTGGTAGTATAAACGAGACAAAAATACAAGTCAATAATGAGAATGATTTTCGCAAAATTATAAACAAATTTGAAGTACTTAAAAAAAACTTTTATACATACCAACTGAAAAGCAGTAAAGGTCTCCAGGTAGTGATTAAGGGAATTGACTCATGTGTGGACCCAGAAGAGGTAAAAACATTCCTCGAAGAAAAAGGCTTCAAAATAAAACATGTAGTAAATATAAAAAATAGAGAAAAAAACCCCCAACCACTTTTTCGAGTGGAGTTTGAACCCGGCGACGTAAAGCTTAAAAAAATGAAACGCACCCTATTTACAATTTGAAATATATTCTCTATAGAAGAGTAACTATAGAAGAGCCACACAAAAGAAATGGTCCCGTTCAGTGTTTAAACTGTCAAGAATATGGTCATACTAAGGCATATTGCTATTTACCCCCTGTTTGCGTAGTATGTGGTGAATTACATGGTACAGATCTTTGCGATAAGTCTAAAACCGACCCCAACGTAAAAAAATGTAGCAACTGTGGCGGTAATCACACTGCCAATTATAGAGGATGCCCTGTATATACCATCGTCAAGCAGTCAGTTGGACCGAAAACTAATCCCCCTCAAATGCAGGTAACAAATCAAGTAAGCACTGGTGACATTCAGGCCCCGCAGCCTAGTTATAACAGAACCTCTTATGCTAACGTCGTAAAATCAAACCATGCGCCAACGCAAGGTGCTGCGCCAAGTAATGATGAAACTCCAGTTTCAAATTTAAGTCGTCTGGAAAAAACCATGGAAACATTAGTGCAAACAGTAACTAATTTTACGAACACAATGGGTAATATGATGCAGGAAATTCTTAGAATGCAATCGATGTTATTGCAATCTGTACTTAACAGGCCATGAACTGTTTAAAAATCTGTTTTTGGAACGCGAACGGCATCCGCCAACATAAAAATGAATTAGAATACTTTCTTAAAAATAAACAAATTGATGTCATGATGGTTTCTGAAACTCATTTGACCTCAAGAAATACGTTTAACATCAATGGTTATATACTATATGATACCAAGGACCCTCGAGATAGAGCTTGTGGTGGTTCTGCCATTTTGATAAAAAATCGAGTCAAACACTACCTAATGTGTGATCATCGTGAGGATTATCTCCAAGCAACGAACATTTGTGTTGAAGAGCTGAATCGTAGCATTGTAATCTCATCTTTATACTCTCCACCTAGATTTTCAATATCAGAAAGCCAATATTGTGAATATTATAAATCACTAGGACCCTGTTTCCTGGCCGCTGGCGATTATAACGCTAAACATACCTTCTGGGGGTCACGACTAATAACACCAAAGGGTCGTGTTTTGTTTAATACAATCTCTAAAATGAATTTAAATGTTGTCGCGAGCGGCCAACCAACATATTGGCCTGCTGACCCGCAAAAAATTCCAGATGTCATCGATTTTGGCGTGGTTAAAAACATCCCCACACAAACGATTCACGTTGAAGCTTCCCTAGAATTATCTTCCGACCACACACCTACAATTGTTACTATAATGAACCCCAATAGAATTGTATCTCCGACTGGTTACCTAGCGACGTCAGCCACACAAATAAATTGGTTAAAATATAAAAAATATCTCAGTGCCCATTGCACAGAAAATATTCCGCTCAGTACACCGGAGTATGTAGATCGCTCTATTGATAATTTTGACAGTTTTCTGAAACTAGCTGTTCAACATTCCAATATTGCCCCCAAAAAAACAAAAACTATTAAAATATATTCCACAGATGTCGAGCGTCTCTTGTCTGAAAAAAGGAGGGCACGAAGAGAGTGGCAATTGCACAGATCTCCTCAACTTAAGAACTTGCTAAAAGAGTGTACGAAAAGATTAAGAAAGTTATTGCAGACTCAGAAAACGGCTTCTCTGGAAAAATATCTTAAGGAACTTGATGCAACTCCACAATCGGACTACTCATTATGGCGTGCAGCTAGAAACCTCAAAAGGCCAGTTGTCTCTAAACCACCATTAAGAAACTTGAATGGAAGTTGGGCAAGAAATGATGTTGAAAAAGGAAATCTGTTTGTAAGTCACTTGAAAAACGTATTTACACCTAATATATCTCACAATATTGCGGTCGATTTACCACCTGTTGCTGCTAGAGCAGCTATTCCCCTAAGATTTGAGATGAGAGAAATCGAAAAGGTTATATGTGACTTAAACACTAAGAAGGCACCTGGCATTGATAAGATCAGCAATAAAATGCTATTAGAGCTACCTCGCGTAGCAAAGAAAATTATTCTTTTTATTTTTAATGCTATTTTACGCCTTGAATACTTTCCTCAAAAATGGAAGGTTTCCTTAGTTACCATGATACCAAAGCCAGGTAAAGATCATACGAAAGTTGAGTCTTATAGGCCTATTAGCTTATTGTCAAATATGTCAAAGCTATTTGAGAAATTATTAGTTTCAAAATTAACACCGATTTTAAGTGAAAATAGATGTATTCCAAACCATCAATTCGGATTTAGAAGAAAACACAGCACAATTGAACAAACTCATCGAATAGTAAATGTCATAAGAAAAACATTTGAAGAAAAAAAATATTGCTCAGCACTCTTCATCGATGTTTCGCAAGCTTTTGACAAAGTCTGGCATGAAGGCTTATTACACAAATTGAAGCAAAATTTACCAGCAAACACACACAAACTGTTAGAAAGCTACTTAGTCGGTCGTCAATTTATTATTAAAGAAGGAAATTTCTTAAGTTCACCTCAGCCGATTGGCGCTGGAGTCCCACAGGGCAGCATCCTGGGCCCTCTATTATACTTAATTTATACTTCGGACATGCCAACAAACAACTACACCCAAACTTCAACATTTGCAGACGACACAGCTTTTCTAAGCGTCCACGAAAACCGTTATGAAGCATCTCGTTACCTACAGCATCATATATTTCAACTAGAAATATGGCTAAGACAATGGAGGATAATGGTCAATGAGCAAAAATGCGTACATATAACATTCACCCTGCGCCGGGAATCTTGCCCCCCTATTACAATCAATAATCAAATTATTCCTCAACATTCGCATGTAAAATATCTCGGTATACATCTGGATCGGCGATTAACGTGGAAATGCCATATAGAGGCAAAATTAACTCAAATGAAACTAAAAGCCATCCAAATTCATTGGCTTATTGGAAGAAATTCTGTTCTTAGACTCGATTGCAAGCTTCTACTTTACAACTCTATCTTAAAGCCTATCTGGTGCTACGGTATTCAACTATGGGGCACTGCCTCGGCCTCTAATATCGAAAAAATTCAAAGGCGCCAAAATAAACTTCTTCGTATAATCACAGCCGCCCCCTGGTATGTTAAAAACTCAAACATTCATAAGGATCTCAACGTGCCATTAGTAAAAACTATGATTACAAAATATGCAGTAAAATATTTAAAAAGACTTGAACAACACCCAAATCCTTTAGCTCGAAATATTTTAAATCATGGCGGCCACACTCGCTTAAGGAGAAGAGACACTGCAGCACTTACTCAACTAGATGAGAGATAAACACCTATATAAGTGAACAGAACCCGTGATGAAGAAAATTTTTGTCTGGCACTGGCAGGACATAAATAAAGTATTAGGTTAAGATTTGATAAATTATTGTTAGTTCATATTAAATATATGAAGATTCAATAAATAAATAACGAAAAAAAAAAAAAAAAAAAAAAAAGTTTTCCTTCGAAACTTTGATTTTTCCCATAAATTTTTTAAGCTGCCTTGTTTTTAAAGATATCGTTTTTCTGTGGTGCCGAATATTTAAGCATATTAAACTAATTAAAATTATTTTATTTCGAAGGCTGAATAATAACGTCACTAGAAAAAATCAGCAAATCGGCACTTTGCCAATTTTGGCACAAACAATCGTCAAAATGACGATAAATCGTCAGATCTGGCAGCCCCATTTTTATTATATCTATTTCTTCCGTTGACGTTTCGCTTGCATTTGACACTGGAAGTATACCAGTTAAAACAGAATCTGTGTTGTCTGTTCTCGCATTCAAATACAGAAACACTTTTTTCTCACAAATCGAGAAACGATGGAATTTTTTGTTTCACACTTAATGTGAGAAATTTTGCAATGCGAGAAATACAGAAACGAGCTACAGAATCGCAATGTTAAACGTTTTGCAATTGTCGGAACATGCACGTATGTTTATATCAAACTTGTATCAAAACAAGTTTCCTATTAATTAGAGAACCTTTAAAACCTTGTAGGCCTTTCAATCTTTATAGCTTTTGAACTAAAAGCTTCGTGCTGGAAATTTATTTTTATAAACTGATGAGTTACACGTACATATATATTATAAATTGAAGACATTATGGTCCACAACTCGCAAACTAGGTACGTTAGATAAAAAACAAGTTAGAGTGATATATTCGGCTGTGCCGAATCTTTGATACAATCCACCGACAGGAGTGGGCTCTATATGATAAATACACATACATTATTAACTAATCTTCACAAAATAATGTCAGCATTAAAATTGGTTGCGGTTTAGACCTATATTAAATTATTGACCGACAATAAGAAAGTTTTATGCGTTTCTTGTTAGAACTTTGAACTGGCTTGAGTAAAATATCATGATTCGTAACAGTTTTAGCCGAACTAAACTGATTTTTAGCAGGGATTTTTAGGTATGGTAAATTATGGACCAATCATCCCAAAATTCTGAAGACTGATTACTGGTATTACAGAAAAGAAATTAGAATAAATTTCAATACAGCAGTGTAATTAGTTTTAGCGTTAACAGTGAATTTCACAAAATTGCATGATATTTTTTCGGGCCATATTAATCTAAGTTGGTAGAAATTATACCTCAATATCGATATCTGTTATGGTTGGTTTTAGGCGAATTTAATTATTCTCCCAAAGTGGGCTTTATATGGTTTTAGGCGCAATAAACTGTTTTCCGAGAGTAGGGTTTATGTGGGGCTTAGGGTAAATTATGGACCGATCTTCACAAAATCTGGCAGTGTGATTTCTGGTCCTACAAAACTGTACTGTACCGAATTTAATTATGACAGCGTAATTTATTACGGTTTTAGGCGCATTAAACGGTTTTCCTGGAGTAGGGTTTATATGGGGCCAGTGTAAATTATGGACCGATCTTCACGAAATTTGCCACTGCGATTTTTTATAAAACTGTGATATACCAAATTTTATTATGATAGCATTATTAATTTCGGTTGTTTTCCGGGAAGAGGGTTTATATGGGGCCTAGGGTAGATTATGGTCCGATCTCTACGAAACTGTGGAGAACTGTAGAAAGCAACAACAAAATTACAAAACATTTATGACATTGTTTGTGCTTTCAATGTTATTCTTTGGCGTTGCGCTGCGTTTCATATGATTAGGGCCAAAAAAAGTTTCACACGGAATGAGAAACTAACAATAAACTCATTCACCACCAGTGGTGGTGGAGGGCATAAACAACTATCCAAAATTGGCTTAAACATAGTTTACCGACGCAACAATAAAAAACAAGTACCTAGGGTGATAGGAAATTAAAAATAAGAAGAAAATATTAAAGCCCTAATTATGTAAAACGCAGCGCAACGCCAAATTTTTCAAATTTCAAACGCTGCATAGCTGGGGGAGTTAAGAATTTTAAAACGGTACGTGAATTTCTATAGAAAGCAACAACAAAATTACAAAATATTTATGACATTGTTTGTGCTTTCAATGTTATTCTTTGGCGTTGCGCTGCGTTCTACATGATTAGGGCATAGAGGTGTAAATCCTTGATTACGGTGAAGGCCGGCTATACAGTGAAGATTTATTTAGCGAAGCCGAAGTTTGTTATTTAGGCCCTAATTGTGTGGAACGCAACGCACCTCCAAAAATTACATTGAAAACAAAAACATATCCAAAAATATTTTTTAATTATGTGGTTGCTTTGTACAGAAATTATTGCGTTTGAAAATTTTCAACGCCTCGTTTAAAATTCGAAAAATTAATATGAATTTCTTTTAAAAGCAACAACAAAAATATAAAATATTTTTGATGTTGGTTTTGCTTTCAATGTAATTTTTGGCGTTGCGTTTGCGTTTTACACAATTAGGGCCTTAATAAATTTTTATTTTTTACACTTTTGATGAAATAAACTACACAAGCATTTACCTAAGTGCACTTCTGTAACATTTTGATATAAAATTTTTCGGCTAAAGAACAGTTACAATATATATATATATATGTCACCCGGTTCAGAATTTAAAAAAATAAAAAATTTAAAATTAAGCGGGCTGAAGACCGCCCACTTAGTGGTATGTGTGGGTACTGAAATAAATTGTAAGTTGCTCACGATTGCATATACATATGTATGTATTTTGTTTATGAATTCTTTCATTATTTTTACATCTAGGTTAATTTCAGTATCTTTTACACTGCATTTACACGTGAAAGTACTTTCATGAAATTTCTGTATACGTATAACAAATAAAAATTTGAATGAAATGGACGACTTTCTTGAAAATTTCTTGTGCGATTACACAGGAAAATGAAAGTTCATTTTAAAAATGTCGTCAAAGCAAAGAATTGCAAAAATTATTTAACTTCTAGAATTAAAAAAACTAGAAATGGAAGGTATTTGTATGATTTATTATTCATATCCCATAAAATGGGGTATCTATATGGCAATAGTTGGAAATAATTATTATGTTAACTTTTTAATAACATTATTGTTATAAAACACATAAATTGTCATTTTAATGTCTATTTGAAGAAAAATATTATAAACACATTCATACATACATACAAGGAAATACATAGGTTGAATTACCTAAAAATATATTATAAAATTAAATAAGCGCAAGGAAAGCATGGTTTAATAAGTTTCTTAGGTAATATAACTATATATTAAATTAGGTAATTTTATGTTCGAAAAAGTATCTTATATTTTGTTAAAATTACTTAAAAGCTTAAAAAATTTACCAATAATTGAAAAGTTATTTTATTTTTTATTTTTGAAAAACTATCTAATCTAATGCTGCATAAATGTTACATGTTCTACATTATTGTGTTCGTTTGTAGAAAAAATAAAACTGTGGGAAACATTTTTAAATTCTTTTTTAGATATGTTGATGAAAATCATGCGAAACATGTTGCATATTTAACCCACACTTTTACTTTAGGTGTTTAAGCTGCCCTATTTTATAACTTTGGTACTTCTACTTTTTTCGTACAACCAAGGTTTTATTTTGTTTGTCATAACATAAACTGCTTAGAATTTTGTGAAAAGATACTTGAACAGTGTGAACCAGCACTTAAAACGATAATATTATACATACAATTTTTTATTTTAATATGTCAACATTTTGATATATTGTTTTTAAGCAATCTTTTCAATCTCCGTGAACATAACAAACTTTTTAACAAACTTTTTTTTTCACTCATTGTGCAGAGAGAGTGTGCAGGAATCTCTCATGAAAACAATATGGCGATAGAGTATTTTATGCCTTGCAGACTAAATTTTAGTGCTACCAAGTTGAAAAAAGTGTTTTTAGTACAAATTTTCATACATTTAATGTGAATGCCTGTTCTTCTTCTTATTTGCTATATGGGAAGAATTTTCGGTTTTCAACAAACTTTTTAACAAACCTGATAATTCGTTAAGATTTATTTTATTTAATTTAAGACTTGTGACAAAAATCTGAAAACGGGGCGTAATAGAGGAATCTCTGGGCTACATTTCCACATTTTCAGTTTTTCCAGTTAAAGTTTTTTTTTAACAATTTTTTCTTAACAAACTTTTTTCAAAAGTCACTCATACTATATTTCGACCCACTATGCAAAATTTAGGACTTGTGACAAAAATGTGAAAACGGGGCGTAATAGAGGAATCTCTGGGCTACATTTCCACATTTTCAGTTTTTCCAGTTAAAGTTTTTTTTTAACAATTTTTTCTTAACAAACTTTTTTCAAAAGTCACTCTTACTATATTTCGACCCACTATGCAAAATTTAGGACTTGTGACAAAAATGTGAAAACGGGGCGTAATAGAGGAATCTCTGGGCTACATTTCCACATTTTCAGTTTTTCCAGTTAAAGTTTTTTTTTAACAATTTTTTCTTAACAAACTTTTTTCAAAAGTCACTCTTACTATATTTCGACCCACTATGCAAAATTTAAGACTTGTGACAAAAATGTGAAAACGGGGCGTAATAGAGGAATCTCTGGGCTACATTTCCACATTTTCAGTTTTTCCAGTTAAAGTTTTTTTTTAACAATTTTTTCTTAACAAACTTTTTTCAAAAGTCACTCTTACTATATTTCGACCCACTATGCAAAATTTAGGACTTGTGACAAAAATGTGAAAACGGGGCGTAATAGAGGAATCTCTGGGCTACATTTCCACATTTTCAGTTTTTCCAGTTAAAGTTTTTTTTTAACAATTTTTTCTTAACAAACTTTTTTCAAAAGTCACTCATACTATATTTCGACCCACTATGCAAAATTTAGGACTTGTGACAAAAATGTGAAAACGGGGCGTAATAGAGGAATCTCTGGGCTACATTTCCACATTTTCAGTTTTTCCAGTTAAAGTTTTTTTTTAACAATTTTTTCTTAACAAACTTTTTTCAAAAGTCACTCTTACTATATTTCGACCCACTATGCAAAATTTAAGACTTGTGACAAAAATGTGAAAACGGGGCGTAATAGAGGAATCTCTGGGCTACATTTCCACATTTTCAGTTTTTCCAGTTAAAGTTTTTTTTTAACAATTTTTTCTTAACAAACTTTTTTCAAAAGTCACTCTTACTATATTTCGACCCACTATGCAAAATTTAGGACTTGTGACAAAAATGTGAAAACGGGGCGTAATAGAGGAATCTCTGGGCTACATTTCCACATTTTCAGTTTTTCCAGTTAAAGTTTTTTTTTAACAATTTTTTCTTAACAAACTTTTTTCAAAAGTCACTCATACTATATTTCGACCCACTATGCAAAATTTAGGACTTGTGACAAAAATGTGAAAACGGGGCGTAATAGAGGAATCTCTGGGCTACATTTCCACATTTTCAGTTTTTCCAGTTAAAGTTTTTTTTTAACAATTTTTTCTTAACAAACTTTTTTCAAAAGTCACTCTTACTATATTTCGACCCACTATGCAAAATTTAGGACTTGTGACAAAAATGTGAAAACGGGGCGTAATAAAGGAATCTCTGGGCTACATTTCCACATTTTCAGTTTTTCCAGTTAAAGTTTTTTTTTAACAATTTTTTCTTAACAAACTTTTTTCAAAAGTCACTCTTACTATATTTCGACCCACTATGCAAAATTTAGGACTTGTGACAAAAATGTGAAAACGGGGCGTAATAGAGGAATCTCTGGGCTACATTTCCACATTTTCAGTTTTTCCAGTTAAAGTTTTTTTTTAACAATTTTTTCTTAACAAACTTTTTTCAAAAGTCACTCTTACTATATTTCGACCCACTATGCAAAATTTAAGACTTGTGACAAAAATGTGAAAACGGAAGTAATAGAGGAATCTCTGGGCTACATTTCCACATTTTCAGTTTTTCCAGTTAAAGTTTTTTTTTAACAATTTTTTCTTAACAAACTTTTTTCAAAAGTCACTCATACTATATTTCGACCCACTATGCAAAATTTAGGACTTGTGACAAAAATGTGAAAACGGGGCGTAATAGAGGAATCTCTGGGCTACATTTCCACATTTTCAGTTTTTCCAGTTAAAGTTTTTTTTTAACAATTTTTTCTTAACAAACTTTTTTCAAAAGTCACTCTTACTATATTTCGACCCACTATGCAAAATTTAGGACTTGTGACAAAAATGTGAAAACGGGGCGTAATAGAGGAATCTCTGGGCTACATTTCCACATTTTCAGTTTTTCCAGTTAAAGTTTTTTTTTAACAATTTTTTCTTAACAAACTTTTTTCAAAAGTCACTCTTACTATATTTCGACCCACTATGCAAAATTTAAGACTTGTGACAAAAATGTGAAAACGGGGCGTAATAGAGGAATCTCTGGGCTACATTTCCACATTTTCAGTTTTTCCAGTTAAAGTTTTTTTTTAACAATTTTTTCTTAACAAACTTTTTTCAAAAGTCACTCTTACTATATTTCGACCCACTATGCAAAATTTAAGACTTGTGACAAAAATGTGAAAACGGGGCGTAATAGAGGAATCTCTGGGCTACATTTCCACATTTTCAGTTTTTCCAGTTAAAGTTTTTTTTTAAAAATTTTTTCTTAACAAACTTTTTTCAAAAGTCACTCATACTATATTTCGACCCACTATGCAAAATTAAGGACTTGTGACAAAAATGTGAAAACGGGGCGTAATAGAGGAATCTCTGGGCTACATTTCCACATTTTCAGTTTTTCCAGTTAAAGTTTTTTTTTAACAATTTTTTCTTAACAAACTTTTTTCAAAAGTCACTCATACTATATTTCGACCCACTATGCAAAATTTAGGACTTGTGACAAAAATGTGAAAACGGGGCGTAATAGAGGAATCTCTGGGCTACATTTCCACATTTTCAGTTTTTCCAGTTAAAGTTTTTTTTTAACAATTTTTTCTTAACAAACTTTTTTCAAAAGTCACTCTTACTATATTTCGACCCACTATGCAAAATTTAAGACTTGTGACAAAAATGTGAAAACGGGGCGTAATAGAGGAATCTCTGGGCTACATTTCCACATTTTCAGTTTATCCAGTTAAAGTTTTTTTTTAACAATTTTTTCTTAACAAACTTTTTTCAAAAGTCACTCTTACTATATTTCGACCCACTATGCAAAATTTAGGACTTGTGACAAAAATGTGAAAACGGGGCGTAATAGAGGAATCTCTGGGCTACATTTCCACATTTTCAGTTTTTCCAGTTAAGGTTTTTTTTTAACAATTTTTTCTTAACAAACTTTTTTCAAAAGTCACTCATAGTATATTTCGACCCACTATGCAAAATTTAGGACTTGTGACAAAAATGTGAAAACGGGGCGTAATAGAGGAATCTCTGGGCTACATTTCCACATTTTCAGTTTTTCCAGTTAAAGTTTTTTTTTAACAATTTTTTCTTAACAAACTTTTTTCAAAAGTCACTCTTACTATATTTCGACCCACTATGCAAAATTTAAGACTTGTGACAAAAATGTGAAAACGGGGCGTAATAGAGGAATCTCTGGGCTACATTTCCACATTTTCAGTTTTTCCAGTTAAAGTTTTTTTTTAACAATTTTTTCTTAACAAACTTTTTTCAAAAGTCACTCATACTATATTTCGACCCACTATGCAAAATTTAGGACTTGTGACAAAAATGTGAAAACGGGGCGTAATAGAGGAATCTCTGGGCTACATTTCCACATTTTCAGTTTTTCCAGTTAAAGTTTTTTTTTAACAATTTTTTCTTAACAAACTTTTTTCAAAAGTCACTCATACTATATTTCGACCCACTATGCAAAATTTAGGACTTGTGACAAAAATGTGAAAACGGGGCGTAATAGAGGAATCTCTGGGCTACATTTCCACATTTTCAGTTTTTCCAGTTAAAGTTTTTTTTTAACAATTTTTTCTTAACAAACTTTTTTCAAAAGTCACTCTTACTATATTTCGACCCACTATGCAAAATTTAGGACTTGTGACAAAAATGTGAAAACGGGGCGTAATAGAGGAATCTCTGGGCTACATTTCCACATTTTCAGTTTTTCCAGTTAAAGTTTTTTTTTAACAATTTTTTCTTAACAAACTTTTTTCAAAAGTCACTCTTACTATATTTCGACCCACTATGCAAAATTTAAGACTTGTGACAAAAATGTGAAAACGGGGCGTAATAGAGGAATCTCTGGGCTACATTTCCACATTTTCAGTTTTTCCAGTTAAAGTTTTTTTTTAACAATTTTTTCTTAACAAACTTTTTTCAAAAGTCACTCTTACTATATTTCGACCCACTATGCAAAATTTAGGACTTGTGACAAAAATGTGAAAACGGGGCGTAATAGAGGAATCTCTGGGCTACATTTCCACATTTTCAGTTTTTCCAGTTAAAGTTTTTTTTTAAAAATTTTTTCTTAACAAACTTTTTTCAAAAGTCACTCATACTATATTTCGACCCACTATGCAAAATTTAGGACTTGTGACAAAAATGTGAAAACGGGGCGTAATAGAGGAATCTCTGGGCTACATTTCCACATTTTCAGTTTTTCCAGTTAAAGTTTTTTTTTAACAATTTTTTCTTAACAAACTTTTTTCAAAAGTCACTCTTACTATATTTCGACCCACTATGCAAAATTTAGGACTTGTGACAAAAATGTGAAAACGGGGCGTAATAGAGGAATCTCTGGGCTACATTTCCACATTTTCAGTTTTTCCAGTTAAAGTTTTTTTTTAACAATTTTTTCTTAACAAACTTTTTTCAAAAGTCACTCTTACTATATTTCGACCCACTATGCAAAATTTAAGACTTGTGACAAAAATGTGAAAACGGGGCGTAATAGAGGAATCTCTGGGCTACATTTCCACATTTTCAGTTTTTCCAGTTAAAGTTTTTTTTTAACAATTTTTTCTTAACAAACTTTTTTCAAAAGTCACTCTTACTATATTTCGACCCACTATGCAAAATTTAGGACTTGTGACAAAAATGTGAAAACGGGGCGTAATAGAGGAATCTCTGGGCTACATTTCCACATTTTCAGTTTTTCCAGTTAAGGTTTTTTTTTAACAATTTTTTCTTAACAAACTTTTTTCAAAAGTCACTCATAGTATATTTCGACCCACTATGCAAAATTTAAGACTTGTGACAAAAATGTGAAAACGGGGCGTAATAGAGGAATCTCTACATTTCCACATTTTCAGTTTTTCCAGTTAAAGTTTTTTTTTAACAATTTTTTCTTAACAAACTTTTTTCAAAAGTCACTCATACTATATTTCGACCCACTATGCAAAATTTAGGACTTGTGACAAAAATGTGAAAACGGGGCGTAATAGAGGAATCTCTGGGCTACATTTCCACATTTTCAGTTTTTCCAGTTAAAGTTTTTTTTTAACAATTTTTTCTTAACAAACTTTTTTCAAAAGTCACTCTTACTATATTTCGACCCACTATGCAAAATTTAAGACTTGTGACAAAAATGTGAAAACGGGGCGTAATAGAGGAATCTCTGGGCTACATTTCCACATTTTCAGTTTTTCCAGTTAAAGTTTTTTTTTAACAATTTTTTCTTAACAAACTTTTTTCAAAAGTCACTCTTACTATATTTCGACCCACTATGCAAAATTTAGGACTTGTGACAAAAATGTGAAAACGGGGCGTAATAGAGGAATCTCTGGGCTACATTTCCACATTTTCAGTTTTTCCAGTTAAAGTTTTTTTTTAACAATTTTTTCTTAACAAACTTTTTTCAAAAGTCACTCATACTATATTTCGACCCACTATGCAAAATTTAGGACTTGTGACAAAAATGTGAAAACTGGGCGTAATAGAGGAATCTCTGGGCTACATTTCCACATTTTCAGTTTTTCCAGTTAAAGTTTTTTTTTAACAATTTTTTCTTAACAAACTTTTTTCAAAAGTCACTCATACTATATTTCGACCCACTATGCAAAATTTAGGACTTGTGACAAAAATGTGAAAACGGGGCGTAATAGAGGAATCTCTGGGCTACATTTCCACATTTTCAGTTTTTCCAGTTAAAGTTTTTTTTTAACAATTTTTTCTTAACAAACTTTTTTCAAAAGTCACTCTTACTATATTTCGACCCACTATGCAAAATTTAAGACTTGTGACAAAAATGTGAAAACGGGGCGTAATAGAGGAATCTCTGGGCTACATTTCCACATTTTCAGTTTTTCCAGTTAAAGTTTTTTTTTAACAATTTTTTCTTAACAAACTTTTTTCAAAAGTCACTCATACTATATTTCGACCCACTATGCAAAATTTAGGACTTGTGACAAAAATGTGAAAACGGGGCGTAATAGAGGAATCTCTGGGCTACATTTCCACATTTTCAGTTTTTCCAGTTAAAGTTTTTTTTTAACAATTTTTTCTTAACAAACTTTTTTCAAAAGTCACTCATACTATATTTCGACCCACTATGCAAAATTTAGGACTTGTGACAAAAATGTGAAAACGGGGCGTAATAGAGGAATCTCTGGGCTACATTTCCACATTTTCAGTTTTTCCAGTTAAAGTTTTTTTTTAACAATTTTTTCTTAACAAACTTTTTTCAAAAGTCACTCTTACTATATTTCGACCCACTATGCAAAATTTAGGACTTGTGACAAAAATGTGAAAACGGGGCGTAATAGAGGAATCTCTGGGCTACATTTCCACATTTTCAGTTTTTCCAGTTAAAGTTTTTTTTTAACAATTTTTTCTTAACAAACTTTTTTCAAAAGTCACTCTTACTATATTTCGACCCACTATGCAAAATTTAAGACTTGTGACAAAAATGTGAAAACGGGGCGTAATAGAGGAATCTCTGGGCTACATTTCCACATTTTCAGTTTTTCCAGTTAAAGTTTTTTTTTAACAATTTTTTCTTAACAAACTTTTTTCAAAAGTCACTCTTACTATATTTCGACCCACTATGCAAAATTTAGGACTTGTGACAAAAATGTGAAAACGGGGCGTAATAGAGGAATCTCTGGGCTACATTTCCACATTTTCAGTTTTTCCAGTTAAAGTTTTTTTTTAAAAATTTTTTCTTAACAAACTTTTTTCAAAAGTCACTCATACTATATTTCGACCCACTATGCAAAATTTAGGACTTGTGACAAAAATGTGAAAACGGGGCGTAATAGAGGAATCTCTGGGCTACATTTCCACATTTTCAGTTTTTCCAGTTAAAGTTTTTTTTTAACAATTTTTTCTTAACAAACTTTTTTCAAAAGTCACTCTTACTATATTTCGACCCACTATGCAAAATTTAGGACTTGTGACAAAAATGTGAAAACGGGGCGTAATAGAGGAATCTCTGGGCTACATTTCCACATTTTCAGTTTTTCCAGTTAAAGTTTTTTTTTAACAATTTTTTCTTAACAAACTTTTTTCAAAAGTCACTCTTACTATATTTCGACCCACTATGCAAAATTTAAGACTTGTGACAAAAATGTGAAAACGGGGCGTAATAGAGGAATCTCTGGGCTACATTTCCACATTTTCAGTTTTTCCAGTTAAAGTTTTTTTTTAACAATTTTTTCTTAACAAACTTTTTTCAAAAGTCACTCTTACTATATTTCGACCCACTATGCAAAATTTAGGACTTGTGACAAAAATGTGAAAACGGGGCGTAATAGAGGAATCTCTGGGCTACATTTCCACATTTTCAGTTTTTCCAGTTAAGGTTTTTTTTTAACAATTTTTTCTTAACAAACTTTTTTCAAAAGTCACTCATAGTATATTTCGACCCACTATGCAAAATTTAAGACTTGTGACAAAAATGTGAAAACGGGGCGTAATAGAGGAATCTCTACATTTCCACATTTTCAGTTTTTCCAGTTAAAGTTTTTTTTTAACAATTTTTTCTTAACAAACTTTTTTCAAAAGTCACTCATACTATATTTCGACCCACTATGCAAAATTTAGGACTTGTGACAAAAATGTGAAAACGGGGCGTAATAGAGGAATCTCTGGGCTACATTTCCACATTTTCAGTTTTTCCAGTTAAAGTTTTTTTTTAACAATTTTTTCTTAACAAACTTTTTTCAAAAGTCACTCTTACTATATTTCGACCCACTATGCAAAATTTAAGACTTGTGACAAAAATGTGAAAACGGGGCGTAATAGAGGAATCTCTGGGCTACATTTCCACATTTTCAGTTTTTCCAGTTAAAGTTTTTTTTTAACAATTTTTTCTTAACAAACTTTTTTCAAAAGTCACTCTTACTATATTTCGACCCACTATGCAAAATTTAGGACTTGTGACAAAAATGTGAAAACGGGGCGTAATAGAGGAATCTCTGGGCTACATTTCCACATTTTCAGTTTTTCCAGTTAAAGTTTTTTTTTAACAATTTTTTCTTAACAAACTTTTTTCAAAAGTCACTCATACTATATTTCGACCCACTATGCAAAATTTAGGACTTGTGACAAAAATGTGAAAACGGGGCGTAATAGAGGAATCTCTGGGCTACATTTCCACATTTTCAGTTTTTCCAGTTAAAGTTTTTTTTTAACAATTT
Organism: Pollenia amentaria; assembly: GCA_943735925.1. Taxonomy (NCBI): domain Eukaryota; kingdom Metazoa; phylum Arthropoda; class Insecta; order Diptera; family Polleniidae; genus Pollenia; species Pollenia amentaria. Next base: position 88,295,913 of record OX031007.1, on the reverse strand, counting down.
TTTCTTAACAAACTTTTTTCAAAAGTCACTCATACTATATTTCGACCCACTATGCAAAATTTAGGACTTGTGACAAAAATGTGAAAACGGGGCGTAATAGAGGAATCTCTGGGCTACATTTCCACATTTTCAGTTTTTCCAGTTAAAGTTTGTTTTTAACAATTTTTTCTTAACAAACTTTTTTCAAAAGTCACTCTTACTATATTTCGACCCACTATGCAAAATTTAGGACTTGTGACAAAAATGTGAAAACGGGGCGTAATAGAGGAATCTCTGGGCTACATTTCCACATTTTCAGTTTTTCCAGTTAAAGTTTTTTTTTAACAAACTTTCATTCATATATAAATAAATTAGTAACGAATTTTTGAATTTCTGCAGGTTTTCCAAAAAGTTTGTTGAATGCCGAAAATCCTCTCTCATGTAGAAAGAAAGAAGAAGAACAAGCACTCACTGTAAATTTATAACATTTTCGTGCATTTAGTTTCAGGGATGGAAAATAAAAATAGAATAATTAATTAGAAAAGTTGTTTGCATTTTTATTTTATTAAGACTTTTAAAACTTGATTGTAAAATCGCTTGAAATTCATCACAGTATTATAAATACTTGTATGTATTTGAAATACTAAAACTTAATTTGTATTTTAAAGGTACCCATAGACGAGGCAACATTTGTAGAAACATGGGAATGTTTTACTAAATATTGCTACGTGTGTGGGGATGTTTCTGGTTGACATTCTTGTTACTTTTTTTGTTTCTCAAATATCAAACATTTTTGATATTTAATGCTTCCAACCACTATGTTTCATCGTGTGTTGTATATTCAAAAAACACGCAATACTGATGATTCGTTTTTAGTGTAATCGTCTGTGGTAAAAATTTAAACATAAATAGTAACACGTGTTTTGACAAATGTTGCATCGTCTGTGGGTACCATAATAGTAAAAAAAATGTATAGTCCGGCATCACTTAAATGAAACTAGTTTATAATTTTTTTCTTCTTTTTCAGGTAAGTATGGCTTTTGTAAATTCAATTAAATTATTTTTATTTATATCAAATTTCTAGGTGAATTCGTTTAACAAATTGTTTAGGGTACATATTCCGGCTTAAATCTGGTTTACCGACGCAGCTCCAAATAAAAAAAAGTACCTAGGGTGATAGCAAATAGAAAAATAAGAAAGTTGGCGCTTAGCTTTCGAGTTATGGACGTTTAAAGTTTTCATATAAAAATGCGATTTTCCACTACATTTCCAAACGTATATGGCTAATATGGATATAATTTCAAAGCTTTTCACTAGATCTTTCTGGACATACAGAATTTATTTGAATATTTTTAGTTTATTAAGAAGTGGGACGAGTTTGCAAAAACAAAAGTTCTTTAGTAAGCATGAAAACAAATTGATTTTTTTTTATAATTGTAATGTATGTATATACTACATACTAATTTATTTAAGAAATTAATTAAAATACAAGTAAAACCTTCTTTATGGTTATGTTATACTAATGAGGAGAGAATCCTTATACATAAATTATGTATATTCAGAAAAATTTATTCAAGAGCTTTAAAATAATACCAATATTGGCCATATACATATGTTTAGAATTGTAGTGGAAAATCGCATATTTATATGAAAACTTTAAAAGTCCATAACTCGAAAGCTAAGCGCTTGCGCCAACTTTCTTATTTGATTTCTTCTTATTTTTCCATTTTCTATCACCCTGGGTAAATTTTTTTTTTATTTGGAGCTGCGTCGGTAAACTAGATTTGTTCCGAATTTTTTAAACAAACAACACAATAAACAAAATTGGATTGGCTGGCAAATCAGAATATTTTGATTTCCTAGTTCTTGAAATGACTCATAATTATTTTTCTTTTACACTATGCACATTTCTTGCCGGACAGACAAAGTTTGTTGGCGAGAGAGAAAAAGAGTAAGCCTACATCGTCGCCCCCTTACCAGCAAACTTTGTCTGTCCGGCAAGAAATGTCCATAGTGTAAAAGAAAAATAATTATGAGTCAATATTTATCATTTCAAGAACTAAGAAATCAAAATCTTCTGATATTGAAAATTGGTATGCTTCAATGGGGAGAAAAAGAGTACCAAAAAGGGGAAATACGCGAAATTTAATTTCTTTAGCTTTTTGGTTCCACAACTGGCAATTTTTTTAATTATCGCTAATATTTGACCTAGAAACATAAACGTCAACATGCAATGTCCTGAGTGAATAAGAACTTTTTGCTCTTCAACTGGTACTTTTTGAATTTCCGTTAGTATTAGACCTAGAAACATAAAATTAAACATGCAAAGTCCTAAGTGAATAAGAATTTGTTAGGGGGATCTTTTGAGTGAATGAGAATATGTAAAAGGGCTTTTTGGTACTTTTTTGTTCTTTAACTGGTACTATTTGAATTTCCGTTATTATTGGACATAAAACATAAAATTCAACATTAAATGTCCTGAGTGGACAAGAATCTATAAGAGGGAAATTTGTGGTACTTTTTTGCTTTTTAACTGGTACTTTTTGAATTTCCGTTAGTATTGGTCCTAGAAACATAACATTGAACATCCAAGGTCCTGAGTAAATGAGAATGTGTAAGAGGGGCTTTTTGGTCTTTAACTGGTACTATTTGAATTTCCGTTAAAATTGGACCTATAAACATACATTAAGCATGCATGTTCCTGAGTGAATGAGAATCTGTTAAGGGGATTTTTGGTACTTTGTCTTTCTCTTACTGGTACTTTTTTAATTAAAGTAGTACTTTTTAATTTAATACTTATTGTTGTTCATTAAATAAAAAAAAGAGAAGAGGTTAATAGGTATATGTTCATGAAATATGTATTTTTAATGGAAAATTATTGCAATTACAAACAGTTGCACCCTAAAACGCACTAAATATTGAATATCGCTTATATATTTTTACAGAAGACTGAGCTACACTGCACTTGGGAAGGAAGTTTGAAGCTGTAAGTTTTTCATTCGTTATAAAAAATTATTTTAGAAATATTAAGTATTGTATTAAAAATAAAAATCCATTAAAAATGGTAGCATTAAAGGAAAAATCCTTGTTATTACCTGATAAGATTAAATGTCATGGTATTTTTGTTTATCAAAACGTGAATTATAATATTTCGTTTTGTTTAAATTATAAGTTATAATATAATTTATAAATATTTGTAACATTCTTAAATTTAATATTGATATTTTCAAATAAAAAATTACTTCATAATATAACTTAAGAAAACTTCTTTTTTTATTTTTTTTATTTTGGGCATTATAGGAACACAGGATGAAGGAAAATTTAAGTAACTTAGATATAAGTAGAGTTCTTTTAAACTGTTCACATTTAGAAAACCTGAAAAGTTTTTCCAAAAAATATGCACATTTGTTTCAAAATGTTGTAGATATTTTAAATAATGAAAGAAGCAAATATAATAGAGTAAAAAATAATGCGAAAACTTGCAAACGAATATCTGCTGTTGCAGGTCGTATTTTAAAATCAAGAAATGCAATAAATTCTAGTTTAGGAATGTCTAAAAATCTACATTCCGAAACAAACTTAATAAGTAATATTTCTGAAAATGATGCTTCTTTAAATTTAGAAAGTTTTTCAATGGAACAAGCTTATATTTCAGCTTTATTGTCAGATATGGATAACATTCAGGAAACTAAATGTGAACGAAATTTGCATTTACATGATAATAATTTAAAGACTTCAGAAGAAGTTATATTGTTAGAGTCTGAAAATAATTTTTCAGCAAATGAAGAACAAAATGTATCTAATAAAATACAAAATTTTAATTCCAATGAGATTTGTAATAACTCTATATTGGAATCAAATTTAAATGTATTTAATATTGATATGTTCAAAAAAAATTTAAATGAAATGTTGCATGATTCATTTAAGCAATTGTCGGAAAACTTTTTCGAACAATTTAAAGCTATTACTTCCAATTTAAATGATGCTGTAAAAGAAAATTTACATTTAAAGAAGTTTTCTGCAAGTAGTGAGTCAAATTTAAATGACATTAAAGTCTGCTTAAAAGAAATTTTAATGAACCTCCAAGGTAAACAAAATTTAACTATGGATGAAGTTTCTGTAAAAAGTACACAAAGTAAATTGGAGAGTAATAATAAATTAAGAATTGAAAATAAAATACGAGATCATACTCTCAGCCCCTTTGAGATAACAGATGATTCTCTTAATGTATCAGATTTCTTGAAATATAGAAAAGAACCAAATCCGAATGAAAAGTGCAACAGAAACGTAATACGTTCAAAATCAAAGTGCAATAAACCTATTAGAGCATTTAAAGGAAATATTTTTGATTGTTCTTTTACTGTTAATTTAGATACTGTAAAGATAGGAACAACAGACAAAATAACAAAAAAGAAAATTCTCGAAGATCTTATTAGAGAAGAATATTTAAAACATAACAATGTTTGTATTTTGAGCTTCTATAATATAAAACATTGCATTAAGCATACTTTATTGTTTGCATATTGTAAATTTAACGATTGCACTACTTTTCGATTTACAATAAACCCTCAAGGTAATGTAAATGTTTACAGAACAAAAGAGTTGCATCATGCCGAAAATGAGATTAAAGTTGGTCAAATAAGAGGAGTAAAAAGACATGTGTTTAAAAATAAGCTCAAGGGAAAGAAAGCATATTTATTTAGAAAAGAACAAATTTTGAATGCCGCTGATGATATTGCGGAAAAGGGAAATTTTCAAAATATTCAAAAATTAGAAACTTATAGAAAAATAAAATCTGAAGGATACATTGAGAGATGTTATCACAAAGATCCATTCTATGCTCTTTACTTAATGCAAATGGGTCCCTATAAAAACTATATTCATAAGCTTTCTTCTCCCTTTGTTGTTTACACATGGGAGAAATATACATTTGAGACAATCTCAAGCAATAATAAAATCCTTGAAGATTCAAAATTTACATTGCACTTAGATGCTTCAGGGGAAAGTGTAAAAACTTTAAATTGTGCTAAAAAAAGAATTTTAACATATAAAATAGTCCTGCGAAATTGGAAGTTAAAAAAAATTCTTCCTATCGCTGAAGCTATTCTCTCAGCACATACAATGAAGCAAATATGTGACTATTTAGATAATTTGAAGCTATTTTTAAAAGAGCACAAAGTAAAATATCAATTCAAATGGCCTTACTGCAAAAGAGTTTGCACTGACGTTAGTGCTGCATTATATGGCGCCGTGTTAAAAAGTTTTAACAATCAAACATTAATAGAATACATAAATGCTTGTGCCGAATTTTTAAATAAATTTCAAATAAATCCGAATTTAGAACCTAACTTTGTTGTATTGCAGTGGTGTAAATGCCATTACATTCATATTATTTGCAAAGATTTAGACGCAAGGTTAGGCAGGAAACATATTTTAAGGCCTCTATTAAAGAATGCTTTAATAGCTGCTTTTAGTTTAAGTACTCTTGAGGAATGCCAACGATGGTTTAAACGTATTTTTACTGTTTTGCTTACACCATATGAGTGTCATAACTTAGAAACCAACTTTGAGATATTACGTGAATGTTTAATAGAAGTTGATGATCAAAACGTAGAAAATGAATATGACCTACCTGATGATGAAAAAATAGATCCATTAGAATCAATTGCATCTAATAGTCCATTTCGTAAAATGTTTCTTTTAATTTATCAAGAAGTTGAAAGAGATATTAAAAATATTAATAAGGGACAAAATTTAAATAAATATCGTAATGATGAAATGTGTAATTTTATTTTAAATAAATATTGCCCAGTTATTGTTCTCTGGACAAATATTATAGGTATTCATGTCGATTCATCAGGAGAACATATAAGTAATGCTCCTGTAGAATTCACTTACTTTTTACAAAAACATATAATTCTTCCAGAAAAATCTGTTAGAGCCGATGTGTTTGTAAATAAAATGAGAATTGATTATCTCAGTTCGCTGAAGGAATTGCGTTATAACTACAGAATGTTTGGATCAATGGACAAAGAAATTGAAAATACAATAACTAGTTTAAATCAATACGATGGAATTGATAATTATGAAAGGATAAAAAAAGAACATTCTTATATTACTTCAACGCCTATCGAAAAAAAGATTGATAATTCTAAGAGTTCCAGTGTTGAAGTAATAGAAAAAGATCATAGTTATAACAAAGTTGCCATAGATTCTGATCCAGAAGAAGAATGGGGAAAAATAGATTTAGATAAAAAGCAAGCCATTCGACCCAAAATGATGTTTGAGTCAAAAGCAACTAAGGCAGTTATGCAAATTCGAAAAAATAAAACAAAAAGAAATGAAATAAATGTCAATAAAGAAAATTTATTTCTTTTCAAATTTGACCTACTTTTTTCTGAAATTAATAATGTAACTGATCCAATTAGTTTCGGATTCTATGATTATGTAGAAACTTCCGACTGGAATTCCTTAAATAATGGAGAACAATTAACGAATTTTGTTTTAAATGCTTCTTTGTTAGCTGTAATAAAAGAAAGTAGATCAATTGATTGCTTCTGTTTACCTTGTCAAATTGATAATATACAGTTTGATATATTGAAATTGCTAATGCAAAATCAACCTGAATGGTTATTTATACCAATATTGTGTTCTGGCCATTACTCATTATGTGCTCTAAAATTTTCTTCGCATGAATTCATGTATATAAATTCATTACCAGGCAAGGGCGAAGGAGAGCGTCTTTTTGATATGTTTATAAGTACAATAAAGGAAAAAGCTTTATGGCATTTTTGCCCAATATTAAAAAGAGATTTGCAAACAGATGGTACAAGTTGTGGTATATTTGTATTAATCTACGCATCGAAATTGCTAAAACATGAGCCTTTAACAAACTTAATAAAACCCAATAAGTTTCGAAAAGATGTAAAAAAATTGTTGTTAAAACATCAAGGTGATAAAACAAGATTCTGTTGCCATTGTGGATGTTTAAAAAAAGGAAATATTAATAATTTTATATGTAAGGGCTGCGGTTACTACATTTGTTCAAATTGTATACGCAAACATTGCGCAAAAATGTCGAATATTTGCAAAGTTATTGAACAAAATTTATTGTCAATATAATATAAAAACATGCTGTGATATATACTGTGATGTATTTAACATAAATGGAATGTATGCCTAACGGGGATGCCAACCATTTAAAAAAAAGGCAACGCACATCGCATAGTACCTCTCGGGTTGTGTGGAAAACTATGCAAGTTAATTTCAAATTGTGTAACGTTTTTATAAAACCAAAAAAAAGTTAAAAGTTCTGACAATCGTACGTTTTGAAACCGCAAAACGCCAGATTTATTTCACTATGTTTTGAAACTCGTGCGTTTTGCTTCTAGTTCCCTTGAGCAGACTTCTTCTTTTGATTTACATAACACCTTTTATACGATTTCATGTCAGAATCGCGATGTTAAGCGTTTTGCGATTGTCAGAACATACCCGTATCGTAATTTCTAAAAATCAAACTGATTTAAAATTAAAGATGTTCAAATCATTTTATTTATAATAAATTTTATTTAAACATATCGAAATATACCAGATTAATAATCAAAATACTGAAAACGGCCTTATCGATTTGTAATCGCTTTCAATAACGTTTATTTTTATTAAAATACAAGTAAAACCTTCTTTATGTTTGTGTTATACTAATGAGGAGAGAATCCTTGCCCATGGGCAAAGGCCGTATATGCAGAGCAGCTTTAGTTAGCGAAGCCAGTGCTCGTTATACCATGGAGGAGAAAATCTTTGCGCCCGGCCGACCTAGACCTAGGTGAGAAATGTCCCGTTTTTGAATCAAAAGGCTTTTGTCCTAGTGTTTTGCTAAATCCCATCTTGATGCAGAAGGATGAAATATTAAAAGTCCTCTATATAATGAAAACTTAGCACCATCCAGCAATGGTATCTTATCGGAATTACAAATACGCTTACGTAAACGTGATTATGATTTCTCCAAAAGTAAAGAAATGGTGGCCCAAGCAGAAAATAAGCCGTGCGTATAAACGTAGTAATAATAATAGTCAATGGTCCTCTAAAAGGGGTTTTCTTTACAGAATCATTAGTGTAAACTATTTTCGTTCTTTTAATGGATGAGTCCTTTTTGTAGAAGATTCCTTTAACTAAAGCTATGTTCACACCTATTAAATATTTGACGTCCTACAAGTAACCACTAGTTTTATTGGAAACATGTTTGCTTTTGCAAAACGTCTGCTAGATGACACATCATCTTCTTACAAATAAAGTTTAGTATGTAAATCAATAGAAATTGATGAAAACAAAGCTTGGTTTATCAATAAAATATTATTTATAGTAATTAATAAAAAACAATCTTGATATTTTTCCATATTTTAAATTTTTATAATTATTTTAATATAAAATATGTACAATGTACAAAATTCAACCTTTTTTAGAAGATTTGTGAAAATTTTAAAGTTTTAGTTAAATGTTAAGAACGAAAAACATTCTTTACAAAATCAGTAAACAAAATTAAAAAAATTAACACCGTTACCCCAAAACTTTTTGTTAATTATTTTTTTTTATAAAAATAAATGCATATAAGTTTGCAGTCAACCAAATTGAATAAGAATTTAAATTAAAATTTTTATTGCTTTTACGAAAATACCAAATAAAAAAAGAAATTTTTTATACATTTTTTATAACATTATTTTTAGTTCTTTTATTTATTTTTATTTTTAATTATTTATTTTCATATTGTTAAATTTTCAGTACATTTTTTGGCAAAAGTGCACTTTACGGGACGTACGGAAAAAAAAAAAGTTGGACCCCCTCTGGAATAAAAAAAGAAAAAAACCAAAATTAAAATTTAAGGGGGCTGAGGCCCCTGGGATCAAAAAAAGCGGCCCGCCCACTTAGTGGTATGTGTGGGTACTCAAATTAAAGGTAATTGTTTAAAAAATACGAAATTAATAAAATTTAGGTCGAGCGGGACTTCTGGGTCCCTCTGGGGCTAAAAAAATTGCCCCTCCCACCCTTATAACTATGTGTGGGTACTCGAATGAAAGGTATTTTGCTTACGATTGTAAATATTTTGTTTTTATATTACTTTTTTAATGTTATACCTATGCGCTAAAATTTTTAAATGAGTTTTATTTTTTTGTAACTAAAGCTTTTTTGTATAGCCGGCCTTCGGCCGGGCGCAAGAATTTTCTCCTCTATGGTATAACAAAGACCGGCTTCGCTTACTAAAGCTTCTCTGCATAGCCGGCCTTCGGCCGGGCAAAAGGATTTTCTCCTCTATGGTATAACAAAGACCGGCTTCGCTAACTAAAACTTCTCTGCATACCTATAAAAGATACATAAATTAACCTAGAGAGGAAAATATTAAACGAATACAAAAACAAAATACATATTTGCAATCGTGAGCAAATTACCTTTAATTTGAGTACCCACACAGATATACTACATAAGATTTATGGGGCACTTTTTTTGCCCCAGAGGGCCCTAGAAATGCCGCCCACCTAAAATTTTATTATTTTCGTTTTTGTTGCACAATTACCTTTAATTTGAGTACCCACACATACCATTCAGTGGGCGGGGCGGTTTTTTGGACCCAGGGGTCCCCACGGGCCTCAGCCCCCTTAAATATTAATTTTGGTATTTTTTTTTTTGTAATTCTGGATCGGGTGGCATATTTTTTATATTTTTTTTTTCGTACGCCCCGTAAAGTGCACTTCAGCCCATTTTTTTGTACTGTTTGTTTTTAATTAAGTTAATTTTAAATTTCATTAAGATAAGTTTTTCGTTTCGTTAAGAGAAGGCTTTTCGACAAGGGGAAGAGGAGATAGTTCTTGTTTTGTTTTATGTATTTTAATTTAAGAGCAGAAAGGTTTTATAGTTTTAAAAACTTAGTTTTTTGTATTTACTTTAGTTTTTAACATTTTTTTTATTTAAACAAAACTAAGAGGATTTCGTACGCATCGAAAGTCTTTAAATGCGAACAATTTAAATTTAAGTAGGGTTCTTCGAGAGTATGAATTTCCTCCAGTTTTTGCAAATACAGTGGTTGATTAACGTCAATGTTTTCGGAAATTTCATCTTGTTCAGCCGTTGGGTCAATGTAACGAAGTCAAAATTGTTTAAATTTATTTTTACAATGATTTACGACATTTGCACCCCAAACAACCATTTGTGGAGAAGATGAAGCCTCCGACACTGGATCAGTTGCTTCCGAAACACGTTCTGGAATGGGTTCCAGCTAAGGAATATTGAACTGTAAGTAATCTTAATTAAATTTTGCATATTATTAACTTACCCCAGCACCAGTTATCGCAACCTGACGCATTCTTTTGTCAGTGCGTATATCTGGCCTTGCTCGCAACGGCGTGCCACGAATACCCAAACGTGGCGTTCTTATAGACCCCATGGAACTTGGTGTCCCATAATTTAACGGAGAACATAAATCAATTTCACTCATATTAACACCCAAACCTCTAGCCGGGCTAGTGGCTGGTAAACTAATATTACCCGGTGAATTTGGAGGCATCCGCATAGGCGTTTCAGCATCTTGCACATTAATAGCTATTATAAAAGAAAAACTTAAACTATGGACTAGATAGTAAATGTTTCCTATAACATACAGCGTGTTGGCGTCTTTTGACCTTTCGAGTTTATGCCGCCATTAGTTCTTGCTGGACTTATGCGTGTTGCCAGACTAGAGAACGTTTTGAGTGCTGCCAAGCTTAAAGTAGTACTAAAAACATAGGCATGTTTCACTTAATGTTTCATCAGGTTTGGTAATGTTTCTTGTTAAAATTCATTTTAAATTTTAAGTTTTTCAAATATTAAAATAAATGAAAGAAAATGGGATAATGATGAAAACTTCAAATAATAAAGAATGATTATAAAAATATATAATTTCATATATATAAAAAATGAGTATACAGTATACATATTTGTTTTGTAGTGGTATATTCGAAAAACACGCAAAACTGACGTTTCATTTTTAACTTCATCGTGTGTAGGAAAACTAAAACATGAGCAATAACACGCGTTTCAACTTCGTCTGTGAGAGCATACAATTTGATGTGGTAATTTACAGGGTGTAATTTTTATTCAATATGTGTAAAAGTAAACAAAACACCAAGGCAATAATTTTTTTTACAACTTTTTTTTTGTATTAAGAAAGCTATAATTAAAACTGCTGGCTTTCTCTATTACGATTTTAAAAATCTTTAAATTTTGAGTTCAACAAAGCTTTCAATGTTTCCTAAAGTTCGATGCACTCTATAAAAAAATTGTACTTTTGCCTACTTTTCTTTTGCAGAAATTTAACTACATACATATAAATTTGATTGTCAATGAAAATTTTTGGCAAATTTTATATGAAAATAAGCTTTCTGTATGAGAATTTTAATTAATATTAATAGCCTATTTCCGATGTGCGAAAGAATTCTTTCTTTCGTATAACTACATTGAAAACAAAAACAAATCTAAAAATTTTTAGAATTTGTTTTTGTTTTCAATGTAGTTATACAAACATTTTTAGATTTGTTTTTGTTTTCTATGTAGTTATACGAAAGAAAGAATTCTTTCGCACATCAGAAATAGGCTATAATATTATTTTTTTTTTTTTGTTTCAATGTAAATTCCCAAAAGAAACATTTTTTTTTACTTTCAAAAACAGGCACTGTCCTTTAATTTAAATTTTTTATGCGAACATAAACGTCCAAGTTTGTAAAATTTAGCGTAATTATATATTAAACCTCTTTTTATAAAATTCCTTTAAAGGACCTTATATAAGCCTGAGCTATTTTTTAGTGAAGACAAGTATAGTTACACCTGAACTTAAAATAGGTTATAGCCACGTATTATTGTGGTAAACAAGTTTATTTTTAAGGCCCTTATCATGTAAAACGCAGTGCAACTCCAAAGAATTACATTGAAACCACAAACAATGTCATAAATATTTTGTAATTCTGTTGTTGCTTTCTACAGATATTAACTAAAACTAAAATATATTTTATTTATCCTTTATTTATTAAATTGTTGTCTATTTTATTTCATGCTTGAGGTTCAATTTTTCATAACAAAAATTATAAACATTATAATTAATATAATTTTATTATGTAAATTAACCAATATTTCGATATCGGTGTGTATCATCGTCAGGGAAAAATACAACTACAAAATATTTTTAATATAATAAAAAAACAATAAAACGGTTTTACAATCCAAATATTTTATAACAAATTATCTAAGCTTAACAATTAGTTTAATTTCCCTACCTGTTTTTGTAAACTAAAGTAAAATACACAATTTAATATTTAAAAAAAAGCATTAACCCATTATATGCCACCGGTCGATTTTTCGACCAGTAACTTTATGAGCGCATATCTCAAAAGTTTGCTATAATTTTTTTGATCTGTTTTTTTTACAAAACAAAAATCTGAACTATTTTTTAATATATCTGTTGTGAAATGATTTTCTAAAGAATTTAAAAAAATTTTGGTAAGAGGATTAAAAAAAGAATATTTTTAACACTTTTTTGCAATTAAAAAATATATGTATTAATTGAAATTTTTGTTTCTTATTATTCATTATTTTTAGAGCCTAAATACTGTATTATAAGAATCGACGAAAATCAATTTGCATATGACACATTTTCTTATTCTTAAATGTCCACAATCTTTCGTGGTCGAAAAATCGACCAGTGGCCGAATGCCCTACATTATAATTTAAAAATTGTTTTGAATTTCAAAACCGTTATTTTCATAATAAATCTGGCAGTACTTCCTTGAAAGCTTTTCTGTGTGTCACCCTGTAGTTTTCTTTTGCAAAGTAATATATTGAGTATTTTAGTCAGGGGAACCCCAGATTATATTGATTCACTTTAGTTATAGAAATATTTGTGGTTAAATGTTAGTAAGTGTACGAAGGTGAATGCAAACAGTTGTGCTGAAAAGAAATTTTACAATATTTTACAATGCCGATTTATAAGGCAGTAAATGTGTCTGAAATAATTAATATTTTAAATGAGTTAGACTCAGATGACGAGGCAGACCAAGCTATTACGGCTGCCAAAGATATAGATATCGTTTACATTCCACCAGCAACTATAGGATCTATAACTGATGAAGAAGATTTGGACGACAATAAAATTAATCTAAATGACAACAATGATGACCTCATGAAAGAAATTGCTGGTAGTGTAGAATTACAATATTCTCTAGATGAAGGCAATACACAGAAATTGGGTGATGGATATGGAAGTTTAATTGAAGAGCCTTCAACATCCAACACACGCAACAATGGTATGGAAAGGGAAATCATTAAAAAAAAATCGGATTTTGCTATACCTATGTGGCGAAAGCCAAGAAACTTTAGCTACAGCACAAAGCCAACGAATAATGAAGCTATTAAAATGGAAGAAATTTTTTTACAAATTGGTGAGAAATTGGTCCGCTTTGTCTCTTCTAGATTTTAGTATTTACATAGTTATTTTTGTTATTCTTTATAGGCTCTAAATCTCCATTTGAAATTTTTTCTTTATATTTTGATAATTCCATAATATCGGATATCACAAATTTTTCAAATACATATGCAAATCAGACCAATGCTACAGCCAGTATTACACCTATTGAACTACGTAGATTTATTGGAATTTTATACTTGTCGGGGTATCATACCTTACCACATATAGACCATTATTGGTCTACTAAGCCCGACATGGGAGTTCCAATAATAAAGCAAGCCATGAGCCGCAATCGGTTCAGAACAATTAAAAGATATTTACATCTATCGGACAATAGCCGCTTAGACAAAACCGATCGATTTGCCAAAGTTCGCCCACTAGTTGATGCTCTCAATAAAAAATTTATGCAGTTTGGAATATTTAGCCATATTGTATCAATTGATGAGCAGATGATTCCGTATTTTGGGCGACACTCGTGCAAAATGTTCATTAAGGGGAAACCAATCCGTTTTGGATTTAAATCATGGTGCATGTGCTCTGAAAATGGATATTTATTCTACTCTATTTTATATGGAGGTTCAGCCACACCACACGATAAAGACATTGGTCTTGGGGCTCAAACTGTTTTGGACTTACTGAAGAATATACCTGATCCCAAATGTCACATAGTTTTTTTTGACAATTTCTTTTCATCTTATCATCTCATGTGTCTATTGAATGAACGCAAATTTTATGCTACGGGTACTATACGAGAAAATCGAACGGCGAAAGCTCCGTTAAAGAATCTAAAAAAAAGCAATCGCGGAGAATTTGAACAGATGCTCGATAGTCAACAAGAAATATTGTTGGTGCGCTGGAATGACAATTCGGTTGTCAACGTAATTACCAACAACTCAACAGTCGAACCAATGGCTAATGTTAAACGTTATTGCCGTAAGCAAAAAAAACCTATTACTATTCCACAGCCAAAAGCAATCCAGGAGTACAATCATGGTATGGGTGGTGTTGACCTTCATGACAATGGCGTGGCCAATTATCGTATATGTATAAAGGGAAAGAAATGGTGGTGGCCAATATGGACTAATGCGCTTGGTAACGCAATGGTCAATGCTTGGAAGATGCACTGCATGTTGGCAAAAATCCAAAAGACAAAAACCATATCCCAAATTGATTTTCGTTCTGAAGTCACAACACAACTTCTAAAGTACGACAATGAGCTAAACAGTGAAGATTTTGATACACTCCCCAATCAACCCCGAGTCAACGAAAAAGTACACTCAATTATAAGAAGCGTTGAAAATAAATATCGGCGCTGCAAATGGTGTAAGAAACATACTATTTTTACATGCAAAAAGTGCAATATATATTTACATACAAGCTGTTTTTATGAATACCATAAAAATGTGTAATAAATTCATTTGAATAAAGCCTAAGAAAATATTTTTTCTTTCAAAAATATCAAATAATTTTTTTATTGTTTTCGGCCAGTGGTCGATTTTTCGACCAGTCCATGTAAAGAAAACTATATATCGGGAGGGAAAATTTTGCGAAAAATATTCTTCATTTGGGTCTTAATAACACCCTCCTGCAAGGGATTAAAAAATTTCCCACGTTTTAGGGTAGCGGCCAATAATGGGTTAAGCATTTTTTGTGTTAAATAAAAATAAACTTTCCATTCCTGAATAACTTTATTTTATTTGGTAGCACTGCAAATTTCAGTCTGTAACAGTGATGGAAACTCAGAACTATGGTACTATTTTCAGTACTTTTTCTTTTCATATATACCACAGTACCCCCGCGTCAGTTTTAGTACTCTTATTTATTTATGCTTGTAAAGAAATCCAAGGTGACTTTTTTAAAAATTGACAACATATTCGACTTGCCAATAATATACAGGATAACATACAATTTATTGTTCTTTTTCGTTTCATGTTTTGTCGCAAAAATATTGATATTTTTCAAGCACAAATGTCATTTAAAATGCGTTTCGACTACATAGATTCGATAAGTGTATAACACAGTATGTATTCACTATTTTTACTCACCAATAGTTTACAAACATATTTTGAACACCACTAGAAAATATGTAAAATAAAGTTTTCGCTCGGAAAATGAGAACGAAAATAAAACGAT
Source organism: Pollenia amentaria (assembly GCA_943735925.1). NCBI lineage: Eukaryota > Metazoa > Arthropoda > Insecta > Diptera > Polleniidae > Pollenia > Pollenia amentaria. The sequence goes on along the minus strand of OX031007.1, from coordinate 88,280,321 downwards.
GCATTGAAACTTTGCAAAAAATGGAGGCTACTTCAATCAGTAAACATTTATACATTTCTAGAAAGTATATGCACTTACATATGTATACACAGAGAAAAAATACCAATGTCAAATTACCCAGGCGCAATGCTGATTGAAATTCATAGTAAATTTCTACTAAAGTACGGACTTTATTTAAAATGATCATTGTTTCATATTAATTTTAAATGTATAATGTTAAAATAACATTTTTCAATATGGAATCCATAAAATCCCGTTTTACTTATTTTGTGTGAAAACAAACACAACACTACAGGAAGAAAAACAAGAATTTTTTATTTTCATATTTAAAAAGAAGAAAAATTCCCGTATTCGGTTTCTTTTCGTTATAATTATTTAGTTAAATACATCCAATTTTCTAAGTAGAATGATGACGAAATCATATCGGGCCTTTTCTGCTGGTGTCTTTTAACTATGAGTGTTTCTGCAAACATCGGGAAAACAACAAAGTGCAACAGGAAAATAAATAAGAATATTCTTTCTCTCTGCCTAGTTCAGGGGAAATTGTTCACAATCATTCTAAAATAAAAACATATGTTGTATTCTTCTCACTGTTATTTCACACTTAAAATGAATTGATTCGACTTTATATTCACGTTGTTTCAACTTGAAATAACTTTAAGCCAACGTGATTCGTAGTGTTATTTCAATATCAATGTCTTTTTGCTCTAACTTTGCTGGAATGAATTAAAGTTATTTTAATAGAAAAAATGTTGCTTGCAAGTTATTCATGTAAATCATGTAAGATTAACATGGTGTAACTATTAAGTGAAATCACTGCCGAAAAAATGTACAATCAACCTCGTTTTCGACGATTTTACTTTGATTTTTCCTGTATGTATTTACATTTGCATTTACATATATATTTATATCATACTGAATTAATTGTTAGTTTGTTTACAAAAATTTTATATTATTTTATTAAAATTAATTAATTTTTTATTTAATTTTTTTTAAAATTTTTGAATATTTTGTGTTTTTGAACATATTTTATAATAATAATAAATGTTTTATAAAAAAAGTACCAAAATTTTGAATGAAGTACTCTTTTGCTTAGGGGTCAGTACCATCCCAATGTTTCAACTTTCCATCACTGGTCTGTAAAGCAAAATAAAAACACTCATTTCTGTCTGTAACATTTCTCAGAGATTTACAACTTTCTCTCTTTGAATTGAGTGAAAAAAAAAAGTTTGTCAGCAAAAGTTTGTTATTTTCTCGCGGGTAAAAAGTTTGTTTTGTTCACGAAGATACAATATTCATTGGACAGTAAATACGAGTTGCGATCAGAGAAGCAAGCCGATTAAAAATTTTCGGCGGCGGGCGAAGACTAAAAATATTCGGCGGCGGCGGCTGAGCCCTAGTAACGTGCTTTCAAAATCAGTTATCGGATTTTATAAATCGGCAAATTTGTAGATTTTCTTCATGTAACAACTTTTTTGTAAATTTTTGAATTTCTTTTTCTTTAATATGGAATACCCCCTAAAATTTTGATTTGTCGAAAGTGACAACTGGCGGCCTTAATAGCCCTATTAACGTGCTTTCAAAATCAGTTATCGGATTTTATAAACCGGCAAATTTGTAGATTTTATTCTTGTAACAACTTTTTGGTAAATTTCTGAATTTTTTTTCTTTAATATGGAATACCCCCTAAAGTTTTGATTTGTCGAAAGTGACAACTGGCGGCCTCAATAGCCCTAGTAACAAGCTTTCAAAATCAGTTATCGGATTTTATAAACCGGCAAATTTTTAGATTTTATTCATGTAACACCCGCGAGAAAATAACAAACTTTTGCTGACAAACTTTTTTTTCACTCAATTCAAAGAGAGCAAGTTGTAAATCTCTGAGAAGTGTTACAGACAGAAATGAGTGTTTTTATTTTGCTTTACAGACCAGTGATGGAAAGTTGAAACATTGGGATGGTACTGACCCCTAAGCAAAAGAGTACTTTATTCAAAATTTTGGTACTTTTTTTATAAAACATTTATTATTATTATAAAATATGTTCAAAAACACAAAATATTCATAAATTTAAAAAAAATAAATAAAAAATTAATTAATTTTAATAAAATAATATAAAATTTTTGTAAACAAACTAACAATTAATTCAGTATGATATAAATATATATGTAAATGCAAATGTAAATACATACAGGAAAAATCATAGTAAAATCGTCGAAAACGAGGTTGATTGTACATTTTTTCGGCAGTGATTTCACTTAATAGTTACACCATGTTAATCTTACATGATTTACATGAATAACTTGCAAGCAACATTTTTTCTATTAAAATAACTTTAATTCATTCCAGCAAAGTTAGAGCAAAAAGACATTGATATTGAAATAACACTACGAATCACGTTGGCTTAAAGTTATTTCAAGTTGAAACAACGTGAATATAAAGTCGAATCAATTTATTTTAAGTGTGAAATAACAGTGAGAAGAATACAACATATGTTTTTATTTTAGAATGATTGTGAACAATTTCCCCTGAACTAGGCAGAGAGAAAGAATATTCTTATTTATTTTCCTGTTGCACTTTGTTGTTTTTCCCGATGTTTGCAGAAACACTCATAGTTAAAAGACACCAGCAGAAAAGGCCCGATATGATTTCGTCATCATTCTACTTCGAAAATTGGATGTATTTAACTAAATAATTATAACGAAAAGAAAACGAATACGGGAATTTTTCTTCTTTTTAAATATGAAAATAAAAAATTCTTGTTTTTCTTCCTGTAGTGTTGTGTTTGTTTTCACACAAAATAAGTAAAACGGGATTTTATGGATTCCATATTGAAAAATGTTATTTTAACATTATACATTTAAAATTAATATGAAACAATTATCATTTTAAATAAAGTCCGTACTTTAGTAGAAATTTACTATGAATTTCAATCAGCATTGCGCCTGGGTAATTTGACATTGGTATTTTTTCTCTGTGTATATGTAAGTACTTTCTAGAAATGTATAAATGTTTACTGATTGAAGTAGCCTCCATTTTTTGCAAAGTTTCAATGCATCGTTTTATTTTCGTTCTCATTTTCCGAGCGAAAACTTTATTTTACATATTTTCTAGTTGTGTTCAAAATATGTTTGTAAACTATTGGTGAGTAAAAATAGTGAATACATACTGTGTTATACACTTATCGAATCTATGTAGTCGAAACGCATTTTAAATGACATTTGTGCTTGAAAAATATCAATATTTTTGCGACAAAACTTGAAACGAAAAAGAACAATAAATTGTATGTTATCCTGTATGTTATTGGCAAGTCGAATATGTTGTCAATTTTTAAAAAAGTCACCTTGGATTTCTTTACAAGCATAATAAAATAAGAGTACTAAAACTGACGCGGGGGTACTGTGGTATATATGAAAAGAAAAAGTACTGAAAATAGTACCATAGTTCTGAGTTTCCATCACTGTTACAGACTGAAATTTGCAGTGCTACCAAATAAAATAAAGTTATTCAGGAATGGAAAGTTTATTTTTATTTAACACAAAAAATGCTTAATGCTTTTTTTTAAATATTAAATTGTGTATTTTACTTTAGTTTACAAAAACAGGTAGGGAAATTAAACTAATTGTTAAGCTTAGATAATTTGTTATAAAATATTTGGATTGTAAAATCGGTTTATTGTTTTTTTATTATATTAAAAATATTTTGTAGTTGTATTTTTCCCTGACGATGATACACACCGATATCGAAATATTGGTTAATTTACATAATAAAATTATATTAATTATAATGTTTATAATTTTTGTTATGAAAAAGTGAACCTCAAGCATGAAATAAAATAGACAACAATTTAATAAATAAAGGATAAATAAAATATATTTTAGTTTTAGTTAATATCTGTAGAAAGCAACAACAAAATTACAAAATATTTATGACATTGTTTGTGGTTTCAATGTAATTCTTTGGAGTTGCACTGCGTTTTACATGATAAGGGCCTTAAAAATAAACTTGTTTACCACAATAATACGTGGCTATAACCTATTTTAAGTTCAGGTGTAACTATACTTTTCCTCACTAAAAAATAGCTCAGGTTTATATAAGGTCCTTTAAAGGAATTTTATAAAAAGAGGTTTAATATATAATTACGCTAAATTTTACAAACTTGGACGTTTATGTTCGCATAAAAAATTTCAATTAAAAGACAGTGCCTGTTTGTGAAAGTAAAAAAAAATGTTTCTTTTGGGAATTTACATTGAAACAAAAAAAAAAAATAATATTATAGCCTATTTCTGATGTGCGAAAGAATTCTTTCTTTCGTATAACTACATAGAAAACAAAAACAAATCTAAAAATGTTTGTATAACTACATTGAAAACAAATTCTAAAAATTTTTAGATTTGTTTTTGTTTTCAATGTAGTTATACGAAAGAAAGAATTCTTTCGCACATCGGAAATAGGCTATTAATATTAATTAAAATTCTCATACAGAAAGCTTATTTTCATATAAAATTTGCCAAAAATTTTCATTGACAATCAAATTTATATGTATGTAGTTAAATTTCTGCAAAAGAAAAGTAGGCAAAAGTACAATTTTTTTATAGAGTGCATCGAACTTTAGGAAACATTGAAAGCTTTGTTGAACTCAAAATTTAAAGATTTTTAAAATCGTAATAGAGAAAGCCAGCAGTTTTAATTATAGCTTTCTTAATACAAAAAAAAAGTTGTAAAAAAAATTATTGCCTTGGTGTTTTGTTTACTTTTACACATATTGAATAAAAATTACACCCTGTAAATTACCACATCAAATTGTATGCTCTCACAGACGAAGTTGAAACGCGTGTTATTGCTCATGTTTTAGTTTTCCTACACACGATGAAGTTAAAAATGAAACGTCAGTTTTGCGTGTTTTTCGAATATACCACTACAAAACAAATATGTATACTGTATACTAATTTTTTATATTTATGAAATTATATATTTTTTTAATCATTCTTTATTATTTGAAGTTTTCATCATTATCCCATTTTCTTTCATTTATTTTAATATTTGAAAAACTTAAAATTTAAAATGAATTTTAACAAGAAACATTACCAAACCTGATGAAAAATTAAGTGAAACATGCCTATGTTTTTAGTACTACTTTAAGCTTGGCAGCACTCAAAACATTCTCTAGTCTGGCAACACGCATAAGTCCAGCAAGAACTAATGGCGGCATAAACTCGAAAGGTCAAAAGACGCCAACACGCTGTATGTTATAGGAAACATTTACTATCTAGTCCATAGTTTAAGTCACAGAGTACCACAGAGGTGAAAAAAGTGACGTGTGAAAAAGGCCGAAATCAGTTGCGAGGGCAGCTTTCGAAGAAAGAGACAAATAGTTTTTTTTGTAGTGAAGGGGTAATGTGTAAAAGCAAGCCGATATAATTTGTACACAAATTTCGTGATCAAAACAAAATTAAAAAACAAAAATATCACAGAATCTGTGAAAAATATTTTTTAAATTAAAAAAGTTCTTTATTAAGCATAAAAACAAATTCATTAATTTTTTTCTAATTGTTTAATGTATGTACAATGTACATTTATAGTACATACTAATTAATTTAAGAATTTTAATTAAAATAAAACTAAAACCTTTATGTTTATGTTGTACTAAAGAGGAGATAATCCTTGCACTCGGGCAAAGGCCGGCAATTCAGAGCAGCTTTAGTTGGCGAAGCTAGTGTTTGTTATATCATGAAGGAGAAAATCTTTGCTCCCGGCCAAAGGCCGGCTATGTAGAGATTCCTTAGTTAGGGAAGCCGGTATTTTTTATACCATAGGGGAGAAAATTCTTGCGCCCGGCCGATGGCCGGCTATGTAGAGATGCTTTAGTAAGCGAAGCCGGTGTTTGTTATACAATAGAGAAGAAGATCCTTGCGTCCGGCCGAAGGCCTGCTATGCTGGAAAGTGCATAGAACTTATTTGTATGCAACTGGTAAGAATTGAAAATTCTTAATATTATTTCCGACTTATTTTTTAATTTAATTTTTAGTTACATACATACATATGTATATTCTTCATATGAGTTTAGCGATATTGTGCATCAATTACATTTCAATCACGTAATGTAACATGGTGATGCATTCATAACCAAGTAAATCAATTTGACAACATCAGTATCTCAACCAAATTATTATCATACCAGTGACGAAAGAGTTTTAATTTTGTACCTTTAAAAGGTACACCACAACGACTTCGATAAAGCATTTCATAGGAGGCATTTATAAAATATCACGACGTCAACTGAACTTAAACGCATTACAATATACACAGCACAAGATAGTCAACAATAAAGCCATGGTGGTTTCACACAAACTTAAAGGTTACGAAGAGTTCGCAAAGTTGGCGGAAGAATTAGAAGGTTCTGGTCAACCAATATACTCATCGTTTCGAGCGATTACGAAAATCGTAATACACAAAACAAATTGTTTGAAATTGTATCTATCTAATCGAAATACGCAATGAACCCCTTGGAGTCGGAAATACGTAAATCTAAATTCAAGTACATACTAGAAAATTGAAAAAATATAAATTTAATAAGAGACAAAAAAATTTATTAATTTTAAACATTTTTTTTTAAAGTTTCCTAATTACAGTTTATTTCGAAATACATAAAAAGTACATAAATAAGTTAATAACTGTTCAATTAAATAAAAATTAATTTTAGTTTTACACTTAGAAAACAATTCTTTTGTAACAAATTGTATATGATAATAAAAGAATAAATGAGCATTTTTCAAAATTTAACAACATCAAATAATATTCGAAAGAAAAAAATTAAAAATATTAGGATTGTGGTTTTCCTTTTAGGCCAGTTCAACTTGTATAGATTTTAAAACATTTTTCTCAGATTCTGATAAATGACTTAAAAACATGGAGAAGTGTTCACTACTGTAGAAGTTTTGCAGGAACTTACAGGAACTTTACAACCTGGTATTATATCCAATATCCCATCAACAAAATCTGTCAGCTTGGCTTGAATTAAAGCACGTTTACCAGCATCAGTTTTTCGTGAGCCTACACGAAACCATAAATGGCTCTGAGAAGATAATAGAAATATTAACTAAGTCTCAAAAACCTGAAATTAATTAAAATTTTAAAATCTTATATTTATATGAAAACTTTAAACGTCCATGACTCGAAAACTAAACGTTTGCGCCAATTTTTTTATTTTATTTTGTCTTCTTATTTTTCACTTTTTTCTTAAATAATTAAATACACAATTACATACCTCTTCAGATCCTTAGGAAAGATGTGCAGCTTTTCTCCGGGAGGGCATCCTTTAATACACTTAGGGCTCCTGAAAGAAAAAAATTAAATTTGCTTAAAATTTTCTTTTGGCCCATTATATGTATGTAGTACTTACATTTTTTAATGCCAAATAAAGCCTTTTCTGTTGAAATCTACACGAAAAAATATTTGTTTTAATAAATAAATAAAAATAAATAATGAAAAATAAAAAATTCTTTTAAAATATTTAATATTTTACCAAATTGTTTGGGGTGCAAATGTCGTAAATCATTGTAAAAATAAATTTAAACAATTTTGACTTCGTTACATTGACCCAACGGCTGAACAAGATGAAATTTCCGAAAACATTGACGTTAATCAACCACTGTATTTGCAAAAACTGGAGGAAATTCATACTCTCGAAGAACCCTACTTAAATTTAAATTGTTCGCATTTAAAGACTTTCGATGCGTACGAAATCCTCTTAGTTTTGTTTAAATAAAAAAAATGTTAAAAACTAAAGTAAATACAAAAAACTAAGTTTTTAAAACTATAAAACCTTTCTGCTCTTAAATTAAAATACATAAAACAAAACAAGAACTATCTCCTCTTCCCCTTGTCGAAAAGCCTTCTCTTAACGAAACGAAAAACTTATCTTAATGAAATTTAAAATTAACTTAATTAAAAACAAACAGTACAAAAAAATGGGCTGAAGTGCACTTTACGGGGCGTACGAAAAAAAAAAATATAAAAAATATGCCACCCGATCCAGAATTACAAAAAAAAAAATACCAAAATTAATATTTAAGGGGGCTGAGGCCCGTGGGGACCCCTGGGTCCAAAAAACCGCCCCGCCGACTGAATGGTATGTGTGGGTACTCAAATTAAAGGTAATTGTGCAACAAAAACGAAAATAATAAAATTTTAGGTGGGCGGCATTTCTAGGGCCCTCTGGGGCAAAAAAAGTGTCCCCCATAAATCTTATGTATATCTGTGTGGGTACTCAAATTAAAGGTAATTTGCTCACGATTGCAAATATGTATTTTGTTTTTGTATTCGTTTAATATTTTCCTCTCTAGGTTAATTTATGTATCTTTTATAGGTATGCAGAGAAGTTTTAGTTAGCGAAGCCGGTCTTTGTTATACCATAGAGGAGAAAATCCTTTTGCCCGGCCGAAGGCCGGCTATGCAGAGAAGCTTTAGTAAGCGAAGCCGGTCTTTGTTATACCATAGAGGAGAAAATCCTTGCGCCCGGCCGAAGGCCGGCTATACAAAAAAGCTTTAGTTACAAAAAAATAAAACTCATTTAAAAATTTTAGCGCATAGGTATAACATTAAAAAAGTAATATAAAAACAAAATATTTACAATCGTAAGCAAAATACCTTTCATTCGAGTACCCACACATAGTTATAAGGGTGGGAGGGGCAATTTTTTTACCCCCAGAGGGACCCAGAAGTCCCGCTCGACCTAAATTTTATTAATTTCGTATTTTTTAAACAATTACCTTTAATTTGAGTACCCACACATACCACTAAGTGGGCGGGCCGCTTTTTTTGATCCCAGGGGCCTCAGCCCCCTTAAATTTTAATTTTGGTTTTTTTCTTTTTTTATTCCAGAGGGGGTCCAACTTTTTTTTTTTTCCGTACGTCCCGTAAAGTGCACTTTTGCCAAAAAATGTACTGAAAATTTAACAATATGAAAATAAATAATTAAAAATAAAAATAAATAAAAGAACTAAAAATAATGTTATAAAAAATGTATAAGAAATTTCTTTTTTTATTTGGTATTTTCGTAAAAGCAATAAAAATTTTAATTTAAATTCTTATTCAATTTGGTTAACTGCAAACTTATATGCATTTATTTTTATAAAAAAAAATAATTAACAAAAAGTTTTGGGGTAACGGTGTTAATTTTTTTAATTTTGTTAACTAAAACTTTAAAATTTTCACAAATCTTCTAAAAAAGGTTGAATTTTGTACATTGTACATATTTTATATTAAAATAATTATAAAAATTTAAAATATGGAAAAATATCAAGATTGTTTTTTATTAATTACTATAAATAATATTTTATTGATAAACCAAGCTTTGTTTTCATCAATTTCTATTGATTTACATACTAAACTTTATTTGTAAGAAGATGATGTGTCATCTAGCAGACGTTTTGCAAAAGCAAACATGTTTCCAATAAAACTAGTGGTTACTTGTAGGACGTCAAATATTTAATAGGTGTGAACATAGCTTTAGTTAAAGGAATCTTCTACAAAAAGGACTCATCCATTAAAAGAACGAAAATAGTTTACACTAATGATTCTGTAAAGAAAACCCCTTTTAGAGGACCATTGACTATTATTATTACTACGTTTATACGCACGGCTTATTTTCTGCTTGGGCCACCATTTCTTTACTTTTTGAGAAATCATAATCACGTTTACGTAAGCGTATTTGTAATTCCGATAAGATACCATTGCTGGATGGTGCTAAGTTTTCATTATATAGAGGACTTTTAATATTTCATCCTTCTGCATCAAGATGGGATTTAGCAAAACACTAGGACAAAAGCCTTTTGATTCAAAAACGGGACATTTCTCACCTAGGTCTAGGTCGGCCGGGCGCAAAGATTTTCTCCTCCATGGTATAACGAGCACTGGCTTCGCTAACTAAAGCTGCTCTGCATATACGGCCTTTGCCCATGGGCAAGGATTCTCTCCTCATTAGTATAACACAAACATAAAGAAGGTTTTACTTGTATTTTAATAAAAATAAACGTTATTGAAATCGATTACAAATCGATAAGGCCGTTTTCAGTATTTTGATTATTAATCTGGTATATTTCGATATGTTTAAATAAAATTTATTATAAATAAAATGATTTGAACATCTTTAATTTTAAATCAGTTTGATTTTCAGAAATTACGATACGGGTATGTTCTGACAATCGCAAAACGCTTAACATCGCGATTCTGACATGAAATCGTATAAAAGGTGTTATGTAAATCAAAAGAAGAAGTCTGCTCAAGGGAACTAGAAGCAAAACGCACGAGTTTCAAAACATAGTGAAATAAATCTGGCGTTTTGCGGTTTCAAAACGTACGATTGTCAGAACTTTTAACTTTTTTTTGGTTTTATAAAAACGTTACACAATTTGAAATTAACTTGCATAGTTTTCCACACAACCCGAGAGGTACTATGCGATGTGCGTTGCCTTTTTTTTAAATGGTTGGCATCCCCGTTAGGCATACATTCCATTTATGTTAAATACATCACAGTATATATCACAGCATGTTTTTATATTATAATGACAATAAATTTTGTTCAATAACTTTGCAAATAATCGACATTTTTGCGCAATGTTTGCGTATACAATTTGAACAAATGTAGTAACCGCAGCCCTTACATATAAAATTATTAATATTTTCTTTTTTTAAACATCCACAATGGCAACAGAATCTTGTTTTATCACCTTGATGTTTTAACAACAATTTTTTTACATCTTTTCGAAACTTATTGGGTTTTATTAAGTTTGTTAAAGGCTCATGTTTTAGCAATTTCGATGCGTAGATTAATACAAATATACCACAACTTGTACCATCTGTTTGCAAATCTCTTTTTAATATTGGGCAAAAATGCCATAAAGCTTTTTCCTTTATTGTACTTATAAACATATCAAAAAGACGCTCTCCTTCGCCCTTGCCTGGTAATGAATTTATATACATGAATTCATGCGAAGAAAATTTTAGAGCACATAATGTGTAATGGCCAGAACACAATATTGGATTTTACAATCAAGTTCTAAAAGCCTTAATACAATAAAAATGCAAACAACTTTTCCAATTAATTTTTTTATTTTTATTTTCCATCCCTGAAACTAAATGCACGAACATATATCTGGCAACATTATATACGCGAAAAAGTTATAAATTTACAGTGACTGCTTGTTCTTCTTCTTTCTTTCTACATGAGAGAGGATTTTCGGCTTTCAACAAACTTTTTGGAAAACCTGCAGAAATTCAAAAATTCGTTACTAATTTATTTATATATGAATGAAAGTTTGTTTGAAAAAGTTGTTAAAAAAATAACTTGATGGAAAAAAACTGAATATGAGGAAATGTAGCCAAGACCTTCCTCTATTACCCCCCATTTTCAGATTTTTGCACAAGTCCTAAATTTTGCACAATGGGGCAATATATGAATGAGTGAGTTGTGTGAAAAAGTTTGTTTGAAAAATTTATTGAAAAAATAACTTGATGGGAAAAAACTGAATATGGTGAAATGTAGCCAAGACCTTCCTCTATTACCCCCCATTTTCAGATTTTTGGCACAAGTCCTAAATTTTGCACAATGGGGCAATATATGAATGAGTGAGTTGTGTGAAAAAGTTTGTTTGAAAAATTTATTGAAAAAATAACTTGATGGAGAAAAACTGAATATGGTGAAATGTAGCCAAGACCTTCCTCTATTACACCCCATTTTCAGATTTTTGGCACAAGTCCTTTGCACAATGGGGCAATATATGAATGAGTGAGTTGTGTGCAAAAGTTTGTTTAAAAAATTTATTGAAAAAATAACTTGATGGAGAAAAACTGAATATGGTGAAATGTAGCCAAGACCTTCCTCTATTACCCCCCATTTTCAGATTTTTGGCACAAGTCCTAAATTTTGCACAATGGGGCAATATATGAATGAGTGAGTTGTGTGAAAAAGTTTGTTTGAAAAATTTATTGAAAAAATAACTTGATGGGAAAAAACTGAATATGGTGAAATGTAGCCAAGACCTTCCTCTATTACCCCCCATTTTCAGATTTTTGGCACAAGTCCTAAATTTTGCACAATGGGGCAATATATGAATGAGTGAGTTGTGTGAAAAAGTTTGTTTGAAAAATTTATTGAAAAAATAACTTGATGGGAAAAAACTGAATATGGTGAAATGTAGCCAAGACCTTCCTCTATTACCCCCCATTTTCAGATTTTTGGCACAAGTCCTAAATTTTGCACAATGGGGCAATATATGAATGAGTGAGTTGTGTGAAAAAGTTTGTTTGAAAAATTTATTGAAAAAATAACTTGATGGAGAAAAACTGAATATGGTGAAATGTAGCCAAGACCTTCCTCTATTACCCCCCATTTTCAGATTTTTGGCACAAGTCCTAAATTTTGCACAATGGGGCAATATATGAATGAGTGAGTTGTGTGAAAAAGTTTGTTTGTAAAATTTATTGAAAAAATAACTTGATGGAGAAAAACTGAATATGGTGAAATGTAGCCAAGACCTTCCTCTATTACCCCCCATTTTCAGATTTTTGGCACAAGTCCTAAATTTTGCACAATGGGGCAATATATGAATGAGTGAGTTGTGTGAAAAAGTTTGTTTGAAAAATTTATTGAAAAAATAACTTGATGGAGAAAAACTGAATATGGTGAAATGTAGCCAAGACCTTCCTCTATTACCCCCTATTTTCAGATTTTTGGCACAAGTCCTAAATTTTGCACAATGGGGCAATATATGAATGAGTGAGTTGTGTGAAAAAGTTTGTTTGAAAAATTTATTGAAAAAATAACTTGATGGAGAAAAACTGAATATGGTGAAATGTAGCCAAGACCTTCCTCTATTACCCCCCATTTTCAGATTTTTGGCACAAGTCCTAAATTTTGCACAATGGGGCAATATATGAATGAGTGAGTTGTGTGAAAAAGTTTGTTTGTAAAATTTATTGAAAAAATAACTTGATGGAGAAAAACTGAATATGGTGAAATGTAGCCAAGACCTTCCTCTATTACCCCCCATTTTCAGATTTTTGGCACAAGTCCTAAATTTTGCACAATGGGGCAATATATGAATGAGTGAGTTGTGTGAAAAAGTTTGTTTGAAAAATTTATTGAAAAAATAACTTGATGGAAAAAAACTGAATATGGTGAAATGTAGCCAAGACCTTCCTCTATTACCCCCCATTTTCAGATTTTTGGCACAAGTCCTAAATTTTGCACAATGGGGCAATATATGAATGAGTGAGTTGTGTGCAAAAGTTTGTTTAAAAAATTTATTAAAAAAATAACTTGATGGAGAAAAACTGAATATGGTGAAATGTAGCCAAGACCTTCCTCTATTACCCCCCATTTTCAGATTTTTGGCACAAGTCCTAAATTTTGCACAATGGGGCAATATATGAATGAGTGAGTTGTGTGAAAAAGTTTGTTTGAAAAATTTATTGAAAAAATAACTTGATGGGAAAAAACTGAATATGGTGAAATGTAGCCAAGACCTTCCTCTATTACCCCCCATTTTCAGATTTTTGGCACAAGTCCTAAATTTTGCACAATGGGGCAATATATGAATGAGTGAGTTGTGTGAAAAAGTTTGTTTGAAAAATTTATTGAAAAAATAACTTGATGGAGAAAAACTGAATATGGTGAAATGTTGCCAAGACCTTCCTCTATTACCCCCCATTTTCAGATTTTTGGCACAAGTCCTGAATTTTTCTAACTCGGCCAAATAGGGGATCGGTCGGTTGTTTTCATAAAAGTATTACTTTTATTTGCTCAGAGTATATTTGTTAGTTGTTCGTTTTGTAAAAGAAAGAATTGTTTTTTTTTATAAGTGTTTGTATTATTATTTTATTTTAATTAAAAACACCTTAAAATCATTAATCAAATAAAATAATTATAACGAATTATTAAATTCGTGCAGGTTTGTTAAAAAGTTTGTTGGAAGCCGAAAATTCGTCCCATATAGCAAATAAGAAGAAGAACAGGCATTCACATTAAATGCATGCAATTTTGTACTAAAAACACTTTTTTCAACTTGGTAGCACTAAAATTTAGTCTGCAAGGCATAAAATACTCTATCGCCATATTGTTTTCATGAGAGATTCCTGCACAACGAGTGAAAAAAAAAGTTTGTTAAAAAGTTTGTTATGTTCACGGAGATTGAAAAGATTGCTTAAAAACAATATATCAAAATGTTGACATATTAAAATAAAAAATTGTATGTATAATATTATCGTTTTAAGTGCTGGTTCACACTGTTCAAGTCTTAGCCGTCAAGTCTTGAGTTTTTTGGAGAGAGAGGAAAAGAAATGGCATTCTGTTTGCCCTTATCTCATAAAAGCTCAAGACCTGACGGCTGAAACTTAAACAGTGTGAACCAGCACTAACTTTTCCAAGCCATTAGTGATGTCAATATTGGTTACAAAGCCGCAATAGTTTGCAGAAACAGCTAAAATAGCTAATGACGTACATTAATAATAAAAGTGTTATAGTTTTAAATAAAAGCAGCTAATTTTGTTCTATTGAAGTTGCACAAAATGTTAAATTTTGTTGTAAACTTTTGTTGTAAAGTAAGCATATTTGAAAAAACTATATACTTTTTTCAGTTACACACTTTTAATAAAATTAACTTCCTTATTCATTTCATTGTAATATGCTATTTATCAATTCATAATGTATAACAATTAACTACTGAAACTTTTTACTTGTTTGTCTTTCTAAATCTGTGTATATATCGGTCATTTGCTGCAACGTCGTAATTATCTAAAAAATACATTTCGAAATAAACGTGTTTAAAATTTTTGATTTGCTTGATCCACTTGGAATAAATAACGACACTTTTTTTTTAAACGGAGAAAGTATAAAAGATATAAAGATGCATTTTATACACAGTATAAAGAAAAACATAGCGACCCATTCTTCATCACTACCTAATTTGTGCGATAAATAACGAAATTTTTCTTGTAAGTTTAATATGCGACCATTATTATCAATTACGTATGTTCGCCTTGAATTTCAAAAAATATGTACACAAAAAATGAGGAAGATGATATACTTGATTGTGGACATTTTAATCAAATTAACATTTATTGAGTTAGTTCAAAATCTAAACGTCAAATAAGAAATGTACAAATACAAACACAAAAAATAATTTAACAGAATTTAAAAGTAATTAGTTGCGGATGAAAAAATATTAAGGCTTTGTTCTAGTTTACCCACGCAGCTCCACATAAAAAAAGTACATAGGGTGATAGAAAATTGAAAAATAAGAAGAAAAAATTAAATGGCAAAATTCTCGGAAACGCATAGTTTCCGAGTTATGGACCTCTAAAGTTTTCATATGAATTTGCGATTTCCCATTACATTTCTGAACCTATATGGCCAATATTGGTATCATTTGAAATCTTTTGAATAGATCTTCCTGGATATAAACATTTTATTTAAAAATTATTAATCCATTAAGGAGCGGCGATGAATTTACGAAAAAACAAAAGTTTTTAGTAAGCATTAAAATCAATATATGTATTTATGTTTAAAATTTGTTTTTTAATTCACTTTTTTCTAAAATAAACTTAACTTAACTTTTATACATACATACTTATTTCTATCTACACTAAGAAATTAAAAAAATTATTCGTTCTCTGATTCAGGAGAAAACCTATGCAGAAAAGCATTAGTAAGCGAAGCCGGTGTTTGTTATACCATAGAGGAGAAAATCTGTTCATCCGGCCGAAGTCCGGCTATGCGGAGAAGCTTTATTTAGCGAAGCCGGTGTTTGTTATACCATAGAGGAGAAAATCCTTGCGCCCGGCCGAAGGCCGGCTATGTGGAGAAACTTTATATAGCGAAGCCGGTGTTTATTATACTATAGAGGAGAAAACCCTTGCGCCCGGTCAAAGGCCGGCTATGTGGAGAAGCTTTATTTAGCGAAGCTGGGATTTTTTTGATTAAATTTTTATTACCTAGTGCACTTCCGTAACATTTTGGTATAAAATTTTGTAAAAACGGTATTAGGAGCTAAAGAGTTAAAAAGTTTTAAAAAAATTTTGCATTTCCAGAAAGATCTGTTCAAATGATACCAATATTGGCCATATACGTTCAGAAATGTAGTGGGAAATCACAACTTCATATGAAAACTTCCGAGGTCCATAGCTCGGAAACTATGCGTTTCCGAGAATTTTGCCATTTAATTTTTTCTTCTTATTTTCCAATTTTCTATCACCCTGTGTACCTTTTTTTATTTAGAGCTGCGTTGGTAAACTAGACTTGTTCCAAAATTAACTTAAGGTGATGTTTTGGGATATAAACTTACAAATGGCGATAAACTTTGAAAAACTCCTGACAACTCTGGTACCTACAGTGATTTTCAACTGTTCCTGCAGTGACTTCGCTTGTCCGTTCCTACAGTAATTTCGTTCACCAGAGTGATTTACAAACCTAAAAATAAGGGATAAAGTTTGAAAAACTTCTGACAACTTTGCTTCCTAGAGTGCTTTAGTTCAACTGTTTCGACAGTGGCTTGTATCATCTGTAAAGTAACTGAGGTTGTCCATTCCTTCCGTGATTTCGTTTGTACAGTAACTTCGGTTATCTGTTCTTACAGTGATTTAACATGATTTTGTATTTCAATATTTTTACATTCAATACTAGGATTTCTAACGTTTTTAAGCTTTAATTTTTAGTCATCTTTATTTTATTATTCAGCAACATACATACATATTTGCATCAACACAATAGAAAACATAATTTCTAGTCTAATTTAATTCTGTTCTCCAAGAACTGCTGGCCTTTATGCATTTTAGATTCCTTCGTTTTGTCATACGATTTTAGTAAATCTTCCATTGTAATAGCTAATATTTTATTATTAGCAACATTACAAAAATATTTCAGAAGATTCGTTAGTTTTAATAGAAATCTTATTTTCATTTAATCGCATAAACTGTCTAATTTGCAGAACCGATGCATTCTCTTAAATCTAATCCAGAGAACCCATTGGTTAACTTGGCTAGTCGATTCAAATCTACCAATTCATGAACAATTTCCAAATTTTAAATTAATTTAAATATTTCAAGTCGCTGATCTATACTAGATAATCCAATATGGAATTGTGCAAAAACGAAAGTATTTTTACTAAAAAAAAATATCCCTTGGAGAAAGATATGTTTCCAATATAACAAAAAAAAAAATTTAGTTTTTGCTTTAGCATTTACAATGCTTTAGTTGAGAAATATTTAGCGTCGTTAATATTTGTTAAACTGATTTGATAAACCATTACAGGAACATTATTTACTAAACAAAGTACTAGATAAATGGAAGAATTACTTTTTATTTAATTTGTTTATTTATTTGAGGTTTTTTATATTATTTTTGTTAAATTATTTTAAATTACTGTGTGAATCTTAATAATATGACACATATTGATCTTATTTAATTGAAAAGGGTATTGTGAGTTAATACTGATGTGTGAAACACATATAAATATTTGTTGTAGTATACCTATCGGCTTAGGTTCAGTATTTGAGTTGTCTGTCCCGCTGGCTAGTTGTCTGTCTATGTAAACCTTCTGTACAAAGTACAGGTCGCAATTGTTAAGAAAATTTAATGAAATTTGGGTCATAACTTTTTTTTTTAAATTTTGTGAATCGACCTATAATTTCGTGCCCATTATGTTGGTATTTGGTCAAAATTTTGCCTAAATATTTTTTATTTCAACCTTAATTATCTTAAATAATTAACTATGTAATCAGTCCATATTTGACCATGGCTCCCATACAAATACCACTCACGAAAATAGTTTGTAGTGTCATAACTGCCTTATTAATATTGGTATGTGTTGATAAAACAATAGCTACTATGTCATGGCAAAATGTTGTCCTGTTATAAACTGTCAGATAGAGAAAGTTACCTAGATAATTAAGAATTATTATATTATTAGTTTTACCCTCATAACATAATTTTGTTTAATAGGAACCTAACTAGGGAACTTTCTAAAAAATGTGTCTGTAAAAACTTTCTTATTTGTATTTTAATAATTTCATTTAAATTGGGTAATTTTGCTGCATCTAAAGTGTAATTTTGAATTTTCCTGGTGGTAACACTGCTACAGATTCACGCAATTCGTGAAAAATGCTATCCAAGCCAGCAATGTCGCTCCAACTTACTGAAATGTCACAACAATATGTGAAGGAATCATCATTTCATAATAATCAAGTTGTTCTGAGTTGATTTTTAATGTTTCTTCTTCGCTAAGTCTAAAAGACCATATGACACCTTACACCACTTCGTACTGTACATATATTATACAAAATGCTATTTAAGAGAATTTCTTATTTTATACAATACTCATATTGTTTAGATTTAACTAATACTTTGAGATATTGGCAAAGAATTTTAAAAGTTTAAAACAAATTTACAATACGAGTAGTTAACTCACCAATTTTTTTCAACTTTTGTTTACAAATACAGCTTTGAATCTGTGTTCGTGTAAAAATATTTTTCCTATATCATAATTATCTATTAGTTTCGTGATCATATTTAATCAAAATATATTTGAACGTGCCTAAATATATTTGAAAAGGCATAAGAATTCCGTTTAAAAAGTGCACACAAATATTTTAATAATTAACCTATTAAGAAATTATTTAAAAAAATTCATATTGTTTTGTTTTCAAAAAAACACCTTTTTCTTAATATACCTATTTGCCATATTCGGAATCGAACGATTTGAAATCACAAGCCGCCAGATTCATTTTATGGTTTTCTGAAACTCGTGGGGTTTGCTTGCGATCTGACATAGCTTCTTAAAAATATTCGTCCCCTTAAACACACTTTTGCGATTTTAAGTCGCTTAACTTATTGCTATTGCAATTTACAGTAAACATATTATGCGATTTCAAATCAGAATCGCAATGTTAAGCGTTTTGCGATTGTCAGAACATGCACGTATGTTTATATCAAACTTGTATAAAAACTAGTTTCCTATTAATTAGAGAACCTTTAAAACCTTGTAGGCCTTTCAATCTTTATAGATTTTTAACTAAAAGCTTCGTGCTGGAAATTTATTTTTATAAATTTATGAGTTACACGTACATACATTTTATAAATTGAAGACATAATATTTCACAACTCGCAAGCTAGGTACGTTAGATAAAAAACAAGTCAGAGTGATATATTCGGCTGTGCCGAATCTTTGATACCCTCCACCGACGGTTTAGACCTATATTAAATTATTGACCGACAATAAGAAAGTTTTATGCGTTTCTTGTTAGAACTTTGAACTGGCTTGAGTAAAATATCATGATTCGTAACAGTTTTAGCCGAACTAAACTGATTTTTAGCAGGGATTTTTAGGTATAGTAAATTATGGACCAATCATCCCAAAATTCTGAAGACTGATTACTGGTATTACAAAAAATAAATTAGAATAAATTTCAATACAGCAGTGTAATTAGTTTTAGCGTTAACAGTGAATTTCACAAAATTGCATGATATTTTTTCGGGCCATATTAATCTAAGTTGGTAGAAATTATACCTCAATATCGATATCAGTTATGGTTGGTTTTAGGCGAATTTAATTATTCTCCCAAAGTGGGCTTTATATGGTTTTAGGCGCAATAAACTGTTTTCCGAGAGTAGGGCTTATATGGGGCCTAAGGTAAATTATGGACCGATCTTCACAAAATTTGGCAGTGTGATTTCTGGTCCTACAAAACTGTACTGTACCGAATTTAATTATGACAGCGTAATTTATTACGGTTTTAGGCGCATTAAACGGGTTTCCTGGAGTAGGGTTTATATGGGGCCAGTGTAAATTATGGACCGATCTTCACGAAATTTGCCACTGCGACTTTTTATAAAACTGTGATATACCAAATTTTATTATGATAGGATTATTAATTTCGGTTGTATGGTGTTTTCCGGGAAGAGGGTTTATATGGGGCCTAGGGTAGATTATGGTCCGATCTCCACGAAACGGTACAGTGTGATTTGTAGTCAATTAAACTGTGACGTACCAAATTTTATTATGATAGCATTATGTATTACGGTTTTAGGCGTAATAAACTGTTTTTCGGGACTAGGGTTTATATGGGGCCTACTGTAAATTACGAATCGAACTTCAAAAAATTTTAGTGTGATTTCTGGTCCTACAAAACTGTACTGTACCGAATTTTATTATGATAGCATTATGTATCACGGTTTTAGGGGCACTAAACTGTTTTCCGGGAGTAGGGTTTATATTGGGCCTAGTTTAAACTATGGACCAATCTTCAAAAAATTTTACAGTGGGATTTCTGTACTCTTAAACTGTGACGTACCAAATTTTAGTATGACAGCGTTATTTATAACGGTTTAAGGCGTACTAAAATATTTTCCGGGAGTAGGGGTTATATGGGGTCTAGGGTTAATTAAAGACCGATCTTCGCAAAATTTAGCAGTGTGATTTCTAGTCCTACAAAACTGTACCGTTCCGAATGTCATTATGATAGCATTATTTGTTACAGTTTTGGCGTACTAAACTGTTTACCGCGAGTACGGTTTATATGGGCCTATGGTCAATTATGGACCGGTCTCCACGAAATATAACAGTATGATATGCAGTCGTATAAAGCGAATTCGTGCAAAATTTTATGTCATTCCGTGCATTATTCCACTATTTATGTTAGTTTTGGGATCAAAATAATCAATTTTTTTTAGGGTGGTGGTTCAACATTTTGATTCATAGTTCTGATCCTACTGAACCGATGGCGCTGGACTTCAATCCATCAATCCAAAGCTGCTTAGGATAACTACCATCAATTCGATTTCGACGGACATGTCTAAATCGATTTAGAATTACTCAAGGAGTCACAATATATAGACTTTATGTATAATAAGGCCCTAATCATGTAAAACGAAGCGCAACGCCAAAGAATAGCATTGAAAGCACAAATAATGTCATAAATATATTGTAATTTTGTTGTTGCTTTGAACCGAAATTCATGTACCGTTTTAAAATTTTCAGCGACACAAGCTATGCAGCGTTTGAAATTTTAAAACGCAATGTGAATTTCTGTAGAAAGCAACAACAAAATTACAAAATCTTTATGACATTGTTTGTGCTTTCAATGTTATTCTTTGGCGTTGCACTGCGTTTCATATGGGCCTAAGTTAAAAAGTGGCGTTAACGCAAAGTTTTCGAGTTATGGACTTTATAAATTTTCATAAACATATGCGATTTACCTCACAATTTCTGAACGTATATGGCCAATATTGGTATAATTGTAAAGCTTTTGAATCAATCTTTAAAAAATTCTTACCTCATTAAGAAGCGAGGATGAATTTCCGAAAATACAAGTTTTTAGTGTTTGTTACACCAAACAGGAGAAAATCCTTTCGCCCTGCAGAAAAGTTTTAGTTGGCGAATCCGGTGTTTGTTAACCATAGAGGTGTAAATCATTGATTACGGTGGAAGGCCGGCTATACACAGAAGATTTATTTAGCAAAGCCGACGTTTGTTATTTAGGCCCTAATTGTGTTGAACGCAACGCACCTACAAAAATTACATTGAAAGCAAAAACATATTCAAAAATATTTTTTAATTATGTGGTTGCTTTGTACAGAAATTCTTATTGCGTTTGAAAATTTTCAACGCCACGTTTAAAATTCGAAAAATTAATATGAATTTCTGTTAAAAGCAACAACAAAAATATCAAATATTTTTTACGTTGTTTTTGCTTTCAATATAATTATTGGCGTTGCGTTTGCGTTTTACACAATTAGGGCCTTAATAAATTTTTATTTTTTACACTTTTGATGAAATCAACTACACAAGCATTTACCTAAGTGCACTTCTGTAACATTTTGATGTAAAATTTTTCGGCTAAAGAACAGTTACAAAATATATAATATGTTACCCTTCAGAATTTAAAAAAAATAAAAAATTTAAAATTAAGCGGGCTGAAGACCGCCGACTTAGTGGTATGTGTGGGTACTGAAATAAATTGTAAGTTGCTCACGATTGCATATACATATGTATGTATTCGTTCATTATTTTCACCTCTAGGTTAATTTCAGTATCTTTTAGATGTAGAGACATTTTAGTTAGCGAAGCCGTTATTTGTTATACCATAGAGGAAAAAATACTTGCTCCCGGCTGAAGGCCGTCTTTGCAGGGAAGCTTTAGTTAGCGAAGCCGGCATTTGGTATACCATAGAGGAGAAAATCCTTACGCCCGGATAAAGGCCGGATGTGCAGAGCAGATAATGACAACAAATACCCATAAGAATAATATACAAAGGTACATATTTACCCACGCTTTTCGTTATTGTGTATGCACATACTCATAGCACAAATAATCGGAATTTTATTAGGTAGCTCAACATTTAGTTGACTTTTAGCTAACTTATTTACAACTAACTAGTAAACTAACTCATAATTGGTACAGATTTGAGTTAGGTGTGTTCTGTACAACTAACTTCTTCTCGATAAGTATTGAACTAGCTTTTGGCTAACTCAAAAGTTATGCAGAGATAAGTGAGTTGTGTTTTGTACAAATAACTTCTTCTCGATAAGTATTGAACTAGCTTTTGGCTAACTCAAAAGTTATGCAGAGATTAGTGCGTAGTGTTTTGTACAACTAACTTTTTCTCGATAAGTTTTGAACTAGCGTTTGGACTTTGGTAAACAATTTTTTGCTTATTTCCTGTACTTTTTCAAAGTTAAATAATAAGCAAAAGTTCCCATATTCTATTTTTTAGTATTATTTAGTTAAATACATCTCATTTTCAAGGTTATTATTATGACAACCATATCGGGCATGCTGCTGGTGTCTTATAATTGAGAGTTTTTCTGTAGACAAAGGGGCAATACAACAAAAGTTAAAGAGAACATATGTATAACGGCGGGGAAATTTAGTAATATTAATATTCTCTGGCTCTCTGGGAGGGGTTAGTGTAAAAATTACAATCTTTATTTAAAAAATATATAAAATGGCGCATAATGAGCCAACCATTAGTTAGCCAGTTCGCAGCTAACTTAAAGGGCACTCAAATTTTATGGCCCAGAAACTAACTAAAAATGAGCTAACTTATGGTCAGCTGAAAGTTATGCAGTGTGAGTGAGTACTGACTCATACTGCGGACATTGTGTGTAAAAACTGAATAGCTTTAACAATGCAAATGAGTTAGTTTTTGAGTCACCTGTGACTAACCTTGCGGCCACACGATCAACTTTTTGTTGATAGCCTTTTTATACCCTTCACCGGAGGTAAAAGGGTATATATAACTTTGTCCGTACGTTTGTAATTTCTACAATATTGATCTAAGCCCATATAAAGTATATATATTCTGGCTTCTTATGAGAAGGGAAGTTCAAATCCGGTTGTCCGTCTGTCCGTCCGTTGAAATGGGTTTTCCGAAGACCCCAGATATGATGGAGGCTAGGTTTTTATACATTTATGTCACATATAGTCCGGAATTGTTTGCTATTGAAATTCAGAAAGATCGGTCCATAAATGGCTGAGATATGAGCAAAAAACCACGACTACCTCTAATTTTTCCCATAAATCCCATATTGTTGTTGTTTTTTAAATTCTTTTTTTCTGCATATCTCGAGAGCGGCCAGAGCTACAGTTTTCAAATTTAGTACAAACATGTTGCTTGCCAATACACAAACTCTCTAACGGGATTGGAGAAGTGGGTGTGGCACTTCCCATACAAAGACATTATTGAAAATACTCAAAATTTTAAATTTTAGGGCTCTAGTATGACATATGAACACGTTTTATATACCAAAATGTCAGAAATTTTTAGCAGCAAATATTTCCCGAAAACCCTGAAACCTTTCTCCCAAAAATGGAAGAGTAATGCCCAAAATAAAATTTTTTTTTTTAAATATACCCATTTTCAGGAACAATAGATCTTCCCGAGTCCAAGTTTTATAATCTAAGTAAAACGTGGGTATATAAATCTGCCAAATCGGTTAAGAAATGGTTAAGTTATTAGCAAAATACTCCAAATATGGGCTAAAAACCATCAAAATTTTTTTAAAAACTAAATTTTTAGAGCTGTTACATGAGCTATGGATACGTTTTTTATATCAAAAGATCGGAAATTAGAAGAACATATTTGCTGAAAAACTGGGAAAAATCGGTTCAGATACAAAAAAGTTATTACCAAAATATAATTTTTTTTAATAAAAATACCTATTTTCGGGAACCGTAGATCTTGCCGAGTCCAAGTTTTATTACCAAGGTAAATGGTAAATTTCTTCCTAAAGACGTAGGTGTATAAATCTATCAAATCGATTGGAAAATGCCCGAGTTATGACCAAATTACTGAAATACCAATATTTACTTTTTTTATATATTTAAGTTGTTTTATTTGCGTCCCCCTTCCTTCTTTTCCATTTGTTTACAGGCACCAGCATCATGTCCAATATGACTTCCGTTATCACTCTGATTTTAAACTGTGATCTATTTAACGAAATAATTTCTACAAATAGAGATTGGAAATTTTTGCATCTTAAAAACTTGCAAAAACAGATAAATCTATGGTATGGCAACACGCCAGTGGTGGTGGTGTGTTTCCCTTTTTCGCATATTCACCTTTCATACCCAAACAACAAACTCACACAAAGATATTTGCTTATATGAAAAAAAAAAAATTCCACGGCTTATTTACTTACATTAAAGTTAAGTTCGCATGCGTACCAGTGGTCGAGTGGTCTAGCCGTTATGTCACAAGTAATCGTCTGAGTGTTGACGGGTTCAAATCCCATTCGATAATTTTTTTTTTCTTTTGGTATTTATAAATTATTTTTAATTAAATAAAAAATATATCAGTTTTTGCTATTTTTACTTTTATATCCTTAAAAAAAAACACTTTTTTTTATAAAATTTAGAGTTTTGTTCTAAATAAATGCGCATTTTTTTATGTGGCTAATAATTTTATATAAAAACCAAACAATTTATTTTTGGTAATACCCTTAATATCTCAAAACAAGAAATTCCGACTTAAGCCATTATTATTTAATGCCATAGATATATTATATATGTAGATTATTCTTATCGCACCATGGTGAAGGGTATATAAGATTCGGCATAGCCGAATATAGCACTCTTACTTGTTCATATACTGTTTGTCAAAATTTACATAAATTGAAAGCTGTGACGTAGGCTGCACGCAATTTTTAAGCAATTTACTTTCAAGATGTCATCAAGAAAACAACTTATACTGACAAACGAAAAATTTGCTCACTAAACTTCTAATCAGCTGTTAAATTGAACGTAAAATTTCCAAACAAATGGATAGTTAAAATTGAGAGCAATCTCTTCATCAATTTAAAAAGTGTGACTGTGTTAGTAAAAAAAATAAGAGTGAGAATAAATTGAAAGGAATTGAAAGACGAAAATTGATCGTGTGGCCTCCATGTAACATAAAAAAACAAGGCAACTTTCAGCTAAATCATTTTCCGACAGGGTATGTGTATTACTTATACTTATGCACGGCAAAATATCACGCAACCACATTCAGTAAACTTACATATATAAATGAATAATATGCAGATATTATTCAACACCCATGAATGTGTTTTGGTTATCTGCCATACATAAAAAAATATAGTGAGTACCGTCAGTATTTTTGGCACAACTGCGTAAATATGAAAACCATTTTTTTGTATAAAAGGTGTTAGCAAAAATGTGCTTTGATTACTAGGCAGGTATGGGACTATGTACATATTCTTATGATACATGAAATATATTTTTCTGTAACATCCACAGTACCTATACATATATATATATATATATATTTACATACATAAAAAATAAGGCAACCTACATATATATATATAATTAATTGTAAAGTTACTGACTGACTGACTCAAGGTAAAAACTTGAAATTTGGACCAGGGGTTGGTCTCTCCCCAAATCGATTTTTGGTAATTCGATTGTTGGGGGGGGTAAAAATGGGTAAATACGGATAAATTCGGAAGATACAAAAAAGTTTAGTTTTATCGTTGTTCTTGAGAAAAATAAGCGGACAGGTGTCTGGTAATTTTCGAAATTCAGCCCTTTTACGGAGTAAACGGGCAAAACCTGTATTTTGGTACTTTTTTGTCAACTCATCTATCTTTTAAACCCATAAACATAAAAATAAGGGTTACATCACATTTGAAAATGATCTAAAAAAAAGAAATACGAATTTGGTACTTTTTCGAAATTTGGACGTTTAAAGGGTGAAACCCGTTACTATTTTTAGTTCTTCTTTTACAAAACATTTTTCTGTATTTATTGACATATATGAATTAAATTATGGGCTCCACTACAATATTGAAAAAAAGTACCAAAAAGGGGAAATACGATGAATTTAATTTCATACTTTAGCTTTTTGGTTCTAAAACTGGTTTTTTTTAATAGTCATTAAAATTGGACGTAGAAACCTAAACTTCAACATGCAATGTCCTGAGTAGATTAGCTACTATGAGGGAAATTTTTGGTACTTTTTGTTCTTCAACTAGTACTTTTTGAATTTCCGTTAATATTGGATATAACAATTCCTTTAGTGAAATCCTTTTAGGAGTTACTGCCGGAAATTATTAAGACATTTCCAGTCCTCAGCACGTGGTGAGTAGTATGTAGTTCGTCCCCAACCCTAGCTCCCTTAACCATGACCAAACTGGTGAACTCTTACCCTCCTTCCTTCTACTTTCCTTGCAAGAGGATACGGCAGCAGAGTCAGGTGAGGATCCTTTGTCTTTACTGACAACATTTGATTCCTCAGCAGCCTTTGCTGTATATTCCGCAGGATAGGGAAGCCCTAGGATGACACCGATAGAACCGTGGATTCGTTCGAATCTAGCAACGTTCTTCCGGTGCTTCCGCAGCAAATGCCTATCCCGCCCATCGTGCAATGAAGAGTCTTAGCTATCTTTCCTAGTAAGGCTTAAGAGACTCACCACTCTTGGCATTTTCGAGCTTCGATTGGCTTTCCTTAGTGACCTGGTCTGTCGCATTCTGCCGCACAATTGGTTTCGATGTACTCGCCAATTTATTCTCTGTCTCGACTCTGACCTCAGAAGTCGATGGTTCAACCCTCTGGTCGTGACCATGAGCCTATATCATAGCTATTTTGTGCTCATCATCAGAGCCCAGGGTCAGATCACCAAGTCTTTCCGAGGACCCAGTACGTGCCAGTGAGTTCATTGGGGAGCACATCCAGGTGGTCTCTGCCATTTCTGTCATTAACTGACTTTCTTGCAGCAGAATATCCCAGTAAATAGCCAGCAGATCCGAATCTGAATCTGGAGTCGGTCCTGTTGAGTTGTCAGTAATACTCCATGCACCAACTTCTGTCACTGCGTCCGTTTTTTTCTATTTCGAATATGTCGTTTCTAAATCCCACGAGTATGCACCTACATAAATTGTTTACGTGCAAGGCGGAAAAAATGAAATAAAAAGAAAATTTGGTATTTTGTTTTATTTTCAAAAATAGTTTCTTTATTTACCTTAAAAATTCGGTAGTGAACGTTTGATAGTTATGTCAATAACTAACTTGATATACAGAAAAAAATTGAAGATGGCGAAAACAATGTTTTATTAACCGTTAACGATATTTTTACTATAAAAAGTTACTCCGAAAGAATAAAGTTGCTAAAAAAGAGTAGCAAGCCTAAACCCTTAACCGAGCGACCAACTATTATTAAAAGTTAACTTAAACATTGCCGCCCACCTTGCAAGAATACAGGTTATTGCAAAAAAAAATCAATGTAAACAAATTTATAAATATAAATTTAAAATTGAAAAACAATAATTCAGTAAATATGTTATATATTTACATAAATAAATTAAAAGAAATACAACATGAGTTAATTCTATATATGTATTTATATATGTAAATAATTTAATAAAAACGAAGGACATGGTTTTTACAACAGATCCATGAACTGAGTGGTATTTAAATGGTTTTTACAACAGATCCAATAACTGATATTTGAGTGGTTTTTACGACAGATCCATCAAGTCATACTTGAATGGCTTTTATGACAGATCCATCAACTGATATTTGAATGGTTTTTACGACAGATCCATCAACTGATATTTGAATGGTTTTTACGACAGATCCATCAACTGATACTTGAAGTGCTAAAACGGTGATAGACCCGATATGACCCAGCCAAATATAGTATGTTGCGCCAGAAGACCACATGGACTCGTATAACTTTGTCCAGTAAGCACCTGCGCAACGCACACACTCTTTTATCCACCTCCTCCATAGGCGTTTTAATTCCGTGCATTTCTCTAACTTTCACTGTCAGCGAAATATGCTTCGTTGGGTCGTAAATAGATCCAACGCTGACACGACAATATGCATTGGAGACAGAAATCTCCAACTTCCGCACTAAAGCTGCACTAATGTAGCTTTTGCTGCTACACAATTCGATAGCTATCAGCACTTGGATAGACTTCTCACCAAGAGTGAGCTTAGCCTGCAAAGTGGGAGAAAGAGTGACTGCGTGACGAAGTGGTAATGACGATGAAATAAGCGGGCGCAGCTGAGTGGGTTTGAACCGTTTTCCTTTGGTTTTCTTAGCCTCGGTTGTCTTTGGAGCGCTACGTGTAGGGGAGCATAAAAGAGTATTATGCCTACCCTGGCACCTACGACAATTTTTATCGCTCGCGTATCACGCACGGAATGGTTAGTAGAGAGGCAGCAAGAACAGTGTCCAAACGTAAGGATATGTATGGCGTAATTTCTTGTCATGTGGCAATTGACGAAAACGGAAACAACCTCTCAACGGATGAGGTTTCTTACACAGACTGTACTGAAGTGGTTTGGGCCTTGGTCCTGAAGGTTGGACAGGTGCAGACTCAGTTGTTGAACTAGAGTTGACCACTGGGGCTACCGAGTCATTCTTCGGGTTTAAGCAGGTTTAGGCACATCAACTATTGAGGCCGGCTCAGAAGCCGACGGGTGGACTGCCTCTGAAACCACCAAGGGCACAGGTGATAGTTTAGGTAACGGTGATGCTAGGGTGGGCCCAGTTACCTCCATTGCTTCGTCATAATCCTCAAGCAAGGCATCCTCAAAGACTGTAGCTAATGCGTCCATGTTACTAGGAAACAACAAAGGTAAATAAACATATGACAATAACAAAATAAATTAACTGGTCAGTACAACCAGTTTTGTAATTGGTCGTTTTACAACCCCGTTTGCTGTTCGTATGTCAACAACGCGAACATAATTGTGACTCCCGGGATAAGTCTTAACTGCTCGCCCTATTTTCCAGGAATTCGGCGAAAGTTGTTCGTGACGAATCGCAACTAAATCGTCCACGGCTATGTCACGCTCCGGAAATTTCCACTTGTATCTCTTATACAAATTCTGCAAATACTCTTCTCTCCATCGTCGACAGAAATCATGAGAAAATGCCTTGATCTTGCGATACCGATTTAATATACTCACATGTGTATCAAAAATAGAGGGCTCCGGCGGAGCCAATAGAGGATACCCTATCAAAAAATGGCCAGGAGTTAAAGCTACAGGATCATCAGGGTTGTCCGACATAGGGCACAATGGACGAGAATTCAAACAAGCCTCTATTCTCGCCAGTATAGTGGAAAACTCCTCAAATGTACATTTGACGTTTTGAACTTCCCTACGAAATTGTGACTTAAAACTCTTAACCGCAGCCTCCCACAAACCGCCCATGTGAGGGGCACCAGCCGGTATAAACCGCCACGAAAGACCCTGAATACCAAAGGTAGAACACATTCGGGCCTTACTCTCTGCAATAAACGTTCGAAAGTCCATTTCAAGCTCATTAGAAGCTCCTACGAAATTAGTGCCATTGTCCGAAAAAACTGTTGAAGGGCAGCCGCGTCTGGCAATAAACCGATGAAAATCAGCCAAAAACGCGTCTTATGTCAAATCAGAAGTTGCCTCTAAATGAACTGCCTTTGTAAAAAAACAGATAAATATGCACACATATCCCTTCGTGACCCGACAAGACCTTCCATTAAAACTCTTTATATCAAAAGGACCTGCAAAATCAACACCCGTGGTGGTAAACGGTCGATCCAACGTAGTTCGCTCGGGAGGTAAGGCTGCCATTATTTGATTGCAAGACCGCTTTCTATCCAATAAGCAACGTTTGCAACAGTTAGTTATCTTCCGTACCAAGATTTTAAGTCGAGGTACCCAATATTCAATGCGAATAATGCGCAGCATCAATTGATTCCCACCATGAATAGAAATAACATGCACAAATTCAGCCAATAAAACAGTAAACCGACAAGAATATGGTAAAGTGATCGGGTACTTCTCCGTATACGACAAAGACGGAGATTTTTCAAGCCTACCATTGAGCCTCATTACCCCATGTTCATCCAAAAAGAGGTTAAGAGATCGCAATGAACTTTTCGGTGAAATTGGCCTCCTTACTAATAGAGCCTGATATTCTTCCCCATAGTAGGCCCTCTGGGCCAAAATTGACAGGCGTTGCCTAACGTTAATTAGCTCCTTACTAGAAACGTCATCAGAAGTAAACTTGTACTTGCCCCTATGCGATGAATGAGCCCTATAGAAAAATCGAAGAAGATAAGCCATGACCCCAAGCGCACGATCTAGTTTTGAAAATCTCTACAGAATATCCTCATAATTAATGAAAATTGTCGCATGTGACTTTACAGCCTTGGCTTCAACATCCGTGTCTAGGGAGGAAAAATTCTCCATGTTCCAACTGGATTTATCCGCGCGAAGCCATGTAGGTCCATTCCACCAAAGATTTCTCTGCTCCAAGTCCAATGGAGAAAGGCCTCTACTACCTAAATCTGCCGGGTTATCTTCAGATCTAACGTGATACCAATTGTGGCTACCGACGTTTTCCTGAATTCGACAAATTCGATTAGCTACACACGTGGTCCAACTACTCGGAGTTTTCTTTAGCCAGCACAGAACAATTGTAGAGTCCGTCCAACAATAAATTCCCCGAAGCAGAATATCAATTTCACTAACTATAGTCTTTATCAATTCTGAAGCCAAAACTGCGCCACAAAGTTCTAATCGAGGCAAAGAAATAGGAGCAACCCTAGTCTTACATGAAAGCAAGTATGTATAATTTTGCCCGGTTGCCTCAATACGAATATAAATTACCCCCACGTATGCTTTCTCGGAAGCATCAGAAAACGCATGGAGTTCGGCCGACGCAGCAGGCGCATATTTTACCCACCGTGGGATCTGAATATTATTCACTTTCCTATAGTGCTCAATGAACTTCCGCCATTCATTCCCCGTAGAGGGGAGGAGAAATTCATCCCAATCAATATTGGCCTGCCAAATCCGTTGCATAATCATTTTCGCAGTAATAATAACCGGGCCTAGCCAGCCTGCAGGATGAAATAATCTAGCTATCGTAGATAAAACTTCCCGCTTCGTATAATTCAACTTATTCACAATAGGCTCAGTTCTAAAATAAAATGAATCATTCAGCTATTACTGTTAGAGGTCCATTAAATACGACACGTAATTTCGTAGTTTTACTATCAGGTTTAAGAACCGGGTGATGAGGAAGGTAACACGAAACAGACGAATTCAGAGAATGAGTAAGAACAAGTCTCATATGATTTAAAGTTAGATATTCATTAACGACACTATCATATAATGCCTTAATATCAGGCTTGCGTAGAAGTGAAGTTTCACTTCTCAAAAATTGAGCCATAACATTCGGTCGAGAAAAGCCCAAATTTAACAAGTGAGGAAATTCTGGCCTGAAAGGTATCTGAGGGGGTCATTATCTTCCGCTTAGGAGTTTCCTCCATTTCCCAAAATCGAAGAAGATTCCTATTCAAACTATCCTCTATAGAAACATCTATTCTCGTCGAATATGCGCTAACTGTCGGCTCCACCATAGGTCCCGCAATGATCCCACAAAATACAGTTTTCTGAGCCACTAAAGATCCTAAAACATCGCGTCTAATTTCGCCCAGAATAAGCTGAGGATACAAGTCCGCGCCTAAAAGCAAATCAACCGGTCTTGATTGATAAAATCGGGTATCACCTAACTGAAAGTCCGAAAAATTATCACGTAGGCCTGGGCACATCACGAACGAGGGTAAATTACCAGAGATGTTGGGCAGCACTAAGGCCAACGTTTCCAAAATAAGAGATTCGTCCAAAGCAGAACTAATTTTAAGAGCACAAATTTTTTTTGTAGTAGCAGACAACGCACAGTGGCGCCATTTGAGTTTTTTCGTTGCAAAAAATCATATCTTTTGAACCGAATAAGATAATTGAACAGTTTAAACAGCATATGATAGATAACTGTTCAGCCTATGAAATGAGCGTTTGGAAAGGGTGCTACGCTTTGTAGGGGCCTACTTATGGGTTATCAAAGTTAAAATTAGTAGAAAAATCTATTTTATGGTAACTAAAAAAAATTATTTTTACATTTTTAGATTGTTTTTATTTTTTTTCTTTAGGGTTTTATGTTTTATGTTTTAAATGATTACCCAACAAATTAAAAATAAATAATTTTTGTTTTAAATTTATTTTTTAAATTTTCTGTAAAATGTGATGAATATTCGTAAGAGAAGGTATATCTAAAAGACTAACCATTTCTAAACTATAATTATTTTGTAACTCGCTACGCGGTATTTAGTGTAGGAATAATAAAAAAAAAAAAAAAAAAAAAAAAAACATGCCGCAGGGAAGAAATAAGTGGATCAGAAGATGCTGCCAACATGTTGAAGAGGTCCTCATTTTGCCTTACCTTTGATGCTTTGAATGTGTTCTGCAATCTATATTTTTTATAAAATTTGTTAAGAGACTTCTGTGCTTCTTCAGAAAGCTCCCCAATTGGCAAAGACTGGTACTCAATTATATCTTTGCCATGCGCCAATATTTTATGGACGGTCGGGGTCAACTTCTTCTGTGGATACATTTCTGCTAAAAGAGATGCAGCTTTCGACGCATATTCTCCATATTTTGTAGAATTGACATTTTCTTTGCAGTTTAAAACATCCAAGATCGTTCCCAATCTTTTCACGATTTGATTGTCAATTCCAGTGATTCTAGTTACTGCCTCATCATTTTCAAAAAATCTCCTAGAAGTGTTTCCATCGTTTGTGTTACCGTATCCGTGCTTGAGACAGTCTACTTTTAGTCCAACTTGTTTAAAAAAGCATCCTGTATTTGCTTCTTTCTGATGTATTGATGTATTTTCATCGAAGTTTTCCTCCTCTTGTGGTAGGGTATACGCCAGTTTTAGCAAGAATTCCATACACCTTATCCTTGCGTGCAATGGTGACATTCCATATTCGTAATTCTCCTCATTTGTAGAATCGTTTAAAT
Organism: Pollenia amentaria; assembly: GCA_943735925.1. Taxonomy (NCBI): domain Eukaryota; kingdom Metazoa; phylum Arthropoda; class Insecta; order Diptera; family Polleniidae; genus Pollenia; species Pollenia amentaria. The sequence goes on along the minus strand of OX031007.1, from coordinate 88,246,966 downwards.
TACCAAAGTTCTTCTGACTCTTTTTGCAAATAGGGCATGACATTATTGAGGTTGTTCCTGTCAGTTCGTTTACGACTTTTCCGTCAACCATGGTCAGGTGGAACTCGTAATTGCATTCAATATATTTTCCTTCTCCAATTTGCAGCTTTGTAGGCTTAATCTTGCTTATTTGTTCTTCAATGTCCTTCACCGTGGTCCTTATGAGTTCTGCCGATTCCCTTGCAAGCTGAAACATTATTGGTCGCCAATAATGCACTGATGACGGACGTGGATTTTTCCAGTGTAGGGAAACATCAGATTTTAGCCGCAAAGGAACAACAGATGGCATAAACATATTTCCGTCCGATATTGTAGCGTCATCGGAAGATATCCTTTGCTTATAAACGCTTTGTCCGGATGATCCATCGCAGCTCCATTTGCTGATCAATGTCAAGTTCTCAGGAAGAATTTTCACCTCATTTTCAGGAAGACTCTCCAACAACCGTTTTGCTGTATGGCCCATGAGATCCTGCAGATTGGCTTTCGCAGAGACTTCCGTAAACTCCGTATGCAGTGGTCGTGAATTTATTTTGGCTTGCGTAATATGCTTGTATCCGGGTAAAACGTCAGCGCCGTGTCGCGTTAAAGATGACCGCAGTTTCTCATATTCCTCTTTGGAAAGTTCTAAGTCCATAAACAAGGCCAAGGCTTCTTCGGAACCATACTTTTTAATGTGTGCGTTTGTGGACGTGGAAATGCTTTCCTTAATCCTTTTTAGTCGCAGTGTATATTTAATAGACAGCGCGTCCGATAAATGCTTCGTGGTCAAGTCATTGGTGGCATCGGCAAGTTTCCTCTTTCTTGTGAAAATTGAACACTCCTCAATACTTTTTTTTGGCCTTCCTTTTGCTCCTCTGGTTGATGTGGTGGGTTTATCTACTGCCAATATATCCAGGATGGTGTCTTCATTAAGCCAGTCCTCGTATTTGGAGTTGAAGTTCTGAATGGTTCGATTAGATTTCACCTATTTTGCCTTAATATTTGCATATATCAGATAAAAATTATTTTTTAAAATTTCGCTTCTCTCAATATTTCCGTATAAGCTATCAAGTTCTTCTAAAGCAGCTTCCGTGAAAAACTTTGGTGTGGTTGTCTTTTTAAACAGTTCAAATAAGTTTAAATTGTTCAACGCCATGTTTTCAGTACTTAAATTGTTTAATGGTTTCAGTAATTGTTGCGCCAACTTTCAGTCGTAGACTTATCCAGGCATTATGCTTATTTTGCAATATAGAGGCTTATGCTACCATGCCTAAAAATTTACCTGTTCCCTGCATACATATGGATTTAGGCTGAATAATGCAATTTTGATATTAAGCACGTGTCCAAATAAGATTTGTGCCTACCTGCAGGGACCATAAGTCAATATTGTTCTTGATCATTTGTACGCCAAAGTATTGTTTAAGTGAGGTACGTACCTGCTAATTTCAATGAGTAGTTTTTTTCAAACTATTAGATCAAACTACTGTCAGTCAAAACATATAAGGAATGGACGCCATACAATTTCTGCAACCATGTCTTTTTGAAATCGTTGAAAAGTTTCCTATAACATGGGTTTATTCAAAACTTCGTCGGCGCTCATGGAAATTTTGATTTTTGCAACCTCGTTTGCTCTACGGGCGCCACTGTGCAACGTCTGATTAATGCCTGAAACTTTGACATTCGTCAAATGTGGGAGTAGCTTCAAGCGGTTTCGAAAATGTTCAGAAATAAACGAAGACTCTAAAGCAGGATCAATAAGAGCCCGTACTGGGTATGTCATACCCTGGTGAACGATATTCACCATAGCAGTTCCTAAAAGCACCCTGCGATTCTGAGCGTCATGAAAAACTTGACGGTTCGAATTAACCGAAGAATTTTTGCCTGCTGATGTAGAAGGTAAGGACGAATTTATATTAGTTGGGGCCATATTGCGCGACAAAGAAGCAGAATTATCCCTAGAATTAACGGAAGAATTTATCCCATTTGACGAAGAAGGAAAGAACGAATTCATATTGTTATGTGCCACATTGCCCGAAAATGAAGCGGTATTATTTCCTGAAATACCTTCAGAAGTCTTTTGTTACACGTGGTGCAATTGAAGGTACTCTTACAATTTCTGACCTAAGGTTCCCGCGATAAACAATTAATACAATAATGAAATTTTTTCACTGTCGATATTGAAAGATTTTAAACTTCTTACAATTACGTAAAAAATGTCCCGATAGACGACAAAAAACGCAAGAAGTAGAAGAAGAATTAGAGTTCACTACATAAGCCTTAGTCTTCTGAGTAGAAGACGATTTTGCAGAAGGCTGCGAATCTTTAAGATCACGAACGCACTCCAGAGTTTGCACTCTTTCCATTAAAAAGGTATCAAAATCTTTCCATTTAGACAAACCAGTTTTGTTCTTAACACCCTGTTCCCATGAACTAACCGTAGACGTAGGCAATCGTTGAATTCACAAAAAAAAATCAAAATCGGATCCCAATTATCAGTGGACACATTATAAAGCGCAAGAGATGTCAGGCAAATATTGAATTTACCGAAGGTAAATAAAATAAAATTTTTAATTGATTATTTTCTAGCATACGAGGATTCTCATATGCATCCTTCAAATTTTTCCAGGCGACCTCAAATCCATCATTACTTAATGGGCGGTGTTACGAATTAAATGACAAAGTCGCTCTATATTACTCAGACGCGAACTATTAATGTAAATCGCCGTGAATAAATCCCTAAATGCAGGCCACGAAACATAATCGCCGTCGAACGTTTTAATATCACAGGGCGGCAAAGTTAAATTGTGATCCGAGCTACTAGTATTTGAGCAATTAGTTTTCTAGGATTCTTCAAAATTAAATTTTCTTTCATTAATAGTGGCCAAACATTTCATATATGCCAAATATGTGGCCTCATATTTATTTGACACCACCTCAACATCCTCAGGTTCACTTTTATCGGAACCCTCCAAATAATCTAACCAATACTCATGAGACAATTTAACTTTCTCCCATCATTTTTTCAATTAATCGCCCTGAATCTCTAACGTAAACACCGTATGCATTTCCTCGCGAAGCTGAGAAAAATTTGATTCAAATCTAATCAGAGCATCCGAAGCTCTAATAAATTTAGCAAGTGGTAATATTGGCATATTTACTGTTCTATTTCCAATAAAAATTAAATTAAGAAAATTTTATTTAATTGAAACAAATCAAAATTTTATTACAAGCAATACGTTATTGCCAGAATTGAATTTTATTTAATGAAAACAATTTTTTTCAATTAAAACAAATAAAAATTTGTAACAAACAATATGTATGCCAACTTGACCGACCGTAGGGTACTAATTGTTCTAAGAAGGACAACAAGAAGAAAAAAAATTAAACAAAAACACAAACTCTTTTCTTCTTGATCTTTATTACGCGCACGTTTATATATGTAAATATTTTTCTCAATTTGTAAATTATTTTCAAATTTAATTTATAAATTATTTCCAACTTTAATTTATAAATTAATCGACTTTAATTTATAAATTATTTCCAAATTTAATTTTATAAAATTATATATGTCCGTCCACGTAAACAAATACACGATCGACTAATAAAGTAACCACGAGAAAATGAATTAAAACAAACATCAAACTAACAAGTTTTGTAAAACGATCAATCACAATGTATGTATGTATGTATATGTATATTCACTGGGCAAAGGAATAAAACAAAAACAAATTTATGCTTCTTCACTTTTCCAGTCCTTTACACTTTATTAAAAATTAATTAATTTATTAATTAATTCATTTATTAATGATGTGCTAATAATCCCAATTTTTTTAAATGAAAACACTGAAATTTATTGTTGTGGGAAAGCTAGTTCCTATGCGCATTTCGCTGGTTGCTTAGGCCAGCTCGTCAGGAAACTTTTTCCAAATACTTTAGAAAAGCTAAAAATATTATACAAGTAAGACCATAAAGTGAATAAGAATTTTAAAACACTCTGGTCTTAAATGTAACAATATCAAAGCTTCAACAAAGTCACAACAATAAACCGTCAATTTTTTCTTTCTTACATTCCCCTACAATTGGCTGGGTTTTTTCCAACACAAATTGTAGTTGTAAGAGGATAGAAAGAAAAAAACAAAATTAAAAAACAAGATGCTTAAATAAAGCAGCTTGCCATTTCAGTTTTTTATTTGCCGGGCACATGCAAATTTATTATCAAAAATTATTTTTGGGAATGAAATATTTTATTAATTAATTCATTTATTAATGATGTGCTAATAATCCCAATTTTTTTAAATGAAAACACTGAAATTTATTGTTGTGGGAAAGCTAGTTCCTATGCGCATTTCGCTGGTTGCTTAGGCCAGCTCGTCAGGAAACTTTTTCCAAATACTTTAGAAAAGCTAAAAATATTATACAAGTAAGACCATAAAGTGAATAAGAATTTTAAAACACTCTGGTCTTAAATGTAACAATATCAAAGCTTCAACAAAGTCACAACAATAAACCGTCAATTTTTTCTTTCTTACATTCCCCTACAATTGGCTGGGTTTTTTCCAACACAAATTGTAGTTGTAAGAGGATAGAAAGAAAAAAAACAAAATTAAAAAACAAGATGCTTAAATAAAGCAGCTTGCCATTTCAGTTTTTTATTTGCCGGGCACATGCAAATTTATTATCAAAAATTATTTTTGGGAATGAAATATTTTATTAATTAATTCATTTATTAATGATGTGCTAATAATCCCAATTTTTTTAAATGAAAACACTGAAATTTATTGTTGTGGGAAAGCTAGTTCCTATGCGCATTTCGCTGGTTGCTTAGGCCAGCTCGTCAGGAAACTTTTTCCAAATACTTTAGAAAAGCTAAAAATATTATACAAGTAAGACCATAAAGTGAATAAGAATTTTAAAACACTCTGGTCTTAAATGTAACAATATCAAAGCTTCAACAAAGTCACAACAATAAACCGTCAATTTTTTCTTTCTTACATTCCCCTACAATTGGCTGGGTTTTTTCCAACACAAATTGTAGTTGTAAGAGGATAAAAAGAAAAAAACAAAATTAAAAAACAAGATGCTTAAATAAAGCAGCTTGCCATTTCAGTTTTTTATTTGCCGGGCACATGCAAATTTATTATCAAAAATTATTTTTGGGAATGAAATATTTTATTAATTAATTCATTTATTAATGATGTGCTAATAATCCCAATTTTTTTAAATGAAAACACTGAAATTTATTGTTGTGGGAAAGCTAGTTCCTATGCGCATTTCGCTGGTTGCTTAGGCCAGCTCGTCAGGAAACTTTTTCCAAATACTTTAGAAAAGCTAAAAATATTATACAAGTAAGACCATAAAGTGAATAAGAATTTTAAAACACTCTGGTCTTAAATGTAACAATATCAAAGCTTCAACAAAGTCACAACAATAAACCGTCAATTTTTTCTTTCTTACATTCCCCTACAATTGGCTGGGTTTTTTCCAACACAAATTGTAGTTGTAAGAGGATAGAAAGAAAAAAACAAAATTAAAAAACAAGATGCTTAAATAAAGCAGCTTGCCATTTCAGTTTTTTATTTGCCGGGCACATGCAAATTTATTATCAAAAATTATTTTTGGGAATGAAATATTTTATTAATTAATTCATTTATTAATGATGTGCTAATAATCCCAATTTTTTTAAATGAAAACACTGAAATTTATTGTTGTGGGAAAGCTAGTTCCTATGCGCATTTCGCTGGTTGCTTAGGCCAGCTCGTCAGGAAACTTTTTCCAAATACTTTAGAAAAGCTAAAAATATTATACAAGTAAGACCATAAAGTGAATAAGAATTTTAAAACACTCTGGTCTTAAATGTAACAATATCAAAGCTTCAACAAAGTCACAACAATAAACCGTCAATTTTTTCTTTCTTACATTCCCCTACAATTGGCTGGGTTTTTTCCAACACAAATTGTAGTTGTAAGAAGATAGAAAGAAAAAAACAAAATTAAAAAACAAGATGCTTAAATAAAGCAGCTTGCCATTTCAGTTTTTTATTTGCCGGGCACATGCAAATTTATTATCAAAAATTATTTTTGGGAATGAAATATTTTATTAACTAATTCATTTATTAATGATGTGCTAATAATCCCAATTTTTTTAAATGAAAACACTGAAATTTATTGTTGTGGGAAAGCTAGTTCCTATGCGCATTTCGCTGGTTGCTTAGGCCAGCTCGTCAGGAAACTTTTTCCAAATACTTTAGAAAAGCTAAAAATATTATACAAGTAAGACCATAAAGTGAATAAGAATTTTAAAACACTCTGGTCTTAAATGTAACAATATCAAAGCTTCAACAAAGTCACAACAATAAACCGTCAATTTTTTCTTTCTTACATTCCCCTACAATTGGCTGGGTTTTTTCCAACACAAATTGTAGTTGTAAGAGGATAGAAAGAAAAAAACCAAATTAAAAAACAAGATGCTTAAATAAAGCAGCTTGCCATTTCAGTTTTTTATTTGCCGGGCACATGCAAATTTATTATCAAAAATTATTTTTGGGAATGAAATATTTTATTAATTAATTCATTTATTAATGATGTGCTAATAATCCCAATTTTTTTAAATGAAAACACTGAAATTTATTGTTGTGGGAAAGCTAGTTCCTATGCGCATTTCGCTGGTTGCTTAGGCCAGCTCGTCAGGAAACTTTTTCCAAATACTTTAGAAAAGCTAAAAATATTATACAAGTAAGACCATAAAGTGAATAAGAATTTTAAAACACTCTGGTCTTAAATGTAACAATATCAAAGCTTCAACAAAGTCACAACAATAAACCGTCAATTTTTTCTTTCTTACATTCCCCTACAATTGGCTGGGTTTTTTCCAACACAAATTGTAGTTGTAAGAGGATAGAAAGATAGATGAGAAAAGACGTGTTTCTTTTAACTCCGCATACGGTTCTTTTTTTTTAACATAAATTAATTAATAATATCAGTGTAACAAGCGAATTTGGACGCTCAATATAAAAGTGAACAAAAGAATAATTATAAAAAAATTAAGAAAAAAAAATACAAGTAAAAAAAAAATATACTTACATATGTATGTATGTACGTACGCACATACATACTTGCAAATAATCTGTGCAAAAAAATATTTATTCTTTTTTTCTTTTATTATCTCGGTGTAACAACATTATACATAATAAAAAGAGCACAGTCAACAAAAAAAAAATAAAAACAAAAAAATAAAAAAAATAAAAAAACGGTGAAAAAAACAAAAACAACTCTATATGAGTAATAACAATGAAACAACAACAAAAGTAAATGATATTCATGCTAGTGAAAGCAATGTGGAAATAAACACAACAACAGAAAACAATACAAGCGTTACCGCTGTTACCATAATCCCAAACATAGACGCAATGTTAAACAAACAAGAAAAAAGTTGTCAAAAACCACAAGTGCAAGTTGGTATGGATAGGTATATAACAGTGCTTAAACGTGGTCGCAGCCCTGCCTCTTCAGCTGTTGCCTCTGCCTCGAAAGTTCCATCTTTTGATAGAATAAACTCGCAAAATCGTTTTGCAATTCTGGAGGATGAATCTTCTGAAACACCCAACGTCATAAAATCGTCGAAGCCACCCCCGATATATCTTAGAGAGCAAAACTCAAGTGAGCTAATAAAAAGTTTAATATCGGTGATAGGTGAAAATTCGTTTTACGTAGCTGCAATCAAGCGTGGTAATATTAACGAAACAAAAATACAGATTAATAATGAGAATGATTTTCGTAAATTAATTAATAAGTTTGAAGCACTTAAAAAAAGCTTCTATACTTACCAGCTGAAAAGCAGCAAAGGTCTGCAGGTTGTGATAAAGGGCATTGACTCATGCGTGGACCCAGACGAAATAAAAACATTTTTAGAAGAAAAGGGTTTCAAAATTAAAAATGTTACAAATATTAAAAATAGGGAAAAAAATCCCCAACCACTATTTCGAGTGGAGTTAGAGCCCGGCGACGTTAAGCTAAAAAAAAATGAAACGCATCCCATTTACAGCTTAAAATACATCCTGTACAGGAAAATAACGATAGAAGAGCCGCACAAAAGAAATGGGCCTGTTCAGTGTTTAAACTGCCAAGAATTTGGTCATACTAGGGCATACTGCTATTTACCCCCTGTTTGTGTCGTATGTGGAGAACTACATGGTACCGTTCAGTGTGATAAGTCAAAAAATGACCCTAATGTAAAAAAATGTAGCAACTGTGGTGGTAATCACACTGCCAACTATAGAGGATGTCCGGTATATTCTATTGTCAAGCGTTCTGTTGGACAGAAACTTAATCCCCCTCAAACGCAGGCAACTTATCAAGAAAACACTAACGGCGTTCAAATACCGCAGCCAAATAATAACAGAACCTCGTACGCTAATGTCTTAAAATCTAATCATATGCCATTGCAAGGTGATTTACCAAATAATGACGAAATTCCCACTTCTAATTTAACTCGGCTAGAAAAAACCATGGAAACATTAGTGCAAACCGTTAACAATTTTACCAACACAATGGGTAACATGATGCAAGAAATGTTAAGAATGCAATCGATGTTATTGCAAGCTGTACTAAATAAGCCATGAACTGTCTAAAAATTAGCTTTTGGAACGCAAACGGCATCCGCCAACATAAAAATGAACTAGAATACTTCCTTAAAAATAAACAAATCGATGTTATGATGGTTTCTGAAACTCATCTGACCTCGAGAAATACGTTTAAAATCAATGGTTATATATTATATGATACCAAGGACCCTCGAGGTAGAGCTTGTGGAGGTTCTGCCATTTTGATAAAAAACCGAGTAAAACACTACTTAATGTGTGATCATCGTGAAGATTATCTCCAAGCAACGACCATTTGCGTCGAGGAATTAAATCGAAACCTAGTTATTTCATCAATATATTCACCACCTAGATTTTCAATATCAGAAAGCCAATATAATAAATACTTCAAAGCATTAGGACCCTGCTTCCTGGCTGCTGGCGATTATAACGCTAAACATACTTTCTGGGGGTCACGACTTATTACGCCTAAGGGTCGTGTTTTGTTTAACACAATTCGTAAAATGGATCTAAATGTGATCGCGAGCGGTGAACCAACATATTGGCCTACTGATCAGCAAAAAGTTCCAGATGTCATAGATTTTGGAGTGGTTAAAAACATCCCCGCAGAAACGATTTATGTTGAGGCTTCCTTAGAATTATCTTCCGACCACACACCTACAATTGTTACTATAATGATTCCAAATAGAATCGTATCGCCGTCTGGGTACTTATCCAAATCACCCTCACAAATAAATTGGTTAAAATATAAAAAATATCTTAGTGCCCATTGCACAGAAAATATTCCGCTTAGCACACCGGAGAGCGTGGATCTCGCTATTGTTAATTTTGACAGTTATCTCAAACTAGCTGTTCAACATTCCAGCACAACCCTCAAAAAAACCAAAAACAATATCATATATTCTGTAGATGTCGAGCGTCTATTGACTGAAAAAAGGAGAGTTCGAAGAGAGTGGCAATTGCACAGATCCCCCCAACTTAAGACTTTATTAAAAGACTGCACAAAAAGGCTAAGAAAGTTACTGCAGTCCCAAAAAACTGCATCCTTTGAAAAATATCTTAAGGAACTTGATGCAACTCCACAATCAGACTACTCATTATGGCGTGCAGCTAGAAATCTTAAAAGGCCAGTTATCACTAAACCACCATTAAGAAACTTAAACGGAAGTTGGGCAAGAAATGATATAGAAAAAGGAAATCTTTTTGTTAATCATTTGAAAACCGTATTTACCGCTCACACATCTCTCGATATGGCGGTCGAGTTACCACCTGTTGCTGTTAGAGCAGCTGTTCCACTAAGATTTGAGATAAGAGAAATCGAAAAGGCTATTCATGATTTAAACCCGAAGAAAGCCCCTGGTTTTGATAAGATCAGTAACAAAATGCTTTTGGAGCTACCCAGCATAGCAAAGAAAATTATTCTCTTTATTTTTAATGCTATTTTACGCCTTGAATACTACCCTCAGGAATGGAAAGTATCATTAGTTACCATGATACCTAAATCAGGAAAGGATCCTACAAAAGTTGAGTCATATAGACCTATAAGCTTATTGTCTAATATATCAAAGCTGTTTGAGAAGCTGTTAGTGTCAAAATTAACCCCAATTTTAAATGTAAATAGATGTATTCCAAACCATCAATTCGGCTTTAGAAGAGAACATAGCACAATTGAACAAACCCATCGTATAGTAAACGCCATAAGAAAAACCTTTGAAGAAAAAAAATATTGTTCCGCCCTCTTCATCGATGTTTCTCAAGCTTTTGATAAAGTCTGGCATGAAGGCTTATTACATAAATTGAAGCTAAATTTACCAGTAAACACACACAAGCTGTTAGAAAGCTACTTAGTCGGTCGAAAGTTTATTATTAAAGAAGGTGCTTTTATAAGTTCTCCTCAGCCAATTGACGCTGGAGTCCCTCAGGGAAGCATCATGGGCCCACTGTTATACCTAATATATACCTCAGACATGCCAACAAACAACCACACCCTAACTTCAACATTTGCTGATGATACAGCTTTTTTAAGCGTGCACGAAAACTGTCATGAAGCTTCTCGCTACTTGCAGGACCATATATTTGAACTGGAAAAGTGGTTAAAACAATGGAGAATAAAGGTCAATGAGCAAAAATGCGTACATATAACATTCACCTTGCGTCGGGAGTCATGTTCCCCTATTAAAATCAATAATCAATTAGTGCCCCAACAATCGCATGTAAAATATCTCGGAATTCATCTAGATCGGCGTTTAACATGGAAATGCCATATAGAAGCAAAACTAACACAAATGAAACTAAAAGCAATTCAACTTAATTGGCTTATTGGAAGAAACTCTGTTCTTAGTCTCGATTGTAAACTTCTACTTTACAACTCTATCTTAAAACCAATTTGGTGCTACGGTATTCAGTTATGGGGCACTGCCTCGGCTTCTAATATCGAAAAAATTCAAAGGCGACAAAATAAACTTCTTCGAATAATCACAGCCGCTCCCTGGTATGTTAAAAACTCAAATATTCACAAGGATCTCAATGTGCCGTTAGTAAAAACTATTATTACGAACTATGCAGTAAAATATTTAAAAAGACTTGAGTCGCACCCAAATCCACTAGCTCGAAATATTTTAAATTACAGCGGCCACTCTAGATTAAGGAGAAGAGATACAGCAGGACTCATCAGACAAGAAGAGCGCTAAACATCTACATATGTGAACAGAAACCGTGAAGAGAAAAATTTTCGTCTAGCATTGGCAGGACAAAAATAAAGTATTAGTATAAGATTTGATTAATTATTGTTAGTTCATATTTAATATATGAAGATTCAATAAATAAATAATGAAAAAAAAAAAAAAAAAAAAAAAAAAAACAAGATGCTTAAATAAAGCAGCTTGCCATTTCAGTTTTTTATTTGCCGGGCACATGCAAATTTATTATCAAAAATTATTTTTGGGAATGAAATATTTTATTAATTAATTCATTTATTAATGATGTGCTAATAATCCCAATTTTTTTAAATGAAAACACTGAAATTTATTGTTGTGGGAAAGCTAGTTCCTATGCGCATTTCGCTGGTTGCTTAGGCCAGCTCGTCAGGAAACTTTTTCCAAATACTTTAGAAAAGCTAAAAATATTATACAAGTAAGACCATAAAGTGAATAAGAATTTTAAAACACTCTGGTCTTAAATGTAACAATATCAAAGCTTCAACAAAGTCACAACAATAAACCGTCAATTTTTTCTTTCTTACATTCCCCTACAATTGGCTGGGTTTTTTCCAACACAAATTGTAGTTGTAAGAGGATAGAAAGAAAAAAACAAAATTAAAAAACAAGATGCTTAAATAAAGCAGCTTGCCATTTCAGTTTTTTATTTGCCGGGCACATAGGCGCATAGGAACTAGCTTTCCCACAACAATAAATTTCAGTGTTTTCATTTAAAAAAATTGGGATTATTAGCACATCATTAATAAATGAATTAATTAATAAAATATTTCATTCCCAAAAATAATTTTTGATAGTAAATTTGCATGTGCCCGGCAAATAAAAAACTGAAATGGCAAGCTGCTTTATTTAAGCATCTTGTTTTTTAATTTTGTTTTTTTCTTTCTATCCTCTTACAACTACAATTTGTGTTGGAAAAAACCCAGCCACTTGTAGGGGAATGTAAGAAAGAAAAAATTGACGGTTTATTGTTGTGACTTTGTTGAAGCTTTGATATTGTTACATTTAAGACCAGAGTGTTTTAAAATTCTTATTCACTTTATGGTCTTACTTGTATAATATTTTTAGCTTTTCTAAAGTATTTGGAAAAAGTTTCCTGACGAGCTGGCCTAAGCAACCAGCGAAATGCGCATAGGAACTAGCTTTCCCACAACAATAAATTTCAGTGTTTTCATTTAAAAAAATTGGGATTATTAGCACATCATTAATAAATGAATTAATTAATAAAATATTTCATTCCCAAAAATAATTTTTGATAATAAATTTGCATGTGCCCGGCAAATAAAAAACTGAAATGGCAAGCTGCTTTATTTAAGCATCTTGTTTTTTAATTTTGTTTTTTTCTTTCTATCCTCTTACAACTACAATTTGTGTTGGAAAAAACCCAGCCAATTGTAGGGGAATGTAAGAAAGAAAAAATTGACGGTTTATTGTTGTGACTTTGTTGAAGCTTTGATATTGTTACATTTAAGACCAGAGTGTTTTAAAATTCTTATTCACTTTATGGTCTTACTTGTATAATATTTTTAGCTTTTCTAAAGTATTTGGAAAAAGTTTCCTGACGAGCTGGCCTAAGCAACCAGCGAAATGCGCATAGGAACTAGCTTTCCCACAACAATAAATTTCAGTGTTTTCATTTAAAAAAATTGGGATTATTAGCACATCATTAATAAATGAATTAATTAATAAAATATTTCATTCCCAAAAATAATTTTTGATAATAAATTTGCATGTGCCCGGCAAATAAAAAACTGAAATGGCAAGCTGCTTTATTTAAGCATCTTGTTTTTTAATTTTGTTTTTTTCTTTCTATCCTCTTACAACTACAATTTGTGTTGGAAAAAACCCAGCCAATTGTAGGGGAATGTAAGAAAGAAAAAATTGACGGTTTATTGTTGTGACTTTGTTGAAGCTTTGATATTGTTACATTTAAGACCAGAGTGTTTTAAAATTCTTATTCACTTTATGGTCTTACTTGTATAATATTTTTAGCTTTTCTAAAGTATTTGGAAAAAGTTTCCTGACGAGCTGGCCTAAGCAACCAGCGAAATGCGCATAGGAACTAGCTTTCCCACAACAATAAATTTCAGTGTTTTCATTTAAAAAAATTGGGATTATTAGCACATCATTAATAAATGAATTAATTAATAAAATATTTCATTCCCAAAAATAATTTTTGATAATAAATTTGCATGTGCCCGGCAAATAAAAAACTGAAATGGCAAGCTGCTTTATTTAAGCATCTTGTTTTTTAATTTTGTTTTTTTCTTTCTATCCTCTTACAACTACAATTTGTGTTGGAAAAAACCCAGCCAATTGTAGGGGAATGTAAGAAAGAAAAAATTGACGGTTTATTGTTGTGACTTTGTTGAAGCTTTGATATTGTTACATTTAAGACCAGAGTGTTTTAAAATTCTTATTCACTTTATGGTCTTACTTGTATAATATTTTTAGCTTTTCTAAAGTATTTGGAAAAAGTTTCCTGACGAGCTGGCCTAAGCAACCAGCGAAATGCGCATAGGAACTAGCTTTCCCACAACAATAAATTTCAGTGTTTTCATTTAAAAAAATTGGGATTATTAGCACATCATTAATAAATGAATTAATTAATAAAATATTTCATTCCCAAAAATAATTTTTGATAATAAATTTGCATGTGCCCGGCAAATAAAAAACTGAAATGGCAAGCTGCTTTATTTAAGCATCTTGTTTTTTAATTTTGTTTTTTTCTTTCTATCCTCTTACAACTACAATTTGTGTTGGAAAAAACCCAGCCAATTGTAGGGGAATGTAAGAAAGAAAAAATTGACGGTTTATTGTTGTGACTTTGTTGAAGCTTTGATATTGTTACATTTAAGACCAGAGTGTTTTAAAATTCTTATTCACTTTATGGTCTTACTTGTATAATATTTTTAGCTTTTCTAAAGTATTTGGAAAAAGTTTCCTGACGAGCTGGCCTAAGCAACCAGCGAAATGCGCATAGGAACTAGCTTTCCCACAACAATAAATTTCAGTGTTTTCATTTAAAAAAATTGGGATTATTAGCACATCATTAATAAATGAATTAATTAATAAAATATTTCATTCCCAAAAATAATTTTTGATAATAAATTTGCATGTGCCCGGCAAATAAAAAACTGAAATGGCAAGCTGCTTTATTTAAGCATCTTGTTTTTTAATTTTGTTTTTTTCTTTCTATCCTCTTACAACTACAATTTGTGTTGGAAAAAACCCAGCCAAGTGTAGGGGAATGTAAGAAAGAAAAAATTGACGGTTTATTGTTGTGACTTTGTTGAAGCTTTGATATTGTTACATTTAAGACCAGAGTGTTTTAAAATTCTTATTCACTTTATGGTCTTACTTGTATAATATTTTTAGCTTTTCTAAAGTATTTGGAAAAAGTTTCCTGACGAGCTGGCCTAAGCAACCAGCGAAATGCGCATAGGAACTAGCTTTCCCACAACAATAAATTTCAGTGTTTTCATTTAAAAAAATTGGGATTATTAGCACATCATTAATAAATGAATTAATTAATAAAATATTTCATTCCCAAAAATAATTTTTGATAATAAATTTGCATGTGCCCGGCAAATAAAAAACTGAAATGGCAAGCTGCTTTATTTAAGCATCTTGTTTTTTAATTTTGTTTTTTTCTTTCTATCCTCTTACAACTACAATTTGTGTTGGAAAAAACCCAGCCAATTGTAGGGGAATGTAAGAAAGAAAAAATTGACGGTTTATTGTTGTGACTTTGTTGAAGCTTTGATATTGTTACATTTAAGACCAGAGTGTTTTAAAATTCTTATTCACTTTATGGTCTTACTTGTATAATATTTTTAGCTTTTCTAAAGTATTTGGAAAAAGTTTCCTGACGAGCTGGCCTAAGCAACCAGCGAAATGCGCATAGGAACTAGCTTTCCCACAACAATAAATTTCAGTGTTTTCATTTAAAAAAATTGGGATTATTAGCACATCATTAATAAATGAATTAATTAATAAAATATTTCATTCCCAAAAATAATTTTTGATAATAAATTTGCATGTGCCCGGCAAATAAAAAACTGAAATGGCAAGCTGCTTTATTTAAGCATCTTGTTTTTTAATTTTGTTTTTTTCTTTCCATCCTCTTACAACTACAATTTGTGTTGGAAAAAACCCAGCCAATTGTAGGGGAATGTACGAAAGAAAAAATTGACGGTTTATTGTTGTGACTTTGTTGAAGCTTTGCTATTGTTACATTTAAGACCAGAGTGTTTTAAAATTCTTATTCACTTTATGGTCTTACTTGTATAATATTTTTAGCTTTTCTAAAGTATTTGGAAAAAGTTTCCTGACGAGCTGGCCTAAGCAACCAGCGAAATGCGCATAGGAACTAGCTTTCCCACAACAATAAATTTCAGTGTTTTCATTTAAAAAAATTGGGATTATTAGCACATCATTAATAAATGAATTAATTAATAAAATATTTCATTCCCAAAAATAATTTTTGTTAATTAATATTATTATAATTTTTCTGGTTTCAAAGTTTTCCACAATTACATTCAATTCAATTGTACGCACCTTTTTTCCAAACAATGGGATTAACTAACGAATATGTAAGTAGCTATACACCTATGTATGTACGATTTAAAAAGTTGGTTGAAAAACACAAAGACGTCGATCTTTTTGAAGAGAAAAATAATAAAATTAATTAACCTCCGGACAAAAGTTCCAAATTTCCGGTTCGAAGGACCAAATGTTTGCGTGCAAGGCGGAACAAAATGAAATAAAAAGAAAATTTGGTATTTTGTTTTATTTTCAAAAATAGTTTCTTTATTTACTTTAAAAATTCGGTAGTGAACGTTTGGTAGTTATGTCAATAACTAACTTGATATACAGAAAAAACTTGAAGATGGCGAAAACAATGTTTTATTAACCGTTAACGGTATTTTTACTATAAAAAGTTACTCCGAAAGAATAAAGTTGCTAAAAAAGAGTAGCAAACCTTAACCCTTAACCGAGCGACCAACTATTATTAAAAGTTAACTTAAACATATACAAAGGACCATCTCGCGCAGTGACGGCTTGCACGGACTGGGCTAGAATGACAACTGACCTTTGCCATCAGCGCCAGAGGGAAGCTCATCGCTGCTAGTTTCTTTAACCACTAACTAGTCATCCAGGTGCCTCGGCACTGGTGGAAGTAGGTATAAAAAAAGGAGAAGGATTCTACGTGAAGGGAATAGGATGGGGAATGGACATAAATAGATATTTTAATGAAATTGATGGAATTGGCCATTAATTAAAATCATCTTTACCAGAAATTTCTTTGAATGGAATTTTGTTTTCATTTTGAATACTTAAAAATACAAAAAAGAAAAAAATGGCAAATTGATGAAGAATTTAAGGCACGTTTTCACAATTTGCCGATATCTAAAGGTAGGATTTCATCGGCTTTATAAAAAGTTTTTCATCTTTAAACTTTACTTTAACCCAAGCTGATCGATAACTTAAAAGAAGGTTCATCCAACCTGGAAGGCTAAAGAAAAGTTGTAAAACTGGAACAAGTTTTATAAGGCCAAACAAATCCTATCTTTAGCTATCGGTAACTTACGGATACGGTGGTAAATATTGTGTTTTGAATAACATGTTTGTTCATAAAATTATTACAACAATGGTAAGGTTAAGAAGCACAAATTATTAAAAGAAAAAAAAATTATTATATTATTAATAACTTATAAATCTACATTTATTTTTATTTTAACCTAACATAGGGATATGATAAAATTTAACATCAAAGGAAATACAATACATTAAATAGAAAAAATATATATGTATGTATATAAGTTTGCAGAAATAAATAAATAAACAAACAAAACAAATCTTGGAAAAAAGTTTTTTTTTTTTTTTTTTTTTTTTTTTTTTTTTATTCCTACACTAAATCCCGCGAAGCTTTTCGCTTGTCTGCAAACTAATGGTAATAGCTCTTCTAATTGCAACTGCCGCACCTATTTCTTCGTTGGAAATGTTTTCCGACAAGTTACTATCTTCGGTTTCCAATAACTGAATGTTATTATCCATGCATTTGTATTTTAAACATATGTTGTGAACGGCAAAACAAGCATTGTTCTAATCAAGGCGAATTCAACTACAGGTGGTGTCGATACTGCAACAATCCAAAAACAACAGAAACAACACTGGGTTTTTTGCATTGCATTGTTAGTGTTTACTGTCCAAAATGTCAGCCATTCCTAACAAAACACTAACAAATCAAAACAAAGTAGCTCGAACTGTCAAAATCAGATGGCGTTTCGATACCACCTGTAGTTGAATTCGCCTTGGTCCTAATAAAGTTGTATTGCCAAGAATATGTCTTTAATTAAACTCAAACATCTTTATCCACACACATACAACGACAGCTATCGCCATCACGAAGTATGCGCAGTAAATACAATTAGCTTGTATAACTACTCAGACCAACCTGCAAGCAGCGTTACCGTTGGTGCTACTAAAGTAGCAATTTGCCACTTTTTCGACTGCTTGGATACTATTTTGCTAGTTTTACAAAATGCAACCAAATGTGATACTTTTTGTAGTTCTTGCCACTTTTTAGGTACTTTTTACTAAATGATGAGATACTTTTTGAACTTTCCGTTTTATTACATCTCCCAGCATTAATATAAACTGTAATTGTTTTAATTTATATGCAATCTTATCTGAAATAATTTTTTGTCTATCGTAATAAGCTTATGCACATATTGCAAATATATTATGTAACATGTGTACATATTAATTATTCGCAAGTAAGTGCTCTTGGGAAGTACCGCTTGCTTTTATGCGTACACCATGATGAAATAAATACTTTTACCATGGTGTATACGTATGCCTGTATAAATCAGGGTTGTCAAATTTTTTTCACCTTCGTGGCCAATTATATACCGAAAATCGCCAAAATTCGACAAATGTAATTTTCTGAAGATTTTTGTTATGAAAATTTCGCCAAAAATCGCAAAATTTTTTTTTTTATATAACATTTAAATAAACATTTTCATGGTTAATGGCTTATTTTATTCGTTATATTCCTAGCTTCGATAATTAATAAAAATATAAAATTTTTGCTATTATAATTTTTTTTGTATATTTTTGAACACGTTTATTTTTTTTAAAACTTTACCCATTATTTTTTTTAATATCTCCGAAACTTTTGAAAATAAAAAAAACTATTGGTAAGATGCCTTAAAGGGAATTTAATTCCAAATCATTCGCTAGTAATAGCATGCAAATCGGACGTATCGCTCTCAAGGCATGATAAAATATACATATCAGCGTCATGCCCCCAACAATGAATCTCTATATATAAAAATGAATTATGTATGTTTGTATGTTTGTCGCTTTATAGACTCCGAAACTACTGAACCGATTTTCCTGAAATTTTTACAGTAACATCACGTGAGCCCTAAAAATAAAATAGGCTACTTATTTTTTCGATAGGGGCAGGGGAATTGGTACCCCCCATAGGATGCCAATATTAATTATCGAACCGATTTTCCTGAAATTTTTACAGTTACATCACGTGAGCCCTAAAAATAAAATAGGCTACTTATTTTTTCGATAGGGGCAGGGGAATTGGTACCCCCCATAGGATGCTAATATTAATTATCGAACCGATTTTCCTGAAATTTTTACAGTAACATCACGTGAGCCCTAAAAATAAAATAGGCTACTTATTTTTTCGATAGGGGCAGGGCAATTGGTACCCCCCATAGGATGCCAATATTAATTATCGCATATCTTAAGAGCCGCTGCACGCATTTTGCTGAACTTTTTGTAGTAGGATCTTCTGAGCCCCGGAATTGAAATAAAATAGCAGCGGGGGTATAGGAATACCCCATAGGACGCCAATGTTTAACATCGCATATCTTAAGAACTGTAATAGTGAGAATGTTCAAACTTTCTAAAAGTCACTCTTATGGTATACTACACTTTTGAAAATAAAAATAAAGCGGGTAGGCGCAGGGGGGGAAATACCTCCCATAGGATGCATACATTAAATATCGCTTAACTGAAGAACTATTAAAGGGAGAGTCTTCAAACGTGGTTAAAGCTACTATTATAGTAAACCATAAATTTCAATATAAAAATGTGCGGGGTCAGTGTAGCGAAGCGCACCGGGTTAAGCTAGTAATATATAAAATTACCATTTGTCCTACGATTTTAATGAAATATGCCGTATTTTATTCATACTCGTGATTTTTAGATTAATGATTAATATGTAAAATTTTTGTCCTTATAACTTTTGTATGAATTTCTGAAAACAAAAATAGTAAAAATTTTGCAAAAAATATATTGCCACTAATTTCTGAATAACTTCGAAACAGTTGAAAATATAAAAAAAAATTGGATGACCCAAAGGCTTTTAAAAAAACCAGACCTGATAGAACCAATCATTGAACAGATTTGGATTCAGCAAGCTAAAGTCAATTAAAATCACATAAAAAAGTTTCTGCTTTCATCTAGTATAATCTTTTCTGGATTATTTTGTGTATTTTTTCCTATTTTAAAACAGTGCCGCCTTTTTTTTTCTTAAATCTCATTTCCGGTGCCACTTTTTTTTGTAAAAATCCCCTTTTTTTGGTACTTTTTGAAAAAATCCAACGGTAACGCTGCCTGCAAGACAAGAATGAGCTGCCTTCGTCGAGTGTTCTGCTTTTATACCCTCTAATATGAGCTTTCAACTCATCAAACAACCAAACACTTGTTAGTTTCAAATAAGCTTTAACTCAACGAAAGAGCTTTTTCCTGTTGTTGCAGTGTTGTTTTCAAAGTAAGTCACACATGCTAGTGACGTACAATCTAAAGTTATAGTAACTGTTGAGGGATGAACTTTTGTTTTGAATTCTCAACCTAAACACGGTTCACTCTTTTAAATCTTTTTTTTGTTTTTACAATAAATAAAACTCTTTTATTTTGTATTCGATATTTTGTTAATTTTGGTTTTATTTTTACACTTTTTGTTTGAGTTTTCAAAATAGTTACGTTTGGTTTTTTAATTTAGATAATTTTTTGTTTTATTATAATTTGAGATTTTCTGTTCTGTTTTATGACCTTTTTGTTTTCTTTGCTTCTGTTAAAGTTCAAACTAGAGTAAGTTTAAATTGTTTTTCAATATACAAAAAAGGGTCACATATTATAAAAGAATTTTTGTACTTAATATAACGGGATATACTGAGTGCAAATGTAACAACAATTTAACTTTATAATGTTTACATATGAATATGAATATGCAGATTAAAGAAAATAAAATATAACAAGTTGTTGGTAGGCAGGGTCGTCGCTATTGGTAGGGCTCATCTCTAAACATTCCGCCCCCCATGATATGGTGATATATTCAACTGGGCTCAAGTTCTTCAAGGGGTCCGGAAAATAAACAGCCGCATTATAGCACCTTGTTTTTGGGTTTCATCACGTAGAATGCTGACGTACAGATGATGTTACCAGGGGGTGAACTGTGTGCCATAGTATTAGATGTAGAGTTGTTGAAAAATAGTAAACTGAGATGAGACCATACGACCAATGCCACAAAGTTATTTGTGTTTTTCATGGGTGACTTTTACTGGAATTATACAAAATAATTATTAGAAATGTGTATTTAATTATTAAATAACTGTACGAGTTTCGTTATGGGTCTCGTAATAATTCCATTTGTAGTTCAAATATCAACTACTCTGATATTTTTGTCGGGTCCAAGGTAGGTTTTGGTAATTCGACCTAATTTCCATTCATTAGGTGGCAGATTACTGTCTTTAATGACAACTAAATCGTCAACTTTGAGGTTTTGGTGTTGATATTTCCATTTATATCGACGATGCAGCTCACTTAAATATTCTGATTTCCATCTTTCGCAGAAAGTATGGTAAATAATTTTAAGACGTCTCCATCGGTTGGCGAGGGTCAAGTTTTCGTTGCTCGAATCTTTTTCTGGTGGGGTCATGAATGAAGTACCAATAAGAAAGTGTGCAGGAGTAAGCGGTGATAGATCAGTTGGGTCGTCACTAGCTGGACTTAAGGGTCTGGAGTTTAGACAGGATTCAATTCGGGTCAAAATTGTAGAAAACTCTTCAAATGTAAATTTCATATTTGGAGTCATTTTTCGTAAATGGATCTTGAAGGATTTAACACCGGCTTCCCATAGTCCTCCCATGTGTGGAGTGCCAGGGGGTATAAATTTCCATTCTACGTTCTGATGACTGTAGTGATGAATTATTTTTTGTTGAAGATTTTTGACAAAATCGAGTCGATCCTTTCTTATAAGCTCTGCAGCTCCAACGAAATTTGTTCCATTGTCGGAATAAATTTTAGATGGACATCCCCGTCTTCCAATAAATCTGGCAAAAGCGGCTAGAAAAGCCTGAGTTGAAAGGTTACTTACTGCTTCTAAGTGTATTGCTTTGGTGGAAAAGCAGACAAAAATACACACATAGCCTTTTGTAATAAGGCATGCTCGACCGGTGAAATTTCTTATGTTAAAGGGTCCAGCATAGTCTACGCCAGTGATTGTAAAGGGTCTGGAGAGCGTCGTGCGTTCTGGAGGTAATGACGCCATAATTTGTTCTTGAGTCCGCTTTTTGTATAAAATGCAGTTCCGAATAACGGTTTTTACTAGAGTTTTTAGTTTGCAAATCCAAAATTCGGTTCTTATACTTCGAGTCATAAGTTGGTTTCCACCATGTAAGGTTATTTTGTGAGTGAATTCTGCGATGAGTCTCGATAGTTGACAATTATATGGCAGTATAATTGGAAAACGTTCATTATAGTTTAAAGATGGTGATAAAGTTAGTCTACCATTTGCTCGCATAATTCCTTTGAGGTCTAAGAAAGGATTTAGGGTTAGAAGACTACTTTTAGGTGAAAGTTTTTCATTAAGTTGTAACTTTTTGTATTCCTCTGAATACTGAATCTTTTGGGTCAGTATAATTAGTCGTTCTTTAACGTCTTGAACTTCATTGGAAGTGACTTCTGTTGAGGGAAAATTAAAGTTACTTTTGTTTTGACCAGAGTTTTTTCTCCATCGTAAGATGTAAGCTATAACTCGATATGCACGTGACAATGATGAGAAACGATTTAATGGGTCTTCATATGTCGTAGTTGTAAATTATTTTATGGGTTTTGCTTCTAACGTTGTGTCATTAGAAGATTTTGGCATCGGCCATTGATGTTTTGGTAATTTTAGCCACGAGGGTCCATACCACCACAAATTATTGTTTTTCAAGTCTTCTGGTGAACATCCTCGACTAGCGACATCAGCTGGGTTTTCTTTAGAGTCCACATGTTGCCAGTTTTGAGTTCCGACTTTTTGTAAAATCTGAGAAACGCGGTTTCGTACAAACGTGTTCAAGGTACATGGCGGTTTCTTAAGCCACGATAATACGATTGTCGAATCAGTCCAATAGTGGGTTACTACATTTTGAAATTCATAGGTTTTTAATAGACTTGATGCCAAATTAGCTAGCAATACAGCTCCACATAGTTCTAAGCGTGGTAGCGATAAGCTTTTGAGGGGGGCTACTCGAGTCTTCGATACCAAAAGAGTTGTGTGTATAGATGTTTCGTCCTTTTGTATTCGAATGTATAATGAAGCAGCATAAGCTTTTTCTGAAGCGTCGCTGAAGCCATGTATTTCGATGTGACTTAAGGGTGTATATTTTATCCAACGTGGTATTTTTATAATCTTAATATTGGGAAAATTGCTTACGAATCTTTTCCATTTATGTTGAGAAATTGGTTTTAAAATGTCATCCCAGTTTGTCTTATCTAACCATATTTGCTGCATGATTACTTTAGCGTCTATTGTTATTGGAGCTATCCATCCACATGGGTCAAACAATTTGGCAATTGTAGATAAAACTTCTGTCTTTGTATACGCCTCTTTAACTTTTATATCTGGGGCTGTGAATGTAAAGGTGTCCGATGAAATGTTCCATTTTATACCTAGAGTCTTGGTCCCGTCATTTTCGGACAGATTTAACCAGTCGAGTGGTAGTAGAGTCTCACTAGGTAAATCCTGAATGACTTGTGGCTCATTAGAGTTCCATTTCATCAGATCAAAGCCTGCTGATTTTAAGACAGAAGTTAATTCTTTTCTAGATTTTATAGCTTCTTCTATAGTGTGACCTCCTGCTAAGACGTCATCCACATACATATTTTGTTTAAGCATCTTGGACGCCAAGGGATGAGTCATTTGCACCTCTTCAGCTAATTGAAGAAGCGTCCTGATGGCTAAAAATGGGGCGCAATTAACTCCAAATGTGACGGTGAGAAGCTCGTAATCTTCTATCGGGTCATTTTTGGATTTTCTGAATAATATTCTTTGAAACTTTGTTTGAGTTGGGTCGATCAGTATTTGGCGATACATTTTTGTAATGTCGGCGTTGAATACAAAGCGGAAAAATCTCCATTTGGCTATCAGAAGAACAAGATCTTGCTGAAGAATGGGTCCTGGATATAAAATGTCATTAAGACTATTCTTATTTGACGTTGGGCTAGAGGCATTGAAAACCATTCTGAGTTTAGTGGTCAATCGGTCAGGTTTTATTATTGCGTGATGCGGCAGATAATAATTCGGGGCTTTGTTTATATCCGGGGGTGCGATTTTTCTGATGTGGCCTAACTCAAGATATTCCAAAATGACATTGTCATATAATTGCTTTATTTCGGGTTTCTGGCTGAGCATGCGTTCCATTCGTAGGTACTGAGCCATAGCAATATTGCGAGAAGAGCCTATTTCTTCTGTTTTTTTGAAGGGCAGGGTAACTATATACCTTCCCGAGTGGTTTCTACGTGTTGTTTTCTTGAAATTGTGTTCCACAATGGTGTCCTCGTCTGACTTCAAAATCTGTTTTGGGGTTTCCTCCACCTCCCAAAAGCGTGTGAGGATTTGGTCAAGGGACGATGTATTTAATAAAGAAATTGTTGTTCTGGGTTGAGTCCTTTTTGGAGTTGGTCCCCCACAATCCAGCCAAATACTGTTTTTTGTGCCAAAAGGGATCCAATAGACCGCATCGGTGTGTCCATGCAATAAATAGAGGGGCCTACGTCGAGACCTATTAGCAAGTCGATGGGTCTACTTTGATTGAAGTGAGGGTCTGCAAGTTGCAATTTTGCAGTCTCACTGAGCTTTTGCATGTCTAACGTTTGAGGTGGTAAATTAGAGGGAAGGGTCTTGAGAACTGGGGCCCAAACTTCTAACTTAAACGATGTGTCCACCAGCAAAGGTTAAGCAAACATGCTTTAGTTGAGGTTTCAGAAACTGTTTGACTCAAACCAGAAACGTGTACTATGTTTCTTTTAGTGGGTAATTTTAATCGGTTTTTTAGTTTGTCCGATACAAAGGTTGATTGTGATCCAGGGTCGATGATAGCTCTCGCCTGGTATCTTTGACCTCTAGTTTCTATTTCTACAATAGCAGTGAAAAGCAAGGTTTCTCGGTCTGTTTGATTTGTCGATGTTTGTATGTTTTTGCGCAGGGTCAGGGAAGTATAGTTAGGAATACTTGATCTTGAAGTGGACTGTATGAATTGGGCTTGAGCTGCGGCACTTGTGCTTGGTTGCTCGTCAGCGTTATTTTGTGGCAAGTTTGTAGGCTGGGTCACCGTTGCCTTGTGCAACAAAGTGTTGTGTTTTTGTTTACACAGCCTACAACTGTATTTGCTAGGGCACTCCCTGACACTATGATTGATCGACAGACAGTTGTAACATGAATTTGTGACTCTTACGATATGAATTCGATCACTTACATTTTCTTCTAAAAATGTGGGGCATGATCGTAGGGTATGTGACTCGCTACAATGTTGGCACGTTATGGAGTTATTATAAGAACTTCTGACGGGTTAATTTTGTTCTGATTGTGACTTTCAGATTTCGTAATATTCGCTTGGAATGAATTAATGTTCCGTTTATTTTGGTTGTTTTCTTCGGCACAATCTTCACGAGAATTTTCAAATTCTTGAACAAGGGCTCTGGGAAGTTTTTGAGAGCAAATGTAAATTAAAAAGGTCTCCCATGTTGAAGTCTCAATTCCTAGTGTGCCTAATGTCTGCCTACAATCGTTTATTGTCCTTTGTAATTTTTTAATTGAGGCTCCAGAGTCCATAGAGGCATGAGGCAGATCCAAAATAATTTTATATTACTCATTAACCTGCATCCATTTATTTTCGTACCGGTCAACTAAATTTTTCCAAGCCATCGTTTGTTAAAGGGACATGCGAAATTGCGTCTCTGGCTTCTCCCCCGGTTTTTTGGGTCAGATAAAAAAGCCTTTCAACATTGCTAATTTTTTGATTTCTAACGTATATGGCGGTGAACAAGTCACGGAAACTGGGCCATAATTTATAATCCCCAAAAAAGGTGTCGGTGTCGCAAGGAGGGAGTCTTATCGATGAAACCTCACTTTCTAACGGAATATTTGACTGGCGTTCAACTTTTTCCACGGTTGTGTCCGAAAGCGCTTGGATTTCAGCAATGATTGACGAAAGACAATTTTTATAAGCTGTTAGGGCAGTTTGGTATCGCTCCCGTAATTTTTTTTTGTCAATTGGTTTATCATCATCCTGATCTACGTCCCTACATTCTTCATATGACCTTTTTACCTGGGTCCATATGGAGTCTAATTCTACTCGAATTATTTCTAACGCGTGTACATTATCTTCAGCTCGCGCTTCTGCTTGAATCTTTTCGAAGTCGACTAAATCGTTTGTGCAATTGACGAATTTTTTCTGGGACATATTTGTAAATTAAAAGAGTCAGAATAATAATAAAATTGAGTCAAAAAAAATTGCCTGCTAGCGATAAAACAAATTGTGTCTTAAAAATTTCGAGTCAAATGTTGTATTAATTTCCCCGGTTAATTTTTCAAAAATAGACGTAATGGTAACTCCGTTTTTATTTATTTAGATAGTGACGTCACGGTTATTTTCTCTTAAAAATTGCAGCGGCAAAAATTTAAAGAGTAACACAACAAGCAAGAATATTTACTTCTTGTTGTATTGTATACTTTGACTTACTTGTTGTGTTGTTGTTGTAGTTGTAGTTTGTTTCTTTGCTATCCCTGCTCCAACTTCTCTGCTGCTGAGCTTTGATCTTGCTGTCGTTGTTTGCTAAAATTCTTTAATTTCAGGGTCAGACTCAGATTAACTGTTTTTAATACGGGATATATTTTTTTTGTTATTAGAGTCACAAACACAATTATTTTTTGTAAAATAAAATTTAGAGTCACAAGCACAATTTTTTGTAAAATAAAATTTACACACACGGTAGGTAATTGTCGTTTTATTTTTTGTAAAAATTATCCGGTTCGAAGGACTAAATGTTGAGGGATGAACTTTTGTTTTGAATTCTCAACCTAAACACGGTTCACTCTTTTAAATCTTTTTTTTTGTTTTTACAATAAATAAAACTCTTTTATTTTGTATTCGATATTTTGTTAATTTTGGTTTTATTTTTACACTTTTTGTTTGAGTTTTCAAAATAGGTTCGTTTGGTTTTTTAATTTAGATAATTTTTTGTTTTATTATAATTTGAGATTTTCTGTTCTGTTTTATGACCTTTTTGTTTTCTTTGCTTCTGTTCACTGTTAAAGTTCAAACTAGAGTAAGTTTAAATTGTTTTTCAATATACAAAAAAGGGTCACATATTATAAAAGAATTTTTGTACTAAATATAACAGGATATACTGAGTGCAAATGTAACAACAATTTAACTTTATAATGTTTACATATGAATATGAATATGCAGATTAAAGAAAATAAAATATAACAAGTTGTTGGTAGGCAGGGTCGTCGCTGTTGGTAGGGGTCATCTCTAAACAGTAACCATTACAATTAAACAGGTTATCAATATAATAAATTACCAAAATAAATACGGTAATAAATAAATATGTATGTTATTAAATATGTAAATAAATATGTGCCGCTACATTCTCCCCCTTTGACGTACAGTTTCTAGCCCCGAGCAGTACGTCAACATCCTTCAGTGCTTCATCTACTAGGCTTCATCTATTTGGCATCATCTACTAAGCTTCATTTATTTCGTTCTTCTTGGACGGCCACGTCTCTTTATAGGATTTACAGGTGCTGGAGCCACCATTTTGTTAGTACCTCTGTATAATTTCAATGCCGAAGCATGATAGGTACCAAGGGGAATACTCAAGTTGTTTGCCAATGACACCTCATATGTGGATGACCCAATCTTCCTGGTGATGACGTAGGGACCATCACGTTTAGGCACAAACTTTGATGTTATTCCCTTACTTGCATTACTCAAAACATGGGTTGTTACCAGTACCTCAGTACCAATTTCAAAGTTAGGCTGTGGTCGTCTTAGTTTATCAACATACGTTTTGTTCTTATCCTGGATCTTTATTTCAGTCTCCTTTGCATCCCTTAGAACATTTGTGATAGTTTTTAGATATGATGTTATTTCCGGAATAAAACTCTCGGCTTCAATAATTCGTCTAACATCATGTTTGACATCGTCTAACGTACGTAGCTCTCTACCAAAAGTAAGGTAGGCAGCGCTATAACCCGTACTCTGACATTTGGCAGTATTCATAGCAAAACGTATAGCAGCCAAACTATCATGCCAATTATCATGTTGATTTTGAACCAATATGGCCAGTTGACTCTTCATGTCCCTGTTCTTTCTTTCGACAGGATTTGCTTCGGGCTGATATACGGGTGTGAATTGCTGCTGTATACCAAGGCAATATGTGACCTTCTGCATTATAGCGGATACAAATTGTACTCCGTTATCGGATTTGATACGTCTGGGTATTCCATATCGCAAAAAGATTTCGTCTATTAGAATCTTTGCGCATGCTTCAGCAGTTGCATCTTTTAACTTAAAAATTTCAGTCCAACGGCTGGCAACGTCTTCTACAATTAATATCCATCGATAACCATCCTCAGTCTGCGGCAAGGGACCAAATAAGTCCACAGCCACAACTTCAAATCTTTGTTTACTGCTAGTTGTCTGCAAAAGTCCAGCAGGTTTCATATTAGATGCCTTAAAACGTTGGCATTCAATACAACTCTTGACATACCTAGCTATTTCACTGCGCATTCCAGGCCAGAAATATCTACTAGATATACGTGCAATGGTTCTTTCCGTGCCATAATGGCCTGCAGTACTCTCATCATGGTACGCTTTTAAAATTTCAGAGCGTTCTTGGGCGGGTATTACGAGTTGTGCATCTTCACTATCATAATTTGCATAACAATACAAAATGCCATCATTCAACAGATAACTCCTATTCATCCATTGAATTGAGTTTTCATCCTGTTTCTCCAAGGAATCTATTATCTCCTTTATATACTCGTCCTTCATCTGCTCTTCTCGGATTTTCTTAACCGTTTTCGTTGGCATGTCAACATAAAATGCACAGAAACGATTATCATTGACCTCATCATCTTGATCGGGACAAGGTGGCCTGGATAGCATATCAGCTACCGCATTTGCCTAACCAGGAACGTGTTCGATTTTAAAATTGTACTGCTGAATCTGCAGTCCCCACCTAGCAAGTCTTCCCGTTGGTGATTTTACCGTCAGCATCCATTTCAAGGGTTTGTGATCAGTTAGAAGTTTAAGCTCCTCCCCTTCAATATAGCCACGAAATTTACTACAGGCCCAAATGATAGCCAGAGCCTCTCGTTCCGTAGTAGAGTAGTTACGTTCAGCATTGCTTAACAAACGACTTGCATATTCTAAAGGGTGCTCTTCCGGACCCTCCCCCTGGAGCAAAACTGCTCCAAGAGCATAGGCGCTCGCATCCGTCTTAATAGCATATGGCATATTGTCGACAGCTTGTCCCAGCACTGGAGAAGTAGTTAAGGCGTCTTTCAAAGCGCCAAATGCCCTCTGTTCCTCAGCTTCCCATTTCCACACTGCCGTTTTCTTAGTCAAATTCGTTAAGGGTCTAGCAATTTCAGCATAACCATCAATAAACCGCCTATACCAGGAACAGGTTTGAATGAATGATATCAGCTCCCACACATTTCTGGGCACTTTACGTTCAACTATAGCTTGGATTTTGCACGGATCCACAGCAATGCCTTCTGGTGTGAGAATATGTCCAAGAAATTTTACACTGAGGCAACAAAACTTGCATTTACCATTATTCAAACGTAATTCAAACATTAACAGACGTCGTAGTACCACGTTGAGATTTTCCAAGTGTTGTTGGAAACTCTCCGAGCATATGATTATATCATCAAGATAGGCAAAAATACATATATCAGGAATACTGGATTTAAAACGATTAACAAGCCTCTAAAAGGTTGCGGGGGCATTTCGTAGCCCAAATTGCATTCTTTTAAAACGAAAAGTTGCAAATGGAGTGATAATGCATGTTTCATCACGATCCTCTTCAGCTACTTCCACTTGGTAGTAGCCACATTGCAAATCGAGGGTTGTCATGTATTTTGTGCTCTTTGCCGAGTGCAACATATCATCCATACGAGGTAATGGATACCTGTCGGGAACAGTGATAGAGTTCAATTTTCTGTAATCAACACAGACACGTATTGATCCATCCTTTTTGGGGACCATAACAACGGGAGACGACCAAGCAGATTCACATTCTTCTATGATATCATTTTCCAGCATACCCTCTATTTCACATTTTAACTCCCTAGACTTTGAAAACGAAAGACGATAGGGTGGTGACGCAATAGGATGATGGTCACCAGTGTCTATTCTGAGGACAGCGTACGGTGAAAGTTCTCCCAATCTACCAAACACATCTTTATGTTCAAAGAGAATCCCATCTAATTGCAGCCTATGTACATCACTTAATTGTGCACCATCTGTTGGTTTAAGTATTTTATAATCAAAAGAATACAGCGGAATAAATATTTGGTCATCATCATCATTTGGAGGTTTATATACGACACCACTAAAGAGTCCAGTGTCCTTTGACCTGTCAGGAGTCACCATATCAGGAGGAATTGCGTCCCTAAATATTGCCTGAATGGAATGTGGGGAGTATTCATTCTCCTTATTATAATCAGGACCATATGACTCAAAATCAGAAACGTACGTACGGCAAATTCTCTTTGGAGTCTCGATCAAATTCAAATTTAATGGCCAAGCTTCACAGAAATCGAATTGTAGAGTAGGGTAACTTTCAAAGTACCAGTAACACTGGCCCATATTTAAAACTATTCCCGACTCCTCCATAAAATCTGAGCCAATTAATGTACGGTTACTCTTATCCTCGGGAAAAATCAAAAACTTGATATTTAAACATCTTCCGCCAATAACAATCTTACATTGCGTTGTTAGGCACTTTCTGTTACAAGATGATCACACATGCTAGTGACGTACAATCTAAAGTTATAGTAACCATTATAATTAAACAGGTTATCAATATAATAAATTACCAAAATAAATACGGTAATAAATAAATATGTATGTAATTAAATATGTAAATAAATATGTGCCGCTACAAATTTAGTTAAATTCACACTTAATTTTATTTTCTTTTTTAATAATTTTATTATTAGCACACACACAAAAAAAAATTTGTTTTTATTTTGTTTACATATTTTTTGTCAATTGATTTTAGTTTGTAAGTACAGTTACATTTTCTAATGAGAAAATTATTTGTTTACGCGTTTTTTCAACAGAATGTTGATCTGGCAACAATACAAATTGAACAGTTTGTAACCTTACGCTTACATTTGCCAATACTGGCAAGACAGTAAGAAAATACATATTTGTTGCCAAAAACACTACTTGCTGTCTTCGTGACGTAGGCCTCCAGACATTAGTAAAGACAGTTCACTTTTAAAAAAATGTCTAACGTGAATGTCGCAGTGCACGTTCTAGCTAAACGTGTATATGAACTTAACACATTAAAAATAGCATTTAACAACTATTTTTTGTGAACATAGATAACCCTTAAGTAAAACATGTGTAATGTGGGTTGTGAGTGAAAAAAATGTTTGTGAGAAATTTTTTTTGACGTAAATCAAAAACTCACTTTCGCTTCGCGATGGACGGTGGCACGCTGGTGTTTGGGCTGAAGCTCGCCGGAAATGGGGGGTTCGTGTCCATCTACTCACACATACACAATTTTATTCGTGCCAATAACGAAAGATGTAGATGAAAACCGAAGCGATACAAAACGTAGAACATTGAACAAATACGACCGTTGAATGATGATAAGAATATTTTCGCTGATTTCGACAGGATCGAACTCGAGTCCTCAGGACCAGCTGTTTCCGTCCTGGATAGGCAGCCCATTTTGCCGTCATCCGTGGCACTACTCATTGCCTGAAAAATAAATGTTTAGGAGTAATGCCCCAAATCGTTACTCACCCTTTCGCTACAAGCGCGTTACCTTTCAACCATCTTTAATTAATTCAAAACATTTTAATTTGTTTTCTATAATTTCCAAAAAAAAATTACAATAAATGTTTATTTCTTATTACTATACTAAACCCTAACAAAAGTTACAATAAAAATAATATTCAGGTCTACAATAATAAGAATTTATGAGTAAAATTTTATGTTTAACAGAAATATTATTTCTTTACTTATTTTTACGAATTACAAACAAAATGAAATTATATTTAAGTGAAGGCTACTTAAGATAACTAGTTATTTGTCATATTATTTATTTCAATATTGATTCGTTACGTCAGGTGTTTGAATGATAAATCCGGTATTTTTAAAAGTTTTTCTTTGTCATTTATTCAAATATTCAATAATAGATCCGGTAATAAAGGACACATTGCATGAAACAAAGTTCTGACGTACATCGAGTTAACTCCAGAATTTTAAATTAA
This sequence comes from Pollenia amentaria, assembly GCA_943735925.1. Classification (NCBI taxonomy): domain Eukaryota; kingdom Metazoa; phylum Arthropoda; class Insecta; order Diptera; family Polleniidae; genus Pollenia; species Pollenia amentaria. The sequence continues at coordinate 88,214,817 of OX031007.1, read as the reverse complement.
TAACTAGTGTTTAAGTTTGAATTTCCTTAAATTCAGTTTTCCTATTTAGATATAGTCTAAATCTTTAAATTTGGTTTAACTAACTTTAGCTTAATTATTTATATATATTAGGAATTCGACTTTCATTTTAACAAAAAAAAATTTATTTTATGGCTTCCTAGTTAGATCCAGTCTATATACCTGAAGTACGATTTCAAACTAAATTAGGAAAGTTATTATTAATTCCGAATCTTTGAAGTAATTATCAATATAAAACGAATTTTAGACAATAAATTGCAAACCTATTTCCATTTAGTTCGATCGTATTTCTCTTATTTATTTTTTTTTTTAATTCAAATTGTTTGTTGGGTTTTAAAATTTTTTTTCTTAATGCAAATTGTTTGTTGGGTTTATTTCCAATTGTTATTTACTTGTGTCATTTTAATTTTTTTTCTTATAATTATTTTTCATAATTGTTTTTCTTCAAAAAAAAAATCAAACTACAATATTATTATGGAACTGTTCATTTCCCCCGTAAAATTAATCTTCGAATGTCATTAGCAAAACGATAAAAAAAAGGAATAGACAAAAATCTCTATAAACTGGTTTAAATTTTTATCATCAATTTTAGTATTCCAAAGTTGAATCAGTGTCAAATCCAACTGGGACTAATGAGCATAACAAGATTTAGTTTAACTAGACTACATATTATCAAAATTGAATATTGGAATTTGACCCGTCATTGGTACTTAAACTTAAATTTTTAATATATAATTTTGTTTTTTTTTTTCTTAAATTCCGCCAAAGTGTTGCGATTAAATGTAATCTTTAAGTTGAGGTCAATTATATTTAAAGGTTTAAAAAAAACAAGTATTCGATCCAATGAGTGGAAGTATTTCACCTTAAATTTTGAAATTCGACTTCTAATTCAGATTCCACAATTTAAATTTCGAACTCAGATTCAAAGCTAATTTGAGTTAACCGACTTAAATCCATTTTTGTTCTCAGATTTGCTTTAAATTTGAATTTAGGGTCCGAATCGGATTAATAATTTAAAAACGTCAACCTAAGATTCAATTTAAATTTAAGCGTTACAATTTAAGTTAAGTATTTAATTTTGGGTTTAGTTATTTAACCGGAATTTATTTAAAAGAAACAAAAATAACGAATTTAGTTCATTTAAATACCCGAACTCAATTTAAGGATTCAGCGTTTTCACGATTCACGATTTACAATTCGAATTTGTAATTTGGACGCAATTACAATCTAGTATAAAATTTAAATCTTGATATCCGAGTTAGATTAAGTTTAAGTTTTTTTTTTCCTTTTTTTTTTTTAAATTCAAATTTTGTGTTGAATTTTAAGTATTCAAATTGGGAAGTTAAATTACGATCAACATGTGTATGCTTATAAGAATTCGTTAATTTATGTACCAAAGAACTAATCCAGCTATACTACGTCATTTTTGGTTACATTCGGCTAGCAATAACTAATTATTCGATAAGCAATAACTAATTATTCGGTAAGTAATAACTAAGAATTAGGTTAGTAACAACTAATAATTAGGTTAGTAGTAACTAATAATTCGGTTAGCAAAAACTATTCATTTAACTAGCAGTAACTACTTATATAGCTGGTAATACTCAATTACTTAGTTAATAACTACTTATCTAATATTTTATTTATTTAATTATTGATCTATTTTAGTTATTTCCTAAAATATTTATTGTATATTCATTAAAAAAAAAACAATTTAAATTTTTTTATTAGACCATATAAACAATATAATTAGATGCTACGTGTACAAAAAAAATCGATTTTTGAAATCGAGTATCAAGTTTTGGTAGAGTGAACTGATTATCAATTTGATAAATGGACTATCAATTGGATTTGCAAAATCGTTTCTTTAATCAAAGTTTAATTGACAGTGTGTGTATACAGTTAAGGATTATATCGAATGAAATTCAAATGATAAAAATAAGTTAGTGAGTCGGAGATATCGAAAACCGTCAGGCTATTATTAAAATTTAACAAAATTCCCACCTAAATATATTCACGAATTTTAACTGATTAAACCAAGATTTGACGGAAAGAGAAGAGGAACAAGAATTGAAATATTTGAATTAATGATTATCCCCTGAAAAATTTATCATAATGAATAAACTTAACACTAATTGGATAAACACATCAAGGATTAATTAAAAAAAAAAATTATATTGTTTATATGGTCTAATAAAAAAATTTAAATTGTTTTTTTTTTTAATGAATATACAATAAATATTTTAGGAAATAACTAAAATAGATCAATAATTAAATAAATAAAATATTAGATAAGTAGTTATTAACTAAGTAATTGAGTATTACCAACTATATAAGTAGTTACTGCTAGTTAAATGAATAGTTTTTGCTAACCGAATTATTAGTTACTACTAACCTAATTATTAGTTGTTACTAACCTAATTCTTAGTTATTACTTACCGAATAATTAGTTATTGCTTATCGAATAATTAGTTATTGCTAGCCGAATGTAACCAAAAATGACGTAGTATAGCTGGATTAGTTCTTTGGTACATAAATTAACGAATTCTTATAAGCATACACATGTTGATCGTAATTTAACTTCCCAATTTGAATACTTAAAATTCAACACAAAATTTGAATTTAAAAAAAAAAAGGAAAAAAAAAACTTAAACTTAATCTAACTCGGATATCAAGATTTAAATTTTATACTAGATTGGAATTGCGTCCAAATTACAAATTCGAATTGTAAATCGTGAATTGAACGCTGAATCCTTAAATTGAGTTCGGGTATTTAAATGAACTAAATTCGTTATTTTTGTTTCTTTTAAATAAATTCCGGTTAAATAACTAAACCCAAAATTAAATACTTAACTTAAATTGTAACGCTTAAATTTAAATTGAATCTTAGGTTGACGTTTTTAAATTATTAATCCGATTCGGACCCTAAATTTAAATTTAAAGCAAATCTGAGAACAAAAATGGATTTAAGTCGGTTAACTCAAATTAGCTTTGAATCTGAGTTCGAAATTTAAATTGTGGAATCTGAATTAGAAGTCGAATTTCAAAATTTAAGGTGAAATACTTCCACTCATTGGATCGAATACTTGTTTTTTTTAAACCTTTAAATATGATTGACCTCAACTTAAAGATTACATTTAATCGCAACACTTTGGCGGAATTTAAGAAAAAAAAAACAAAATTATATATTAAAAATTTAAGTTTAAGTACCAATGACGGGTCAAATTCCAATATTCAATTTTGATAATATGTAGTCTAGTTAAATTAAATCTTGTTATGCTCATTAGTCCCAGTTGGATTTGACACTGATTCAACTTTGGAATACTAAAATTGATGATAAAAATTTAAACCAGTTTATAGAGATTTTTGTCTATTCCTTTTTTTTATCGTTTTGCTAATGACATTCGAAGATTAATTTTACGGGGGAAATGAACAGTTCCATAATAATATTGTAGTTTGAGTTTTTTTTTTTTGTAGAAAAACAATTATGAAAAATAATTATAAGAAAAAAAATTAAAATGACACAAGTAAATAACAATTGGAAATAAACCCAACAAACAATTTGCATTAAGAAAAAAAATTTTAAAACCCAACAAACAATTTGAATTAAAAAAAAAATAAATAAGAGAAATACGATCGAACTAAATGGAAATAGGTTTGCAATTTATTGTCTAAAATTCGTTTTATATTGATAATTACTTCAAAGATTCGGAATTAATAATAACTTTCCTAATTTAGTTTGAAATCGTACTTCAGGTATATAGACTGGATCTAACTAGGAAGCCATAAAATAAATTTTTTTTTGTTAAAATGAAAGTCGAATTCCTAATATATATAAATAATTAAGCTAAAGTTAGTTAAACCAAATTTAAAGATTTAGACTATATCTAAATAGGAAAACTGAATTTAAGGAAATTCAAACTTAAACACTAGTTATTAATTTAAAATTCTGGAGTTAACTCGATGTACGTCAGAACTTTGTTTCATGCAATGTGTCCTTTATTACCGGATCTATTATTGAATATTTGAATAAATGACAAAGAAAAACTTTTAAAAATACCGGATTTATCATTCAAACACCTGACGTAACGAATCAATATTGAAATAAATAATATGACAAATAACTAGTTATCTTAAGTAGCCTTCACTTAAATATAATTTCATTTTGTTTGTAATTCGTAAAAATAAGTAAAGAAATAATATTTCTGTTAAACATAAAATTTTACTCATAAATTCTTATTATTGTAGACCTGAATATTATTTTTATTGTAACTTTTGTTAGGGTTTAGTATAGTAATAAGAAATAAACATTTATTGTAATTTTTTTTTGGAAATTATAGAAAACAAATTAAAATGTTTTGAATTAATTAAAGATGGTTGAAAGGTAACGCGCTTGTAGCGAAAGGGTGAGCAACGATTTGGGGCATTACTCCTAAACATTTATTTTTCAGGCAATGAGTAGTGCCACGGATGACGGCAAAATGTCATATGGGGTGGGCTGCCTATCCAGGACGGAAACAGCTGGTCCTGAGGACTCGAGTTCGATTCTGTCGAAATCAGCGAAAATATTCTTATCATCATTCAACGGTCGTATTTGTTCAATGTTCTACGTTTTGTATCGCTTCGGTTTTCATCTACATCTTTCGTTATTGGCACGAATAAAATTGTGTATGTGTGAGTAGATGGACACGAACCCCCCATTTCCGGCGAGCTTCAGCCCAAACACCAGCGTGCCACCTGTGATGGCGACTTATATCGCATGATTTGATATTGTATAATTTGAAATTATGTACTATGTTTTACTAAATTTTCATTCGGCTGTAGCTATATTTACTTTGTGAAAGGAAAAGTTTTTTTTTAAATATAGTTTTTATTTTTATTGGATTAGCCTTGATTTTTATTTTTTTATATATGTCGAAAATTTGGGAAAAATTTTTCATAATCTGAAACGAAAGTCTGAGAGGGAGACGGTTTAAAAGGAAAAGAAGGAAAGTTGTTCGGAATTTTAATATAGAAACTTTTTATAAATTTTGTTTTGGGTATAAAGACAAAACGGGATTTACATAATTCGGCGGTAAGAAAAATTTGGTGATTAAGTGTGAAAATTTCTCTTTTATAGATGTATTTATTATAGGAAATTGGGTCAGCTTACATCAGTGGTGGAGTTATATATATACTCCAATTGGTGGTTGTTTATACTGGGGAGCAATTATCTTACGATCTTGGAAAGCAGCAAGATATCTGCCCTATTGTCATTTTTGTTTTGGGAAGGAACACAGGATTCTGGTTAGGAATATTTAAGCCACTAAAGGTGGCTTATGTTAAGAGTATTTGAAGAGAAGATACTAATCAGCCTTGTTATATTGCTACGGTGACCAAACATAATACAATTTATCTTTATTTTGTGTTAATACGTGCTAAATCACACTAATTACCGTGTAAATAACAGGACTAATTTTGTTCGTTCAACTTGTCGTATCCTTAAACCGTTAAATCTTATAAACCAAAATTTTTTTTTTTTTTTGGAAACAAAACTTTTGAATCCCTAAATTCTAAAGTTAAAACAAAATATTTTCCTATTTCAAATTTCTATATAAATTAATTTCATAAATTGTTAAATTGTTAGCTTAATTTTAATTGGTCACCTAAATTGTCATATTCATAGAAATACCTTAAATACCAACACAAAAACACTAGCACCTACGAGTTTCGACTTCTATTTCTCGTACAAACGATACACCATATTTTGGATTCAGTTTTGTAAGTATGTTTAAATACCAACAAATAACGTAATCCACATTCAAATTCAATTTTTATTTTGTTTGTTACTGACTATCGAATGCTGAATTAATATAAAAACGAATGAAACCATTGTCATCGGGCGCCTGCTGACATCGTTGGACGTTATAAAAATCGTAAGTGTTAATGCATTTAATTTGATAGCCAGTTTTTAAATAGTCAACACGAATTTTTGAATACTTATTTAACGTAACATGAATAACTAAATATATTTTACTTTGAAAATTCATTATATATAAAGGGTTGACCATATTAGGTGATTCCAAAATCATCTATGTTACGTTATTGATAAATGCCCTACTTTTAGTACACTTAACACCGGGTTAAATATTACAACAACGTCATCAGATTTAATTTTTTTTTTATTTGTTTTATTAAACACCATATTTGAATATCTTAATTAATGGTGGCCAACTTTAGTTACATTTATCATTTAAATGTTCGTTTATAAATTTTTTTTTTCAATAATAGTATTTCCATTTAATTATCCTACATTAATTATTAAATAAAATTTAATCATATTATTACGTTTGTTAACATGGAATTTTAAATCTTATACTTAGTTTGTTATGAAAGGTGAAGATATTGGTATGGATTAAATGGAGTGGTTATTTATTTTTATCGGGCTGACCTATGATATTGATCCTTTGGTCAGCATGGTGGGTGGGCGAGGAATAGTGTAGCAAATTCCATCATAAGCTATACTTCAACACTTGGTACGTCATTTATTTATTACTTTCTTTTGATAATTGCGGGTTTTGTGAGATTATGCTACCTAATATTAAATCTATTGCAACTGATCAAATATATTCTATTATTAGGAACAATACTGACACACCCCCCCCAACGACGAGCACAGCTGTATTAAAGGTAGCCTTGTTCCCCTAGGAAAAAAATACAACAACATATATAACGATCGTTACAGAGATTTTTGGCGCCCAACGTGGGGCCTCAGCTATCGAAACTTAGAAAATTTATTGGGCAATGACACCTAGATACTGAGGGCCTCGGAATCTAATTTGTGTGTTATGGTGATTCGCATTTTATTTTTTTTTTTTTTTTTTTTTTTTTTTTTAAATGTTTTATTACTTCAGACTGTGGACATATTTGTGAATTATTTTAAAGTTGATATGATAAACAAAGCCTGGTTTTGATTTTAATAAGACAATGGTTATCAGGGCTTGGATTCGAACTTGAGATAAGGTTCTGGTTAGTATAATAATATCGGTTCGTTGCTCGTTTGTTCCATTTCCTACATAAGATTTTGGTTTGTTTAGATTTTCCTGAGTGCGGAATTAAAGTAATTGGTATTGATATCGAAAACTTTCCTGCTATGGATAACTATACTTTTCAATCTTTCTTTTATTTTCTCCATTTAGTTTTGGATCTTATTCTTTTGGACATGTTCTGAATGTTTCCAACCATTTTGAGTTCTCTTTTTAATTTTTTTTGTTGGCGTACTGTAATGTAGTGTTTGGCTTGTTTTTTTTTTTCCCTTTTAGTTTTTTTTTTTATTTAAGTGTTTTAAGTTCATTGCCATACCAAACTTCACCGAGTAGTAATAATACTTTTAGTCTCTTTTGAGGTTTTCCAATTATATCTGAATTTTGCAGTTTTCCTTTGGGAAAAGAAAATACAGGTTTTTTATTTTTTTTTTTTTTTTTTTTTTTACATACTTTTGATTTAGATTTGTGGTAGTTTTAAACTTCTTTTAGGTCAACGTTTGCTTGATATAACTTGAATTGTATCCGGAATATTAAGTTTTGTTTATAAAAATGCCGTTAGTCCGCAGTTGCGGGAATATCCCTATTGTTGTAGAGCAGGATGCTGCTGATACTATTTTAGATGTGGACAATAGAGCAGGTGGTGATATTCTTTTACCTTCTGTTTCTACGGGAAGACATAATACACGGTCACAGTCCCGTAGGGAACCTAAGGGACAAGGAAATGTGACATACGGTCAAATTCGGGACATCGTGGCTGAGTCATTAAAGGGTTTTAGAGAGGAAATGGCTAATATGGTAGGGGAAAGTCTTCGTACTTTCACTGTGACGAATAGTGGTGGAGTAGGACAGGATGGACAAAATCGCACTGAACATGGGAATATTGAACCTGGACAGCATGATGATAGGAGTGAAATTTCTCGTAATGAACGCGACGATTTTAATTATAGAAGGAGTTTTGACAGAAGTTCTGAGAAGATTTTAAATTTAATTCGCAACTGGAGAATTCGATTTACTGGCGACATTTCGGAGGTTACGGTAGACGAGTTTATATATAGAGTAAACACTCTCACTGGCGCAAATTTGAGGGGTGACTTCGAATTGTTATGTGAGCATGCCCATATTTTGTTCGAGGGTAAGGCTCTCAAATGGTTCTGGCGGTATCACCGTAGTTGTAGAAGTATGGAATGGGACGACCTTTGTAATGCCTTAAAACGGCAGTACAAAGACTATAACACGGATTTTGATATAAAGGATGACATACTACGCAGACAACAGAAGCACAACGAGTCGTTCGACGACTATTACGACGCTATTATGATACTGTGCGACAGGCTGATTACACCATTTACCGAAACTGAACTGTGTGAGGTCATGATGAAAAATTTGAGACCAGAAGTAAGGCATGAGCTTTTGCACCTAGATATATATCGGGTGGCACACTTGAGACGGGCAGTAAGGCGCCACGAAAAGTTTGTGAGGGACATGACTACGTCTAACATGAACAAACGACCGTATCAAAGGGCTCAAGTTGCGGAAATCGAATTGGATGATGGACAGATTAATCCTGAGAGTAAAGTAATGAGTGAAACGGAAATTTCGGTAATAGCAAGTAGAAAATGCTGGAATTGCGACAACATCGGTCACAGTTTTGTTGATTGCATGGAACCTAGAACCATTTTTTGTTATGGTTGTGGAGCGAAAAATATTTTTAAACCTAATTGCCAAAAATGCACACAGTTTCGGGGAAACTACACAAAGGATGTCCGCGATTGGAAAGGCGGACATCCGAAACAAAATTAGAGAACGAAGTTGTTTTGACTTCTGGGACTGATGAACTCGATGTGACAAATTTACCGGACAGGACACCGAATGGCTCATCGCAGCTTCCACACACGTTTGGAGGCTTATAACAGAGTGAGGGCTAGAATTTTTGGGGAAACGAAGACAGGGAAGACGCCGAGTAGATCTTCTAGACGAATTCGGGAATTTTTCAGACGTAAAGGGAATTTTCGGAAACATGTGATATCTTCATTGGTTTGCAGGGAAAATGACAACAGACCGTATATCAAGCTGGACCTTTTTGATAAGACCCATTTTGCATTAATGGACAGTGGTGCCAATGTGAACGTAATTGGTGCTGGGTTATGTACGGAAATTTTAGGAACAAATAACTTTGAACGGATAATTGGTAATGTCAAAACAGCAGACGGACAACAGCAAAGGGTGTTGGGGACCTTAGAGATAGATGTATCATATAATGGCTTAAAGAAGCCGATTGAATTTTTATTGATAGCGTCGTTAACACAGGATGTTATTTGTGGCATGGACTTTTGGCAAAAGTTCGGAATAAAAATTTTCTCAAGGGACCAGGTCTGTGAAGTTAGTGCCGATGAGGATCCAAATAAAATTGCCATGACCTTTCTACAAAAACAACAACTGCAAATTATTGTCAATTCTTTTCCAAATTCAGAGAGGGATGGACTCGGTTGCACATCTTTTTTAGAACATCACATAGATACTGGTGATGCAAACCCCATTAAACAGCGATATTATCCTATCTCACCTGCAAGGGAGAAACAATTATGCGAGGAAATTGATAGAATGATAGAATTAGGTGTGATCGAGGAGTGTCCAAGTTCTCCTTGGTCATCTCCGGGGGTTTTGATCGTTAAACCAGGTAAGGTGAGATTTTGTTTGGACAGCCGTAAATTGAATTCAGTAACGACAAAAGACGCATATCCAATTCCCAACATAGACGGACTTATTTCGAGGCTTCCTCCAATTTATTTTATTTCCAAGGTGGATTTAAAAGATGCATTTTGGCAAATTAAATTAGACGAATCCTCAAGACCTAAGACTGCCTTTACAATCCCTAATCGGCCTTTGTATCAATTTACTAGGATGCCGTTTGGATTGTGCAATGCCCCACAAACAATGTGCAGACTGATGGACCAAGTTATTCCGTATCATTTAAAAACAAACGTGTTTGTTTAACTTGACGACCTTCTCATAATTTCGAAGGACTTCGACGATCATTTGAAACATCTACAAGAGGTGGCGATCCAATTCCGTAAATCTAATTTGTCTATCAACGTAAAGAAAAGCAGTTTTGCAATTCGTCGTGTGCAATATTTAGGGTATATTGTGGGGGAAGGTTGCTTGAGAATTGACCCGGATAAGGTGAAAGCCATATCAGAATTTCCAGTTCCTAAATCCGTTCGACAAGTTCGTCAGTTTCTTGGGATGGCTGGTTGGTACCGTCGATTCATAGATGATTATGCCACCATTACATTTTCCATTACTGAGCTGTTGTCGAAAGGGAAACCCTTTACATGGACTGATGAAGCTCAGAAGTCCTTTGAAGTCCTTAAGGGGAAATTAACTTCAGCCCCCGTACTTGTACATGCAGATTTTGAGAAGCCTTTTATTCTCCAATGTGATGCAAGTACATGTGGAATAGGTGCTGTTTTAGCTCAATTGGACGACGAGGGCAATGAAAGGCCAATAGCCTATATGTCTCAAAAGTTAAATAAGGCCCAAAGGAACTACACGATAACTGAGTTAGAATGTTTGGCTGTTATATTGGCAATCAAAAAGTTTAGAGCGTACATAGAAGGTCACAATTTTAGGGTTATAACCGACCACGCGAGCCTCAAATGGCTTATGAGGCAGAAGGACTTATCGGGACGTTTAGCAAGGTGGGCGTTGAAACTGCAAGGGTATGATTTTACCATTGAACATCGAAAGGGTAAAGATAATATAGTGCCGGATGCGTTATCGAGAGTTTTTGAAAACGGAAAAAGTGTGATCGCATTGGAATTGGAGACTGTACCTATAATTGACCTCAACTCCAGTGCATTCGAAAGTCCTGCGTATAGCAGGATGAGGGAGGAATTTTTGAAATCCGAATTACCAGATTTTAAAATAATTGACAAGTTTATTTATAAGAGAATAAACTTTTCATCGGGTCAGGATGATGAATCGGAAACGTGGAAGCTGTTTGTTCCCGAAGAACTGCGAAAAGATGTGATATATGCATCGCATGATGTGCCTAATGCAGCTCACGGAGGAATTGCCAAAACTATTCACCGCATTAGGCAATTTTTCTTTTGGCCTCGATTAGCTACCGATGTGAAAAACTATGTCAAAAATTGTTTTCACTGCAAAACTTCAAAAACTCCAACTTCATGCCTGAGACCTCTTATGGGGGAAATGGTTAACACGGAAAGACCATTTCAACGGCTATATATGGATCTTATAGGACCATTTCCACGGACCAGGAATGGAAATATAGGTATTTTTATAATACTAGACCATTTTACAAAGTTCACATTTTTAAAGCCTTTAAAAAAATTTGTGACAAGACCTATTGTGGAGTATTTAAAGAATGACATTTTAACATGTTATGGCGTTCCCGAAATAATCATTTCCGATAATGGAAGCCAGTTTAAATCTAAAGAATTTAGAAATATAATCGATAAATTTGGAATAATTCATCAGTACACCGCAGTTCATAGTCCTCAGTCAAACGCAAGTGAAAGGGTTAACCGTTCGATTAACGAAGCCCTTCGATCTTATATACGAAACGACCAGCGTCAATGGGACGAATATTTGTCAAGTGTCAACTGTGCGATTCGCAGCAGTATACATCAGACGACAGGACGGACCCCTTATGAGTTGGTTTTTGGACAAACAATGATCACACATGGACAGGACTACAAAATTCTACGAATTTTGGGGCTTTTGACGGAAACAGGCGTTAGAATTGGAATGGAGGACAAGTTATCATTATTAAGGGACTCTATACGGACTAAGATAAAGGAAGCGTATGATCGCAACTCTAAATCATACAATTTAAGATCAAGAAAACGGGAACTTAATATTGGACAAGTTGTCATACGCCGAAATTTTCCACAGAGTTCATTAATCGATCATTTTAATGCAAAATTAGCGCCGACAGGCATAAAGGCTATAGTCAGGAAACGTATTGGAAAAGTTAACTATGAACTGGAGGATGTTAGTGGTGGCTTTTGTGGAATATATCATATAAAGGATATATGGACCTGACACTGGTCTGGATTTTATGACAGGATATTACTTTAATTGTTTATTGTTTTTTTTCAGATGAAATTTTTCACCTGGCTTTAATTTTCATCTGCTTTGTGATGGCGACTTATATCGCATGATTTGATATTGTATAATTTGAAATTATGTACTATGTTTTACTAAATTTTCATTCGGCCGTAGCTATATTTACTTTGTGAAAGGAAAAGTTTTTTTTTAAATATAGTTTTTATTTTTATTGGATTAGCCTTGATTTTTATTTTTTTATATATGTCGAAAATTTGGGAAAAATTTTTCATAATCTGAAACGAAAGTCTGAGAGGGAGACGGTTTAAAAGGAAAAGAAGGAAAGTTGTTCGGAATTTTAATATAGAAACTTTTTATAAATTTTGTTTTGGGTATAAAGACAAAACGGGATTTACATAATTCGGCGGTAAGAAAAATTTGGTGATTAAGTGTGAAAATTTCTCTTTTATAGATGTATTTATTATAGGAAATTGGGTCAGCTTACATCAGTGGTGGAGTTATATATATACTCCAATTGGTGGTTGTTTATACTGGGGAGCAATTATCTTACGATCTTGGAAAGCAGCAAGATATCTGCCCTATTGTCATTTTTGTTTTGGGAAGGAACACAGGATTCTGGTTAGGAATATTTAAGCCACTAAAGGTGGCTTATGTTAAGAGTATTTGAAGAGAAGATACTAATCAGCCTTGTTATATTGCTACGGTGACCAAACATAATACAATTTATCTTTATTTTGTGTTAATACGTGCTAAATCACACTAATTACCGTGTAAATAACAGGACTAATTTTGTTCGTTCAACTTGTCGTATCCTTAAACCGTTAAATCTTATAAACCAAAATTTTTTTTTTTTTGGAAACAAAACTTTTGAATCCCTAAATTCTAAAGTTAAAACAAAATATTTTCCTATTTCAAATTTCTATATAAATTAATTTCATAAATTGTTAAATTGTTAGCTTAATTTTAATTGGTCACCTAAATTGTCATATTCATAGAAATACCTTAAATACCAACACAAAAACACTAGCACCTACGAGTTTCGACTTCTATTTCTCGTACAAACGATACACCATATTTTGGATTCAGTTTTGTAAGTATGTTTAAATACCAACAAATAACGTAATCCACATTCAAATTCAATTTTTATTTTGTTTGTTACTGACTATCGAATGCTGAATTAATATAAAAACGAATGAAACCATTGTCATCGGGCGCCTGCTGACATCGTTGGACGTTATAAAAATCGTAAGTGTTAATGCATTTAATTTGATAGCCAGTTTTTAAATAGTCAACACGAATTTTTGAATACTTATTTAACGTAACATGAATAACTAAATATATTTTACTTTGAAAATTCATTATATATAAAGGGTTGACCATATTAGGTGATTCCAAAATCATCTATGTTACGTTATTGATAAATGCCCTACTTTTAGTACACTTAACACCGGGTTAAATATTACAACAACGTCATCAGATTTAATTTTTTTTTTATTTGTTTTATTAAACACCATATTTGAATATCTTAATTAATGGTGGCCAACTTTAGTTACATTTATCATTTAAATGTTCGTTTATAAATTTTTTTTTTTAATAATAGTATTTCCATTTAATTATCCTACATTAATTATTAAATAAAATTTAATCATATTATTACGTTTGTTAACATGGAATTTTAAATCTTATACTTAGTTTGTTATGAAAGGTGAAGATATTGGTATGGATTAAATGGAGTGGTTATTTATTTTTATCGGGCTGACCTATGATATTGATCCTTTGGTCAGCATGGTGGGTGGGCGAGGAATAGTGTAGCAAATTCCATCATAAGCTATACTTCAACACTTGGTACGTCATTTATTTATTACTTTCTTTTGATAATTGCGGGTTTTGTGAGATTATGCTACCTAATATTAAATCTATTGCAACTGATCAAATATATTCTATTATTAGGAACAATACTGACACACCCCCCCCCCCCAACGACGAGCACAGCTGTATTAAAGGTAGCCTTGTTCCCCTAGGAAAAAAATACAACAACATATATAACGATCGTTACACACCGTCCATCGCGAAGCGAAAGTGAGTTTTTGATTTACGTCAAAAAAAATTTCTCACAAACATTTTTTTCACTCACAACCCACATTACACATGTTTTACTTAAGGGTTATCTATGTTCACAAAAAATAGTTGTTAAATGCTATACACGTTTGGCTAGAACTTGCACTGCGACATTCACGTTAGACATTTTTTTAAAAGTGAACTGTCTTTACTAATGTCTGGAGGCCTACGTCACGAAGACAGCAAGTAGTGTTTTTGGCAACTAATATGTATTTTCTTACTGTCTTGCCAGTATTGGCAAATGTAAGCGTAAGGTTACAAACTGTTCAATTTGTATTGTTGCCAGATCAACATTCTGTTGAAAAAACGCGTAAACAAATAATTTTCTCATTAAAAAATGTAACTGTACTTACAAACTAAAATCAATTGACAAAAAATATGTAAACAAAATAAAAACAAATTTTTTTTTGTGTGTGTGCTAATAATAAAATTATTAAAAAAGAAAATAAAATAAAGTGTGAATTTAACTAAATTTGTAGCGGCACATATTTATTTACATATTTAATTACATACATATTTATTTATTACCGTATTTATTTTGGTAATTTATTATATTGATAACCTGTTTAATTATAATGGTTACTATAACTTTAGATTGTACGTCACTAGCATGTGTGATCATCTTGTAACAGAAAGTGCCTAACAACGCAATGTAAGATTGTTATTGGCGGAAGATGTTTAAATATCAAGTTTTTGATTTTTCCCGAGGATAAGAGTAACCGTACATTAATTGGCTCAGATTTTATGGAGGAGTCGGGAATAGTTTTAAATATGGGCCAGTGTTACTGGTACTTTGAAAGTAACCCTACTCAACAATTCGATTTCTGTGAAGCTTGGCCATTAAATTTGAATTTGATCGAGACTCCAAAGAGAATTTGCCGTACGTACGTTTCTGATTTTGAGTCATATGGTCCTGATTATAATAAGGAGAATGACTACTCCCCACATTCCATTCAGGCAATATTTAGGGACGCAATTCCTCCTGATATGGTGACTCCTGACAGGTCAAAGGACACTGGACTCTTTAGTGGTGTCGTATATAAACCTCCAAATGATGATGATGACCAAATATTTATTCCGCTGTATTCTTTTGATTATAAAATACTTAAACCAACAGATGGTGCACAATTAAGTGATGTACATAGGCTGCAATTAGATGGGATTCTCTTTGAACATAAAGATGTGTTTGGTAGATTGGGAAAACCTTCACCGTACGCTGTCCTCAGAATAGACACTGGTGACCATCATCATATTGCGTCACCACCCAAATCCAATTGATAGTCCATTTATCAAATTGATAATCAGTTCACTCTACCAAAACTTGATACTCGATTTCAAAAATCGATGCTACGTGTACAAAAAAAATCGATGTTCAATCAACAAAACTGGACGTGAATGTGAGACTGCTAATCAACTTACAAAATTGATTATCAATTATTAAAAAAATTTTATGTAAAAGTGAAACTGATAATCAACTTACAAAATCGATTATCAATTTAGCCAACCGTTGATCAATCTACCAAATCGATAATCCATTTATGCAACTGACAATCAATTCACAACATTGATGGTCTTTTAGCTTAATTTATGATCAACTTACCAAATTGATGATCAATTATTAAAAAATTTTATGTAAAAGTGAAACTGATAATCAACTTACAAAATCGAAGATCAATTTAGCCAACCGTTGATCAATCTACCAAATCGATAATCCATTTATGAAACTGACAATCGATTCACATCATTGATGGTCAATTAGCACAATTGATGATCAATTTACACGATGGATGATCAGCATAAAAAAACGAAAAATCAATTTAAAACCATTGGGGTTAAACGGATTATATTAACGTCAATGAAATTCTCATGAACAACACTAAACAAATTTTGAATACCTATTAAAACCTTAGAGATACAAAAAGAAATAAGCTACTGCTGTGGTTATATGTACTTGCCAAGGTGTGGAACTACAGTTGTATAGTAGGTTGTTGACCAATCTGCCGATGTGCTGTTTGCTTTGTTGTTGTTAATTTTTCAAGCGTCGAGAAGGCCCACTAGAAATCTGTTATAGCGGAGAAGATGGGTGTATTGTTTTTCTAAATCACAGTTGAACTGGTGGCTGTCCTTGCATGTAAAGATGGTGGTTGATCTTCCATAATCGATTCGAATATATGCCTATTGAAGGATTTGTAGAAGCTCTGGTTGCTGTAAATGTTGTGTTACCTCAGTTAGTTTCCGAATTAAACTTTTTTTTTACTTCCGTCAATTTTTCCGAGGAATTTGTTGTTGTTGTTATGAACAATACAAGGTGGCCCTTTATTTAATGTTTGTTGATGGCAATAATGAGAAGTGACACCTATTTTTTTTTTTTTTTTGGTGCTTGAAGGTGTACGATATAAAAACCGTTAACGAGGTGGCACGTGTTGTATTTTTCCCTTGTTCGGTTGTGAAATTTGCCCTAATTAAATTTGGTCTTTATTTTTTTTGTTATCCTTGACTGGTGACGATAGTTTTTAAACCCTTGTGGCGGTGTACATCAAACACTAAGCGGTTGGCACGTTGTATTTGGTAGCATGCGGACGGTTGCCTCAGGTAGTATTGAGGTTATGGCGGACTTGTTCTGCCGCCAACATTACAAGTTCATACGCCACACGTGTTTTAGGTTGGGTGCCCCAAAATTCAATACCGCGAAGACTTGCACACCCCCCGCTATATAAAACAGTATGTTGGCATGTGCCACGTGACACGGTAACAAAGAAGACACTCCTTTTCCTGTTTAAATTTGGCCTGTCCGTCTGACAGAAAATATCACCCCTGCCTTTTCGTACACCACTCACAAGATTTACGCAAATTGTGTTGTTATTCTTTTTATTTAAAAAAAACTTAAATTACTTAGGTTACACATGAAAAATTATACCGGAACATTACAACGAACTAAACCTTCTCGTTAACGATATCCACTTGTTGATTATGCCACTGCCAGTCCTAAAATGACTTCTTTCACAAATGGTGTGTATACCCACGCTGAATCTGCTAAACTTGCTTTTGTTTGTCAATTCGCCGTGGTAGAGTGGTATTTTTTGTAGTTTTCAGGGTTGTATTTTTTTTTTAATTCACACAGTGATGACACTCAGGGCTGGAGATATTCCATTATTATTTTTGAAAGAAAACGCTTAAATTAAAAACATCACGGTGTTCGTCACAAAGCCAGCTCTTTTCTCATAGCCTGTGGAGTGACAAGAGTTGGGAAAGGGTATGATCTGGCAGCTCCCTTATAATTTCTCGGCTGATGTGTAGCAACGCCCTTCGAATCACAAGTATTCTATTGTTTCAAATGCTGCGCGTGGATTACACCTATCAACTGTCCCTTAAGATTCTCAACTTCATACTGGCTATTACCTATAGCTCTTCTTATCCTACATTTCAGCCAGGGCCTACAGAGCTTTGCATTTATACCCTTAGAAAATTTGCTCTGTACGAAATTCTTTCTATAGACCTCCTGACCAGGGCTATATTTTATGTTTCTACTTTTAAGGTTGTATGATTTTACGTTTTCGAGATAAGCATCGTGCAGCTTCTCACTTACTTTCTGGTGTATAAGTTGCATTTGTGAAGATTTTGGTAGAACTAGCATTTCTCCTTCTTCGGTAGATTTTAATTTTCTCAGGATTACATAAGCGTCAGCGTGAGTAATCATATTGTAACCAGTTAACGAAAAATAGGGGGTAACACCTGTGGAAGAATGAATAGTCGATCTTAGGGAACATTCAATTTTAGATAAATTCTCGTCCCACTTAGTTTGATCATTGTCCAATAAACTTCGAATAGAGCTAAGAATAGTCTGGTTTACCCTCTCACTAGCGTTCGATTGCGGCGAGTATATGGGAGTGCGAATATGTCTTACACCAAATATATCCAAGAACTCTTTGAACGATTTGCCGTTGTCTGAATGTAGAAATTCTGGCACTCCGAATTTGTAAAATACCTCATCTCTTAAAAATTTTATTACCGCTTTGGCTTTCGATAGGGCTTTCAATACGACAAATTTTGTTTTATGATCTAGTACTATGAAAATAAATGTGTTACCGGATTTCGTTCGGGTGTAAGGTCCTAAGAAGTCTATATATATTTTCTGAAACGGTCTCTGAGTCCTGATTTCATAGCCCATTGGTGGCCGTAAAATTTGTTTTGGGTGTTTAATTTCCTTACACGTTCCGCATTCTCTAACTAAATCCCTAATCTGCTTTACCATAGAAGGCCAATAAAAATACTCGCGTATATTATACAACGTTTTCGCAATGCCTCCATGCGAGGTGTTTTCAACATGGGATTTACAAATCAGACCGTGGGTCAATTCACTCGGTACCCATATCTTCCAGCATTCGGTCTCGCTATCTAGGTCGTTTCTGTTGAATTTTCCTTTTTTGTATATGACGCCATTGTCCACTTTCAAATCAGGTAATCGGTCCTTATTTTGCTCCACGGTGTCTATCAATGCCAGGTAGTCTTTACTTATGAATGCTTCAGAATTAAAATCTATTAAGGGGCCACTATTTAAAACCACTTCCTCCATGTCTTGACGCGAAAGCATATCGGGGACAACGTTTTTCGTTCCTTTCCTGTGCTCTATGTTGAATTTAAAGCCCTGAAGCTTTAAACTCCATCGAGCGAGTCTCCCGTTCAAATCTTGCTGACGCATCAGCCACTTTAGACTGGAATGGTCGGTGATGACCGTAAAGTCCATCAACTCTATATATTGGCGAAATTTTTCTATGGCCGGAACTACTGCGAGACATTCCTTCTCTGTCGTTGAATAGTTCTTCTGGGCCTGGTTCAGTTTCTTCGAAAAGTATTCGATAGGGTGTTCGCCCCCTTCGTCGTCTTTTTGAAACAGAACTGCCCCTATTCCTACGTTTGACGCGTCACATTGGACAAAGAATGGCCTTTCGAAATCTGGGCTGGACAAAATTGGACTGGTAACTAACCTAAGCTTGAGCTCTTCAAACGATTTTATGGCTTCAGGGGTCAAAATAAATTTAGGAGTTTTTTTAAGAGTATCGGTTAACGGAGCCGTAAGAGTGGAAAAATCGTTAATAAAACGGCGATACCACCCTACTGTGCCTAAAAATCTTCTAACCTCTTTTTGGTTTCTAGGTGGACTTATATCCAAAATAGCCTTAACTTTTTCCTCATCCGGTTTCAGTTTTCCCCCGCCAACTATATATCCCAAGTATTTTAACTCTCTGTAACAAAATTCTGATTTTTGCATGTTGCTTGTTAGCCCAGCGTTCGTTAATTTCTGCCCTACAACGCGAAGCATGTCCATATGATTTTCAAAGTTTGAGGACACTACCAGTAAATCGTCCAAGTATATAAAGACTCTATCCTTCAGTTCATATGGCACCACTTTATCCATCAACCGACAAAGCCTCTGGGCAGCGTTGCACAGTCCAAATGGCATCATTTTGAATTGATACTGTGGCCGGCCCGGAACCGTGAACGCTGTCTTTGGTCTGCTTTCTTCATCGAGGGGGATTTGCCAGAAGGCGTCTTTGAGGTCAATTGATGAGATAAAGTTTGTATCGCCTAGTCTTGCCAATAATCCATCTATGTTGGGTAGAGGATATGCATCCTTTCTCGTGACCTTGTTGAGCTCCCGGGCGTCAAGGCAAAGCCTGTTCTTGTTGGGCTTAATTACCTCTGCTTCGGTGGCTACTTCGATTACGTCCAGTTCGATCATTCTGTCGAGTTCAGCGTAGATTAGTTTTTGTACTGCTGGGCTCACGGGGTAGTGTCTCATCTTTTTTGCTGGTGCATCTCCAGTGTCTATCGTGTGTTTTTCTATTCCCATCCTTCCTAAGCCATACTGCGTGTAACAACGGAATGATAATTTCACATTTTCCAGAATTTTTCGTTGACGTGACGTTAACGGGTGTATCTTGGCCTCCTCCGAATCTGTGAGAGAAATTTCATCGACTATACTATTTTCAAATGAAACCTTTAGACCTACTTTTTTCCAAAAATCATACCCTAAAATCAGTTCTTGACTTAAGTTCGGTACTAGATATAACATCATTTCCACAAATTTATTTCCATATTTAATTTTTACGAAAATTTTGCCAATTATTAAATGTTGTTTCCCATCCGCCGTACGCACAGAAGATTTAAAATCGAGTATTTTCGAATCCATTAGCTTAACATTTTCAATACAGTTTCGGCCAAGGCAGCTTACAGAAGCCCCACTATCTAACAGTCCTTGATATTGAGAATTATTAATTATGACTGTCATATAGGGCCTAATATCGTCTTTGCTACCTATCACCGTGGATGCTATTACTTTTCTCTCTTCTTTTCTTTTGGCGTATCTTTCTCTGGTTTTTGGATTTTATTGCTAACTATGGGTGAATAATCAGTAAAAATTTCGGAACGAATTCGGTTGTAGTTTTCCAGACGCTGTTCATATGGTAGACTGGGATTGAAACCGTGTGGCCTTGAGTTATTGTTTGTTTGCAAGTAGTCATTTGTACCTCTAGTTTCTGGGTCTTCATCATTCTTAGCGTTGGTCTTGGCAATTTCCTTATCTGGAGGTCGGGCTTTGGCTGGGTTTACGTTGGTCATTTCGTTGGGTGGGTCTTGTTCAGTTAACATGAAATTTAAAAAAGTTATCTTTTACTGGGAGGGAGTCAGGTTTGAACACGCCGCCCCAGTTTTCCGCATGTTCGATTTGCTGTTTCCCGCACATCTGGGGCAATTTGGGCTAGTTACGTCCTCGAACCCACATTTGTAGCAAAAGACATTGCGTTGTACTAAGGGACATTCAATGAAAGAGTGTCCAGGGGCTTTACAATTCCAACACGTGAGGTTTTTCGTTGGCAAATTGTCCCTCAACCTGCTGTGCCTGCTCATCCATCTGCTCTTGGTCGCTCCAATCCATTTCATACACCCGTCGCGAATACCCTAAAGGCATACGGTTCGAAGATCGCTTGGCAATATTCCTTTCTGCCCTTTTGCACTCTTCCAGTAGCTGATCCAGACTGTCAATCCTAATGGGGAAAACCAGTTGAGCCAATTCGTCTTTCAAGTTGTCTTTGACAATTTTTACCAGCTCGCTCTCTAGCACGCTTACCCTCATTTGATTTTTGAGTTTGACTATTTCGGTTATAAACGCATCCGCAGATTCATTTGGCGCTTGCCTACGTTCCATTATTTTCCTTTGAATCTCAAAGTCACTTTCGAAGTTTCTGAATTTTTTTATTATATGGTGTTTAAAAGTATGCCAGTCGCATATCGGATGCTTCATTCTAAAGGACCAGAACCAGTTGCTCGCCTCTCCCGTGACTAAGTGATGAAAACCTTTCAAAGCTTCAACCCGAAACACAAAGTCCTCCACTGTCAACGACTTGTTTGTACCATCGTACCTTATTCCCCATTTTTCCAGTTGATTCGGAGTTATCGGTTTAAAACCCTGGTACGGAGGTGAATTTCCAAAACCGGGATATTGTTCGGCAAAATTCTGAGGTGTGTTATGGAATAAGGGTTGCCCTAGGTTGGGTTGACGCTGTCGCTGATGTTGGAACGCCTGAGGGTTATTCTGTGAAAAACGTGGTGCTTGAGGTGGAATGTTGTTATTATTGAAAGGGGTCCGATATGCTCGGTGTGGGTCTATTGGTTTGAGGTCCAAATCCGGGTGGGAATCTTATAGACAGTAATGGAGTTACCGCGTTCGTCGAAACTATAGGTGCTGTGTTTTGATTAGTTACCGTGGTTGTCGTAGTGGTTGTTGGAATCTCGTCGTTGCTGCTGGCCTGGTTTCTACTGGATGATCGAAGTTGCCTGGTACTCATCCTTAGCCTAAAACCGTGCTCAAGAACAAAAAAAAATCTATCGACTATACCCAACTAATACCGATGGTGGAAACTTCCCCAAAACGGATTAACCCTGGAGAAAACTACGCTCCCAAGTCAGGAAACCAATTATAAAAAAAAATCCAATAATAAAAAATAAGTATTCAAATGTAAATGTGGTCAGAAATTGTCATACAATTTCACAATTCCCAATATCCCAAACAAATAAAATCTAGAAAAATATTATTTCCTTAGATTTAAGTTTATTAATCCAATCCCAAGAAAATGTAATTAAAAAAAACAAATGTAATAATCAAAATAATGTATTCCCCAAAAAGTATTTACAGACTTATCTGTATATGAAAATATCAATTGTACTTAAATAAATCCAAATGTATGTTAAATTGTAATTATTATTCAATTCCGCAATTCCAGTATCAAAAAAAACAAAAAAAATTTTTAGAAAATTTTATTGCCTAAGTTTATGAAAGGATTTTAAGTTTAACAAAAATTTACACAACGAAAAAAAATTTTTGTAACTTTTCCTTAGTAAAAGTTTGTCAAAATCAATAATCTTTCATGAATACGGGGTTAAATTCAAATGTATTTAGCCAATGTCCAAAAAAAATCAATATAAAAAAAAAATACTATTATAGTAATCATTGACTATTATCATATGTCCACAAAGGTATTATCCGATATATTAATACCGAAAATATCAATTTGTAATAATATTAAAGACCTAAATACCTATTCATGTAATTAATCAGGTTAATACTTAATTTGGAAGATAATATTTTTATTTGTTAACTAGACTAATTAATGTTAGTTATAAGTGTATGTTCTTATATATATAATCAAAAAATATTGTTAATCTACTATGTTATTAACTACTATCAACGGGTTAATTTGTTTCTAAATATGTATGTTAATTGAATATGTCCGAAATATGTTCTGGTTGAAAATTTGGTAACGAAACGTGTAGTGGCGAAAAGTAACATTCCTACTCGAGCATAAATTCATTAAATATTTTGTACTCAGATTTGAGAATTAAAAATTCATACGATGTTTAAGTATGATAAGAGTTATAAAAATCATGTCGAAAAAATACTGTTTTACTCGGATTGTGCGCTAAGTGTTGTAATCAACAAGTTTTCTATTATCAATCAACTTCAAACGAATACACAAGACAAAACGACATAGGGTGAATCTCGTAGACTTTCCTCTCCTCCAATAATGAAAACTCCAGATCGGCTCGATCCACTTGATTCCCTCAGTTTTCGTCTCTCATGTCGGATGCCAGTGCATCTCAGGCTTGGTGTTTGCTTTACACCTTCCCGGACATAGGTCGTCCTCCATAAGGTCCGATAACCGAGATCCCCAATACCTAACTTCTCCATACGATGCCGTCGCAACGCAGGAATGGTGTGTACTTAACACCTTCCGGGACAATCGTCAAAAGTATAAAAAAAAAGTTACTGGGTTGAAAATTTTATCCTGAAACTTTCAAAGGTGTGGAAACCAGAAAAGACGAATTAAAACACCTCCAGGCTAAATAAATTTAATCCGAAGGGTTAAGTCTCTTTCGGGCCCCACGTTGGGCGCCATTTTGTGTAATGTGGGTTGTGAGTGAAAAAAATGTTTGTGAGAAATTTTTTTTGACGTAAATCAAAAACTCACTTTCGCTTCGCGATGGACGGTGGCACGCTGGTGTTTGGGCTGAAGCTCGCCGGAAATGGGGGGTTCGTGTCCATCTACTCACACATACACAATTTTATTCGTGCCAATAACGAAAGATGTAGATGAAAATCGAAGCGATACAAAACGTAGAACATTGAACAAATACGACCGTTGAATGATGATAAGAATATTTTCGCTGATTTCGACAGGATCGAACTCGAGTCCTCAGGACCAGCTGTTTCCGTCCTGGATAGGCAGCCCACCCCATATGACATTTTGCCGTCATCCGTGGCACTACTCTTTGCCTGAAAAATAAATGTTTAGGAGTAATGCCCCAAATCGTTACTCACCCTTTCGCTACAAGCGCGTTACCTTTCAACCATCTTTAATTAATTCAAAACATTTTAATTTGTTTTCTATAATTTCCAAAAAAAAATTACAATAAATGTTTATTTCTTATTACTATACTAAACCCTAACAAAAGTTACAATAAAAATAATATTCAGGTCTACAATAATAAGAATTTATGAGTAAAATTTTATGTTTAACAGAAATATTATTTCTTTACTTATTTTTACGAATTACAAACAAAATGAAATTATATTTAAGTGAAGGCTACTTAAGATAACTAGTTATTTGTCATATTATTTATTTCAATATTGATTCGTTACGTCAGGTGTTTGAATGATA
Organism: Pollenia amentaria; assembly: GCA_943735925.1. Classification (NCBI taxonomy): domain Eukaryota; kingdom Metazoa; phylum Arthropoda; class Insecta; order Diptera; family Polleniidae; genus Pollenia; species Pollenia amentaria. The sequence goes on along the minus strand of OX031007.1, from coordinate 88,190,351 downwards.
AATCCGGTATTTTTAAAAGTTTTTCTTTGTCATTTATTCAAATATTCAATAATAGATCCGGTAATAAAGGACACATTGCATGAAACAAAGTTCTGACGTACATCGAGTTTAACTCCAGAATTTTAAATGAATAACTAGTGTTTAAGTTTGAATTTCCTTAAATTCAGTTTACCTAATTAGATATAGTCTAAATCTTAAAATTTGGTTTAACTAACTTTAGATTAATTATTTATATATATTAAGAATTCGACTTTCATTTTAACAAAAAAAAATTTATTTTATGGCTTCCTAGTTAGATCCAGTCTATATACCTGAAGTACGATTTCAAACTAAATTAGGAAAGTTATTATTAATTCCGAATCTTTGAAGTAATTATCAATATAAAACGAATTTTAGACAATAAATTGCAAACCTATTTCCATTTAGTTCGATCGTATTTCTCTTATTTATTTTTTTTTTTTTTTAATTCAAATTGTTTGTTGGGTTTTAAAATTTTTTTTCTTAATGCAAATTGTTTGTTGGGTTTATTTCCAATTGTTATTTACTTGTGTCATTTTAATTTTTTTTCTTATAATTATTTTTCATAATTGTTTTTCTTCAAAAAAAAAATCAAACTACAATATTATTATGGAACTGTTCATTTCCCCCGTAAAATTAATCTTCGAATGTCATTAGCAAAACGATAAAAAAAAGGAATGGACAAAAATCTCTATAAACTGGTTTAAATTTTTATCATCAATTTTAGTATTCCAAAGTTGAATCAGTGTCAAATCCAACTGGGACTAATGAGCATAACAAGATTTAATTTAACTAGACTACATATTATCAAAATTGAATATTGGAATTTGACCCGTCATTGGTACTTAAACTTAAATTTTTAATATATAATTTTGTTTTTTTTTTTTTCTTAAATTCCGCCAAAGTGTTGCGATTAAATGTAATCTTTAAGTTGAGGTCAATTATATTTAAAGGTTTAAAAAAAACAAGTATTCGATCCAATTAGTGGAAGTATTTCACCTTAAATTTTGAAATTCGACTTCTAATTCAGATTCCACAATTTAAATTTCGAACTCAGATTCAAAGCTAATTTGAGTTAACCGACTTAAATCCATTTTTGTTCTCAGATTTGCTTTAAATTTGAATTTAGGGTCCGAATCGGATTAATAATTTAAAAACGTCAACCTAAGATTCAATTTAAATTTAAGCGTTACAATTTAAGTTAAGTATTTAATTTTGGGTTTAGTTATTTAACCGGAATTTATTTAAAAGAAACAAAAATAACGAACTTAGTTCATTTAAATACCCGAACTCAATTTAAGAATTCAACGTTCAATTCACGATTTACAATTCGAATTTGTAATTTGGACGCAATTCCAATCTAGTATAAAATTTAAATCTTGATATCCGAGTTAGATTAAGTTTAAGTTTTTTTTTTTTTCTTTTTTTTTTTTAAATTCAAATTTTGTTTTGAATTTTAAGTATTCAAATTGGGAAGTTAAATTACGATCAACATGTGTATGCTTATAAAAATTCGTTAATTTATGTACCAAAGAACTAATCCAGCTATACTACATCATTTTTGGTTACATTCGGCTAGCAATAACTAATTATTCGATAAGCAATAACTAATTATTCGGTAAGTAATAACTAAGAATTAGGTTAGTAACAACTAATAATTAGGTTAGTAGTAACTAATAATTCGGTTAGCAAAAACTATTCATTTAACTAGCAGTAACTACTTATATAGTTGGTAATACTCAATTACTTAGTTAATAACTACTTATCAAATATTTTATTTGATTTCCTCTGTCTGTCGCGGTCGTTGAAGATAGACGTGTTTTCTAAACTCGGCATACGGTTTATTTTTTTTTTGAACAAATAAAGTATAAAAAAAGTAAATACAAGAAAAAAAAAAAAAAAAAAAAAATTACATGTATGTACATACATACATAAACACACATTTTTTCATTATCGGTGTTGATAAACAATAACAAATAAGAAGAGCACAACTGTAAACAGTAAAAGAAAAAAAAAAAAAAACTCTTATGAGTGCAAACAGTAGAAATGCATATATAACAGTGAGTGTTAGCGAAAAAAATACAGAAATAAAAAAAAGAATCGATGATAGCAAATACCTAACGGCTAAACCTATTACTCGTACGCGATCCCTCTCGCCGTCTGTATTTAATAACACGGTTGATACAATAACAAATACAAAACCTGCTAGCGTTGCCTCAACAGCAAAAACAATTTTAATAAGTGATGTAAATATTAACCCCCAATCAGGCATAATAGAAAACTCAGTATCACCTTCGGTGTCTAATAATACGGTTGATATTAATACAATAAAACATATAAAACCTGCAAGCGGTGCCTCAGCGGCAAAAACGATTTTAATAAGTGATGAAAATATTACCCTCAAATCAGGCATGATGGAAAACTCAGCTCCACAAGTAAAAAGTGGTCAAAAGCCTCAAGTACAAGTTGGTATGGACAGGTACAAAACAGTGCTTAAACGGGGTCGCAGCCCTACCTCTGCAGCAGTTGCTTCGGCCTCAAAAGTACCATCTTTTGATAAAATAAATTCTCAAAATCGATTTGCAATTCTGGAGGATGAATCCTCTGAAGCACCAAACGTCATAAAATCGTCCAAGCCTCCCCCGATATATCTTAGGGAGCAAAACTCAAATGAGCTCATAAAGAGTTTGATATCGGTGATAGGTGAAAATTCGTTTTACGTAGCTGCTATCAAGCGTGGTAGTATAAACGAGACAAAAATACAAGTCAATAATGAGAATGATTTTCGCAAAATTATAAACAAATTTGAAGTACTTAAAAAAAACTTTTATACATACCAACTGAAAAGCAGTAAAGGTCTCCAGGTAGTGATTAAGGGAATTGACTCATGTGTGGACCCAGAAGAGGTAAAAACATTCCTCGAAGAAAAAGGCTTCAAAATAAAACATGTAGTAAATATAAAAAATAGAGAAAAAAAACCCCAACCACTTTTTCGAGTGGAGTTTGAACCCGGCGACGTAAAGCTTAAAAAAAATGAAACGCACCCTATTTACAATTTGAAATATATTCTCTATAGAAGAGTAACTATAGAAGAGCCACACAAAAGAAATGGTCCCGTTCAGTGTTTAAACTGTCAAGAATATGGTCATACTAAGGCATATTGCTATTTACCCCCTGTTTGCTTAGTATGTGGTGAATTACATGGTACAGATCTTTGCGATAAGTCTAAAACCGACCCCAACGTAAAAAAATGTAGCAACTGTGGCGGTAATCACACTGCCAATTATAGAGGATGCCCTGTATATACCATCGTCAAGCAGTCAGTTGGACCGAAAACTAATCCCCCTCAAATGCAGGTAACAAATCAAGTAAGCACTGGTGACATTCAGGCCCCGCAGCCTAGTTATAACAGAACCTCTTATGCTAACGTCGTAAAATCAAACCATGCGCCAACGCAAGGTGCTGCGCCAAGTAATGATGAAACTCCAGTTTCAAATTTAAGTCGTCTGGAAAAAACCATGGAAACATTAGTGCAAACAGTAACTAATTTTACGAACACAATGGGTAATATGATGCAGGAAATTCTTAGAATGCAATCGATGTTATTGCAATCTGTACTTAACAGGCCATGAACTGTTTAAAAATCTGTTTTTGGAACGCGAACGGCATCCGCCAACATAAAAATGAATTAGAATACTTTCTTAAAAATAAACAAATTGATGTCATGATGGTTTCTGAATCTCATTTGACCTCAAGAAATACGTTTAACATCAATGGTTATATACTATATGATACCAAGGACCCTCGAGATAGAGCTTGTGGTGGTTCTGCCATTTTGATAAAAAATCGAGTCAAACACTACCTAATGTGTGATCATCGTGAGGATTATCTCCAAGCAACGAACATTTGTGTTGAAGAGCTGAATCGTAGCATTGTAATCTCATCTTTATACTCTCCACCTAGATTTTCAATATCAGAAAGCCAATATTTTGAATATTATAAATCACTAGGACCCTGTTTCCTGGCCGCTGGCGATTATAACGCTAAACATACCTTCTGGGGGTCACGACTAATAACACCAAAGGGTCGTGTTTTGTTTAATACAATCTCTAAAATGAATTTAAATGTTGTCGCGAGCGGCCAACCAACATATTGGCCTGCTGACCCGCAAAAAATTCCAGATGTCATCGATTTTGGCGTGGTTAAAAACATCCCCACAGAAACGATTCACGTTGAAGCTTCCCTAGAATTATCTTCCGACCACACACCTACAATTGTTACTATAATGAACCCCAATAGAATTGTATCTCCGACTGGTTACCTAGCGACGTCAGCCACACAAATAAATTGGTTAAAATATAAAAAATATCTCAGTGCCCATTGCACAGAAAATATTCCGCTCAGTACACCGGAGTATGTAGATCGCTCTATTGATAATTTTGACAGTTTTCTGAAACTAGCTGTTCAACATTCCAATATTGCCCCCAAAAAAACAAAAACTATTAAAATATATTCCACAGATGTCGAGCGTCTCTTGTCTGAAAAAAGGAGGGCACGAAGAGAGTGGCAATTGCACAGATCTCCTCAACTTAAGAACTTGCTAAAAGAGTGTACAAAAAGATTAAGAAAGTTATTGCAGACTCAGAAAACGGCTTCTCTGGAAAAATATCTTAAGGAACTTGATGCAACTCCACAATCGGACTACTCATTATGGCGTGCAGCTAGAAACCTCAAAAGGCCAGTTGTCTCTAAACCACCATTAAGAAACTTGAATGGAAGTTGGGCAAGAAATGATGTTGAAAAAGGAAATCTGTTTGTAAGTCACTTGAAAAACGTATTTACACCTAATATATCTCACAATATTGCGGTCGATTTACCACCTGTTGCTGCTAGAGCAGCTATTCCCCTAAGATTTGAGATGAGAGAAATCGAAAAGGTTATATGTGACTTAAACACTAAGAAGGCACCTGGCATTGATAAGATCAGCAATAAAATGCTATTAGAGCTACCTCGCGTAGCTAAGAAAATTATTCTTTTTATTTTTAATGCTATTTTACGCCTTGAATACTTTCCTCAAAAATGGAAGGTTTCCTTAGTTACCATGATACCAAAGCCAGGTAAAGATCATACGAAAGTTGAGTCTTATAGGCCTATTAGCTTATTGTCAAATATGTCAAAGCTATTTGAGAAATTATTAGTTTCAAAATTAACACCGATTTTAAGTGAAAATAGATGTATTCCAAACCATCAATTCGGATTTAGAAGAAAACACAGCACAATTGAACAAACTCATCGAATAGTAAATGTCATAAGAAAAACATTTGAAGAAAAAAAATATTGCTCAGCACTCTTCATCGATGTTTCGCAAGCTTTTGACAAAGTCTGGCATGAAGGCTTATTACACAAATTGAAGCAAAATTTACCAGCAAACACACACAAACTGTTAGAAAGCTACTTAGTCGGTCGTCAATTTATTATTAAAGAAGGAAATTTCTTAAGTTCACCTCAGCCGATTGGCGCTGGAGTCCCACAGGGCAGCATCCTGGGCCCTCTATTATACTTAATTTATACTTCGGACATGCCAACAAACAACTACACCCAAACTTCAACATTTGCAGACGACACAGCTTTTCTAAGCGTCCACGAAAACCGTTATGAAGCATCTCGTTACCTACAGCATCATATATTTCAACTAGAAATATGGCTAAGACAATGGAGGATAATGGTCAATGAGCAAAAATGCGTACATATAACATTCACCCTGCGCCGGGAATCTTGCCCCCCTATTACAATCAATAATCAAATTATTCCTCAACATTCGCATGTAAAATATCTCGGTATACATCTGGATCGGCGATTAACGTGGAAATGCCATATAGAGGCAAAATTAACTCAAATGAAACTAAAAGCCATCCAAATTCATTGGCTTATTGGAAGAAATTCTGTTCTTAGACTCGATTGCAAGATTCTACTTTACAACTCTATCTTAAAGCCTATCTGGTGCTACGGTATTCAACTATGGGGCACTGCCTCGGCCTCTAATATCGAAAAAATTCAAAGGCGCCAAAATAAACTTCTTCGTATAATCACAGCCGCCCCCTGGTATGTTAAAAACTCAAACATTCATAAGGATCTCAACGTGCCATTAGTAAAAACTATGATTACAAAATATGCAGTAAAATATTTAAAAAGACTTGAACAACACCCAAATCCTTTAGCTCGAAATATTTTAAATCATGGCGGCCACACTCGCTTAAGGAGAAGAGACACTGCAGCACTTACCCAACTAGATGAGAGATAAACACCTATATAAGTGAACAGAACCCGTGATGAAGAACATTTTTGTCTGGCACTGGCAGGACATAAATAAAGTATTAGGTTAAGATTTGATAAATTATTGTTAGTTCATATTAAATATATGAAGATTCAATAAATAAATAACGAAAAGAAAAAAAAAGAAATATTTTATTTATTTAATTATTGATCTGTTTTAGTTATTTCCTAAAATATTTATTGTATATTCATTAAAAAAAAAACAATTTAAATTTTTTTATTAGACCGTTTGTCCACAAAAAACAATATAATTTTTTTTTTAATTAATCCTTGATGTGTTTATCCAATTAGTGTTAAGTTTATTCATTATGATAAATTTTTCAGGGGTAATCATTAATTCAAATATTTCAATTCTTGTTCCTCTTCTCTTTCCGTCAAATCTTGGTTTAATCAGTTAAAATTCGTGAATATATTTAGGTGGGAATTTTGTTAAATTTTAATAATAGCCTGACGGTTTTGGATATCTCCGACTCACTAACTTATTTTTATCATTTGAATTTCATTCGATATAATCCTTAACTGTATACACACACTGTCAATTAAACTTTGATTAAAGAAACGATTTTGCAAATCCAATTGATAGTCCATTTATCAAATTGATAATCAGTTCACTCTACCAAAACTTGATACTCGATTTCAAAAATCGATGCTACGTGTACAAAAAAAATCGATGTTCAATCAACAAAACTGAACGTGAATGTGAGACTGCTAATCAACTTACAAAATTGATTATCAATTATTAAAAAAATTTTATGTAAAAGTGAAACTGATAATCAACTAACAAAATCGATGAACAATTTAGCCAACCGTTGATCAATCTACCAAATCGATAATCCATTTATGCAACTGACAATCAATTCACAACATTGATGGTCTTTTAGCTTAATTTATGATCAACTTACCAAATTGATGATCAATTATTAAAAAATTTTATGTAAAAGTGAAACTGATAATCAACTTACAAAATCGATGATCAATTTAGCCAACCGTTGATCAATCTACCAAATCGATAATCCATTTATGAAACTGACAATCGATTCACAACATTGATGGTCAATTAGCACAATTGATGATCAATTTACACGATGGATGATCAGCATAAAAAAACGAAAAATCAATTTAAAACCATTGGGGTTAAACGGATTATATTAACGTCAATGAAATTCTCATGAACAACACTAAACAAATTTTGAATACCTATTAAAACCTTAGAGATACAAAAAGAAATAAGCTTCTGATGTGGTTATATGTACTTGCCAAGGTGTGGAACTACAGTTGTATAGTAGGTTGTTGACCAATCTGCCGATGTGCTGTTTGCTTTGTTATTGTTAATTTTTCAAGCGTCGAGAAGGACCACTAGAAATCTGTTATAGCGGAGAAGATGGGTGTATTGTTTTTCTAAATCACAGTTGAACTGGTGGCTGTCCTTGCATGTAAAGATGGTGGTTGATCTTCCATAATCGATTCGAATATATGCCTATTGAAGGATTTGTAGAAGCTCTGGTTGCTGTAAATGTTGTGTTACCTCAGTTAGTTTCCGAATTAAACTTTTTTTTTACTTCCGTCAATTTTGCCGAGGAATTTGTTGTTGTTTTTGTGAGGGCGGTTGATGCTTACTGTTGGAGGTTGTGCTGTTTTCCTCTGGTGATTCCGATTCAACAATGTTTGTTGGTATGAACAATACAAGGTGGCCCTTTATTTTAATGTTTGTTGATGGCAATAATGAGAAGTGACACCTATTTTTTTTTTTTTTTGGTGCTTGAAGGTGTACGATATAAAAACCGTTAACGAGGTGGCACGTGTTGTATTTTTCCCTTGTTCGGTTGTGAAATTTGCCCTAATTAAATTTGGTCTTTATTTTTTTTGTTATCCTTGACTGGTGACGATAGTTTTTAAACCCTTGTGGCGGTGTACATCAAACACTAAGCGGTTGGCACGTTGTATTTGGTAGCATGCGGACGGTTGCCTCAGGTAGTATTGAGGTTATGGCGGACTTGTTCTGCCGCCAACATTACAAGTTCATACGCCACACGTGTTTTAGGTTGGGTGCCCCAAAATTCAATACCGCGAAGACTTGCACACCCCCCGCTATATAAAACAGTATGTTGGCATGTGCCACGTGACACGGTAACAAAGAAGACACTCCTTTTCCTGTTTAAATTTGGCCTGTCCGTCTGACAGAAAATATCACCCCTGCCTTTTCGTACACCACTCACAAGATTTACACAAATTGTGTTGTTATTCTTTTTATTTAAAAAAAACTTAAATTACTTAGGTTACACATGAAAAATTATACCGGAACATTACAACGAACTAAACCTTCTCGTTAACGATATCCACTTGTTGATTATGCCACTGCCAGTCCTAAAATGACTTCTTTCACAAATGTTTGTCAATTCGCCGTGGTAGAGTGGTATTTTTTGTAGTTTTCAGGGTTGTATTTTTTTTTAATTCACACAGTGATGACACTCAGGGCTGGAGATATTCCATTATTATTTTTGAAAGAAAACGCTTAAATTAAAAACATCACGGTGTTCGTCACACATGCAAACCCAAAGTATAATTTATTAATTTTCTTTTAATTGTTGATTTTTTTTTTTACTTTTGCAAACAAAACTTCAAATTATTCTCAGCAAATGTCAAATTACTGTTCATTTTACTGTCTGCAAAAAGACAGTTGGAAAAGTGTACATTAATTAATGAAAGAGTTTGCATGTATTGCAACTGTCTTGCCAGTACTGGCAGTTGTAAACACCGTGTAATGGCATACGTAAAAGACTTAGGCCCTAATTTTAAAAAACGCAACGCCTCCATTTTGTTTGCGTTACATTAAATTACAGTTTGGAAATCACTGCGTTCATGCAAGTGACTGTTCGCGTTGTAACAGCTGATTCTTACGTTATTGTAAATGCATATGTTTGAAATTGTAAATTTTAAAAAACTCAACGCTGACTTTTTTGTCACTTTAATTGTCAAATTCCACGCTACAATTTTCTTGGCGTTAGTTTGAAAAATTTATCAATTATTTTTAAATAAAACAAAAAACACATATTTAAACGAATTGTTTAGCATAACTATGTAAGTATATATAAACATTTGTAATAATGCATATATTTAGTATTAAATAATATTTACTAAAATTTTTCTTAGGACAAAAAAAGAGGCAACAACCGCAGCCCAATTTGAGTTGCTAGTGTCAGAAATGGAGAAACATCCAGATGTGGCACGCGGTATGCCTAATTTTGGAAGTTCAAAGGCAATTGTTGATAGTGTTTGGGAAGCTACTTCAAAACTGCTGAATGCAATTGGCCACCAATTAGAACATCTGCGAAGTGGCGGAAGGTGGGTTGGAAACATTTTTAAATATAATCGTTTTTGAAATAATCATATGTATGTACTTTAGGTTTGGACTGACTACAGGGGCTGACTAAAAAAAAAGCTTTCGAAGAATAAATCAAGTATTCGACAAACTGGTGGTGGCCCATCGGGGATTAGTAAATTAACACCAATTGAAGTAGCAGTTGATAGCATTGTAAATACCAGTGTGGCTGCTAATCCATCTGGCTCTGTGTATGGTTTGAAGGTTGCAAATACCAACGAACCACCTAAAACTGTACAAACTTCGTCGTCACCGCTTGTATCAGTTTTAGATTCAAATGACTGCCTTGAGCTTCCAGAAGAATCATCCTCTCCCCCAGAAGAAATCGCACCTATAGTAGGGGAAAATTTGTGTAGTGTTATTGAAACACCGCTGAAGCCACAAAGTTCTTTACACAATCAAACTTTAAAATTTTCAAAAAAACGAAGACAAATAGCAAAAGATGAAGAAAGGAAAAAGCTAATAAGGCAAACTGAAGAACACACAGAAGCTATTACCAGACAGACGGCAGCTTTGGAAAAATTAACTGCAGCGATAGGCTTGCTTAAAGAAAAATTTTAATAGTATTTTTAAATTCATAACAATATCTTTATTATAAACTTAAAATGGATTCTTAATTTTAATTACTAGTTAATTTAATACTAAACGAAGACTGAATTCTTCCTTTTTTTATTATTATTTTCTTTTACATGCATTTGAAATTATAAGGCTGATAATTTTTTTAATAAAAAAAGTATACATACTTATAAACTTAAAACAATTTTTTTATAATAAATTACTTGCTAGGTTGTCGTTTAACACTTTCAAGCCCATCGTTTATATTATCGTTGATTTCTTCAGGCTCGTCCATTGGCGGCCACTCGTTTTTGTAATACATACATATGTTATGCAAAGCACAACATACGTTTACCATTATTTTGGCCTTTTCTTCTCCGTAGTGTAAACCCCTTTCTCCTACTAAGCACCTAAACCTATTTTTTAAGACACCAATGCATCTCTCTATAGTGTTTCGGGCTTTTGTTAACTTGGTGTTAAAATTTGTTTGACTTTGATTTGACGGATTTCTGTAAGGTGTTAACAAGTAAGGCAGGCACTGATAACCACCATCTCCTAAAAAGACATTTTTAAAAATTAAAATTGATTGTATGAATATGCACACAAATATATTGAATTCATCACTACCATAAAAAAATGGACATGTGTGCATAAATACGAAAATTAAGGTATGTAGTTGTAATAACTTTTTCGTTATGTGTCTTAAAACAAATAGGTTAGCGGCAAGTACATTTACTTTAGAATTAAAACGTTTAATACATACCTAGAAGCCATGTGTTGGATTTACCATTCAAATATGAGTTTTTTAAATACTCATCTACTGCGCTAGAAGACCAAATAAATGCATCATGGTTGGCACCTGGATGACGAGAGTCCACAAATGTAATTATTTGGTTAGAATCACAAACCTATAAAAAAATTAAATAAAATTACAAATGCTTAAAAAATCGTAGATGTTCAACCAACATAACATTCAAGCTATAAAAGCCTTTCCTGTTGTAATAAAGATGTTTCACATCTTCTTTTGGAGGTTTTATTCTAACATGCGTCCCATCGACGCAGCCAATTACACCCGGAATACAAAATTTTTCAAGAAATTTAACTTTGCTGTTTATCTCCTCTTCGGCCGTAAGATTAAACTTTAACCATTTTGGTCAAAGCGATTGTTCCATAGCGGATAAACATTCAGTGATTACGTAACTAACCTTAGACTGTGAAAGAGATGATATAAGCTTGTTCCCAATCCAGTGAAATACACAATCAGGGCCTTAATCTCATGCGGACGACAAGTCGAACGTTATTGGGACACTCAAGCGCATCAAAGTGAGTGACTTATATTCTTAAGAGAACGTAAACGCGCGGCATCGTGGGATTGGCTATACATTTGTTGCCATACGTTTGAACCATTAAGAAATGTTAAAGCTGTGAAATTCCAAAAATATGTACAAAAAAAATGAGGAAGATGATATACTTGATCAAATTAACATTTATTGAGTTGATTCAAAATCTAAACGTCAAAGAAATACAAACAAAAAATATTTTAACAAAATTTAAAAGTAATTAGTAGGGATGAAAAAAAAATAAATTTAGGTGATGTTTTGGTATACAAACTTGGAAATGGTGATAAACTTTGAAATACTCCTGACAACTCTGGTACCTACAGTGATTTTAAACTGTTCCTGCAGTGACTTCGGTTGTTCGTCCCTACAGTGAATTCGTTCACCACTATAGGAACAGATAAACTTCGATTATCTGTTCAGTGATTTACAAACCTACAAATTCGGGATAAAGGGTACGTTCGTAAATGTATAAAAAATTTTGTTGCTGATGCGTGATCACCAGTTGCAGTTGTAATGCTTTTTTACTGCACAACAGCTGTGCAAAGTTTGAATTTTTGAGCACGAGCTAAATTTCAAGTTTCATAATAAAAATGTTATCAACAATAGTTATGACAAATTTTATTGAATATATTGAAACAAAAAACAGCATTAAAAAAGAAAAATAAAATGGTTTCCTTTATATTAAAAGTTATTGCATCAGAAAATTAACTGATGCAATAATTGCAAAAATTTGCTACAGAACTGCGGCATCACTGCATAAAAAACTTTTTACCTATGAGAGTGATGCCAAGTTTCTTACAAATGATGCTTTTACGAACATTAAGCTTTATGCTAGGAACACAACTGGGACGAACGACGAATTTTTGGCCGCGAATATTCGTCGCCAAAAATAAGAGACGTTTGTGTAAATGAAAATGCACACAATCCGGGCGCCGGCGAAAATTCGCCAGACGCGGCGAACTTTAAATAGATTTAATTCAGAGGTAATCACAAAGAGAGTCAGTTAAAAATGTGTGTGTAGTGGTGTGGGTATTTTGGGTGCACTGAAAGAAATTTCTAGGTACATATGAAAAAAAAATTGTCCTTTGTATTAAACAAATTTTTTGTTATATAAATGCACTTATTTTTTTTTAATTTCTGATTGTATACAAGGCATTCAGCTTTATTCAAAATTTTAGATGAAAATTTAAAACTTTTTCTCCACTCTATTTTCCACATTAAAATAAGCACATACAAAAGGAGAAAAATATTCAAAGTGTACTTAAAATATTTGAAATTCTGAAAAAGAGAGAAAAATAAAGGTACTCAGTTGAGATATTAACTATGTGTTTTGTTTTTGTTTTCAAGCAACAAAAGCGACGGCGACCTGCTTTTTTGAAAGCTAGCATACAACTGAATGAAATTATAGTTTTTTACAATCTTTGAAGTGAGTTTCGGTGACATTCGTGTTGTCTGTGTGAAAATCCCGAAAAGTGCTCGGCCCCTGGGGCCATAGCGTGATGATCGTTGATTTAATTCTATTTCATACGCCGGCGAACGACTAACAAATCAGTACTAGGTGACCATGTTTGGTTTTAGTTAAGAAGTAGTTTAGTAAATAAAGTTACTTTTTGCTTAATAATTGTTTTTTTTTTTTTATTGTTATAACACATAAAATAAGTATACAAAGTATTTCGCTATAAAAATTGTTTTTAGTTGTGTTTTTGATTATGTTTTTATTTTTAAGCATTATTTTTTTGAATATGGTCACACTATTTCTCTCTCTTTGCACAAACAGTAATCAACTTTCTCCATTATAAAAGCTGCCAGCTATTCGTCGTTATTGTGCTTCATACGACGAATTTACTCAGCGAATTTTTACGGCAAAAATTCGTCGTGTTGGACGAAATTCGTCGTTCGTCCCAGTTGTATTCCTAGCATTACTGATGCGCAACAACTGCATTTACGAACGTACCCAAAGTTTGAAAAACTACTGACAACCCTGCTTCCTAGAGTGCTTAAGTTCAACTGTTTCGACAGTGACTTGTATCATCAGTACAGTAACTTCGGTTTTCCGTTCCTTCAGTGATTTCGTTGATCTGTTTGTACAGTAACATCGGTTATCTGTGCTCATGTTCTGTAACTCCCGCGGCGAGAAACTTTTCGATTGAAATGTTATACATAAATGAAACAAAAATGCCATAAATTGAAAGAAACAGCTGTTTTTCTCACTTAACTGCGTCTGTAAGATTTTTGGGGAGTAATAACTGTCACGTAAGGAAATTTCTCGGCAATATATTGAAAAAGTGTGCTTGTAAAATTTTTGTGAGCAAGTTCAAGCTTTGAACTGTCAGATAAACTCACGCATAAAAACGGGGTGAGAAAAAATTTTAACACTAAAAAATAAATTAAAAATGCAAAATGCAATGAATATTAACACGAAAGAGAAAAGTATTTTGTTCTTGGCAGATTTTTTCATTGTTTAATTATATTGCTTTTAACATTTTTGAAAAATATACGAAAGTTTTCAAAGCAATTTTATAATCAACATACATTAAAATCGCACTTTACATTTTTGGTATAGCCGACGGCTGTTTTTTTCGCCGCCGTCGTTAAAAAATTTTCAATTTAAGTCCAATTTGGTCGCCGTCAACGTATGTTTGACTGCAATTTTCGAGTGGAATATTATGAGATTTATAACGTTACGACGTAATCTCTTTTGATAGTTGTCGATATTAGTTACAGACACACTTTTTTCTCACATTTCGAGAAACGATGGAATATTTTGTTTCACATGTTTTCGATGCGAGAAGTTCTCACCCAAGTTACAGAACATGGGTACTGTTCTTACAGTGATTTAACATGATTTTGTATTTTAATATTTTAACATTCAATACTATATTTCTTTCGTTTTTAAGCATTAATTTTTAGCCATCTTTATTTTATTATTCAACAACAACATACATATATATTTGCCTCAAAACAATAGAAAACAAAATTTTTAGTCTAATTCAATTCTGTTCTCCAAGAACAGCTGGCCTTTATGCATTTTAGATTCCTTCATTTTGTCATATGATTTTAGTAAATCTTCCATTGTAATAGCTAATATTTCATTATTAGCAACATTAAAACTATACAATATTTCAGAAGATTCGTTAGTTTAATAGTAATCTTATTTTCATTAAATCGCATAAACTGTATCATTCGAAAAACCGACGCATTTCTGCACATTTCTCTTAAATCTGATTCAGAGAACTCATTGGTTAACTTGGCTAGTCGATTTAAATCTACCAATTCATGAACAATTTCCAAATTTTAAATTAATTTTAATATTTCAAGTCGCTGATCTATACTAGGTAATCCAATATGGAATTGTGCAGGTATTCGTCTAAGAATTGCCTTGTCTAAATTATGTGGTCTATTGGTTGCTCCCATGACAATAACAGTGGCATTGCTGTTTGTATTCAGACCATCCTAACCCTACGGCCACACGTGCAATTTGTGATTTCTTAACACAAGCAATAACGCCGGCAGAATAACTTTGTCAAATTGCCAATGTGTTTTAGGTGGAGAACACGTAAATATCTTACAACATAAGTTTAAAAACAAGCTAAAGACAGGTTGTGTGTTATATTCATAGCGAAGAAAAAGTTTAGCGCTTAAACATAGTATACATCGCTTTTAAAATGAATTTATTTTCGGAAAACTTATTTTGCACTTTATTTTGCGCTTTAATTTTAATTATTTATCAGCCACGGTCGTATTTTTGACAAGTTGTATAAAAAAGTTAATAAAAAGCAACAAAAAAAAGCTGTCTGTCAAACTTAAACGTCAAGTTATGTTATAAAATAGCTTTCAAGACAGATTGCTTAACAACGCTGTTAAAACACAAACAAAACACTAACATGAGGAGGCTATACCTAACACTAACATGATGTTAGTGTTAATGTTAACCATTTGATGTCAGTTGTAGCCTGGGTGTAAGGCATCATGAATTGTGTTTTCATCATTGCAGTCGCCCCGTGTCCATTTGAATTTCGGCTTATTAAAAAAGAATCGATTTCATCAATAAAAACTATACACGGTTGTATTTTTAATGCAAACGAAAAAACGGCAGATGCCTAAAATGTCTAAATTTATAAACCGCATACCTTGTTCCATAGCTGTTGCTTTTGCAATTAATGTTTTTCCACAACCTGGCGGACCATGTAGTAATACTCCTCTTGCCATAATTTCGACTGACTTGAGGGTTACACGATCAAGTTTTGTCTATCAAGTTTTAATACACTCTCACTTTTTTACCAATACACTCATACTTTTAAAAATTGAAGCGAACTTGCCTTTAAAATTCTCTTACAAGTGAGTGTATCAATTTACGTTCAAGAAAACAGCTGATTACAAGTTTGGTGAGAAAATTTTTCGTTTGTCTTTATAAATTGTTCTCTTGATGACATCTTGAAAGTAAATTGCTTCAAAATTGCGTGCAGCCTACGTCACAGCTTCCAGTTTTTGGAAATTTTGACAAACTGTATATGTAAAAGACTATCAAGAACAACTTGATCGTGTGGCTGCAGTGTGACTGAAAATATAACGTTGACGAACAGGAAGTACTACATATCAGTGCTGCCACTTTGTGGGTAATTACCCGAATTTGGTGCAGTTTTTACTCTCGTGGGTAGAGCGTGGGTAATTTCTTTGAGGTGTAGATCAGGTGTAATTTGAAATTCTTTCATTTTAAAACAAATAAATAATAATTTGATTTTAGAGATAAAAATGATATAATTTAAGATATTGTTGATATAAAAAATTTGCTGTAATTTCAACCAAACTCAGCCGATTGGCGCCTGATGGACAATTAGATTTCGATAAATATTAGCTTCAAAGATCATTTAGAATCCGAAGTTTATTGGAAAACGAAAGTATTTTTACTTAAAAAAAAATATCCCTTGGAGAAAGATATGTTTCCAATATTACAAAAAGTAATAAATTTAGTTTTTGCTTTAACATTTACAATGTTTTAGTTGAGAAATATTTAGCATCCTTAATATTTGTTAAACTGATTTGATAACCAATTACAGGAACTTAATTTACTAAACAAAGTACTAGATAAATGGAAGTATAACGTTTTATTTTAAGTTTTTATTTAATTTGTTTATTTATTTGAGGTTTTTAATATTATTTTTGTTAAATTATTTTGAATTACTGTGTGAATCTTAATAGTATGGCACATATTGATCTTATTTAATTGAAAAGGGTATTATGAGTTTAAACTGATGTGTGAAACACATATAAATATTTGTTGTAGTATACCTATCGGCTTAGATTCAGTATCTGAGTCGTCTATCCCGCTGGCTAGTTGTCTGTCCATGTAAACCTTCTGTACAAAGTACAGGTCGCAATTGTTAAGATAATTTAATGAAATTTGATTCATAACTTTTTTTTTGAAAATTTTGTGGAGTCTATTGATATACATATTCGAAATTTTTCCTGTGCCCTTTCAGCTTCTTATTATGTTGGTATTTGGTCAAAATTTTGCCTAAATATATTTTATTTTAACCTAAATTATCTTAAAAAATTTATTATGAAATCAGTTCATATTTGACCATGGCTCCCATACAAATAACACTAACGAAAATAGTTTGTAGTGACATAACTGCCTTATAAATATTGGTATGTGTTGATAAAAGAATAGCAGCTATGTCATGGCAAAATTTTGTCCTGTTAGCTTTAGGAACGTTGGTCATATAAGTAGTAGGGAAATTTACATATGCGATTTTCCTCACTATTTTTGAACGTATATGGCCAATATTGGTATAATTTCAAAGCTTTTGAATCAATCTTTCAAAAAATTCTTACCTCATTAAGAAGCGAGAATGAATTTTCGAATATACAAGAGTTTTTAGTGTTTGTTACACCAAACAGGAGAAAATCCTTTCGCCCTGCAGAAAAGTTTTAGTTAGCGAAGCCGTTGTTTGTTAACCATAGAGGTGAAAATCCTTGATTAGCGAAGCCGACGTTTGTTATATAGGCCCTAATTGTGTAGAACGCAACGCACCTCCAAAAATTACATTGAAAGCAAAAACATATTCAAAAATATTTTTTAATTTTGTAGTTGCTTTCTACAGAAATTCTTATTGCGTTTGAAAACTTTCAACGCCACGTTTAAAATTCGAAAAATTAATATAATTTTCTGTTAAAAGCAACAACAAAAATATTAAATATTTTTGACGTTGCACAGTGGCGCCCCTAGAGCAAACGAGGTTGCAAAAATCAAAATTTTCATGAGCACCAACGAAGTTTTGAATAAACCCTTGTTATAGGAAACTTTTCAACGATTCCAAATATGCCACTCTTAATAATATCACATTTTTAGTTTAGAAGATATAACCGTTCAAAGTTGACCGACTTTCGGTTTTCAAAAAAACACACAATTTTTAGTCAATTGGCTGCGATTTCAGGTGTAATATCACGAAAAATAGGTAACGAATCGCCTTATTTTTTGTTTGTATTGATTGATGTATTTATTAAATGTATAATGATAAAAAAAAACTTAACTGTTTGCTTTGTGTTTCTCCTGGTAAATCACTATTTAAAAACTATCCGTTTTTTCACTATTTTTCAACTTTGACGGAAAATAAAAAAAATCTATATTTGCAAAACCTGTTTTTGATTATTTCTTTACATAATTCAAAAGGTTTTATCTGCCCGTACGTGCCCGTTTGGCTTCTAGAGGTAAAAAAGGTTAAAAAGACATGGTTGCAGAAATTGTATGGCGTCCATCCCTTATATGTTTTGACTGACAGTAGTTTGATCTAATAGTTTGAAAAAAACAACTCATTGAAATTAGCAGGTACGTACCTCACTTAAACAACACTTTGGCGTACAAATGGTCAAGAACAATATTGACTTATGGTCCCTACAGGTAGGCACAAATCTTATTTGGACACGTGCATAATATCAAAATTGCATTATTTAGCCTAAATCCATATGTATGCAGGGAACATGTACATTTTTCGGCATGGTAGCATAAGCATATATATTGCAAATGGTCAAGAACAATATTGACTTGTGGTCCCTACAGGTAGGCACAAATCTTATTTGGACACGTGCATAATATCAAAATTGCATTATTCAGCCTAAATCCATATGTATGCAGGGATCAGGTAAATTTTTAGGCATATATATATATTGCAAAAAAAGCATAATGCCTGGATTAGTCTACGACTGAAAGTTGGCGCAACAATTACTGAAACCATTAAACAATTTAAGTACTGAAAACATGGCGTTGAACAATCTAAAATTATTTGAACTGTTTAGAAAGTCAACCACACCAAAGTTTTTCACGGAAGCTGCTTTAGAAGAACTTGATAGCTTATACGGAAATATTGAGAGAAGCGAAATTAAAAAAATAATTTTTATCTGATATATGCAAATATTAAGGCAAAATGGGTAAAATCTAATCGAACCATTCAGAACTTCAACTCCAAATACGAGGACTGGCTTAATGAAGACACCATCCTGGATATATTGGCAGTAGATAAACCCACCACATCAACCAGAGGATCAAAAGGAAGGAAAAAAAGTATTGAGGAGTGTTAAATTTTCACAAGAAAGAGGAAACTTGCCGATGCCACCAATGACTTGACCACGAAGCATTTATCGGACGCGCTGTCTATTAAATATACAAAGGATAGTGAAAGAGTTAGGTCGCAGATAACCAAATCTGTTGCTGATGCAAGCTCACTGCGACTAAAAAGGATTAAGGAAAGCATTCCCACGCCCACAAACGCACACATTAAAAAGTATGGTTCCGAAGAAGCCTTGGCCTTGTTTATGGACTTAGAACTTTCCAAAGAGAAATATGAGAAACTTCGGGCATCTTTAACGCGACACGGCGCTGACGTTTTACCCGGATACAAGCATATTACGTACCAGTACCAGTCTTTGCCAATTGGAGAGCTTTCTGAAGAAGCACAGGAGTCTCTTAACATATTTTATAAAAAATATAGATTGCAGAACACATTCAAAGCATCAAGGGTAAGGCAAAATGAGGACCTCTTCAACATGTTGGCAGCATCTTCCAATCCACTTATTTCTTCCCTGCGGCATGTGAAGTCACGAATAGAGTTACAAAAAAATTATAGTTATCTTTTAGATATACCTTTTCTTACGAATTGTGATGAATATTTTACAGAAAATTGAAAAAATAAATTTAAAAAAAAAATTGATTTTTCTACTAATTTTAACTTTGATAACCCATAAGTAGGCCCCTACAAAGCGTAGCACCCTTTCCAAACGCTCATTTCATAGGCTGAACAGTTATCTATCATATGCTGATTAAACTGTTCAATTATCTTCAAAATATATGATGTTTGCAACGAAAAAACTCAAATGGCGCCACTGTGCGTTGTTTTTGCTTTCAATTTTTACACAATTAGGGCCTTAATAAATTTTTATTTTTTACACTTTTATTGAAATAAACTACACAAGCATTTACCTAAGTGCACTTCTGTAACATTTTGATGTAAAATTTTTCGGCTGAAGAACAGTTGCAAAATATATATACATATATGCCACCCGGTTCAGAATTAAAAAAATTTAAATTTAAGCGGGCTGAAGATACTGAAATAAATTGTAGGTTGCTCACGATTGCATATACATATGTATGTATTTTGTTTAGGTATTCTTTCATTATTTTCCCCTCTCGGTTTATTTCAGTATCTTTTAGATGTAGAGACATTTTAGTTAGCGAAGCCGTTATTTGTTATACCATAGAGGAAAGAATACTTGCTCCCGGCCGAAGGCCGTCTTTGCAGGGAAGCTTTAGTAAGCGAAGCCGGCATTTGGTATACCATAGAGGAGAAAATTCTTACGCCCGGATAAAGGCCGGATGTGCAGAGCAGATAATGACAACAAATACCCATAAGAATAATATACAAAGGTACATATTTACCCACGCTTTTCGTTATTGTGTATGCACATACTCATAGCACAAGTAATCGGAATTTTATTAGGTAGCTCAACATTTAGTTGACTTTTAGCTAACTTATTTACAACTGACTAGTAAACTAACTCATAATTGGTACAGATTTAAGTTAGGTGTGTTCTGTACAACTAACTTCTTCTCGATAAGTATTGAAGTAGCTTTTGGCTAACTCGAAAGTTATGCAGAGATAAGTGAGTTGTGTTTTGTACAACTAACTTCTTCTCGATAAGTTTTGAACTAGCGTTTGGACATTGGTAAACAATTTTTTGGTTGTTTTGTGTACTTTTTCAAAGTTAAATAATAAGCAAACGTTCCCATATTCTATTTTTTAGTATTATTTAGTTAAATACATCTCATTTTCAAGGTTATTATACCCGCGAGAAAATAACAAAATTTTGCTGACAACCCAGCGGTCAAAAAGTTATTACAAATTGAAACACATCCGATTGTTTACAATAATGTCAATAGGAAAAATAAAAAACAAGTTCGTTAATCGCATACAACTAGCATCCAAATCAGATTAGTCTTATTGATATCCCTTTGTTAAATAAAATGTAAATTAGAATCAAAAACAAAACAATCGCGAATAAAATGTAGCCATCGCACTTGCATCTGATTTGGATGGCTTAGTAATGTATCATATTTTTTGTACATTTTCAATTGTGTATTTTGCTTATTTTCTTCTACTTTTTGTTCCGTTATTTTTTCAATTTGTTCTTTTAAAATTTTAAAGTAAAAGTTTAAAGTGTAAAGTGCGTTCAAAAGTGCAAGTGATTAAACCGTGTAATTGTTATTAAAAAAAATAAATAAAAATTTGTTGAAAAATATAAATACCTACATATTTTAAGTATTAAAAATTATAAAAATTGTAAGTGATTCTGAATATTTTCTCTAAAAGGACTACGGCCAAAAAATAAGAAACTGTTTCAAAATTCATAAATCCAGACATTTTCGCAAGCTTTCGTATAATAAAAAAAATATAAAAAATTAATTAATTACATACATATATTATTTTTAAGTTAATTAACCAACACAAATATAAATATAAAATCGTTTAAAAAAACATGGATTTCTACTTTATTCAAATAGATTAAACCCATCCGATGATTTATCTTATTCGGACCCATCTAATACTTATACAATGTCTGCTACAAAGGACTGATTACATCGAGAGAAATCTTAGTACCCTCTGAATCACCACAATCATTGGACCCATCCAACCTTCACTTACAATGTATGTAGTGTCGGATCTATCTGATAGCCTAGGCCATCTCTGTGTAATTGTAAGTAGGAATTGAATACAGACTTTGGATGGGTCGCACTTACATCGTCGTTAGTCTCAGACCAAAGATGTATGTGATAAAAAGTCCACTGGGAATCTTTTTTTTTACTCAATTCAAAGAGAGCAATTTGTAAATCTCTGAGAAATGTTGCAGACAGAAATGAGTGTTTTTATTTTGGTTAACAGACTGAAATTTGCAGTGCTACCAAATGAAATAATGTTATTCAGGGAAGGAAAGTTTATTTTTATTAAACACAAAAATTCTTTTATTTTAATATGAAATTGTGTATTTTACTTTAGTTTACAAAAACAGATAAGTATTATATTTTCATATATTTTTATCAAGCTTTAGGTCACTTTTTTATAAAAAATCAATTAAAATATTATTTATTTTTCGATTCCGTTGGAAATCTTCTTCAGGAAATCTTTTAAAATAATATAAAATTACAAAATTGTTTACGACAATAAATGGAAAAATAAATTTAAAATTTCAATTAACAAACTTAAAAAAAAGAGAAAAGCAAACAAATTTTAAAAATATTCAAAACCTAAAATCTATTTTAATTTCCCTTTCCGTCAATCTATTTATTTTTATTTAATATATATTTTCAAACTTTGCTGTGCCATCTGAACTAAATTTTATAAATAACCAAAGACAAATCACATTTCTTAACACTAAGTAATTGTATTGTTAATTATGTATTACATTTTTATGTGCAACATTTTGTAATCAATTATTTTTTTTAATTGTCTGTAAGGAATATAATTCCATAGACATATAATAATAAATACCTATTTATAATTTTCCCTTCCATCAACCTATTTATTTTTATTCAATAAATGTCTATAAATCTGAATGGGCTGAAATAAAATTTCTATATTTTTGATTTTTTTTTTATAAAAAAGTGACCTAAAGCTTGATAAAAATATATGAAAATATAATATTTAATTAAAAAAGGTCAAAGTAATAAGAATATAATTAATAAAAACCGATAAGATAATTAAACAAATTTTTAAGCTGTTAATATATAATTTGTTATAAAATATTTGGATTGTAAAATCGTTTTATTGTTTTTCATTATATTAAAAATATTTTGTAGTTGTATTTTTCCCTGACGATGATACACACCGACATCGAAATATTGGTTATTATACATAATAAAATTAGCGTTATAATTATTTTGTTATGAAAAAGTGAACCACAAGCATGAAATAAAATAGACAACAATTTAATAAATAAATGATAAATAAAATATATATTAGTTTTAGTTAATATACTACATTTGAAAAATGCTTTTTGCAGCCGTATTACACACATATAGAAAAAGTTGGATGCATTTTAATTAAAAACCGGTTGTTTAAAACAGGTTTAGCTGGCTTAAAACTTTGTATTGTAGCAAAAAAGATTAAAAAAAAGCTAATAACATTTTACACCTATGCTAAATAATATACCAAATGCTAAATGAAAATTTGCAGCTAACACTGCAGCCACACAATCAAGTTTTTCTTGATAGTCTTTTACATATACAGTTTGTCAAATTTCCAAAAATTGGAAGCTGTGACGTAGGCTGCACGCAATTTGCTTTCAAGATGTCATTAAGAGAACAATTTATAAAGAAAAACGAAAAATTTTCTCACCAAACTTGTAATCAGCTGTTTTCTTGAACGTAAATTTATACACTCACAAAGAGAATTTTAAAGACAAGTTCGCTTTAATTTTTAAAAGTATGAGTGTATTGGTAAAAAAGTGTGAGTGTATTCAAACTTGGTAGACCAAACTTGATCGTGTAACCCTCAAGTAAACCAAAATTGCTAAGCGTTAAGATACCCACAGACGATGCAACATTTGTCGAAACACGCGTTACTACTTATGTTTCAGTTTTTACCACAGACGATGACACTAAAAACGAAACATTAGTATTGCGTGTTTTGTGAATGTACTATTACAAAACAAAATAAAAGTTTTTATTTATTTTGTTTTTAAACCTATTGTAGTGATCTGGGAGTTGGCAGCACTGAAATGTGGTAATGACATTTTGGGCTGTTAAAAACTGCAACCAACGTCGGGTGGGTTTTGGGCACATGCAGTTTCCGGCATTATTGTGTGAGAACAGCAAAGGTGAAGAATAAAACTTAGATGTAAACGCATAGCTGTAAGAAAACTTGTACAATAATATTAATAAAAGTAAAGTACCATTACAATTCAGGTGTGGGGTACAGCCTACCAAACTAAAAGTAAAGTTTCTTTCATACGACGGTACGTACAAGAACTGATATCGCAATGAGCACTAATGAAAGTTGTGGCAAGATGGAGCTTCGGCCTAGTCGCAACGCCATCATGGCATCGTTGACTGCAGCCGGGATAGAATTCCCGGAAACTGCATCTGTTGTCCAACTTCGTATGCTGTATGACGCCCTGGTAATTGGCAAACAAAAATTAAGTGAGCATGCAACAACAGATTACCAGGACGCTAATTTAGCCGGCGGTCCGGCCGCTGGAGAGAAATCGAACGCCGGCAACGTGAACTTCAGCCCAGAAAGTATGCACAAGTGTTTAGACATTTTTAATCCAGGAGATGATGCCCCTGCCGTTACTGCTGTTGACGCTGATGAAGGAGTTATCCCTGCTGCCACTGCTGTTCATGAGGTGCCTGCTGTCCCCGCCGCCCATGCTATTCTAGACTTTCATGCTGTTTCTGATGTCCCGACGCTGAATGAGTACATAAATAAAGGAATGAACACTGCTAAGACGCTTGTGGGCACACCAGCCGCGGACGGAGTAAACCTGGCTCTGCGCCAGGAAAATTAAACTCTAGAGGAAGAAATAAAAAATTTAAAAATGAGAATGGAAAGCCTCCAGCTACAAGCACAGATAAGCCGGTTGGAGAATAACGAACAACACAGCACCCACCATATAGATCTGGCAGAACTGGACGCCGCCGTACCAATGTTTAGTGGAGACAGTCACTACGACATTTCCAAATGGTTTGTACAATTTGAGGACTATGTCGATTTGTGCGGCTATACTGACAAAGAAAAGTGTGTTGGCATACGCCGGCGCCTTGAAGGCACTGCAAAAAAACTTGCAGATAATTTGGGCCTGTTGAGTTACAAAGACCTCAAGGGAAAATTTTTAAAAATGTTCAAACGCACCGTATCCCGCCAAGACGTTTACCTTCAGCTCCGCTCACGTACCTTGAAGCCGGATGAATCATACCTGGGCTATGTTATTTCGATGCAATCTATTGCCGCCCAGACTGATATGGATGAGCGGGAGCTTGTCGATTTTATTGTGGACGGGATACCGGATACGACTAACGCCATCACATTCCTTTATGGCGCTGAGACTATTGACGAATTGGTCAAAAAGTTGGACCGTTATCAACATCGACGCCAACAGATGCGGAGCAGTACCGCAAAACCAACCATCACAACCGCAATCAACAAATCAAGAGTGGGAAGTCAGATTGCTAAGAAGCCAGATGCAGAAACCAGATGCTTCAACTGCTCCCAGTTCGGGCACTTTCAGAGCCATTGCCCAAAGCCAAAACGCCCAGCTAACTCCTGCTTTGTTTGCGCCGAGGTCGGCCATTATCATCAAGATTGCCCCAGGAAGAAGACAGTGACTGCTGCCATGGTTGGAGAGAACAAGCCTTTAGATGTATTCCAAATGGTAAGTGTTGCCTTTGTTAAGCGAGATAAACGCACTGAGTTAACGGATTGTTTTTCTTTACTCGATTCGGGTAGTCCCATTAGTTATATCAAGAAATCCCTTATCCCATTTGAACCGGATGGTATTGAAAAAACGTTGCCGTACCGGGTTATCGGAAACAGCAAACTTAATGCAATAGGTTGCGTGCAAGGGGAATTTTTTTTTAAGGATAAACATATAGTACATAATTTTTTAGTATTGCCAGATGAAGAGGCAATGATACCGATGCTGATGGGACGAGATATTTTACAAAAATTCAATATTTACTTGTGTAGAACAAAAATAATGTATAATAAAAATGAAATGATGAAAATGAATTTAAAAAAAAACAAACCGGATTTAAAGGTCATCAGTGCGATTATGTCGTTTAACTTGTACAGAGATCAGAGGGATGAGATTAGTGAACAGAATTTAAGGAATAGTGGGTTATGGGGAGTATTGCCATTTAATGTATTTGATGATTATGATAATGTGAAGGTCGGCAAGGGTGGGACTAGGACAAATAAATTTAACGCGACTTACCCGATTCCTTTTGACGAAAGTGGGACCGAGGTTTTAGCCACGAGTGAGCTGAATACTGTTGAAAAAAATAGTGAGTGTGAAGAAATAGTTCAGGCGGTATGCGAAATTGAGGTTGAGCCGGATGTAAATATTGATAGTGGTATGACCACGGGCGAGGCAGAGCTGTTGAGATCGGTGATATATGGGAATTATTTTTCGGGTAACCGAACTATTTCGGGGTCTACGGACTATTGTATGAGGATAAGGTTGACGAGTGACGTACCGGTGTATAGTGGGCCGCGAAGACTTTCCTACCGAGAACGAACCGAGGTTAAATTGAAGCTTGAGGAACTCTTGGCTAAAGGGGTAATACGGCCGAGCGAGTCACCTTATGCTTCTCCAATTGTATTAGTCAAGAGGAAAAATGGGGATACAAGAATGTGTGTCGATTATAGGTCTTTGAATAAGATTACTCTCAAGGATAATTATCCTCTCCCGCTTATTGAGGATTGCCTCGATTATTTAGGTAATAAGAGGTACTTTTCTACTTTAGACTTGGAGAATAGTTTTCATCAGGTGCCTATGCACGAGGATTCGATTCAATACACTGCTTTTGTGACTCCGCTCGGTCAATTCGAATATCGCTACATGCCGTTTGGCCTTAAGAATGCTGGCGCCGTTTTTCAGAGATTTATTAACATGGTATTAAGGGATCTTATCGATCGTAGGAAGATAGTAGTATATTTGGATGATATAAGCATTGCCACCGGGACATTTAAGGAACATTTGGAGATTTTAGGTGAAGTGTTGCGGACTTTGAGAGACGCGGGCTTGAGGTTAAATTTGGGTAAATGTAAATTTGCTTATCGCGAACTGAACTTCTTAGGGTTCAAAGTGAATGAGGGGGGTATAAGCCCAAGTGATGACCACATTAGGACGATACAGCAGTACCCAATACCGTCCAGTCATGAAGAACTGGAGCGGTGTTTGGGCTTATTTTCATTCTTCCGTAGGTTTGTGTCTGACTTTTCTAGAACGGCAAGGCCATTGACGGGGCTGATAAATAAATCGTTTATTTGGACTAATGAATGTACGAAGGCTTTTTTGACGTTAAAGGGGAAACTGATAAGTACGCCAGTGCTGGTCATATACGATCCTCTCCGCGAAACGGAACTTCATACTGACGCTAGCTCAAAGGGCTTCGGCTCAGTCCTACTACAGAAACAAGGGGATGGAAAGTTTCACCCGGTGTCGTATTTCTCCAAGTGTACATCAGAGGCGGAGTCGAAATACCACAGTTTCGAATTAGAGACCCTGGCTATAATATATGCCGTAAGAAGGTTTCGAGTATACCTGGAGGGGATTAAATTCACGATAGTCACCGATTGTAATTCGCTCACTTTGACGTTGGCCAAAAAGTCCATTAACCATCGAATAGCCAGGTGGGCGCTGGAATTGGAGAACTTTGATTACAATATACGACACCGCAAAGGGGAGTTGATGTCGCATGTCGATGCCCTCAGCCGTACGCCTCCGGCACTGGCGGCTTTCGTGGATGACTTGGACGTAGACGTAAATATACAGATTTCGCAGAGTAGGGACAGGGATATTCAGTGTATGAGGGCCAAATTGGAAAAAGGTGACGTAGAGGGATACGAAATGTGTAACGGTTTAGTTTTTCGGCGTGGGGCAGGGGGCCAGAGGCAATTATACGTGCCGGAGGAAATGGTGGCAAACATAATGCGCCTAACGCACGAGAAACATGGCCACGTAGGTATCGAAAAGTGTATGAACCAGATAAAGAAGAATATTATTCGGCGCCGCATAGGAAAAACGAAAGGAGTTTGTATAATATAGAAAAGAAACCAATACCGTTCGACACATTGCATGTGGACCATTATGGCCCTTTACCGGCTGTTAGATCCAAGAGGAGGCATATCCTGGTAATAGTAGACGCTTTCACAAAGTATACTAAGTTATATTCAGTAAACTCACCAGGGACAAAGGAGGTTGTATGCGCCTTGAAGAAGTATTTCGAGTACTATAGTAGACCGCGGCGCATAATTAGTGACCGGGGAACGTGTTTCACGTCCGGCGAATTTAGTAAGTTTCTGGAGGAGCGGAATATCACTCATGTGAAAGTCTCGGTGGCGTCGCCGCAATCAAACGGACAGGTTGAAAGGATCAATAGGGACATAAGGGCAATGTTGGCCAAGTTGACTGAACCGGTAGAACATTCTGACTGGGTAGAGAAGCTAACGCAGGTAGAATTTGCCGTAAACAATACGACACATTGCGCTACGGGACAGTCGCCTTCAAAGGTACTTTTTGGGGTGGAACAGCGGGGTGAGATAATAGATGAATTTACCGAACATTTACAGGAAAAGTACACTAGTGAGACCGTTGATTTAGACGCAGTTAGGGAGTCGGCACATGCATCCATACAAAAGTCTCAATCTCGCAACCAGAAGTATTTCGATGAACATCATAAACCAGCTGAACAGTTTCAGGTGGGAGGTTTGGTAGTGTTGAGAAATGTTGATACGACAGTGGGGCTAAATAAGAAATTAATACCGAAATACCGCGGCCCATATATTATTCAAAAGCAAATGGGTAATGACCGTTATATGGTAACTGATGTAGAGAACTACCAGGTTACACAGATGCCATATTCAGGGATAGTTGATGCCAGCCGGATGAGAAGATGGGTAGGACAAGATGGGAATGTTAATGATAACATATCGATCTCTGAAGGCAACACTTCCGTATATGAAGAATATCAGTTTTTAGAAGAAGATAGTTCTAGTAAGTTGGGGGATATTGAGTACCGGGATTATGAATTTTTAGAGGAGGAGTCGGGGGAAGACTGACAATCGAGGTCGATTGTTTTGTCAGGTCGGCCGAGATTGTAGTGATCTGGGAGTTGGCAGCACTGAAATGTGGTAATGACATTTTGGGCTGTTAAAAACTGCAACCAACGTCGGGTGGGTTTTGGGCACATGCAGTTTCCGGCATTATTGTGTGAGAACAGCAAAGGTGAAGAATAAAACTTAGATGTAAACTCATAGCTGTAAGAAAACTTGTACAATAATATTAATAAAAGTAAAGTACCATTACACTATCATATTTTATGTCCCATAAATTTGGAAAAAATTTGTATTCAATTATAATTGGTTTTCCAATTCTTACAATTTGCAATTGTTGCCATTTTCCGAATTCTTTCTTCATATTTTTTTCTCCGAGAGTTGCAAAAGCACCTCACACAACAACTGCTCTCAACAAAATGAGAAAGAAAAAGAGTCAGGATCGCCACACACGATGAAACATTGTTTGGAAACATAAAATATCAAAAATTTTTGATATTTGAGAAACCAAAAAGGTAACAAGTATTTCAACCAAAAACATCCCCACACACGTAGCAACATTAAGGCCCTAATCATGTAAAATTCAGCGCAACGCCAAAGAATAACATAGAAAGCACAAACAATTACATAAATGTCTTGTAATTTTGTTGTTGCTTTCAACAGAAATTGATGTACCGTTTTAAAATTTTCAACGACACAAGTTATTCAGCGTTTGAAATTTTAAAACGCAATGTGAATTTCTGTAGAAAGCAACAACAAAATTACAAAATATTTACATTGTTTGTGCTTTCAATATTATTCTTGATACATGTTGCCTCGTCTGTGGGTAACTTTAATTTAGTTGCAAAAATGTCAGAGTGGTAGCACTGGTTGAGCAACACTTAGTACTACTTTAAACTTGGCAGCACTACAAATATTCTCGCTGCAAACAATAGAAAATTATATTAATCAACCGTATTTAAATTAAATTTTGTGATTATAATTTACATCACAAATTATACAGATAAGACACGGCCATCTGGCGGTCAGAGAGGGAATTAAAAAGTGTCAAAGTGGCAGCACTCATTTAACCCCTAATTTAGTGAAGGACAGAAAATTTATTAAACTAATATATTGCTGTCTCTTTTCATAGAAGGGGTTAAATGAAATTTCAATTATTTATATTTTATTTTGTGAAATTGAAGCAAAATTTGGCGCAAAAATGAGGAAATTTTCCTTTTGGCGCAAAATAATGAGTTATTTTGCGGGAATTTTCTCATTTCGCTGCTTCATCAGAAGAAGAAGACCTCAATGAAGCAAAGAAGTGTAGTTTTATAAGTGCTAAGAAGTGTTGAAAGAAAAAATGTAAGCATGTATCATGATGTTTTATTTATTTAAATTAAAGAATTATTTTTAAACCTTTCGTTTTACAGGAGCTGCGAGTGCGTGTTTGGTTGCTTAAAGAAGGAATCGGTCCATATTTGTTTAAACCTCCCTACAAATATCGCTTCCGAAAATAGCTTTTAAAGCCACACCGTCTTTAAGGATGCAATTCAAATTATTGGGGCCAAATTT
Organism: Pollenia amentaria; assembly: GCA_943735925.1. NCBI lineage: Eukaryota > Metazoa > Arthropoda > Insecta > Diptera > Polleniidae > Pollenia > Pollenia amentaria. Next base: position 88,159,848 of record OX031007.1, on the reverse strand, counting down.
TATCCAATTTACGATATAATTAGATGGATTGTGCGTAAGAGTGACTTGTGCTATGCTACAAGGTTTGCATGGACACACAACCATCCGGACGGTTGTTTAATTGTATCTACTCCGCTTAAAATGTTTTCTGTGTTGCAACAAAAATAAAAATTATCCTCTTGCCTTCTTATGTTACATTTGCACGTGTATCGTGTTCCTCAAGAGCCAGTGACACCAGTAAAAAATGCTCGAATATGGAGTGAAACCCCTTCAGAGATGTCTATTTTAGGGTAGGCTAAATTATTTTGAAAATATTAATTTATTTTTGCTTTTAATCCTAATTCTAATTGCCAGCTACGATAGAATAAATCTACCAGCCGATTATTTTGTTGAAAATTATACTTAAGTTTGGTTGTTCATAGATCACAAGCAAAATAAATTAACATTTGAGGTAAAAACCAAAAAAATTGAAACATTAAAAAAAAATCTAATACAATTTTGACTCTGATGAACTTTTTATAATTTGAATAACATCTTTTAATTCCAGGTGATAAAATTGGCGGGTGATTTAATCTACTTCGATTTCTACAGCTTGAGTGATTTTTTAAGATACACTAAATCTTTGGACTGCGTTTCAGATAATAAAATTGAAAGTTCCAATACCGGACGTTTTGTAGCAGCAGATACGGACGGACTGTGAGTAAATCAAAGTTCCAATACCGGGCGTTTTGTAGCAGCAGATACGGACGGACTGTGAGTAAATTAAACTTTTATTTTGAAATGTTTAGTTTCAAATTCATTTTATATAGGGTGCACTAAGTTTGTCATTACGTGTTTTTATTCATCTCAGACCCCTGAAAGTAAATATATGCTGGTTCCTTGAGTAATTCTGAGTCCATTTAGCCAGGTTCGTCTGTTGAAAACACGCTCACTTTCGAAAAACTCAAAATAAATTAACAATTTTAGTGTTAAATTGCGTTTTTTTTATTTTTTCCATGTGCCCCGTAAACAGCATTTTTGCCAATTTATTTTTTATGACCAGAAATAAAAGCATAAAGCTTAAAAACTTTAAAATATTTTTTTGTGTTTTTCGGCGTGATTTTCAAATGTCGAAGGCACACGTGGCAAAAAGTTTGTTCTACAAAGTTATAGCTCATTTTAGCGATTTAGCGATCTCAAATAAGTTTTAGGATTTGTTTAAAATTTTGCAATTTTTCGCGAATTTTAGCCATTTTTGGGATAGAAGCGATTTGTTCCTGTAAGTTTTCTAATTCTTTACAGCTTTTACGATTTATTTTAAATTAAAAATCGGTTTTCATTTTCCAAACAATAATTTTTATTTAATTCTCTTATTTTTATAATTTGTTTTTAATTTTTTTTAATTTCAAAACAAAAAAATTTATTCATTTATTCGATTTCTTTAAATTTAATCACTTTAAAACAAAAAATTTACAGCTAAAAAATCTCTATACTTGAAAAAGAAAAAAAAAAATATTAATTACACTGTGCCATACGAGAAAAATGCTGCGGTTCTCATGTACCAATTCTGTTTTTCGGAGTCCTCAGATTACGTTAATGTCAGAAATTTGTGTCGATTACTTCGTTCAATTCATTTGAACGTTAAATATTTGTAATATTAAAGATACAAATTTAAAAAAATCTCAGATTTATTTTGAAGCAGATTTTTATAAATCTATTTGAAAATGGGCGTCTAATAAGTAACGATAAGTTTTTTGTAATTTTTCTTTTAATGACTCTATATTATATATTTGTTTTTTCTATTAATTAATAAAACTACGGTTATGTGTATCGATAAAAATACTGGGGGCTACTCTCTACTGCGATGCGAAATAAAATGGTATCAAATCTAGTGAATGCATTTGGACGTTTATTTTTCTCATCTTTTTTTTTTTCGTTTTAAAAATCATCACTTTATTTTATTTTATAGCCTATTTCCGATGTGCGAAAGAATTCTTTCTTTCGTATAAATTGTATATTGAAAACAAAAACAAATTTTTAAAATTCCAAATTTCCAAATTTCCATATTTATTTTACATATTTCCACTGTTGCTTCATTTAAAAAAAATTTCGTATCGTAATTGCATTCGCATCGCAATAGAGAGAAGCCCCGCTGATAAGGATTACCCGTATTGGATATAAACCAAGTGATTGAAAAAAAATCAAGTTTTAGTTTCGTAATCTTTGGATTCAAACAAAGCAGAATTGCTATATAAAAACCTCTGCATAAATTTGTTCTTCATATCTGTATCACCGTGTTAATTAGAAAATTACCAAAAAAGAAATTTTCATTTGTATGAATTAATATATTTTGTTTGTTGTCCACATATTAATTAAATGAATTAAATATGGTCGTATGTAAGTAGAAAAATAGTTTTTTGTTCTCCGGTTTAATGTTTATATTTCAAATAAAATATTTTTTCAATTTATGTTAATGGTTGCTGTGGATTTTTTTGTACATAGATTTTTTCAATAAACAAGCAATTTATTTCCAATTTTATGCAGATTTTTAAAATTTATATATTTTTTTTGGAGTTTTGCATCTTTTTTGTTAAAATTGTAAGATATTTTATAGTTATTAAAACGTATAGTTTGTCATTTAATATTTTTACTGGGCTTTACCAGCGATATGTTGTGAGTTAGAAGATTGCATTGTGGTATCAGCGGCATTAGACGCATTTGTTATAGGCACCGGCCTTTTGGAGTTACGTTTATTATTTTGCCGCGTATTATCACGTTTATCAGTGGACACTTCTAATACGCCATCATTTTTATGAGTTTTCAATTCAGTGTCATTATTAGAATGGGTCTGTTGTATTTTACTACTTGTGTTTGCCGTTTGTACATTCGGATTTTGGTTTTGATTCTGGGGTGGTGCATTGTGAGAACTTCCTTGACCTTGGGTACGTGCTTGCATTTTATTAGGTTTTGGTCGATTTTGTGCAGCGACTGAATTAGTTATGGGCTTTAAAACATTACCAACTGATTTCGTACGCCCCTCACGAAATGCCATACGTTGACCCGGTCTAATATATTCGGGATGTTTTATTAAACGGAACTTGACGTGGGCTTTGTCACCAGTCCTTAAGCATTCTTTGGACATGTTTACTATGGAGGCAGTTAGTATTATGCTGCCGCAATGTTTTATGCTATAGGCATAAAATTACCCAAAGGATCGGGTCCCAACATCAGAACATCATTAAGTTTTATTAAACCCTGCAAACAGGTGCCAGATACTACCGTACCCACACCTGGCACAGAATAAGTATCATCAATTTGAAACTCTGCTGGCAAATTATCCTGACCGATCATGCGTGTTGTTAAGAGATTTAAAAACATTTTCAATAGCTTTAAATTTTCTCCTGTCACATTAGAAACTTGAAAAATGGGGCACAGCCTTTCGGATACAAAATTGGTGGCACTCAATACAACCTCATCGGGGGTTTTAACCATAACTGGTACTTTACGACAACCTTGAGTCTTTAGGACTTTAAATAGTAATTTAAGATTGTCTTGTAAAATATTAGGAGGGCACATATCAATTTTTGTAACGACGACAAATACGGGCACCGACAAAGCTAATGCTAAGCCCAAATGTTCTTTGGTCATGCCAACAATGCCAGCATTGGCCCCAATCTGCAAATAATCATAGACAAACCAATTTACAATCTTTAGCATTTATATAAAACCAACCATTAGCATGCCAAAGTCGGGAGCATGTCCTGTCATTCCGAATACGGTAGTTTTTAGATAACGTTCATGGCCGGCCAAATCAATGAAAGTTATAACCTTGGCAGATTTTTCACAGATTTTAACCCAGTCCAAAGTGCCATGATCAGGTTTATTTACAACATTTCCAACACTATCAAATCCTAGAAAATATTACATGTTTAAGTTACAAGTTTACTTTTTTATACTAAAATTTAACGTTACCTAAAATAGAATCCGCATTTTCTTTACTAACTGCTGCATTCAAAATTTCCTATGTTAATTTTCCACTTTTGTCATAATTTCTTAAAGAAACAGTATTTGCTGCATTTTCAGAATTTGTTAAACAATTACATCTCTTTTTAAAAACAATTTGTGGTCCTGAAAAGGACCGATTTGTTATATTTGTTTTTTGCCACATCAGTTCAAGCACATTCTCAGTATCCATGACCATTTGTTGTAATAACTTTTTGCCAACACACCAGCCTAAAATGCAAATTTGTTTAGATAAACAAAATGATAATTTTCTTGTTTTTTTTTTTCTTTTCAGACACTTCACTCGACTTACCTGTAATCCTGGAAAGAAAGACGCCAAATGTTCCACTTCGTTAAGGTCAGTATCCATGACCATTTGTTGTTTTTACTTTTTGCCCACAAACCGGCCTAAAATGACAATTTTTTTTGGGTAAAAAATTTTATTTTTCTTGTTTCTTTTCTTTTCAGATACTTCAGTATACTTACCGCTGATCCTGGAAAGAAAGACGCCAAATGTTCCACTTCGTTAAGGTCAGTATCCATGACCATTTGTTGTAATAACTTTTTGCCCACACACCAGCCTAAAATGCAAATTTGTTTAGATAAACAAAATGTTAATTTTCTTATTTTTTTTCTTTACAGACACTTCACTTTACTTACCGGTAATCCTGGAAAGAAGGATGCTGAATAACCCTTGGACAAAATATGCGATATGCCAATTCATATCCCACGGCAGACAACAGCAATTTCACCTGTAAGTAAACAAACAAAATACACATACAATAATAAATATTAACTAAACATACAAATTTCTGTTTTCAGACATTACTTACCGTATTTTTTTAACAAAAAATCCATGTTAATTTATTAATTTAGTTTATTTATAAAACTTTAATAAAAATTACATTAGTTTTGTGCTAAAAATTTTTTGTTTTGTTTATTTTTTTGCTACAAAATTAATGTTGTATGGTAATGTATAGCTGTTCACTCTAACTCATGATTTTTTACATCCCTGGTTTTTTTTTTGATTTTTCATATTTAGGGGTTAAACATATGATTTAACCCTTTTTCAGCTGTCAAAGGTGCTATATCTGACATTTTATCTTGTATGCAGAGAAATTTAAGTTAGCGAAACTAGTGTTTGTTATACTATACAGGAGAACATTTTTGCACCCGGCATAAGATCGGCTATGCAGAGAAGCTTTAGTAAGCAAAGCCAGTGTTTTTAATACCATGGGGAAAATCTTTGCGCCCGGCCGAAGGCTGGGCAAAAGTGCACTTTACGGGGCGTACGAAAAAAAAAAAAAAAAAAAATTGGACCCCCTCTGGAATAAAAAAAGAAAAAAACCAAAATTAAAATTTAAGGGGGCTCTCTGATTCGGGAGAAAACCTATGCAGAAAAGCATTAGTAAGCGAAGCCGGTGTTTGTAATACCATAGAGGAGAAAATCTGTTCATCCGGCCGCAGGCCGGCTATGCGGAGAAGCTTTATTTAGCGAAGCCGGTGTTTGTTATACCATAGAGGAGAAAATCCTTGCGCCCGGCCGTAGGCCGGCTATGCGGAGAAGCTTTATTTAGCGAAGCCGGTGTTTGTTATACCATAGAGGAGAAAATCCTTGCGCCCGGCGGAAGGCCGGCTATGTGGAAAAGCTTTATATAGCGAAGCCGGTGTTTATTATACCATAGAGGAGAAAACCCTTGCGCCCGGTCAAAGGCCGGCTATGTTGAGAAGCTTTATTTAGCGAAGCTGGGATTTTTTTGATAAAATTTTTATTACCTAGTGCACTTCCGTAACATTTTGATATAAAATGTTGTAAAAACTGTATTAGGAGCTAAAGAGTTAAAAAGTTTTAAAAAAATTTTGCATTTTCAGAAAGATCTGTTCAAAAGCTTTCAAATGATACCAATATTGGCCATATACGTTCAGAAATGTAGTGGGAAATCACAAATTCATATGAAACTTCCGAGGTCCATAACTCGGAAACTATGCGTTTCCGAGAATTTTGCCATTTTATTTTTTCTTCTTATTTTTCAATTTTCTATCACCCTATGTACTTTTTTTTTATTTGGAGCTGCGTTGGTAAACTGGACTTGTTCCTTCATATGCGTTTAATATAAAATTAATTGTTTTGCTTCTAATGAAAATGTTTAATTTTTTATTTAATAGCCTCTTGTTGAATAAGTGCGACATATAAAATTTAAAAGAAATTTTAATGATAATTAAAACGACTGATAATTTTAAATCGTTTTGTTTTCGAAATAGTTTTCGTTGGTGAAAGTAAAACGTATCGACTTTTATTCTTATATGTATGCGATATTATTTTTAATAAAGCTTAAACAAACGAAAAATTTTGGTTTTTAGTTCTTTATTTAAAAAATAGAACTTCGAACGTTTAAGGGGTCAGAATTATTGGTACTTTTTTTTACAAAACATTCATTGATATATACGTATTAAATTATCGGCTCCCTATGCAGTATTTAACTTTTTGATAGAGAAAAATTAACCAAAAAGGGGAAATAATTTCTTTCTTCATCTTTTTGATTCTATACCTGGTACTTTTTTATTTACCGTTAATATAAAATTCAACATGCAACGTCCTGAGTGTTAAAACTGTATGAGGGATCTTTTTTGTTCTTTAGCTGGTATTTTTTGAATTTCCGTAAGTTCGGACCTAGAAATAAAAAATATAACATGCAATGCCCTGTGTGATAAGTCTCTGAGGGTACTTTTTGTTCTTTAACTTGTACTTTTTGAATTTCCTTTAGTATCGGACCTAGAAGCATAAAATTTAACATGCAATGTTCTGAGTGATAAGACTATGAGGTAATTTTGATACTTATTCGTTCTATAACTGGTAATTTTTATTATTTTCATTAGTATTGGACTTAAACATTCAATGTCCTGAATGAATGAGAATCTATAGACTGAGCTAAACTGAAAATTTTCTTCAATTTTATTTTACTTGATTTCGATTTCCAGAAAATGGTGGACAAACGATCTAGTTTGTGAATAAAATCGATGTATTTCAAAACGATCGTTTTTTTTAGAGGTGTGATGAATTTAGATCAATTTTAAAATCTTTTATATTTTAGTCTTAAGTTACAGTTTGTTTTAATCACTTTATTTTTTCACCACCATTTACCTTTATCAATAATCCTTTTAAAATTCAGAATAGCTACGTTCTGTCTACGCTGTCTATTAAATATACAAAGGATAGTGAAAGAGTTAGGTCGCAGATAACCAAATCTGTTGCTGATGCAAGCTCACTGCGACTAAAAAGGATTAAGGAAAGCATTCCCACGCCCACAAACGCAGACATTAAAAAGTATGGTTCCGAAGAAGCCTTGGCCTTGTTTATGGACTTAGAACTTTCCAAAGAGAAATATGAGAAACTTCGGGCATCTTTAACGCGACACGGCGCTGACGTTTTACCCGGATACAAGCATATTACGTACCAGTACCAGTCTTTGCCAATTGGAGAGCTTTCTGAAGAAGCACAGGAGTCTCTTAACATATTTTATAAAAAATATAGATTGCAGAACACATTAAAAGCATCAAGGGTAAGGCAAAATGAGGACCTCTTCAACATGTTGGCAGCATCTTCCAATCCACTTATTTCTTCCCTGCGGCATGTGAAGTCACGAATAGAGTTACAAAAAAATTATAGTTATCTTTTAGATATACCTTTTCTTACGAATTGTGATGAATATTTTACAGAAAATTGAAAAAATAAATTTAAAAAAAAAAATTATTTTATACTTGCTCCCGGCCGAAGGCCGTCTTTGCAGGGAAGCTTTAGTAAGCGAAGCCGGCATTTGGTATACCATAGAGGAGAAAATCCTTACGCCCGGATAAAGGCCGGATGTGCAGAGCAGATAATGACAACAAATACCCATAAGAATAATATACAAAGGTACATATTTACCCACGCTTTTCGTTATTGTGTATGCACATACTCATAGCACAAGTAATCGGAATTTTATTAGGTAGCTCAACATTTAGTTGACTATTAGCTAACTTATTTACAACTGACTAGTAAACTAACTCATAATTGGTACAGATTTAAGTTAGGTGTGTTCTGTACAACTAACTTCTTCTCGATAAGTATTGAAGTAGCTTTTGGCTAACTCAAAAGTTATGCAGAGATAAGTGAGTTGTGTTTTGTACAACTAACTTCTTCTCGATAAGTTTTGAACTAGCGTTTGGACATTGGTAAACAATTTTTTGGTTGTTTTGTGTACTTTTTCAAAGTTAAATAATAAGCAAACGTTCCCATATTCTATTTTTTAGTATTATTTAGTTAAATACATCTCATTTTCAAGGTTATTATACCCGCGAGAAAATAACAAAATTTTGCTGACAACCCAGCGGTCAAAAAGTTATTACAAATTGAAACACATCCGATTGTTTACAATAATGTCAATAGGAAAAATAAAAAACAAGTTCGTTTCAGATTAGTCTTATTGATATCCCGTTGTTAAATAAAATGTAAATTAGAATCAAAAACAAAACAATCGCGAATAAAATGTAGCCATCGCACTTGCATCTGATTTGGATGGCTTAGTAATGTATCATATTTTTTGTACATTTTCAATTGTGTATTTTGCTTATTTTCTTCTACTTTTTGTTCCGTTATTTTTTCAATTTGTTCTTTTAAAATTTTAAAGTAAAAGTTTAAAGTGTAAAGTGCGTTCAAAAGTGCAAGTGATTAAACCGTGTAATTGTTATTAAAAAAAATAAATAAAAATTTGTTGAAAAATATAAATACCTACATATTTTAAGTATTAAAATTATAAAAATTGTAAGTGATTCTGAATATTTTCTCTAAAAGGACTACGGCCAAAAAATAAGAAACTGTTTCAAAATTCATAAATCCAGACATTTTCGCAAGCTTTCGTATAATAAAAAAAATATAAAAAATTAATTAATTACATACATATATTATTTTTAAGTTAATTAACCAACACAAATATAAATATAAAATCATTTAAAAAAACATGGTTTTCTACTTTATTCAAATAGATTAAACCCATCCGATGATTTATCTTATTCGGACCCATCTAATACTTATACAATGTCTGCTACAAAGGACTGATTACATCGAGAGAAATCTTAGTACCCTCTGAATCACCACAATCATTGGACCCATCCAACCTTCACTTACAATGTATGTAGTGTCGGATCTATCTGATAGCCTAGGCCATCTCTGTGTAATTGTAAGTAGGAATTGAATACAGACTTTGGATGGGTCGCACTTACATTGTCGTTAGTCTCAGACCAAAGATGTATGTGATAAAAAGTTCACTGGGAATCTTTTTTTTTTACTCAATTCAAAGAGAGCAATTTGTAAATCTCTGAGAAATGTTGCAGACAGAAATGAGTGTTTTTATTTTGGTTAACAGACTGAAATTTGCAGTGCTACCAAATGAAATAATGTTATTCAGGGAAGGAAAGTTTATTTTTATTAAACACAAAAATTCTTTTTTTTTAATATGAAATTGTGTATTTTACTTTAGTTTACAAAAACAGATAAGTATTATATTTTCATATATTTTTATCAAGCTTTAGGTCACTTTTTTATAAAAAATCAATTAAAATATTATTTATTTTTCGATTCCGTTGGAAATCTTCTTCAGGAAATCTTTTAAAATAATATAAAATTACGACAATAAATGGAAAAATAAATTTAAAATTTCAATTAACAAACTTAAAAAAAAGAGAAAAGCAAACAAATTTTAAAAATATTCAAAACCTAAAATCTATTTTAATTTCCCTTTCCGTCAATCTATTTATTTTTATTTAATATATATTTTCAAACTGTGCTGTGCCATCTGAACTAAATTTTATAAATAACCAAAGACAAATCACATTTCTTAACACTAAGTAATTGTATTGTTAATTATGTATTACATTTTTATGTGCAACATTTTGTAATCAATTATTTTTTTTAATTGTCTGTAAGGAATATAATTCCATAGACATATAATAATAAATACCTATTTATAATTTTCCCTTCCATCAACCTATTTATTTTTATTAAATAAATGTCTATAAATCTGAGCTAATCCCTCAGTCTTTCTTGAAATTAATCCTTTTCTCAAATGGAACATTATTAATCTGTAACATTTCTAGCATATATCTACGTTTGTTAAAATTTTCTGTTAAAAATAGATGTGTTCTCAAAATCAGGATAATGATTATAATCTCTACAATGTGTTGATAATGCCGTTCCATGGGCTGAATTAAAATTTCTATATTTTTGATTTTTTTAATAAAAAAGTGACCTAAAGCTTGAAAAAAATATATGAAAATATAATATTTAATTAAAAAAGGACAAAGTAATAAGAATATAATTAATAAAAACAGATAAGAAATTTAAACAAATTTTTAAGCTGTTAATATATAATTTGTTATTAAATATTTGGATTGTAAAATCGTTTTATTGTTTTTCATTATATTAAAAATATTTTGTAGTTGTATTTTTCCCTGACGATGATACACACCGATATCGAAATATTGGTTATTATACATAATAAAATTAGCGGTATAATTATTTTGTTATGAAAAAGTGAACCACAAGCATGAAATAAAATAGACAACAATTTAATAAATAAATGATAAATAAAATATATATTAGTTTTAGTTAATATACTACATTTGAAAAAATGTTTTTTGCAGCCGTATTACACACATATAGAAAAAGTTGGATGCATTTTAATTAAAAACCGGTTGTTTAAAACAGGTTTAGCTGGCTTAAAACTTTGTATTGTAGCAAAAAAGATTAAAAAAAAGCTAAAAACATTTTACACCTATGCTAAATAATATACCAAATGCTAAATGAAAATTTGCAGCTAACACTGCAGCCACACGATCAAGTTTTTCTTGATAGTCTTTTACATATACAGTTTGTCAAATTTCCAAAAATTGGAAGCTGTGACGTAGGCTGCACGCAATTTGCTTTCAAGATGTCATTAAGAGAACAATTTATAAAGAAAAACGAAAAATTTTCTCACCAAACTTGTAATCAGCTGTTTTCTTGAACGTAAATTTATACACTCACAAAGAGAATTTTAAAGACAAGTTCGCTTCAATTTTTAAAAGTATGAGTGTATTGGTAAAAAAGTGTGAGTGTATTCAAACTTGGTAGACCAAACTTGATCGTGTAACCCTCAAGTAAACCAAAATTGCTAAGCGTTAAGATACCCACAGACGATGCAACATTTGTCGAAACACGCGTTACTACTTATGTTTCAGTTTTTACCACAGACGATGACACTAAAAACGAAACATTAGTATTGCGTGTTTTGTGAATGTACTATTACAAAACAAAATAAAAGTTTTTATTTATTTTGTTTTTAAACCTATCATAATTTATGTCCCATAAATTTGGAAAAAATTTGTATTCAATTATAATTGGTTTTCCAATTCTTACAATTTGCAATTGTTGCCATTTTCCGAATTCTTTCTTCATATTTTTTTCTCCGAGAGTTCCAAAAGCACCTCACACAACAACTGCTCTCAACAAAATGAGAAAGAAAAAGAGTCAGGATCGCCACACACGATGAAACATTGTTTGGAAACATAAAATATCAAAAATTTTTGATATTTGAGAAACCAAAAAGGTAATAAGTATTTCAACCAAAAACATCCCCACACCCGTAGCAACATTAAGGCCCTAATCATGTAAAATTCAGCGCAACGCCAAAGAATAGCATAGAAAGCACAAACAATTACATAAATGTCTTGTAATTTTGTTGTTGCTTTCAACAGAAATTGATGTACCGTTTTAAAATTTTCAACGACACAAGTTATTCAGCGTTTGAAATTTTAAAACGCAATGTGAATTTCTGTAGAAAGCAACAACAAAATTACAAAATATTTACATTGTTTGTGCTTTCAATATTATTCTTGATACATGTTGCCTCGTCTATGGGTAACTTTAATTTAGTTGCAAAAATGTCAGAGTGGTAGCACTGGTTGAGCAACACTTAGTACTACTTTAAACTTGGCAGCACTACAAATATTCTCGCTGCAAACAATAGAAAATTATATTAATCAACCGTATTTAAATTAAATTTTGTGATTATAATTTACATACATTTTATCTTGTATGCAGAGAAATTTAAGTTAGCGAAACTAGTGTTTGTTATACTATACAGGAGAACATTTTTGCACCCGGCATAAGATCGGCTATGCAGAGAAGCTTTAGTAAGCAAAGCCAGTGTTTTTAATACCATGGGGAAAATCTTTGCGCCCGGCCGAAGGCTGTCTATGTGAAGAAAAATTTTGAAAAGCCAGTGATTGTTATTATACCATAGAGCAGAAAATGTTCACGCCCGGCAGAAGGTCGGTCATGTGCAGAAGATTTAGTAAGCAAAGCCAGTATTATACCATAAAGGAGAAAATCCTTGCGCCCGGCAGAAGGTCGGCTATGTGGAGAATATTTTGTTAGCGAAGCTAGCTGAATATTGTTTATGAACCTAATATTATGTCACAATTGGTTTACAATTTTGTTTATAAATGGTTTTTATTCAATATACAGTTCATTTCACATATCGCACTTGATCAACAAGAGAGTGTTAATCAAGAAAATTTTCGTTTCACTTTTTGGAAAAAATCGGCCCGTCATATTCGTGCTATCTTTTACGGTTCGTTTAAAACTTTTTCATATGCGTTTAATATAAAATTAATTGTTTTGCTTCTAATGAAAATGTTTAATTTTTTAGTTAATAGCCTCTTGTTGAATAAGTGCGACATATAAAATTTAAAAGAAATTTTAATGATAATTAAAACGACTGATAATTTTAAATCGTTTTGTTTTCGAAATAGTTTTCGTTGGTAAAAGTAAAACGTATCGACTTTTATTCTTATATGTATGCGATATTATTTTTAATAAAGCTTAAACAAACGAAAAATTTTGGTTTTTAGTTCTTTATTTAAAAAATAGAACTTCGAACGTTTAAGGGGTCAGAATTATTGGTACTTTTTTTTACAAAACATTCATTGATATATACGTATTAAATTATCGGCTCCCTATGCAGTATTTAACTTTTTGATAGAGAAAAATTAACCAAAAAGGGGAAATAATTTCTTTCTTCATCTTTTTGATTCTATACCTGGTACTTTTTTATTTACCGTTAATATAAAATTCAACATGCAACGTCCTGAGTGATAAAACTGTATGAGGGATCTTTTTTGTTCTTTAGCTGGTATTTTTTGAATTTCCGTAAGTTCGGACCTAGAAATATAAAATATAACATGCAATGCCCTGTGTGATAAGTCTCTGAGGGTACTTTTTGTTCTTTAACTTGTACTTTTTGAATTTCCGTTAGTATGGGACCTAGAAGCATAAAATTTAACATGCAATGTTCTGAGTGATAAGACTATGAGGTAATTTTGATACTTATTCGTTCTATAACTGGTAATTTTTATTATTTTCATTAGTATTGGACTTAAACATTCAATGTCCTGAATGAATGAGAATCTATAGACTGAGCTAAACTGAAAATTTCCTTCAATTTTATTTTACTTGATTTCGATTTCCAGAAAATGGTGGACAAACAATCTAGTTTGTGAATAAAATCGATGTATTTCAAAACGATCGTTTTTTTAGAGGTGTGATGAATTTAGATCAATTTTAAAATCTTTTATATTTTAGTCTTAAGTTACAGTTTGTTTTAATCACTTTATTTTTTCACCACCATTTAAACTGCCAAGAATTTGGTCACACTAAGGCATATTGTCATTTAACCCCTGTTTGCGTCGTATGTGGAGAATTACATGGTACAGCTCTCTGCGATAAGTCTAAAAACGACCCCAATGTAAAAAAATGTAGCAACTGCGGTGGTAATCACACGGCCAACTACAGAGGATGCCCTGTATACTCTATCGTCAAGCGCTCGGTTGGAACGAAACCTAATCCCCCTCAAATGCAGGCAACAAATCAAGTTCACATTAATGACGTTCTGGTACCGCAGCCTAGTAATAACAGAACATCCTACGCTATCGTCCTAAAATCAAACCATATGCCAATGCAAGGTGATTTGCCAAATAATGATGAAACTCCAGTTTCTAACTTAAGTCGTCTAGAGAAAACCATGGAAACATTAGTACAAACAGTAAATAACCTTACAAACACAATGGGTAATATGATGCAGGAAATGTTAAGAATGCAATCGATGTTATTGCAAGCTGTACTAAACAAGCCATGAACTGTTTAAAAATTTGCTTTTGGAACGCAAACGGCATCCGCCAACATAAAAATGAACTAGAATACTTCCTTAAAAATAAACAAATTGATGTTATGATGGTTTCTGAAACCCATCTGACCTCAAGAAACACGTTTAAAGTCAATGGTTATATATTATATGATACCAAGGACCCTCGAGGTAGAGCTTGTGGAGGTTCTGCCATTTTGATAAAAAACCGAGTAAAACACTACCTAATGTGCGATCATCGTGAAGATTATCTCCAAGCAACGAGCATTTGCGTTGAGGAATTATCTCGAAACATAGTAATTTCATCATTATACTCCCCACCTAGATTCTCAATATCAGAAAGCCAATATAATAAATATTTCAAATCATTAGGACCCTGCTTCCTGGCTGCTGGCGATTATAACGCTAAACACACTTTCTGGGGGTCACGACTTATTACACCTAAGGGTCGTGTTTTGTTTAACACAATTTGTAAAATGGACCTAAATGTGGTCGCGAGCGGACAACCAACATATTGGCCTACTGATCAGCAAAAAGTTCCAGATGTCATAGATTTTGGCGTGGTTAATAACATCCCCATAGACACGATTCATGTGGAAGCGTCCCTAGAATTATCTTCAGATCACACACCTACAATTGTTACTATAATGAATCCAAATAGAATCGTATCTCCGTCTGGTTACTTATCGACATCAGCCTCACAAATAAATTGGTTAAAATATAAAAAATATCTGAGTGCCCATTGCACAGAAAATATTCCGCTTAGCACACCGGAGAACGTGGATCTCGCTATTGTTAATTTTGACAGTTATCCCCAACTTAAGACTTTATTAAAAGAGTGCACAAAAAAGCTGAGAAAGTTACTGCAGTCTCAGAAAACGGCTTCCCTGGAAAAATATCTCAAGGGACTTGATGCAACTCCACAATCAGATTACTCATTATGGCGTGCAGCTAGAAGCCTCAATAGACCAGTTATCCCTAAGCCACCATTGAGAAACTTGAATGGAAGTTGGGCAAGAAATGATATTGAAAAAGGAAATCTGTTTGCTAATCATCTGAAAAATGTATTTACCCATAATATATTTCACGATATAACAGTCGATTTACCGTCTGTAAATGTTAGAGCAGCTATTCCCCTAAGATTCGAGTTTAGAGAAATCGAAAAGGCTATTTGTAATTTAAACACCAAGAAGGCATCCGGTATTGATAAGATCAGTAATAAAATGCTTTTGGAGCTACCAAGTACAGCAAAGAAAATTATTCTTTTTATTTTTAATGCTATTTTACGCCTTCAATACTACCCTCATAAATGGAAGGTTTCCTTAGTAACCATGATA
The DNA here is from genome assembly GCA_943735925.1 of Pollenia amentaria. Lineage (NCBI taxonomy): Eukaryota > Metazoa > Arthropoda > Insecta > Diptera > Polleniidae > Pollenia > Pollenia amentaria. The sequence goes on along the minus strand of OX031007.1, from coordinate 88,144,334 downwards.
CCAAAGCCAGGAAAGGATCAAACAAAAGTTGAGTCATACAGGCCTATTAGCTTATTATCTAATATTTCAAAGCTATTTGAGAAACTACTAGTGGCAAAATTAACGCCGATTTTAAATGAAAATAGATGTATTCCTAATCATCAATTTGGGTTTAGAAGAAAGCATAGCACAATTGAACAAACTCATCGAATAGTAAATGTAATAAGAAAAGCCTTTGAAGAAAAAAAATATTGCTCAGCACTCTTCATCGATGTGTCTCAAGCTTTTGATACAGTCTGGCATGAAGGTTTACTACTGAAATTGCAGCAAAACTTGCCAGCAAACATACACAAGCTGTTAGAAAGCTACTTAGTCGGTCATCAATTTATTATTAAAGAAGGCGATTTTTTAAGTTCTACGCAGCCAGTTAACGCTGGAGTCCCACAAGGCAGCATCCTGGGCCCTCTATTGTACTTAATTTATACTTCGGACATGCCAACAAACAGCTACACACAAACCTCAACATTTGTCAAGAAGCATCTCGTTACTTACAGGATCACATATTTGAACTGGAAAGGTGGTTAAAACAATGGAGGATAAAGATCAATGAGCAAAAATGCGCACATATAACATTCACATTGCGTCGGGAAACATGCCCCCCTATTAAAATCAATAATCAAATAATACCCCAACACTCGCATGTAAAATACCTCGGTATACATCTAGATCGGCGTTTAACGTGGAAATGGCACATAGAAGCAAAATTAACTCAAATGAAACTAAAAGCAATTCAAATTAATTGGCTCATTGGAAGAAATTCTGTTCTTAGTCTCGATTGCAAACTTCTACTTTACAACTCTATCTTAAAGCCAATTTGGTGCTACGGTATTCAGTTATGGGGCACTGCCTCGGCTTCTAATATCGAAAAAATTCAAAGGCGCCAAAATAAACTTCTTCGAATAATAACAGCCGCTCCCTGGTATGTCAAAAACTCAAATATCCACAAGGATCTCAATGTGCCATTGGTAAAAACTATGATAACGAAATATGCAGTAAAATATTTAAAAAGGCTGGAACTGCACCCAAATCCCTTAGCTCGAAATATTTTAAATTATGGCGGCCACACTCGATTAAGGAGAAGAGACACTGCAGCACTCACCCAATCAGATGAGCGATAAACACCTACATATGTGAACAGAAACCGTGATGACTAAATCTTTTTGTCTGGCACTGGCAGGACATTAAGTAAATATTAGGATAAGATTTGATTAATTATTGTTAGTTCATATTTAATATATGAAGATTCAATAAATAAATACTGCAAAAAAAAAAAAAAAAAATTTACCTTTATCAATAATCCTTTTAAAATTCAGAATAGCTACGTTCATGAAAAATTATTGTATTAAAAATCCCAAACGATTTCAATTTCCAGCATATGACCGTGAATTAAAAAATGTTTTTGGTTATGTATTTAAGTCAGACAAAAAAAAGTTCAAAAATTATTTTTAAAAACTAAACATACAAAATAGGAACAAATCCTACTAATATTATAAATATGAAAGTTTGTAGTTCAATCTTGCAAAAACCGTTTAATGGATTTGGATGAAACTTGGTAGACGGATAGCATATTGCCAAGATTCAAATATAGGGAGGGTACTTTTTAAGATAGTTTTGGTATTCAGATTACATATCAAGATTAAAATATAGGGTACTTTAAAAGTAAAAAATCGTTCATTTTATGAAGTTATTTTTATTTTATTATGAAGTTATTTCATATTGTAAACTCAGCTCTTGATAGAAGAATATAATTGTATTTGTTCATTGTGTTGTGTGTAAATTTGTAAACTAACATTTTTGAGTTATGACGATGTTGCAGTAAATGAGCGATGTATACTGAGTCCTAGTCATTATAAATAAAGAAATTGTAACTTAAATAATAATTTGGAAATAACGCCAGGCCTGGTCTTAAAAATTTAATAGCTAAATCTGGCATTAGATATGATTAGAAATGATTTTAAAAAATGCTAAAAATAATGCTAACATTTTTTTAAAGATTTTTGCTTAAATTTATTACCAATATGAAATTTTATTTGAAACTAAATACATTTTAGTGACTTATTTTTTAACGAAATTTAAATAAATGGTTATATTTATGCAAATGACTAGATTTCGGTAAAGCATCTGATACACATAAATATTAAGTACAGGTAGTTTAGATTAAATTTAAAATTTAGGGGGCATGCAAACCGCTGATATATGCAAAATTTAAACGATTTATTTCTATGATGTACAACATTCTTAAATAATTTTATTTTTTATAGTGTAAGAAAAGTGGAAGTTTTAAAATAATTATTTTTCAGCAGTTTAGAGCAAACTATTTTTTCAAACATTTACACTATTAAATTATTATATACAAAGTTAAATTTCCTTGTACTTTTATAAGATAATATCAAAAAGAAAAAAAAAATTATAAATACATAGTTAGGTTTACGGAGAACAGCTCAGTTCTTTTGTTTTTCTTAAAACTATATAGTGCGAGGTGAAACGTAAAACGCACTTAAAGCAAACAAACAAACATGACCTGTTGGTCTTTAAAATATAACGACAAAGACGCGCGAGCTGCTTTCCTGGCCAGAGTTACGAATGGTAGAAACTTTTGCGACAATTTACTATTTATACACTGGAAATAATCCATGCGTTTCGAAATTCGAACGTTTAAGGGGTGAAATCATACCTAATTTTGGTATTTTTGTTTCAAAACATTTTTCTTCATCTACCTATATAATACAAAAATGTAAAGTTACTGACTGATTCATCATCGCACGTCCTAAACGCCTGAAGCTTAAATGTTGAAATTTGATTGGGAGGTTGGCCTCTCGCTAAATCGTTTCCCTAGGATGGGAGTTTTGAAAACTTTTATTGTTAGAGGTTAAAAAAACTAAAAACGGTTAAATTCCCTAACCTCGTGTTCATCAAAAAAATAAGCAGATGGTGTCTGGTACTTTTTTAAAATTCGACCCTTTTGAACTTTTTTGCCACGCAATCTATCTATTAAACCAATAAACATTGAAATAAAAAAATATCTCATTATTATGGACCGATCTGAAAACAATTTTACAAATGTGATTTCTGGTCCTATTAAACTGTGACGTACCAAATTTTAGTATATCATTATTTATTACTGTTTTAGACGTACAAAACTGTTTCCGGGAGTGGAGTTTTAATGGGGCCTAGTGTAAATTATGGACCGATATTAAAAAAATTTTACAGTGACTTCTAGTCCTATAAAAGTGTGAAGTACCAAATTTTATTATTTTAGTTAAGTTTAATTTTAGTGTCGCCAAGTTTAAAATGGTACTAAATATTGTTTTTTGGTATCAGCGTTGCCAGAGTCTTTGGTCAGAAAATCATCAATTGCAGGAAAAATTATCATATTCTTATCATATCAAATAATCAAATTCTTTTAAATTTAAACATGTTATTACAAAGGCAAATACATGCATACATACATAGCTACCGTATTTATGCAAAATTAGATATGTTTAAATTGTGCATGTAGCAAAATTTTGGATACAAAGTTTCTTGAAACACATTTCAAATTCATTGTAATTTTATAAATAAAACAGTAAAGGTACGTTCAGATTAATCAAATATTTTACGAAAATATTTGTTCTGATATTTGCTTCAAACTGTGTTAAACAAATTATCAAAGTTGTTTTTGGGAATACAAATATTTATTAAAAGATTTTGTTTGTTGTGCTTAATTCCCTTTTTTTTTAATAATTGATAAAAAAATACTGAAATTTATTATTGGAGGATAAGCTGTTCCTATGCGCATTTCACTGGTTGCTTAGGCAAGATCGTCAGGAAACGTTCTCCTAAATAATTTTAGAAAAGCCAAAGCTATCAGCAAACAAAACTACAGAAAGAATGAGAATTATTTATTTATTTATTTTTATTTATCCATTTATTTACGTAATATTAAGCCATTAAGGCCAAAAATCAATATTACAAGTAATTAATGCTTAAGCTACATGTATAAAATATTCATTAATCTATAGTTATAATTCATAATTAAAACTAACAAAATGAAAAATAAAAAATAATAATATACCATCACTTTAGATTAAGGCTCCCCAGCCACAATACCCTCAAAAAGTTTTATTTGCAACGATATCAAAGCTTAAACAAAATACCAAACAATAAACAGTGATGAGTTTTTATCTTTTCTCACATTTCCCACTACAATTAGTTAGAATTCTCCCAACATTAATTGTAGCTGTAAGTGGGTAAAGAAAAAACACATTAAAAACAAAAACAAAGTACTTTTATTGTTTTCGCAAGAAACAACTTTGATAATAAATTTTTGCAAGTGAACGGACAAATTGTTTTTATTTTGTTTTCTTGCGAAAACAATAAAAGTACTTTGTTTTTGTTTTTAATATGTTTTTTCTTTACCCACTTACAGCTACAATTAATGATGGGAGAATTCTAACTAATTGTAGTGGGAAATGTAAGAAAAGATAAAAACTCATCACTGTTTTATTGTTTGGTATTTTGTTTAAGCTTTGATATCGTTGCAAATAAAACTTTTTGAGGGTATTGTAGGTAATTCTCATTCCTTCTGTAGTTTTGTTTGCTGATAGCTTTGGCTTTTCTAAAATTTTTTAAGAGAACGTTTCCTGACGATCTGGCCTAAGCAACCAGTGAAATGCGCATAGGAACAGCTTATCCTCCAACAATAAATTTCAGTATTTTTTTTATCAATTATTAAAAAAAAGGGAATTAAGCCCAACAAACAAAATCTTTTAATAAATATTTGTATTCCCAAAAACAACTTTGATAATAAATTTTTGCAAGTGCACGTGCATAAAAAACTGAACGGGCAAATTGTTTTTATTTTGTTTTCTTGCGAAAACAATAGAAGTACTTTGTTTTTGTTTTTAATATGTTTTTTCTTTACCCACTTACAGCTACAATTAATGTTGGGAGAATTCTAACTAATTGTAGTGGGAAATGTAAGAAAAGATAAAAACTCATCACTGTTTTATTGTTTGGTATTTTGTTTAAGCTTTGATATCGTTGCAAATAAAACTTTTTGAGGGTATTGTAGGTAATTCTCATTCCTTCTGTAGTTTTGTTTGCTGATAGCTTTGGCTTTTCTAAAATTATTTAGGAGAACGTTTCCTGACGATCTGGCCTAAGCAACCAGTGAAATGCGCATAGGAACAGCTTATCCTCCAACAATAAATTTCAGTATTTTTTTTTATCAATTATTAAAAAAAAGGGAATTAAGCACAACAAACAAAATCTTTTAATAAATATTTGTATTCCAAAAAACAACTTTGATAATAAATTTTTGCAAGTGCACGTGCATAAAAAACTGAACGGACAAATTGTTTTTATTTTGTTTTCTTGCGAAAACAATAAAAGTACTTTGTTTTTGTTTTTAATATGTTTTTTCTTTACCCACAAACAAAAAAATATTTTGTTTAATGTTCAAACTAAGCTCAAATATTTGACAATTTTTTTTGTTGAAACAGTTGGCAGTGTTAAATAAAATAAACTAATTCATGTTTGCCATGCGTTCAGACTAAAACAAATATTTGTATCAAATAATTATTTAATGAAAGTGTTCAAAAATAAAAATATATTTCACAAATAGTAAAATGAAATTTCGTATGAAAATGAATAATTCTTATGTTAAGAAACATCTTACCTGTCTTGTTAAAAAAATAGAATATTCAAGGAATACATATTAGAAATGCCCTTATCATGGTTGTTGTAAATATTATTTGCCCTTTGATATTATCTTATAAAAGTACAAGGAAATTTTACTTTGTATATAATAATTTAATAGTGTAAATGTTTGAAAAAATAGTTTGCTCTAAACTGCTGAAAAAATAATTATTTTAAAGCTTCCACTTTTCTTACACTATAAAAAATAAAATTATTTAAGAATGTTGTACATCATAGAAATAATTCGTTTAAATTTTGCATATATCAGCGGTTTGCATGCCCCCTAAATTTTAAATTTAATCTAAACTACCTGTGCTTAATATTTATGTGTATCAGATGCTTTACCGAAATCTAGTCATTTGCATAAATATAACCATTTATTTAAATTTCGTTTAAAAATAAGTCACTAAAATGTATTTAGTTTCAAATAAAATTTCATATTGGTAATAAATTTAAGCAAAAATCTTTAAAAAATATTAGCTATTAAATTTTTTAGACCAGGCCCAGCATTATTCCCAAATTATTATTTAAGTTACAATTTCTTTATTTATAATGACTAGGACTCAGTATACATCGCTCATTTGCTGCAACATCGTCATAACTCAAAAATGTTAGTTTACAAATTTACACACAACACAATGAACAAATACAATTATATTCTTCTATCAAGAGCTGAGTTTACAATATGAAATAACTTCATAATAAAATAAAAATAACTTCATAAAATGGACGATTTTTTACTTTTAAAGTACCCTATATTTTAATCTTGATATGTAATCTGAATACCAAAACTATCAAAAAGAGAAAAAGTACAAATTTCTCTCCCATTTTACCTCTTAAAAAGTACCCTCCCTATATTTGAATCTTGGCAATGTGCTATCCGTCTACCAAGTTTTTGTATGTTTAGTTTTTAATAGAGGTCTGCAAGAATGAATAAAAAGCAATTTCAACGCACTCATTTGTTTTTTAACTACAGTGAGTTTTCCACCACGCATGTTTTAAATTTGCTCTGTTGAGCACCCAATGATAAAACAAATGAGAGAATAACCAAAGTCAAAACTAACACAAACAAATTCAAATGAAGAGAAGCAATTTTCTTACTCATTCAATTCAGTCAACTCAAGTAAAATAAGTTGAATATTCAAATATATTGTGAATGTAAAATTATTTGAATTTTTACTTCTTATTTGAATTTTTTTCTGTACAAACACTATGTATGTGTTAGGTGGATAATGGTAGTTAAGCTAAACTCTTATAAATAAAAGAAGCCGAAATAAAAATAAAATTAGATTTTTTTCATGAATTAAATTTTTTTACACATTAAATAAATTTTTGGTTTTATATTTTAAATTCATTTTCTTACACATTAAATACATATACATATATTTTGAACTCTAATTTTCACAGAAATTTTTGTACTTGTTACTAGGAATTAAAATATAATAAGTACATAATAATAAATTCATAAATTCATTTTGCTTTAAAAGCAAGAAAATATAGATTAAATTCTTAACTTACCTTTAGCTCACACAACTATTATGTCAATGTATTCAAATATATATTCACACATTCATTAATTCAAAAATTATTTGAATGTTTTCTGTAAATTTGTTCTCTATAACGGGTCATTGCAATATTTTCTTATTTATGAATAAATCTCAAATTTATTTACAGTAAACAAGTTTTTTATTCAATTCATTCTATCTTATTTTTGTATATGGTTTACTCTCTCCTTATCTCTTTGATTGTTTTTTATTTGAATAAATGTTGTGTGTGCACTTTGAGTAAAGGCAAACAAGCGAATTATTCAAAGCAGACCTCTAGTTTTTAAAAATAATTTTTGAACTTATTTTTTGTCTGTCTTAAATAAATAACCACAAACATTTTTTAATTCACGGTCGTATGCTGGAAATTGAAATCATGTGAAATTGAAATCGTTTGGGATTTTTGATTCAATAATTTTTCATGAACGTAGCTATTCCGAATTTTAAAAGGATTATTGATAAAGGTAAATGGTGGTGAAAAAATAAAGTGATTAAAACAAACTGTAACTTAAGACTAAAATATAAAAGATTTTAAAATTGATCTAAATTCATCACACCTCTAAAAAAAAACGATCGTTTTGAAATACATCGATTTTATTCACAAACTAGATCGTTTGTCCACCATTTTCTGGAAATCGAAATCAAGTAAAATAAAATTGAAGGAAATTTTCAGTTCAGCTCAGTCTATAGATTCTCATTCATTCAGGACATTGAATGTTTAAGTCCAATACTAATGAAAATAATAAAAATTACCAGTTATAGAACGAATAAGTATCAAAATTACCTCATAGTCTTATCACTCAGGACATTGCATGTTAAATTTTATATTTCTAGGTCCGAACTTACGGAAATTCAAAAAGTACCAGCTAAAGAACAAAAAAGATCCCTCATACAGTTTTATCACTCAGGACGTTGCATGTTGAATTTTATATTAACGGTAAATAAAGAAGTACCAGGTATAGAATCAAAAAGATGAAGAAAGAAATTGTTTCCCCTTTTTGGTTAATTTTTCTCTATCAAAAAGTTAAATACTGCATAGGGAGCCGATAATTTAATACGTATATATCAATGAATTTTTTGTAAAAAAAAAGTACCAATAATTCTGACCCCTTAAACGTTCGAAGTTCTATTTTTTAAATAAAGAACTAAAAACCAAAATTGTTCGGTTGTTTAAGCTTTATTAAAAATAATATCGCATACATATAAGAATAAAAGTTGATACGTTTTACTTTCACCAACGAAAACTATTTCGAAAACAAAACGATTTAAAATTATCAGTCGTTTTAATTATCATTAAAATTTCTTTTAAATTTTATATGTCGCACTTATTCAACAAGAGGCTATTAACTAAAAAATTAAACATTTTCATTAGAAGCAAAACAATTATTAATTATATATTAAACGCATATGAAAAAGTTTTAAACGATTAACACCCTCTTGTTGATCAAGTGCGATATGTGAAATGAACTGTATATTGAATAAAAACCATTTATAAACAAAATTGTAAAGCAATTGTGACATAATATAAGGTTCATAAACAATATTCAGCTGGCTTCGCTAACAAAATATTCTCCACATAGCCGACCTTCTGCCGGGCGCAAGGATTTTCTCCTTTATGGTATAATACTGGCTTTGCTTACTAAATCTTTTGCACATGACCGACCTTCTGCCGGGCGTGAACATTTTCTCCTCTATGGTATAATAACAATCACTGGCTTTTCAAAATTTTTCTTCACATAGACAGCCTTCGGCCTGGCGCAAAGATTTTCCCCATGGTATTAAAAACACTGGCTTTGCTTACTAAAGCTTCTCTGCATAGCCGATCTTATGCCGGGTGCAAAAATGTTCTCCTGTATAGTATAACAAACACTAGTTTCGCTAACTTAAATTTCTCTGCATACAAGATAAAATGTATGTAAATTATAATCACAAAATTTAATTTAAATACGGTTGATTAATATAGTTTTCTATTGTTTGCAGTAGAGTTGTGTAGTTCATGAACGAACTAGTTCAATTGAACTATTCAGACAGATGAACGATGACCGGTCTTTTTGGATCACCGTTCGTTTTAGTTCACTAGTTCGTTTTGGGTCAGTATGCCTTTTTTTGTCAGTTTACTTTCGGTCTTTTTTTGTCAGTTAGTTCAATTTAGGTCTTTTTTGTCAGTTCACTTTTTGTCTGTTTTTGTTGCTTACTCGATAGAATAACTGATTGAAAAGAAACAACAATACTATTCTTGTGTATTTTTATTCTTGTGAGCTGTTTCTGTTACTCATTGCCACATTGATTTACACATTTTCATAATACAATCAGGGTTGTCGAGTATAATAATTTCTCGACAAACGGCGATTATCAAGCTTTTTGCCGACATGACGATTTTTTGCGGCTTATAAGATATATGTCGATTTTGTTTCCTATTTGATAAGCCATAAATTTGTTTTGAGACTCTTGGAAAAATTTTCCGTTTTTTATTTGGAAAGATTATTTCAATGATGGTATTCCATCTAATTTAAATCAGTTTTGACTAAAATGTTATAGCTATACGTCCGGTACGTACCATTTCAAAGAACTTGCTTTGACTGTCTTTATATGCATATAATTTCAGCTGCTAATGCCTGTGTTGAAAGAGTTTTATTAATAATGAACTCCACAAAAACTCACTTTCAATATATAATACGAAGTTCCTATTGCATTATATATTGAAAGTTATTACGAGTTATGAACTATATGCAATATAATTAATCAAAAAAATCCTATACAATGTATTGAAAAAACAATAAGAATTGTCTTGCAGCTGAAATGTATACCGTTATAGATATGTACTTGGGGGATTTCATGTCAAGTGACCCAACTTTTGAAATCGATGTCTTCCGATTTGGATGAAATTTGAACCAAGGTTAGTCTTATTGGATAGTAGTTTAGACACAAATTTTCAACAAGATCGGTCAAAAAGTTTCTGAGTTAGAGGGGGTCAAAATTTGACATTTTGGCCAAACCGGTGTTCTTTCTCACCCATGTTACTTATAATCTATTGGTGGTAGCAAAATTTGTCCAAAACAAATTAGATAGCTTTCAATTAGATTAGATAGCTTTCAATTAGATTAGATAGCTTTCAAAAAATATTTTTTTTGTTTTTTTTTAAATTTCTTAAAATTTTTTTTTTTTTAAATTTAAAACTTATTTTTTATTTTTTTTTGAAAAGGGTATTTTTTTTTTTTCTCAAAATAAAGCTTAGGTCTTTTCCTTTAAGTTAGTTATGGTCGCTATTTGGGATGCGAGTGGGTTATGTAGAAAAAAAAATAATTTCTAGGTCAAGACGAGGATTTTTATTTTTATTTTGTTCATATCATGGCGACTTTTTTATATTTTTGTCGAAATAAAGGTATTCGGATTTTTGAGGATTTATAAAAAATATTTTTAATAAAAATATATGTTTTATTGTCAAAAACTAATAAAAAAAGGCTTTGGCGATTCTGACATTAAATTGGGCAAAAAAAAAATCTGACAACTCTGGCTGCCGTTCCCAACTTTCCTACAATTAACATGGGCGCTGCCAGTTGTTATTAATATAAAACCCGCCAAATGCAAATTTTTTCATTTGTGCAAAAAATTTTGTGCATATTTATTTAATTTATTTTTTTAAAATAAGACCTTAAAATAATTAACCAAATTCGATATTCGACAGCTTTATTTTTAAAAGCTTAGTCGAGTTTTAGAGCACGAAATAAGTATGGAAAACCGCTTTTAATGTATACATTACTTAAGCATTCGTTTATGAAACGTAACTCTTCATTTAAATAAAATAAAGTTACTCTTCTTCGAATCGACGAACTTTTAAAAAAAAATTCTAGCGGAACGATTTTTAAAGTAAAAAATCAACAACAAATTTTTCAGTTCAGCATTTTATTAAAAAATAAAATAAAGCATAAAATATATGAGTTTTCCTCTCTATCAAAGGAACTTTTATTTGTTCGGGTGAAATCATGCAACCTAATTTTGAAGCAGATACCTTGAACCGATTAAGATGACATTTTGTAAATACGTTCAGTTTGGCTGATAATGCACGGTTAACTTTGTAAAGTTATTCTAAATCCAGCTTGGTAAGACACCCAAGATCAAGATGTCGGACTAATTATTTTTAATGCATTCCTACAATATGAGTATAAAATGAAGGGCTTGCTGAGAAAAGGTCGACAAATAAAGTGACGTTACTCTAGATCCAATGCGGCGGACTAAGTTTTGAATGAAATAAATTAAAAGTAAAAAATCTTTTTATAAAAAAACAAGCTTTTATTTAAATGCGCTGAAAAGAAAAAAATATTTTAAAAATAAGAAACCTTTAAAAAAAAACGCTTTTATTTAAATGCTCTTAAAAGAAAATTTGAGTTTAGAACTTTTACTATCAACTTATAACGTCATTAAACAATTTGTATGGTATACAAACTTGTCGCGAGATTAACTTGTGTAGACAAACAAGTAAATTATATAACATGATGTGATTGATTTTAACTATACAAATTTTCAAACAAAGTAAATACATATAAATAGATTAATGACGTTATAAGTCGATAGTAAAGGCTTATTAATTTTTTTCTTTTTAGCGCATTTTAAAAAGGTTTTTTAATTTTTATAAAATACAAACATAAAACCCATAACATAATTATATGATGATAACATAATAATGAATAATAATAATTACTAGCTATTTGTTCATTGTTTTAATATTTAGAGTTGGTGCAATCGCTGCTATTTTTATTTAATTTTTGTTTAAATTTAAACGCATTTTGTTCTTAAAATACGACATAAATTCGAAATTTTTTCTTACATTATTTTTGTTTAAATTAATTTTTGAAGAATTGCGCTCTTACTTTGAATAAGCCTCACAACAAATTTTTTTTCTTTCTATTAAAATAAGGTTATTTAAACAATGGAAAATGAGAACACCAAACAAGTTTTAAAATCGCCACGTTTGGCGAGAAGTCACTACATGTGGCAGCCCAGATTGTACTATGAATTTTTTAAAACAGTGCGGCAAACCGCTACTAGCAATGTGTTAAAGAAAAAAAGAATAAGCACTGTAATAGTATTGTTGTTTCTTGTCAATTATTTATTTGGTATACAACAGGGATGTTAAATAGGGGTTTAAATATTGTACAAACTACCATTTTTTTTTAATATATTAAAATAACAAAAAGAGTGAAAGTTATAAAAATAAAACAAAAAAAAGCAGGATAAGATAATGTCTTTCGCATATACTTGTTAAGTTAAGTAGTACTTCTATATTCCAAAAAAATACTGATGTTTTGCTTATAGTGCCATCGTCTGTGGTAAAAAAGAAACAAAAGTAGTAACACAGGATTTGACTAATGTTGCCTCGTCTGTGGGTACCAAAAGTTCCCTTTTACGATGTGGCAAGTAAAAGGCAGACAGGCGAAGTTTGTAGGCGATAAAAGGGGACTAAGTGCTCTATATACCAAAATACTAGTCGCATATTTAAGCACCCATTACATTAACGATTTGTTGTACAACATAAATGCAATGAAAAGGACTCATTAATTTGCTTGTTATACAAAAAAAGCAAAAAGGGGGAGCTATGACAAATTTTTAAATTGTACCAAATGAGTCACGGTAGTACCACGGTACTTTGTAAGGTCAAAATGTACCAAAAAAAACATCCCAATTTTAACATCCCTGGTATATAATATGAAACCGAACAAAAAAACAATTGCGAATTTGGTATGTGCTTATTGTTTTCTATTCTTGGGTACACTCAAAATAGTTTTACAGTTACTAAATGTAATTTATTAAAATCGTTTTCCGTAAAGTTAAAAAATTAATGAAAATTTTGTTATATTAAATATAATTAAACTAATTTAACATATTTTTCCAAAAACAAACTACAAAAAATAATACGGGTTTTCAGGATATCGCTTAAAATTACCTTTTTTTAAATATCCTTTTTAATTTTTGTGTAATTTTAAGCGACTAATGTCAGTTCAAACTGAAATGTCAATACAAAAATAAATTATAAAAATAAAAGTTGAAATTTGTGAATAAAAGGTGAAAATTGTTTTTTAAACATGCATAAAGAAAGCAAAATAGAATAGTTTGCTTAACTTATTGTAAGAATTTATTGTTAGTGATTTTATTAACATTTGAATTATTCATTGAAAACGGTGGCAAAGGTGCCCGTAGACGACATGTTTTTTACATCTGACTTGTCAACTTTTCAAGTCATATGTAATTGTGAATGTCTGTCAAAATTGCTGTTTATTATTTTACAAATTTACAGAAGGTTAATAACATTTGGTCACAAACGTACATGTAATTTGCTTCTGACATTGTCTATGTTTTTTCTCTGTAGCTATAGAATAAAACAAAGTAGTTCTTGATATCAAAATAGCGTGCTGCCGGCACAAAAATTTTTATTTGCGCCGTAAAAAAGTTCAGCCATCTAAACATTTTTTTTTTTTTTCTTTAAATTCGAATATACCAATTTAGGATATTATAATGATGCGTTTTTATTTATATATGTACTTAATTTCTATTCAATGGTGAAATTATTATACATATATCGGTATTGTTAAATACTAACTTAAGCCGGCTAATGATTCCGTGAACAGTGCACCGCCGCTGCGATTTTCTTCCCGGCATAGATTTTTGACACAGCTAATGTCAGATGGTTTGTCAGAAAAAAATAGACCACGCTCTAATTGAAATTTTGTCAGATGCAATGTTTTAAAGGTAACACACGACATGTATGTATTTTGCAGTGGGAAATTTGACAAGTCAGATGTAAAAAACATGTCGTGTACATGCAACTTAAGCAATTAAAAAAATTCGTTTGTATAAATGCACAATTGAACAGCACAAGTTTACGGGTCAGAATTGTTGGGCAAATTTACGAAGTTTGTGTAAATGAATTCTCATACAATTTTTGACAGTTCATTTTGGATGGTTTAAAAATGCACAGTTTGCACAGATTGCGAGACTTTTAAGAGATATAATGAAAACCCTAATTGATTTTTATTTCTGTTAATATGTTCAGTTTTATGCATAAAATAAAACTGAAAAACATGTGTACAAACATGTGTACATAAATAAAAGAAAATAAAAAACAAAAAATATTGGTAGGTAATAATGACAGGTTAAAATACTGATTTAGCTGTCTTAGTACGTAATTTAAATTTAGTTAAAATTAACTGAAAACACCTTTGAATATGTTTTTGTAGTTTAAATTTTTTTAATTTAAAATAAAGAGAAAAGTTAATTAGTTTCTACGTTATAAAATTAACATTAATAAAATTAACCGTAAAATTCCTTTATTTAAAATGAAATGATCCGTTTTCTAATTACATTTTCAGTTTTTAAACTTAATATTATTTTGAATTTACCTACATAATATTTTGAGTGTATTTTACACGAGTATGCTATATTTGTTTCTTTTAACACATTTATCATCGATTGTAAAGACCAAGATGACAAGACAAGTGTACTACTGAACGAAAAAGACACAAAAGACAAAGTGACCGGTGAACTAAAAGAACGAACTAGTTCTTTTTTTTAAATGAACTAAAATGACCGGTCACCAAAATGAACTTTTAAGCCCAAGTCTAGTTTGCAGCGAGAATATTTGTAGTGCTGCCAAGTTTAAAGTAGTACTAAGTGTTGCTCAACCAGTGCTACCACTCTGACATTTTTGCAACTAAATTAAAGTTACCCACAGACGAGGCAACATGTATCAAGAATAATATTGAAAGCACAAACAATGTAAATATTTTGTAATTTTGTTGTTGCTTTCTACAGAAATTCACATTGCGTTTTAAAATTTCAAACGCTGCATAACTTGTGTCGTTGAAAATTTTAAAACGGTACATCAATTTCTGTTGAAAGCAACAACAAAATTACAAGACATTTATGTAATTGTTTGTGCTTTCTATGTTATTCTTTGGCGTTGCGCTGAATTTTACATGATTAGGGCCTTAATGTTGCTACGTGTGTGGGGATGTTTCTGGTTGAAATACTTGTTACCTTTTTGGTTTCTCAAATATCAAAAATTTTTGATATTTTATGTTTCCAAACAATGTTTCATCGTGTGTGGCGATCCTGACTCTTTTTTTCTTTCTCATTTTGTTGAGAGCAGTTGTTGTGTGAGGTGCTTTTGGAACTCTCGGAGAAAAAAATATGAAGAAAGAATTCGGAAAATGGCAACAATTGCAAATTGTAAGAATTGGAAAACCAATTATAATTGAATACAAATTTTTTCCAAATTTATGGGACATAAAATATGATAGGTTTAAAAACAAAATAAATAAAAACTTTTATTTTGTTTTGTAATAGTACATTCACAAAACACGCAATACTAATGTTTCGTTTTTAGTGTCATCGTCTGTGGTAAAAACTGAAACATAAGTAGTAACGCGTGTTTCGACAAATGTTGCATCGTCTGTGGGTATCTTAACGATTAGCAATTTTGGTTTACTTGAGGGTTACACGATCAAGTTTGGTCTACCAAGTTTGAATACACTCACACTTTTTTACCAATACACTCATACTTTTAAAAATTGAAGCGAACTTGTCTTTAAAATTTTCTTTGTGAGTGTATAAATTTACGTTCAAGAAAACAGCTGATTACAAGTTTGGTGAGAAAATTTGTCGTTTTTCTTTATAAATTGTTCTCTTAATGACATCTTGAAAGTAAATTGCGTGCAGCCTACGTCACAGCTTCCAATTTTTGGAAATTTGACAAACTGTATATGTAAAAGACTATCAAGAAAAACTTGATCGTGTGGCTGCAGTGTTAGCTGCAAATTTTCATTTAGCATTTGGTATATTATTTAGCATAGGTGTAAAATGTTTTTAGCTTTTTTTTAATCTTTTTTGCTACAATACAAAGTTTTAAGCCAGCTAAACCTGTTTTAAACAACCGGTTTTTAATTAAAATGCATCCAACTTTTTCTATATGTGTGTAATACGGCTGCAAAAAACATTTTTTCAAATGTAGTATATTAACTAAAACTAATATATATTTTATTTATCATTTATTTATTAAATTGTTGTCTATTTTATTTCATGCTTGTGGTTCACTTTTTCATAACAAAATATTTATAACGCTAATTTTATTATGTATAATAACCAATATTTCGATGTCGGTGTGTATCATCGTCAGGGAAAAATACAACTACAAAATATTTTTAATATAATGAAAAACAATAAAACGATTTTACAATCCAAATATTTAATAACAAATTATATATTAACAGCTTAAAAATTTGCTTAAATTTCTTATCTGTTTTTATTAATTATATTCTTATTACTTTGTCCTTTTTTAATTAAATATTATATTTTCATATATTTTTATCAAGCTTTAGGTCACTTTTTTATTAAAAAAATCAAAAATATAGAAATTTTAATTCAGCCCATGGAACGGCATTATCAACACATTGTAGAGATTATAATCATTATCCTGATTTTGAGAACACATCTATTTTTAACAGAAAATTTTAACAAACGTAGATATATGCTAGAAATGTTACAGATTAATAATGTTCCATTTGAGAAAAGGATTAATTTCAAGAAAGACTGAGGGATTAGCTCAGATTTATAGACATTTATTTAATAAAAATAAATAGGTTGATGGAAGGGAAAATTATAAATAGGTATTTATTATTATATGTCTATGGAATTATATTCCTTACAGACAATTTAAAAAATAGTTGATTACAAAATGTTGCACATAAAAATGTAATACATAATTAACAATACAATTACTAAGTGCTAAGAAATGTGATTTGCCTTTGATTATTTATAAAATTTAGTTCAGATGGCACAACACAGATTGAAAATATATATTAAATAAAAATAAATAGATTGACGGAAAGGGAAATTAAAATAGATTTTAGGTTTTGAATATTTTTAAAATTTGTTTGCTTTTCTCTTTTTTTTAAGTCTGTTAATTGAAATTTTAAATTTATTTTTCCATTTATTGTCGAAAACAATTTTGTAATTTTATATTATTTTAAAAGATTTCCTGAAGAAGATTTCCAACGGAAATCGAAATATTGAAAAATAAATAATATTTTAATTGATTTTTTATAAAAGAGTGACCTAAAGCTTGATAAAAATATATGAAAATATAATACTTATCTGTTTTTGTAAACTAAAGTAAAATACACAATTTCATATTAAAATAAAAAATTTTGTGTTTAATAAAAACAAACTTTCCATCCCTGAATAACATTATTTCATTTGGTAGCACTGCAAATTTCAGTCTGTAAAGCAAAATAAAAACACTAATTTCTGTCTGCAACATTTCTCAGAGATTTACAACTTGCTCTCTTTGAAGTGAGTGGAAAAAAAAGTATGTCAGCAAAAGTTTGTTATTTTCTCGCGGGTAAAAAGTTTGTTTTGTTCACGAAGATACAATATTCATTGGACAGTAAATACGAGTTGCGATCAGAGAAGCAAGCCGATTAAAAATTTTCGGCGGCGGGCGAAGACTAAAAATATTCGGCGGCGGCGGCTGAGCTGCTTTGCGCCAAGTTTTTTGACGACTAAAATAAATATTCAGCTGCGCCGAACATATGTAAAGAAAACACAAAAACAAACATGTTAAACAAGACAAAGAGACAAATAATGATTTATTCATTTGAAAACTAAAAATTATATAAAAGATAAATCAAATTTTTAAGAAGAAAAATACTATTTACAATACTGTGACGACCAAAAGTCTGCAAGCCATCGTTTTTGGCCCACATGAAATAGTATTATTTTGATTATTCTTTTTATACATGAAGTGTACTTATCATTTTATTATTATTATTATTATTATTTTCAACATTTTTCATTTTTCGAAATTATTCTATGAGTTAAATTTCAGTTATGTATTTTATAAAGCTTTTTGTAATAGCTCTATTCCTTAAATTTTTTAGAAATGACTTTATACACTACCAGACTATTATATTGTATTTTCTTGTTACATTTTACCTTAGCTTTCCGTTGGATAGCAATGAAGTATATTTATGTACAGAAAAATTTACAATTATTAGACACCAGCAGAATGTAATGCATTTTCTGGCCCGCTACGGCCTTCGTCAGCATTCTTTGTGTCACACTGGATAGTGATACTTTATAAATTGAATGTATTTAACTCAACTATTTTAACAAATAGATAATGGGAATTATTTCTTTTTTCATAAGCAACTTTATTATATTCAACATTTTTCATTTTTCGAAATTATTCTATGAGTTAAATTTCAGTTATGTATTTTATAAAGCTTTTTGTAATAGCTCTATTCCTTAAATTTTTTAGAAATGACTTTATACACTACCAGACTATTATATTGTATTTTCTTGTTACATTTTACCTTAGCTTTCCGTTGGATAGCAATGAAGTATATTTATGTACAGAAAAATTTACAATTATTAGACACCAGCAGAATGTAATGCATTTTCTGGCCCGCTACGGCCTTCGTCAGCATTCTTTGTGTCACACTGGATAGTGATACTTTATAAATTGAATGTATTTAACTCAACTATTTTAACAAATAGATAATGGGAATTATTTCTTTTTTCATAAGCAACTTTATTATATTCAACATTTTTCATTTTTCGAAATTATTCTATGAGTTAAATTTCAGTTATGTATTTTATAAAGCTTCTTGTAATAGCTCTATTCCTTAAATTTTTTAGAAATGACTTTATACACTACCAGACTATTATATTGTATTTTCTTGTTACATTTTACCTTAGCTTTCCGTTGGATAGCAATGAAGTATATTTATGTACAGAAAAATTTACAATTATTAGACACCAGCAGAATGTAATGCTTATGAAAAAAGAAATAATTCCCATTATCTATTTGTTAAAATAGTTGAGTTAAATACATTCAATTTATAAAGTATCACTATCCAGTGTGACACAAAGAATGCTGACGAAGGCCGTAGCGGGCCAGAAAATGCATTACATTCTGCTGGTGTCTAATAATTGTAAATTTTTCTGTACATAAATATACTTCATTGCTATCCAACGGAAAGCTAAGGTAAAATGTAACAAGAAAATACAATATAATAGTCTGGTAGTGTATAAAGTCATTTCTAAAAAATTTAAGGAATAGAGCTATTACAAAAAGCTTTATAAAATACATAACTGAAATTTAACTCATAGAATAATTTCGAAAAATGAAAAATGTTGAATATAATAAAGTTGCTTATGAAAAAAGAAATAATTCCCATTATCTATTTGTTAAAATAGTTGAGTTAAATACATTCAATTTATAAAGTATCACTATCCAGTGTGACACAAAGAATGCTGACGAAGGCCGTAGCGGGCCAGAAAATGCATTACATTCTGCTGGTGTCTAATAATTGTAAATTTTTCTGTACATAAATATACTTCATTGCTATCCAACGGAAAGCTAAGGTAAAATGTAACAAGAAAATACAATATAATAGTCTGGTAGTGTATAAAGTCATTTCTAAAAAATTTAAGGAATAGAGCTATTACAAAAAGCTTTATAAAATACATAACTGAAATTTAACTCATAGAATAATTTCGAAAAATGAAAAATGTTGAATATAATAAAGTTGCTTATGAAAAAAGAAATAATTCCCATTATCTATTTGTTAAAATAGTTGAGTTAAATACATTCAATTTATAAAGTATCACTATCCAGTGTGACACAAAGAATGCTGACGAAGGCCGTAGCGGGCCAGAAAATGCATTACATTCTGCTGGTGTCTAATAATTGTAAATTTTTCTGTACATAAATATACTTCATTGCTATCCAACGGAAAGCTAAGGTAAAATGTAACAAGAAAATACAATATAATAGTCTGGTAGTGTATAAAGTCATTTCTAAAAAATTTAAGGAATAGAGCTATTACAAAAAGCTTTATAAAATACATAACTGAAATTTAACTCATAGAATAATTTCGAAAAATGAAAAATGTTGAATATAATAAAGTTGCTTATGAAAAAAGAAATAATTCCCATTATCTATTTGTTAAAATAGTTGAGTTAAATACATTCAATTTATAAAGTATCACTATCCAGTGTGACACAAAGAATGCTGACGAAGGCCGTAGCGGGCCAGAAAATGCATTACATTCTGCTGGTGTCTAATAATTGTAAATTTTTCTGTACATAAATATACTTCATTGCTATCCAACGGAAAGCTAAGGTAAAATGTAACAAGAAAATACAATATAATAGTCTGGTAGTGTATAAAGTCATTTCTAAAAAATTTAAGGAATAGAGCTATTACAAAAAGCTTTATAAAATACATAACTGAAATTTAACTCATAGAATAATTTCGAAAAATGAAAAATGTTGAATATAATAAAGTTGCTTATGAAAAAAGAAATAATTCCCATTATCTATTTATTATTATTATTATTATTATTATTGTTATTATTATTAGTGATCTTGCTCGGGAAAAAATGAAGTTATTATATTTTTGGTTATTACCGTATGAAATGTGATTACTATTTTCTTTTATTATTTTTATTGCCAGTATTATTTTGTTTTCCATTAAACTCGAAATGTTATTATTATTTTTGAACTACGAAACTTTTTTGTTGTTAATTATATTTATACACATAGTGCGTAGTCCCACCTTGTTAACGTTATTAATTCAAATTTAAAAATAAGCTAACGCCATCTGTGGCCGAGTAGGAAACTACGGGGAAATGTATACGTAAGCTAGGAAATATGAAATAATTGAAACAGCTGTGTTCGAGTCACTGATATACGTACGCATGTGTGTGTATGAGTTGCGTGTACGAGAACTGCTATAAAAGCAGAGTGGTTGAGCACGAGGAGTCAGCTTACCGCCGCCGACTAGGTAAAGGCCGTCTCAGATACAACTTTGTCGCTTTGCGTGACGTTTCTACCTTCGGCAGAAAAACGCAAAGCAAAAGGTGTATGCCACAATGATAACTTTGACAACACTCACGCATTGTTTGTTTTCTTATAAAAGCGGTTGGTAATTTGTACATTTAATTATTTGTTACAAAAATAAAAGTTAAAAATTTAATTGGACGGTTTTTTGGAATTGAATTTGGCAAAAAAAATTTAAAAAAAAAAGAAAATTATACTAGCCAATTGTCAAAGCGCGCAAAAAGATGAGAGTTGGCTAACTTTTTGCTTCGCTCCGCTTTGAAAGTACTTTATGTGACATGTTTCGTATAAGTACGTATATTTTATCTTAGATGTCAAAGCGAATCGGTAACGCAACGCGAAGCAAAAGTTTTATCTGACATGGCCTTAAGAACTTATTTAATTGCTTGATGCTTTAAACACATTCGAGACAGCAGGCTACCGACTTCAATATGTCAACAATAGAATACATGTGTGTATATGGAAATGATTATTTTAACGACGACACGGCAAAATGGCTGCAGGTTGTTGTGTATGCTAATTTTGTCGTGTAGTCAAATTAAACTAATTTCTATTTTTGTACGCTACAAAACAGAAAAAGTGCTGCTAATATAATAAAAAATTAGAAGAATTAGTGCTTATAATATATAATAATAATTTTTTGGTTAAACAGCAAAGAACCGGATTGAAACAAGAATATAAGCGCGGCTCACCACCAAATCTATATTATTATTACTTTTTAGTATCCTTAAAAGAAGTTATATAGGAAGATGTTTGTCACGCCAACGCTCTTAGTTTTAGCAGTATGGGTATCATTGAAAAATTGAAAGTGCTTTTCACATGGTGTTTAAAGCACACCGATTTATTAACCCATTAAGGGTCCATTTCAAATGCTCATACTTCTTGACTGACTTTTTACTAAATTTGCTTTATCTTTAAATTATGTCGATATAATAATATTTATTTAACAATAATATACACATGTTACCAAAGTTATTAGGACTTTGATTAATAAAGTTTTTCTGTATTGCGGGTTTTCAGCCTTCCGGAACACTGTTCAAATATTTACATATTACTATATATCAATATGTAACAAGTGCATAAACTATTACCACTATATATTTTAACTCAAACTTATAAATAAATTGTGTTTTCCACAATTTCCAAAATAAAATTTTTTTAACCCAAGTAACTTTAAAATTTTATATGATGGAGTTTCTAAAAATATAGCATACAAAAACTTGGGGTGTTCTCTATAACATATTATGTTTGAGGAAATATTATTATACATATCGACAAAATTTTAAGAAAAATCCTCTTAAGGGGTTAATAAATCGGTATATTTAATACATCATATGAAATGTGTTTCGAAAGACTTTATTATGATACCAATACTTTAAAGATTCAGATTATATTTTTCTTCCTATACTATTGATAAAGTGCTCTGAAACCTTTACGACCTATGATTCGTAAACTTAGTGCGTTGAACCAAAAAATTACAGTAGAATCGCGATACAGTAATCTTGCGGTCAAGTTAACCAAATTTTAGCGCTTCTGTGCCGATCTAAACGTTAACTCTAAGTTAACTTTTCAGATCGTATTAGTAAAAGTACTGATTTGTACAAACGATAAGAAATTAGATTAAATTTTAAGCTGAAAGTTGAGAGTTTAAACAAAATTCAGAAATACATTAAAGAAAACTATCGGCGTTGTATTATTGTATATCTGAAGTTGCCATCTCAAAAATAAAAACGAAACGTCACAAAATTTTCGAGGCATAGGAAAAAGCATACAGGAAAACATTACATAGACCAAAATATGCCGATCTTAAAGCAAGATTGTACAAATGTTTTCTTGAAGCATCGAAAACGTAATTGCGCAATCACTGTTCTAATTTCAATATCAATAGCTAAGCGCGAGTTCGTGTAACTGCAACCTGAAAAGACAATAATGTTAGTAATGGATGGCTGGCAAATGCTTAGAAATACCCAGAATTCGCTATCTGAAAATTTTTGAAGAACTAATTTTCTGACAAACGTCATATGTAGCATCTAACACATAATACATGACTGATTGTATAATTATTAATTATAAATTGTAGCCGGTACAAATTAGATCTAAGTTTCTTTTTTGTACAGATGAAAACTAAGTCATTGAAAAAAATATAGGTACATATGTATGTTTATTATTGCATTTTTTTGCAATTTAGAAAAGTTAATAAATAAGACGCAAAAGTTAACAACCCTTAGGACATTTCAGTTTACTTTTTCGCGATTATACTGTATATTAGGATTTTTTTTATTCAACCTGCCATGAAGATGATATTCTTTATGAGTTCCAAAAACAATAAAATTAAAATATTTTAAATGTTTTTCAATAAATTCATTTGTTTTTACGTTAAAAAATTTCTCATAAATAAGTATTTATATTTTTGTAGGCTTAAATTAAGTTTGTGTACGAGTCTGCAATTATGCATGTTGTTAAATTTATAAAAATTAGAAATGATAGTGGCACCACTGAAATGTAAATACATAATAAAAAACACAGCTGTTTATATTTTTTTCAATTGTAGCTGTCGTCTTCAAAATAATTCAGTAGCTGATTACGCGAACACAATTGCAACCTGCAGCATTTGTAGTCGTGCCTTCGTGTTGCCTGCTGTCTCGAATGTGTTTAATGCATGAGAGTAGTACTCCATCAATTAAATAAAGTTAGCAAAGAGACTCTGGGTCATACTCGTTCTCCTAGCATTACCTTAAAGTGGTTTAAGAGTCCTCCGCATCTGATTGCCTGGGTAATACCCCGTCAGAGCGTTGGTCACTGGGTACGTGGAAGATTCTAGGGTTATACTCGGTCTCCCAGCGCCACCCAGTTCTCTTGTACACTCCGGTCGCACTGCTGTTGTATTATATTGTTTAGTAAAGTGCGGTTAATCTTACTTGAGTTGTTAAATAAGTACGGTCTATCGCGTAGTGTTAAATAAAGTACAGTTTTGTAACGTTTCACGAAGACCTGCGTTTTACTTCTTTTTGGAAAAAAAGTGAACCCTGGGACCGAGAGCATACCCCAGCAGACCAGTGAAGAATCACGTCGTTACAATGGCGCCCGAGCAGGGACAATAGAAGATTGTCAAGAATACATATAAAAAAAAAAAAAAAAAAAAAAAGGAATAATTTTTAAATAAAGGAAAAAATTATAAAATAAATAAATACCAATGGAACCTGTAAAAAGTAGAAAAGTGGTGTTGAAGAACTCATGGGTATATACCCTCAAGCGTGACGAATTGGTGTCTTATCTTAACGAATTCCAACTGGATACGTCCGGCACCGTAGAGGACCTGCGCAAGCGTTGTGTCAAATTTATTGGTATGGAGCACAACGACGAGGAGTTCGCCCGGTTGGTAGAGATTCAAGCGAGGCATGAAACGTCGGGCCCTGTCCCTTCTCCAAGTCTACTGGTACCAGCGGAACACCATAAGACCAGATCACCGGCAAAGGAGGAACGTTGCTCAGAAAATAACTATACCATGGCTCGCCGGTGCGAAACAGCGGGAGTTGAGACACGCACTGAGGTAATCGACAACGTTAGGAAGTGGGGACTAAGATATGATGGACTGCACGACCCCCTAGAGTTCATAGAACGTGTTGAGGAATTATCCCAAATGTACTATGTCTCCCTAGATGAATTACCCCACATAATGCCGGAATTCTTGTGCAAACGCGCGCTTGTCTGGTATCGTAACAACAACAAAGCGTGGCCCAGATGGGACGAGTTCAAAGTTGATTTCTGCACCTTCTTCCTACCCCCAAGGTACTACGAGAAGCTAGAAGACGAAGTCCAGAATCGCACCCAGGGGTCCAACGAAAATTTCAAAGACTACGTCCTGGCGTTACAAAATGTGATGATGCATACAAAATTGAGTGAGGTGC
Organism: Pollenia amentaria; assembly: GCA_943735925.1. Lineage (NCBI taxonomy): Eukaryota > Metazoa > Arthropoda > Insecta > Diptera > Polleniidae > Pollenia > Pollenia amentaria. The sequence continues at coordinate 88,119,265 of OX031007.1, read as the reverse complement.
AGAAAATAGAACGAATCTTCCGGAATTGCCACCCGGACTACAAATGGTATATCCGTCGGAAAGATTTTTCCTCATTAGCCGAGCTCCTAACCTTGGCCGAGGACCTCGAAAGTATAAGAACCACCCCTCACCAGAACCACAGTAGCCACACTAGGCCTTCGCCATCCAGTGGACAACAAGGCCTCATGTGTCACTCATGCGGGGACACAGGCCACCAAGCTAACCGATGTACACGCAACCACCGAAATTCGGGAAACCCCTTTGGAGGGCGACAACACTGAGGCTTGCCGACCTCCCAACTAACCAGTCCTCGGAAAATAAAACCTCGTTACAGTGCGAAGAAACTCGAATGACGGCGACAATAATTATCAAGGGCAAATTAATAACTTCAACAATAGACACGGGTGCAACCCGGAATTTCATGAGAGCTGACTTTGCGGAGCAATTTAAAGGTGAAGTAAAGAAGGTCAGAGAGGACCTTGAAGTAATCCTAGCGGATGGAACACGGAAACAGGTCACAGAGGCGGTTCAGGTAGATGTCACTTTCGGCAACAAAACTAAACGATGTACGTTTTATCTCATGGCTGAATTCTTTGAAGAAGCGTTGTTGGGTCTGGAATTTTTGCGAGCCTTTGATACTACTTTACAATGTGCCGGCTTATCCCTTAACTGTGGGGCAGAGTACGGGGCCGAAGGCGTATGTAGTGTGGTTCAAGAGACTAGCGATAACGGATCATTGGGGGATACGGACAAACATGAGAACCGACCCCGCACCATCCCTGATCACAGTCCCGAAGAACAGCGTTTGATCAAGACCTTTTTGGAAACCGAACTCCCAAAATTCGCAAATATTACGGGATTATCCAATATCGCCACCCATAAAATAATCATGAAGGACGATCGCCCCATCAAGATAAGATATGCTCAGCGGAACCCCGCCATGCAAGCTATCATTGACGCAGAGGTAAACAAACTGATTACCCAAGGTTGCATAGAGCCATCTACCAACCCATACAGTTTCCTGATTACGCTGGCTAAGAAGAAGAATGGCACGTGGAGGTTGTGTCTGGATTACCGCCAACTAAACTCAAGGTCAGTACCCGATGCTTACCCTTTACCTAGAATAGATACGATTTTGAATCGTTTACGAGAGGTAAATTACGTTAGTAGCCTTGACCTGAAAGACGGTTATTGGCAGATACCCATGGACAGCGCCAGTAAAAAGTACACCGCCTTCGCCGTCACAGGCCGGGGTTTATACCAATGGCGCGTCATGCCATTTGGCCTCCATTCAGCACCAGCCACCTTCCAGAGGGCACTTGATCACGTTATCCGACCGGATATGGAACCATACGCCTTTGCATACTTCGATGACATCATCGTGATAGGCAGAACATTAAAAGAGCACCTGGCAAACCTAAAAGAGGTGTTCCGACGATTGGTGAGAGCCAACCTCCGGATTAACCCAGAAAAGTGCGAGTTTTTCAAACGTGAGACCAAGTACCTGGGCCATGTTGTTAGCGGGGATGGCATAAAAACCGATCCCGAGAAGGTAGCAGCTTTACGGGAGATGAAGCCACCCTGTAACATAAGGGAGTTGAGACGGTTCCTAGGAGTAGCCTCATGGTACAGGAGGTTCGTCCCAGACTTCGCTAAAGAAAGGTAAGCATTGGAAATGGGGGACAGAGCAACAGTCGGCGTTCGAAGCTCTGAAGGAAAAGTTAACCACAGCCCCAGTCTTAGCCTGCCCCGATTTCAGTAAAACTTTCACCCTACAGACGGATGCGAGCGACTATGGGATTGGATCAGTCCTTACCCAGGAACTAGAGGGAACCGAAAGAGTAATCGCATATGCGAGCCGACACCTTAACCAAGCGGAAAAGAACTATTCTGTTACCGAGAAGGAATGCCTGGCTATAATATGGGGAATCAGGAAGATAAGGCCCTATCTTGAGGGGTATCCATTCCAAATCATCACTGACCACCTGTCGCTGAAGTGTCTGAATTCTATTGAAAGCCCCACGGGACGGTTGGCCAGATGGGCATTGGAACTCCAACAGTTCGATTTCACAGTGACCTACCGAAAGGGAAAAACCAATGTCGTGGCCGATGCCCTCTCGAGACAACCTTTCGAAACGCTCAACGTCGCCAGTGTGGAATCTACCTCCGAGGCGTGCCCATGGTTGGCCAAAAGAATGACATACCGGCAGCCGGTCATCTCGGCATAAGGAAAACGGGCAACAGAATTGCCACGCGTTACTACTGGCCGGGAATGTTCCGCGATGTGGGTCGTTACGTACGTAGGAGTGAGTCCTGTCAACGTTATAAGGTAAGCCAACAACGTCCGGCGGGGGATATGTTAACCCGTGTTCCCGAAGAGCCGTGGGCCACAGTTTGTGCCGATTTTGTGGGACCTCTACCCAGATCAAAGCACGGCTGCACGATGCTACTCGTATTCGTGGACCGATTTTCCAAGTGGACCGAGTTGGTACCCCTCCGTAAGGCTACATCAGAGAGTCTTGTTAAAGCATTTAGGGAGCGGGTAATTTCTAGATACGGGGTACCTAAGATGCTAATTACCGACAACGGGGCTCAGTTCACATCACGTGTCTTCAAAAGATGTCTGGCGGACCTTGGAGTTATCCAACAATTTACCGCCCCTTACACACCACAAGAGAATCCCACCGAACGAACGAATCGGACCATAAAGACGATAATCGCT